>CAWUHW010000006.1:2485307-3940081 GCA_963922195.1 Panagrolaimus sp. PS1159
GGTATCAACGCAGAGTACTTGCCCAAGAATGGAGTGGTTATTTTATTTTTGATTGTTTTCATATATTACATCAACACCGTGATCCGTGGATATATATTTTTCAAGCTTTTATGCTTCATTTTTCATTATCCATTACCAAATATAGGTTATTTATACAAAAAATATAATGTGTATGGTTGAAAAGCATTTAAATGTCTTCAGAAACAAGGATTTTGGCATCATCATATATATCCACGGATCACGGTGTTGATGTAATATATGAAAACAATCAAAAATAAAATAACCACTCCATTCTTGGGCATCCATAAGTGATATCTAAAAGATATAATTATTAAAAGAACGTTTTAAAAACAAAGAAAAACACCTACGTCATCCAAAAAACCAACCTTGATCGTCTGCTACTTCATAACCATATATCTGTCAAAAACTTCATTTTTACAACCATATACTGATTTCTTTACCTTTAAAAGGCTTTAATTATGCTTTATAATGCATTTTAAATAAATATAATGTCATACAACTCGAAAAAGTTCATATCTTCTTTACCATGCAATAATTGATTTCGTTTTTCAGATACTTTTTTAAAAAAAGCTCTCTGCTACCCGACTCAGTTTTTTTCGCCGATTAAAACTATAATTGTAAAAAAACATAAAACGCTAAAAAGTATATCTAAAAAAGTTGTTAAAGATCGTCAATAAAAATTCAAAATTTTCTCTTTTCCTCGAAAAAATTGTCTCGTATGGAATTTTTCTATTGACCAAAAAAACCCGTGGTTGATTCCAACGTGTAATATCCAATAATTATAAATTTAATGTTTTTTAATTCTGTACAAGAAGAAAACATCTAAAATTTGAAAGTTAATTTGCAGCATTAAAATAAGCCAAGATCAACATAAACTTTAACCTACTGTTTTTGAAAAAGGAAATATGAATGATCTGTCAGCTTCTTTCTTTCTTGTTTTAAAATGTTTGTAATTAGAACATTCTTTTTTTAATAAGCCGCCAGAAAGAAAAAAATCGCGATTTTTCTGTAACAAAAAGCGTCATTTTTGTTTTTTGATCTTTTTGTCTTTCTTTCACTGCCAGTAAAAAAAACAATCAAAAAAATTTATTAAAAGAACAGATCTTTTTCAATTTTTTTCTTCAAAAATCTCGAAAATTTTTTGTATTATGAAATGTGTTTTTTAAAAAAAATGAATTACGATTTTTAAAGTCTTCTATTTCGGATCAGCAAAAGCTATTTTTCGACAAAAAATGGCAAAACTGCGAAGGACAGAAAATGCATTTTTTGTAGACGTCTTTCGCCAGACTAAAACTTTTATTATTTTAACATTGCATAAAAATATAACAATTTTTCATTTTTGACCCTCAAAGTAGTTTTGAATACTTTATTACTCGTAACAAAATATTTTGTTTGATTAATCGAAATGTACTTTTTTCTTTTGTACAATTATTAATAAATCATAACATAAGTTTTAAATCAACAACAAACCAAATACTGCAGTAATAATTTAAACAAAATGGAAGTTTTTCACTAAAACTTAAAAAGTAATCAGTTCTTCCTTTTTAACGTATTTTCAAAATTTTAATTGATGCAAAATTAATTCGTTTAACAAATGTAACAAAAACGACAGAAAATAGAGTTTTATAGATTTTATTTTAATTTTGTTCAAAACAACACTTTCATAGAAAAAGCAGCAACAATTTTTTGATACCAAAAAAGTGTGAAAAAACTTTATGTGAAATGCCTTAGACAAAAAGAAAAATTGATAAATGAATTATTTTTCTGTTTTCTGTTTTCTGCTTTTTTAATATTTCATTATAAATAAGACAATGTAGAAATGTTTAGAAACAAAAATGATTTAATGTAGATTGTTTTTTTTACAACCCTTTAAAAAAATGAAATATTTGTTTTTACTCAATAAAAATTAATTATTTAAAATATTGCAATACAACAAGTGAAACTTCCTTTCCCCCGATTAAGTTGGTGTTTACAAAATTTAGTTGGAAAATCCTTTATTTTCATATTGTAATGCTGCTCCATAAGTATCGAAATTTGTTCATTGAACTTCTCCGCGAATTTTTAGTAATGAACTTTCGATGACGTTCGATCCATTTTTTAGAGTTAGAACACTGTTTTTTTCACTTTCTATTCTTCGAGGTTTTTTTAGCTGGGGTAACATTGGCTGCTTAACTTCACTATCCCTAACATTTTATTACTAAAAATTCTATAAAATATTCAAACAAAGAGAGAAGAAAAATAATCAGTAATGAATATCGACGTTTTTCTATCTTCAATAAACATAAATGTTTTTCGATTAAAACTTTGTCTTTTCTTGTTTACATTTTTGATAGAAACATCAACGAATGACCATTAATTTTGATAAGCGAAGAGTCTCTCGATGTCTACAAAGAGATAACAGCACAGGGTTATGCTTTTCAGTAAAAAAAATCATTAAAAAAACGAGAAAAAAAGTTTTTGCATTTTAACAAAAGAGTTTTGTGTTGAATGCATTTAAAAATCAAAAACCAATTTCCAAAGCATTTCTTTTCAAAAGAAAAATGTTACACAGAAATTTTGTTGTCATGTGTGACTTTTCTGTTGCTGTGAAAATGGCTAAAATGAAAAATCGGCAAAAACATGGCTTTAAAAATTTATTATTCGTTGCTGTCATTAAAGTGATTGAAATTTTCTTTTTTGCTATTGGAATATTTTATTTTTTTATTTCAAAGTTTTACTTGAATAAAATAAAATTTATTGAAAAACATGAGATAATTAAAAAATTGATTTTTCTGTTGCTGTTAAAAATGAATTAATACAATAATAATTAAAGAAAAGTGTATAAATTAGTGTTTAAACAAAGCAAGGTAAAAAATGATAATTGATTTCACGAAATTTATTTTTGCATTTTATATCAATAACTAAAAACTTATATTGCTTTCTTCAGCAAACATTTGTTGCATTTACAAATTATTCTTACAAACATTAAACATTCAAATGGTTGTGAAAAAAAAAATTACTCTTTGAAAACAAAAAGGGTCGAAAACAAAGCAAGAGCTTTATAAAGAGATTTCATTAATTATAATTAGATGCATAATTTTGCAAGAAAAAACATGTTCCTAAACTTTTATGTCTTTTAACAACTTTTTTTAATTTATTACAAAATCAGGAGTAACGAGTTTTGTATGTCGAAATTTATTTGCCAATTGACTCAATGTAAAATTATGAAAACTGAGATCGGCATTGCTGTAACAGCAATGCTGTTATCCATTTTTTTACGCAATTTTTTATTAAAAATGTTTTTATAAACAAACATTTTTAATTTAAAAATTCATTTAAAAAGACTCCAAATTTTATCCAAGTTTTTTTTATTAAAAATTTTATTTTGTCTATTTTTAATATTCTTAGAAAATCATTAGCGAATACTTTTTAGAGAAAGTCAACCTGAGGCAAAGCATTTTTGATGCAGCAAAAAACTTTATTTGTTTCAAAAATTTTCAAAAAATAAAAGCTGTTTTCATGCAGATTAAAAAGACTGCAGTTGCTGAAAACGACTTTAATATTTTTGTTTCTTTTTCAAATGGCACCAGCTGCGTCTCAATCCAGAAAAGCAAAGGATCTAATAGGCTTTTTCCGATTAACATTTGTTTCAATTTGTGATTTGTTCTAATAACCAGGTTATTTTCATCAAAAAAAGTTTTCTTTGGTCAAAAACAATAAAATATTTTTTAAAATATTTTTCTTCAAAATATAATAAAATTTTTACTGTACATACGAGTGACATTTTGGGTAAATCGACTTTTTGTAATAAGTTAATTTTATGATTAAGTTTTTTATCGATTTTAATTTTACTTAAAAATACAACAGAATGAAAATACAACACATTACTAACAAACATTTATTAAAAATTCTAAAGAAAAAGTGATTTAAAGGAATGTGTCACTATAAGTCGCGACGTTTCTTACCACGAAAACACAGATTTAATTTTCTTTAAATTCTCAAATTCGTTTTAATTGAATTTAATTAGAAAAAAAAGTGCAAACAAATTTGTTTAATTTTTTAAATATTGTATAAAAAAGGAAATTAAATAAGGAATCGAAAGATACCAGGATCGACAAGATCTGTGAAACACGTGCAATTTGCGGCAAGATCAAAGATGTTGCACATGTTAGTGTTAAACATAAATTTAATAAACTTTTTTATCTAACTCTAAATGATTGTTTTTATTAATGCTATTTCTTTATTTGGATATGTTAAGTAATTTGTACTCACAGAAAAAATTTCTGTGCATTTTTTTCAGAAATATTAGATGTTTAGTATATTGCTTCGTTTTTTAAAATAAATCAATATTTTTGTGAAGTATTTTTGTTTATTTGGTTCAATTTTTGTTTTTTTTATGCAACATGTCTTTGTATAATGCATAGTCTGCCATTCAAGCAAAAAAATTCAATAAAAACGAATCAATTTTTTGAGTTGTTTCAAGCCTTCTCTTAGGGGAATTATTGTTTTTGCTTTTGATTATTGAGTTATTCTTATTGATTTTGGTTTTTTATAATCATTTGTTGCAACCAGAGAGAAAAATCATTTAGTTATTTCTTTTTGGTGAAAATGCCTCCTCCAACATCCGCTAAAAAAAAGAAACAAGAAGTCATGCGGGAACACAGGGTTTCAAACGGAAGTCATAGAGTTGATAGCTCTGTCCCTCCTAAAACCCAACCTTGCTCAACAGCCGCCCCTCCAAAAATTGAACCTGATATGATTCATCATCAATTAAGCTCTCCCAAAACTTTATCAGGAACACAACTAAATCATTTAAAGTATTTGAATAAATCAAATGAACTCAGAAGAAAAAACAAAGCTGAAGAAGCAGAGGATAAATCAAAAAAAATGAAATTATATCGTCAAAAACGAAGTAAGTATTTTTTTATAAATTTATATATAAAATAAATAAATATTCACAATTTTAGATCATTCAGTGCTTGGGGCGACTTCTGCAGAAGATAATGATTCATCCTTTTCTGAAACGGAAGAAGAAACAGAAGAGGTAGCAGCTCTGAAAAATTCAAATTTGATTTCTACTGACATTCTCCCTGAACCTACAAATACACCTGTAACTTCTCTTCAAATTCCTACAATGCCTGCATTTCCAACTCATACTCCTCTTATATCTCGCCAAATTCCTGTATTTCATAGCCAAACTACTGCTGCAAAACAAAGAAAAATCCAATATTTTAAGTCACAACAGCGCCTTATTAATCATTTTACCACTGAAAGTTCCCTATAATTCCATATAGATATATCTTTTTAAGTATTTTGTCATATATTATCTGTTTAATATTAAAAATTAATTTGTTTTTATTAAGTTATTTTAAAAAACGAAGCAATATACTAAACATCTAATATTTCTGAAAAAAATGCACAGAAATTTTTTCTGTGAGTACAAATTACTTAACATATCCAAATAAAGAAATAGCATTAATAAAAACAATCATTTAGAGTTAGATAAAAAAGTTTATTAAATTTATGTTTAACAATAACATGTGCAGCATCTTTGATCTTGCCGCAAATTGCACGTGTTTCACAGATCTTGTCGATCCTGGTATCTTTCGATTCCTTATTTAATTTCCTATTTTTATAAATGTATTATAACATTCTTAAAACAAAAAAATATTAATAATTGTTTCAAAAAATTTTGATATAAAAATAAAAAAAATATTAAAATTTTTTTTAAGTTTGTGTTTGGCAAAATGTCAGCAAACTAAACGACTTATAGTGATGTGTTGCAACTCATACGAAAAGCTGCCAGGTTTTATCAGGGAAAAGCGCGCGAAATTCAAAAAATTCTATAGAGAAAGAAAAAATTTTTTTTCCCAAAAAAAAGTTTCAACGTATTTTTTGAATTTCGCGCGCTTTTCCCTGATAAAACCTGGCAGCTTTTCGTATGAGTCGCAACACATTCCTTTAATAAATATTTTCATCCTTCACTTTTTTTGTAACGAATGCAATTCGTTTTCGAAAGAATCAATATAAACATTTTTTCTTTTATGAAAAAGATTTGTTTTCTGAAAGAATATTATTTCAAAAAGGAAAAAAAAGCCAAAATTCGACAGAGAAATTGTTTTTTTAACGTTGAAAAATATCATCATCGCTGAAAAAGAAAACATTTTAAAAAGCCTTTTCTGACATGTTGATTCAAAAATCTCATTTTTTGAATATTTATAAAAGTATAAAATATCATGTAACCTGCCAAATTTGGTATTAAAACATATTAAATCTCAGCACTTTTGTTTTCTCATTTACATTGAAAACAGCACAATTTGCATGTCACCATGAAGATTATGAACAATTTTAATTTTAATTTCATAAATGTTTCTGTTCAAAAAAAAATAATATAACAATTTATAGGGAAATATTAAGCATTTAAAAGTGGTATTAAATGTTTAAAAATTTTGTCAGTATTAAAAGATATACTCATTTCAAACACAATTTGCATGTTTGTTAATCTCACTACTTTCGTGCTTTTATTCAGTTCATTAATAAAAATTTGTGACAAAAAAGATGGTGCTTTCTTTTTCTTTTGCTTTAAATTTTCTCTTTGCGCAAAACAAAATAGAGAAAACAAAAAAAAGCAGCCCTGTCATTGCAACGTAAAAACTGCAAAAATGCAAGTGTCAAGAGCTCTGTCGGAAAACAATTTGTTTGCCTTTAAATCGTAAAGTTTTTCGTTTTTAAAAAAAAGACTGTTTTTATTTCAATGGTAAAAGAGCAAAAAAAGTGTTTACGATCGTAAGCTTTTTCTTTTTTTTGAAGATTTTATTAAGTTGAAAAAATGAAACTATTGTACTTAAAGAAGAAACCGCTTTTAAAAAATTAAGAAAAATGGCAGACATGTGACACAAATTTGCAATACTGCTGACAAATTTGAACATTAAATATTTTGAAAGGAAGCTTTGAGAAACAAGGAAAACATTTTAAAAAAATCATAAAATACATTTTTTTATTATTTAAATTTGACAATATTAATTAATTCTAAAGATTTTGTTTAAAATTCACAAAAATTCGTAAAAAATTATAAAAAAAGATATATGTTCTTCAAATTTCTCATCATATTTGTTTTCAAAATTTTTTTTGTTTGTTAAAACACAACGACGGAAAAACAAAAGAGTACTTCAAAAATATGCGTCTGGTGATTTTTCAATTTTCTTTCCTACTTCAATCAATTTCGAAATATCAATATCGCAGAAAAAGTGACAGTTCACAATTTTCAAAGGACAGCGTTTTCTTTCTTCAACGTAAAAAAATGTAACTTTTTGCGACGAAAGAAAACCACAAAATTAAATTGATTTTTTTAAATATTTTATTAAACGGAAGTTTTTTAAAATTTAAATGTTTAAATGTTTAATTTTTTTATTAAAATAGAACTTTTAATGAACGCGTATATATAAGACGGTAAAATATAAAAGTTTTCAGAAATGGGCCATTTTAACCGAAAAACCTTTCAAATTGTAAATTTTTCCTTACATTTCAAGACCTTACTGGCTTGAACCTTTTATTCTGCAAACTTTTGGAAGGTTTCCTATCAAAACCTTCAAAATTGTAAACTTTCCTTACGTTTTAAAACCTCTTCTGCTAAAACTTTTTAAATTGTAAATTTTCCTTACACTTTAGAACCTTTTCTATGAAAACCTTCTTATAAGTAATTTTTTTTTACATTTTGGAACCTTTTCCATTTACAATTTTTCATCATCATTTTTTGTAAATGGAATCGAACCTGAGACCCTCGGAGCAAAAAGCTAATGCGCTCACTACTGAGCTATTGAGTCAACACAGTTTGGGTGATAAAAATGCTAGATCACTCTTGGCCAAAAAACATTGAAATAAAAAATAAAAAAGTATTCATTCTGTTTTTTTAGCAAAGAGCCATCTAGCATTTTTATCACTCAAACTGTGTTGCCTCAATAGCTCAGTAGTGAACGCGTTAGCTTTTTGCTCCGAGTGTCTCAGGTTCGATTCCATTTACAAAAAATGATGATGAAAAATTGTAAATGCATTTTCAAATAAAAAGATTGTATTTAAAAACCTTTCCATTTGTAAATTTTCCTTACAATATGAAAGGTTATCAAAGAAAAGGTTCCAAATTGTAAAAAAAATTTACAAACGAAAAGGTTATCCCAGAAAATGTTTCAATCTGTAAATTTCTCTTACAGTTTGGAAGTGTTTCTGTAAATACCTTTTAAGTCGTAAATTTCAAAAAGGTTTCCAGAAAAAAAATTTTTTTTACAAAAAAAAAGCTTTTTTGTGATTTTTGGTCAAGTTTTGAAAACTTTTATATTTTACCGTCTTATATATGTATATGAAGAGGGGAAGAAAACTGCAAAATCACCAGCAGCATATTCATCCAATAATAATAAATTTTAAAAAATTTTGTACAAATAGACAAAAACCAAAAAAAATTTGAACTAAAGAAAAAGCATTTGAATGCTGCATTTATCTCATAAATACCAGTATTCATTTCAAATGACTATCGTTTAAAAATCGAAGAAATATTTCTGTTGTTTTTTAAAATTCTATTTTTTTATTTTTTTTTGATGCTAGTTCGTAGTTTTCAAAAGTTTATATTTTTATTGTTAAAAAATACATCTAGTGGTTGTATTTGTAAAACAAAGATACATTCCATTTGCAAATGTGTGTTATAAAACTTTCTAAAATTATAATGCATTAACTCTTTTATTAAAAAATTAAAAAATATGAAAATTAAACAGATTTAGTTTAAAATAAAGAAAAATTACTAAAAGCAAAAAAAGACTTTTTTGCGTTTCTTTTTTCGCAGCAACAAAATAGGGCGTTGATGATTTCAAAACAACACAAAAGCCATTTGGTTTTTATAAAATAATGTCGAAGAAAAACGTTTTTATGTATGTTTCCTTTATTTGATCTTTGACATTCTATTTGCAAAATCATAGTCTTTAATTTTTCTTTCTTAAAAAGCGCAACCGTCAAATTTTACCATATATGCTTTTCAAAAAAGGCACAAACATTGAACAATTGAAACAAAAAATGCTTTTTTGAGATTTTTTGGTCACATGATTTCTGGACAGTCCATTAAGCGTTGCGAAATATCAATAAATTAATACTTTTTCAATTCTTTATGTTTGAAAGTAAACAAAAATGTTCAAGAAAATGAAGGTTGTACTAAAATTTTACTGATAACACAATATTATAATCCGCATTTGCAATTTTTCAATTTTATTTCTTTTTTTAAAACAAAACACAACAAATGTTTTTTTGCATTATAACACTTTCAAGTTGGACATTAAAATACTGACATGATCACATTATTAATTATTTTTGTAACTTGGAGTATCGCTTCGTGTGCTGAAATATATGACTGTAATACAGATGTTGTAAATATGCAGGAAAATGAAATTGTATTTTTTGAAACAACAAATTATCCCCGTTTTTTAAAACCTGACGAATTTTATGCTTGTAACACGAGTTTTAGTTTAGCTGACACAACTATTAAAGGCAAGAAATTAACAAATATGTTTAATCATTTTTTTTGATTTTAGAAACATAAACTTTTTGTTGTTTCGAAATTAATAAAATATTCTGCTACTGGTTTAGTTGCAGATTATCTTCGTACTAATGTTTCCCTCGACAGTTTAAATTTCACTTTTGATTATTTTTTGAATTTCGATGAAAGTGCAGCATTTCAAGGCTTCTTAATTTTCGAAAATGGAGACAATAACTGTCCCCTTCAATCAGCTTGCAACCCTTTTAAATTTACCAATGAATCTCAAATAATACACATTTTTTCGAACTATGAAGAAAATAAAATTCCAACATATCCATGTAACTGGAAATTTATTGCCCCGAATGGCTATGGCTTTAAAATTGTCATTGAAAATCATGGGCGAAGATTTTTTTGTCACTAATTTTTTTCAGTTTCCTGCAATAGATTATTTAAAATACAAGCTTATAGTTTTACCATATCCAATTTCACACATCAGTGTGACATTTCAAACAATAAACTTGTTGTTTATTGTTTGAAATGTCTGTTCGCAAACTGTAGTTTTTAAACTTTATTTGAAGCATCATTTTTCATCGTTTTTAACATCAAATTCTATTTTTCCCGACGTTTTTTTATTATGTACTATAAATAGTGTTACCGAACGGTAATCCATTCCTATTAATCTGATTTAAAATTTTTAAGGATTTAACTAAAATTTTTCGAGCCCCTTTTTTTTGACATTAATCAGAAGGTGTTAAATTCTTAAAAAGTAATGATTGTGGTCCAGAATATTTGGATAAAACTTCAAATCTCAATTAAAATACTGGAATCAGTGACAGAATAATATAATAATAAGAAAATTTGGAGGTATTTACTACACAATTACTGTTGGTTGGAACTTTAGAATTTTTCAAACACTGAAAATAAACAATTTAAAAAATGGAGAAAGTTAAAATATCTTAAATAAATTACTACAACATAGAAAAACCCTATAATTCGAATGTTAGAAAAAAAATTAAACGCAGAAAATTTTTTTTGATTTTACGAGGCCGGCCCGGCTTTGATTTTTTCGGCCGCGGCTGGCCGGATTTCTCATCCCTGATCTCATTTATATAAAATCACAATATTTTTATGTTTAATTATGTGAAAATCTATGTGTTGCCTAAAATAAAAATATCAACATAAAAATGGATAAAAATTTAATCCATCGGCTTTAAAATCTCTTGATCAAAAACCATAATAGATCCCAAAAAAAATATATGTCTCTTTAAAATTAAGTTTTCATGCAGAGAATTATTACATAATGAGTTTACATTTATTCGCAAAACATTACACAAAAAACAAAAAACAAAAAAAATTACTGAAAATAATACGATTTTTTCATATCGTTTAATTTTTTTCTTCCAATTAAAGTTTGGTGACAGGATTAACAAAATACACTCAGTTTTATATTTCTGGTCTTTTTTTGTTTTTTTATTTCCATTTTTTGATTTAGAAAAAATGATACAAAAAATTTTTGTTATATTTTTATTAATTTTTGTTGAAACAAATGCTTTAAAATGTTATCAAAACCAAACAAGAATAGGAGATACCTTTCAATTTCCTATAACAGAATGTGGAAGCATTGGTAATACAAAAGCTACTGGATGTCTTACACATACCCATTTTCAAACGAGACTTGTTACTAGAATGTGTGATTTTACAAATTGTACTGTAAGTAAAAATTTATATTGATATTACATTTGTGAAAACCCTTATGAGCCTGGGACGGGCTTATACCCAAGCTTTTTAGATTCACAGCTACCCTCTATTAAGAACCAAAATTAATTTGACCTTTTAAAATTCAATTTTTAGGAAAACGGAATTAATCGTACCAATACATGCTACAAGAAAACAAACGATTCAATTCTTTGTTGCTGTCTTTCAGAAGGCTGCAATGGTGCAACTTCAGGACTTTCTCTTCCAACATTAAACACAACAGCTACAAATCAAATTATTACAAACTTTTCCTCAACAACGCCAACTCCAAATAATAAAATAAAATGTTATCAAAATCAAACAAGGATAAATTCAATCTTTCAATTCTCTATGACAGAATGTCCAAACATAGGTAATGTAAAAGCTACCGGATGTCTTACATATACCGATTTTCAAACAGCATTTGTTACTCGAATGTGTGATTATTCAAATTGTACTGTAAGTTTAAATATTTATTATTTTTTATAAAATGCGGTAGTTCAAAGTTTCTTTGATGCAAAAAAAACAACAGATTTTTTATCACTAATTTCCTTTTGAATTAAAGTAACGATAATTTTATGCTTTCAACAGCGATGTATAATTCCTCAAACGCCAAATTTCAAAATTTATCTCAACTTTTAAAATTCAATTTTTAGGAAAATGGAGTTAATCGTTCCAATTCATGCTACAACAGTACAGATGCTATAATGACATGTTGCTGTCTTTCAGAAGGCTGCAATGGTGCAACTTCAGGACTTTCTCTTCTAACATTAAACACAACAGCTACAAATCAAATTATTACAAACTTTTCCTCAACAACGCCAACTCCAAATAATAAAATAAAATGTTATCAAAATCAAACAAGGATAAATTCAATCTTTCAATTCTCTATGACAGAATGTCCAAACATAGGTAATGTAAAAGCTACCGGATGTCTTACATATACCGATTTTCAAACAGCATTTGTTACTCGAATGTGTGATTATTCAAATTGTACTGTAAGTTTAAATAATTATTAACTTTTATAAAATGCGGTAATTCAAAGTTTCTTTGATGCAAAAATAACAATCACTAATTTTCTTTTGAATTAAAGTAACGATAATTTTATGCTTTCAACAGCGATGTATAATTCCTCAAACGCCAAATTTCAAAATTTATCTCAACTTTTAAAATTCAATTTTTAGGAAAATGGAGTTAATCGTTCCAATTCATGCTACAACGGTTCAGATGGTTCAATTGTTTGTTGCTGTGTTTCAGATGGTTGCAATGGTGCAACTTCAGGACTTTCTCCCTCTGTTTCAACATTAAACACATCGACAACAAAAAATGTCCAAAATTTTTCTCTAACAACACTATCTCCACGCAATACTGGAATGAATATCACTGATTCAACCAACAATAAGCCTATAGCATCAATATCTTCTTCAAATGACACATTTTTTTGTTATCAAGGTGAAGGATATATTGGAAAATATAATCTTTCATCGAAACAAATTTTATGCCCATCAAAAAAATGTATATTATTTACTGCATATTGTAACGAATATTGGGCTTCAACGTGTTATGTAAGTTTTTAAGAATCCTTTAGGCAAAACATTTCGATCAAATCTATAATTGAAATATCGAAAGACTAAAATGATTTTTTCTAACCGAAATCAAAACATTAAAATATGGAAATAATTTTTATGATCGAAATCAAAATACCGAAATCCAGATTTTGGGCTTTTCGAAATCGAATTTTCAATTTCGCAGAACCTTAATTCCAACACTTTAAAACGAAAGTTGCATCGGAAAGCATTCTATAAAGTTTCAATTTTAAATACTTTTTTTATTAAAATAAAGTTCAAAAAACAAAAAATAGGATTATCTGTTTTTTCTACTTCCGAGTTCGCAAAACTAAGTTCATTTTTTGATACCCTTTGCTGCAAAGGGTATCAAAAAATAAAGGCTTTGCATTACGCTATTTACAAAAAATTTTAATCCTCATGTAATTAATTTTTAAAACATGAGATTTCTGCGTTTGAAAAATTCGGGAAAAATGATCAGTTTTCATTTTAAGAGATTTTCAGAAAAGTATTTGCTAATGAGTATCAATAAAAAAATTTACAAATAAAATATCACAAAAATTTTTTTATACGTGTTTTTTTTTAGAATGACCACACTCGAATGACATTGTTTAATATGTTCAAAACAGCGGAAAAATTACTAACTTCTCAACAATATTTTGATATTAAATTTTGTAATGTATCAAATTGCAATAGGAATATTTCTGGCGAATATCATAACATTTTAAAAGCAAATCCAACTCCATTTTATCCTCAATCATATAAAAATCAAAAACATCAACGACCAAAAAGGAAATTAGAAAATTCAGTAATTTTTCAAACAGATAAAAATGAAAATATTTCTTTCACTGGAACACCTGAAGAAAGTGCTGAAAAAGTTTGGATAGAATTTCGAATATTTTGTTCACCAGAATTTGCATCTGACATTTATAAATTAAGATATACATTTGATAGAAAGAAATTAACTGTGAATCAAAGCACTGGAATAACTAGAGATAAAATTGTTGAAGATTTATCTCTAAAAAATTTGACATCATTCAGTGTGTTTATAAATTCTACTGCTAATGCATATAGCTTTTATGTAAATGGAAATGATCAAAAACTTTATTTTGGCGAAAATTCTTCAAATTGTAGTAAAATGCTAGTTTATGGCGGAAAATGGAAAAGCATTCAAGCTGGAATTTCAAATAAAACTCATATTAAAAACCTCACATTTTCAACAAGCTTTGAACCAGATCCATCAAAATATAGTAGTTGCACGAAAGAAGATATTAAAGTTATGATTCCAAATCCGAATATCAAATACACTTCAACAAAAGACCAAATGATCAATGATAAAAATCAAACATTAATAAAATTTCAACTCATAAACCCTCTACAACCTTATGGTTTAGCAGATATCGAATTTCGAAAGAGTCTTTGTGAATTTAGTGATTTAATTAAAGTTCAAATTCGATCTTTACCTTTAAGTATTTTAAACGAATCGGATCCAAATTTTTATTATTCAACAACAATTTGGACAAGAAAAAATTATCTTTGGTCAAAATATGATGATCGTGAAAGAAAATTTGAAGAAAAGTGTGCAAAATTATATGTTCGAGTTTCAGAATCTGATGCAATAATGTTTTTCTGTGATAACTCAACAATATTTTCTTTGCCAATTAAAGGCGCTTTTGAAATGGCACAATTTTCTGCTCAAAGTATTAAAAAACAATATGCATGTTTTTAATTTTAATATAGTAATTTTTAAAGTTTTTATATGGTGATAATATAAAATTGTAATCGACAAAAATCGGATAAATCTAATTTTTTGCTTTTACTGTTTGCAAAACATCAATAAAAAAAATTTTGCTATTTTTTCATTTGTTTATATATGCGATTATTCTTACATACTATTTCAGCTTGTTTTTCCCAATCTTTTCTCTTCAAAAAATATTTTTTTATTATTGATTTAAAACGAATGTCGACCATCCAAAAAACTGCAATTGCAATGGTTGTTTTTCGATGTCTGCCTTTGTGCAAAAAAGAAAGAAATTAGATGGTTTTTTGTTTTTTTCCTTCTGTGAAAGGTTTTGAATATTTTGTTATAACACTTTTTTTTAAAAATGGAAAAGGCTTTCTAGTTTTTCATTGAATATTAAGAATACTTTAAAGATAAAAAAAATAAAAGAAAAAAAAATTTTGATAGATACTCCATTATAAAATATTTTATAATGGAATTTCAATCAACCGTTATTAAAAATTGAGTTTTTCTTCATATTTTAACTATTGCTTTAAATGAATAACTAAAAACCATATCATATCCACATCGTTTTTGACATCTTTTTCACACTTTTTTATTATCAATATTTTGATTATGTCCAGTAAAGAATTAAAACTACTATATCACCGACATTGTAACACACATTTCAGCATTTTGTTAAACAATTACTTATTCCATCATTTCATTTTTCATAATTGTTAAAATACGTCAAAAATGCAACTTTTTTAAACCAACAAAAAACTAAGTCAGTTTTTATTCTTAAACTTTTTTTACAAATAATAGCATATTTCGCAATATTGTTTTTTCAAAAGTTTGTGACATTTACCTTTTTTCTTTTTCTAAGTGATGCAATGTTGCGAAAGAAATTGGTTTTTTGGTCTTTTTCGCTATTAAAAAACATAATTTTTACGGAAATCGAAAAACGAAACGACATTTTTTAATTTTTTTAAAAATATTTTATTTATCTTTCTCTAAAACAAATCTCGAAAATGAAATGATAAAAACATGAAGAATAAAGCCCTTTTTGGTAATTTATTTTGAAAAAAAAATTATTTCCATATTAATATGCTTCCGTTAAAAAAAGTTAATAAAAAAGAATTAAACAATTTTTGAATATAAAAAAAACAACATCTTTTCTTTTGTTTATTTATTATTCGTTGCAGCACTTTCAATCATATAACGTTTTTGTTAAAAAAAAAAATTCAAAATTGTTTTTATTAATAAACAGCTGATTCTCATAGCAATGAGAATCAGCCTTCAAGTAAAAGTAAAAAGTAGAATGTTTATGAACAATTAATTATATTTTATTGTTGTTTTTTCCTTTTAAAACTTAAGTGAAGACTTTTTTAAATCATATGAAAAATTTTCCTCTGATTTCTTAAAATTAATATTGGAAGTTGCTGTATTTGCATTTCGGATTTTTTGTAAATCAGTTTTAAACGTCATTTTTAACAATTAGTTATAATCATTCATATTAGATTGTCTTCTGAAAGAATTAGGAAATATTTGATTCTTCTTTTTTATATCCCTGTCAACCAAAAATACTGATAATAATCCAATTGAAGATGTTGCAACTAAAATTCCAATTTGCCAATAAAGATTTAAAACTGAGGAATAAAAAAAAGTTATGGAACAAGTTAGTGACTGAAAATGAAAATTGCAGAATTAAAGTTCCTAAAAAAGTAAAAACAACTTCAAAAAAGTTGAATAAAGCAAAGGCTTCGGCACTTTTATCGGGAAGTTTTTTGATGACTAAAGTGTACATTTGAGATTTCCATAAAACTGCGCCAATCCCGAGGAATAATGGAATTATATAAATTAGGAGCGTTCTAAAAAGTATTGTAATATGTAAATTTTTAAACATTTAGAAGTTAAAAAACTTACATTGGTTCGATGAACCCTTCATTTGAAGTTTTATCCAAGGAAGCTTCTTTTGGGAACATTAGCGCGATTAAAGCATACATAATTAATTGAACGATTAATGCAAAAGTAATATAAAACTTGGGTTTAATTTTAGGATATTTCATACTCATATAAATTGTTACAAGTGCAGCTAAAAATTTATTTACATTTTAATAGTTTAAAAGGAAAAAAATTTACTGCAAGTTTGACCAATTCCATTACAAATTACGCAAATTGCCAGCATTGTTGGCTTCTCTTCTTCTGTACTTAATATACTTGTAAATGCCACACATGTCGGATAAACACTCATCCAAAAACTCCATTGTATTCCAATGTATGCAGCTGCAATACAAATCAATATCATCTCTTTTGTACAAAATACATTTAAAGTTGATCCTAGATAATTTATATATTGACTTGATTTAATAAGGTAAAAAATATATCAAACATGAATAAAATTTCCATAAAATCTTACTTAACATTTCAATGACAGATTTTTCATCCTCTTCTTCTTTTTTATCGCATTTTGGTGGAGCTGGTAAAAATGCAAAAAGAATTCCACCAATTAAAGCTAAAATTGTAAAAATTCCGTAAAGAATCTTTATATTTTCCAGCGATAATCCTTCTTTGTTATTAGAAATTTTTGTCACGACTAACAACAGAATTCCGGCTAATATCATTCTAAAAAGTAGTTTTAATCAATACAGATATTTTCAATTTTTTCAAAATTAATTTTTTTAAGTTTTTTTCAAATTACTTTAAATTTAAACTTGCCCAGATTTATAGGATGCAAAAAATATAGCACTATGCTTTGCAGCAGTTTTATCATTTGAGTTTAAGGTTAAATAATTTCCTTGGCCAACCCAGAGTGCTAAAACAAGTTTATAAAGTTAAAGCATGCTCAAAAATATGTAAATTATTTCTACCGGCAGAACCAAATCCAAATAGCGCAGAAGCTATATACAAAATATATTCATTCATATAAAAGAAACACGATGTAAAAATTGCAGATGTAATTGCGCCAATAATCATTGTCCATTTTGCTGTAAGCTTATTCACCAATGGAGCGGTTAATGGATCAAAAATTGTTTCAGTTGCAAAACATATCGCTAAACTGTAATAATACTTCTTTAACAAAATTATATTTTATTGAGTCAAAAGTGATGTAATGGTGTAATATTACTTTTTTTTAAAATTAAAACTAAAGATGTTACCTTGTGTATCCGGCATGTTTGTTGATATTCCCATTTTTGGCATATAAATTGATGGCATCTTCTTCAATTTGAGATTGTGAAAGAAATGCCGACCAAACAAACCAAAATGAAAGTGAAACAAAAACCACGTTTCGTAATGTTGATTCAACCATTTGAATCCTGTAATTATTTAAACTTAATTTTTTTAAAAGCTCAAACAACAAATACGTGTGATGAAATTTATAAAAATAATTAGAAAATAAAAATTGAACCAAAAATGTTTTTTTAATTTTTTGACTGACAGCCTTTTGCTCATTTATTGATAACACATAAACAGCTTTAATGAATAAAAATTTACTGTTCCTTCCTTCTTTGTTATCAGTATCCAAAAAACAAGCATTTCCAAGTTGAAGAAAATAGTAAACAACATGTTTTCATTTCATCATGCTTTTTTTTTAACGGAAGTTGTTTTTTACTTTTGTATTAATTGGAAATTTAGGGGGCTCCAAAAAAGTTTCTTATCAATTTCTTAACTGAAGAGGTGTATGTTGTTGTTTGATTTTATTCAAAGCAAAAAGTCGAGTCAGCTTTTTGTCACATGAAAATGGGAGGATTCTGATTTTTATTTGTTATCACTTGTGATTTTCTCAAATGACGAAATCACACGATATAAAAGAAGGAATTGCCGTTTTCGATCTTTCAAAGTTATTTATTTATTTAGTGTTTTTACTCAACTTTAGCCACCTTTAAACAATGGCTGCTAATAGGAAATCGTATTGGAGACCTTCGGATTCCAACAACAACGGTGAAGATAAGCCGGATTCTGCTGTTTTTGCAAAAACTACTTTCATGGAAAAGAATGGTTATGTATATTTACCACAAAAATTTTATTTTCCATCATCCCCGAAAAAGTTTGACCCACATGACCTTGATGAAATCAAAAGCACTTTTGTCAATCTTAATCCTGATCCATATTCTTCTGGAAATCGATATAGAGCATGCAGCGATTTCTTTTACAATTCAATTACTTCTTCTTTTGATGTTTACAAAGTTCCACTTTATCAAAGACCTGAATTCAATTCAGTTGATGGTGGAAAAGTAAGATTCTATGATTCCATTGATGACAGACTTTATGAAAATCCTGCTTTCAATACTTTAATCAATAAAGATATTGAAATGGTTAAACAGCTTGGAACTGTAACCTTTGACAAATCTTTACTTCTTGAAATTCTTCAAGTTCGATATTCTCCTGGAATTCTTCCATCCTATAGTACCCCATCTTGGCTTTATATTGATGATGAAGATGTTACAATTGTTCATTTAATTCATGTTGATGAAAATATTATTGGCGGTGATACTGTAATCTCCGAAGATATTTCAGGAAAAAATATTACAAAAGTTTTACGACTTTCAAAACCCTTTGATACATATATGACAAATCAAACAAAATTTCATGCTGTTACACCAATGGCAAAAAATGTTATTGATGAGGAAGAAAATGAAAAAGATAATGAAGAAGATCAAAGCCGATATGTTTTTATTGTCAGTTTTCGAAATGTTGCTGACGATGAAGAAGTTTTAAAACACATTTCATAATTTAAATTTAAAATGTTTTGTTCTTTTTGTTCTGCATATATTTAAAGTAAATTTTTGGATAAAAAATGTTTTATTACATATTTTATCATACTTAAATCACAAATATTACAATAAAAAAATTTTTAAAAACAAAAGATAAACATTTACAGATAACTTTTTAAATAATCAAGAACCCCAAGACGTAGAATTAATCAATAATAAAAAAAGGATTTTCTTTTTTTTTTGACATTTTTTGAAACTTTTAATAAACGTTTTTTTTAGATTTTTTTCTTAAACGTTTGAAAATCACATTTGACTGTGAATGGCGACTAATTATTGCGAAAGAAAAAAGAAAGAGAAAAAAAAGTAACGAAAAAAAGATTACTGTTTCCACAAAATTGTCCTTTGTTTTCTCCATATGTAATTCTGTCCTAAATTTAACAAAAAATTTTTTAAAAATTTTAAGAAAATAGTTATCAATTATCAAAATGTTACAAAATTATACAAAATTTTATGACATCACAATTTGTGCACATTTCTGAAATAGCATTTATGAAACAGTTGTTGGAAGAGTGACCACAGGTGTTGAATTTTGTGTTATTGAAACAATATCGGTATTCCTTGGAGCAAAACAGAAGAAAACAGATTTGAACATTTCATTGAAAGATTTTCGAAAAGAAGTTATCACACAAATTTTTACAATTGGATTAATTGTTGGCGCAAACGATGTCAAATACATTGCAACTTTTCCCTCCCATGGAAGTTCAATAAATGTAATCGCAACATACATTTCAATTAAAATTGGAAACACAAGTGTGATTACTGGAATTGCCTAAAAAAGTTTTTTTGAGAAGGTTTTACTATTAAAATCTATTTGAAAGCATCGTTAACACTTTCACTTACTTCAGATCAGTGTTGGCGGTCTTTCGGTCTTCGGTCCGGTCTTTCGGTCCATTTCGGTCCGGTCGGGTCCGGTTTTTTGGTCGACCGAGACCGTGGACCAGAAAAATTTCGGTCCGGTCCAAACTGACCGGACCGAAGCAGAAAATTTTCGGTCCGGTCC
Organism: Panagrolaimus sp. PS1159; assembly: GCA_963922195.1. Classification (NCBI taxonomy): domain Eukaryota; kingdom Metazoa; phylum Nematoda; class Chromadorea; order Rhabditida; family Panagrolaimidae; genus Panagrolaimus; species Panagrolaimus sp. PS1159. The sequence continues at coordinate 2,505,616 of CAWUHW010000006.1, forward strand.
GAAAATTTTTCATCTTTTTTCCATGTTTTTCACGTAAAAACCGTTAAACTTTTAATCCAATGAAGAAATTATGATAAAAAACCCACATATTTTTAACAAAAAGGGTCTAAAAAATCAAAATCAAGGAAAAAATGTCGGACCGGAGGACCGAAGACCGGAAAAATTTTCGGTTCGGTCCGGTCGACCGAGACCGTGGACCGTAGGAGTTTCAGTCCGGTCCGGTCCGGTCCGGACCGGACCGGAGACCGAGAAATTTCGGGCGACCGCCACGGACTTTTTATTTTAATGTATTTACCATATTCTTTTGTATCAATTATTAATTGTTTGGCAACAATTATTGCAATCAAAAGTTATCGACAGACTGTTTTGGGTTGGACAAAATGTTTCAAAAATGTTAGCGTCTCTCATAGCTCAGCCGTGTCTACTATCCAATGATAGTTCTCTTGTAATTTCAACTGTCATAAAAGTCTCGTCAACGATTCCCTAATAAATAAAATCTTATATATTCTTTGTAAATAAAAATAATGTTATATTTCATGTTTAAAATTCATCTATACTTTTAAGTATTAAATACTTAAAAGTACAAAAACAAATGCAGGTTTTAAAGATTTCAGTTTTAAACCTATTTTTTTATTAAAATGTTGTAAAAAAAATACTTCAGATTGGTATCAACCAGGGTCTCCACCGTCCCATTATCGATTTTATCCGTCCTTAGCTTGCGTGCGCTTAAATTAATTAATTTGAAAAATCTTTTTTAACAAAAAGTTTAGATTTATGCTCCTCTACATCTTCCAAGTCTTTTGAAATTAAAATATTTTGCCGTTCCATTTTTACAGCCAGGGACGGATGAAAAAAGCGAAACGTCCCTTGCATCCGTCCCTTGCATCCGTCTCTGGCTGTAAAAATGGAACGGCAAAATATTTTAATTTCAAAAGACTTGGAAGATGTAGAGGAGCATAAATCTAAACTTTTTGTTAAAAAAGATTTTTTAAATTAATTAATTTTAGCGCACGCGAGCTAGGGACGGATAAAATCGATAATGGGACGGTGGAGACCCTGGTATCAACGGAAAAAATTCTTTTTTCGATTTTGCTGCTTTTAGGAAAAAAGAACAGCTAAAAATACAAATCAACATGTTTTAACAGTTTTCTTAAAAGAACTATTAAAATACAATGTGGGGCTGTCCAGATGTTACGTGACACAGTTAAAGGGAGGGAGGGGTCTACGACTTATCACACCGCTTTGACTTTGTCGGCAAAAAGCTTTGATGTTTGACCTTAAAAAGTTGGTTTTTGTGTCACGTGACATTTGGACAACCCCTGAATTTAAAGCCACTCTTTTTTGAAAAAAGAAATCAAAAGAGTGGCTTTTTTGCTGCAGGTTGCGCGCAGCCCACTTTTATTTTTTCTTTGAACGGGTCTGCCGTGATTTCAAAGTAGTCAAATTGACAATAAATTTAGATGAAAGCAAAAGTACGAAACAACAATTTATTTTTTTTTAATTTAGCAATCATAAAAAAAACTGCTTCCAGAAAAAAAATTAATTCGCAGAAAAGTATACATTTCTAGCATATTTGTAAATCATTTAAAATTAGTGTTTTTTATATACAAATAAATGAAAAGAAAGCTAAAATGTGTAATTAAAAATTTAACATTTATAAAAGGAGATAAAACTTTACATAATTTTGGAAAAGTTTCAAAAAATTTTTTGTTTTTAAAGATATAAAATGACTTTTTTAATGGTACATATGTAATTTTGTGAATCACGAAATGTAATTGGAAAAATATTTTATACGATAAAGAATTTCAAAATTACTGAGACACTTTTGAAAGAAGCAATTTATTTCCTTTTTTCAAAAAATTGATGACAGTCGTGAATATTGTAATTTATTTCAAAAGGCCATTATTAGATAAATTTTTTTCAGCTCTCCGTAAAATTCGCAGAACAGAATTTTGTCTAAAGTTATAAAACGGCATAGCCTTTATTATATGCTTTGAAAAAAATAAAACCTATGATTTCAAAAATTAATGATTGGTTCTTTTTCCTTCTTTCAACATCTGCTTCTAAATATTGGCTTTTAAAAAAAGTTTGCATAAATAAAAAATAAAATTGTCACTTTTTTCTTAATGTTCACAAATAACCAGGTTATTATTGCTTTTCTGTATAAATATCCATGTAAAAGTATATATCCAGATCAGAGTTCTTCGAAATCGAAATACCAAAAAACTGAAATATTTCTTTCTACCCAAAAAATCGAAATTTCGGTATTTCGGCTTTTTGGAAATTGATACTTCGATGGCAAACCCGTTTTTGCGGCCCGACATTTGCGGCCGTGACTTTTGGGGTTTTATTTTTGCGACCGGGACATTTGCGGCCGGGACATTTGCGGCTCGAGTTTTGGGGCCGGGTATTATATCATCAGATATGTACTTTTCAAAAAGAATAATGCATTTTAACACTGAATAAATAAGCCTAAGCCTAAGCTCAGTGCTAAAATGCATTATTCTTTTTAAAAAGTATATATCTGATGATATAATACCCGGCCCCAAAACTCGAGCCGCAAATGTCCCGGCCGCAAAAAAATAGCCGCAAATGTCCCGGCCTCAAATGTCAAGGCCATAAATGTCCCGGCCGCAAAAAAATAGCCGGAAATTTCCCGGCCGCAAATGTCCCGGTCGCAAAAATAAAACCCCAAAAGTCACGGCCGCAAATGTCGGGCCGCAAAAACGGGTTTGCCTACTTCGATTTCGCAGAACACTGGTCCTATTTTTACTTTAATACGTTTTTGACAATAGCGATAGCAAAATTTTCTGTTTCGCGTGCCTTTTTCTTTCCTTTTAATTTTTCTTTATTTTCAATTTTCATTGTATAATATGAAAAATAGATAGTAAAAAAGTAATAACTTTAAGCAATGGGATATTACGATTATTTATTATTTGGTGAATATTGTGTAATTGTTTCATTTCAAACATTTAGATTTTTATCACTTTTACATGGACTTTTTATTAAATTTTGGCATTCAACAAAAGCTCCATTTTCTTTTCCAATAATTTTATATCTGACAATAATCTTTTTTGAGTCCATTTCAACAATTATTCAAGGTTCATATAATCTTATATGGTTTAATCCAGGCAAGTTTAGGTTTTATGACAATAAAGAATTTAAACTGTGCTTTACAAAAATTATTTTATCTTATCAAGCACAGCAAATTTTTATAGGAGTAGGATATAGTCCGTTTTGGCTTTTTATTTTAACATTTACACCATATATCCTTGTACCTGGGATATCCGCTGCAGTGCTTTTTCTTACAGTACATCGAATTTTTGTTGTTTCTTGGATTAATGGTAAAAGTAGCATTGTGCATGCGCGACTCAAACGTCAGTGTTCCCCTTCATTTTTTTCAGTCAAAAGAAAATGCAAGTGAGGTATACTGTAGAAATTTAAACTTTTTTTTTAAAATTTAGATTTTTATCCTAATATATGTAAAAAAATACGGAAATTCCATAAATCCAACTTTTGGATATCGTTTTCTTGCAAAAAAATAAAAATTTTCAGAGAAAACCGTATTTTTTACGTTTTTTTGAAAATGATGTATTACACATTTTCAGTAACCTTCTAGGGACCTCACCTATTCGATTCAGAATTTTTTTCTGCATCGAATAGTATTTTTAAAATTATCGCGAAACACAGCGGTCAAAAGTTTGCGTCTATGGCTCAGTGGGGGAAGCGCCGCCTATCAGTCCTTCGGTCACTGGTTCGACTCCAACAATCGTAAACTTTTTTTAAAAAATGAACTGCTGTTATTTTTGGATTCTCCATTGTCGAAAGCATATATGTACCAAAAACCAGCTTAATCGGAGATAAAAAATATTTTTGTGTTTCTGGTGGGATTTGAACCTTGAAAAATAAAATTTTTTTTTGCTGCAAAAAAAGTGTTGTTTGCGAACGCGACACGAAAATTTGTATAAAGAAAATGTGTTCCCCGGCTTAGGCCTGTGCAAAAAAAAACTACTTTTCCATATATTTTTGCTTATCCAACGTTGTTTTAAGCAACCTTGGTCTCAAAATATTGGAATTTTTATTTTTAAAATGCTAAGTAAAAGAAATAATCAAAAATAAATTAAGACGGCTTCAAAAAATGCAAGATTCAGAATCGTATTTTTTTTCTTCAATTTTTTCATCTACAAAAAATCAGCTTTCATTTTCGTTTCGAGAAATTTTTTGTGAAACCAGACAATTTTTTTGAAATTTTTTTATTAAACTTTATTAATAAATTTGATTCATCAAAAACAATTTTTTTGTACAATTTAAAATATAAAAAGAAGCCAATGAACATCTTGCAGAAGAAAAATCTACATTGGAAGCAAAAAAGAGCAAAGAAAAGCCAAAAAGTCCAAAACCTCGTCGTGAATTACTTCAAGCTCATGATGAAAAGGTAATGCTATAATCTTTTAATAAGTAATTATTATATATTTTTAGGTTGATTTGGTATCAAAAGTTGGAAAGGTGGATTTTATTGTGAACTTTATTAAACTTGGTTATATAAATAATTATTCAATGAAAGCTAAGCGAAGCACTGTTGATGATGTTGTAAATCGGTTTTCTGCAAAGAAAGCTGATTGTATGTTTTTTACCCATTGTTGCTTGTATTAAATATATCTATTTTTAGTGTTACAAAAGAATAAAAAGAAGGATGCTAATGAAAAAGAAGAAGCAGTAAAAGAAGAGCAAGCAAAGATGGCATATTTACGTCGGCAAAAGCAAGAAGTACATCGAAAGCGCCGTCATAAAGAAGAAGAAGAGGCCAAAGGAGAAGAACCTGAAGATGAAATGGCAAAAATATTGAGATTTGGTGGAATTAATACAACTAGAAAGCTTCGATAAGTTATTTTATTTTGTTTTTGTATATATTTTGTCTTAAACCATTTTTTAAAATAAACTTGTTTTTATCAAACACGGTGTAATGTTGACGGACGTTGTAATAGTTTTGTTCTTCATTGTACACCTTAATTTTAGAAACAGAGGTTATATTACTTGTAACATTAAATATACATAAACTTGGATGGTTAAGATTGAGATTTGTAAATCGATTATCAAGGTTCTGCTGTTCATAGTTTATCGATTCGTCCTTCTCCTTCAAAGTTGTTGGCATCTAATACATTAGAAAAGTTAAATGTGCATAAAAAGAAACAAAAATCCTTCATAAAAGCAGACATATAATTAAAAAAACAAATGATGTATCTCAAAAATGCTGACTTTTACATCAAATTTCACATTGTTTGATCTATAACTTTGTTCGGAAGTCTTCGGAAATTCCTATATTTTTCCTACATATGTATTTTTTTATTACCAACACCCCATTAAAAATCTAGAGACTCATTCGCTCTCATCTCGATGCACTTGCAAATATTGTGAAGACCTCAAACAAAGCTTTTTTGAAAAAACATTGTTTTTTTCATTTAAAAGTTATCTTTTGAGGAAATTTGCATTATAGCATCTTAAAACAGGATATATTTGAGCTTTTTAAATAATAACCTTTCTAAAAAAACTCTAAATGAAGAGTTTCTTGACATTTTTATGAATGCACAAGTATATCCTCAACATGATTTAAAAAAAGCGTAAAGGAATTTTTCTCGAAACGAAAGAAAATTTTTTTTCTTCTTCAAAAATTTTTTTGAAAAAAAAGTTTCTTCGTTTTTGCGTTTTTGCACAGGCCTACCCCGGCTGAAAAAAAATTCTTTTTTTTATTTTTTAACAGTAATATTAAGCAGTAACATTACTTTTTTTTACTCATTTCTTTTTTACTTTCCATCAATATTTTTACTGCGCATCTAATGATACCAAATTTATTGCATTTGGCGAACTTTGAAAAAACCCTGCACATTGCTAGGTAAAAGGGCCAATAAAATTTTATATATTATATTTTCTTCAATAATTTTTGCTGTAATTGTTTTTGATGGAATTTATATTATTTTACAATATATAACATTGGCACTATCATTAGGTAATTAAAACTTCTTGTTGCGTTAGAGCATGTAAATAAATTATTTTATTTTATTTAATTTTAGTTAAGAGGAAATGCTTAACAATGAGTTGCACAGTTGGAACAAATTGGATGAAAATGCTATTTGGTTTTTTTATTTTATTGCATCGATTGTTTTTGCAGCAATTTTAAAAAGAACAAAAAATAAAATAACAAAAAGTGTAAGGATGTTTCGGAGGTTTTTGTAGATTTAGAGATATTTGAAAAGTTTAGAATTATCCGAAGTAAAATTTCAGATTTCTGATTTCAGCTTACTGGTTTGCAGGGACTGTAAAACTTTTTAAATTTTTTAACCAAATATTGTATATCGATTCAAAAATTTTCTCAAATTTAAATAAATTTTAATACAAAAAAATTTGCATATTTTCGGATTTTAAGAAAAATAAACTATTTGATTGAAGAATTATGTAAAAAACACACTTGCAAATTTTAAATATTTTAATTTTTAGGCAAATCAAATATCATTAATAACAATTTTATTGGAGCTTTTGTTAAATGTTTTCCCAATGACCATTGACGTTGTTACCACAAATGTAAGGGTTTTTGAAATACAAATAATCAATTTATAAATCATGTTTTTAGTTTTTTAACCTCAGATTAAATAATATTTTTGGTTCATACAGTCATGTCTTTAGCGCAATAGATGTTTTAGTTGTTTCGTTTATTTATTCTCGAAATATGATTAAACACAGTTTTTCATCAAAAGTTATCGCACATTCTGTACAACAGAAAAGATAACCTCTAATTAAAATGATTGAATTTGGCACACATTCGCATATGCTTTAAGATAAACACTAAACAAAAATACTTTTTAAATTGATTAAAAATTTTAATAAAATAAGAGATTAATAGTAAAAAATAGAAAAATAACAAATTCACAATTGTTTTCTGGTTTTACCAATTAATAATGAATTGTTGACCAAATAATAAAAATTTCTTTTAACATCTGTGAAATGTTTCAAAAAGAAAAAAACGAAATTCGAAAGCATTTTTCAAAAATGTTTCATCGTTACTTAAAAAATTCAAATAAGTTTGCAAACAACAGGATTTATTTTTTGGGCTCTGGGTTTTGAAATAACAATTTTCATTTGCAAAAAGATTTTTTTTGCAAAACTTTTTTCCCTGTCAAAAGATTTGGAGACAGACCGCTGAAAAAAAGATTGCTTTTAAGATTATTTTGTAAATAAAATTTGCGAAGAATGTTCATTTTATAAAAACAATGTAAAAAATGCAACAAAGTAAAAATTGAACTAACAGAAAAAATGAAATTTATGCATTCATTGATCTTTCACAGCTAAAAACATGTTATTTGAAAAAAGCTCAACTAGAAGATTTGGTTTTTTCTGAAATAATTAAATATAAAAAACATTTGCATATAAAATATTTCCAACCTTTGCCATTTTTGCCAACAATGCTTCCCTTTTGAATTTTTTTGGTAATTCAAAAACTTGAAATATTTCAAATTTTGATGCACAAATTTTTTCAGTAAATTTTTGTGACAATTGTAGACAATTATTATATTTCCTAAAAAATAAATAAAAATAAAATAAAAAATTCGTTTAGAAAAAACTTACAAACATAAAATTCGAAGTGATGGAGTATGTTCAAGATGAAATTCATATGGAATAATTTCGCCATTGTCTGAAGTTACAATTGTTTCACCAAGACTAAGTCTTTCCAAGCGTCCAGATGAAGTTAAAACTTTGAAATCATCGTATGAAATTTTTCCAATCTTCCACCAATTATTAGGTAAATATAAACATTTCAAATCACATGCAACACATTTTGAAATAAATTGAGAAAGAGAATTTTCATGTCGAATGTCAAGTGTTCCATAAATGCCCAAATTATTTGGAAGTTTATCAAATCTGTAATCCATTCGATTTGATGAAAAAAATATTTGATGAACAAAATTCTTTGACAATGTTACATTATCACCAAAATAAATAAATGGACATTTTTCTCGAATAAAATATTTATTTGCTTTCATTAATTTTAAAGCTTGTTTTTCGGTGGCATTCTTTTTCATATATTTTAAAATATTATCTGGAAAATCACTTGCTGGTGGCCATTTTGGAATTATAATTGTTGAAGTAATTTGGAGAATATCGGCTGATATTTCTGCAGTTCGAACAGTTGCCATTTCAAATCCTGAAAAATTAATAAATTTTGAAATCTTAAGAAAGTAACAAAAATCACGCGATGATAATAAATTAAAAAATAGGAATAAAAATAAATAAATAAAATTCCTATATAAATCAAAGTAACCACCAGGGTTGTTAAATTCCCGGGAAATCAGAAAAATCGGGAAATTTCCCGGGAAATTTCCCTGGAATTTCCCGGGAATTTCCCGCTAATTTCCCGCAAACCCAATTTTTTAGATTTTACATTTCACACCCGAAAAATTTAAAAACATGATTCACGAGTAACTACCCTTTTTTTACCTATATTAATTCGTTCTAATTATTTCTAAAGCTAAAAAAATCTATTTTAATTAAAAAAAATTAGAATTTTTAAAAATTTTTGGTAATTATATACCCAAAATTCCGGGAAATTAATTTCATTTCCCGCAAAAATCGGGAAATTTCCCTGGGAATTTCCCTGGGAATTTCCCGCTAATTTCCCGGGAATTTCCCTTTGACAACCCTGGTAACCACACTTGGGCAAGGGGTACGATTGGGTGCGATTTGCGCTCCTTGGAGCGTGCAGCGAAAAAAAAGGGGAGCGTGCAAAAAAAGGAGAAAAAGAAGAAAAAAGAAAAAAAAGAGAGAAAAAAGGAAAAAAAGGAAAAAGAAGAAAAGAAAGAAAGAAGAGAAAGAAAGGGAGGGAGAAAAGATGATTATTTGATATAAATAATTTGTGTTTGAGGTTAATAACTTTAAGAAGATAATTTAACAAAAAATCGAATATAAAATTAATTTTTTAAGAAAAAATTCCAGTGAGGTAATTATTTTCATACATGAATAGGGCGGTGAATAATTTTGAAAATCGTTACCAGCTCACATCGAACCGAGTGTCTTTTTTTTCGTTCCTTGCTTGGCAAAATGTTTAAAAATGCCAGGTGGAAAAAAAAGGAAAATTTTCCATAACGACTGAATAAACGCATTTTCCCCTTTTTTTCCACCTGGCATTTTTAAACATTTTGCCAAGCGCGCTGGTTTTTGTAAACGTTTTATTTCTCCCTTCAAAAAAATGCACACTCAACAAATTCAAAAAGGAAAGCAGAGAGCAAAAGAGACACTCTTTCTCTCTTGCTGTCCAAAACTCTCGACGCGAATATTTTTTTTCATCAAATCTCAGATTTTTTAGAAAAAATAACCATAGTGAGCGAGGAACGAAAAAAAAGACATTCTCTTTGTAAAAAGTTTGATGTGAGCTCCGTCAGATTTTTGGCCGATTTTCGACGATCCTGTTTCATGTCCAGAGGTTATAGAAAAAAATTTTGTCTTAATATTTTTGACTGTAATTTTTTTTGAATAATTAATTTTAATATTATCTTCTGGATAAACTTCTTCAGTTTCAGTTGAAAGCGTTGTATTAAATTTTGGGCACTTGTTGTTAGCTTTTCTTCTGCTAACAACAAGTGCTCAAAAGTTTTGTCATCATTTTTTTTTCAAACGTTTTGTCATCATTTTTGAAAATGATTATCACTGGAAACAGGTAGAAGTTGAATATCTTTGGCACACCAACGATTTACTCGACAACATTTTTCTGGTGTTCGAGGAGGCATAATTGGAGTATTATCACCACAACGGGCAGGGGGGGGGGGGTGGATATATAAACCCCCTATTCATGTATGATTATTTTTTTGGATTCAAGCTACGCATGTAACACCAGTTGAAGTGGCAAATTGGATGTGTCTCAAACTAGATATCTGTTTTTATAATGCTTAGGAAGTAATAATTTCATTTCATGCATAGTAAAAAAATAAATGCAATAACTAATCGATAATCTATATTAAAACAAAACACCGAGACAGGAAAATATAGTGCATTGCTAACAAAAATTTGGGGAAAACACTCAGAGGGGTGTACATGAATTTTTCAAATTTTTCCTGAAAAGGTTGAAAATATTCGTGTACTCTCCCCCCTGTGCCCAAAATGGAGCGTGCAAAATTTCAAAAATCCGCGCGCCCACCTGCCCACGTGTGAAGGTAACCGAAGAAAAACTGTCACTTTTCTTATTGATTTTTCCTATTTTTGCTATTTTTACCTCTTAAAATTCGATTTTTTCTGTCACTGAAGTTTAGCCTCATTTTTTGCCTTTTCAATCAAAAAACCTGCAAATTATATTTTAAAAAAGCAATATTATTTTATAATAAATGCGTTTCTATACTTTTTTATTATATTCTTGTAGTTTATACTTTTTTGTTTTTATGCAAAAATTAATGAAACATTTTCTAATACATTTTGGCACTAAAATATCAGGAAATGGCCTCTAATATTAAAAATATAACATTGTAAGATTCAGCTTTTATGTCTTGATTATTTCTAGTCAAAAAACAAAGAAATAGTGATTTCAGTTTTAAAAAAAAATTTCAAAAATATTCTTGTTTCTGGATTTTTATTTTTTAGCCGGGCGCGCCACCCTATATCATCCCTAAAGCAGCCAATTAGTTATTTAATTGGTAGATTATTATAAAAATATTAACGCCATTCAGATTTACAATGATGTTAATATTTTCATATATTTTAGAAAGAATGCTAAAGTCACCATCAACGTTAACACTGCAACCTGCAAAGCCATCTAAACAACCTCGATTAAAAAGAATTATGATTATCGATGGTTTCAATGTAATGAGAAGTTCTCACAATTTAGTCACTGGACTTCAATGTAGTCCATATGATTCGTAAGTTTTACATATTTATAACCATTTTTTATACATATTTCTTTTTTATAGTCGAATGAATGCGATTACTCTTTTGCCAATGCTTAAAAGAATTATTAAACAAGGATTTCGTGTTCGAGTGGTATTTAAAAGACTGCCAAAACCATTTGAAATTCTTCATAATTATATCATTGGTGTAAGTTATAACACTTTTCTTTGTTGGATATTATTTTACATAAATATTTTTTTAGGCGCTGAATCAAATGAGATTAATTTTATATCCTGAAAAAGATTTCTTGGAAGCTGATGATAAAATGATGCTTGAAATTGCACAAAGATATGGTTCTATGATTATTACAAATGATGCATTTCGAAATCATGAAGAATATAAAGAAATTGCAACAAATAATACAATCAAATACAAAAAAGAAAGAAATTCAAAATTTTCATTGGATGCACTTCAAAAGGGATTAATTTTTGAAAACAAAATACATATGCTTGCGACTGAAGGTATGTTTTTATCTTTTAAAACAAATTTAACCCTTTTTATAATTTTTAGATAAAGTATATTGTTATCCAAATTCTCGTGATTACCGGAAAGTCAAGTCTTCACATAATAATTTTTGGCCAGCAACAAAAAATGATATTAAAGCAATTGATTCATTATGTGATTATGTATATTATTCAATTTGTTTTCAAATGGGCTTAAGAATTCCACGAAGTATTAAATTTATGGATGACAGAGAAAATATGCCACATAAATATGTTGATTTTTGTGTTCGTAATAAAATTCAATTTTAAATGCTTGTTTGTTTTTTTTGTTTTTTGTGTTTCTTTATAAATTTACGAAATTTTTAAATTTGTGTTTTTGCATATTAATTTTAAAGTATAGTTGTATTTTTATTGCAAAATGTATGTTGCTATAAAAATATTTTGGAAGAATTTTAACAAAAAGTTTTTTTTTTTATAAATAACAACAAAGAGAAATGAGTTCAAAAAGAAATAAAACATGACAAACTGTTTTTTATATAAGGTTTTTGGAGTTAGAATATGCTAATTCTTTTTGAATAAATATTCTTCACTATTTTCATTTTTACGCAAATTTGCATTAACATGATATGCTCTTTTTTTCCATGGCAGTAGTAAAAAAACCCATAAATTATTATTGCTTCAAGAATAATAAAATTTGAAGCATCAACAATTCTGTCTGGAAATTCATCTTTCATTAATTCACAAATATATTCTTTTTTAGATAATTTTTTTTCATTATCAAAATGAACGTTTGTAAAAACATGTCGCTTTTTCTTTTGACATTCAAAAAATAATATATATCTATAAAATATTGATGTATTCTTGAATGAATCATTATTTCTGAAAGTACAAAAACTTCCTGATGTTTTTTTTTTACATTTATTACTCCTGCTTTAAAATTCAGTTTTACATTTATTCCCACAAATTCTCCAGCTTTTAATAATTAAAAATATTTCTATATAAATAAAGGTAACAAAAAGAAAACTCACTTTTTTTTATTGATTTTTCCTATTTTTGCTTTTTTTTACCTCTTAAAATTTGATTTTTTTGCCGCTGGTGCAAAAAAAAATCAAATTTGCCTTTACAGTCAAAAAGCTGCAAATTATATTTTAAAAAATTGATTGAAAAATAACCAATATTTTTTTTATATAAAAAAAGGTTCTATACTTTTTTGTTAGTATTTTTATTTCAACAAAAATTTCATTTTAAAATTATTTTGAATAATCTTTATTTTTCTGTTCAATCAAAAAATGGTTTATCCCTTTTATCCTTTTTCAAATTCTTCTTTGCTTGAATTTATTTTTCCGGGTTATGGAAAAGTAATCTTTGGTTTTGATTGTCAAAATCAAAATTGGTCATTACCAAATCCAATCATTTATTATATTGCTAAAAATCCATCAACTTCAAAAGTTTATCAAAAATTAATTCAATCTTGCAAATATTTTTTTGAAAAAAATCCAATTTTAGTTCTTGAAGATTTAATTTATTTTGATACAAAGAATCAATGGTCAACTTTTCATGGAACAAAATTAATTGATATAAAAAATACTTCCAAATTTTGGATTACTGAATTTATTTCAACAAATTTTTCTGATAATGAAAATATTATTTCTTCAATTATTCCAAAGATTTATAAATGTGATGCAAAAATTTTATGTTTAGAAAATCAAATTTTTTCTTACAACGATTTTGCGTTTCTTGCTTCAAATGTTGAAAAAATTGATTTTAAAGAAGTTTCTGTAATGGATGAAAATGGTTCAATTGTTCCATTTGAAAAATTTTTTGAAGCTCTTCCAAAAATTGAAAAATTTGATTAGTAAGTTCATTTAATTTTTGTCATTCAAATTAGTTAATATTTTTATGCTTTTTAGTAAATGTGATACAAATCTTTCAAATATCACTCCAAAAACAGTTAAAGAACTTTTAAAGCTTCCAAATTTTTTGCAAATTAAAACATTTCGTTTGATTGATATTCCAGAAACTTTTGATATTGAAACTTTTTACGATTATATGAAAGTAAGTGTATTTTATTTTGAAACAAAATTTTTTCGTTTAAATTTTTTAGAAAAACAAAAGTACAATTTTCCAACTTGATTTTGGTTTTTCAATTTCTGAAGCTTATGAAATTCGTCTTGAAGAAATTATTGATGAATTTATTGAAGCTGAAAATCAAGATTATAAAATTCCTATGATTTCATTTTTTGGGCTTGATGGTGAAAAATATTGTAACCTTAGAGAAGCCTTTTGGAATTGTTGTTAGTTATGCTAAATTTTGTTTTATTTATATTGTTTGTTCTTATTTTTACAAATAAACGATTGTATATTGAAACTGTAGAATGATTTATTTCCGGGGACTTGAAAACTGCACATTTTAAAAGCTACTCACAAGGAAACCGTCAGACATGATTATTGAATTTTTGAAAAATAGGTATTTCATCGTATTCCCCATATATTCAAACCTATTCCTGCAAATTTTCAGCGGCCCATGGGCACTTTTCTATTTTTCATATATACTACATATAGAGTTGATCGCCTGCTACTTGAAACTTAATATTTAAATTTTAAAGGTATTTTTGAACTTTTGGCATTGTAAATAGTCCCAGATAATTTAAAATGCTTATCGGAATGTTTTCCAGACCAAAAAAAAGATCTGCCTTAAAAAATTTAAATATTAAGCTTCAAGTAGCAGGCGATCAACTCTATATGTAGTATATATGAAAAATAGAAAAGTGCCCATGGGCCGCTGAAAATTTGCAGGAATAGGTTTGAATATATGGGGAATACGATGAAATACCTATTTTTCAAAAATTCCATAATCATGTCTGACGGTTTCCTTGTCAATCCTATATTAGTTATTTATTCGAATATTTCAATAAGAAGGTGATATAAACGTAACTGTAAAACTATACTGTTATTCTTTTGTATTTTTGCATGTCTTCGCCAAGATTAAATATGATTCCTTAAAATAATTCTGCCTCGTTGTAGCATTTTTGTCGTTTTTAAGATACTGTAACTTTAGTAACAGAAAAATCTTTGAATCAATTTTTGACAACTGAACAAAAGTATTATTTAAAATATTTTATAACATTTTATTAGAGCTCTGATATCTTCATTGTTTTTTTTGCCGGGGAATGGATTGTTTTTTAAAAAAAATTGAAAGAAAAAGAAACTTTAAAAACTTTTTTCATTCGAAAAACTTTTTTAAAACAGAACTTTTAATTTTTTTTATAAATTATTTAAATATTTAATTTCATATTTATACAGAAGTTATTTCTACCGTATCAGAAAAAGATATTTTATAAGCTATTTTGACAGTCATATAAAAACAAAAATCGTTTAAAAACAAAAAGCAGCAGACGAAGAAGCCATTTATTATTTTAAAAAACATCGAAATGCACGTAAAAAGATTACAAAAAAATTACAGAAATCTAACAAGATACTAAATATATAAATTAAATATTTATTCATGCTTCTAATCCAACAACATCAGGTTCCATTTGAAGTTTTTCAGCATATCGTTGAAGGCTGGCCTTTAATTCTGGAGTCATTTCAGTGATAGGAATATCTTGAAGTTTTTCACGGCTGAGGAAAGTAGAATCTTGAGAATCACGTTGCATTCGAGCAACTGCATCAGGGATACATGATTCAGGAATATCCATCTAAAAAGTCACAATTAGTTTTGCAAATTTATACAGTATCCCAAATAAAAAAAGCTTACTTCAGCGAAAATAGGAGCCAAAACTTTTTCAGGTGTTGCAATCAACTGATCATGCCAAACAATAGGAAAATCATATGAATCTTTGTTTTGCTTATAAATCATATATGAGCCACCATAGACAAGCATTGCAAATTCTTTAATATGTGTAGGTTTAAGTTGGCGTTGAAGGGCACCTTCATTTGCAACAAGGAAACCAAATTGTGTTGCAAGAAATGGTGAAAAATTATATAGTTGAAGTAAAAGATATTGAGATGGATCACGAGCAATAACTCTTTCAACAGAGGGAATAGCTTTTCGACGAAACATAAAAACATGTTTAATTTCAGGAAATTGTCGAGCAAGATATGGTACAAGCATAACTTCAGCAGATGAGCCTTTAAAGACAAGAAGATGATTGGATGGAATACATTTACGGATTAGCTTCATTGTTGTTGGAAGGAGTCGTTCAACATCCTGAAAAAAAAGTGGATTAGATATATCTCTTGGCATCTTTGCATTATATCATCGCTATAAACCATAACCCTACCAGTTTAAATACTTACATTATCAGTCCAATAACCATCTTTAAGACCAATAGATAAAACAGTTAAAGCATAATGTTCACCAATAACTGTTGAATGACCATCATGTTGAAGCATTGAACCAAAAAGTGTTGAAGCACATCGAGCTGTATTTGTAAAGAAGAGGCATCTTGGAGGCTTATAATCAACTTCAAGTTGATCACCAAGTGAAAGATATGATTCTAAATCAATTTCAGCAACTCGAATACTTTCTTCAAAGAGTGGAAGATAAACAAAAGGATATTTGTCGATTGTATAATGTGAAAGTGGTTTTGGAGTTTCTACAAATACTGCGCCTTTCTAAAAATGATAAAATATTAGTTAAAAAGTGATAATGATAAAAAAAAAAAGAAGATTAATGATGCTCAAAATTTGTTCAACAAAAAAGTAAGCAAAAACATGGGGGACACTTTTCGGTACAGAAACTGTTTAACAACAGCAAAGTGTTCCCCTATTTTTGTCGAACAAATTTTTATCCAATCCCAGGCTTTTATCTTCTCCTCATCAAAGCAACATTATTTCACTATCCTAAAGCAACAGCCCCACCCACAATATCCCCAAGACATACCTTATCCAACGTGTATATTTGCCATTCTGGACCTTTTAAAACTTCTTTAGAAATAAATCCATCATCCATAGTAACAAAATCTTCACGTCTTGAAATTTCTTCTGGATCACGTTTATGCCGATAAAGAATTCGACCAAGTCTTGCTTGCTTTAATGGAATATCAGAAGTTCGATAAAAGAGTCGATAAACCCGTTTTGTACGTTGAAAAATATGCCATCCAAGTAAATATAGCCCATATAATATTAATGAAATATATGCCATCCATTGTGGTGGAATTTGTGATGGCATATTTTTGGTTGTTAAAAATAAATAAGAATTAATTGAAGTCTTTTGAACGCTGAATAAAAAAAATCAACAATGAAAAGAAAAAACAACAGCAAAAAAAAAGAACAATTTTTGCGAGTGGCTCTTTTTTGCTGTTCTTTCTCTCTCTCTTTTTTTAACTTTGGAAATTTCGAAAGAGAGCTTTTAGAACACGTTTTATAAAAAAAAGACACAAATAAAAATAAACAAATGTGTCAAAAGAAGATTCTAAAGTTCAAGTTTATGCAACGTTGTATAAAAATCAAAAAGGTCAAAAAAGAAGAAATGATATTTTTGTCTGGTCAAAAGTTAAAGAATTGAAGTTTGACAAAAATCGAGCAAAACAAAACAAAAAAGATTAATAAATTATTTTTTTGCAAATATTTCAAAAGAATGGAAATCAGAAACATCATAAAAATATTTTGTCCAAAGATTTAACTATTACAATGAATAAAAGGAAATTTATGAACAAAAGAACCTTGGCAAACGATAACGTTTAATATAATATTACTGAAGAATTATGTCAGCAGCAGAGTTCTGTGAAGTCGATATTCGCAGGACCGATATCGAAATTACCAAAATAATTTTTTATGTCCGAAATTACAAGAATATTTTTTTCTGCACGAAAGTGAAATACCTAAATTTCGACTATGGTTTTTTAACATTTTCGAAAGCAAAATCGAAATTTTTTCTTAAAAAAGAATTTTCAATGCCTGCTTCAAAACACAAAAAAGAGCTAGAAAGGATCTTTTTTTCAACAATGTAGCAAATTTTAATTTACGCAAATTTTTACAAATTTTTATCTTTTCTTAACGTTTTGCAAATTCGATTTTTCATTCATCAAATTTTTATCCAAAACTTTTTTGCGCTTGTTTATTGCATTTTCTTCAATTATTAATTCGCAGCTTCTTTCAACATGATTACCTTCAACAATGATGGAATGTTTCGTCAACGTTTTGCATTCAAAGCCCCAGTTATGGATTATATTTTGCAGAATCTTAAACCTATTCATTTAATCAAACTTTATCAATGTTGCAAATACTTTTATGCCAAATTTCGTCGAAATATTATTCGACATCTTGACATTGTTCCTCTTGGTCAACCTGAAGCATTGGATCCAACTAATTGTGCTATTTCTGCTTGGAATCCTGCTTTATCAACATTCAAAGATTGCTGGATTACTGATTCTCTCACAAATAAAGCTGGAATTTTTTTTCTTCCTCAATTTTCTCATTGTTATATTAAGAAGCTTGAATCACTGAATGGCATTCGTTGGTCAGGATATAAAAAATTGGCAAAAGCAGAAACAATTGAAGAACTGAATATTGCAGAATGCTTGTACTTTCCTGTTGAATATGGCTATGATATGTATGCACCTGTTGAAAATATTATTGCCGAAGTTCCAAATGCAAAATCTATTGTGTGAGTTTAAATTCTTTTTTATCATGTAATATATATTTTTTCTTTTAGAATCTCAAATGCTCATTTTACTGAAGAAAGTTGTGAAGCACTGCTTTCTATTAATCGTAATGTAAAATTTTCCAAGTTTATTCTTCGAAATATTACTCCTCGTCGTTTATTTAAATTTGAATTATTTAAAGAATTTATTCTTGTACGCTTTGAGTTGTTTTTTTGATTGAATTTATCATACTTTGTTTTAGAAAAATGCTGAACCTGAATGTAATGTTCGAATTGATTATGAATTATTTGACGAAGATGATGTTGGAGCTTGTGAACTCAATGAATATCTTCTTCAACTTGGAGAATGTTATAGTGAAATAATCAAATTAGATTTGGAAATGAAAAATAATCTTGAAAATATGCTTTAAAATTCTTTTTTTAAATTGTATTGATTTCTGTGATTATAAATTTTATGTTATTTATTGCTTCTTGTCTTTTTGTGTGGTAAAATTTTGCTAATTACATTAATTTACAAAAAAATATACGATCGTTGTTTGCTGGCAAAAAAGATTAAAAAGAGTTGATAAGATTATAGAAATAAAGGGGGGAAAAGGGTTAAGAACAGTACTCCAGGGTTGGGAGAAATTGAAATTTCAGTTTCAAATAGTCCAAAATAACGAAAATGAAATTTTGACTTTGGACAGGAAAAATTATTTCGGTAGAAAAAATTATTTTAATTTCGGATTAAAAGAAATATTCCGGAATTTCGATGAAATCCCAAAGAAACTTAACAAAAAAATTATGCTGCAAATTTTTCTTCAATAAATAATATTTATTATCGTCTCAATATTATTCTTTATCTTGAAATTTCTGAATTTTTTGATGATGAAATTCATGATTAAAGAAAGACTGCGTTGGATGTAGCAAATGCTTTTTTATCAAAAATAGTTGATTTTTGGACTACTGATTCTTTTGTTCACACTGAAGAAAATCGTATTTGTGTTCAAATGGGAAAAGAATACATTCAACAAATTCAAGCAGCTTTAGAAATTAAAAAAAGAATTAAGGAATTAATATGCTTTAAAAGTTTTGTAAACTTTCTTTTTTCTATTAATTTTCTGTAATTATTTATGTTTATAAATGAGCATTTTTTTACGTCTTTTTTCGCATTCTCTGTTGGCGTATTTTTTATTACCTTTTTATGAGTCATTATCCTTGTTGCTGCAAAAAAAATGAATTAAACTTTGGCTGTTGCTGTATGTTCAACCACACCTTCACCTTTTTTCAGCTCCTTCCGACGGACATAGTTTTCACGTTACTGACACACACCAATTTTTTCAAAAAAATCTGTCAACAAAAAAGCTTTATTGTTTATTTCTTTTTTCCAACCTTTTTTTTGGTAAAACATTTCACAACACTTTTATTTCACAATAATAGGTAATTTGATTGTGAAATATTATAATCATTATAGCAAATTTTTTACGTTTTTAATTTGCTGTTCTGAAAAAAACTTTGTTTTTTGTTTCATAATTTTTGCTTTGATATCTTGCAAAATGTGTTGAATGACAATTTGCGTTTAACATTTTTTTAACAAAATTTTTCTTCTCATGCTTTGTCTTTTTTTCGTGCCAAGTTTTTATTTATTATCTTTTTATCTTTCTTTTATACCACCTTTCTCTTTATGTAAAACTATGTCTTTAATACATTTAAAAACTGACAAGATCGATAATAATAACTTTCTATTTATTTAAAATTATTTAATTTTCAGTAATTTTAACTGCAAATTTATACATTAAAACAATGGCAGAAGAACAAATTCCAAAACAAGATGAATCAGCTCGAAATATTGAATTATGCTTTTTGCTTGATGTTACAGGGAGTATGCAACCACATATTGATGAATGCCGAGATTCAATAAAACAAATTGTTGAAATTTTAAAACCAACTAAAACAAAATATGCTGGAATTGCAAAGCTACTTTGTCTTTCACTTATTGGATATCGAGATCATTGTGATGAAAAGCAATTTGAAATTCTTAATTTTACAGAATCTCCTGAAGAATTTCGTGAATTTGTTTCTGCTGTTCCAGCTGATGGTGGGGGAGATCAACCTGAAGATGTTTTTGGTGGAATTGAAAAAGCTCTTGAACTTCCATGGTCAAGCCAATGTGGAACAAAGGTAATCTTTCATATTGCAGATGCGCCATGCCATGGAAAAAAGTATCATAATATTGGACATGATCAATATCCAAATGGTGATCCAAAAGAACGAACAGAAACAAATTTATTTCAAAAGATTAAAGAAAAAGATATTGATTATCATTTTGGTAGAATTAATAATACAACTGATAAAATGATTCAAGTTTTTACTGAAGCATACGGAAAAGAAATTAAACAATATGATATCAAAAAAATTACTATGGCTGAATCGGTTATTTCTGCTGTTTGCCATTCTGTAACTGTTAGAAGATAATAAAGTTTTACATTTTTTTAATCGAAAACCTCGTTTTCCTTAAAAATCAATAACTTTTTAAAAAAAACATTAAAAAAAGAACACCAAAAATTGAGCAAACAATAACACTTTTTTGTCTGTCTGACTAAAAAACAACCAGTACACGCATTATGCAACCAAATAGACACTTCGCAGCCATGCCTCCCTAGCTCAGTTGGTAGAGCGTTAGACTTTTAATCTAACGGTCAGGGGTTCGAGCCCCCTGGGGGGCTAACTTTTTTAAATTTTTAGAAACATTTATTATGCAAAACAATATGATTTCTAATAATTTTTGAAAAACCAATTTTTTTTTAACTTTTAACGCAACTATAAATTTTCGTTATTATTTTTTTTGCCATAAATTAAAAACATAAGTGTCACTCATATTTCTGAAGAGTTGACTTAAGGCGATCTCTGAAGCACCATAATATTATCTCAAGTGTTTTCTACTGCTGCAACGACTGAAAAAAATTTTTTGTCCTTAATGGCATTTGTGATAGTCAAGTTCCATTAAATATTTTATTGAGAATGGCTGCTTATGTGTCCGCTTCATTTGCACCCAAAAATGTTTTACCCCAGAATTTTCCATTTAAACAGACTTTAATGAATTATGTTTTAAAAAATGCCAACTCAAAATTATTTAAAAAGTTGAATAAAACTTGCAAATATTTTTTTGCTAACTTTAATTATAATATTATTGATTACTTTCGTTTTTTGGATTATAAACCATGGAATGGTGCTTTTAACGGCTATAAATTTCGTCCAAATAATCTTAAAATGTTAAATATTTTATCTAAGAATGTATGGTTAACGGATAAATTAATTATTGATTACTGGATTGATAAATTTTGCGATGTATTAATTCCAAAAATAGTACGATTTGATATAAAAGAATTAACAATTAACAAATGTCCAAATTTTCCTTATAAATATTTTCAAATTCTCACAAAATCAAAAACTCTTAAAAGCTTAAAACTTTACGAAACCCAAATCTTTTCTTCCAGTGATATGAATGAAATGGCTTTTGATGAGATTTTAGCATCTGTTGAAAATGTTAATTTTATCAGGTAAAAAAATTTCAACATTATCTATCATGAATATAACAATGCACTCTTTTTAAGTATTAATCCCTGTAATCTATTGTCAAAAAATATACCTGGATTCAAACTTATTAATAGAAAAAATAAGCTAAAACAAATTGAGCTTTTTCAAATTGCACAAAATCCTCTTATATCTGAAATACAAGAATTTTTTAAGGTAATCCGAAAATAATTCAATTATTATTTATCGATAATTTAGTTTTTTAGAATAATGTCGAAAACGGATATTTAAACAAAACTGATATCATTATTGAATTTCAAGATATCTCGACAAGTTATTTGTTTAAAGACAGTCTTCCAAAAAAAGCTACTCCAAATTAGAATAAAATAATAAAAAGAATTGTAATAAAAATTTTACAGAATTTTGCTTATAAAGATAAAAATCAAATAGTGTTGTAATGTGTCATATTTTTTATGTTCATTTTAATGAAAATGTATTGACAAGATTTTTTCAAGCATCAAAAATTATTAATCATTTAAAAATTATATTTTATTTATGTTGATCTTTTTTTTTTGATTGGATAAACATAAATAAAATTAATAAAAAACAGCATAAAATAAATCTTTGAAGAATTGTCAGCTTTTTTTATCACATTCCCTTTAATGATTTATACGTTTTTTAAGGTTTTGAAAACTGATTTTAATCAACAAAACATTTAAAACATAAATAAAGAACCCAACAGCAGCTGTTTGTTGGCTGAAATTTATCAAGATTAAATAAAATGTACTTTCTCTTTTTTAAATTTTTGTTTTGAAAAAAATAAAATACTTCATTTTCAAACATTCCCCATTTTTTGCTGTTGAACGGCTGACATTTAATCAGAGCAAAAATGAAAATTTCTTTTTTTTTACAGGTTTGTTATTTTTAAAAAAATGTCAAAAAAAAACTACAAAAAAAAACTTGGCGAATTTATATCATTTTTTTACACAACAAATAAATTAAATAATTTTTAATTTTAGCATGTTTAATTGCTGTAATTTTTGTTGGCGTTGAAAGTGCAATGTCGCTTATTCAAGCAGAAAAAGGAAAAGAAGTAAAAATTGATTTTGGAAATGGAATGTTTTTTATTAAACGAATTACAAAAGCTTCTCCAAAACCACAATATTATTTTGCACATCCAAAACAAGATGGAACTTGGACAACTGATGGTGTAAGTTTTATTAATACATAATGCAGTTTGAAAAATTTATATCCAAATCGTTTCTTTAAATCATTTTTGGTAAACTATAATAAAAACAAAATTTTTTAGAATGATAAAATCTCTTCAACAGCTTTTCTTCATTGGAATGGAACAATGACTTTTAAAAAGATTGAAGACAATGATGCTGGATCTTATGAAATGCCATTAGAACCTTCCCGACTTCCAATGGCACAATCCGTTATTTCAATCGATATTTTTTCAAAGAATTTAACCCCTGAAAGACGTGATGGTTGAAAAACAGTTTTGTGTGAAAACAATTTTTAATTTGTTTTTGAAAAAATTTTTTTTGAGAACCTTTTTTTTAAATGGTGAAACTTTTTAGGCTGAAATTTTGTAAATAAAATCTTATAAAAAAGATTAGACATTTAAAAAATCAAATAATTTGCAAATTTGTTATGTCAAAAAAGAAACAATTTTTGTAACAATTTTTTTTTTCAATTTGATAATACATGACTTTTATGAGATTTATAATGGTTGAGAAAAACAAACTCCGGGCCATTTATCAAGTGCTTGGAGAATTTGTGCCACTTTTTTTTCTTCCCAAAATGCAAAGTTCAAGTTATCGGTTTTTTGCTAATAAGCAACAAAAATGAAGAGGAATAATTTATATTATGTCTCACATTCTTTAATCATTTTACTGACACTGAATCATTTTAGTCTTAATGATAGATTCTTTATCATTTCGATAAATGTAAAATGATAAAGAACCGATTTTTACATGAACTTATTTTTAACCATCAGAAATCTATGAACTTCAAAATATCTAATTTTCTGTGTTTTTTTAGCAGACGAAATCGTGTGCCTATAATTGCGTTTCTTGGAACTGGAAGCAAAAAAGTTGCAGGAATACTTTTTAATATATCTCAGCGTGCTATTTGTTGCGCTTTAAAAATGGTCGTCTCATCGAGTTATACAAAATGTAAAGACAGAATTTTATTATCTGACCTGGTGAAAAAGTTCTGGCTTTCAGAAGACCATTTTTAAAGCGCAATAAATAGCACGTTGTGTATACCTTAAATCTTATAAATAATGTTTTTGGTTTTTTTATCGTCTCTAAACGTTCCCTTTTTAGTCAATGTTGAAATTTTCATATGGTAACGGTATATTAAAAGATTTGTTGAAATAAATTTTTTAAAAACACCATGTAT
Source organism: Panagrolaimus sp. PS1159 (assembly GCA_963922195.1). NCBI lineage: Eukaryota > Metazoa > Nematoda > Chromadorea > Rhabditida > Panagrolaimidae > Panagrolaimus > Panagrolaimus sp. PS1159. The sequence continues at coordinate 2,529,508 of CAWUHW010000006.1, forward strand.
TTTTTTGCTGAATTTAAGAAAAAAGCAAGATCAAACAAATGAATTCATCAAAAAAAGCGTAAAATTTAAAGATAAAATCATAGACAGCCGTCAACAAAATGAATTGTGTTTCTGCACTAAAAGAATATTGTTTGCTCTAAAAAACATCAAATTTCTTTAAAAATTTTTTTATGTACACAGAATAATATATTTTGAAAAAACCTTGATATTACAAACTGTCAAAAGAAAAAATATATAACTCAACAATGTAAAACAATCAAGTTTAAAGTTCATTATGAATAATATCAGTCAAATTGAGAGCATTGGAAATATTTTGAAATTTATCAATATTAAAACATGCTGGACGTTCTTTTCGATTGCAATGAGTTGGATCATCAACAAGAATACCTAAAATTTGCATAAATATTTTTTACAGAATGCATTAAATGGAATAAGTATTTACCAGCTAAACTTGCAGTCATAAAGCAAGAAATTGAACCAGCCATTAAAGCCCGTAATGCAAGTGATGAAATCATAGATTTTTGTTTAGGGACCATACTTCCAAGAATAGCAAGAACAATTCCAAGAGTTTGAAAATTTGAAAATCCACAAAGAGCATATGTGGCAATCATAGCAGAGCGGGGCTGAAAAAAGGGATATATGAAATCTTGTTTCATCAAGATAAGAGTATTTTAACTAGGGTTGGTCGGTGGTAAATTTACCATGGGCTGATTTACCGATAAATTAAAAAACATTTGTGTGTAGGACAAATGAGAAAATTTTTTAGAAAAATGATGAAAAAAAATTAATTTTCATAAAAATTTTTCAGAGGCTGATATACTAAAAATTTAGCTCTTTTTTCTTAAAAATCATGTTTTTTGCGTTTTTAGAGATCAAAATTTGTATTGATAGCGACAATGAAAAATCAAAAAATGATCTGTTTGGTCAAAAATAAGTTATTTTCGCTTAAAATTTAATTATTAAGCACGCTTTAGACTTTTAAAGTCATTTCCAAGCTGAATTGGCACTTTTTCCGTTTCGCCCACACATTTTTTTTCATTCATAAATTTGCATAAAAATGGTGAGCTTGTACTACAAATTCAAAAGGTTGGGTGGGCGGGTAGACTGAGCGGTTGTGTTGGGGAATAAAAAAAAATGTGTGGGCGAAACGGAAAAAGTACCGCTGAATTTGGGTGAATCTGGAGGCTGGAGGAATTTTTTGCATTTTCGGTAAATTTACCATTCGGCCGGTAAATTTACCGAAGATTAAATTTACCGGTAAATGACCAACCCTAGTTTTAACTTACAGAAAGTTCTTGATCACTAACATATTGACCCAATTTTTGATATGCAACAAATTCATTTGTAACAGTTTTAATACCCATTAATTTTGCAACAATCATAATTTCTTTTGAGCTTTCTGTAACTCCCATTAAATATGCAAGCGGATAAAAGAGATATCCAGTACCATTTTCAATTGTCCAATTTGAACATCCAATTAATGAACCAAGATATCCAACAATAGCATTAAAGAATGCAATAACAGCTAAAGTAACAATAATATTTGCAATAATTGCCATTACAATTTCAACTGCTGCAACGGCACCATTTGAAAGGCATTCAAGAGCATTTTTTTCATTTCCTTTTGAAAGTTTTAATTCTTCCATTTTTGCTAATTTTGATTTTTTTGTTTCAGGAAAAAGTAACTTTGAACATGCAAGGGAACCTGGAGCAGACATAACAGTCGCAGATAAAAGATATGGTGCACATGCTCCAAATCCAATATATGCAACAAAAAGTGATCCAGCAATACATGAAAATCCAGAAGTCATAACGGCATGAATTTCAGAGGGGGTCATTTTGATGAGATATGGTTTAATAAGAAAAATTGATTCACCAATTCCAAGAAAAACGCAGCCGCAGGCATTCAAGGATTCAGGAGCTGTTGTACCTAAAAAAATTTTTTGATCGTCAATTCACGTTGGAATCAGTTGTTCAGTCAAAAAATGCTTTGGTGGCAGTGCATTTTTTTAGGATGGTGATTTTGGAACACATTTTTTTAGTTTGTTTTTTTAGAACGAATTTTTTAAGTACTTCTTTTTTAAGATTAACTGTTTTCAGAATGCAATATTTTTGTAGAAGATTTTAAGGAAAATTATTTTGGCATGTATTATTTTAGAAAAAATTTTTTCAGAATGCATGTTTTTCGTAGTATTTTTTTAGGATAATTATTTTAGCATGTTTTTTTAGATTAAATTTTTTCAGAATGCATGGTTTTGGTAGTATTTTAATACGATCAATCGCGGAAAAATACTACCAAAACCATGCATTCCGAAAAAATTTTACTTAATAAATGAATCCTAAAAACATTGTCCTAAAACCATCGTACCAAAAGCATGCATTCTGAAAATATTTAATCTAAAAAAAACAATCTAAAAAAATTGTACTAAAAATCGTCTACTAAAATCTTGATTCCTGAAAATAATCTACAAAAACAAGCACGCGGAAAACAAGCTTTCAGAAAAAATTGTACTAAAAACATGCATTCTGAAAAAAATTAACATAAAAAAAACAAACTAAAAAAATGTGTTCCAAAAACACCATCCTAAAAAAATGCACTGCCGCTTTGGTATTGTGTTTTTATAGTTAGTAACCGGCAAGTGAATTTTTTTCTTTCCTTTTTGATAGTCATCCAAATTTTCAAAGACTGTGCCTGATGTTGTATTTGTTTTTTACATACATTTTTTTCAAAACTCTCTACTATCCCACTCAGTTTTTTATGTTGATTAATAATATAATTATAAAAAAGCATGAAAAGTTAATATAGGATCTGGAACAGTTGTTAAAGATATTGCTCGTTTTTTCGTTTCTTTTACAAAAAAAACTAAAAGAACACAATGCCAACCCATTTTTGACTGAACAAAAAAAGTGAAACTGATTCCGACGTGTATTTTTTCTTCTTAAACTTAAAAAAATCTCCTACCAAGTGTAATTTGCATAAACCATCCCATCCATTTAAGAACTGCTTGAATAATTCCAAAATAAAATAAAACAGCAACAACCGCTCCACAATAAATAATAATTTGAAGATATGAAAATGCAAAGACAGTTTCCATTCCACAAATATTTGGAGGTGTTGTAAGAAAACCATAAACAAAATGTGATCCAACATCCGCAAAACTTAAAAATGTAACAATCAAATCAGAAATTTGTGAAAATTTCATTGCACCCCATTTCCAACGAAGAATTACAAGACCAAAAATGAATTGTACAAAAAATCCCCAAAGCACTGGACGCCAACGAATTCGAGATGGAGATTTTGAAAATATAAACATAAATGCAATATAAAATGCCATTCCACGAAGTCCATTTAAACGGGCACGATTATTTGCGGTATCAAAGAAAAGGAAGATTACAATGGCAGAAATGAGAATGGCATAAAAAGCACTAAAAATTTGAATAATCTTTTTGAAAAACAATTTTTAAATGGTGTACAATATCTTGAACAAGCTTTTTCGTTATCACTAAACCTGAAAATCAGGAATTTTGCACATAAAATTATACATTTTTTTGAATTTCGAATAAAAATGGGAAAAAGGAAAAACAAGTTAAATTTTAAGCTACAGATATGAAACTTTCAGGATAGGCTAAAATAGGTTGAAAAGAACGAACATCGAACCCGTTTTTGTTTAAAGTGCCTCAGAGGATTAATGCAAATTTTCTGGAAGTAAAATTTGCATAGTTCTAAAAAAAATCTTTTATGGTGGCAATATCTTCCCCTAGCCTAGTTCTATTATTTAAAAGTCAAATTACTGAATTCGGTTTTGAAATAGTGAAATGACATCAAATCGAAATGTGCCAAAATCAGTTTTTGCCAAAAATCTCAAAAATTTTCCGGTTGACCAAATCTGATTTTTTTTATCATTAATTAGCCTCACTATGACAAATTTCCTCCTCTGCTCGAAAATGAAAAAAATGTCGTTTTAAATGAATGATAAAATTTTCTCCAATGAATGTCTGTATTTCCAAGGTCAGTCACAAAAATAATTTTTTTTGCAAAATGTAGGTTTTTTAAGGCTTTAAAAACATTTCTTAAAAAAACTTAAATTTTGATAACCAATTTTTGATAAAGCCGATCAAACATTTTCCAAACTGGTTCAACAATTCTTCTTTCAACTTTTCTCCCAAATTTTGGTTTAAAAATTTTGTAATAAAACGCTAAAATCCATGCAAAACATGTTAAATATAATAAAGTTTCAGCTTTTTCAAAATTATGGATCAAAGCAAAAACTAAAATTTTTTAATATCAACAATTTTTTCTGTGTCAAAAAAAACGAACCAAGAAAAACATGAAATAAAACAAAAATTCCTGCAATAAAAATCCATCGAATTTGGATTGAATGAGATTTTATAAATCCATAAAAAGAAGTTTGAAACTTTTCAACATGTTTCATTGGAGTCGAAAGTTCTTTATCAAGAGGTTCAAATTCAGGATCAAGATCAAATTCATCAAAAGATTCATTATCACTGATATCAGATGTTGGCTTATGTGATGGAAGAAAAGATGGAAGAAGGGATGGCATGGGAGGTGATGGTTTTAAGTCATCAGATGCCTTAAAGTTAAATTTTAATATTACAAAATAATCGAAGCCATTTTTTACCTTTAATCCTTCAACATGGAAATCCCCACTTTTATCAATTTCAGCTAAATTAATATCCGAAAGTGCCATATTTGTTGATCCATTTTCATCCAAATTTTTGAGCTTTGATGACATTTTTTCATTTGAAATTCAACAAACAAAAATATCAAAGAGGAACTATAAAAACACATTTATTATTCTGTTTTCTTTTTTTTATGTTTTATCCGACCAAAAAAAAGGAAAAAGAATTGATTGATACTTTTTATAAAAAAGGTTTTAACAAAAAAATCGGAAAAAATCGAATAAATCAAAGACAATAAATGCATTTGCAATTTTTTTCCAACGCAAAAAAGTAAAATCGATTTATTAAATGTTAAAAAAGCGAATCTGATTTTGTAAATTTGGCAAAAAACAATTTTTTTCTTTAAAAATAAACAAAAGAATGAAACAAAATATGTCTCATATTTAAGGATCCTTTTTCGTTGCCTCCCTAGCTCAGTTGGTAGAGAGTTTTAATCTAACGGTCAGGGGTTCGAGCCCCCTGGGGGGCTAAAATTTTAATATTTTTATAATAATTATTGAAAGTATTGAAATTACTATTAATGTAAATTTGAAATTATAAAGAAACAGCAACAAAGTTTGTGCATAAAAGTTATACTCTGCAGCCTCAATAGAAACCGAATCTATGCAATTTTTTAATTAATCATTAAAAACCTCAATGAAAAGTATAAAACATAAAAACAATTAATAAATATTCTTTGAAATTATTTAAAAGAAAAGCTTCGATTCGAATTTCGAATGAATTCCAGAAGGAAAAATTATTCCATCAATGATTTTTTTACAAAAAAAAACAAAGAAATTAAAAATGTGTCATCCAATTTTTTGTTAAATGAGAAAATTTTTTTTTGAAATAGAAAGTATTAGTAATTGTGAAAAAAATGAAAAGGTTGAAAAAGCGGCAAATTCATTTTTCTTTTTTTCTTCTTTTATTACTGTATTACAGCGGCAAAGAAAATTTTGCCAAAACAAAATAGCCATATAACTAAAAAACCAAAACATATTTGAAGGCAACGATGATAAGACACCGTATATATATTAGGACTGAAAAAAAACCGATTTGTAATAGCTTTTAGATATTTTGTGTCATTGGTTCGACAAGTTGCGATGAGGGATGGAAACTTATGGACAAGATTTTTGGGGAATGATTTTTTAGGGACGGCAAGTTTGGAAACCAGATTTTTGGGGATATGATAAATAGAAATTTTGGTGCTTAAAAAATATGAAATATCTATCGTGAAAGAATTTCACAATTTGCATAAATTATTCTTTCTTTTATTATTCGTCAAAGAAAGTGGATAAAATGCTTTCTTTCTTTTGTTTTTGTATGTCATTTATGAATTTTCTATTTGTCGGATAAAGTGCGTAAACAATATTTTGTATCTGTTGGAAGACAACGATTTCTCTATAATAATCTCCAATTGACATTTCCTGAGAAAATTTTGCCCCTGAATATCCATTTTTAATCTCAGCAACACCATGTTAAATCAATGACTTAGACCTTTACAAATAAATATTTGCTGTTAAATGCTAGATTTTTTGTAGGTGATAAATATATTTTATTCTTTTTACAAAAAAAGAGGTATAATATTTTGACATAAAAAAATGTTTACAACTATTTCCATCAAATTCTTCGAATTCAGATAAAACAATAAAGAAACAATGGAGAAAACTACTACAACATTTACAGTAAATCTACAATTTTTAACACTTAAAAACCTGACAAAAAAAGAACAAAAATTGTAAATAATGTAAATTCTTTTTAGTCAATAATAACTTTAATATAAGCGATTAAAATCCATCCCAAAATTAGATAAAATGAAAATTTTTGAGCATGTTCAAAATCGTAAATTAAAGCAAAAACTGAAAATTATTAATTTAAAAATTATATTTTAGTTAAATAAAAACGAACCAAGAATGATATGTAAAATAGCAAAAAATACAAGAAATCCATAAAACATAATTTTATAAAATGGAATTTTGGAAGGATTTTCTGAAGGAGTTGGAATTGTATCAAATACTGTAATATCACCAGATGAATCATATTTATCAGTGGAAACAACATGATTTGGATTAGTACCATCTTTGATAACTTTTACTTCCAAAAGTTCAGCTTTATCTTTTTTAAAAATATCATCCTTTCCAATGTAGAATTCCATATTTTAAATATAAACACTCAATTTTAGATGAATAAGTTTTTGAAAAATCTGAAAAATAGCAATACTCATATTTGTTTTGAAAGGAAAAAAAACCAAAAAATAAAAATTTTTGCAAATTTTACTCGCGCTAAAAAAAATGAAAAACAAATGGGTGCTCTTTTGTGGTTTTATAAAAATGCCATAATATGACTAATTTTTTGAAACTGAAAACAAAAACAAAACTGAAATATATGTTTTTGATTTCGAAATGAATCAAAATTGTTTTACAGTGATCTGAAAAAAAACAAATTTGTCTTTTTTTAAAAATAGCATTAATTATCAAAGTTTAATATAAATCGAAAAAAGATTTGGAAGTTTAAATTTGCATAAAATGGAATAAGACTGTTAATTCACGAAAATTAGAAACCATTGGATTTATTTTTTTTTCTTTTTTACTGATGGGACGGTAAAAGTCAATATGACAAACCAAAGGAGGATTGATATTCTAGGTAGGCATATTTTCTCAACAGCACAACCAAGTATAATGCCATCCATCCATTGTTTAGTTACATGCCATGGTCGATTTTTTCATTCAGTCGTTCATCCAAATCAATATCTTTATTTTTTTGTCGTTGGCATTTTTCATTTCATTCCATTTTTTTTTATTTTCATTATTTTATCCTGCTCTTTTATGCCGAAAAAAATAGCTTTTAAAGATATTTCATTTGCATCAGTTGCAAAAGCTTGTAATGAATATAAAGAATTGTATAAAGAATTATTAAATGATTTAAGTGTTTATAAATAAGCATAACCGATCTTTGTACCCGTTGAACCACGCCTTTGAATTTGTAGTACAAACTAAATTTCTTTTTGCAAATTTGTTATGTTCATTTTTATTGTTTTACATGGTTTATTATTGTTTTTGTATATGAGTTATGGAAAAATATGTTTTTTTTTTAATTCAAAATATTTCTCGCTTTTTTGAAAAACAACAATTTTCTCGCACATTGTTTGGACATTTTCAGAAATTTCATTTTGAGTTTATCGTTGAAATTTTTTTCAAAAATACTTTTTTTTGAAAATCTTTTGTTTTTTAATAAAATTTTTTTCTGATTTATTGCAATGCTTGGAAACAATTACATTTTTTTATATAAAAGTATAATAACAAAATTATTACTTTTGAATTTGTTAGAAAATCTTGGAACCAATATTTATCAATTTCTTTTATAATTGAATAAACAGGCTTTTATGTTGGATTTATAAATTTATCTAATCTTTTTTGGTGGTTATTTTTTGACCCCTTTGTAATGGGTTACACCATATTTAGTTGCTTAATTCAATTTTTGAGTCGTGTGAATTCTTTGTTAGTCTTTTCTCTTTTTTTAGTTTATGGTAATAAAATTTTTTTCAACAAAAAGCACAAACCGCAATTTTTTGTAGTGTTTATTTTTAAATTTTGATGATTAACCAAGAAAACTGAAGAAGTTTTTAAGGGTCCAAAAGTGGACACAAAAAACTTTTAAACATTGATAAGGCTTCAATTTTTATTACACTTTTATGGAAGCAAATTGATTATATTTTGATAGGTATTTATAGGAAGTGAATTTTGAGTTTGTTTTTCACTTCATTGTTTATTTTTTTCTACCGAAAATAGAAAAATTGATTAATTGGCAAAATGATGAAATACTTAATTTTTATATGTTTTTTATGCGTTGTTTCAGCACTAGTTTTTCAACATGAATTGGTAAAAATTAAAAGTAAAAGAATGAAAATGATTCAAAATGGTTGGTTTTTGTTTAGTTTACAATTGTATACCTCTTAAACAATTGATATATTTCTCCTGCAAAAAGTTATTTGGAAAGATCGAATTTTCTAGCTCGGAATTGTTTTTTTTATCTTATCTCTTTTCTAGGCTCCTGGAAAGAATATCGTAAAACAAAACTTGGCAGCAGAGCTTTTTCCCAAAATGTTACAGATAGCTTAGATGCGGAATATCTTATAAATGTTACTATCGGAACTCCTGATCAAACGTTTATGGTTATATTCGATACAGCAACATCCAACTTTTGGGTTCCAGATATTTCAGTTTGTAATACTAATACAAATTGTCCATCGTATTGCGTTGAATCAACTTTTTGTACATGGCTTTGTGACACTTCATGCTGTGTTTCACCAAAAAATGGATGTCCAACATATTTATTTAATTCTACAAAATCTTCAACTTATATTTCAACTGGAAAAAATATAACTATTGCCGCAATGCAATGTATTTTAGGAGAGGATATCGTAAGATTTGGAACTGCTGGAAATCCACAATTGATTATTCCAAAAACTCAATTTGCACAAACATTAACCATACCAGATTTTACGAATGATGCCATCAATGGAATTATGGGATTAGGATTTCAAGAATATGCTGACGGAAATGTGATGCCACCATTGATAAATGCTATAAATCAAAATTTACTTGACAAACCCCTTTTTACATTATACCTCAACAAAGAAGATTTGCCGCAAAATGCCATTGGTGGAATTATCACATATGGAGATGTGGATACTGTACATTGTAGTTCGAATTTTTCATATTATCCTTTGACTTCAAAAAAATTATTTCAATTCCAGCTTGATTCTGTTTCAGTTGGAAATTTTACAGCTTCTTCAACAAACTGGGACGTTATTGCCGATACTGGAACTGCATTCATTGGAGGTCCTGACATGATTATCCGCTCAATTGCACAACAACTTAATGGAATATATAATGAAGATTACGGCATTTATAATTTTGATTGTAATTCTACAATTAGCCCAATAATATTTACCATAGGTGGAAGAGATTATCCTATTGAACAAGAACAATTAATTATTAATCTTGAAACTGGAGATTGTGCTTTGACTTTGTTTTCATACGGGGATGACTCTGAACCGACATGGATTTTTGGATATTCTTGGTTTCGATCGTATTGCACTGTGTTTGATTTTGGCCAAAAAAATATTGGTTTTGCTAAACCAATATTTTAAATTAAATTAATTTATTTGTTAAAGTGGTTTTAAAATCATGCTTAAAAAAATAAATAATGCAGCGCAAAAAGTTTTAAAAAAAATAAACACACTTCATGCAGTGTTTCACCAAAAGAAAAATAAAAACATTGAATACAGAAAAATCTCAACTTTTTTCAATTCTTTTGTAATAATTTATACCGACTTGAAATTGTTGACGTCTAGAAAGCATAAATTTTTCATCTTTATTGAAAAATGAAAAAAAATATATTTTTATTAATCATTTTTTATTTATGATTTAGCAAATTTTTGTGATCTGTAATTCTTGTTGTGTTGGAGTCAATTGTCAAATATTTAAAAAAAGATATGATTAATATCTTATAATGTTGCAAAAAAATTAAAACGGATACATTTATCCCCACAATATTTTATGCTTATTTTTTCATATAAAAATTTAAAAATGTTTTTTTAAAAATTAATTAATGTAATTATATTTTTCACGTTCTGACATTATTGTTAAAAAAAGTCAACTTCCTGATAAATATCTCGCCGTTAACATTGTTTTTTAACAAAATTTCATCAGTATCCTACAAATTGAGATTGGTAAGATAATACTGCTAACCAATGCTTACACATCATTGTTTTTTTTGACCAAAAATAGATCGAAAAAAAGTAAAAAAATTTGATGCTGTCAAAAACAAATCAACAAGATTATGCAAATTTTATAGTTTTTTTATTTCAAAATATTTTCATTGCCATCAATTTTCTTTCTTTCATTTTATTTTTTTTGCAATCAGTTTTCTCACATCAAGTCTTTGCTGCAGTTCAGGAAGCAGAAAAAGTTACAATAAACGTTCTAGTTTATTTACATAAAAGAAAAATTTTTTAAACATTTCTTGGCTTTTGGCAATGTGTTCCATTTTGTATTCACAAAAATAAACGCTTTTTTTTGTGTTTATTTTTTGCGTTTATTTTTAACCTTTTCTGCTTTTTGCTGCAGCTGCTGCATTTTTTCTTCTACTTTCAACATTATTTTTTCTTTCTTTAACTTTGGTACACTCAAAAAATGGATGGAAAACGTCATCATCGAAAAAGTCATAAAAGTGGTGGTTTGGAAGGAAGCGATAATGGACTTCCAACTACAGTTGTTTTCGATCCAACAACAACAGATTCTGCTCGACTAAAAATTATTACAAAACTTGAAGCATTAGATAATGCAAAATCTGATTCTCGTATTACTGTTGGACATGAAGTTGAAACAAAAAAGAATAAGTAAGCATTTTTATATTTTCAGGGGATATATGAAATCTAAAAATGGATTTCATATATCTTTATTTTACATCCATTTTATCTTTCTTTCTTTTTAGTTATGTAATTGTTCGAGAAATCATGAAAGGTCGAATGTCTCGAGTTTTTGAAGTTAAACGAAGCAAAGATTCAAAGATTTTAGCAATGAAGGCTCATTTTCCAACGGATACAGGAAAAGCAACAATCCTTCGACATGAAGCACATATCTATCATGAATTATCTGTTCTTGCAAGAAATTTACAAAAGGATGATATTCGATTCTTAAATATTCATGATTATGGTGAATGCTCGGATAAACAATTTTTATTTTTAACACTTGGTGGACAATCTTTGGCAAGCTTTTTATCAGATGAAAAAGTTCCAAAGTAAGTTTTTTTGTTAAAAGATTGAGATTATGGATTTCACATATCCAGTTCTGCATTATGCAAATATGGCTCAAGGGATATATCATATATACATCATTGATTACTAACGTATGCTTTTTTTAGTTTTCAAACAGCATTGAATTTAAGCTTTCAAATGCTAAATGTTATTGAACAAATTCATACCCTTGGTTTTATACATTGTCGAATTCGTCCAAATACTTTTATAACTGGTTTAAAAACTCGTGAACGATTTACATTATTTATAATTAATTTTTCACTTGCACGAATGGCAAATCCAACTGGTACAGCAGCTTCACAAGCAACAGCTATTCCTCGAAAGTAAGTTATAATTTTTTGTAGATTTAGATAGCTTGTATTTTGTACAACTAATATCCTATTTTTTAGTCCACCAGAAATTTTTGATCGATATGCACCACGTTGTCAACATTTTGGTTTACCATATCATCGTCGGGATGATTTAGAATCATGGTTTTATATTTGTTGTGATTTATTTCATCCATTTTTTCTTCCATGGTCTTCTGAAAAACGTTTAAAATCACAACAAATGGCAGAATTAAAAGAAAAGTTAATGAAAGGTGAATGTAAGTTTACTTTTGTATCTTATTAAATCTTATATTAATTTAATATTATTATAGTATACCATCGATATTCTGTAATGCCAAAACCATTTCGAGCTTTTGCTGGTGCAATTAATGAAACTGATGGAAAACTTCCCAATTATGGCTTTTTTAAAGAATCTTTAATGGAAGAAGCAAAAACAAAAAATTGTTCATTTTTTTCTCCATGGGAATTTATTCCTGTTGCAAGTGTAAGCTTTTTATCTCTCTTGGGATTCATTAAATGTGTTATTTTTTAGTTACCAGCAGTTCCAGAATCAAAATCTCAAACTCGAATTGAATTTGAATTTAATCAATGCATTAAAAATCCAACAACATTTAATTTTGGTAATGAAAAATCTAAAACTGTACTTCCAACTGAAGAATTATCACAACCAAGTTCAGATGTTCAGGTACTCTTTTTTTTGTTATGTGTTAATGTTGTTGTTATTATTTTAGATTGTATTACCAAAAGCTGGAAGAACAAAATCACGATCATTAAAAAGTTCTGCAAATTCGAAGAATACCAAAAAATCATCTTCATTAAAAAGCTCTTCAAATTCAAAGAATACCAAAAAAGTTGAAAATGCAAAATCAAAGGAAAATATTATTGTTCCAATTATGGATGCTGTGAAAAATGATGATGCTTCAGCGCCTCCTTCAACAACTTCTAAATCTGAAATTGTAAGTTTATATATATTTTAAATTAAAATCCGTTTATATTCCAGGCATCAACAACTTCTGCAACAAAGGAATCAATGCCTGCAGAAAAAGATACAGATGCTGTTAAAGATGGTGGTGATTCAATTCCTCCTCCTACAACAACAACAACTTCTAAACCTAAAACTTCAAGTTATTGTATATATTTTGATGTAAAGCAAGTTGTCCCGTTACAGGAATCAACAATTTCTGCAACAACAAAAGAATCAGAACATTTAGAGAAAGAAAAGAATGAAATAAAGCCTCCTTCAACATCCGATGGTTCTTCTGATGACGATGATGATGATGAAAATGAAGAAGAATTTAAACTTAAATCTCCACCTCGTCTTTCTGAACAAAAATCTTCAACAGGTCCCGTACTTCAAACAATTCCAAATAAACGTCCATCAACAAAAGAAGCTCCAACCAAAAATCCATCAAAAAAAGAAGCATCAAAATCTTCTACATCAAGTGGATCAACAGGAATTTCATCTTCTGGTTTAACAACTTCAACAGGATCTGGTACAACAGCGACAACAACATCTGGAAGTGGTACAACTGGATCAACTACAGATACATCAAATTCAAAAACTTCAAGTGCTCCGTCACTTTCAACAACTTCAACTGCGTCTACAGCAGTTTCAGGAGATTTAAAAAAAGAACCGCTTCCATCAGCATCATCGTCTTCTTTAAGTGGAACACCAAAAAAAGATAATTCTCGTCGAAAAAAGATTATTGCTACAACTCCTGCTTCAGCTGTTTCATCATCGTCTCCGCAACCTTCTTCACCATCAGTTCCATCATCATTAAAAAAATCTTCAGTTCGAATTTCAGCGTGTTCAACTGCAAGTTTACCTGATTTTGCAAAACCTAATAATTCACCTCCAAAGGTTGGTTTTTATTTTTAATGGAATTTTGGGGATATATGGATTTAATAAATCATTAATAGGGTTTTGACAGTGAGCTTTTTTTAAACTAACTTTTTTGGGATAAAAAATATCTGTTGAGCAATAATAAAATTTTTACGGCATCATATGTTTTTTAGAATGATAGCGTTTATTTTAATCCAACAAATCCTGCATTGAATAACAATGGCAATAATAATAATGTACAAAATGGTTCAACATTTCCAAACCTTACATCACCAAATGTTCGAACATTTCAAGCACATAAAAATGATAGCGTATATTTTGGTGTTCCAACTGATGCAGCAACTCCTGCAAATACTTCTGGATATTTAAAACCTCAAAAACGTGAGGGAAATGAATCAAAAGAATGTAATGATAAAAATGCAATTGCTCCAAAATCAAATGCTTCTAAAAATGATAGTGTTTATTTTGCTCCTAAATAATTATGTAATTTTTATAATTTATTATTGTAATTTGTGTTCATTTAATTAATGTAAATTTATCTATTAATTTATTTTTTTTATTTAACAAAAATTTATTTATCATTTTGTTTGAGACAAATGCTTGAATGAGATACTGTAATTTACTCTTTGTATGTATTTTAGTGTAAAAATGAATTTTAAAATATCTAAAATTTGATCATCATTTTAGGAATTTTTTGAGCAAAAATGATTTGGAATCAAACCCGTGTAAAAAATAACTGTAGCGTTAGCGCCTTAAGCAAAATCCCAAAATTGAATATGATATTGGTTTTCTGATGAAGAAACTGCAAAACTACAAATTTATACTCAACAAATCCTTGATGTTGGAATTACAAAATATCCTCCACCATTTATTTCGTTTAAAGGGCAACCGGAAGAACAATTTGATGCTTTATATTTATTAAAGAAGGCGGACCCTTTGATCCATTTTTAAAAAAAAAAGGATTTCGAAATATTTCTTTTTTTTTCCAAACCATCGATATTCGTGATCAGGCAAACTCTTGAAACTAAAAAATATTTCCTTTGTTAAAAAAATAAAAACAATGGAAGCTGCATTTTCGTTTCAAGAGTCATCCTGATCACGAATATCGATGGTTTGGAAAAAAAAAGAAATATTTCGAAATCCTTTTTTTTTTAAAATGGATCAAAGGGTCCGCCTCCTTTAAGCCAAAATTTTTATGTAAAAAAACAATAGTGTTGAAAACTGAATACAGAAATTTAATTACTTTTAATTGAAAAATATGAATGAATTTATAACTAAATTTAGTTTCTAGATTCTAAATATTTTACATAACAAAAAAATCAAAAGCTGATTAATTAAAAATACTCGTTGCTGTATGAAAAAATTTTTAGCTCAAAATACATATATCCACCAAAATATGTATCATTACAATATCCTACAGTATTCCATCTTTTTAAGATACTCGTTTCATTGAAGCTGGTGGCAAAATTCAACTGCTGCAATTAAACTTAAACTTCCATTTAATGTTCATTAACAAGGTGGAGTTCGACAAACTACAACAACTTCATTTGAACATTCAATCCGCTAATACAACAACCAGTGTAACAACCAATATATCCGTCATTATTACGGAAACACTAAATCGTTACATTGTAATATTCGAAGTCCACAAGATGAGTCCCTTCTACACTATCATATCTCTCATTATGAAAGTCTATCTATCCTTGCACCTATCTACCAGCCTCATTCACAATATCAGACGTTCTTTAAAAAAATATTTTATTAAAAAACATACAATTTATTTGTTACAATTGACATACAAAGTCAAAAAATAAAAGGCAATCATTCATGGATGCAAAAATTTTGCATGTTCTGAAAGATCAGTAGGACCACTATATTGAGCATTAATTTCATCAGCTGGATTTGCATCATATTGCCCTTTGGCAACCAAAAATTCAATTGTACCTGGAATTAATTGTGGAAATCTTGGATCACGTGGTGCATGATGTGCTCGTACATCTGAATTATTTTCTTGAGAAACATGGCTCTTTTGTGTACTTTGTAATGACGCAACAGATGGTTCAGCATTCTTTGGTTGTTCTTGATTATTTGATTTAGCATCTTGTGATCCATGTGATGTTCCAGATGCACTTGGTTGAGGACGAATTGGAACAACTTCTTGTGTTTTTTCATTTGATTTTTGTGCTGCTGCTGGTGGTGGTGGAATAAGTGTTGGTGGTGGAATTGGTTTTGATTGTTCCATTTTTGGTGCTTCAATTGCAGTTACAACATTTTCGACAGCTTTTGGTTTTGGTGCTGCAGGTTTTGGTTTTTGGTTGCGACGACGACGTCGAATAACAATGAAAATAATTAAACCAATAAGAAGCAAAAGTCTAAAAATAGTAATAATAATATATTATATTATAAAAACATAAGCATATAAAATGAAAATTTTTTTTTTTTTTTTTTTTTTTTTTTCATCGAACTTTTTTTCAACTTTACAATGAATATTAATAATTCTACTCCTTCTGGTAAGAAAAGAACAGCAAATGATGCTGAAATTTCCCCAGTTTCTTCACGAATTTTATCTACATCTATTACTGAAATGTTTACTTCAATTATTAATTCTCTTATCAACAAATCAACAACTCATAATGATCCAGAACTTCAACAATTTGCAGATCAAATGAAGTCTTTTACTTCATTATTCGATTCAATTAATCAAAGTATTGAGAAGCAGTTCAATCAATTTGATATTAAACTCAATGAAAAACTTGATCGACTTAAACTTCCTCAAGTTACAAATGATGAATATATCAAATCTGTTCAACATGAAATTGCTGAAAAAGAACGTGCTCCATCATTTGTTGTTTCTGGCATTGCTGAAGCACATTTTCCTCAATCGACACAACGAAATGATTATGATTATGGAAAGGTATGTGAACTTCTTGACTTTTTGGATATTGAAGCAAAACCTGTAACTGTGTATCGAATGGGTGCTAAAGGTAACAGACCTCGTCTTACAAAGGTTGTTATGCCAGCTTCTCTTTTTCAACGACTGGTTATTAAAAATTCTCGTGCTCTTCGTCATCATCCAAATGCTTATGTTCGTCAAAATATTTTTATTCGGCCATCATTAACTAAAGAACAACGTGAAAAAACTGAACTTCAACAAAAGCAAGTCAAATATTTGAACACAAAGAAGAATATTTATTGCATTTATGCTGGTAAAATCTCTATCAAATCCATTGCTGATGAACGTGGAAGAAGACCAAAACCTCAAGCTGTCTCTGATGTTGAACTTCAAAAACTTTTAATCGAATTTGATGCAAATACAATACCCATCAATCCTCGTCGTGGTGCCCAAAATGGTGATGGAATAAATTTTTCGATGGATGTAGAAGAAGAAGATATGTGAAAAATAAATGTGAGTGTTTAGTATCTTGTTTAAACTGTAAATTAGGGCGTAAGTGTAATAGTAGATGTACAAAAAGTACAAATCCAAAACCTTTCAAGTTAGGTTCTCTTAAATTTAAGCTTATTAATGCTCATAGTCTGAATAATAAGGGTACTGTAGTCATAGATTATCTAAAAGAATATAAGGACACCATTTTCTGCTTTACCGAGACTTGGTACAAATCAAAAATTTGTGCTGAGAATAATAAACTTTTAGTTGGTGACTCAAATTTTGTCGTTTATAGGGCAGATAGGGCGTCCTCAAAAAGGGGTGGTGGAGTATCGGTCTTTATCCCTAAACATTTCCCATTCACTGCTAAACCTGTACCACCAATTAAAAAAATTGAGTATTTAGCAGTTGATATTTTTATAGGTACTTTTACATTCACTTTGGTGGTGGTTTACCTTCCCCCCGTCTCCTCTTTCAAAAGCGTAAGAGAGCATTGTGATACTGTAAGAGAGCTTTGTGAATGCCTTTCTACTTTCTTTGCAAATTCTCAAGAGGTTATAATAGTTGGCGACTTTAACTTACCGGGGATAAATTGGCAAACATTTACTTCCGAAAATGCCAACGAAAACCTTTTTGTTGATTTTATGCTTTCTGCGAACTTACGCAACAAAGTTTTGTGCCCCACCAGACAAGATAATATCTTGGACCTGGTCATTTCCAATGTGCATGAGAAAATTAAAGATGTGATTATTGCGTCTCCCTTTGCAACTTCGGATCACAATACAGTGAATTTCTCACTGGATTGTGATGTATCCTTGCCTCCCGTCCCAATGTATTCTTTCAAAAACTTCAAAAAAGCTAATTATTTAGCAATGAATTTATATTTTCTGACTTACAATTGGGACTTCATGGGAAGCAATGATCAAGTTGATTTAGATCAGGCTTATGATGAGTTTGTCCAAGTCATCAATAACGCAATATTACTGTTTGTTGATACAGTAATCCCCGCCTCATCAGAAAAACTGCCGCCTCCAGTTAAAGCAATGATTGAATATAGAGATACCATAGTTAAGACTCCTGAAAGCTTACCTCTAATTTCTAAAATTTCCAAAAAAATTATAAGCCGTTCTGTGAAAGCGAAACGGCAAAGAGAGGCATCCATCATGAAAAGTTTTGGCATTAAGGGTATGTTTACACATTTAGGTCAATTCTTAAAGAATGATACTCATATTCCTGCTTTAAAAGCTGACAACAAAACCTTATTTTCTGATCAAGATAAAGTTGAGGCCTTAGGGAAAAACTTTTTGGCTAATTTTCATCCAGATAAATTTTTTCCCGAAGAAGATTGCTTGATAAAAGATAACAATCTTCCATTTCTAACAGTTTCCCAAATTTCTGATTACCTCAAAGGCTTTAAGAGTAAATGTAATACATCTCCTGATGGAATACCTTACATTTTACTCAAAAAGTGTGCCCCAACTTTAGCAAGGCCCATCACAAAACTAATTAATCTATCTTTGATGCAAGGAAAAGTACCATTGTTGTGGAAACAATCTCATGTCATTCCAATCTTTAAAAAAGGGGAAAGGCATTTTCCTGCAAATTACCGACCTATTTCGTTGAATTGCTCTCTCTCTGCCATTCCGCAAATCATAGTTATTGACTTTTTAAACAAATTTTTCGTAGAACATAAGCTCATCCCTGATTGTCAACATGGTTTCACCAAAGGCAAATCAGTAACTACACAGTTACTCGAAACTTTCGATTATATCACCCAAAAAGCCGAAAAGGGAATCCCTGTTGACATCATCTTTTTCGATTTTAAAAAAGCTTTTGATAGGTTAAAGCATGCAAAACTTTTTGCCAAACTTAAAAAAGCTAATGTCCCATATTCGATCATTGCCTGGATCCAAGCTTTTCTGACTGACCGCAAATTTAGAGTTAAAATTGGCGAAACTTTATCGGAACTTTTTGAAGCCAATTCTGGGGTACCACAGGGATCTAAATTAGGTCCATTACTCTTTTCTTTCTTTATCGCGGACCTAATTTCTTTCTGTGAGACTCCAGGAGTTGAAAATGAACTTTTTGCTGACGACCTCAAAGCACTTTCAGCTTCGCTTTCACATGCTAATTCTCCACTCCATAAATTTCTTTCCAAGCTTGAAACTTGGACAGCTGAAAATGAACTTGAGGTCGCTGCACACAAATGCAATGTTTTACATTGCTTACCTAAAAAAAATCCCAAAGTCCCCTATTTTTTCAATGGTTATAAATTACCAAATAACCAAGAGACAATAAGGGATTTAGGTATAAATGTTTCGGATGATTTAAGCTGGGAACCGCATATTAACAAAATCGCTAAGAACGCAACAACGCGCCTCTTTATTCTCTTTAAAGCGCTTAGATCGACATCTCCAAAGCTTCTCTTACAAATGTATCACACTTATGTTCGTCCACTTGTCGAATTTGCCACACCTGTTTTTAACCCGTCTGCTCGGAAACTCGTTGATAAACTTGAAAAAGTTCAACGAGTCGCCGTTAGACTCATTTTTTCAAGATCAAGAGATTTAAGACCATACTCCAATGCCCCATATGAGGAAAAATTACAAATGTTAGGAATTGAGTCTCTTGAAACTAGGAGAAACAAGTTTGATCTTGCTTTTCTTAATGATTACATCTCTGGTAATGTTAATTTTAAACTTAATCTTACCATGAGATCCTCTATTACTCGTGGTGCAGAAAAGAAGCTTATAATTCCTTTAGCAAAGGGTCCTATAAGATCTAATTACTTTACGGTTCGGGTTTCCAAAAAATACGTAAAGCTTCCTAGGGCCATACAGTATACCAGCCATAAAATATTTAAAGAAAAACTATCAGCATTAAAAGTTTAAATTTTTGTTCACCTAACTTTTTAAACACTCACATTTTTGTACTTATGAATTGTACGTCGTCTTACGCTTATGCCTTAAAATTAAGATACTATTCACATAAATCTTTTATTTCTTCTTATATATTTGTATTTAGCTGTTTTAGTTCTAATTTAGTTCAAATTATTAATAAGTTCGAGTTTAATAATTTTAAAATTATTAATTTTATTGTCTTGTTTTACATTGTATTAAATTTTATTTAATTCAACATGCGTTAGGGCATGTAAATAAATAATTAATTAAATTAATATCATTACAATATCCTACAGTATTCCATCTTTTTAAGGTACTCGTTTCATTGAAGCTGGTGGCAAAATTCAACTGCTGCAATTAAACTTGAACTTCCATTTAATGTTCATTAACAAGGTGGAGTTCGACAAACTACAACAACTTCATTTGAACATTCAATCCGCTAATACAACAACCAGTGTAACAACCAATATATCCGTCATTATTACGGAAACACTAAATCGTTACATTGTAATATTCGAAGTCCACAAGATGAGTCCCTTCTACACTATCATATCTCTCATTATGAAAGTCTATCTATCCTTGCACCTATCTACCAGCCTCATTCACAATATCAGACGTTCTTTAAAAAAATATTTTATTAAAAAACATACAATTTATTTGTTACAATTGACATACAAAGTCAAAAAATAAAAGGCAATCATTCATGGATGCAAAAATTTTGCATGTTCTGAAAGATCAGTAGGACCACTATATTGAGCATTAATTTCATCAGCTGGATTTGCATCATATTGCCCTTTGGCAACCAAAAATTCAATTGTACCTGGAATTAATTGTGGAAATCTTGGATCACGTGGTGCATGATGTGCTCGTACATCTGAATTATTTTCTTGAGAAACATGGCTCTTTTGTGTACTTTGTAATGACGCAACAGATGGTTCAGCATTCTTTGGTTGTTCTTGATTATTTGATTTAGCATCTTGTGATCCATGTGATGTTCCAGATGCACTTGGTTGAGGACGAATTGGAACAACTTCTTGTGTTTTTTCATTTGATTTTTGTGCTGCTGCTGGTGGTGGTGGAATAAGTGTTGGTGGTGGAATTGGTTTTGATTGTTCCATTTTTGGTGCTTCAATTGCAGTTACAACATTTTCGACAGCTTTTGGTTTTGGTGCTGCAGGTTTTGGTTTTTGGTTGCGATGCCAAAAATTCCTCCACCAAGATTTAATGGAAATGGTGCAAAATTCCGTAACTTTTGGCAAATTTACTCTTTAGTGCATAATAATCCAAATTACTCGGATGCTGAAAAATTAGCTTTTCTTTTATCATGTTTGGAAGGAGAAGCAAAGCAAGCATTTGAAGGATATGATATTTGTGATGTTAATTATCAGCCGGTTGTTGATCTTTTACATAAAATGTATGGTCAACCAAATCAAATTTTAACAGCCCTTTATCAACAATATGATGAAGTTCCAAAAGCAAATGATTCAATAACTTCGATTGCAAGCACAATTAATCAAATGGAATGCTATTTGCGTCAACTTCATGCTCTTGGTATTAATGTCGAAGATATGGGACTTCAACAAAATTATTTAAAAAAGTTACCAAATTCCTTTTTATTGAAAGCTTGCTCAACTGGTATGCCATTAACTTTCCAAGGCCTTCGAGATACTGTAATTCGGCAAATGCAATTGGAAATGCAATTTAAAACTTCGGTGCCTAGCAAAGAAAAAACGCAGACAAATGCAACATCTGCGGCGCCAGTTCAAAAGGGCAAACCTTCGCAAAATGAATTTTCAAAAACGGAACAAAGAAAGTCACAGCAAAAGAAATGCATTTTTTGTGAAGGAAGTGATCATCGTCCAGCACATTGTAAAAAATATGCAACACTTGAAGAAAGAAAAAATTGTTTAAAAAAAAGAGCAATTTGTGAAAACTGCTTTAAACAACATGATTCATCAAAAAGATGTTCACCATTGAGTTGCTTTATTTGCAAAAAATGGGAACATCCAACAGTTCTTTGCAGTAAAAGTCGACTATATCAACAAAAAGCACCTGATTCACAAACAAATGCAAAAATTGTAACAAAAGCATATGCAGTAAAAGTTGATGTACAAGTTTCTAAACGTAAGGAAATTGCTATGCCAATAACTCAAGCAAAAATTTATAATCCAAAAAATGCACATTTTGAAAAAGTAGATATTTTGCTGGATTCAGCTTCAGCTTCAACTTTTATCAATGAAAAATTAGCAGCAAGTTTACAACTTCCAATTATTAAAGAAAATATTTTGCTTGAAATTTCTCGTTTTGGTGATTCAGATAATTTGCAAACAGAATCAAAAGTTGTTATTTTTCATGTTGAAGCAGAAAATGGGGAATTTATTGAACTTGATGCTTATACAATTCCAACTTTAACTCAAGCTTTACCAAAGATGGATAAAGATAGCAATCAAAAAGTAATGGTTTTACCAGAAATATTAATTGGAAATGATCATTATGGCAAAATTGTTTTATCAGAAGAACTTGCAAATGGTTTTTCAAAAATTCCTTCAAGACTCGGTCCAATTATTTGTGGCACTGGAACTTTTGTCCATTCTTTTTCAACAAAAGTTATGAAAGAGGAAGAGGATTCAAAAGAAATAAAAGGATCACATCATGAAATTCCAAAATTTTGGGATACGGAGAATTTTGCATCAGATAATTGGCAAGACGATGAATTAGTTCAGCATTTTTGTAAAACTGCAAAAATTATTGATGGAAGAATACAAATTGAATTACCTTTTGCAAAAGATCCTGCAACTTTACCATCAAATAAACTTTATGCGACGAAATGTATTGAATCATCTTTAAAAAGACTAGCTGCAAATCCAGATTATTTGATGGAATATGATTCTCAAATCAATTATTTAAAAGATAATTTAATGGTTGAAAGAATCCCTGATAATGAAAGATTTTTGAAAGGACATTATCTTAGCCATCATGGTGTTATTACTCCTGGTAAAACGACTCCTTTACGTGTTGTCTTTAATTGTTCTGGAAGAATGTCAAAAAATTCACCATGTTTAAATGATTTCCTTGACGCTGGACCTCCATTAATGCCAAAAATTGTCGATGTTTTATTACGGTATCGTATAGCAAAAATTATTGTTATGGGAGATGTTCAAAAAGCTTTTCTTCAAATAAAAGTTGCACCACAACATCGTCAATATCTTCGTTTTTTCTGGTTAAAAAGTGCTCAAGAATATTTAGAAAAAGGTTTTGATCCAGCAAATATTATTGCCTATCAATTTGGTGTTGTTCTTTTTGGATGTAAAATTTCACCATTTTTTATGAATATTGCTTTAATGGTTTTATTTGATAGCATGGAAGATAAAAAATTGGGAGAAGAATTAAAAGTTCATACATATGCGGATAATGGAGCAATTAAAGCTGAAACTGAAGAAGAAGCTATTTATAAAGCTCAAACAACCATTGATGCATTTGCTTCCGTAAAAATGAATTTTCGTGGAATTATGTCAAACAGTGATACAGTAAGAAAGCATTTTAAAGTTGAACCATCAATCATGTCCATGCTTGGCCTTAAATGGGATCCAAGAGCAGATGTTCTTTCAATCAATCTTACAGCAGCAGTAAATTTGCTCAAACTTCCTGTAACAAAGCGATCAGTTACCGCTGAAATTGGAAAGAAATATGATCCACTTGGATTTATTGCACCGGTGGTATTACGGTATAAAATTTTTTTACAAAAACTATGGACTTCCAATCTTGAATGGGATAAACCATTACCACCTGAAATGGCTGAAGAATGGAAAGAAATGCTAAAAGAAGAAATCGAATTTGAAACTCCAAGATTTACTGGATCACCATTTAAAAATTCAACAACTGATATTCAAGGATTTGTTGATGCATCAAAGGGAGCTTATGCAGTTGTAATTTATTTGGTACATAAAGATTTGGATAGTGATCAACAAAAGGTGGAATTTTTAATTTGTAAAACCAAAGTGGCACCGCTAAAACCAATAACAATACCACGAATCGAATTATTGGCTGCTCTTCTTGGTGCAAAAGTACTCAAATATATTTTGCAAATTTTGCCTCAATTAATTGGATGTAAAATGTATTTATGGACCGATTCATCTGCAGTTTTTTATTGGCTTCAAACTGATAAACATTTAAAAACATTTGTAAAAAATCGTGTTAATATTATAAAGGAATCAAATTTAATCATTCGACATGTACCAACAAAAGATAATCCAGCTGATGTTGCTTCAAGAGGATGTACAATGGATGAATTAAAGAATAATAAATTGTGGAGAAATGGTCCATCATGGCTTACAACAAGCAATTGGCCATCAAACATTAAATTCAATCCCAAAATTGAAATTCCTGAAATTATTAATGAAGTTGTATGTGCCGTAAAAGCTACAGTAACAGAACCTCCAGAATTATTATATTCCGCTGAAAAAACAAGTTCATGGATAAAAATGGTTCGAGTAATTGGTCAATGTATCAAATTTGGCAATCTTTGTCGAAAAAAGGATAAATCTGGACAATTGACTGCAGCAGATATTGAAAAAGCTGAAAAAGCAATTATAAAGCAACTTCAACAAAAACATCCACCAACAAAACATACTGCTGAAAATTTAAATCTTTTTTTGGATGATGATGGATTAATTCGTATAAAATCTCGAATTCAACATTGTAGTGATAGTGAACTTGCAAATCCAATTTTTTTGCCTGATTGTCCAGAAGTAAGACTTTTAATTCATCACAATCATCAAAAAATTTTACATGGTGGACCTAAAGCAACATTAACAAAAATCCGCGAAAGATTTTGGATTCCCAAAGGCTTACTTGTTGTTCGAAAATCAATTTCAAAATGTCGGGCTTGTGTACGGTATAAGGCTCGACCATATAGCCTGCCAATTATGCCAAATCTTCCATCTTCGAGAGTTAAAGAATTTTCACCATTTGATTTTTGTGGTATTGATGCTGCTGGTCCTTGGAGTATTAAAGGAAAAGATGAACATAAAAGATGGATATTACTTATCACTTGTCTCACAACACGAGCAGTATTTTTGGAAGTTCTTGAAGATATGTCTGCAAAATGTTGTATAAATGCAATTATTAGATTTATGGGAACATTTAAAACTCCACAACAATTTTTAAGCGATCATGGCAGCAACTTCAAAGCCGCTTCGAAATTAGTCATTCAATGGCAAAAAGTAATACATGATCCTGAACTTATTGATTTTAATGCAAATCATAAAATTGAATGGAAATTTATTACTGAAAGATCACCTTGGAAAGGAGGGGTCTATGAACGTTTAATTGGAATAATGAAAAATTGTTTAAAATTTGCATTTGGTCGTCGAAAAATGTTACAAGAAGATTTTCTTACTGTTGTGAAACAAATCCAAGGCATTATGAATTCAAGACCAATTGTTGAAGTTGATCCTGAAAAAGAACCTTTACGACCAATTGATTTTATTATTCCAAATGCTAAACTTACAGTACCTGAAGTGGAAGATAGAGATGATCCAAAAGATCCAGAATATTTACCGCAACTTTCAACTGCAGATAAACTTCGAGCAAATTTTACACAAATTAATGATTGTTTAAATAAATATTGGGATCGCTGGCAAAAAGAATATCTTTCACAACTTCGGGATACATGTGCAACTCTTCACAAGCAAAAAGGTCTTGATGTTCGGCCAGCAATTGATGATGTTGTACTAATAGAAGAAGAAGAATTAGTCCCGCGTGGCTCATGGCGACTTGGAAGAATTGTTGAAGTAAAAGAAAGCTCTGATGGAAAAATTCGAGAAGCTTCAGTTAAAGTTGGAAACGGCAATATTTTAAATCGTTCTCCAAGCCATCTTTACCCCCTTGAAGCAAATTTGGAACCAAAAACTTCATCAAGACCTAAAACAACAATTAGTCCATTATATTTAACTGTAGTAATGTTAATATGTTTACCAATGATTAATGCTTATCCAGTTATTTCACAAGCTGTTTGTGCAGCTGATAATATGATGATAAATGTTACCGATATTGCAAAAATGGTTATTCGTTTTCCTCATCGAACAAAGGATTTTACAATAAATTCAACACAATTTAATATCACTTTACCATTGGAAATCGCAATTGCTGGTGGTCCTGTAGATTTAATTGGTTATTCAAAAGAAGGAATATATGTACAACAAGAAGTTATTTGTGAAACACATGATGATTACTGTAAAATGATTGATTGTAATTGGTGTTTCCGTAAACTTATTAATTTTGAATGTTGGCATTGGCTTCTATGGATTTTAATGGCTTTAATATTTCTTCTTATTACCCTTGGTTTATCTAAACTTTGCAAAAAATCCAAGAAGAAAAGTCTTTTTGCGGCGGGAGCGGCTCGCTTATTTAATATTGCAAAGCGATCAAATAAACATGAAGAAAGGGATCTTGAAATGGATCCAATTCCACGTCCAAAAGTATGTTTGACTTGCAAAGCAGGACCGTATAAAAGGGATGAAGCTGTTGAAAAACCAGATCCTGAAAGAGGCAATGAAGTTGAAGAATCAAAGGATGTTAAAGCTAAACTTTTAAGAAGTAAAGAAAAACGAGCTCCAGCAGAAAGATCATTAAAATATATGCGAAGAACTTCACATCTTTCAATCCTTGTTGCTATGATCGTCTTAGTTTTAATTCCAGCAACTGAAGCTTGCTCAAATTCTGTTGTAATTCAAGCCGGAAAGGAAAGCTGCATTATTGATAAGGATGGCTGGACAAAATGTTATTTTACTGAACAAAATCTTATAACTGCACATTCTGAAACGGAAGTATGTTTATTGTTTCAAAGTGATAATGTACCAGTCTCAACACTTACCTTTAAAACTTTGGTTCATGCTAAATGTGTTAAAACTGATCATTTCGTTACTGCACTTGGAAAAATAGATGTACAATCTTATAAACATTGTCCTGGTGTTGGCCTTTGCTTTGATCAAATGTGCGCTGAAATTGCTCCAGATAAAATGGTAGAAGAACTGGATCGAGCAAATAAACATATTGGTGTTACAAGCTGCGTCGAATCCTGTGGATCTGCAACTTGTATGTGTCTTTTACCTGGTACTGGCTGCACATTTTACAGATATTTTATTGAAGTAACTGAACCGGATTTAACCGTATTTTCATGTGAAGAATGGAAGCCTGAAATTCAAGTTATGGTTAAACTTCGATCAAGCAAGGAAGAAAGAAATGAAACTTTTAATTTATATGAAGGTGAAACATTTAAATATGAAAATATTAGCTTCCATTTAAAACGATTAACTTTGCCATTTATGGATTTATTTCGTGCTGAAACTTTTTTCCTTCAAAATGAAACTCATTTGGCATGGATTAATCAAGATGCCAAAAAGGAAACTGATATTGTTACGTGCAATAAAAATAAAGAATGTTCGTTAAAGCCTGATATTTGCCGTTGTCAAGCTGCTGATTCAACAGTAAAATGTATGTGTGGATCCCAACATGAACTACAAAAGCAATGGAAAGAACATATTTTACCATCAAATGTTGGCCAACATATGATTTTTCCTGATTCAAATTTTGTTCCGATGGTACATTTACCAGCTTTCTTTGATATGGTTGTTGAAACAACTGGATTTAAAGCATCAGAATATATTCAAAATGCTTCTTGTGAAATTATGCATGCTACTTTGAAAGGCCGTATTGGTCCAGAAGGTGCCATTTTAAATGTTACTTGTCAATCATCATTTGGACAAATATTGGGTCATATCGGATGTGAAAAACAATCATTTTATGTTAAATGTTCTCCAAATGGAACACATATTACTCATCGCTGGTATTCAAATAGCAAAGTCGTTAATGAAAATTGTAATTTAAAATGTTTTACGACCTCAACTTCTTTTCAAGTATACGGTATTTTGGCTTATATTGAACATGATATTTCTTGGAATTTTATTCATGGAAATGGAACAAATATTGGAGGTGGTATTATTGATGCGGTTGTTCATGCATTTCAATTTGTTTATGATTGAGTATTATGGGTTATTGGCGGATTAGGAGCTGTTGCCATTATTGTATTTATTTTAAAATGATAATCTCATCGCCCCCGGGAGTGTCGTCGCGGATGCTCCGCCTTTCACATTAACCCGCCTTCTTTCTATTTTCTCCTTTCTCTTTTCTCTTTGCTTTTATTCAATTCCTTTTAACGCTTTAAAAAGAGACTATTTTTAGTCGATCATTTATTTTGTAATAAATTTGTAATCGTTTGTATTTTATCTTTTTATCGCGTTTATTTTTAATAAAGGTTTAATTACCCAAAGTTTGAGGTCCCTCAGCCATAACACCAGAACCCATCAATAAAAGTAATCCAAAGTTACTATAAATTACATGCGACGACGACGTCGAATAACAATAAAAATAATTAAACCAATAAGAAGCAAAAGTCTAAAAATAGTAATATAATAAAAATAAAATTGTATAAAATGAAGAACACCGACGTTCGAAGTTCGAGCACAAAAAAAATCGGCAACCGATAAATTTTTGTTTGAACATCAATGTTCGATCCATTTTAAATAAAAAGTTTAAACAACTTACGCAAGTAGTAAAACAACAATAATTGGAATTATATATGAAAGTGAAGATGTTGCAGTACCATCATCATCTTTTGAAACAGGACCTAAAGGTACCAAAGATTTTGTTGTTTCTTTTTTCTGATTTTCGAATGTTGTTGCAGGAGTTGTTAAAGTTGATGAAGCAGTTGTAACAGGTGCTGTTGTTGTAGTTGTCGTTGTTGTAGTTGTTGTAGTGGTCAATGGCAATTCAATTTTGCCAGTATTTCCAGTATCATCCATAGATTTTGGTATACCAGTTTTTTCTTCTTCCAAATAATATAATTTCTTATTTTCACCAGTTTTGCTGTCGTAAAACTAAAAGAATGGATTTAAAAGTCTAAAGATCACAGTAACACACAAATAATGTACATAAAATACTTACACTTGCTTTTAATAAACCAGTTTCATTTACAACAATTATATACCGAACAAATCCAAGAAAATTGTACAATGAAATACATAGCTCATTTTTCAAGCTAATTTTTGCACCATTTGGCAAAATTTGAACACCATGTTTTTCAGGATCACGACCATTTGCAAGTAATCCAATTCTGAAATAAAGCATCTATTATAAGTACATGAAAAAGCAAAAACTTACTTAAAAGTTTTTTGAATCATTTCATCATTTTCAGTTTCAATCATCAAAAAATGATCAGGTTCTGAATCTTTAATTTTTAACCAAAAAGCAGTAATTGGATTGACAAGATTGACATAATTGGTTCCATTTAAATTATAAAATGGAATATTTTCATTCATTTCTTCAATTAAACTTGTTTCAGTATTATTTAATCGTGGTGTTAATAAATCAGTGTAATCATGTTCGACATAATTTTCAAGGAAAAACCTTTAAAAAAATTAATTATAGCTACAGACACATAAAAAATAACACACTGGTGAACTACTAATTTCGGTTTAATACTCATTTTTAGAATAGTGCATGGATTAAAGCATGCAATTTTATATACATAAAAAAGCTTATATACGAATGTACATAAGTTTGATTATATTTGTAACTACATTACCAGCATATTTTTCTATGGGAAATATGCATGAAAAAAGAATTCTACTATTCTTAAAGATGAACACGGGCCTCGGGCCTTCCAAAACCCCAAAAAAAAAAGCATCTGAAACCCCTAAAACGCCGTCTGAAAATTTCATGAAGCAAAAATTTTTCGTCGAAGAAAAAAAAAGGAACACTTTTGTTTGACACTTTTTTATTCCCTTTTTTTTGCAAAAAAGAATGCATTTCCTTTGTTCTTTCTTTCTTTTCTTTTTTTTCTTCCTATTTTTGGGTGTTTTTTACCAAATTTTAGCTCTGCGTTTGAAAAAATCTCATGTGCGCACTTGAGATTTTTTTAGTATGTTATGTAATTTTTGATGGGCTTTCTAATGATGCTAAGCTTGAAATTCAAGTTTGATAAAGAAAAAAGTTGTAGTTATAACCACAACAAAAAGTGGCATTTTCGGCATTTTTTCCGGCATAAGAAAAATTTTAAGTTGCATTTTCGGAGTCAGCGTAAAATTTTAGGTATAGTAGGTCTGATTATTAGGGTGTAGCTAAAAATTTTATCTTTCTTACTGTAACGAAAAAAATGTCAAAGAAAAGAAAGGAAAAAGTGTTCCCAGCCGGTATCTACATATATTGAATCATATAATTTACTTATGATTTAGTATTTCCAATTTCGTGAATTTTTTGCAAAATTTTTTAGATTCATTTCAAGTTTTAACTTTTTTCATTAAAACGAAACATTGACTGGGTTATTTTCAAAATGTGGATTTATTAATTTGATGTTTTTTTTTCATTAGCATGCATGAGTATGAATCACTTTACCTTAGAAATGAATATTTTTTTTGTTGTTTTTTGATCTTTCCCCTCTGTCTTATATTTTTATGTTACACTCTTTTTCATATCTCCTTTTTATGAATGATAATCATTGTATGTGTGTTAGGTAGTTTTGGTTCAAATATTGCTTCATTTAATATGCTTAAAAACAATATTGAATTTTTAAATGTTAGAAACAATTTTGATATTATTATTAATCAAAATGGAAGGACGTCAAATTATATTTTTCCGTCATTTATAATGCCAGCTCTTTCAAGGTTTTTAAACTTTTTTTAAACTGTGACTCATGAAAAATAAAATTTTCAGCTTAATTCAAACTCCAGCTTCTCAAGTATCTTCACCTCAAATTTTATCAGATGTTGGAAAATATGTTGAAACTTTAAATGAATTGAAACAAAATTTTGGAAATGAAAAAAAGACAAAATTAAAAAAACATCGAACAAATCGACCAAGAAAATCTTTTTTACAAATGACTGTTATAAATTGTGACGGTCAAGAAGTTTCATTGAATTCTGTGGACTTTGACACTCTTAAAACACTTTTAACAGTCAAAAGGACATTTCTTCCACCACCGCCTGAGATTCCTGGGATTAATCATTTGCATATTGTTCAAACTCTTGAAACATTACTTCTTCATAACCTTAAAGTTTCTGTTATTGGAGAATTTCCATATCGATTAGCTGCATATTATCTTTCTGAAAATGCATTTTTTAAATGTTTTTTTCCTAAATTGGATAGTGAAACTTCAAAGCCAAAAAGTAGAAAAATGATTTTAAAGACTGAATATGCAAAATTATTAAAATGTAAGTACAGGGTGATTCAAGAAAAAGTGCCCTCTTTGAATAGCCGGCATTTTGTTTCTATTAAATATTTTCAAAAACGGACTTCACAGTCGTTATTGACCTTTTTTTGCTATTTTGTTTTTTATAAAAAAATCAAAAATTCCCGAAAAAAATTTTCATGATTTCACGTATCCCTCCTGTCAAAAATTTTTTTCAAATTTTTTTTTCCTTTTTTTGACACTTCAAAAAATTTTTGATAGGGGAGTACGTGATTTTTTTATAAAAAACAAAATGGAAAAAAAGGTCAATAACAACTATGAAATCCGTTTTTGAAAATATTTAATACAAATAAAATGCCGGCCATTCAAAGGGGACACTTTTTCTTGAATCACCTTGTAATCTTCAAAAGAAAAAAAATACAAAATCTCTTTTTTTAGATTATGCTCTATTTTTTGGTGGAGCCTTATTTGATCATATTCCAAAAATGCAAAATGCATGGATGGAAAGTGTTCGAACAGCAATGAATGCAGCAGTTGATCGATTGCATCATGTTCGAAATACTGGAAAACCGATACAATATATTACATATAATGGACATATTCCACCATTAAATGAAAATAATGCATTTGAATGACAAAATTTAATAAAAAAAACTTTTTCATGTTTTGTAATAGAAGAATGCATCCTTTTAATGTGTCAGCTCTTTATTAACGACTAAAAAAAGAGTTTGTTTTCCCCCAAAGATTTTTTTGAACTTGCCCCTATTTGTTTATGTTTTAAATATTCTTTTGCAAAATTTTTCTTTTTACTGGAATTGCGTAAGCTGACTAATAATAGAAAATAAAATTTTTATCTGTTATGTAAGATTGTTTTGGTTATGAAAAAATTTTAAAAAGGCAATTTTCAAACTTTTGTAAAGAAATATTCCTAAAGGTTAATTTCTTAAATCTCTATGAAAATCGAGTCGGGGTTAAAGAATTATTTGTAAAAAATTTTTATTTTTATCATTTGATACAGAAGAAAATGCCTTTATTAGAACGTACTTTGATCTTCTAATTTAGTAAAGTGTTTGAAAAGGGAAGATTGTTCTAAGCAGTGTTCTGCGGTGCTGGCGCGACGCGCCGCGCCGCAGTCGCGCCGGCTACTAGAAATTAAGTTTAAACTTAAAGTAATAATTCCACGTGATAGCCTTTATAGCTGAATATCTTTTACCAAAGTTGTAGGAAAATCTGTAATCTAATAGAAGTTTAAATGTAGCCGGCGCGACTGCGGCGCGGCGCGTCGCGCCAGCACCGCAGAACACTGGTTCTAAGGGAAAAATTTTTAAAAAATACACATTTTTCAAGTTGCCATATATGGCTTATGCATAATAAATGTTATAACCACGAACACAATTTCAAAATTCGATAGCATTTTGCGTTTCTTTTTTTTGTTGGATTTTTAAAAAGAACATCAAAAAAGGGGTATCCAAAAAACGTTGCATTTCGGAGAAAAACTTTTTTATGTTTCTTAAAAAAACGTTTGTTTGACTTTGATTGCTTAAATCTGCTGCCAGTTTTTTTCTAAAATTAAATAAATTTTTTCAAAGATTTTTTAAAAACCTGTTCTTTTTAATTTTTTTTGAGTGCAATATTTTGTGTTTTGTTAAAACGTTTTTTAGAACAAATTTTTTAAATCCTTTTTAGATGGCAACAAAAGATCAGTTATCGCTGCAAAATGATCGTATTAAATCTGATAAACAATGCAATAATTTCAATTTGAATCAAAACAATCAAAATTCTTCAAATGCATTTTCTGAAATTTCAAAAAATTTTTCAACTGATAATAAAAAATTTTTGAATTATAGTAATAAAAAAATGCTGCAGTCTTTTTTTAAAACTCCTTTTTAAAAAGAATATGAATTAAATAAATTTTGAGTGTTTTTTATAATTTTATAGTTTTTCAAAAAATTGAATGAAATGTTTTACTTTGTTTGAAAAAAACCCAATTTTAAAAGGATTGCAGCTTCAACAAAATTATTAGCTTTTGAAAATGCAAAAAATGATTCCCATTTAAATAAATATTTATGGAATAAATTAACAACAAAAAATTTGTCATCGAATTATATGATTAATTATAAAAAAGCAGATGAATGGAAGAAAGAAAAAAATTCAAGTATCCTAAATAGAAGCATTTTGTCTCTTCATATTACAGCTAATGAAAGAATGTTTAAAGCTTCAACAGATTTAATTGATTGCACAACAGAAGATTTTTCAAAACAAATTTTTATTGATTCAATATCTGCTCTTGAAGTAAAATATATTTATAATTTTTTCATATTTTACGTCAAAAATTTTGTTGCAGAATCCATTTGAATTTTCAAGACAACAAAGTGATGAAGTACCTGAACCAGAAGTATCCCAATTTAAAGCATCTCAACAATTACTTAATCCTAATCAAGAATTATCAGGGTTTGTTACTTGATTGGAGATATAACTTTTAACATATAGCCATTTATATAACTTAAAATTAATGTATGTTTTTAAAGAGAAACATTGCATTTTTTTGTTTTTGACATTTTCTTCTGCGCAAAAACTGATTTCCTTTTTTTTTGCGATGTTTTTCTTCTAACATTTCCTATATTTTTGTAACATTCAATTTGAACAAGAAAAAAAAGAAGGGGTTGTGTCTCTTTTTTTTAATGAAAAAAACAGACTCTCTTTTCTTCTATCAACACTGCGCTGCTTTTTCTTTTCTTTCTTCACTGTCTTTTTTGATGATGCATCCTTATTTTTCTTGTTCGATTTTTGCATACTGCTTTACACACAAAAAGTGTGTAGTAGTTAGAAAATTCTTTGACATAAAATGCCTTTTATATAAGGCGTGAAAAACAAAAACTATTTTGAACACTTTCATTTCCAAAAAATCATCCTCAAAAATTGGAAATTTCTGCCACTTGTAGGCGTTTTTGCTCAATAAGTGTACTACAAAGCGCTTATAAGTAATTTCAAATTTTTGATGATGATTTTTTGGAAATGAAAGTGTTCAAAATAGTTTTTGTTTTTCACGCTTTATATTTGTAAATACTCACGTATTAGAAATTGATTTAATGGAACTCTAAATTAAAAGATTTTACATTTTACAGGCCAAAGATTCAAAAAGAATTAGAAGCTTTGAAGAAAGAACATGATGATTTAAAATCAATGATTATTGATACACCTTTAACGGAAGATGAAAAAATTTTGATTGAAGAAAAGTCAACTTCAATTCAAAAAAATTTGGATTCAATTGTGCTTGATCTCGATGAAGCTAATGTAAGTTTTACTTTAATACAAATAAAAAAGGGGTAACAGATACCAATATTAGCTCAATTGAATGAATATATTCCAAATAAAATTTCTTTTAGAAAATTATGGGATTATATCAACATCTTCAGCAACAAGAAGTTTGTCGATTAAAAGAAAATGCTTTACTTCGTGATGAATCAAGTACAACTCAACAATCAATTGAAAAGCAATCTGCTGCACAGTTGGGAAATGAAGAAACTTATAGTAAGCTTTTAATTTGCATTAAACTCTTAAGCTCTTTGCTTTTAGTGAATCATCCAACTTCTGCAACTCCATTGGCAGCAAGTTCATCAGCAAAAGATAAAATTTCAAATCAATCTAAAACCATGCATAATCTTGTAATTAAATTTGCTGCTGATGGAAACTACAAAGTTGCTAAACCACTTTGTAAACAAGCACTAGAAGAATTGGAAGAGAAGCATGGACCTGATCATCCTGATGTTGCTACAATGCTTAATGTATTAGCTCTTATTTATCGGTAAGTTTTCTTTTAAGCTTTTGTCTTATATTGTATTTGCATACTTTTTTAATTTTTTATATTTTCAGGGATCAAAAGAAATATGAAGAAGCCGAAGAATATTTAAATGAAGCTCTTGAAATCCGTGAAAAATGTTTTGGTGTTGAAGATCGTACTGTTGCAGCAACATTAAACCATCTTGGAGTTCTTCATGCAAAATGTGGAAATTTTAATGATGCTGAATCATTCTTTCAACGTGCATTAACAATCCGTGAAAAAGCTCTTGGATCTGATCATCCAGATGTTGCAAATCAACTCAAAAATCTTTTTCTTCTTCACCAAAATCAAGAAAAGTATGAAAATAATGTTAAAATGTGAAATGAAAATACTGCAAATTTCTTTGAAAATGAAAAGTAATGTTGATCATTAAATTTTTAAAAGCTTTTTTTTTGTTGTATTAATTGTCCGTGAATTATATGAATAACATTGTTAAAAATTTTTTTAATAAGCTTTTTTTTTCGTTGTATTTTTGTCACAAAACTTTTGTGTCAAATAAAATAAACAATTTTTTAATACTTGAATAAAATAAATGCCCAAACTTTTAAAAGGTATTGGATATACAAAAAACGTGGGAAACTAAAAAGAAAACCTTCAACAACAATAAAGTTTGATAAATTAATACTCTGTAAAAAAAGATTTAATATTGTCATTATTTTTGTAGAGTGATAGTGCTTTGTTAGTATAGAAAAAATAAATTGTTTCAGAGAAAAAATGGAGGATTATAAAGAATTATGCTAAAATACAGGGTGGTCACGCTGGACCACCCCCAAAACAAATTAAATTTATACTCCAGGGCTGCAAGATTTAAAAAAACTGCTTGGGGGGATCGATAGCCAATATCATCGGATTTTAAAATGTGCTTTTGGAATTTCTACCGTAACCCTCGAAATTTTTTGGTCACACAACGAAAACTAAATTTTCGAATTTTGAAAAAATTTCAAAGAAAATTTTTTTTCGAGATTTTTGGCATAGAGTTTTCTAAAGAGGTCCTCTAGCCATCCCAAATGATATTTCCACAACCTGAAATGTTTTACCTTGATTTTGTTAATCGCATTTATATTAAAAATGGCTTTAAATCCATGAAAAGTTATAATAATGGAATGCGAAATTATTATTCTGCTGGAACTGAAGAAATTGATTTTTCAAAAGCAGATTTTACAGCTTTTAAAATAAATAAATTTGTTGCAGATTTTACAAATAATAAAATCCAGGATATTGTTGATCCATCTTCAATAAATGACAAAACTAAAATGATACTTATAAATGCAATCTATTTTAAAGCACATTGGCAAAATCAATTCATAGCTTCTAACACTGTTGAATCTGATTTTTATTCTTCTCCCAAAATAACAAAAAAAGTAATGATGATGTCAACAGCAATGATGATAAATCGCTTCAAAAATGATGAATTTGAAATTGCTGCATTACCCTATGAAAATCGAAAAGCAACAATGTATATTATTTTACCGAATGAACGTTTCGGGTTACAAAAAGTTATCGAAAATTTTGATTCCACGAAATTAATCGAAATTTTGACAAATGAAGAGTTTTTACGTAAAAGAAATACTGCTGTTAAACTTCCAAAATTTAAAATTGAATCTTCGCTAAATGTTGTTAAAACATTAAAAAATCTTAGAATTACAGATATATTTTCTGATAAAAAAGCCGATTTATCTGGAATCACTGGAAAGCAAAGATTTATCAATTTCTGATATCAAACGCAAAGCTTTTATTGAAACAAATGAAAAAGGTTCTGAAGCAGCTGCAGCTTCTGGATTTTCCTATATTGCAAATGCCAGATATTCCATGCGGACAGAATTTAAAGTTGATCATCCATTTATGTTTATTATTACAGATGGAAATTTAAATATTTTATTTGCTGGAACTCATTTTTGATTTTGTTTTTTTTGGAATAAAAAATCTTGTTTTTTTACGTTTAAAAAATGTTGAATAAAATCTGAATTTGGAAATTTCATTTTTGATTTTGTTGTTTTTGTTTTTGAATAAAAAATTTGATTTTAAGTCATTTCTGTTGAACAAAATATGTGTTCGTTTTTATGGTTGTTTTTGACGTTCATTTTATACCAAAAAAGAAAAAAAATTCTCAAAAGTAATACGTGAAAAACTATGACTTTTTTGTAAAGACAAAAAACGAAATGTTTTTTCATAAAGTTAGTTACAACTATTTCACATAAAAATTTTTTTTATAAAAAAACGCGATAACGCTTTTTTACACAAAAAAATATTTTGATCATCCTTTTTTCTGTCTTACTTTTTTCCATTGCTTTTTATATTTTTACAAAAGCAAAAACCGATGACGTTTTTTTATTTTGGATTTAAAAATTGAAAAACAGTGGCAGAAAAAAAAATTGATATCAGTCAGTTTTCCTTTTCATTTAAAGATTTTTATTGAAATCTATTGAGACAACTTTTCTACGAAAAAAATGTTAAAAGCTTTGTTTTTGTTCCTTCTTTTTGCATTATTTAAATCAAACTTATCAGCTTCTCCATGTGGTAAGTATCATTATTTAATTTTTTACAAATTCATACTTCTGCCACAAATAAAAAAAATTTTCGCAAGAAAAACATATTTTTTAAAAATTATTTTTTAGCCAATTTTTTTCAAGCTCATCTTTCACCTTTCCTTCCAAAATGTGATGTTGAAAAAGATTTTCAACAAATTTATAATGAAAATCGTTGTTCAAATTTGGTCGAAGTTCAAAATGGAAATTCAAGTGTAAGTTTTTTTCTTAGAAATTTTCATTTTAGCTTCGGAATTTTCTGCCTCTTGAAATAAGAAATTTCTAAAGCTTCTTTTATTTTGCAGAAAACTTTTTTGGAAGTTATCAATGATAACTCAATCAAACAATGGTCAATTACAAATTCATCTTTTAATTTTTTAAGTATTGAAATTTCTGGTCAAAAAATTTGTAATGGAAGTTGTTCTTTTTGTGTGATTAAAAATCAGCCGACATTTTGCTATATTTTTTATTCGAAAGTTTTTTTGAAGTGGCATAAATTTGACAATCAGGCAAAAGAATGACAGAAAAATGGCCCTGATTATAGGGCTTTCATAATTATTGATTTTTTACAGATTCGATCACCTGTTATCTTTAATTCAAGGCTTGAAATGATCGTTGATAATTTATTTGGCACTTATTTTACTTCATGGAATTTTTATACTCCAAAAAATGGTTCCCTTCCATTTTTATTTTTAACAAGCAATATTAATTCAATCATTGTTCAAACAAATAATTACGTTTTGGTTGTTGATTCAAATGGCAAAAATATTACAGAAAAAGTTTTTTCAAAAACTGAAAAAAAATTGATTGATTTCATTGTATTGAAAAGCTTTGAAAAGGTTGCATTTTCTTATTTTCTCTAAAAAATTTAAACATTTATTTCAGAAAATAATCCGTGTAAGACCTGGCTCAAATGATGGATCAATAATTATTGCAACTTTGGAAAATGGATCAAAAGATGCCATTAATCTTCAAATTCCAAAACGTGTTGAAATTGTTAATGTTGGAAATGGTGCTTCACCTCGTTCATCATTCTATGGTGGAGAAAGATATTTCATTATTGTTCCAATTGGTCTTATCTTTTATGCAATAAAATCATGCTTTTATGAATTCTGCAAAAAGAAACCAGAAAATGAAGATGATGAAAATCGTGTATAAACAAAATAAAATGAGATGAAATGTAAATGTGTTTGATTTCGTTAAAAATTTTTAATTTAAATGAATTAATGGCATAAAACATGAGTCTTTTTGATTTTGAATAACAAAATAAAATGTTTTTTATTGGATGTACTGTGATGAATATAGTGTAGCGGTTTCGACTTGTATAAAAAAGAGCGTTTTTATGTACAGCTTTTATTGGTGTTACGGTACTACATACAGACGGACAGAGTTTTCATAACAAAGATTAAAGAGCCAAAGGGACAGGAAGGGAGTGACCACCGGTCTTTTCCGAAGGCTCTGTTTTAATGATAACACTATTTATAAAAATAGTGTTAGCATTAAAACAAAATTGTTAAGAAAAACAGTTTTTCTTTTTGTATTAAAAATGTTGGAAAAGAAAGAATGAGTTTTATCTGATTTTTGATGATGAGATAAGAATTTAAACAAAATAATTCAAACTTGATCACTTTTTTCAGTAAAAAAGAAAACGTCAAATTTTGGGATGCACAAAACAACAGCTAATTTTAAAATTTATCTCAACTCACAACTGTTTAGTTAATGAATGTATATGTGCTTGCAAAAAACGACAAACAGAGAATTAATTTTGAGTAAAAATTTTTTGATTTGAAATTTTTGGTTTTCATTTTTTGTAGATTTTAAAGAAATATTTTTTTTAAACAAGCAATATTAATTCAATCATTGTTCAAACAAATATTTACGTTTTGGTTGTTGATTCAAATATTATTGTATTTGTATTGAATTTAATAAACTTTTTATATTTTGTAAAGTTTTGAAGTTGTGATAATTTGCTATACCTTGAACAGCAAATATATATTTCTAAAGTACATAATCGATAAAATTTATGATTGATTGTAATCAGATAAAAAAAGTCGCTGTATTACAACTTTTGCAAAAAAAATTAGAAGCGTGAAAAAAATGGAAAGCATTTGAAAAATTTTGCTAAACTTTTTTTGCTAAAAAAAATTTCAGTAAAATGTTTGAACCATATTTTGCCAACGTTTTCAGAGAAGAAAATTCGTAAGCTTTTTTTCATTAATTTTGTTTCGGAGTTGCGGAAATTCAATTGCTCAAAATTTTTTCATTGCATTTCTTTCATTTTGAACTAATTCATAATTTTATTAAGCTCCTTTCTTAGATAAAATTTTCAAATTTACAAAATTGTGTTTTTTTTTATTGTTTTCGCGCTCGTGTATCCACTTTTTTTTTGTATAAAAAGATGTTGCTCCCTTTAATCTTTTTACTTTTTAGGCTACATTCTCAAAAATGCAACCCCCTTCAAAACTTTGTTCAACAGAATCAGAATCAATTGGTCGTGAATTTATTGCTTCTTGGAGTCAATATATGTCATTGTTAGAAACAAATTCAGAACAAGGTTTGTTTTTCCTTACATTTAACGTTTCTAATATTAGCTTTTTTAGATGTCTTAAATCTTCTTAACTTACTAGAAAGTGTTCGAGTAAAATGGCAAAAAAGTGAAACGGAAAAAAATTATTACAAAGAAAAGCTTGCAATCTCTGAAGGGAACAATAATGAACTTCAATCTTCAAATGAACGATTAAATGGAAAACTACTTCATTGTCAATCTTCTTTGAATCGTGTTTCAAAGTCTAAAGATGCAATTGAAGATGAGCTTGAACAATATAAGAAACAATGGGAAAAATTAAGAAATATTTTAAAGGTTTGTTTTTGCTTTTGGTAGAGAAAGGATAACATGTTTATACCATTTTTAGGATAATGATGAAGCTGTTATCTCTGATGGTTTATTAGCAATTATCAATAATGTTCCAAAGTCATTGACTAATGGTTGCCAGAATGTTACTACAAGTAAGGTTTTATATTTTTACTTCAACGTTTAATACCTTTCTATCTTTTAGGAACTCAATATCGTAATGAAGAAACTGAAGAATTGAGTACATTTGAATCTGCACAATCTGATATTGATTATGATAAAACTGGAGAATCTTTAAATCCTTCACCAGAAGAATATCCTGGGCCTTCATCTTCTCGTCGTCCATCTCGTAAACGACCTTCAACATCACAAACTCCTAAAAAACAACAACCTTTACGTTCAATTGTTCGAAATGAAGATGTAATTCACTTTTTATTGATTAGAAAGTACTGTATATTATGTTTTTAGGATGAAGCAATAGCAGTTGTTCCAATAAAAAAATCACGAAATCTTGAAGATATTGAAATTACTGCAACAATTCGAATTGATTCAAATGGTACACAAAAACCTTTTGCTGCTATCAAAATTCGTCGATCTCGAAGTGAATCAGATGCAACACAAATTCAAAAAGAAATAATAAATATTAAACCACAACCTTTAACTTCACATTTTAATAATAGTTTGTTAGTTCTTTGATTTGGCTACTGTATTTTTAAATACATTGTTTTTAGACATTCACCACTTGGATTTGCTGGTTCATGGACTCGTGGACAAGAAATTCATCGACGACAACATTTTGGAGAACTTATTTCATTTCCAATAAGTTTTTCATGTGATATTTGTAATAAAAGATTTGGATTTTCTCGAAATGCATTTGAATGTCGTGGTATGTTTTTTTATTTTCCTTTCCGTTTTTAATATTCACTTTTTAGATTGTAATCTTCGATTCCATCAAAAATGCCAACCTCGTGCAATGCTTCCATGTATTCCAAAGGTTAAAATTCCAAAAACTCCATCAAAGTCTCTTAAAAATGGTTTAATTGATTATTGTCCAAATTCGCATCCATTTATTCCACCATTAATTATTCATTGCATTGTTGCATTAGAACGTGAACATTTATGTCGAGCTGGAATTTATCGTATATCATCTTCTCCAACAACTGTAAAAGAATTGCATCAACAATTTTTATCTTCATCTTCTCGAATTTTACCAAATTTAAAAAATTTACCAATGGAAGTCATTACAGGTTGTATTAAAATGTTTTTACGACAATTACGGGTATTCATTTATTTTGTTAATTTTTGCTTGTATTGTCTTGTTTTAGGATACTGTAATTCCATCAACTTCATACAATGATTTTTTGCAAGCTGTTGAAGAAAGTGATGAACAAAAATTGATTCAATGTGTCTTTGAACTTCCTGCTCCTCATCGTGATACGCTTGCATATATAATTCTTCATCTTCAAAAAGTTGCAGAAAATTCTGCAAAGAATCAAATGCCAGCTGAAAATCTTGCAACTGTATTAGCTCCAACAGTAATCGGATATTCAAATCTACTTGTCAATACTCAAACTGCCGAAGATTCATATAAAATTAATACAAATCAAACAAAAATTCTTCTTCGACTTTTAAAAATTCCATCTGTAAGTTTTTTTGCGATTATTAAATTTTTTTAAATGCTAATTTTATAGGAATTTTGGAATCGTTTTATTGAAAATAATATGTCTGCAGTTTTGGCAGCAGAAGCTCGAACACCTGGTTCCAGAACTGCTTTACTTTCTGTGACTCCATCAGCTCAACGAAAACAACCACTAATTTCAACATCATCAAATTCAAGAAATCGAACACCAAAAATTCCAGCAATATCAAATAATAATAGATTTCGTTTAGAATCTCAAAGTTCAAGTACAAATGCAGCTGCAGAAAATTCTTCACCACTTTTACAACCATTATCTATGGCATCAAAAACAATGAAAGGAATAAGCTTTAAACCAGCTTTTTAAGTCTTTTTTTTGTGTTTTTGATATTTTTGTATACTGTTTTTATTAATACAATATAAATAAAATCTTTTTTTTTTCTACTTCAACTTGTCATGCCCGACGGCATGCGTCCGACTCCGCCCTAACCAACATCATATAAAAAAGCCTGAAGCGCCAGCTTCAGGAGCCCTTTTATATTCCATATTCCAGCAAGCAAGCCAGCTGCCAGTCCATCAGCAGCTGCAGCAAAGCAGTCACCATCCAATGGCTCAAGGTTGTCTTTTACCATCTCTGATATATATTTATATGTTTATGTAACCATCTAATAAAACATATTAGGTAATCTCACTGTCACGCATTATCACAAGAACCGAGATAACAACCGCTACACGAAATCCATAAAAAAACTTTTTTTTCAACACAGGAAAAAAATTACTATAAATTAAAAATTAACAAATAAGTGAAACTGCAAGAAAAAGAATTAAAGAAAATTTAAATTCAGTAAATTTTGTAACAATACATTTAATTTTTTCTTTATCAAAAAAAAATTTAAAGCTGGCCTATAAAGTAATCTACTTTATGGCATCTGATTCAAATGATTTGAAAAAGTTCCTACAATAATCGTTCCAAGAACAAAAAAACCGCTGCAACTCTCTTTTTCTTTCGAAAAATTACGAAAAAGTTTGCTGAATTTTTTTAGCTTCCTAAACTTTTTGCTTTTCATTTATAACAATTTTTTTATCGCTAAAAACTTATAGGCTATTAAATCTTGATAAATCCATGTGAATTATGTCTTTGTTTTCTTCAAGTGAACCGTAAGTTTTTTGCTTCTCTTTTTTATCCATTGTTTATCAAATTAAAATCAGTCATGAGAATAGCGGCCTGACGCACTTCGCCAAAATCGCGTTATCAGCACTGATAAGGATTTTTATTTCATTATTTTTTATTTAAATGCTGATATCCTTTTTTTGACACCCTTTTTTAAAGGAAAAACAAGAAAAAAATAAAATTCAGAAGCAGGATAAAAATGTAGCGTTCTACGTCAGGCCGCCAAACAGTGGAAGCTTCTCATGTCTGATTAAAATATGTATTTTTAGATATACTCCAATTATGCGAAAGTCAAAAAATAATAAACCGCTGACACCCGAACAAGCAAGATATATTTTGGAGAATCCATATCCGACTGGATATACCTATGCTAAAAGGTTTGTTTATAGCTGTTACTTCATCCTTATATAGAAATTTTTTATAGTACATCTTACTCGACTAATAATCCAAGAG
The DNA here is from genome assembly GCA_963922195.1 of Panagrolaimus sp. PS1159. NCBI lineage: Eukaryota > Metazoa > Nematoda > Chromadorea > Rhabditida > Panagrolaimidae > Panagrolaimus > Panagrolaimus sp. PS1159. The sequence goes on from CAWUHW010000006.1 coordinate 2,573,187, forward strand.
AATATATTAATCCAAATCTTAGTCGATCTTCACTTTTATCATCAGATACTTCAAGTGATACTTCTCGATTACAACACTCTTCTTCAAAAACTAAAGAGAAAAGGAAAGATATATCTAAAATACTTGGATGGATATGGGTTTTTGCAATGATTGGCTTGCTTTTTATCGGTTGGAGAACATATTTAAAACAATGTCAACTTGCTTCTACTCAAACATGTCCTAATGTTGCTGCTAGAGATGTATTTTGTCCACCAGAAAAGACTCAATGTTTATTAGTAAAAGATGAAAAGGAAGGTAATCCACCACCTCCATCAACAAATGAACAATCAGCAAAACTTCTTTCACAAATAAATGATCCATATGAAGTAAAGATTGCAAAGTTGGAAAAAGAAATGGATAAAATTCAAAAAGAAATTTATTCAGCTATTGAAATTTCACACAAATCTAATGATGGACAAATTGCAGCAGCAGTTGAAACACATATGAAAAGACTTGAATATTTTGTTAATGATTTGTTTGAAAAAGAACATCAACAAATTCGTGCTGAACAAGAACAACATCGAAAAGATATCGAAGAAAGTGTTTTTCAACAACAAATATCAAATGTTCCAACAGAAGATGAAATTGCAAATCTTGTACAAGATGCTATAAACAAAATGGATGTTGAATCAATGATTGATAAAATTGTTCGAGAACAAATTGAAGCAAGTATTTCTGATGCTGAAGAACACTCAATGGAAGTTATTGAAGAAAAAATTCAAACCACAGTTTCTGATGCGCTTCAAAAATATGATTATGATAAAACTGGTGAAGCTGATTTTGCTCTTGAATCTGCTGGTAAGTTTTTTTTGTTGTTGTTAGATGCTTATTTACATATATTTTTACTTATTATTCATTTATAGGTGGAGCAGTATTATCTACTCGTGGAACAAAAGAATATTATCCATATCATCGCCGTGAAACAATGCTTGGAGTAACACTTTGGTATAATTCAGTAAAACCTCGAATTCTTATTCAACGACCATCAAAAAATTTGAATGCTGGAGAATGTTGGGGAATTGAAGGAGAAAAAGCAAATTTGGTTATTAAACTTGCTCGAAGAATTGCTGTCACTGCAATCACATATGAACATCTTCCACGTGAGCTTTCAACCTCTGAAAATATGAATAGTGCTCCAAAAATGTTTAATATTTATGTAAGCTTTCTTTTTAGCTACAGTAACCCATTTTATATGATTATTTTAGAGTTTACAATATGAAAATGATCCAGATAAATTATTGATTGGTAAATATATTTTTGATATCGAAAAAGAACCCCTTCAACGTTTTGTTGCTGACAGACTTGATTCACGTGGAACTCCAATTATTGAATTTGAACTTTTATCAAATTATGGTTCAGAATTTACTTGTCTTTATCGTTTACGTGTTCATGGAAATCCTTTTTAAGCCTTTTTTTGTAGTTTCATTTTTTATCATAATTTTTTGTTGTTTGTTTTTGAAGTTTTATAATTTTTTTTTACATAAACATACGTTGTTACTTTTATTAAAGATGAAAATAAGACATTTTTATTTTTATGTTTTGTTGCTTTTGGAAACTTTTGAATAAAAGTTGAATTTCAATAAAAACATTTATTGTTTTCTTTTTTTTATATGTTTTTACGCAAATCGATGACATTTTTGTTTCTGGAACATTTCTATTTTGTTAAAATTGAGAAAACAAATGTAAAAGAAAGCAAATGATTCTTTTTGCGCAAAATTCACATGTCTTTACACAAAAATTTGGTGCTGCTTTGTACCACTTTTTCGTATAATTTTTTTGAAGATATTGCAGTTCGCAAAAAATTTTTTTTTACGATTATATATTTCGTCAGTCAACAAACACATATAAGACGAGGATATAAAAAAAATCCTGGCGAGGGTCCGAAAAAGGCCATTCAAAAGCAAAGTGCAAGCACTTGACACTTTTTCGGTCATTTCCCATTTTGGGCTCTTTTTTTTTTGCCCAACTTGAGTTTTGAAGCTAATTGTAAAATGGCGTATAGCGACTTTGCCCAACTTGAGTTTTGAAGGAAATCGTAAAATGGCGTATAGCGATTTTGCCCAACTTGAGTTTTGAAGCAAATCGTAAAATGGCGTATGGCGATTTTGCCCAACTTGAGTTTTGCAGGAAATCGTGAAATATTTTTTTACAAATTGTTGACGGAAAACAAATTTCAATACTTTCAAAATATTCGACATAAAATGTCGAAATTATAGGTGGTTTTAAAGTTGACAAGTGGTCAGAATGAAAACTGAACATTTATTTGAAAACTTTCCAATTGTTGGAAAGTTTTGGTATTTCCAACCGTTGGAAATTTTTTGACATTTCCAACCGTTGGAAACTTTCAAGAAATTTAGGGGTTTTTTGAATAAAATGCAAAAAGGACGAGTTGGGAAACGAACCCACGACCTCTCGGTCAGAAGGTCGTCGCACTACCAACTGCGCCAAGGAAGCACGTACCGAGGGGTTCAAGAAATGCTTATAAAGAACAAGCGCACCCGCTGCTCAATTGAACCAAAGCGCATGTAATGAATTATTATTTTCAAAGGGCTATTAAAGTGCAACTTTTGTAAAGATTAAATATGTAATATTATAGTTTAAAGTTAATAAGGAAAAGCAATAAAAATGTTAGAAAAATCGCGCAAAAAATGCAATCAACATGAAGTACAACTGAGATGGTGAAGGTAAAAAAAAGTTAATTTGTTAATAAATATAAATTTCTATTGCTTATTTAATCATAGAATATTTATTAAGAAATTAATTTTTTTAATAGCCCTTTAAAAATAATAATTCATTACATGCGCTTTGGTTCAATTGAGCAGCGGTTGCGCTTGTTCTTTATAAGCATTTCTTGAACCCCTCAGTACGTGCTTACTTGGCGCAGTTGGTAGTGCGACGACCTTCTGACCGAGAGGTCGTGGGTTCGTTTCCCAACTCGTCCTTTTTGCATTTTATTCAAAAAACCCCTAAATTTCTTGAAAGTTTCCAACGGTTGGAAATGTCAAAAAATTTCCAACGGTTGGAAATACCAAAACTTTCCAACAGTTGGAAAATTTCAATAAATTTTCACAAAAATGTTTAATTCCCATTTTGACCACTTTTCAACTTCAAAATCACCTATAATACGAAAATATTGAAAAATTGCATGTTTTTCGAAAATTTGGCCGTTTTCAAACTTGGAAAAAAACTGCTAAAAATCATTTTCTCAAAAAGCTCAAAACTCAAGTTGGGCAAAATCGCCATACGCCATTTTACGATTTGCTTCAAAACTCAAGTTGACCAAAATCGCTATACGCCATTTTACGATTTGCTTCAAAACTCAAGTTGAGCAAAGTCGCTATACGCCATTTTATGATTTCCATCAAAACTCAAGTTGAAACAGGGGTGCCGCATATTTCATAATTTGTGCCTTTTTCGGACCCTCGCCAGGATTTTTTTTATATCCTCGTCTTATATGTTTCGCTTTTTCTGGTAAAAATAGATAGAAAGAAAAAAAAAAGATGAAAGTGATGGTTCTCGAATTTTCGGTTCCCATTTTTTCTAATATAATCCAGTTTGAAAAAAAAGTTGTGAAAAAAATAAAAATTTCTATTTGCCGGTTATTTTTGTTTTGTAAATCAGCTTTTTTTAACATTTGATGGATATAATTTTGTGGTCCCTTTTCTGCCTTGAAAAATTCATTCTCGTATTTAAAATACATTTCTTTAATTTTAGATGACAACAAAGAATAGATTTTTGTCTCTTCAAGATGATTATGCCGAAGGCAATTCTGCTTTTCCCAATCAAACTTCTTCTTCTTTCAATCAATACAAAAATATTAATTTAAATAAAAATCAAAAATGTTCAAAAATTGATTTAATTCAAACAAAAAGCATTTCATCCGATTTCAAATTAACAACAAAAAATAATAATGGTTACGGTAAAAAACAAGGCTGCAGTCTCAATTAAAAAAGCATGATGCTTTCTTTAAACTAAAATCAGTGGCTTATTCATGAAAAATTTTTACCTAACACTTTTGAAATTTTTACAAAAAAAAATTACTGAAACTGCAGCCTCCACAAAAGCACCAGATTCAAATTCTAATGAAAAAAATCAAAAGAATAAAAACGATTTTTGTTCTAAAAAATCAAATGATTTGAATATTTTGGATTCAAACAAAAATGAAAGCAATGAAAAACAATGGAAGAAAAAAGATGATTCAAAAAATGAAAGCACTCTTTCACTTCGCATTTCTGCATATGAAAATTCTATTGAAACTGAAAATGAACGAAATCTTTTCAAAGTTGTTTTAAAACATTCAAAGCAAAGAAGATTTAGTTTGAAAGGAAATATGGCATCTGAATTTGCATTACAGGTACAAAATATTTAAAGTAAAAGAAGTAAAAAAAAATTTATAGGATTTATTTGAAATTCCAAGACAACAATCAGATGAAATTTCTGAACCAGAATTATCACAATTTGTGGCTTCACAAAAGCTACTCAATCCCAACATAATTCCTTCTTCCAATAGGTTGGTTTTGTCTATGCCCAAAATTTGATGCGGGTTGTATATTGTTCTTTTAAAGTTTGACAAAACTCATTTTTTTTCAAATTCAAAGAAAAAAGGAAGAAAAAAAGTTGAATTTTAGCTACACAAATGAAATTTTCAGGATTGGCTAAAACATAGTTGAAAAGGACGAAAATCAAATCCGTTTTTGTTCAAAATGTCTCAAGGGCTTTATGCCAGTTCCCAGGAACTAAAATTTGCATAATTTTGAAAAATTTTTTTTATGGTTGTAGTATGTTCCTCTAGCACAGATCTGTCATTTGATATATAAACTTTCATATTTGACCCACTTAAGGCAAAATACCATCAAGTTGAAATTTGCCAAAATCAGATTCCGGCTTGAATCTCAAAAACTTTGTACTACGCGGGAGCTGGATTTTTTTAAAAAAAGTTTTTAATTTTTTAAAAATGCGTTCCGTCCATTCCAAAAAATCCCACTATATTGAATATGCTTGTCATAACGGTAGCTATCATTGGTAAAGCCCCTGAGGCACTTTGAACAAAAACGGATTTGATTTTCGTTCCTTTCAACTATATTTTAGCCTATTCTGAAAGTTACATTTGTGTATCTTAAAATTTAACTTTTTTTTCGCCGTTTTCTTCCGTTTATGCTCAAAGTTGAAAAAAAAAGAGTTATAAAATCTGGAAAATTTTCCTTTGTTTTGCATTCGTTTTAACACTTTTTGCTAATTCTCTGCAAAAAAACGAATTTTTAAAAACAAAATATGAAATGTTTTTGCATTCTCGGAAAATTCCATTTCTATTATGGGAGCAATAAATAAAAAAAAATATAAAAATTTAAAAAAAAAATAATACTATTTTAGTCATATTTCTGATGGTTCTACTGTATCTTCCCTTCTTCCAATTGATATTGAACAACTTTTTCAAGGATTACAATTAAATGAAGAAGTAAAAGGTGAAATATCTGGAATTGTACCAATATCTGCTCGAGATGCTCTTGTAAGAGAATATCGAAAAACTCTTATTGAAAAACATAAAAAGAAATTTGAAGAATTTATTCGTGTCCCTCAAAATTTAGCAGATATTCAAAACAGAATTTATAGTCGTGAATTGATTTTACTTCTTCGAGAAATTAATAAGGCAAGTTTTTTTTGGTAAACAAATCGGTGGCTTAAATAAACTTTTCATTTTTGACATTTTTTTCGAAATGGTAAAAATGAAAAGTGTACCAGGGTCCTTTTCTATTGTTGTATTGCCTGATTTTCAAGTTTATACTGTATACTGTATATATAATATAAATTATACAATTCGGAAAAAAAATTAAAAATGGAAAATGTATTAAACCCTCTTTGAATTTAAAAAATAAAAAAATCTTTAAAATTTTAGAATTTCCATTTGGTTCCATGTCCACTTTCTGAAATTGAATTAAAAAGGATTGGAATTGATCGTTCAACAATGCCTCCATCTCTTCCAGTAAAGTATTATTATAAATCAACATTTCAAGTTCATGGTCGTGGTCGGAGCCGTGGAAGTGGATATAATAATGGAACAAGAAATTCACCACTTAATTATGTCAGAGCTCCTAACGATGTACAAATTAATAATCGTCAACCTCTTCAAAGCAGTTCATCATTAAATGTTAAAGCTGAAATTGAAGTTTGTTTCTATTTTTCTAAGTAGGGAGAAAATCCTCTCCTCTTTTTCCCTATCTGTGGACTATACGTTAAATTTTGGCAAAATGTGATTAACGCCAAAAAAAATAAAATGTGATGATACCTAAATTTTTTGCTTTCCCCTCACTATTGTTGCAACTCCGAATACGGAGTCGTGGAGTCGACTCCGGAATGACGGTGGTGGAGTCGAATCCGGGTGAAAATTTAAAATAAAGAAAAAAAGAAGAAAAAAGTGCTTATTTCCATAAATATTTAGTTTTCTCTCTTATTTTTTTGGCATATTAAATGCAAATTAAAGTTAATATTGTCTTTAAAATCGTTAAAAAGTTCTTCGAAATCAGAAAAAATTTTCACCATCATTTTTTATGGTTAAAATAACTTTTTTGAAGGTGAAAAACGGTCTTTAAATCTTATAAAAAGAAGAAAACAAGCATGAAAAATGCAAACCCACTTGCTTTTGAAAAACATTTTACTATTGGAGTCGACCCTTTAATTCAACTCCGAAGTCGGAGTCATCGCCGGAGTCATTTCATATTCGGAAACACAACACTGTTTCTCCTCCTAAATTTCCTCCAAGTTGCAGCCCTGTAATTGTTTCTGAAATTTTAAAACTCATTATTTCAGAAAATCAATTCCCTTCTAACAAAGATGTCAGCAAATAATTATGATGCAATTTCTGTTGAAATTATAAATAAATGTGATTGGAAAAATGAAAAAATGATTGCTGCAATTGTTGAACTTATTTTGAACAAAGCTTTTGATGAATCAATGTTAATTGCTGGTTTATATGTAAATTTATTTTTGGCATTAAATTATGCTGAAGAAGCATCAGAAGCAGATAATTTTAAACATCATTTTCATCGTGAAATTATTCAAACTCTTCAAAGATTTTTTGAAGAAATTATTTCAAAAAATTTTGATGGTAATATTTTGGATGTAGATTTAAAATATCGAATGATTGGAATTTTTAAGTAAGTTTTTTACTCGAAAAATATTTAAAAATTTAATAATGATTTTTTAGAGTTATTTCACTTTTATTTAAAGTTTCAATGATTAATTTTAAATTTATTGAAGATTGTATGGCAATTTTTATTTATGGTGCTGAAAATTATAATATTGAATTAATGATTGAATATGCTGCGATTCTTATTAAACTTATTCGACCAATTCTTGTTCAAAAAAAAGAAGATACAAGCAAAATGGATGGTTATATTGATCAACTTGGCAAATTTAAAGATGCATTTTCAAATCGAATTAAAATTATGATTGGCGATTTAACTTCAATAATTGCAAAATTGCCTCAATCAAATTTTGAAAATCGTGAAAATGGAAGAATTGGTATTGATCGTGCTACAATTCCTTCATCTGTTCCATTAGCTAATGGCTATAGATCAACATTTCAATCAGATGATCGAAATCGGGGTGAAAATGTTAATCCATCTTTAGCCAGAAATTCACCACGTTATAATCCAAGAGAATCAACTTTTAATCGATCTGTAAATGAATCACAAATTAACAATCGTCAGCTACTTCAAAGTCAATCAGCTTTTTCATCATACCAACAACAACAACCAACACATGTACATGATCCACCTGTTTATCGAGAACAACCTCTTGACTCTGTAAGACGACCATATCCTCGCCTCCAACCATATCGTCAAGATCAACGTATTCATCGTGAACCATTTTCTCATCAACATGAACATCGTCCCCAGGGATCATATCATCCACCAAGACCTCGTCGTCCCCGTAATGAATTCGAATTTTGATATTTTAAAATCTTACTTGTTTTTTTTATGCATCTTTTATCTGATTTTATATATTTTTATCGGTTTATTTTTATTATTAAAATTTTTGTATACTTTTTTAAATAAAAAAAGATGTTTTAAAACTGTCGATTTAAAATGAAAAAAAGACTCTATAATTATTTTTATCATCCGATTTTGCATTGTTTAATCATTTTTTATGCATCATTTTCTTACATCAAAAATTACATAGTTTTTGTTTATTCATGATTTTAAAGCTTTAAAGCATGAAAATCACGAGGGCATAAAACTATTAGCACCCCTGATTATTTTGCTGCTTTGAAATGTTTTTAGGTTATTTTACATTTTGCAAAATAAACATAAAACGTATTTTAATTTATTTTGCACTGCAAAATTTGCAGCAGATGGCGTTTACGAAAAAAATTTTTCTCCCGGAACAACTCCTTTTTTAAAACGCTGTCTAAACTTTTTCTATGCAACGAATTTGGTGCCATTTTGTGCCATTTCTTTCTTTTTTGGCGATTTCAAAATTGTGCGCAAAAACAAAATTTTTAACATCCTTTTTTGTAAACAAAAAGTCTCTGTTATTTAAAAATGATCATAAAAAAGAGAATAAAAAAGGGAGTCTGTAAGCAACAAAATGGCTGTTTTTGAGCTTTACCCTTTTACGGGGAAACATATTTTTTTGAAAAATATTATTTGCAAGTTAATTTTGTATTTCGTATTTACATTTATTCTTAAAATTGCTTTATCCGTGCTTAAATTTTCCAACAAATTAGTCGCTCATTTGTACTTTTTTAGATGTCAACAAAAGATAAGCATTTCTCATTTTTTGAAGATAAATCAAAGTTGTTTGAAGACGAAAGTTCTTTCAATCAATACAAAAATATTAATTTAAATGCAAATCAAAAATGTTCAAAAATTGATTTAATTCAATCAAAAAGCATTTCATCCGATTTCAATTCTTCAACAAAAAATAATAAAAATGGTTACGGTAACGTTAAAAATAAAGGCTGCAGTTTTTCGAGAAGAAGAGAGATTGTTTAAAGAAGCACAAATATAATAATACCAAAAAATTCTTGAAAAAGAAAAAAAATGTAACTAACTTTAACGGCAACCAAAGACAAAAGCAGTTTTTGTCATTTTTTTCTGTTTAATAGTTTTTTAAAAGCATTTTAGAAAAGACATAAAAAAGTAGTTTAAAAATTTCGCCATTTTCAAAAAAGACATTTACTGGCAATAATTTTTTATTAAAACTCTTTGATACTGCAGCCTCCAAAAAAGCGTTAGATTCAATTTTTGATCAAAAAAATCAAAAGAATAAAAACGATTTTTGTTCTAAAAAATCAAATGGTTTAAATATTTTTGATTCAAACAAAAATGAAAGCAATGAAAAACAATGGAAGAAAAAAGATGATTCAAAAAATGAAAGCACTCTTTCACTTCGCATTTCTGCATATGAAAATTCTATTGAAACTGAAAATGAACGAAATTTTATTATTTCTAAAAGCTTGAAACAAACCAAATTTGATAAATCTTTAAAAAATGTTATGGGATTTTCATTTGCATTGAAGGTAAATAAAATTCAAACAAAAGAAAAAAAAATAAGGTGATATTTTATAGGAAATATTTGAAATCCCAAGGCAACAATCAGATAAAGCATCTAAATCAGAAGTAATGAATTTTAAGGCATCACAAAATTTACTCGATTTTAAAAAAAAGTATGTTTTATTGATTTTTTGCTTTTTCACACCAAAGAAATTTCTTTTATAGCTCCACTTCTCTTGCTACCTTATCTTCTGCTCTTCGAGATATTCGTGAAAATCTTTTAAATGAATCTTTAAATGCTGAAAATGCAAAATCAGAAACGCCTGAAATCGTTCACAAATCTGCTCGAGCTGTTCTTATTAAAGAATATGAAAAGAAAATTGAAGAATTTCTTCGTAAACCTGAAAATTTAGCAGATATTCAAAACAGAATTTATAGCCGTGAATTGATTTTACTTCTTCGAAGAATTAATAAGGTATGTTTTTACTCGAAAATAAAAAAGAAATAATTTTCGCAATTTTAGAATTTACATTTGGTTCCTTGTCCACTTTCTGAAGTTGAATTAAAAAGGATTGGAATTGATCGTTCAACAATGTGTACTCGTTTAACTCGTGAATTACAACAAAATGCTCCTTCATCTTCTGAACAAAATAAAATAAAAGTCCATGTAAAACTTTTTGTTATCGATGATAAGGATATTAGCAATGCATCTAAATTGGTTCAACTTGAAAAACAAATATCTCTTCAAGATTTTATTCCAATTATTTTTGAAAAATTTCAATTTTCTGCCGATGATTATTGTTTTAAATCAATTTTGGTATTAAATAGGAATACAAATGAATTTGATACTGTAACAGATAAATATATTCTTCAACCATTTGATAAATTTGCTGTTTATTTGGCAAAAATGGTAATAAAAAATTTTTTAAAAGTTGTTAAAAAAATTCTAAAAATTTGTTTTTTAGCCTCAACAACCAAAAACAAAAGTTACAGTAAGCCAAATTGGAAAAGAGCAACAAAATACATGGATTGGTTCTTCTGAAATTACAAATATTAAAGAATTATCAAAACTTTTATCTGATAAAATGGGATTGGAAGATGGAAAAATTAATATTAAAAAATTTGATGACGATTTTGGAGAAAATATTTCTGTAAAAGATGATGAAAAATTTGTTCCAACAAAAATTTATAATATTGAATTAACACAAATTTTAAAATTTAAGATTGTTGTTGAACCTGATTTAACAGCTTTAAGTGAACCTGACTTCAAGTAAGTTAAAGACTTTGTGGCGTTCTTTCATTTTTATAAAAATTTTAGTGTAGAAAATAAAGGCACAAATGTTGCAAAGGCCTCTGATATACCTATAATTCCTGTTTCGTCAAAATCTGAACCACTACCAAGCACTGGTACTTCTGGTTATCAAAGAGAACAACCTTGGCCTGCTCCAGTTTTTGTTACTCATCCTCGTCCAGTCCAGCGACCACAATCTCGACCAGCTTCACCTCCAAGAAGAGCCCAACCTGTACCACCACCACCTCAACAACAACAACCACAGCGACAACAACCACAGAGACAATCACGTCCAATTCAACAAGTTACTCATCAACAACCTCCACCAATTCTATTTCAACCTCAAGTAAAATATTCAAATTCTCGACTTCCACCTCTTTTTTTTTCCGACTTCAACCGACCAATTCGTGGTGGTCGCTTTTCTCGTCCAATATCTCCTGAACGCCGCCCTCCGCCTCCTCCACTTCCTCCAACATATTATGGTCGTCGTAGCCGTTCCCCACGTTAAAACTACAAAAAAAACCTCAAAATAAAAGTAGTTTGCTGACCTCATGCAAAAAATAAATCGATATCATTCTTTTCTTTTCATTATTTTTTAGGATGAAATTATTCCGATAATAAAATTTATTTTCCATTGCATTTTTTATATTTTTAATTTTTTCTGTTTTACATTGTTTTTGCGATTTTTGGTGTTAAAAACAACTACATTTTTGTATTTCACCGAAAATTATGTCTCTCAATTCTCTTCGGGTTGTTACAAAACACAGTTTTTTTTAAACATCTATAATTTAACTTTAAATTTTTTAAATTATACAGAGTCAAAGTATTAAAGGAGGTACATTTATATTAAATAACATGAAAAAACCAGCTAAAATTTTTAGATTTGGATTATGGCCAAATTCTCGGCTACAAAAAAAGTTATGCGGTTTTCAATATGATCGCAAATCAATGCCATTGCATATTTTTTGATACTTTCTTTACATTTTATCATAAATGAGCATGCCAAACAACCCCTAAATAATATTTTTGCTTTATTCTAAAAAAAAAGCAAAATTGAAGGATTACCTTATAGTTTTGCGGAGCACTGTATGCCTTGATCTGATAACCTGGAACAATGACCTTCGACTTACCAAAAATAATTTAGTTTCTTTTAATCTCAAAATATATTTCAAATAATAATATAGCTTTCATATTTGTATTATGTTCTTGTTTTTCAAAAGTTTATAGTTCCGTAATTAAAAATTTAAAAAAAATGTTAAAAATGTCTCATAAAAACTACATGTGAAATTAGTCATTGAATTGTATAAAAATGTTTTAATTAACAAAATAATGTTGTTTTTAAAAATGGTATAGTATATTTTTAAATCTGTTATGAATAATTGTAAAATTAAAAATGGTGTATTTTGATAGTATTGAAACTACAATATTCAAAGTTGCCAAAAACAGGGGATATTTGCCAAATATTTTTAAAAAAATTCACAAAATCTCTGCCCCTGCACAGTAAATTATAAGCATAAATTTGCATTTTCAGAGAAAACTCAAAAGTTTAGTTTATTATTAAATGTAAAAAAAAATTGTAAAACGTCAAAAAAAATGAAGAAAAATTTAATTACAGTAAATTAAAATATATATATTTCTGACTTTTAGTTTTTGCAACAATTTTGAGTTTTAACAGTTAATACTATTTGAGATAAAAAAATTTTTTCCTTGTCGGTTGTAAAAAATCTTTTTAAAATCATTCTTTTTACAATTTGTGCTTAAAATATTTCACTATTTTTGTCAACTTTATTTTATTTGTCATTGTGAAAAAAAAGGTTATTGCTCACAGATGAGTACGCATATTTTCACAGGAATTACCAACACAGAAGTACAAAAGTGTTAATTGTATTCTGTTAAATTAGTATATAATTAAATTTTCTTGGAAATACTTCCCAGTTATAAACCTTTGAGAAATATAAAATATTTACCACGAAGGATACTGTAATTTTTGAAAGTAATATTTGTATACTGTAATTATACTGTAGAAATGGAATGGATAGATTATTACAATATACTTATTCTTGTTCATTTAATCCTTCAATTTCTATCCGGGATATTTGTGATGTATAAATCATGCAAAATTTTAAAACTAAAACAAATCTTATCAAAAGCCACTCCAACAATGATATTGTATTTTATTTTTATGGCATTTTTAGGATCTTCTTTAGCTATTTATTCAACATTTTCAATTATCTTCTGGAGACCCGATGAAATTCTCGCCGATCAAACCACACTTTACATAATTGGATTTATTCCATGGATTTTAATTTGCTTAAATCCTGTCATTGAACTTTGTCTTTGTCTTGAACGGATTTTTACCATCTCATTTCCATATCAATATTTGGAAAAATCTAAAAAATTTATGTGTGCTTTCACAGTTGCTTTCTTCATTTTTTGTCTTGGTTTAAATATTGGAATTAATGAATTAACAAATTTTCCAAAATTTAAACGACCACTTTGCCGATTTTTTACATGTTTTACAACATTTATGCCAAAAAAATATTTAATCCCATTTAAAATTGTTATTTCGATTGCCGAAGGTGGAGCAGCTATGTATTTGTTGTATTTAATTAAATATAAAACTTTGCCAACAATTTATGCCAAAGGTAAATCTCGAAATACCGCAATGCTAATTATCATTTCAACAACGATCATTTTTGAATTTACACCAAATTTATTGGATCAAATTTTTGATTGGGTAAGTTTTTATAATTTTTTTTACATTCTTTGAATGATTTCTAACCATCGTAATTTTTTTTACAGATTTTTGATGACATTTATTTGGTTACATATCTTGGGCCATACCGTACTACAATCAGTTGTATCAGCATTATTATCAATATTTTAATGTATAGTAAAGTCTTCAATAAAGCTACAAAAGAAATCTCCACAGCTCAAATATCTCCTACCGTAACCTCCCCAAAAATTTTAAATAATAATTTTTTCCCAGAACGTAGTAATTCTTTAAAGTTTTAATTTTTTGACATTTTAATTTTTATAGTAATATTATTAATTTTGCAGTTTCGTAATAAAACAAATAAAATTCTAAATTGCTTCATTTTACATCATTTTTTATTTGTTTCATAAAAATATTGCAGCCTTTTATCTAGCATTGTGCACGCGCGACTCAAACGCCAGTGTTCCCCTTCATTTTTTTCAGTCAATAGAAAATGCAAGAGAGGTATACGGTAGAAATTTAAACTTTTATTTTAAATTTTACTTTTTTTACCTATTATATGTAAAAAAATACGGAGATTCGAAAAATCCAAGTTTTGGATATTACTTTTCCTGCAAAAAATGAAAAATATAGCAGAAAACCGTATTTTATTACGTTTTTTTGAAAATGTTGTATTGTGGCCCCCCGTGGCCCCCTTAGAAATTAGGTCTATCAGATGCAGAATTTTTTTCTGCTTCGAATAGTATTTTTAAAAATTGAGCAGAAGTTAGCACGGCGAAATTTGCATTTATGGCGCAGTGGCGGAAGCGCTGCGTATCAGTCCTTCGGTCACTGGTTCGACTCCAACAATCGCAAACTTTTTTTTAGAAAAAAGCTGCTTTTATTTTGGATTCTTCATAGTCGAAAGCATATATGTACCAATAATAAGCTCAATCGGAGATAAAAATTTTTTTTTTGCTGCAAAAAAAGTGTTGTTTGCGAACGCGACACGAAAATTTGTATAAAGAAAATGTGTTCCCCGTAGTGTTCGTATCCCCCCGTCCTCGGCGGGGAAACACGGGGATCCCCGCGGGGACGCGTCCCCGTTCCCGTCTGATTTCCGTCCCCGTGTTTCCCCGCATCCCCGTCCCCGTCAAATATCATCCCCGTGATTTTAGCGGATGTGAACTTTGATATTAGTGCTATGTCGATTAAAAAATTTTTACGTAATACTTGTTTTACAAAATATTTTAAATTTGATATTTGAAATAAAAATAAAAAGACTTTTTTTGTCAAAAAAAAAAGTCTTTTTATTTTTCCGTGTCGTCCCCGGCGGGGAAACACGGGGATCCCCCGTGGGGACGCGTCCCCGCTCCTCGTCCCCGTCTGATTTCCGTCCCCGTGTTTCCCCGTATCCCCGTCCCCGTGAGATGTCATCCCCCCCGTCCCAGTGATTTTTGAATTACGGGGGGGATACGAACACTACTTCCCCAGCTGAAAATAATTTTGTTTTTCTGTTTTTTAACAGTAATATTAAGTAGTAATATTACTTTTTTTTACTCATTTCTTTTTTTCTTTCCATCAATATTTTTACTGCGCATCTAATGATACTAAATTTATTGCGTTTGGAGAACTTTGAAAAAACCCTTCACATTGCTACTTTTATCGAAGCTTAATTTTTTTCTTTTCACACTTTTCTCTTCCACTGTTTTCTGTGGCTTTGAAATCGTCGCTTGCTTTCTCTCCCATATTTTTTCTTCCCCCCGAAATATTTCTCTCTTTTTTTCTTTCTTCTGGCAAAAAAGAAAGTTTTTTAAACCTGTTTGGTTTCCTTTCGTTTTTTTCTTTTGTCTTTTAAATTTTTAAAAAAGCATTAAATAATTTTTATGCGTATTTTAGAATGTTTTTGTCATAAAAATAAAGTTTGAAATGGAACATAAAAATAATAAAGGTTTATGAAAGAAACATATGTTTTTTGCTGATTGTGGTATGAACCGGAAGTAAACATATTTTTGGATTTAAAAGAGCTTTGAATTTTTGAGAACAGTAATTATTCATAACCCCTGAAAATGTTTGTGTCATCTCTTTATTGAAGGCTAAATTTCAAGAAGATCAAACCAAATTCAAATTACATAATTTTATTTGTTAACAAAGTTTTCTCTATCTTTCATATTTCCAAAAGATTTTAAATAGAAAATCACTAAAATTTTTTTTACATCAATAATTCTCAATTTCAACCATCAATGAAGAGAAGAAATATTATTTTTAAATGTACAGATATTTTTTTAAAATTAATGAATCCTTTATTTTATTCACCGTGAATTTTCTTCTTTTCAAAAAGATCAGACGAAATTTCTGATCTGTCTGGTTTTTAATGTGCTTTTTATTGTTTAGAAAATTTTTTAATAAATTTAGCTTAGGATTTTTCTTTTTTATTAAAGGTTGAACAAAATTACATAACGAAAACTTTAAAGAAAAAAATTGGTTATTTTATTGCGCAACAATTTCATTAAAGTATGAAAAGAGTGACTTCGCCGTGTTAAAAAGTTTCTCTTGACATTTTAAGGTTTTCACTTTTTACATTGCTACTATTTCTAAAGGCATTACCTTTTTTCAAAACAATAAAGTTTCTTAAATTTGGCAGATCTATGATTTTTAAGATTGTAAAGTTGTAGTTAGTTTAAAATAATATTTTATTTAACATTTTTTAACATCATAAAAAAATTTATGACATCAAAGGACACATGTTTAATTTTTTATTGGCGGGAAATGAAACAATAATAAAAGAAAGCGGGACATGTTTCAAAAAACCGTTCAAATTGCCATAACAAAAAAAAGTGTATTTCATTCAAGAAACTTATACCCTTTAAACTCAATAATAAAAAAACCAGTTAAAAGAATTTTTTTTACTACAAATTTTTTTATTGAAATACAATTGTTTCAAAATACAATATTCAAGAAAAAAAAAGATTGGTAAAAATTGATAAAACAATGAAACTTTCAAACAAAAAATAAAAATTCTCCGCCCCGGAAAAAAAGAAGAAGTCGAGAGAGAGGCGGGTCCCTTTCTTTCTCTTTTTTTTGTTCTTTTTTCTTACAACAAATTTTTTTTACTCGTTTTCAATTGCGTTTCGGTCACAGCTTTTCCCTTTCACCTTTTTTTTGTTTTTGTCCTTGTACGTTTCTAAGAGTTCCAATAAAGAATAATAAGAACAAAATTACGGGCTCTCTTGGAACGATTATATTTTTTATTGTTTTGTTTTTTGTGTTCCATTTTTTAATTTACAATAAAATTTTTTTTTCAGTTTTAAACCAAAATCCTTAAAACTTTGACAACAAAGGGTTATCACAGAAACTCTCAACTATTAAAAATGAGGCTGTCAGCCTTTAACAGCTTTCCTTCAACTTTAGCTGTTATATTAATTTTATTACAATATTTAATTCTTACAGGTACAGTTTTTTTTGACCTTGTTTTTTTCTATATCGAATTGATTTTCATCATATTTAGTCATAGCTGTTGGAGATGATAATCCAACAACAAGAAATTTTAAATGCCGTTTAAATGGTTGCTGTGATCAGCATGAATGGTGTAGATTTTGGGCAACAATGGGTGAATGTAATTCAAATCGTAGATGGATGTCTGATAATTGTCAACTTGCATGTAATACATGTAATCGAGGTTTGTTTTAGTTGTTTAATAAAATTGGCTAAAAAATTGGGAAAATTTAATTTGAACAGGTTTGAAAAAATTATGTGATTTTAATTTTGTCTGGAATTTTTTTCGGGTGGGTAAAAAATAACAAATAAAGACTGAAAGTGAAAATGGAAGTTTAATGAGGTTTTAAAACACCATTTAAATTTCTTTTTTAAAAAAAACGATATTAATCAATAATTTTTTCAAATTCATATTAAAGCAAAATTATAATCAAAATTTAATTGTTCTTTTCACATATTTTTTTGTGTAATTATACCAGAAAATTGGGCAAAAGCAATGTTGTTTTTTTTGAAAACTGAATGAAAAATATAGACATTGCTTTTTGCTTGATTTTCAGGTTCAGTTATAAATATAAAGTTGTACGAGATGGAATGTTTCACTTAACTTTAATCAATTAATTACGATTAATGCAAAACCAAACCCAATTTAATTTAACTCAAAAAATAAGAAAATATTATTTCTTTCAAGCAATAATAATTTTTTAGCTCCAATGAGAGGCTTAGTTGGAAGCAGACCTGCACCACCTGCCCCTCCAGCTCCACAAAGATTTCCACCTGCAACTCGGCCTGCACCAGTTTTTGTTACTCGTCCACCACCAATTCAACGACCACAACCTCGACCAGCTCCACCTCCAAGAAGAGCCCAACCTGTACCACCACCACCTCAACAACAACAACCACAGCGACAACTCCAACCTCAACAACAACGTCAGCTTCGGCCTCAGCCACAACCCCAACGGCAATTCCAACCTGTTCCACCACCACAACAACAACAAAGACAACAACAACAGCAACAACCACAGAGACAATTCCGTCCACAACCCCAACAACAACAACAATTCAGACCACAACCACGTCCAATTCAACAAGTTACTCGTCGACAACCTCCACCAATTCAAATTCGACCTCAACAACAATTTTCAAATCCTCGACTTCCACCCCTTCCACCTCCACCACAAACAGCTTCAAATCCACTTGATCGATGCCGACAAATTCGTGCTGATCCATCTGTTGCAGCTGAAGTGTTATTACGTGAAAAATTGGTATTCCCTGTTGAAGGTATGTTTTTTTAACTTTCTTTGTGGGACCAAATTTTTAAATGTCATTCAAAAATAGGGTTCTACAAGGAAATTAAATATTAATTAGATACAAAATACAAAATTTTTGCTTTAATTTTAAAAACTTAAAGAGAAACTTAAAATTCGTCATTAGCCTTTTTTCTTATCGCTTACTTTCAATCTGGCAAATAATTCATTTTTGTTCCTCTTTTTATTATAAAAGCTGTTCTACTTCAAAAACCCTTTTTTTTTCCCTGATACAAATCTATTTTCCATCAATCAAAGGAAAGACTAAAAAACAAACAAGACACTTTTATTTTTAAAAAAAACTGTTCAAAAACAGTCTATTTTTGATCCTTAATTTTGATAAAGAAAAATCTTTTGCAAAAAAATTTTTACCCATTTATTTTCAATAAAAATTTTTTTACATCAAAATAATTGACGAATTACGTATTTTTTAATAAGTTTGTAGTTGATTAATCGAATTGTCTCTAAAAAAATGATAGTAGTTGTATGAAACTTGTTTTTGATTACTACTCTTTTTTTTATTGTTTAACTTTTTTTCTTGAGTAACAAATTTGTCATTTTTCATTGATACTACTACTATGGCAAAATTGATACGCTTTTTTAAAGAAATTTTGTAACAAAAGAAACAGAAAAACTTTTTTTAATCAAAAATCAAACAATTTTGTTAAGAAATCTGAAAAGAATAAAAACATTAAAGTGGAACAGCAATTAAGGGTAATTTCGAAATCGAAATTATGCAAATTTTTGATTCATAGTTTTTTTAAGAGTTCTTCAAATTTTTTGAGGCTGTTTTTTAAGAGTTCAAAAAACTTCATTTTTGACATTCTTTCAAAACCTTATACCCCCAGGGCATGACTGAATTTTTTTTGTAAAAAATTAGTTTCATCAAAAAAAAAGTTTGCACTTGTATGAGTACTTTTTTAAGCACCAGCTTTCAACACCTTTTTTTTCACTTTTTTTCTCTGAATTTCAAAAGCCTCCAGAATTGCACTTTTTTTCTTTAAATAAAAGCAAAAGCAGCAAAAAAAGCGAATCTTCAAGGTCAAGTAAATGAAAAAAGAAAAGAAAAAACTTTTTATGTTTTAAAAAACCAACAAGCGAAACAAAGTAGGGGGAAAAAATAGTAAAACGACTTGTCAATGAGCCTAAAAAAAAGGAAATGCAAAAAAGCTGCAGCAAAAAAAAGGTGATTTTTGACGGTTCGTTTATGTTTTAGGAAAAATGAAAGAGAAAGGGGGTAACTGTTTTTTGAACAAGGTCATCTATGACCGGTTTCTTTCTCTTTCTTTCTTCTTCGGGAATAAAATGAAAGTGATATATATATATTTAAATGACGTAAATAAACACTTAAATTAAAATAAGAAGAAAAATCAGTGAAATGAAACACTTTCGCCGAATATCATTAAATTTTTTTTTGTATAAATTACTAAAATTTTCAAGGGCAAAAAAAATTTTGTTGAAAAAATCACGGACGTAAAAATTAGCATAAAATACACATTAAATATAATATAAAAAGACATTAAATCCAAATTTAAATATTCTGTAATATTTCTAGATACATCCGGCCGAAGAATGATGTCTGCGGATAAAGTTGTTCGATCAAATATTGCAAATGCATGTGTTCCTAGATTAGATGAAGCTGAATGTGAGAGATCACTTTGTTATAATTTATATTATCGAACAATGGATGGAACATGTAATAATTTTCAACGTCCACTTCGTGGTGCTGCATATCGGCCATATAATCGGTAAGTGTGCTGCTTTTTTGGAAAATTTTGGTTTTGAAACAAAAATGTTTATAATTTTCGTGGCAAGAAAAAAATATGCAAATTTCGTATTTAGTTTTATTGAATCAAAGTTTTTTTGCTAAAAAAATGCAAACATTAATAATTTTTACAGTCACACTTTTGCCAAAAACAAAAAAAAGTACAAAATTTCTCACTTTTTTTTTGTTACAAACATGTTTGATTACATGCATTTAAAACTTGTATTGCAAAAAAAGAAAGAAAGAAAGTTGATCTACTTTTTTCTTTCAAATTTTTTTTTATTTAATGATCTAATAATTGTGAATAGAAATTTAATGATGTGGTGTTGACATCACTTTTTTTTATTATGCAATTGCTTTTTCGTTCTTTTTTCTTTCTTTCATTTATTCCTTCATTTTTTTGTTTAAAAGAAAAAATGGAACTATTTTTAAAGCAAAAAAAAATTTGTCAAAAACCGCAAAGAAAAAATATGATGGAAGACGCTACAAAAAAAAGCATAGAAATTTAGCGAAAAGAAAAACTCCCAAAAAATGCCTTAAACCGTTTTCTCAGACATTCTTTCACGCTCATAGACATTTTTTTGGAAAATAAAAACAACAATCATTTATTTATTTTTCATAAATTCTTTAAAAAAGAAAAAAAAAAGTTTGTAAATCATTTGATTAGTTCCGCTGGAGTGCACATCACTTTTTACTGTTATTCAGTATCGACAAAAAAATTTTCAAACGCCGATCATTCAAAAAACAGGACCATAGATCTTTTTTTTAAAAAAGCGTTTAAAAACAATTAAAAAAATTATATTTAAGTTTTTTTTTAAAAAAGAGTTCCGACACTTAAAAACAAATTAATTAAAATTAGCGAAAATAAACTATAAAAAACTAAAATTAGTGATAGTAATAAAAAATGCAATAAACCTTAAAAAAATTTATTATGATTAAATGTAATTTTTAAAATTTTGTAGATTAATGCCACCAGAGTATGATAATGGATTAAGTGAACCAGTTTGTAAGTTTTTTAATTCCAAAAAGTTTGAAAATTTTTTTTAAAATAATGCTGTTTTTAGCATCTCTTACAAATATTCGTCCAAGTGCCCGTGAAGCAAATCGAGCTATTTTATCTTCACCAAAATCTGTATTATCAAATGAATATAATGCTTTCCTTATGGTAAGCAAATTTTTTCTTGGCATTTTTCAATGGAATTTGCTTATAAATTTTTTCTTTAAAAATTTTAATTTTTTTAATTTTTTATAATTTTATAAGCAAAATTCAAGCTTCAAAAATACCTTTTAAAAATTTTTCATAAATTTTATTAAAATTTTCAAATTTAAAAAAAATTTAAATATCAAAATCAAACATTTTGTTTATGTTTGCAAGTTTTTTTTGGCATTTTTCGATGGCATTAATGCAAAACATTTTTAATCCATCTTTTTGCTTTTTTTAAAAATTTTAATTTGAAACTATTTAAAAAATATCGCTCTTAAGTCTTTCACTTTTTAGCAATTTGGTCAATTTATGTCTCATGATATGGCAAAGACTACCCTTGTTCCATCAGCAAAATGTAATGTCTGCCAAAATATTCCTGGTCGATGCATGGCAGTTTTTATTACCCCACAAGATCCAAATCAAAGGTATGTTTTTTTTTACAACGAATTAAAAAGCAACAATTTACAAAAAAATAAAAATCACGACATTTTTTCACATTTTTATGGTCTTTAAAAATTCTTACGATTGTTTCGGTTGTAAAAAAAAGTTGTAAAACTTTGTAGTTACATAAAAAGTGAAAGTAACTGTGTTTTGATTACTTTTGTTTAAGGTTTTGAAATGATAGCAACACAAAAAATACGATTTTTGGGGTTGATGGTATAGTAGTATAAGCTTCAAAACACAAAAGTTATTCATAAAATTTTTATTACATTACTCAATTTCAAAATTTATTTAAGAGATAGTAACTCAAAATAAATTTATTACAAATAAAGATTACTATCGTTTTTGTCCTAACACGAAAATTGTTTTTGGTTACTGAATCTGTTTAAAAACACAATAAACTTTTAGTTTCAAAAAGGACACATGCATCCGTGTATCCCGTTCCTCACCCATTTGTGGTTCAGGTCGTTCAAAGCCTCGTCAACAGCTTAGCGAAAATACAGGATATATTGATGGTTCACCAATATATGGTTCATCAATAGATGATATGCCAAAATTCCGTGAAGGCCGTTCTGGATTCCTTAAAATTAAAATGTTTAATGGTCATCGAGTACTACCATTTGATCAAACAAAATGTCGAAATTCTGAACAATGTACTGCAACATTCGTTGCAGGAGATTCAAGAGTTAATTTATTTTTGGGGCTTACAACTTTTCATTTATTATTTACAAGAGAACATAATCGACTTGTTACTCGCCTTCAACGACTTAATCCACATTGGACTGGTGATCGACTTTTTCAAGAAGCTAGAAAAATTGTTGGAGCACAAATTCAAGCAATATGTTTCCGAGAATATTTACCTAAAATCTTAGGTTCTGCATTTGCAACAACAGTTGGCACATATCGTGGCTATAATCCAACTGTGGATTCAACAATTGCAAATGAATTTACATCTGGAGCATTTCGATTTGGACATGGAATGATTCAAGAATTTTATCCTCGAATTGCAGATAATAATCGAACAATGCCGGGTTTTAATTTTGTTGAAGGAACTTTACATTCTGATAAACTTATCTTTAATGGTGGAACTGATCCAATTTTACGTGGATTTATGCAAACTCCACTTAAACGTCCACAACGACTTACTCCATCAATTACAGAACAAATGTTTGGTTCAACAGATTTGGGAACAATTAATATTCAACGTGGCCGTGATCATGGCCTTCCACCATATGTTAAATTTCGGCAACTTTGTGGCCTTTCAAATCCAAGAAGTTTTGATGATTTAGGCCGAGAAATTTTAAGTACAAATGCCCGAGAAGCTTTGAGAAGAACTTATACAGCACCAGGTATGCAAATTTTTTATTGTAACAAAATTATCAAAATTTATGAAATTTGGCATTTTTTAAATATTGGTTTTGAAAAATTTTGAAACTCGAAATTTAAAAGTGAAAAATTTATTTCATTTTTACCTTAAAAAACTTTCGTGTAGAGAAAAAAATTTAAAAATTTTTATTTTTTCGACACGAAAAATAGTAGTTTTTAAATATTCATTTTTTAAAATTAAAAATTCAATAAAACAAATAGAAAATATTATATTTAATTATAAACTCAAAAACTTTTGCCAAAAAATTATTTTAATTCGATATTCTCAATTCCAGATAAAATCGATTTTTATGTTGGTGCCGTTTTGGAAGATCCAGTTGTTCGTGGTCTCATTGGCCCAACCCTTGCTTGTGTTGTTGGCCCACAATTTGCAAGAACTCGTGATGGTGATCGGTAAATAACCCTATCTCACATAAATCTCCCTTTATCCAAATTTCCTCTTTTTTTAGTTTCTATTTTGAAAATCCTGGCATTTTTACTCGTGCTCAACTTGCTGAAATTCGCCGGTCATCTTTGGCAAGAATAATTTGTGATAATGGTGATCGAATTTCTCAAGTTCCTCGTGAAGCTTTCCGCCTGGGACCAATGGTTTCATGCGCAGAAATTCCACAAATGGATCTTTCAAAATGGAAAGAATAAAAACTTTTTCACTGCCAAAAAAAAGAAATAACAAAACTGCCACCGAAAATTTGTTTTTTAAAACAGCCATAATTTAGTTTTTGTTTTTTTTTAAATATGAATGTACAGTAATCATTCTTTTTGTTAAAACAAATATTTTTTTGTTTTAACAAAATTTTTCCAAACACACACAAAAAAAAATCTGCCGTGTATTTTTTCCCAAATCTCATTTCATTCTTATAAATCCGGTTTTAGCATTTTTAATTGATCTTGTTTTTTTCTTAATTGAATAAGTTTAATAATAAATAAATATCTTATATCACTAAACTTTTCTCCGAAAAAATTATTTTAAGATGGTACAAAATTACTTATTGTTAATTTATTTTTGGAGATCACTTGGAGGAAATTATAATTTTTGCAGAATGCATGAAAATTAAATTTCAATCCATTAATCTGCAAAATATTTTTCTTAAACGATGCTTTGTAAAAAAAAGTGTTCATTTTATAAAAACAATGTAAGAAATGTAACAAAGTATAAATCGAACTAACAGAAAAAATGAATTTATTTTTTCATTGATCTTTCACAGCTAACAACATCTTAAATAAGATGAACTCGAAGCTTTGGTTTTTTCTGAAATAATTAAATATAAAAAACGTTTGCATATAAAATACTACAAACCTTTGCCAAAGTTGCCAAAAATGCTACTGTTTCAAAATTTATTGGTAATTGATACATTCCAAATTCTTCCAAATTTGATGCACAAATTTTTTCAATAAATTTTTGTGACAATTGTAAATAATGATTATATTCCCTAAAAAATAACTTAAAATAAAATATTTATTTATTTGGAAAAAAACTTACAAAGATAAACGTTTAAGTTCTGGAGTATGGTCAAGAAGAGATTCATATGGAATAATTTCACCTGTTTTTGAAGTTACAATTGTTTTACAAAGATAAAGTATTTCCAAGCGTCCAGATGAAGTTAAAAATTTGAAATCATCATATGAAATTTTTTCAATTATCCACCGCCTATTAATAAAAATTAAACATTTCAAATCTAACACATTTTGAAATAAATTGAGAAAGAATATTTTCATGTTGAATTAAAAGTTCTCCACTGATGTCCAAATTATCTGGAAGTTTTTCAATAAAATAATCCCTTTGATTTGATTGAGAAACTCCTTGATGAACAAAATCCTCAGTTAATAATACACAATTTCCAAAATAAATAAATGGACAGTTTTTTCGAATAAAATATTTATTTGTTTTTAATTTTAGTGCTAGCTGGAAAATCACTTTTTGGTGGCCATTTTGGAATATTAATTGTTGAAGTAATTTGAAGAATATCGGCTGATATTTCTGAAGTTCGAAGAGTTGCCATTTCAAATCCTGAAAAATTAATAAGTTTGGATATCATAAGAAAAGGATCCGTCATTGTTATATCCGCGATAAATAAATAACAACAAACTAATTTATTACAGATAATAATAAAGTAATATTAAGAGAGAATGAGAGAAGCGACTCGATTAGAGACGACTGAAAAAAAGATAATGAAATAAAACGAAGGCAAAGGAAAGCTCGGCAACGAGTCACACTTTGCCAAGAGACAAACAATAAAGACAATAAAGAAATAACGAGACCCTTTTCTCAGGGTCTCAAAAGTCATTGAAAAAAAAAATTTCGCTTGTACAAAAATCAATGATAGAATAATATAATTTCGGATTTTTTTTATCAAATAGCAGAAGCAGACCTAAAGAATATGTTTTACAAAATAACCACTATTATTAAATTACATTTAATTAACTTAACTTTTTAATAAATTACAAGTAGTATTTTACAATATAAAAACTCTTTTAAGACACTTTTTTTATGAAGTAATTTTTTTGCACCGGCTGGAATAAAAATAAATAGACAAAATTTCTATAAGATTAAAGTAACAAAAAAGAAACTGTCACTTTTTTTATTAATTTTTCCTATTTTTTCTATTTTTACCTCTTAGGTGGCAATGGCAAAATTTTATTTTTTCTGTCACTGAATTTTCACTTCATTTTTTGCCTTTTCATTCAAAAACCCTGCAAATTGTATTTTAAAAAATTGATTGAAAAAAACCAATATTATTTTATACAAAATGCATTTCTAAAAAATGCCAAGAAGCAAAAATCTGCACTCTTTTTTCATAGAAAAGAATTGTTAGACTTTATGAATATTTACCACTTTTTGTGGATATATTTTGTAAAAACACTTACTCAATTATTTTGTTTTCCTTTTTTTGGTTTCAATTTCCGTCAAACACAAGTCATTAAATTCTAAGAAAATAAATTAAACTGGTGAAATAAATTAACGAATATTCACACATTTGTAAATTGAAAAAAAGGCCGTTTATATTTTGTTTTTTATATCCCATTTGTAAACAAAAAAACGATATTTAAATATTAATATTGGATAAACATTATTTTTAATATTTGCTTTTTTTTTATTTCCCATGGTTTTTACTGCGCTTCTAATGCTACAAAACTTATAACATTTGGCCAACTTTGAAAAAACTGTGCACGTCTTTAATTTGATTCTTTAAAAAAATCATATTTTATATATAATAATAAACTGCAACATACGGTCGAACCTCGATTTTACGCGCCTCGATTTTACGCGGACCTTGATTTAAACGATTTTTGCTCGGTTCCTTGGAACGCGTTAAATCGAGGTTTGACTGTACCTTTTTGGACTTTTTAACATATTTTCGTTTAAAAATATTATTAATTTTTTTTTTATTAATTGGCAGCAAATGATATTGTTTAACAATAAAAAAACATATTTAAAAAAAGACATAATTGCAGCTTTGCCCTGGGAATTTTTTTCAAAACACAGAAATTTAAACATAAAAAAAGTTAAAAAGATTCAAAAAAAATTACATAAAAAAAAAGATAACAAGCTCATAAAAGAAAAAGTAAGAAAGAATATTTTTTGAAAATTAATTTAAAACAATATTTATAAATGTTTTTTTTTACTCGTCATCACTGGATTCATCAGAATAAGTATAATTTCCTCGAACATTTTGTCTCATTAGCGGTGAAGTATCATCACCTTCACGCTTTCCTTTTGGAGATCGACTATTTGTTGATGAAAGATATGATGGACCTAAAAATTTAAAAAAATTAATAATGTTTAAATAAACGAGAGAAAAAAATAGTTTGAAAGTGATAGTCCTAGATATAACAGTGGATATATACAGATTAATAGCTTTGTGGGAAAAGTGATGGCTGGTTATTTTGAGAAAAGTGTCTAATGCTTGAAAACGGTCCCAACACGAAAAAAAAGTTTCGTGTAGAGACAAAATTTTTTATTTTTGAAATGGAACACTTTGCCAATCATAACTTTTCCCACAATAACTTACAGCATTTTTTTATATAAAGATTACACAAATATAGATACTGTCACTACCACCACCAAAAAATTAATATAAACTTAAAAAACACACCATTAAATATAAATATATAAATAAAAAAAGAAATTTTGTAAGCAGGAAAGAAAAAGATGAACAAATTATAAGCCTTTTTTGACTATTTTATGACCGACCAATTGGTGTGCTGTGCATTAATGGAGCAGGTGGGGGCACTTGATATGGATCAGGGATATATGGATTTTGATGATGATGATGTTGATGATTGCTAGAACGTTGTAGGCTTTGACTTGATGAAGATTGTTGCCGATTATTTCCACTTGATCCTATAATCCGCGTTAAGAGAGATGTACAATAAATTTTTATTTTGTTAATTAACACTTTAATCTCCCATATTAATTAGTAACTATACAGAAAAATATAAAAAACGTGTCAAAAATGTGAGTTACGAAACGACAATGTTTTCGTGTCACGATCAATAAATGATCCCAACACGAAAATATTGATTTTAGTAATAATGTCAATTAATGTACTCCCAAGACGAACGTATAAAGCTTTCACCATCAAAAAAACTGTGCAAAAAAATTTTGTGACTTTTTTTGTAACATTTAATAAACGCCTCAAAAATATTTCAACTTACCAGAATGTGTTGAATTTGCACGATTAGAATTCATAAAAATTTGTGGGCCATTTATACACCATTTTTGAAATTTTGAATAAAGTTCAGAGAAATTTGGTCGTCGCTCTGGTACTTCATTCCAACATTCAACCATTGTTCGATAAACATTTGATGGGCATCCTGGTGGACATGGAAGGGGTTCATGATTTGAAATTAAATTAATAACTTGACCATCAGAAAATGTTTCAAATGGTTGTCGACCAAAAGTATATAGCTCCCAAAGTGTAACACCAAATGCATAGACATCTGAGGCTGTGGTGTAACGAGATTCTTCAAGGGCTTCTTTGGATAACCATCGAAGTGGAACACGAGAACGGCTTGAAAGCTAAAAAAGGGATAGGAATAGGATTAATGGATTTTGAAATAAGAATTTTAAAACAATTTTTTTTCGAAAACTTAAACTA
This sequence comes from Panagrolaimus sp. PS1159, assembly GCA_963922195.1. Classification (NCBI taxonomy): domain Eukaryota; kingdom Metazoa; phylum Nematoda; class Chromadorea; order Rhabditida; family Panagrolaimidae; genus Panagrolaimus; species Panagrolaimus sp. PS1159. The sequence goes on from CAWUHW010000006.1 coordinate 2,601,400, forward strand.
CTGTAGCTTATTTTCGTGTAAGAAAATTTTTCAAAATTTTAAAATTTGCATAAATACAAGGTGTCCCAACATAATTGCCAGTTTTGTTTTTCCTGGCAAATTTTTATTTCTTAAGATATTCAAAAACGGACTTCACAGATGTGTTCGATAAATCATGGGATTTTTTATGGCGTGAAAATTTTCCGGGTATCTGATATGCAAATTTTTCAGCAATGATAGCAATTGAAAATTTTTGCTATCGTTTTTTTCATTACTATCACAAAAAACCGTCAGTTACTGGAGTGGTTTTTTGAAAAACCGCTTCCATAAAAAAAGTGATAGTAATTGTGAAAAATTTTTTGAAAATTTAAATGTTACTATCAAAATCTGAATTTTTTTCCAATAAAAATCCTAATTTTTTTTAGAAATTTTTATGAGCTTCAAAAAATTCCTAAAGCATGTTCAGTTTAATTGTGAAGTCCGTTTTTGGTTATCTTCAAAAAGAAAAATTTGTCAACCAAAAAAAACCGGCAATTATGTTGGGACACCCTGTATAATAAATTTCGAAATTTCATAACAATTTCCAAAGCTTACCATATAATAATCACTATCATAATCCGGTCGCATAGAAGCAAAATCACAAATTCTAATAATTTGCTGATCCCCAACTAAGCAATTTCTTGTTGCTAAATCTCGATGTACATGTCCCATTCTTGCTAAAAATTCCATTCCAGCAGCAATTTGTCCACCAATTCGAAAGAAATCTTCAAAATTTCTTATCTTTTCTTTTTCATCTGCTTCAGGATTAAGTGGTTCTCGAACCTTTAAAAATTCATGCAAATCTCCATGACAATTATAATCGAATACAGCAGAACAATAATTATTATCAATATATGAGATTCCAAGAAGTTGAATAACATTTTGATGATTAAAAGCTGCAATTGAACGAATTTCATCTTCAAAAATTTGTGATTCAATTTGTGAAGAGCCTTGTTTAAGGGCTTTTATTACGACAGGAATTGCAAGGCCTCTATCAGTATGATATTCTCCAACATATGCAGATGTAAAAGTTCCTTCACCCAAAATTTTATCAAATTTTAATTGATGTGGTGCAATTGATCGAATTTGAAAAGGTTCAATTGGGGGTTCAGTTGTTGGAGGGGAATATTGTTGTTGTTGTTGTTGTTGTTGATGTGGGGGAATGATATATCCACTACCACCTTGCATTCCATATCCAGTATTCTGGGATGAAGGTGGAATAGAATTTGGTAATAATGCATTCATTTCATATGCATGTGGTTGGAGATGCCCTCCAGGCATACCTTGATTTTGATATTTTCGACCATAATTTGAATTCATTCCAGATGTAACAATTGAAGAGCCATTACATGATTGTACACCACCACCAAATCCTGAACCCTTTTTAACAGATGATGAAGTTGAAGATGATGATTTTCGTCTTCGACAGCAACAACAAAATAGCAGCACTAATAAAAGTACAGCTAATCCACCAAGTCCTGCCATTGAAGCTAGCTGCATTTGTGAAGGCATATCATTCCATTTATTATTTATTGCATCTAACACTCCAGAATTTGTTGAAATCGGTGCATTATCACTAAATTCAGGATACATATTTTTTGGGCAATGTGGAATTTCGCAAAGTTCTTTTTGGCCATTTGGTGAAGTAAAACACCATGGACCATTCATGCTTCCACCAGGATTTCGGCAATAATTTTTTGATTTTGATAATATTGGATAATTTTCTGTATTAAATTGATCATCATCAACTTGTGACCATGGAAGACATCTTCTTCCGCTAATAGCTTCAGAAAATGAACCTTCATATTTCTTTCCAGAATCAACATAACACCAATGTGGTGCAGCTGTTCCCTTATCTTTAGGATGTAGAGGTGGAGGAGGTTGTACAGGTTCAAGAACCCTCAAACATCTTCCTGCATTTTCTGATAGTGAAGTACAATGTGGAAGGAGAGCTTTTGGACCATCTCCAACAAGTTCATGTTGAGCAGCCATTGAAAACCCTTTAGGGCAGACTTCATCTTTCAGCGAATCACAATCTTTTCGACAAAGTGATATAACTTTATTTGATGCAGCAATTGAAGCAGATGTAGATGGAGCTGATTGATCACAAACTTTATACATATGATAACATGCAACTGCATGAGAATATCGTTTACAATCATTTGATAAATCTGGTATATGCTGTATGAACATCATTGCTGCCCGCAGCTCACGATCAATATCATATAATGCTTCACGTGATTCAGATGTAATCATAATATGTTTACCATTTAAAAAATTTCGACATGCATCACCTTGATATAATATACAATCTCCAACTCTTAAAGAAATTCCATCCAACCAACGATCTTGCCCACCCATGGATGTTAAAGGTACATATCCAGATCCGGCTGCATTATTTGGTACTCGATATAAATCTTGTTCTTCATCAGATGGTAGCCTTCCTCGATCTGATGTTGATGATGATGAAGATGATGACATATTATCGTCATATGATTCGTAGTCACCGTAATCTTCTAAATCAATTCCAGTTGAAGGTTTTGATTTAGTTTTTGTATGAGTATTTATGGAGGTTGAAGAAGAAGATGATTTGGATTGGGTATTTACCTGAAAAAAATTTTATTTAAAATGTGGTTGCTTTAATTGCTTGTCCTTTTTTTATTTTTATGAGATAATTTTGTGGGAAGAGTAAACGGGGGGTTTTTATGGGGTCATTAAAAATTTGCGATTGAAAAAGAGAGAAAAAAAATAGCAAAAAATTTTGGCAAAAGATAAAACAAAAAATAGCTAAAAAGTAATATTTAATAAATACTAATTTTTAAAAAGCAATTAATGATAATATATTTTTAAAGACGTAAAACATGAAAAGTGAAAAATTTTATGATCTCGAGAAAATGAACAAAAAATTTTTAGTCATGGATGAAAAGATGTGTAAAAAAGGGCGCAGCTTGTAAAACAATCAAAAAAATTTTTCAGTGGCTGTGGACATTATCATTTTTGATTAAAAATAAGATTTGGAGATAAAAAAGTGATAATCCGGTGTGAACGTGGAAAAGAATTTTAAAGATAAATTTGTAAAAAAGAAAAAAATAGCAAAAAACAATAAATTTTAAAGCAAAAATAATTTTAACCGTTTTTTTGTTCAATTAAAAAAACCAAACAAGGTTTAATAATTCAGTAATATAAAAAAGTCACTAAAAACAGTTTGACATTTTTAAAAAAAATGTTACCAACTTTTTAAACCTTGGATCATTCATAAAGGAAAAAAACGCGACCATTTTTTTATATCAAAAACAAAGATGTGCAACAAAAAAAAATGAATGAATGCTAAAAAAAGTTGCTTCATGTCTTTTTCTATGACAGAGAAAAGAAACAAATCAAAAACATTTTTTTTACATTGGCATTTTTTGCTGCTTTTTCTCTCTTTTTCACACTCAATATTTTTGCTGTTGCTTCTGCGCAATAAAATAAAACACACCAGAAAAAATAAATAAATGCAAATGGCGCCCAATAAACACCGTTGACCCCCGCAAACCACAAAAAAGGAGTAAAAAAATTTATTCAAAAAATGATCTTCACTTTCAATTTGATTTTTTTAAATGTAAAAAATGAATAACGGCGCCAATGTTTTTTTTGTTGCATTTTTTGGGAGTCTCTTTTTTAAAATTGGAATTGGGTAAAAAAAGGTAATCAGAGAGGTTTGGTTTGAATGAATGAGAAAAAAAGTTGAACAATGAAAGGAAGGAGAAGATTGAATTTTTTAAACAATGAAAAAATCTTATTTTTTAGGACATTGAAAGTAAGAAAGATTTTGGACAACTGAATTGAAAATTTTAATTAGAAAAAGAAAAAACAATCGTTTGAAGCAGGCGATATTTAATTACTAGACGATTGAAAAAAAATTTTTAGCAAAAGGGTTAAAGGGATGTGAACGATTTGATTAATTTTTTGTTTCAACGTTTTTTTTTTCGAAATGGCACGAGTCTGATGATCAGGGCATTTTGTTCTTTTGCCAGATTTTCAAGTTTGTGCAATTTCGAAAACAAACGTTTTAAATAAAAATAAAATAAAAACTCTCTTTAAATATTAAAGAAACGAGACTTTAAAATACCATAAAACTAATTAAGACAAAATTAAAAACAATTAAATATATTTTAAAAATTACTACCAAAAAATTAAATTTTTTTTGCCCAATCAAATTGTTTTACCCTTGAAAAAAAAAGTTTCTAAGGTGGCAACGATAAATCACAAAAAAACAAGAAATTCAAAAAAAGAAAAGAAAAAAGACCCAGAACATTAGAAAAAAATATATATCGGTGATTGATGGATGATAAAAAAAAGCCCCCCTTTTTACAAAAACTCCGAAAAAAGAGCGCCAAAAATGTTTCATTTAATAACGTTTTTTTCTAAGCAAAAACAGATGAAAAAACAAAAACAGAGGATTTTCTCTTGTTAAAGATCTTAAAAGAGCCACTTTTATAAAAGCTGTGAAAAAAGTAATTTAAGAAAAGAAAAGAAAAGGGAAAATGGGGGCTCATAAAAATTAAGGAGAACAACACTTTTAAAAGTGACACAAAGAATGGAGAAAAAAATGTGATCAAAGAAATTTTTCCGACACCAGAAGGGCAAGCCAAATGTTGAATAAAGGGGTAATTAACTAGCGACAAAAATTTGCATATTTGTTAATTAGATTGTAAAATCTTAACACGAATTTTAATGGCAAAAACAATAAAGTTGTTTGCCATTAATCCAAAAACGGATATCGTAAATCCATATATCAATTTAATAGATATAATGGGATTTAAAATATCCAACTCAAAAAAACCTGTTAACAAAATTTCAACTAGTAAAACATTGAAAAAGTCAATTTTAACTTAATTTGACCACCAAAAAATTCGACTATAGACTCCATTTTTTTGTTTTTAAATATTTGAAATAAAATGAGTCAGAAAAAAAATGGAAAAAAATGTACAAAGGCAAAAAAAAAAGAGGAAAAAAAGAGAAGGGAAGCGTTGATTTACGGCTGAGCCGAGGGAGGGTTGTGTTTATTTGGGCACTATAAACTGCTGCTGCTGCTGCTGTTGGTGTCCTCTTCTTTGATGGCAAAAATAGTTGATGGCCAAAAATCGCCATCAATCAGTTCAGCCAAAAAAAAGAAGAAAAATAAAATGTATGTCCACTATTTTTGTCCAATATTTGAAAGATTAGATTCTTTAAAAAAGAGACTTGATTAAACTTGGAAAATTGGTAACAGATTTAAGAAAAGTAAAAAACTGTCACATTTAAAAAATTAAAGTGTTTTTAACATGAAATATGTATCTGTGTGGCAGAAAAACAATTTGGAACAAAAAAATGAAAAACTGATGTTGCAAAAAACACATTAGGGAGATCTGGGATAAGAAACTATAACGGATTTGAGATATCTTCTAAGATAAAAGTTGCCAAAAAGTAATCATTGAAAAAACGTAAATATTTAGAAAAACATCAGGAAAAAAAAAGGTTTCAAAAGATGATGAAATGAGATTTTTTAGAAATCGTTGCAAGACATTTTCTGATACAATTTGAATTTTAAATGTTTATAAATAGCAAAAGTGAATTCTATTTTACAATTTGGAACAAAAAAATTAAAAACAAAAAAACAAAAAATTTCGTTTATCGTTATTTTTCGATTACTATTATTTTTGATAGTAACATAAAATAATTATTTATCGTCACTTTTTTGTTACTATCATTTTGATAGTAATTCTGAAGAGACTTATATCGTCCATGTTTAGTTAATATTACTGTTTTCAAAAGGGAGATGTTAGTATCAAAAATTTGTAATACAGAAATTAATGTTGAAAAACATAGGCCGCTTTTGTCTTTAACTTTAAAAATAATAAACCAAAAAAGTGCCATTTAAAGTAACCGATACACATATCAAAAGAAAACTAACAATTTTTAAAATTAAACATTTCAGCAAAAAAACTTATTTCCACTTTTCTCCTCTTTTTTTCTTGAATAAACACTCATTTGTTAATCCGCTTAAACCTTATCTCTTTTTATCAAATTTTGCAATCAGTTGAAAATCAAAAGAATTTTTTTTTTCGTGTGCTTTTAATACCTTCCCATTCTCTGGAAATATATAATATTTTTGTTTATTGATTTATTTTTTTAACCTTCAAAGTTAGTTAAAAAAATTTAAAAAGAAAAAAGTGAAAAAGATTTATATGCCGATAAGTTTTTGAGAAAGAGACACCTTTTGATTAATGACCCTAGAGGGGATCATCATCATCATTTTGGGCATTGTTTTTCAAAAAAGGGGAGATTTTAAGTTAGCAGCCGTTAAACAGATTTCACACTTGCGCGATTAAATTTTTAAAAAAAAACATCAAAAAACCGCAATAATAAAAAATTTTTAAAATAAAGGGTTTAAGCTTAAAAACAGAAGAAAAAAGGAATGCCGAAAAAGGAAAGAAACGGGATTTGACTAATTGAATTGAAAATGAAAAAGGAGGAGCTCAAAGAGAGAGAGAGAGAAAAAGGCAGCCGATGAAAAATAAATGAATGAATGCGCATCTTTTTTTTGGTTAACCAAAAAAAGCAGCAAAAAAAGAAAAATGACCAGCTGCAAAAAATTTTTGAAGAATGAAAAAAAATATTGCTTGCGTTTTTGAAGCCTTTTTTGGAAGCATCAATTTCGTGTTTTTGAGTGATGGAACGCAAAATTAGGATGTGCTTTAATTAAAGCTAAAAAGTGACTTTCGAAATTTTTAAAATTGCATTTTTTTAACTTGAAACAATATTTTTTTGTGGAAGCTTCAGTTTTTGAAGACAATGAAAATGGGGAAATTTTCCAATGAGTATATTCTTGAAACCGATGATGAAGATGGAAGGAATGAATGATGCACGAGAAAAAAAAACGGAAAAAAAATTTACATTTTTTGATGAATCATTTTTGGTCTCAAAATAGTCAGTCAAGTTCAAGACAAAACAGGCGTGGGCAAAAAAAAATATTTCCTAAATGAGTTACAAAATGATCGATGAGATGAAGCTCTGCATTTTGGAGATTTTGTATGGATATTGATTTGGCAAAAAAAGGGAATTTCTATTAAAGCTTTTTTGGACAAATGCAAATTTGTGCAAGTTTAAAAGGGATAAATTGAAAAAAAAAACGATTTAAGTAATGGTCAATGGCATTTTAGAGAAAAAAAAGTGATAGTAACAGAAAACGATTGATAAATGTTTATTTTGAATTACTATCAAAATGATAGTAACAAAAAAGTGACGATAAATATTTATTTTGTGTTACTATCAAAAATGATAGTAATCGAAAAATAACAATAAACGAAATTTTTTGTTTTTTGTCTTCTTCATTAATAGATTTTAAAAGCTGCGTTTAAATATTTAAAAAATAACCAAAAAACTGGTTGAAAATAATATAAAAGTCCGAAAAAAACTGACCACCCAAGAAAAAAAAAACAAAATGAGAATGAAAAAGTAAGCCATTTATCCTTTTTCGTATAAAAATGCCACCAAATAATTTCTCCATGACTTCCTTTCTTTTTTCTTCGAAATTTTAGTCTTGCAATTTAAACCCCGAAAAAAAGGCAAAGGAAAGCATAATTCTCGAAAAATGCCTTTTAATCCCTTTTTTACCCCCGGGTTTTTGTAAATTTGGCAATTTATTTCTACTTGAAATTTTCGAGTTTTCTTTTAAAAATTTTTTTAAAACAAAATTTAACAAAAAAAAAACAATAGAAAATTATATTTTTTGTGGAACCCTAATTTAACAAGAAAAAACAGAACAGTGGCATTTGGAAAGTATTATTCATACTTCCCCAAACAAGAATAAAGTGGCCAAATCAGCTGCTGTTGTTCTTTTTTGTGTCTGTTTTTGCCACGTTTCTCTTTCTCCTTTTTTTGATTGAATGAATAATTGATTTAGGGCCGGCAAAAAAAAAGCAACCGAGGACACAGAAGCAGCAAAAAAAGCAATAAATTATAGTCTTTTTTGTTTTAAAAATACTACGATCATTAATTTTTGTTAAGAAAAAAAAATCAGTGATAAATGATAAAAAAAAGTTTTTACAAATCAAATAATTAATTAAGACATAATGATGAGAATGACGAAATTATAATGTCGATGAAATTGTCTCGAAACGAAAATTGCGAAATAATTTTTTTAAATGTTTAAATCTAAAAAATAAAAACTAACCCTTAAAACTGCTGTTGTATTAACCGTTCCAGCTGAATTACTTGCTGAACATAAATAATATCCAGAATCCAATACATCCAAATCACTAATAATTAGTTTTGAAAAATATTCTTTATTTCGAACTTTTGTTCGACGATTTTTTTCAAGTGGTGCATTATTTTTTAGCCATCTAAAAGCAAATTACTTTGATTCAAAAGTCCCAAAACGAAAATCACAAACGTAAAACTAATTGGAAGCGGGGCACCTGCAGCTTCACATTTTAGTCGAACTTCTCCTCCAAGAGCTCGAGTAACATTTGGAAGGGATGAAGTTAGCCGGAGATACGGTCGTTTACCCGTTGAATCATCCATTCTAAAAATTTGCATAATTAAAGGGGATTTGGATTTTTTAAATCTCGGATTAGAAAAAAATACATTTTTTTAAAAAACAATGACACAATATCCAATTAGAGTAGGGCACTTAAGATTTTTAAAGGGTCAAGGAAGGATTTATAAAATACAAAAAAAATATGCAAATTTTCTTAGCTAACAAAAAACTAATAAGCTTGCAGTAGCATGAATGTCAAGATATCTTTAGGGCTATATGAATATAAATATTTCAAAAGAAATTTGTTTCGAGTATTTTTTTATGTCGGCGTGTCATCTTTTTTTTGGTCTCGACTTCCATTTTTTACAAATTAGCTTCAGTAACGCTACTACTTTTTGAACATTACACTTAAGCTTGGAAAAGAGAGGAATTTTAAATCGATGAAGCATGCGTAAATTTTTTGTTTTTGCAAAAACAAAAAAATTGTATAACAAATTAACGCCAAAAAAAACTGCAGAAAAATGTAATCAGTTTTTCATAAAATTATTCTGAGAACGAATAAAATGTAAGAATGAAAAAGTACAGTAACCAAAAATGATGAAATATCGTTCAAATACGTCTACTATGTAAATATAGCTTCTTAAATTTTTTTATGAAACATGATTTGAAAAATAATTTGTTATATTTTTAAAAAATTTTTTAAATTTTAGCTTAAATGCATTTTTCAAGTTCTAAATTATTACATAAAAACATTAGAACAGCATTTTCAAAAAAAGCGATAGTAACAAAAAATAGCGATAAACGTTTTTTTGTGTTACTATCAAAAATATAAAAATCACGATAATTAAACAATTTTTGTTACTATCACGCTGGATTGACAATCCTTGAAAAAATTTTCACTTGTTTTGACACAAAATTTATAAAATCTAAACTTTAGTAGGCATTTTAAAAAAAGCGATAGTAATAAAAAAGTGACGATAATATTTATTTTTTGTTACTATCGAAAAGATAGTAATCGAAAAATGACACAAATTAGACAATTGGTGTTATTATCATCCTTAAATAACTTGTATCTCTAAAATGCAATACCAAAAGTAAGCTACTAAAAACTCATTTACAACTACTTTTTAACACTTACAAAATTTCATGCATGCAAAAAAAGTAGAACAAAGAAAAAAACTTTTTGAATATTCATTAACTTTTTATTTTCCTCCTTTTTTGGAATTTAAAAAACAATTTTTAAAATAAAAAAGTCATTAAAAACAATAGAAAACTTTTTTTTATGTATATTTAAAAAAAACGAGGCAATAAATCTTAAGGGTTAATCAACACAACAAATAGAAAGAGAAAAAGAATGGGGAGAGAGGCCATTAGTGCCTTCATTAAATGCGACACTTTTGCGATTTATGGGTTTTTCTTTTTGGGGTTTTTTGGAAGAAAATTTATTTTTTTTCGAGAGTGACTCGAGCTTTTTTTAAGGAGGACCAAAGTGAGAGACGGGAATGGCAAGCAAAAAAAGATGGGCCATCCTAAAAAAGATGGGCCATCCTTCATTTTTTGTTTATGAAAGAAGAAGTTCGTTGCGGCTTGCTTCTGTTTGACCGGAATTAACTTGAATTTTTTTGAGAGAAAAAGGCAAGGATGAGAAAAGAAGATGAGGATAAGCCTTGCAGGAATAACAGCAGCAGCACAAGCACGTTTGGGACAAAGAAGAGAAAGGGACAAACCATTTGGTCCTCTCTTCCCTAGCTCTATGTCCAGCTGATGCAAAGTGAGAGAAAGTGTTTGTAATGGCCAGTTTTTCTCCTCTTTTTCTCTTGTCCTTAAACGAATAAGTAGCATCCGTTTTTAACTGCAACAAAATAATTTTTAGGCAGTTGGCCATTTTTAAAGAAAGTGTTTCACTTTCTCTTTAAATATATGCCCGAATGAGGTCGACCCTTTTTTGCTATAGGGGGTATAAGTGACTTAACGATCTCTCTGACTGGACTGGACTGTCTCTTGATTGGCTACTTGCTAGCTTATAATATGACACGAAAAAAAAATTTTTGAAAGAAGATGGATAAGGCCATTTTTTTTTGACGGCATCCAACAAAAATTGAAATAACAAAAATGAAAGAAAAAAGCGAAAAAAAATGAAACATTATTTTAGAATTAATGAGGATACAAGTATCTATGGCCATGTTCCGACCCCCTAGGGGGTCGTCACTTACAGGAACAAAAAAAATTATAAAAATAAATAAACACAAAAAAAACACACAAAACAAAAACACACACAAAGCACATTTCAAAAAAACATTTAAAACACACGAAAAAAACTTTCGTGCTAAGAAAATTCACAATTTTACCAAACTTTAACCACAAAAATTACTACATTCCGGCAGGTTCCGACAAAAATAAACATCACATTTAGGACCTAGAATTTTTCACTCTATACAATACAACCAAAATAACACTGAAAAAACAGGAACGAATTACAAACAAACACACAAACAAACATAGTCATTTACATTTAAAAAGGTAGAAACTGGTTTTTGAATAAATAGTCTTTCTATGAAGAGTACTGTAACAAGGGAGGAAAGCTAAAAGCTTTTTTTGGTACGAATTTGGTCAGCTGCAGTTTAGCTTTAAATTGGTGGAAAAAAGCTTGTAAAATTTAAAAGAAAAAAATTAGTAAAAAAAGTGACCATAATTTGATATTTTTTTTAAATTTAATTTTGCAAAATATTTTATATGAACCCTTGCAAACATTTTGTTGATAAAATCAGAAAAAAATTGATTTTATGTTTTCCAAATCCAATTCAATTCAAACAAGGTCCGATTTAAAAAATATTACTAAAATACTAATCTCAAAAATTTAAAAAGTGCGTTTTCAACTTTTTAAATTTTTGAAATAAAAGTTTAGATTCAAGAAATCTAAACTTTAAAGGAGGCGGACGTTTTGATCCATTTTGAAATCTTGGACATTCGTGATTTTCAGGCAAACAGAGAGTCTTGAAACGAAAACGACCCTTTTTTAAATTTTTTTAACAAAAAAGATGCATTTTCGTTTCAATCTATTTGCCTGAAAATCATGAATGTCCAAGATTTCAAAACTGGATCAAAACGTCCACCTCCTTTAATTGGCATTTTCAAAAAAAAGAGATAGTAATAAAAAGTGACGATAATATTTATTTTTCTGTTACTATCGAAAAGATAGTAATCAAAAAATGACAAAAATTCGACAATTGATGTTATTATCATCCTTAAATAACTTGTATCCCTAAAATGCAATACCAAAATAAGCTACTAAAAACTCATTTACAACAACTTTTAACACTTGACACATATCAAACCTGCTTTAATGCATTTTTTAAAGCTTTTTAATTTAATACAGAATCTAAAAAGTTCGTACAGCTAAAGAAGCAATGTCAAAAAAGGTTCAACAAGTTTTAACCATTATCTTATCTCTCTCTCTCTCACTTCTTTCTTCTACCGTTTCACCTTTCGCAACATTATATTACTTTTTTTCCCGGAAATTAATTAAAAAAGAAAAAAGTGAAAAAAGAGTAATAAATCAAAATTGAAAAACAAATGAGACAACAAGTTTACGACCTCGTATCTTTCTTTTTTATGTGTTTTTAATATTCATTCTCCAACAAAAAAAGAAAAAATAAATGACTTCAGTTTTAAATGCCTTGTTCGCGCGCGTACTTGCAAACTCGTGCGCCTTGTGTCCATTTTTTTTGCGCGCATAAATAACGAACAACACCATTTTTAATAGGGGGTCCAAAAAAGGGCAACAAAGAAGGAGGAAGAAGATGTTGTATATGAGCAGTCATTCATTTTCAGTCAGTCCATAAATCGCACATAATCAATTCTTTTTCTTTCTTTTTTGTTTTTCAAAGCCGCTGCAGTTTTACTGGACATCCCATTTTTGGTGGTGGTGGGTTTAAAATGGTTTGTCATTGCCTTTTTTTGTAGCAAAGCACAGTAGGAGCCCCCTTTTTTGCCTTTCTCTCTTGCGCAAACATTTTTGAGTTTCTGTTTTCTCTCTCAACTAAAAATGGCCATGACCAATGTTAAACAATGTGAAAATGAATGAACTACTAGAGGTCAGATGAAAAAAATGGAGAGAAAAAAATGTGATCGATCGAAATATTAATATTATCATGACTGTTTTTCATTCCATCCCATTTTTCTCTCTTCCACCTACTCTTCCGTTTTCATTGACGAATATCAACGATGAAAGCAGTCATCAAATTTGCATAAGTCCTCTACCTCTTCAACACTTGATCAAAAACATACGCAAATCTTCAACACGATGTCGTCGTCGTCGATGAATCACTTAATGGTGATCAAAAAAGAGAAGAAGAACAAGTGAGAAAAATAGAAACAATTGAAAATTTGTTTCAAGTGATTTTTACGAACGACAAAAACGGCTTAAAAAATGTTGTAAAAAAAAGTGTTCGAAAAACAATCAAAAATAAAAAGCGGAAGATTTTTCGATAGTTTTGGAATTTTTTCTTTTATAAGAAAAAGCTTTGTAAACTCAATTTGAACACATTTTTGAAGCAAATAAAAGGGGCTCAAAAAAGTTGATTTTGCAAAGTAAAAACAATGAAAATTTAAATCTAATAACTTTTTAAAGAGGATGTTGTTCTTCGAGAGCCAAATAAAAAGGGTTAAAACTTCCTCAGAGAAATTTTTTTCAAGACAAAAGTCAACAATCAGGAAATTCGTGTAAGACAAAAACAAAATGTGTTTTTGCTTGATAATCATATTTTTTTAAAGTAAAATGTGTTGATAAAATTCTTTAAAGGGAGTATCTACTGTTGTACAAATGATTTTGACCAGTGTTTTTTAGCACGAAAAAATTTACCTTAGAATGAAAGTGCATTTATAATGCAAATATATTTTTTAGAACGAATTTTTTTAAACGCATTTTCATTCAAAGGTAAATTTTTTCGTGCTAAAAACCATTGGTTAAAAACATTTGTATGAATGTGGAAACTCCCTTTAAAAATTTGTAAGAACGAAAAAGTACAGTAACCAAAAATGATGAAATATCGTTCAAATACGTCTATTATGCAAATAAAGCTTCTCAAATTTTTTTATGAAACATGATTTGAAAAATAATTTGAAATAACATACTTTTAATAAATTAAAATTCTTTAAATTTAAGCTTAAATATATTTTCCAAGTTCCGAATTATTTCAATAAAACATTAGAGCATCATTTTCGAAAAAAGCGATAGTAACAAAAAATAACGATAAACGTTTTTTTTGTGTTACTATCAAAAAGATAAAAATTTAAAAATGAGGATAATTAAACAATTCGTGTTGCTATCACACTGGATTGACAATCCTTGGAAAAATTATTAATTGCTTAAACACAAAATTATGAAATTTTAATTTTAATTGGCGTTTTAAAAAAAATCTATATTTTGAGAACAACGAAAGCTACAGCATTTCTGTTAAAATCTCTTTAAAAAATTTTCCGGTACTTTAAAAAAAAAATGAGACAAAAAGGAAATAAATTAAAATATAATGTCCAGAAATATTTAAAAGCAAAAGTTAAAAAACTTACGTTGTATTATAATCACCATATACGACATCATAATCTCCTGCAGGTTCAATAAATAAATCATCGTATGGTTTTGGGGCCATTTTATCGTCACCACCACTTTCGCTATTTTCGTTTTTTTCTTCGTTAATTTTTTCTTCCTCTTGTGAACTTGGGGTACTTGTTAAAACGGCATTCTTAATTTTAATATACGGTAATTTATAAATATTTGGTTTTGTTTGAGGGGCTAAAATTTGAATAAAAATCTTTAGGAATGATTTTTAAAGATTTTGAATTGAAAAAATAAACGATAATGACAGAAAATATTTTTAGAAATATGAAAGACTGATAAATAAATAGATATATGATATCCATGTTTAGGATCTTGAAAGAGATGTCAAAACTAATATAGATTTGAAAAGTTTTAAAAATTTCAAATAATTGGTTTTGAAAAGAAAGATATCAGTAATGTATGTCTCAACGCGAAAAACCGTAAATAAGAATGATGACAGAAGTTTAGAAGAGAAACATTTATTGGAAAATTTTGTAACTCCAAAAACAATGTTCAATAAAAAATTAAATCCTGGAAAAACGAATATGAAAAATAACTTTTTCCTAAATATTTTAAGCTTCCCGAAAACCCTCTAAAAGATGACCATCCCAAAATAAAAAAAATAATAAAAAAAAACTAAATTAACTTCAAGTACCCCTCTTTTACTTCGAACATCCAAAATAAAGCAATCCTCGGTCAAACGATTTTTTTTTCTACCATTTTATTCTTGCTTGAAGCTTCAAGTGTGCGCGAAAAATTTCATGTTTTTGTGCCAAAAATGAACATCCGATTTTTTTCATTGAAGAAAAAAAAGCAATTAAATAAGAGCCTTTTTTGTATGCTTTTTTAGGAGAAAAAAATAACCGGGAGCGGAGAGTAAAGGAAAAAAAGAAAGCAAGTTATGAATTAATGAAGAAATTAACAAAATAATATAAACAAAATTAGAATTCTATGGGTCATTGAACATTAAGGTTTCCACCAAAAAAAGATGAAAAATGGAAATAAGAAATGAAATTTGAAGAAAAAATAATTTTGTGAGGATACAAAAACATATATATTATCATTTGAATGGGAAGTTAAATGGTTTAAAGGAAATGGTACATATAAAAAAGCAACAATGTCAACATAATTATTTTTGTTGTTGCTGATGGAAAGCATATAATAAAAATTTGAAAACCCAAAATAGTTTACTTTTTTTTAATATTTTGGGTTTTTAATTTTTTATAAAAAAAATAATTGAAAATGTCAAAAAAGGTAATAAAATGATAGTAACATTTTTTTAGCGATAAACGTAAAAAAGGTATTTCTAAAATGACAACAAAAAAATTTGTTCAAAATTTCAAACTCTCAGAAATCTAGCAAAATTAATGTTATTCAGTAATCGAAAGGAAAAATAGAAGCAATTGGTTTTGTAGATGGCAAAAATTGAGTAAAAATGATAGGGCACTTTTATAGTATTCCCCCCCCCCCCCCCCCATTTTCAAATTTTTTTTACAAATTTTGAAAAAAAATTACACTTTTTCTTTAAAATTTGCATAAGTCGCATCAACATAAATGACTTTTCCTTTTCTAAAATTTTCACTTTTTTTCCCCATTTTCCAAATTATGAATGAACTTCGAAATTTAACAAATCGTGATTTTTATGAAATTATTAATAAACCGGAAAATGAATTTATGGATTCTTTGAAAAATATTTTTGAAAATGGGGGGGGGGGGAATACTATAAAAGATGTCAATCGCCATCTTTTGTAGTATTCCCCCCCCCCCCCATTTTTGCAAAAAATTATTTCTCAAAACACCCTGAAGCTTACATAACCGACATTTTTTTCTTACAAATACTACCGTGTACTTTTTCTGCCGTGTTTTTAAACTGCAAGATGCGGGGGGAATACTATAAAAGAAGGCAGTTGCCATCTTTTATAGTATTCCCCCCGCATTATCATTAATAAGTTTTTTGCATTCACCAAGAAAAAATTTACATGAAATCAAGCAAAATCAACGAAATTGCTATAAAAGGAAAGAAAGCACACAAAACTGGCTTTTTTTCAATCTTCATCGGTTTGCTGAACGGTTGCTTCATTCATCACTCTCTCCAACTTCAAAAAATTTTCAAAGTCTTTTTTCTCGGGATTTTTACAAGTTCGAAAAGAAATTCGGACTTGTAAAAATCCCGAGAAAAAAGACTTTGAAAATTTTTAAAAAAAAGGGGGGGGGGAAATCTATAAAAGTACCTTTTGAACTTGGTAAAAATTAATAGAAAAATGTTGAAATGAAAGTAATAAATATAGAGGTAGGGGAGTTTTAAAAAATATAATAATTATCATTAAATTTTAAAAAGAGGCTAAATTTAACAATTTTTTCTAGATTTATGTTATTATAAAAAGGTTGTAATTATCATTCTTTTTTTAAACACTGCAAATTACAGACTTTCTATAAACATTCATTCCCAACTCTTTTACTATTTTTATAAAAACCAAAAAAGACTTGTTGCAGCAACTACAAAAAAAATATATACTAAAAATTGCTGGGAACAACAAAAATATATAATCATAAGCTTATAACGACTCTCTCTCTCTTTCGCTAAAAAAGAGAACTAACAAGATTTAAAAAATCTGCCGTTCGAAAAAAATTTAAGAATATTTTTTCTCATGTTTCTTAAATTTTAAAAAATCCCATCATGTTGAACAAAAAAAGAAGCTTTAAAAATATTTTTTGTGCCCTTTTTCAAATCTCAAATGTCGATGATTTAATTTAAATTTTTAAAGCAAAAAAACGAGGGCAAAAAGATGGATTCTTGATTTTTGCCCTCGTTTTTTGTCACTTTAAAAAATTTTTAAGAGAAAACTAAAGTTTATATTTTTTACGGATTATTTTTGCTTTCTAAAATTTTGCAAAAAAGCAAAAAATGCCATTGATGGTGTCTTTGGTTTTATATTATTTACTTTTATGAGAGACTTCATTCTTTTTAGAGATAATGTTTATGAGAGACATCTATGATGGCACCCCTTCCTTTTCTTTTTTAAACGTAAAAAAGCAGGAGACAATTTTTTTTGGCACATTTACACTTTTTGAAGAAAGGAGTGAAAAAACACATAAAGAAAGGATTTAGTTCTTTTTTATGCCTTTGGCATTGGAATGAATGGTGGTGGCAGACGTGAAATTAGTTAGGAAAAAAAGGGCTGGCTGCTGCTGTCCCCTCAAGGAAAAAAATATATTATATAAAAGATAAACAAATTATTTAAGGCTTCAATTGTGTATGGAAAAAAAGTAAAGTAAATATTTGTAAAAATTTGTTAAAGAATTCTGTGAATTATGATTTTTGCAAAAAAAAATTGTTTTGAAAAAGTTTTTAAAAATGAAAAAAAGCGAGAGTAACTATCTTCAATGAAAATAAGATAAAAAGTGTTACTATCAACAAAAGAAAACTTTTTAAGTATTAATGGTCAATGGCCTTTTTAGAAGATAAAAAAAGTGATAGTAACAAAAAAGCGACAATAAAAGTTGTTTTTTGTGTTACTATCGAAAATGATAGTAATTGAAAAATGACGATCTTAGACAATTTGTGGTACTATCATTTTTTAAGTTGAACAATTTTGCAAATGAAAAGATACAGTAATTTTAGCATTTTTCAAAAAACTTTGCAAAAAACAACTAAAAAATGTTAAACAACTTTACACACACTTTTCAAATACAAACAAATTCTGCAAAAAATTTTCTCAAATTATTTTCATCGAAAAACATTTTTACTGTAATCAAAAAAGAATTCTATGAATTATGATTTTTGCAAAAAACATTATTTTAAAAAAGTTTTTAAAAATGAAAAAAAAGCGATAGTAACTATCTTTAATGAAAGTAAGGCAAAAAGTGATACTATCATTAATAAACAAATATAAGCAAAAAAAATTTGACCAATAAATTTCCATCTTTCAAAACATAAATAAACAGAAGCTCAAAAAAGCCCCTTTTAAAAAACTTTTCGAAAAAAAACTTTGAATAATTTAAATTTTTTTAAAAACAAGCCCAAAAAACTACTTTTCTCTTTTTCATGATGATGATTTAGTTGAGTGACTAAGTGACATCCTCCCCTCATATCTCATCCCTCTCTCTACTTCCATGATTTTTAAAATATTCATTTTTTGTGACATTTTATCCCTTTTTTCTTTATTTATTTTTTTAAACAAGGGATAAAAAAGCGAGTAGCCATTGACGAAAATAAAAAACTTTTACTTTAAGTCATCAAAAAATATTTCACGCGCAAATGATTATCCCACGTTTGAAAAAAATGAAGTTTTGAAAAATTTTACTTTTTTTTAAAAAAATATGTCGAAAATAGAAACATATGCTGCTGCAACTTTCATGGATGTGAAAAAATAATATAAAGGAACTTATTAAAGTTTTATGTTTTTTGAAAGACGAAAAGCTGTTATATATTATGAGCTAAAAAGTTTTTTTGAAAGAAAAATTATAATCAAGAACATATTCAAACTTGAGAAAATAATATATTTGAGGAAAAGTTGCAAAAGTTGATAGTAACAAAAATTTTGCAAATATCGTTTAATTTATGTTACTATCATTTGAAAAATAAGACACAAAAAAAATAAAGTTTTTGACAAATTATGCGAGTTATCGATATTCAATTATTATTAATACATGTTTTAAATGAAAAATTCAGTTTAAATTTTTAAATTATTAATTTTCGTTAAAAACGATAGTAACACATTTTTAACGATATTTTTTGAAAACTGTTACTCTCATTTTTCAAACCTTTTTTGAAACATCCAAAAATTAACGCTTCAAATGCCACAAAAAAAAGCTAACTGCCATTTTAAAAAAAGTTAAAAACTTTTTAAAAACCAAAAAATTAGCTGCGACAGCAACAGCAAAATTGGTGTCAACAAAAAATGACCAAAGTAAAAAAAAGTAAAGGAAAAAATAAGTGTTGAAAAAAAAGAGTACATGCAAAAGTGCCGGAAATGCTAAAAGAGGGGAGAAAACATTGAATAAAAGTTGAAGTATAGACTTTTTTACTTTTTGCCACCCAAAATAAAACCTAAAATAAAGAATAGACTTTGCGCGACAAAAAAAAATATAATGAAAAAAGGTGGCATATTTTTCTTTGGTTGTTTGTAAATGTTTGCTTTTTCATTCAAATTAATGTTATTTCTATTGTTTTTATCAGAGAATGGCATATTTTTTGGAGACAATAGAACAAAAGAAAACTTTTTAAGTAATGGTCAATGGCATTTTTAGGGGACGAGAAAAGTGATAATAACAGAAAAATGAAAGGTTTTTTTGTGTTACTATCAAAATTGATAGTAATCAAAAATCGACAATAAATGAAAAGCTGTAGTTACTATCGTTTTCAATGTATAAAAAATTTAAGTAAGGGTAAATTGCATTTTTAGAAGACGAAAAAATGATAGTAACAAAAAAGTGACAATAAAAGTTGTTTTTTGTGTTACTATCGAAAATGATAGTAATTGAAAAATGACGATATTAGACAATTTGTGGTACTATCATTTTTTAAACTGAACAATTTTGCAAAAGAAAAGATACAGTAATTTTAGCGTTTTCAAAAAGCTTTGCAAAAACAAACCAGTCACAAGAAGAAAAAAATATTAAACAATTTTACACACACTTTTCAAATACAAACAAATCCTGCAAAAAATTTTCTCAAACTTATTTCTTCGCAAAACATTTTTTGTGCAATTTTCTCAAAAAATATTTACAATTAAAAACTATTCTATCAGAAGCATTTTTTTCTATACAATAAAAAGAAGAGAGCACCGGCACTTCCGGAACAAATTTTTTAAAAGCAAATAATGGGTATTTAGTTTTTTTGTTTGGCAAAAATACAGACTGCTAAATCGGTAAAGATTAACCTTCCACTTTTCTCCACAAAAAAGAATAGAATATAAGACAGCAATTATCGCCTTTTTTCTAAGGACAAAAGAGGGCATTCAAAACCATTCTTTTTTTGTATTTAAAAAAGGTCAGCTTCGGTCAAGGTAGACCACAAAATTTTAGATGAGAAAAATAGAAAATCCACAAAAGCGAGGATGGATTTTGAAAAGTTGTTTTAAATGTGAAAATGGTTAAATGCAAAGAAACTTGTGTATTATCTTTAATTAAAATTTTCTCGGAAAAGTGATAATAATCTCAAAAATGGAAATATTGTCGAATTTCGATTACTATCGTTTTCCAATGTTACGTTTTTGTTATTTTTTTTTCGAAAGGAAACATAAATAAAAAATTGAAAAAACGATAGCAAACTGAAAATGGCAAAAATTGAGTAAAAGTGATAGTAACCATAAAAATGAAAAATATCGTCAAATTTTGATTACTATATTTTTTATATAACTTACAATATTTTTTGAACTTGGTAAAAATTAATAGTAAAACGGTGAAATAAAAGTAATAAATATAGAGGTGACAGTAAAAGAATTTAGCGATATCTTCAAAAATTCTGTTACTGTCACTTTTGTAAAAAATGATAGTTACCCAAATTGAACGATACTTCGATTTTTTTGGTTACTATCTCCTGAAAACTTTTCTGTAAAACCGCTGTTTTCGTTATTTTGAGATTAATTTTTCCAAACATTTAAAACATGAATTTTGAAAAAAATATAGTAATCTTAAAAAGTAAATGTATCGTTAAATTTCGGTTACTATCCGTTTTTTTGCAAATTCTTGAGAAAAAAATATTTTACTCTTCAACTTTTTGTAACATACAAAACTGCTAAAAACATTTTAAAACTCAAATTCGAGAACAACCTTTATAAACAAGGTAAGCCCAAAAAAACTTTAAGTCAAAACAAAACATCAAAAAAAGAGAAGAAATAATTTTCGGGAAACATTGCCGAATTTCCGGCTTAAAAAAATTATTAAAAAGGAATTTTTGTGGTTTTTCAATAGACTGGAAAAATATATATATTTTCTAAAAGTAAAAGCAGTTTATACATTTTTGAAAAAATTTTGACAACTTTTTTAAATAACTACATTTTTTTTAAAAAACTAAAACCCATTTTGCTTTTCAACTTTTTACTTACACTTCAAACAATAAAAAAAAAAGAAAGGAAGGAAGAGAAAAAGGGGAGAGAATTTTAAGTGGTTGTACATACCGCATATATATATGTTTTTAAAATTGTTGTTATTCGGTATATACCTTTTTTACACACTCCATTTTTTCATACCGGAAAAAGAAGTAATAGAAAATAAGAAAAGCAAAAAGGGGGGATTGAGTTTCAAGACGTTACTTCTTAACGCATTTTGACAAATAGAAAAAAAATTTGAAAAGGGGATAAAAGGATAAAAAGTTTTAAAGGTTATTGCAAAAATGTTTTTCAAATTTTTTTAACTTATTGATGGTACTTGAATTTGTTCAAAAAAAGGGGTTTTGATTGATGTAACTGTAAGCGTTTTTGAAAAAAGTTGCAAAACAATGTAATAGGATTATTTATTTAAAAAAGTGTCATAGATAGTTAGAATTTTAAAAAACATGTTCTTTTTTCCAAAAAAATTTTAAAATGCAAACGATGAAATGGATAGTAAGTAAAAATTTTGAAATATCGTAATTTTTGAGTTATTATCATAAAAAAACAAAGAGATAGTAACGAAAAAAGTTTAAATATCGTCAAATTTGTGTTAATAACAAAAAAAGAACTGAGTAAAATTCGATTTATAATAATTTAAACTTTAATAATACTTTGGTTTACAGTAATTTTTCCATAACGAATAAAATTAACCATTTTCAAAAAAAAACAAAGAAGAAAGTAAATAAAAAAGTGTTAATTTGCAATTTTCACTTGCTGTCTTAATTTTCTGTATTTTTCTAACAATAAAATAAAAAGTTAAACCCTTAAATCTCAATTTGTTAAAAATTTAATTAGAACTAATTTCTCAACTACACCCTTTTTAAAATCCAAAAACCTCATTAATCATTTTTATAAAATAAACTTTTCTCAAATAATAAAAATAATGATTGAATAATAATCATTTTTCTCTTCTTCTTTAAAAATTACACCGATATTAATCAAAGAAAAAGAAAGGTTTAACAAGATTTATGAAAGACAACAAGAAAAAAAGAAGAAGAAGAAAGAGTGATGACAGCGCAAAACAAAAAGGTTGTTGTATTTCACTCTTTTTTAACTTCTTTTTTAAATATGAGGGATGGCAATTGCGAATCTCTCTCTCTCTCTTCTTTTATGACAAGTTTATAAATGCTTATTTTTCAAAAAAAAAGAATGGAACAAACTTTTGTCACTTAAAAATGACTAGAAAAATTTTTGACAGCCGAAAGGCAAGGAATATTGAAAAATTTAAAATTTCTTGAAAACGGATATAAAAAGATTGACAAAAGAGATATTAATTTTTATATGAAAAAAGATATAAAAATATTGGAAATTTTTAAAATGTTACGGTATAAAATAAAAGATAGCAACACTTTTTAAAAAAAATGAAGTAAATTTGAATTACTATCTTTTGATTATGATTTTGTCAAAAAGATGACAATAACCAAATTAAACGATATCTTCGAGAATTCTGTTACTATCAGTTTTGTGAAAAATGATAGTAATCCAAATTGAACGATACTTTGCATTCTTTTGTTACTATCTCCTGAAAATTTTTCTGTAAAACAGCTATTTTCGTTATTTAGAGATTAATTTTTCCAAACATTTAAAACAGATTTCAAATAATAAGCAATTTGAAAATACTTAAAAATGTTACAAACTTTTTCTCTCTCTTTTTTCACCCTTTTGTTTTCACAAACAAAAGATAATTAGTACTTTTTTTTCGAGAATTGCGCGGTTTTTTTTGCTTGCGCAATCTTCTTTTCTTTTTTTTCAAAAGAAACATGCCATTTTTGAAAGTTGTTTCATTCTTATATTTCTTGAATGAAACACAAAAGAAAGAAAAAAATCGGAAGTCTCTTGCATACATTCGTTTCTTCATATTTTTTTCTGAACGGTTATTACTCAATTGTACAATTTTTTTCCATGTTCTTTTTTTATTCAACCGTAACAAAAAATTGTAAGAGGATTTCCATGTTCCTTTGTTGTTTTTTTTTGTTAAAAGTGTAAAGGGTCATGAAAGTGTATAAGAAAAATAATAATAAAAAAGACAGTGGTCATTTTTTTCTTTCTCGGTGGTCATTCACAAGAATGTGTCAAACAAATTGGAAAAAAAATGTCGAAAGAATTCTTTAGACGCAATTCGTAATTGTCTTTCAGAAAGTAGTTATTTAATGAAAAAAGTTTGTTGTAAAAAAATAAAATTTAAAAACATTGTAAAGACTGTTTTTTGGTTGCTGTGTCAAAGGAGAGCAGCACCGTTTTATTTCAATTACAGAAGTTTTATAATTTGCCATTGAAAAACCCATTTCTTGGGATTTAGCAGACGTTGATTTCAAAAAAAAATTTTCAATGATAGTAACCTATTTTGGCAATAAAATGAAAATTCAAATTACTATCGTTTGTTAAAGATTTTTTCAAATAAAATTGATAGTTACAAAAATTAACAATATTTGAAAAATTTTTGTTACTATCTTCGATGTATTTATGTTTATAAAATTTCGCGGCCTTTCGTTTTAATGTTATTTTTAAAAAAACTTTAAAATGGAAAAAATCAGGCATTTATTAGATATGTATTTTTTCCAATTTGCTTGCTTTAAAAGAGTTTTAAAGCAAGCAAATAGTTTGATACACTTGTCATTTTAACGATATATTTTGAAAATAGCATGAAATCAGGCATAAGAACAACAGAAAAATACTCTGATTTTCAGGTTTATACGATTTCGAAAAAACTGTTAAAAAAAAATTAGCAGACGTTAATTTCAAAAAAAAATTTGAAAGATAGTAACCTATTTTGGCAATAAAATGAAAATTTTAATTACTATCGTTTGTTAACGAATTTTTAAAATAAAAGTGATATCAAAAGCCCCTATAATGTGCCAAAAAACTACTCCGGTGCCTGTTTTTCTGTTTTAGTCGCAAAAAAATTTTTTTGAAGGTGGAATAACTCTTTAACAAAAAATGGATATTATATATCTTTTGCTTGCTTTACACTCAAATTAATGTTTTTTTACTTGCTGACCAATACTTTTATTACATATTTTTGCAACTTTAAAACATCTCCACAATACGAATCTCATCATATTTTTTTTTACTTTTTTTTAAAAACTTTACTAAATATTATCGCATTTTGAAAATCTATCCCTCTTTTTTTTTATCCCCCCTATTTTGATGCTGCCTTTAAAAAAGCCGTTGCTGGCTTGCCTTTTTTCGGTGTCAATTTGCATCTTTCAAGCAGCAAAAAAAGATTCATTCAAATGAAGCTGCTTCTATTTTTTTTGTTACAAAATTTTTGCAAGAATGACTTTTAGATTGTCAGTAATCGGAAGAAACAAAAAAATTGTATAAATATACTTCAACGAAAAATGAAAAATCGTGGAATTAAAAAAAGAAGATAGATTGAAAAGATTCTCATGAAAAATAAATTAAATCTTTTTTTGAGTAAATAATATTTTAGGGATTAAAGTTGACAGTAACAGAGAAATGAAAAAAATGAGAATTTGAAGTTACTGTCTGTTTTCGTGGTGAGACAAAAAATTTAAAAAAGTGTTGAAAAGTTTAAAAGCAAAAAAATCAAAAAAAAGACTTACCCATGGTTGATGTAATTTTTTAAAACGGATTTATTAAATCCACTACCAAACTAAAATCACAATATTTTCAAAATAAACACAAAATGAAAATTTCTGAAATCCGATTATTTAGTAGCTCAGCATGAATGAAATCTAATCCCATTCATACCTTCTTTTTTTATTATTCAAATATAATAATAATTACAGTAATTAATTTTTGTCTAATTACGTAATCCCATCATTCATTCATTCAATACAATTCACGAACGAAAAAAATGCAGGCAGCTAATTAACTTTTACTTTCTTTTTTTGTTGCCAATGTTTTAACTGAAAAAAAACATGTGTCAAAAAAACATGCAATTAACACATTTTTAACAAATTGCAAAAAACAAATTTGTTACATACAAAATAAATAAATAAGTAAATAAATAACCCTTCGAAAAAAATATCCAATAAATCAAATTGGGCAATTTATTTTATAGTGTCCGTCGACGGCAGTTTTAAAAACAAAAAAAAAACCTCAGAAAAGAAAATAAATGAAGTGTCGTTCTTTTTTTCCCTCCCTTCTTTTTTGAGAGTTTGAAGATGTTTGCTGCTGCTGCCTGCAAGGCTTAAAAAAGTCGGCAAGCAGCAAGAAAAAAAAATATAAGCGATAAATAACAATTTGAAACAATGAAAAATAGACGGACATGGGGCAGTAAAAAAAAATAGCGAGTATATATATAAAAATGAAAAATTGGCATTTGCCACTTGGTGGTCGTCGATGAATGCTGACGGCGTTCTTCATCAAAAAAATTTTTTTGATATCTCTTTTTTTTTCTTTAGGACAAACACACGCTATAAATGCAACAATAGCAAAGATGATAAAAAAAAAACAAAAGCCTTTAAGTCACAAATTTTAGCTGTCGATTATTCTTCCCACAAACAGCTTTATGATATCTCTTATGAAAGCCAGAGAGAGATATCATAAAGCTGTTAAAAAGAGTTATATATTCGTTCATTCAAAAATATATTAAGAAAAAAAAATTTTTTACTGGACACATTTCTATCTCGCCTTTCTCTCATTCTTGTCAAGTTTCATTTTTTTTTCATTATTGGCAAAAAATTGAAAGTAAATGAAAAAAGTTAATGACAACCCCCTCTCTCTTTTTTCTTTCCATCCCTCTTCATTCTCGGGATTTTTCTCCCTTTTTACTTTTTTTGCGCATTATACAAAAATGAAAGAAAGGAAAGGTCAAATCGTGTTGTGACCGGTGATGCGTTAAACCCTGATTCAGTGTGACAACTATTACCAAAAAAAAATTTCGCATGATTGAATCTTTCCATTTTTTTGAATGAATGAAAAATGAACTTCCAAGTTTCTCACATATTATTATTATTATTTAGGTATAACTCAATTTATATAAAAAACTGATTTCTAAAGTTTATGAATCTGGATTTTGTTCATGGCAAAAAAATTGCCAAAGAAGTTTCACTTAAAGGAGGCGGACCTTTTGATCCATTTTTTAAAAAAGAAGAATTTTGAAATATTTCTTTTTTTTTCCAAATCATCGATATTCGTGATCAGGCAAACTCTTGAAACTAAAAAATATTTCCTTTGTTAAAAAAATAAAAACAAAAGAAGCTACATTTTCGTTCCAAGAGTTTGCCCGATCACGAATATCAAAGGGTTGGAAAGAAAGAAATATTTCGAAGTCCTTCTTTTTTAAAAATGGATCAAAGGGTCCGCCTCCTTTAATGGAATTTCTAAAAAATTTACATTTTCCCAAAACATTTCTATCTCTATGTTTTTGTACAGTAATTTAGAAGACAAATGTCCTTTTTTTACCAACAATTTCATTCTATCAAAAGATACTTTACACCGATGTTTTTAATCAAAATCAATACGACATAAATTATAAATCATTCAATTACAAGAAATTATTATAATAGAAAAAAATTTGACCAAAAAATTTTAAGGAGTTTCCATTGATTCTTCAAGAGCGATATTCTTTTTTTTTTCTAAAAGTCCTTCAATTGTTTCATTTAAACTAAATTCAAATCTTTTAAGCCATTCATTTAATTCACGAACTTCTTCTTCTCCAACATTAAAAAAATTTTCTTCAGCAAACAATTGAAAATCAAGACGAACATTGCAATCAAGATCAGCAATTTTCTAAGAAAAGATAGATATTCATTAAATGCCAAATGATTTCCTCCGCAAAAAAAATAAACATACTTTTAAATAAGCAAAAATTGAAATAGGACTACAATGTTGAAAATGTGTAATATTTTGAAGAACAAAATTGGAAAGCTTAACATTATGATTTGAAGATGTTAATGCATTCCATGTTGTTGAAATAATAAAGCTTTCAGAAATCCTAAAAAAACAAGATGTGACATTTAATTCTTAAAAAACTTACTCAATTGATGTAGCATTTGGAACACAAGCAATAATTTTTTCAATAGGAGTATATAAAGTTTCACCACCGTATAAACCTTTGACCTTTAAATCTTCAATTGTACCAGCTTTTGTTAAACATACAAATTCTTCCCATAAAATATAATAAAGTAATTCCAATTTTTTAATAGTGCAATGACTAAAAAGTGGAAGAATGGCAATTGGTCCACGAAGAATCAATGAATCTGTAATCCAAAAATGTTGGAGTTTTTGTAAAGCTGGATTTGAAATGCGAATAAATGTTGAAATTGGATCAAAGATTTCAGCTTCATCATCAGAAACAATTTGAAGATGTTGAATAACATTGAGACGAAATTTAGCATAAAAGTATTTGCCGCATTGATAAAGTTTTATTAAATGTTGAGGTTTAGCATTCTTGAAGATATATTCCATAGTGGGGGCTTTGAATGCAAAGCTTTGAAGAATCATTCCATCAGTATTAAAAGTAAGCATGATTGAAAAAAGCTGCAAAAAGAAAAAAGTGACAAAACAGTGAATAAAAATTTAACAACGCAATGAAAAAAGAAACACGAATAAAAACGCTTTTAACAAATGCAAAAATGTATATGTTAAAAGCGTTTACATTTTTGCATATCGATGATGTAAGGAATGGAAGCAATAACACTTTTTACAACCGTTGAGTACACTTTCTATATGTTAAAAATCAATTAGAGTCTAATTAGACTGAAAAATTTAATCAAAAATTGATGAAAAAAAGTACAAAAAAATTTAGAAGAAAGTAAATGTTGGCGTTTCGTTCTTCAATGCCAATCTCTGTAAATTTTTTAAAAAACAATTACAGAGATTTGAAAACAAATCTTTTGTTACAAAAGACAAAACTTTGATATTTTATGAAAATCCGGTTTGTTAATTCATATACATATACGAGCATAACAAAAGAATCTGAAGAAGATCATCTCATATAATTAGGAACGTGCACAGTTTTTTCAAAGTTCGTCAAATGTTATAAGTTTGGTAGCATTCTAATTCTAAAGAATCGCCGTAAAAAAATCATTGGAAATAAAAAAAGAAAAAAGCAAAAAATATTAAAAATATGCTTAATTAATTGTTAAATATTTAGAAAAATTTATTTCTTCTGCCAGGGAACACATTTGTTTCGTAAATATTTTCGTGTCGCGTTAGCAAACAACACTTTTTTTTGCAGCAAAAAAAATTTTGTTTTTTACAGGTTCAAACCCCACCGGAGACACAAAAATATTTTTTATCTCCGATTGAGCTTATTTTTGGTACATATATGCTTTCGATTATTTTGAAGTGTTTTAGAGGACAAAGTTTTTTGAAAAATGCGAAAATTAAAAGTTTTTACATTGACCCTAAACTCTACAGAATCCAAAAATAAAAGCAGTTCTATTTTTAAAAAATTTTTATTTTATATAATGTAATATTATTAAATATCATCGGTTTAAAAAATATTGACCGAAATTTATAACGCTGGTTTTTTCAACTTTGAAGGAGGCGGACCCTTTGATCCATTTTTAAAAAAAAAGGATTTCGAAATATTTCTTTTTTTTTCCAAACCATCGATATTCGTGATCAGGGCGACTCTTGAAACGAAAAAATATTTCCTTTGTTAAAAAAATAAAAACAATGGAAGCTGTATTTTCGTTTCAAGAGTCACCCTGATCACGAATATCGATGGTTTGGAAAAAAAAAGAAATATTTCGAAATCCTTTTTTTTAAAAAATGGATCAAAGGGTCCGCCTCCTTTGAAGACCTATGTTCAATCTGAACTTCCTCCAATTTTTGATTGATCTTTAAGGATTTATGCTGTGTATTTTTACGCACAAAATTAAAACTTTCAGTTATGGTAACAATTGAATTTTACTAGTGAGATTAAAAAAACTGTCAAAAAATGCGATTTTTTTTGATATTTTTGAAATCGTCTCCCGGAGTTTACAGGGGTAATATGAGTTCGAAAACTTCTCCATTACTATTTTTTAATTTTTCTATGTATTAAAATTTATATATGTGTAAAGTTTCAAGCCGATACGATAAAATTAAAATTTCGACGTTGAACAGATTTTTGATTTTTGTTCGAATTTGAAAAAACATATTAAAAGTTTTTTTTGTTTTGCTTTTGATGGCTGTCTGGTTTCTTTCATCGATGATGAAATACGAAAAAAAAAATTTTTTGCTCGAAGAAAAAATATTTTTCTTCAACGTTTTCGACGACTTTTTTTTTGATATTTTTTTAGCCCTATGCACACAAACACACACCATTTTTTTTTCGCTGCGTTTTACAACGTTATAAACGATGTTGTTTTTGGCTTTTTTATTTCATCATCATTTTGTTTTTCAAATGTCTATCGAGCTTTTTTTCACTTTTCATTTTGTGCTGTTTTTAGGGTTAAAAACAGCTTGCTTTAAAAAATGTTAGCTTTATTAGAATTTTTTGATTTTATAAAGCATCGACATCATGATCATGATGGAGTTGATAATTTGAATACCCGATATATTTGCATGTATGCACTTGCAATTGGATTTTTATTATTTGCATCCGAATATGGTGTTAATTCAATTCAATGCTTTGATAAAGCAAGTTGGCGGTCATCTTGGAAGCAATATTCTGATGATTTATGCTTTATTGAAGGTTCATATTTTGTTAATTTAACTGAAACTAACAAATTACCTGCCCCTGATGAATTAAAAAATCTTAAAAAAGTTTCCTTTTATCAGGTAAATTTGATTTTGTAATTTTATCAAAAATCTTTGCAAAAATCAATTTTAGTGGACTCCATTCATTTTTGTTCTCATTGCTTTCATGTTTCATATGCCTCGAGTTTTTTGGGGTTCTATTAATTCAACATCTTGTAAGTATATTTTAAAGTTATAGCTTAGTTAAAGTAGTTTTTTGAATAGAAATTACAAAAAAAAATGGTGATATTTCAAATTAGTGAACGGTAATCCGATCCGATCCGACGGATTGATCCGTCAATCCGATCCGTCAAAATTCCCAATCCGTTAACAATCCGTCAATCCGATCCGTTGAATATTCTGATCCGTGATTTTTTTCTTTTTTTTTGACTCATTTCTGTCGTTGTCTATTTTTGTAATGACAATAGATATTTTACGTCTAGATCGTAAAACAGTCCACATTGTAAAACCATTGTAGATAAGACATGTCAAACTTTTTTTTATTTTTTTTAAAACAAACGTTTTAAAAAAAATAAAAAAAAGTTAGAAAAATATGTTCAATATTTCCTAACAATCCGACGGATCAATCCGTCAATCCGATCCGTCATAATTCCCAATCCGTTATCAATCCGTCAATCCGATCCGATATTTGACGGATTGATCCGTGATCCGACTTTTTGGTTTTCGGATCGGATTACCGTTCACTATTTCAAATATCAAAAGACCAATTTACAAAATATTTACTAAATCGTTGTCGTCCTTTTTTCATCAAAAAGAAAAACCAAATGCGTTTTTCGATCGCAGTTTTTGCACACTAAAAAAGTTGTCTCTTTGATTGAAAGTACCAAAAGTGGTTTAAATTCTTTTTGTTTCGAAAATTATATTTTATAATGCTTTGTTCAACGATCAAAAAAAATTTTTAAAAATCTTTTTCTTATAAAAATTTTGAATGTCCAATCGCCAATAATTTTTGACGTTAAAAAAATTGGTGATATTTCAAATTTCAAAAGATCTATTTACAAAACATTTACTAAATCGTTGTCATTTTTTTTCTTTAGATTTATATTTTCAAGAACTTTGTGAAACTTCATTAGAATATGAAGATAAAGAGCATACAGAATGTGTTAAAAAATTTGATACAGTTTCAACATCTCAACCTCCACGAATTCCTGCACATTTTGGTTTTGGATTTATTAATCGGTAAAAAACGGGTTTTATGGATTTCTATCAGAGTTGGGCAACATCGGCTATCATAATTGTTCTTTTATGAAAAATTTAAAAGTGTACAAAGCTAAATTTTCCATGCAGAGCTGATTATTTATGGGACTGTCCAGATCTGACGTCGTGTGTTTTAGGGGGGGGAGGGGGTCAACCAAAATCTGACGCTCCCTTATATAGATCAAAGGAAGAAATTTGACGGCGGGGGTTGGGGGTTCCAGAATTTTGTGTTTTTACCCGACGTCAGATCTGGACAATTCCTTAGATGTTTTTGAAATCTTTCTTTGCAAGACATTTAAAACGTTGACTGTGCAAGACTGCGAACAAATATGGCATCCGGCAATTGGGGGCTGTCCAGATCTGACGTCGGTGTTTTTAGGGGGGGAGGGGTTTAAGCTAAATCTGACGAAATCTGACGGGCAGGGGTGGGGGGTTTTTCCAAAATCTGACGTCGGCATAAACTGGTATTAAAGGTACAGAAAAATATTATTAAATTTTTTGCACCTTTTTTTCATTTGCTTTTTTGCTTTGCCGCCCACAACAAAATATGAATAGAAAAAGAACAATGCATTTTTCCCGATTTTCAGTATTGAGCATAATTAAAAAATTGTTAGAAATGCGATTCCCCTTTTAAAAAAGTCGTTTCAAACAATCAACAAATAGAGTTTAAACTAACCTCGGGCATTATCAACAAATGCAAAAAAAATATATGTTAAATGATTTATTTTTTAAAACTTAGTATTTATTACATTTTTAAAGAATCTGACGATTTTCTTGACGCAGGGAGGTGGGGGGTTTTACCTGAATCTGACGCTATCCGATTTCGGGGGTGGGTGGGTGCAGAATTTCCGATTTTTTCCCGACGTCAGATCTGGACAGTCCCTTGTCCAACTCTGATTCAAATTCATAAAAATAAATTTTAGATTTTACAATGAAAAAATTAGTGATAAATATTTAATTATCTCATATTTTATTGTAAAATTTTGGCACATTTTTAATGTTGTTGTTGCTGTAAGTTTAATATTCAAATTTCATTTTTTAACATTTTTTCTGTTTTTTAGCATCTTTTGTTATGTTTATTTATTTGTGATAATATTCAAGATCCATTGGGCTATAAAACATTTTTCAATGTTATTTCTGGTGTTGATTGGAGAAAATCTGGTGCATTTCCTCGACTTACAACTTGTTTAGTTGAAATTCGACAATATGATATGGGAAGATTTGATCGATATAAAAGAGAACAAGTTCAATGCTTTTTAGCTGCAAATAATTATATTGAAAAAATTTTTATTTTTACATGGGCACTTTTTGCTATTTTATTTATTCGAAATTGTTGGAGTTTAATTGAATGGGCGTGTAAAATTTGGAAATCAAAATCATATGTTTGTGAAATTGTTCGAGCTCGTTTATCTGAAATGAAACAAAAGAATAGTTTTGAAAAAAATATTGAAGAATATGCAAATATTTTATTACCTGATGCTCGATTTGCAATTTTAATGGCATCTTCACAAACTCGAGATTTTGTTGGTGGAACTGATTTAGCAGCCAATTTTCTTTCATGGGACACAAGTCGTGATGGATCTGCTTAAGCTTAAATAATTTGCTTGTTTATTATTGCATTTCTTTTAAATTCTTTGATAATTGTTTAAAAACAAATATTGTTTTATTTTGTCATATGTGTTTTCTTCATAAAAAGTTTATCAAAAATTTTTTGTTTATTCTTGAAAATACAAATCTAAATTAGAGCATTAAGTTTTAAGTTATAAGGTCGAAAATTATTCGTGACTGAGCAATTTTGTAAAATCCACGTTTTAGAAAAATTTGACATTTTTTAATATAAAAAATAAAAAATGAACTCAAAACTTAAAAACACCAGGAAATAAAAAATTAAGTTTTACAACAGAAAATATAAAAGGATATTTTAAGGCTATAATTTTTGAGTGACTTTAATAATATATAAAATTTTTTTCTTGGAGTTTTACAGCTATGAAGCTTTTAAAGTACAACTGACAAAACTTAATTTTATGGTTTTCTTTTGATTTCAAAATTTTTGAAATGAGCAAAAAATTAGTAGGTTGGAAAAAAAAGATTAGTAGGTTAAAATGAGGAAATAATTTTGCTGAAGTTTTTAAATAAAAATTATTGAAAAAAATTTTTATTTAAAATACCTTTTTTGATGAATATCAAAAATGTGTAAAAATAATATTATAGCAAAAAGAATCAAATTTATAATAATAAATCACAGAAAACTGATACAGCATAAAATATGAGATAAATAGATGAAACAAGAATCTATAAGATTTCAACCATTTTCAAAATAATATTCATATTATAACAAAAAACTTTTTTTGAAAAAAAATTTGAAATTTGATTTACAGCCTTAAGCCTTATTTTACAAAAAAAAACATTTAAAAAAGTTCGGCTTATGTATTTTTTGTAGAAAACATTTCTTTTTGAACAACTTTATTTAAGTGACATTCCATTTCCGGTACTCGATGGAGCTACATGAACCTTCAATTTTGGCTTATAAAACCATAACGGTTTCAACAAAATTTTGATTGTTGCTTTTCGATAAATTTTAATTACAAAAAGTATGCACAAACAATTTGTTATTGAATGAATAAAAAGTCCTTGTAAAGCATATGAAGCAAATGCTGAAAAAACATGTTTTTAATTTATTGCATCATTCTCACGTAATCATTTACCTTTACTACTTTTAACTTGAAACAAAACTGATAGTCCTATAATTGCACATGGAATTAAAATGACTATTGCAGGAACAGTAGATTGAATAATTAATGCAATAATAAACTCTTTATACATTTTATATGTTGTTGAAGAAAGTGAATTTTTTGCTGCAGACATTAATCTCCATGTTTTTAGCACAAAAATATTACTCATAATATTAATTGCAAAAATTTGTAAAACTGTAATAATTATAAATGCCGTAGATTTTTCAACTCGAAAACAACTGCACGGACCATCTTTATAAAGGTCATACATATTTGGGGCAGTTTCTTTTACGTATTCCAAAATTATTGATCTATCTTCAAGGAAAATAAAAAGTGAAATTATTGATGGAATTGGATATAATAATGTCCAAATTGTTAAAATTAATATGCCTTTGAAAGAATGAAAAAATTCAGTATTTCCTGTCATAACACAATATCGATAAACATAGCAAAAAAGTAAGGAATTTCCACAAATGCTGAAGAATTCTTGGAGAATTAACTAAAATTTCAAAAATGAATATTAGAGGGCGCGGGAGGTTTAATAAATTTTTTACTTTTAGGTTTTTTTTCGAAAACGGCATGAGCCATTTTGGAATCAGTTCCACTCTTTTTGTTCAGTCAAAAAATTGGTTGGCATTGTGTTCCAGGGATGTGCGGAAATGAGATTTTTTAACGGAACGGAAAACGGAAACGGAAAAAATTCTTAAACGGAAACGGAAACGGAATTCCGCACATCCCTATTGTGTTCTTCTAGTTTTTATTTTTTCTGTTAAAAAAAACGAAAAAACGAGCATTATCTTTAACAACTGTGCCTGATCTTATATTAATTTTTTACATACATTTTTATATTAATATTATTAATCAGCATAAAAAGCTGAATGAGATAGCAGAGAGTTTTGAAAAAAAATGTATGTAGAAAACTAATATACAATTAGGCACAATCGTAAAAGATAATGCTCATTTTTTTAACAAAAAAAACAAAAAGAAAAAAAACGCGATGCCAAAGCATTTTTTGGCTAAACAGCTGATTCCAACGTGGAGCCTGAAAATTAGGGTCTTTTTCTATTATTCTTTTGCTTGATTTTCAGGTTCATGCCATTTCGAGAAAAAACATTAAAAGCTCTCTTTAAAGGGAGAGTCTTACGTCTAAAAAAGTTTTTTGCGTTTAACATTGAAAATCAGGCAAAATATAAATAGGACAAAAACTTTTGCATGATTTTCAATATTAAGAACAGAAAAAAAATTGTTAAATGATGGGAATATATTTATAAAAGAGGATTTCCATTTGAGACAAAAAAAATTTTATTAACAGCATTTGAAAATCAGGCAAATTAAAAGACTTTTGGTCAAATGTGTTGAAAAGAAAGAAAAATATCAGGGTTCTGCGAAATTGAGATTCATAGGACCGAGATCGAAATAACCAAAATATTGTATTATGCCCGAAATCGAAAAAATGAAATTTCAATTTCTGTATTTCGGATTTTTCGAAATCGAAATTTCGATTTGGCAGAACTTTGAACATTATCATTTTGCACTCTTTTAAAGTCCAATTTTAACAAAATAATTTTGCAACAAAAAAATTTATATTTCTAAACTATAACTTACATACTGAATTAGTTCACCCCAAAACCAATTTAAATGTTTTGCAACTAATCCAGCCCCACAAAAACCAGGTAATGGAAAAGTTGGATATATTCCAAAGATTACAGTAGCATCCAAATCCATTAAAGCTGCAGAAATAACTGTTAATAAAATATAATATTTATATTTTTCCATTGATTCATTTGAATGTTTTAAAACAATATAACCAGTAAAAATATTAAATAACAAAACTGGTGCAGTACTTATATGTAAACGTTTACCGTAATTTTCAAGATCTTCAAAAGTATAACTTTCTTTAATTTTAGAAAAATTTGACATTTTTTAAAATAGAAAATGAATTTTTAAACTCAAAACTTAAAAACACCAGGAAATAAAAAATTAAGTTTTACAACAGAAAATATAAAAGGTTTAAGGCTATAGTTTTTGAGTAACTTTAATAATATATAAAATTTTTTTCTTGGAGTTTTACAGCTATGAAGCTCTTAAAATACAACTTACAAAGCTTAATTTTATGGTTCTCTTTTGATTTCAAAATTTTCGAAATTTGCAAAAAATTAGTAGGTTGGAAAAAAAAGATTAGTAGGTTGGAATGAGGAAATATTTTTGCCGAAGCGTAGGACTTTTTATTGAAAAAATTTTTTATATAATTTTTGATGAATATCGAAAATGTGTAAAAAAAATATTACAGCAGGAAGAATAAAAAAAGTGTTCATTTTATAAAAACAATGTAAAAAA
Source organism: Panagrolaimus sp. PS1159 (assembly GCA_963922195.1). Classification (NCBI taxonomy): domain Eukaryota; kingdom Metazoa; phylum Nematoda; class Chromadorea; order Rhabditida; family Panagrolaimidae; genus Panagrolaimus; species Panagrolaimus sp. PS1159. Next base: position 2,637,538 of record CAWUHW010000006.1, read on the forward strand.
TGTAAAAACTGAACTAACAGAAAAAATGGATTAATTTGTGCATTGATCTTTCACATGCTATTTGAAACGAAGATAAACATGAAGATTTGGTTTTTTCTGAAATAATCAAATATAAAAAATGTTTAAATATAAAATATTACAAACCTTTGCCATATTTTCCAACAATGTTTCTCTTTTGAAATTTTCTGGTAATTGATAAACTACAAATTCTTCCAAATTTGATGCACAAATTTTGTCAATAAATTTTTGTGACAATTTTAGATGTTGATTATATTCCCTAAAAAATAACTTATAATAAAATATTTATTTATTTGGAAAAAAACTTACAAAGATAAACGTTTAAGTTCTGCAGTATGGTCAAGAAGAGATTCATATGGAATAATTTCACCTGTTTTTGAAGTTATAATTGTTTTACAAAGATCAAGTTTTTCCAAGCGTCCAGATGAAGTTAAAAATTTGAAATCATCATATGAAATTTTTCCAATCTTCCACCAATAATTATTTATAAATTTTAAACATTTCAAATCACATATAACACATTTTGAAATAAATTGAGAAAGAAGATTTTCATGTTGAATGTAAAGTGTTCCACTGAAGCCCAAATTATTTGGAAGTTCTTCAATTTTATGATTCATTTCATATGGTGTAGAAAGTGTTTGATAAACAAAATAATGAGTTAATGATACACTATCACCAAAATAAAAAAATGGACATTTTTTTCGAATAAAATATTTATTTGTTTTCATTAATTTTAAAGCTTGTTTTTCGGTGGCATTCTTTTTCATGTATTTTAAAATATCAGCTGGAAAATCACTTTTTGGTGGCCATTTTGGAATATTAATTGTTGAAGTAATTTGAAGAATATCGGCTGATATTTCTGAAGTTCGAACAGTTGCCATTTCAAATCCTAAAAAATTAATAAGTTAGGATATCTTAAGAAAAGGATCCGTCATTGTTATATTCGCGATAAATAAATAACAACAAACTAATTTATTACAGATAATAATAAATTAATATTAAAAGAGAATGAGAGAAGCGACTCGATTAGAGACGACTGAAAACAAGATTATGAAATAAAACGAAGGCAAAGGTAAGCTCGGCAACGAGTCACACTTTGCCAAGAGACAAACAATATAGAAAATAAAGAAACAACAATACCCTTATCTCAGCGTTTTTTTTTTTGTAATAATTTTTGAGCGCTACTGTATCCGTTGATCCATTAAGATCGTTCCACACCCTCCAAAAATCACAACCCGCAGTAAACAATTTTTTATTATATAAACTTTATTTATTTAAGCAAAGACAAAGACAAAGAATTACACAAATAATTAAAATACAACACAAAAATATTTAAATTAGACATTTAAACAAGATATGCTTCTTCATCATGTAAAATGTAAGTATTTTTATCTTGTAAAACATCTTTTGCAGCATATGAATCATCTTTATAGCAGACATCTTTAAACATATAATATAATTCCATATTAGCAAATTTAGGACCAAGAAAGAGAATATTTCCATCATTATAACATCCACGCCATGAAAAAGTTGCAGAATCTTTGAATGGCAGGGATCTTTCAAGTTTATGTTCAACCAATAAATCATCACCAAAAATATCATTTTCATATAATTCAACTTTTGCGCTAGGAAGAATTTTTGAACCATCTTTACATTTTACAGTTCCCATAAAATTGTGACATCCAATTTTAACTTTTGTTGTATCTTTTCTAAAAAAAAAGATAAATGTGATTAAATTGAAAGAGTAAAAGTGATCCACGTTTGAATATATATGGGATTATCCAGATCTAAAGTCAGCAAAAAATCTGTTGCCATTTAAAAAGATAGGCAGTTTTATGCATTTTTCATTTTTAACGTTTTTTTTATTGCATGAACCTGAAGATCAGGCAAAAAGAACAATAGAAAAAGATCCTAATTACCAGGTTTATGCAATTTTGAAAAACAAACGTTTAAATGAAAAATGTACAAACACAGGAAAACAAGGTTGTTATAACCTTTCTTTAACTTCTCTATAACTTTACTATTCCTTTCGTTTTAAATAAAGCGAAGGTGAAAAAACTTTAACTTCTCCGTAATCACTCACGAATTATTGTGAAGTTAAAGTTTTTTCACACTAAAACGAAAGGAATAGTAAAGTTATAGAGTAGCAAATGTCGTGTAGAGAACCTCTTTTTCCTGTGAAACGATTCGCTGCCTTTAAGTGACGGATTTTGACATTCCCCCTCTAAAACAGCTAATATCGAATCTGGATAATCCCTATATAATAGGCTAATCCCATCAAAAAAAAATAAAAAAAACATACCCAAAAAATGCAAAAGTTGATTGAAAAAGAAGAAAAGCGCAGAGAATAGAGAGCATTTTGAAGCCAGCCATTTTTATTGAACCACCGTTTATTGAAAGCAAAAAGTGATGCAAATGATGAATTTTTCGATGAATTTACTTGTATTTATGCATTTTGAACAAAAAAATTAGCATGCAAAAAAATTAAAAATTTGCATAATATTTAATTTGCATTTTTTCAACAGCTATTATGGTATGAAAAATAATAGAGATATCATTGAATCAAGTTCTAATAACACTGAAAACCGTTAGTCATTAAATGAGTTAAACGAAAAAGAAAATTTGTAAAAAATAAAACATTTAAAAATCGATTTTAATCGAAAAAAAGCAAGAGCAATTTAGCTGCATAAGTTACGTTAAAAAATGTAACGTTGTTGTGACCGTACAATTTTCTTAATTGTATTTGCCTTTTGTTTGGCGTGATGTTCCTCTTTGCTATCACTGCAACTCCCAGACTTGTCTGCCTAGGCAAGGCATTGAATGCGCACGCACAAGGCACACAAAAAAAGCATGCTCGAGGCACGTTGCAATTTTTGTGTGCGCACTGAATGCCTTGAGTATGCGCATTCAATGCTTTTATAAGGCATACAAAAGGCATTCAATGCTTTTTACATGCGCATTTAATGCCAAACCTAGGCATACAAATATATTTTTTTTACTTCTGGATTATTATTGATACTTCAAAATGCTTCATATTTTCAGATTATATTCTGATTTTTTTGCTTTTAAAGTTTTTACAATCAAAAATAAAAGATTATAGTTGATTATAAATACTCAAAAAGCAAAAAAAATCGAATGTAAACCAAAAAATGGAGCAAATTGAAGCATAGATATAATTCATTCATAAAAACCCCGTAAAAAAAGTTGAATCCCTGCAACATACCAAACAGGAATTCCCTGAAACAAATCCCCAATGTTAAAAGATAAATAAACTCTGAAACTTACTAACAGAGATTCCTGAAAATATAAAAAGATTAAAAATAAATCCTATAACATACCAAATAGGCCTATTAATAGGAAAAGCTGAAAACTATAAATACATGTTAAAGATAAAAACTTCTGCAACATACCTAACAGAAGCTTCTGAAATAAAGTTATTAGACACTAATAAGAAAAGAAACCTGCAACTTACAAACAGGGTAGCTGAAATAAAAGTATGATTAGAGTGAAGAACAAAAGATAAAAGTATGGATAAACAACCATTAAAAACACATTTTACAAAAAATTTATTTCAGAAACAAAACAAAAAAACAAGTAGTAGCAAATTAAATATATTGAAGGATTCAACAACCTTTTTTCGCATAAATATAAAAACTTTATTCAAGAAAAAAAAGCAACAGATAAAGAAAAGAAATAACTTAGAAGGATTTGAACCTTTTAACACATATATTAAATAAATTTATTAAGAAATACAAAAAAATATATAGCAATAAAAGTGTAAAGATATTTGATCGTTTTAACGAGTTTAGCGGATAAAATAAATAAGTTTACTAAAAACACAGAAAATAACAATTTTATAGTAAAGTAATGAAATTTATTGAATTACAATAAAAACAAATAAATTATAACGGGTATGAAACAAGTACTGTACAAAAAAAGAAAAACAGATATACAAAAAAACTTAAATAAAGTGAAAATGAGTTTTAATTAGTATTTTCATCATCGGCGGTAATTCCAGACGGTCCAGGATGTGGTCCAGATTCAGATGTTGCAACAGCAGCAGGAGCTGCAGTTGGCGTTGACGGTGCAACAACAGGATAAAAATTTCTTTTTTAAAGATTCTTTCGCATACGATTAAAATCAATTGGTTGTGAAACAGTATGATAATATTCTAGTAATTCACATTTTCATGGAAGCTGAATAAGATCTAGCGAAACTTGACGACCATCACTAAAATTATGTCATTTTTTAAATTACCGTATCTCAATAAAAACATACCTATCAGAATATCCAATTAAAGTTTCAAGTGAAGTTGAAAGTTGTGCTTGAAAATGATCATCTCTTGGCTTCTTTTTTGGTGGCCCACGTCGTTTTTCATCTGATTCATCATCTTCTTTCACGAGCTGCTACAAGAATCTTTTCTTCAGCTGAATTGACAGTAATAAATCGAAGAACTCCAACTTCTTTCCTTTGTCCAATTCGATGTGCACAATCTTGTGCTTGCATATCTTGATATAGATTCCTATAAAAAATAAAATTAAAAAACATTAAACAAAAAAGATTTTACCAATCAGAATCAAAGATAATTACAGTATCTGCTGTTTGAAGATTAAATCCAAGACCTCCAGTTCGGGTTGAAAGCATAATAAGAATATATTTTGAACCGGGGAATTAAATTCTTTTAACATTGCATCACGTTTATCATGCTTTGTTGAATCATCCAAACGAAAATAAATAACTCCTAAAAATTAAATTAAATTAATTTTATATTAAACTTATAAAAAAAATAAACCTTTATGATTTAAGTAATTGGATAGTCTTTCCTAATCCCATTTCACCTGCTAAGATTCCATCCAAATTATTATTGTATGTATAATGATATTCATTATCATCAGAATCAGATGCAACATTTCGAGAAACCATTTCATATCCATGATCCATTTCAAGCCATGCTTCAAGTTCATCTTATTTTGGAGTTTCTTCAGGTTAAAGAATTTCTCCTGTTGCAAAATTTTTAATGATAACATTTATTTCATCATCATCTAAAAAAAGTAAATATTATGTGTCTAGAAAAAATGAAAGTCTTACTTTCAATACATATCTTTTCTTGCAGCATCACGTTCTTCTTTTTTACGCTTCTTTTCAACTTGTTGATGTTGTGGTAATTGTCCAGTTAAACTTTTTTTTTAACATATTCATCTGTTTGTTCCAAAAGACACACCAATCGTTTATCTTCTTTTTTATCCAATAATTGCCGATATCCTTCTTCATCTTCTGCCATTTGTTTCATTAGCCGAAGCTTTGCATTCTTTTCTTTTTCTTTTTTGTCGTTCCTTTTCACTATTTGCATGTTATGTTGCAATTGCTTTACGATTTACAACAAATATTTTAATGAAATGTAACAAAATCACGAGATGCTTGAATAATAGATTGTAAGAGGTCTGATAAAGTAACTATTATTTAATAGTTAACAATATTTATTTTATATTTATATCTTTTCTTTTTATTGCAAGTATTTTTATACAACAGGCACTGAATGCATTCTCATGATTTATTAATATTTAAAAAACATACAATGATAAAATTTATTGATAATAATTCGTGTTTAATGTATAAAACCAACATGTTCAACATCAAAAAACATGGCGTTGGCATTCGGTCACAAAAAAAAGTTGAACCTGCTGTGTGAATGCCCACTGACTGCTTTGAGTATGCGTAAAAAAAATTGAATGCCTCGCTTTGCAGTTTGTGCGCACTGAATGCTTTTTACGCATGCTCAAGGCAGTCAGTGCGGAAGGCACACAGTTGAGTCTGGGACGTTTGGCATAGGAATACCCAGCGCTTTCTTTCTTTTCTTGTGCGTTTCTTTCGACTCCACGACTCCGGAGTCGGAGTCGCAACAACACTTTTTTCTTTTACGCCAACCCGTTTTTTGACTGAACAAAAAGAGTGAAACTGATTCCAACGTGAATAGTTTAAAATGCCAAAGAAATCTGATTTTTAAACATCTCTGATTTTCAATATTAATTATAAGAAAAAAATTGTTGTGTATTTGCCTGATTTTCAGCTAAAGTCATAAGAGAAAAAAATTTTCCTGGTTTGTACCACAAAAATCACTCTTTTTAATTTTTAGTAAAACCTTTATCAAAATCCGTTGAAGAAGATTATAAAAATTCTTTAAAACTTTGGAAGAAACTTGAAGCAGCAAAAAATAATCCAAAACTTTGGTTAAAATTGTTGGAACAAATTGAAGATAAAAATGTTGTAATTGCAAATATGGAATTAGTTTTATCTTCGGATACAAATTGGGCAAAAAAAGGTTTTTGGTTAAAACTTATTGGAATTTTAAAAGAAGAAAAATCACGGGTAAGATTTTTATACGGGAATTTTGAAATCAAAATTTTGATATTGAAGAGAAGTCAGATTTTTACGAGGAAACAGAAAGATATTTTAAAAAGTTCTAAAAATTTCGAGCTCGTCTTCAGTTTTTTTTATCGACGAAGAAACAACAATTTCGATTTTGATACTTCAATTTCGTGCAGTAATAATTCAATTTTTTTCTTAATTCCGCATTGGTTTGTTAAATTAAGCTTTTAGCCAAGAAAATTGAAACTAAGAAAAAAATCGAAATTTTAATGTTGAAATCGAAGTATTTTTACTTTGCGTTGAAGTATCAAAATCGAAATTGTTGTTTCTTCGTCGATAAGAAAACTGAAGACAAAGTCGAAATTTTTAAAATTTTTTAAAATATCGATTTCGCACAAGTAAAAAAATTGTTTTCTAAACAAGTCATTTTTAGCATTTATTAAATGTTTTTTCTCGATAAAATCGATTATTTATTGATGATATTCAAAAACGAGAAGAATATCGAGCTGCAATTAAAGCATTTGGAAATATCGGACATCCGGTTTCAGAATATTGGTTGGATACAATTTATTTTGAATTTCAATTTGTAGATGAAGAATCAGCATATCAGCTCATTCAACAAATTTTAACATCAATGGTTCAGAATTCAAAAATTCCTGCCGAACTTGGAACCTTTGTACGTCAGCGAGATTTTTTTGTAGACACATTTGAATTTTATAAACATTTATTTTGAAATGTTGATCAAAATCTTATTCGTGAACTACAACCGATGATTACTAAAGTACCCAGAAAAATTTTACATTTTCAAAATCCATTAAATCAACAACTTTGCTTTCGAAATCCTCTAATCCGATATATCCTTAAAAATTCAAAAGCAAAAACCCTACGAAATTTTTTTCAAACATGCAAATATTTTTATGCTCTTCAATCAACACCAATTTGCTATCGATTTTCGCTAAAAACAAATTCCACTTTTTCAATGAAACAAGAATCTCTATTTTTATCTGAAAATGAAATCAATAATTTTGCAATGAGCATTTTTTTTGTTTCAAATTATTTTACTTGTATTTCTGGAAATCCAAGAATCCTTCTGCAATTATTCCAAAAATTTATAAAAGTGATGCAGAATTTTATAATATTCAGAACCAAGTTATTTATTTGGATAAACTTGAAAAATTAATCCCATTTCAAAGTGCAAAAACTGTAACATTGTTAAATTGCACCATTATTGATCGAAATGATGCAATAATCAATCACCCGACAATTTTGAATATGTTTTTGAAACGAAAGAATTAAGGATTTTGAAAGTGTTTTTTTCTTTGTCGAAATTTTTGTTGCTTTTTGTAAGACAAAAATTGTAAAATTTTTGAAGGTATTGTCCACGTTTATATAAATTGTTTTAACCAATGTTTTCCTAACACGAAAAAATTAACCTTTGAATGAAAGTGCGTTTAGAATGCAAATAAAATTTTTAGAAAAAATTTTTTAAACGCATTATTTCCTCGGCAGGTGAATTTTTTTTTGTGCTAATAAAACATCGACTAAAATCATTTGTATTAACGTGGACATTAACTTTTTTTTGACTTTCTTTAAACCTTTAAAATCAAAATATCAATGAGGTGTTTTGAATACTTAACTGATAATGAAATTAAAAGTTATGTTTTGAAGCATCTTTTGATTCAAAATTTTTTGTTTTTCTAGCTATTTGTTTGATCAATAAATTTGTTATCTTATCAATTGTGTTTTTCTCTGTGCTGTAAACAATAAAATTTTTTTCTGAATCAATGTAGTTTAGAAACAGCTTTTAAAAACACAGATTTTTTGTAAAAATTTTTTAACAAAAAATTAATACTTCGAAAATTTATTTAAAAAAAGATATACTCAAAATTACATTATTTTCAAATTTCAATTTTATTTATCATTAAATGAAATTAAATTTTAACAGAAAGTAATTTTATAATCAGGTGAAACTCGGCCATTATTTCCTCGGCAGGTGAATGTTGAAGATGTATCATCATAGGCATAGCTATAATCTTGTGGGCAAATATCTTTAAAGATTTTAGGATAATTTTTTGGCCATGTTGAAGATTTGCATGATTGTGGTGTACCGTATGCCCCACGGCAGCAATAATAATCAGTATTAAATTTTGTGCAAGCTGAATAACATCCGATAACTTGTCCACTACCAAAAAGTGGATCAATAAGTTGAAGTTCTGGAGGGCATTTTGAATTGACATCAGCATTACATTGTCCAATTGCTTTACAATCCATTGGACCACCATTTGATTGAAAAGTTCCACCAATTGGTTCAACTCGAACTTGAACATTCCATCCATCAACGAGTGAAATATCATAATAATCTTGATTTCCAGCACCACCAAGGGTAAATTCAGCTAATGAAGCTGGAGGTCGGCCACCTGCACCACCACATTGAAGTTTATTCTGAAAGGGATATGGAATTTACGGTGCCAAAAGATTTTAAAGAAAGGATAAAAACTTGAAACATCGGATATATGAAATCGCATTATTTTCAGCCTTTAAGAGATTTGATATATTAGTGCTAATTTTTTTAGTTTCTTGATTTTTGCAAAAAAAATTGTTTTTTTAAGAATTTTATTGTAAATTGGATATATGAAATCCCTCATCGGATTTCATATATCCCCCAAAAACTTACACCACAAAATCCAGTCCCACAATTATAGCTATTATCACACCATGTTCTCGTCCAAAATCGTCCAGCTTGCCATCGATCGGGAACATAAACATCATGGGAACCACCTTGTGCAATTTGGAATCCACCACCTTCTGGCAATGTAGAACCTTGAATACCAGGCCAAATTGGACCACCACAATTATTGACAAGAGTAAATTTAACAGCCGAAACGCATTGAAAAATAAGCGCAAAAGCAACAAAAAGTTTAAGCATGGCTGAGCTTTTTTTTGATGGCAACAAAAAAAAGAAGAAGCTGTTGTTTTATTTCCTTGTTTTTGAAACCTCTTTTTATAGATCTTTGAAAAACCGTTATCAGTAATTTTTCGATGATAAAAAAAGGCGGAAAGTGAACCTTATGATTAAAATGATTAAAGTCAATGTGTTCCATGTTACTCAAAAAAATGTTTGAAGAAAATACATTTTTTGAATGAAAAAGAACAAAAAAGACTTAATTTAATGAAATGTTTTTTACACAGAACAATGTTTTCGTAGCCTTATTTTTAGCTTAAACTATTACTTTAAAAAAATTTTTTAGCACCTTAATTACAGTATACTTCAAAGAATGATTTAATAATACATAATATAAATTTAATTCTACCTGGCTTTGTTCCTGATTTAGTTCAATAAAAAACTGTAATTTTATTTTGTTTCAAAATTTTCTATTTGTCTTGTTCAACTTAATTTTTACAAAAAAATATGTGCAGCTTTTTTTCTTTTTTGTTTCCGGTTTTTCATCCAAAACTTCCAAAAAATAACGTTAAAACAGATAAAAAAAATTGCTAATAATTACTCAATTTTACCAATGTATAATAATTATTGTACAAAAATATTTATCGGAAATGAAAATTTTAAAATTAAAAAAAATTTTGTACTATTGTAGGAGATACTGTAACGATTTTTATTTGTAGCATGAAAAAATTGTACACATTCTTTTGCTTAAAACTTTAGAATTTTTCAGACACAAAGATAGCATGAACCCTACATACAATCATCAACACAGATTGATCATTTTATCAGCAGAAGAAAAAAACAATGAATGCTTTTTTCGTGAAAGGAAACAAAAAAGAGAGAAATGGCTACATGGTCAATGACACGCTTTTTTATGTCTTTTTTGTTCAAAAAAATCTAAGATTTCAAACAAAGCGATTGTACCCTAGTATAACGGTAGAAATGTTGAAAAAACTTAAAAAACAATGCATAAAAAACACGTACACGAGTGCTAAAATTCTGCTGCAAAATTTTAAAACTAAATGGAATATCAACGTAACAAAATCAACAAAAGAGAGAACAAAAGGGATGCAAAGTTCGTGTTGTAAAAAATATTCAAGTTTTTTTTGCGTTCACTAATACTTTTTAATTTTTTTATTAACAACTTTTGTTTTTTAGAATTTAGAACAGTGCCTGCAGTTTTCTGTTATACTTGCAAACAATGTTTTTTGTGTGTAAGAACAATTCATAACAGTTTTTTAAACATTTTTGAATCAAAATTGGGTTTAGAAATATGGTGACTCAAACGCTTTTTTGCGCGCGAAAAGAAAAAGATTTAAAGACTTTTCGAATTTTTTCGTGTTTACTTTTTTTCAGAGCAGCGCAGTTCCTAAAAAAGGTCAAAACTTTTTCTTTTTACACGTGTTTTTAGAGTGTTTCTTTTATCTAAAAACATGGATGATACATTTAATATCGATTATTGTCTTACAAAAGAGCGTGTACAATTTGGTAAATATCGATTTGTTAAAATTGATCCACATCCAAGGATTCCAATTTTTCGTTGCTGTCCAAGTCATGATGGAGATGTAAATGTTCCACAACAAGGCAGAAATGTAAGTTATATATGTTTTAATATTTAACTAACTTTATTTTTAGAATATAAATCATCAGCAACCACCTTTGCCTACAAATTTCAACTGCAGTTTTGTTAATTCTAATACTTCTCATGCGAATGCTTTGCCTAAACCTTTACCTCCTCCTGTATGTCTATTTTTCCATCTTTTGTAATCTTTTAATCAATGTTTTTAGCAAATTACAAATGATGATTCATTTTATGATGACGATGATGATGATGATATGGATGTTGATATTTTATCTTCTAATGGAAAGGTTTGCTTAGGCTTATATATTTGTATTAATTGAAATTCTTTTTTAGTATGCTAGTGCTGCCCTGTTTGGCTTTCCTGAAGTTCCAGAACAACTTTCACGTTTAGAAACAAGTGATATTCAAATCCTTGATGTTCTTCCATCAACTGCAAAACCTACGGCTGCTGCTGCTGCAAAATATCCAACTGTTGGAACCATTAATGATGACGATGATGACTTCGATAATGATGAAGAATTTTTGGCTGCTGTTGATGCTGATACACCAATCAATAAGGGAGCAATCAAAGATCCACCAAATGATATTCAACCATATTATGTTGGAATGGGGCCACGACATGGTTTGTTTTAGCATTTGTTAGTGCTTATATATTTCTTTTGTATTTTAGATATGCATGGAAAGTTTAAAACTTATCTTAAAGATGATGGTAATGAATTTATGGATAGCGGTAAACATTTCTCTTTGCATTTACATATACCATTTAAGGCAACATTTTTAGTTAAAATTCTTGGAGCTCAACGTAATGCTGAAATGTATCGAACTTTAAAGAATGTTTTTGGACATAATGATTTTCGTTTACGTCAAAAACCTGCAATTGTTGCAATTTTACAAGGCTTTGATTGTTTTATTCTTATGCCAACTGGTGCTGGAAAAAGTTTAGTCTATCAGCTTCCAGCCGTTCTTAGTCCTGGAGTTACCATAGTTATTTCACCATTACTTGCATTAATTAATGATCAAGTTACAAAACTTCAAAGTTTAGGAGTAAGAATTTTCTGAAATGCTTCATTTTCTTTAGTTGTTGTTTTTTTTTAGATTAATGTTCAAACTTTAAACAGTACCAAAAGCGATTATAGTTCAGTCTTTGTACAACTTGAAGCACCGAATGTTGGAATTAAACTTCTTTATGTTACTCCTGAAATGGCATTTTTTCGTTTAATTTCTTCTTTATCGTTTTATTTCTTTTTTTTAGGTTGCCAAATCTCCCCGATTTCTTACCGCTATGAAATCTCTTCATCAACGTGGACTACTTTCTCGAATTGTCATTGATGAAGCACATTGTATTTCACAATGGGGACACGATTTTCGTCCTGATTATGCTCGATTGGATATTTTTCTTGAACAGTTTTCCCCAAGAGTTTCTGTTATTGCTTGTACTGCAACTGCAACTCCTAAAATTGTCACCGATGTTCGTGCTCATCTTAAAATTCCAAATTCCAAATTTTTCATGTCAAGTTTTGTTCGAGATAATTTGAAATACGATGTTCAAGTAAAAAGTTCATATTCAATAAAACGACTTATTATTGAACTTAAAAAAAGATATGGTGATTCATCTGGAATTGTATATTGTTTGGCTCAAAAGGATACCGAAGCTGTTGCAGAATTGTTTCAAAATGAAGGATTTTCTTGTGCTGCATATCATGGAGGATTACCTGATAATGTCAGAATTGGTGTACAAAATGATTGGATGAATGGAAGGCTTTCTGTTATTTGTGCAACTGTTGGTAAGCATTTAGTTTACTGTAGTATTTTGCTCATATATATTTTTTCAAGCTTTTGGAATGGGTATTGATAAAGCAAATGTTCGATATATTATTCATCATTCACTTCCAAATTCTGTTGAAGCGTATTATCAAGAAACAGGTCGGGCAGGACGTGATGGTCTTCCAGGTGAGGTTTATTTCTTTCACGGTATACTGTAACTTCTTTATGTTTAGCATATTGTGTACTTTTATATAATTATCAAGATCATATTCGTCGTCGAAATTTACAAGAAAATAATGAAAAAGCTTACAGTAATCAAGAATTAACGAAGCAGCAAAAGCGATCACTTTATGAAATTGTTGATTATTGTGAAAATGTTACAAAATGTCGAAGAAAAATCTTGGTAGAACATTTTGGTGAAATTTATGATGCATCAATTTGTCAAACTTCAAAAACTTCATGTTCTATTTGCGAAAATATTATTGAACTTCGAAAAAAGTTTCAACTTTATAATATTACTGCAGATGCAAGAACAATTATTAATGGAATTCGTGCAATTACAAATGCATCCATTTCATATGTTGCAGAATTATATCGTGGTACTTTATCAAAGAAAAATGAAGAAAAAGCTATGAAAGCAAATCATAAAGCTTTACCATTTTATGGTCTTGGACATACTTTATCTGAAGCAGATGCGATTCGATTACTGAGAAAATTAGTTATTGATGAATATCTTGATGAAATTATTATTCAAGGTGGTTATAGTAATATTTATGGTGTTATTGCTCCTTCAGCAAAAGGAATTGCTTTTGCAAATAATGATAATCAAAATGTTCAAAAAATATTTATTCATTTTTCTACTGATAGCAGAAAGAGTACATCAAAATCTAATACAAATGTTCAATTTTCAATGACTTCTGCAACAAAGGCAACAGAAACTGATGCATTGAAAGAAAAGTAAGTTTCTTGTTTTTATATTTTAGAAATTTCTTGTTTTTTAGGTATCGCTTCAAACATAAAGATATTTTTATGCGATGCAAAGCAAAAATTGAAGAATTTTGTAGAGCTCAAGCACGTAAAGAAAATTTTTCTTCGTATACGGTATGTTTTTTTTAAATAATTATTTTACCTCTATTTTTTAGATGATTATTGGATTAAAAGGTATTGAAGAACTTGCTGCATTAATGCCTCGAACAAATTCTGAACTTTTACAAATTGATTCAATGACACCTGATAAAGTTACAAAATATAGTGAACAAATAATGGGAATTTTAAAAGAGTTTTGGGCAGCTATTGATAAACGTGAACATGATGAAATTAAAAGACAAATTGATTCTGTTAATGCAATTCAATCACAAGCTCCTTTAAATATTAATGGCAACAATGATGATGGCGCAATGCCTTCAGCTTCTTATGGACGACCTTCTTTCGGCAGAGCATCATTTGGTGGAAATCGGGGAGCTGCAAATAGTAATAATGGTGGTGGAGCTGCAAATCAATTTATAACAAATGCTGGACGAAAATCTTTCAATTCTGCTAAAAATAAAGTTGCTCGTGGAGAAGCTGCAAAACGTGGTGGTGGTGGAATAAAACCAACAAGAGGCAGAGGTACAAAATCAACTCGATTTTCTCTTCCTAAAGATTAATGTATTATTTTGTTATATTTAGTTAAGTTTTTTGTTGTTTATTTTATACTATATAAAATTTTGAGTTTTTTTTATGATTATGTGAAAAAAAGCCAGGGCACGTAATATTTTTGGAAATTATTTTCTACCGGACATTAACAAGGGAACCAATTGATTTTTTTGCATTGTCTTAAGTAGCATACGATATTGTATACTAGAGTATTATATTCGATAAGGTGCAAAATGACTATCTTCAAACGGGCCGCTCATAATTTGGGGGAATACTATTAGATGAGTGGAGTAATTTGAAATATGTCCTTTTCCAAAATCGGCGTTACATGTTAATCGGTTCCATGTAAGCCATCAACCCACAGTCAGTGTTAATTCCATGATCCCTTATCAGAATATTTACCAAGGATTAAATAAATCTCTTCCCGTTTTTTCAATTTTTTGAACAACAATATTTTCTTTATCCGCCGCCATTTTAATGTTCTTTTTATAAAATTTACTATGATTTTTACGTTTTTTTACAAACTTTATATTACTTACTCTTTCAATGCTTTTTTATTTTAGCGCGTATTTATATTTTAATAGATACCTTTGTTGTTAATTTATTGATTTTTTGTCAGGTGACCTTTTTTTGCCCCGCACCACGCATCTATCAATTCTTTCTTTTGCCATTACTATTTTGTCTTCGAAAGCTTACATTTTTCTTATTGAATTTGTTTTTTTGGAAAAAGTACTAAACGTCCAGACCAACTTATTTAAAAAAAATCACATGATTATACTTAATACGCAATAGATGATGGCAGCAGGAAAATGTAATTGAGACCTTTTAAGGCATTCACATGATTGAACTTAAGTGTTTCTCAAAGTATTGAAAGAAAACTTTTTTTTTCTAGGATTATTTTGTATACCATCTTTCTATTTTTTGGCAACGAAAAAGCTTTATTTATTCAGTTTTTTGTGAACTTTGTCTTAAATTAATTTAGTTGATTTAATATTTTCTACTATGACAACATATGGATTATCGTATCGTGCCATAGAAAAATGTGATGAAAGTTATAAAAAAGTTGCAGCAAAATTGATACAAGATTTGGATGATGATGACGAAAAAACTCAAAATATTTGTAAAACTTTTTGTGCAAACTATTTTTCACCTTTTTTGCAATACATGTGGGAAGATATTTTTTCTTTTACATATTCTCCTCAAGAAGCAATATTTCATTTTGGATTTTATGACGTTTTCGAAAAAAGACATGTAATAGGTTCGATTCAAAAATATACACACATTGAATTAATATTTTTAGTTACACTTAAAACTTGTTAATCAAAATAAATTAGATTGACATACAAGGTTTTGTTTTTGGCACAACGATTTAAATGTAATTTTTGTTCAAAACATTGAAGATTTTATTTTTTCTCATTCTCACCTTATCAAATGTATGGAATATATTAAACGGCTATCAGGTATGTCTAAAGAATTGTTTTTTATGATAAAAATCCTACAAACAACGGCTAAAAACGTTTTTATAAAAAAAATTTGCATTTTTTAGCAGCTCCAATTAACAAAACTTTGGAAAAAAAATATGAAAAAGCTTTAAAATTATATCAAGAGATTAAAGAAGCAAAAAATGATGAAGAAAAATAGTTTGAATTAATACAAAGTTGGAATGATGAAGAATTTATTGCTCATAATATCGAATACAAAATTAGTGAAAATCTTTATAAAAAAAATTTATGGAAATTGTATATTGAATATTTACGTCCTCGAAATCCAAAAGCAATGTTAGGTATGTATTCTCGATATTGCCGTTTCTTTCTTGATGACTTGAAAATGAAAAATGAATTTGAAGAGCAAGCAAAAAAGTGTGGAGTAAAAGTTGAGAAAAATAAACTTTTAAATTTTCAAGAATATGCTTCAATAATTATGCCAAAAATTTATTTTGAACGAAAAAGCCCAAACCAAACCCATGAATTTTTGTCAACAGCTGCAGACCAATACATTTTATTGCCGAATCCCCTAATTAATTATATTATGAGAAATCCACTGATATTACAAAAACTATTTTTTTCATGCAAATATTTATTTCAAAAACAGCAAACACCAATTTGTCATCGATTGATTATTGCAAAAAGGCCACCAAATTTTTTTGGTCCGCATCCCTATGCAGTTGAACCAAAGATTAGTTTTCGAGAACAATCTTTAAAGATTGCTGATGAAATTCCTTATATTCAAAAATTAAAAAATTTTTATTTGACAAACTATTTATATATTGGTGAATCTAATGACAAGCTTTTGCTTTCTAAAGTTATTCCATGCATTTACAAATGCTGTGTTAAATATTTGGTGATAAAATTTAATATTATCAAGTTAAAAGAATATATTTTTTTAACAAAAGAAAGAACTGTTAAGGAAATTAAATTCATCTACATTAAAATTATTAAAGATGACAATAAACTGGCTTCATTGGAAGATATAATGCAAACATTAACAAATGCTTATCGTATTGAGTAAGTGAAATATTTTGAATTTTATACATATTTTCGAATAAATGAACATAATGGATAACTGTTTTGACACAGTTAGCCATTTAGGGGCTGTCCAGATGATGACACGTGACATCCGGACAGCCCTTTATGTTTTTTTTCGAATGGTTTGAAAATTGTAAAAAAATTTTTTTTACGTTTTTTTCGAATATTTTTTCTATTGTTCAATCATCAGAGCATTTTCGATTGTCCTTTTGCCTGATCGTCAAAGCCTTTCGAAAAAAACACGTAAAAAATGAAAAATAAATCAAAGCGTCCGCCCCTTTAAAGGAGATTCGTCATTTGTTCATTTTTCGATTTCATAAAAAAATTGTGAAAGCGTAATAGATTGAAAATCAGGGTTTTCGCTCCAAGAACGCCACACTTTTATTCTTTTAGAGAAAAAAAAATGTGGCGTTCTTCAAGCGAAAACCCTGATTTTCAATCTATTACGCTTTGGAAATTTTTTTATGAAATCGAAAAATGAACAAATGACGAATCTCCTTTAAGCGACATTTGAACACGTAAAATTAGGTTTAATATTTATCTGAAATTCAAATAATATAAACTTTTTTAAGTTTACAAAATTCAAAATACAATTATAATTCCATTCCTGTAGAAATAAATTCCCAATCCTTTGATAATATAAAGGTTATGCAAAGGACTGCAAAACTTCGTTACTTTTCACTTTGTGTTTCTGCTTACGCATTTGATTCATACAAGTTTTTTGATTTTATTAAGGTTTGGTTTCTTTCTTAAACACAAACATTATTAAATTATATCATAAAATTTAAGGAGAACATGGAAACGGAATGTTTTTTCGATATTCAATTTGAAAATAACAATTATAGTAATAATTGTATAAATTCGATCCGCACTTCGCTTAATTCTTTAAGAGATTGCGGTTTAAAGCTTTTTGGTAGTGTTAATGGATTTAGAATATGATCATCAACCATAATATATCATCATCAAATGCTCACTCTACTTTTTTTACCGTACACTTCGAAGAAGATCGTGAATAACTAATTTTTGTTAAATCTCAACATTTTATTATTTCAGAAGAAATTTTTATGTATGTTTGTTTTCATTTCTGTAAGCTCAATTAAAATTACTTGAGTTTTTCATAAAACGAGCTATAAAATTGATGTTTAAATAAATGATTTCAGTGATTTAATTAATTTTTTGCACAAAAGAAGAAAAAAATTGCAACAAAAAAGTGTAAAATCTGAATGAAGAAAACTCTTTCCCTATTTTTAATGAAAATTGCAGAATTTACAGAATCAACATGTTTTTTGGAGTTTTGTTTGGTGTCACAGATTAATATGAAAATCAAATATTTTTTTAATAAAAACAAATAATTTCGGTTAATGAACTCTTGTTTGAATATTAAAAACAACAAAATAAAAGTAATTTTGAAAACCTAAATTTGAGTCCAAATTTGGCTGTCATGGGAAAAAAGTTCTTCCTATCACTTTTTGTGCAAAAAAAGAATTTATCTGTTTGATTAATTGGGATCATTTTGTTACAATAAAAAAGAGAGAAACTAAACTACTTTTTATTTTTCATTTTACAAAAAACATTTAATTTTACTCAGAAATAACAGTAAAATTAAACGAGGTCATTGCAGTTTTACCACCATGGATTTGCAGCAGCATAACCATGTCCATGTCCATGACCACCAAAATGATGTGGAGCATATCCCCATCCATTTGAATGTCCATATCCATGTCCATGAACATCATCATGTCCATGATGTCCACCACCAACATGTCCAACATCATGTCCATCTCCAAAAGCTGTGCCATAACCCTTTGCATATGAATCACCTTCGGCACGGGCGCCTTCTCCACCATATTGATAATTTGCCCAATCAGATTTTGCACCTTTTGCAAATCCAGTTGCAGATCCACCATCATGGGCATCATCATGTCCATATTTATGTCCATATCCTTGATCATAAACTCCATGATCATCATGTCCTGCACCATATCCATCACCATGTGAATTTGCATAACCATAATATGGTGCAGCACCCCATTCATGTCCACCCCAACTTCCACCCCATGGATTAAAGCTTCCTGAGGCAAATGCAGCATTTAAAATTGCAGCAAAAAGAAGGCAAAGTACAGCCTTTGAAGAAGCCATTGTGGAAATGAGAAATGAATGGAAGAAAATGAAAAAATTGATGTTCATTTGATTCTTCGAAAGCTGCTTTTATACTGTCTCAAAATCAAGGATTTAATTTTAATGGGACTCATTTTTTGTAGAAAAAAAAATTGTCCAAGACGGCAAATTTTAAAACGTGTTTTTCTCTTTTCCATTCAATCAAGTTCAGACTCATTCAAATGTGTAATAATTTTATGAGATTTTTATTGTCATCTTTTTTTTTTTCTTTAAAGCTAAACTAGTTTAAAGAAAATATGAAGCAGAAAATTATTATGTCTGCTTTCCGGTATTCGACTTTAAACTCCATGTTGTTTCGAAATTAATAATTTTGTTAGTTTTTAAAAAAAAATAGAAATTTTTTTTGCTTAATATTATTTTAATAAATACGCCGTTATTTTTATCTATCATCGTATCTCGAAATTGTTCAACACAAAAAATGCCCTTTTTTCAGGGTTTTTTTGGGGGAAATTTTTTTAAATATTGAACGTTCAACTTTGTTTTACTCTATCCAAGTCAGAAATGTCAAAAATTTTATGATAAACTGCATTTTTTAAAAAAAGAAATACAACCCAAAATCAGAACTCATTTTCTCTTTTTTTTTCAATCTCCATTTCTTGTTCCTGATTCCAATTATCAGTAGAAAATTTTTTATTTGTTATTGCAATGCCTTCAAATTTTTTACTTGAAAATGTAAGACTTTTTAAAATAAAACAAAGAAATTTTTTATAAAATTTTTTTGTTTCCCTTTTTTTCAGGAACTGGTATTACCATTTTCTTTAGAAGGGACAATAAATGAAAATCAGCTAAAAGCTTTAGCAAATAAGATTTGCAAAATGGATATTTAGAATCTGATCAATTTATTGTTGCACATTCTTTCCCTATAAAATATTTTCTCAGAATTTATCCAAATGGAATCAAAGAACAAAATTTGAAGAAAAGCATACATTTTTTTATGTTTACGTCAAAACAAAAAATCCATTGTTTTTCTTTACATTAATTTCTCAAGAAAAATGTTTTTAGCGTTGGGATTTTCGTTGAAACATGATTTGGTAAGGTTAGTTTTGAAATCGAAATTTTTGACATTTTTTCGATTTTTGATTAATAAAGAAATTTTTATCGCTTATTAAAAAGGTCAAAATTTAAAACCGAAACTTTTGAAAAAATTTGAAATAAAAGAAATTTCGATTTTTGAGAATTTATCAACTTTTTTTGAAACATAAATTTCGATTTTCATTTTTTCTACACTTTCGAAATTTGCAAACTTTTTCGAAAAATTTTGATAAACGAAAATATTTTTTTCAGATTTGGTCAAACAAAAAAATTACTTGCAATAATTTCAAACTTATTTTTTCCATTTCTCGTAAATGGTTACAACTTTTTTGGTAAAAATTGTGCAACCTATGGATTAACGGAAATATGCAAATCTGAACTTGGTTCAATTTTACTTTTGGCTTTTATCATTAATTCTGCTTTTTGCATTTTAACATTATTCTTTGTATTTTTTGTTATTTTTAAAACAAAAAATATTTCAAATTATCATGCAAAAGTTGAACGACGATTTATAATTCAAACAATTCTTTCAACAATTTTTTATTTTTTTTATTGGTTTTGAACTGCTTGTTTAAATTGTGACAAGGGGACTTTAATTGGGCTGGCTTTAGTGTTTTATGTATTTATTCATTATGCAAATATGATTATATTTTTGATTGTTTCACCTGCATTTCGACGAAATTTTTTTCAATTTTATCGAATTCCATTGGGCAAATATTTTAAAATTGGGAATCAAACCATTGTTTTGGTTCCAACAATTTCGAAAGTTTCAAATTACTGATAAAAAATGATATGGTTTTTGATACAACCTTTTTTAAATATATTTTTAAATCAAAATTTACCGTTGCGTTAATTTTGATTTTTATGAAGTAAAAAATTTTAATTTTTTTGTTAACATCCTTTGGGATTCCATCGAAATCCCAAGGACCAAAATCGAAATTCCTGAATATTTTTTTTAATCTGAAATCAAAATAATTTTTTCCCTCCAAAGTCGAAATTTTGATTTCGGTATTTTGGACTTATTGAAACTTAAATTTCAATTTCTCACAACCCTGGCGGCATACTGTAATACTCTTTCCCCCTTTATTTCTAAAATCTTATCAACCCTTTTTAATTTTTTTCCAGCAAACAACGACCGTATCTTTTTTTCTAAATTTATGTAAATGTAACTTACAAAATTTTACCACACAAAAACACAAGAAGCAATAAATTTATAATCACAGAAATCAATACAATTTTAAAAAAAGAATTTTAAAGCATACTTTCACAATTTCTTTTTATTTCCATTTCTAATTCAATTATTTCACTGTAGCATTTTCCAAGTTTAAGAAGATATTCATTGAGTTCACCAGCTTCAACATCATCTCCATCAAGTAATTCAAAATCAATTTGAACATTACATTCAGGTTCAGCATTTTTCTAAAACAAAGTATGATAAATTCAATCAAAAAACAACTCAAAGCTTACAAGAATAAATTCTTTAAATAATTGAAATTTAAATAAACGACGAGGAGTAATATTTTGAAGAACAAACTTGGAAAATTTTACATTATGATTAACAGAAAGCAATCCTTCATAACTTTCTTCAGTAAAATGAGCATTTGAGATTCTTAAAGAAAAAATATATATTACATGATAAAAAATGTTTAAACTCACTCAATAGATTTTTTTGCATTCGGAACTTCGGCAATAATATTTTCTACAGGTGCATACATAAGTGTACCATATTCAACAGGAAAGTTCAAACATTCTGCAATATTCAATTCTTCAATTGTTCCTGTTTTTGCCATTTTTTTATATCCTGACGAACAAATGCCATACAATGATTCAAGCTTCTTAATAGAACAATGAAAAAGTTCAGGAAGAACAGCAATTCCTCCATGATTTGTATAACAATCAGTTAACCAAAAATCTTTGAATGTTGATAAAAAATGATTTGAGACACAAATAACAGTTTTTGCTGGATCCAATATTTCTTTTTCACCGTCAGGAACAATTTCAAGATGACGAATAATATTTCGACGAAATTTAGCATAGAAGTATTTTGAGCATTTATAAAGCTTAATCAGATGTTCAGGTTTGAGATGCTTGAAGACATAATCCATAATTGGATCTTTGAATGCAAACCGTTGAGGAACTATTCCATCAGTGTTAAAAGAAAGCATTTTTAGCTGAAAATATTTTGATTAGTAAAATATAAAAAATTGGTTTTGAAAAAACAAATCAACAAAGTTGTTTCAGCAAAAAAAACCAAAAAAATTTTACAACCATTTCAGTTTTGGCAAAAAGAGACAAAGAAATTTTTGAAGAATATTTTTTATAAAAGCTTGGCATTCATTCTTTTTCTATCACTTTTTCCATCGTCACTTTGTGTTTTTTGGTGTATTTCTTTTATATTTAAACTTATACATTTTTTATATTATATCTGTTACTTCTGGCAAACAACCGTCGTAACAACGCAACCAGTAAATAACGGTGAGACACATCTTTTATTATTTTCTGCGTGCTTTTGTTTGTTTTTTGTCAGCCTTTTTTTTAAATTCTGAAGTCGAGTTTGCGTGTTTCCTTTTATTCTAGCGAGATCTTTAACGTGTATCATTAAAATTATACATTTCAGCTTGTTTTTTCAATCATGCTTACTTTTAATACTGATGGAATGGTTCTTCAATGTTTTGCATTCAAAGCCCCACTTATGGATTATTTCTTTAAGAATCTTAAACCTGAACATTTAATTAAACTTTATCAATGCTGTAAATTCTTTTATGCTAAATTTCATATTAATATTATTCGTGATCTTTTTGTTATTGATGATAATGTACCAGAAATTCTTTATCCAACAGTAACTGTCATTCATGCTTCAAATACTGCTTTAAAAAAGCTTGCTGATTTTTGGATCTCTGATTCTTTCAATTCATTTTACAATGTTCATATTACTCTTCCCACTTTTTCTCGGTGTACTATTAAGAAATTGGTATTATGTAATTATATTAAACATAGTGAATTTTTAATGTTAACCAAAGCTGGTACAATTAAAGAATTGAAGATTAAAGGTGTTTTTGCTGATGACGGAGTTGCTTTTATTCCTATTCAAGATATTATTATTGAAGTTCCAAATGCTAAAACTATTAAGTAAGTTTTTTGTTCAAGTTTTTAATAGTTTATATATCTAATTTTTGTAGGATTTATGAAAGCTTTATTACTCCAACAACATTTTCTTCATTAATTTCTTTGAAACATTGTGCAAAAATTTCAAAGTTAGTACTTAAAAATATGACACATGCAATTTTATTTGAAGATGAATTGATGGCTGATTTTGTTTTGGTAAGAACTTTTTTCTTTCATTAAATTTTTTCAGTCTTACAGTCCATGTCGTGCTTTTTAGAAAAATGCTGATGATGTTTGCGATGTTCTTATTGGTTTTAAAATGGTTCCAGAAATTGATGATCTTTCACGTCAACTAAATTTCATTAGAAATCTTTATTCATTCAATTTTAATCATTTTATTGCTTTACTTTTGCAAAGAAAGAAAGATGAAAGTTCTTGAACGATCAATGTCTGCTGAATTCTTTTTCTCTGTTTTACTAATTTATGTGAGATATTTTTTTAATAAATTATTTTAAACTTCTTTGTCTTTGAAAAAAAGGGAACAGTATACGGTAGCTTTGAGCCGAATCATATTTGCAAAACTATTACAGTATAAAAACTTTTTGAATAGCTGAACTTCGAAAAAAAAAACATTTAAGACAAAAAAATTTTGTTTTGTTTTTATGCACACACAGGAAATGCGACCGCTCAAAGAGCGCGTAATAAAAATGCTGAAACTGCTCCCCCGCGTGAAATGAACGCAACAATTTCTTTCACAAAATTTTGTCGATTACGTTCTCCGCGTTGTAACTGGCGGGCAGCTTCGAACGGAAAAATGATTCACAAAAATTATTCAATAGGGGTTTGAAATTTACATAAATAAATTTGGATGTTGATATACTTTTAAATTCTGAAAAAACTTTTAATTTTTGTGATTGATTTTCATTCTTTTTTATTATTTTTTCGTAGTAATTCAAATATATTTTTGCCATCTTTAAAAAAAATTGATCAGAAACTTATGGGGGCCTTTTTTCGTTCTTGACCATAACCTTCTTCACCTTTTTATTCGTTTTCGGTTACTTTTTTTTGATATTTCACATTGGAAAACTTTGTTAAAAAGTAAAATTTAAAAATCATCTTAAAATCTCTCACAACTCGTTCTACAACAAAACTGTATATCTTTACTGCTGCTTCTTTTTTGGACAAACAAGTTTACACTTTAAAATAGAAAAAAAAACTAAATTTTTATAAGAAACTGATAATTGAAAAATTGCATTGTTCAATAGATTAAATTAAAACTATAACATGAGTTTTACATTTTAATAGGAGTGTCGATGTCTCCAAAACAGAGTGTGACAAATGAAATCCTTCATAATGAGGAGAACGAAAAGGTTCACTTTTTATTGTCATATATTTACAATGGTTTTACGGATGAATTTTAAATAAAATGTGTGATTCATATTTATTTAAGGGAAGCATGCAACTCCAGTCGCAACCGCATTGTTCGTGTTACTTCTATATTGGGTTCCGTCACAAGTAAAAGTCAAGGGATTATTAAGTAAAATCACTAGAGCCGGCATAGTGATCTAAACAAATGAATTGATTAATTAAATATTGTATTTAAAATAATAAACATATTTGCAAATAAATAGAGCTGGTGCATGTTACTACATATGAAAAGGTGCAAGTCGGAGGCGTACCGGTTACAGTTGGACCCACAACATTTAAATTTGGACCAAGTGTAACAGCTGTTTGAAATGCTCCACAAGGATTTGCTCCACATGCTACTGTAAAAAAATGTTAACAGTTTACTTCTGAATTTGGATCGATAAAAGTATCGAGGACTCACAGCGTGCTGTTTGTTGCGCTTTAAAAATGGTCTTCTGAAAGCCAGAATTTTTTTTTACCAAAAAAATTCTGTTTTTACATTTTGCTCGCTCATCGAGTTATACAAAATGTAAAGACAAATTTTTTTATCTGACCTTGTGAAAAAGTTCTGCTTCCAGAAGATCATTTTTAACGCGCAACAAACAGCACGTTGTGAAGCACTATACGTTCAAAATGGACCCGGCACGAAAATATTATGGCTGCTTTCAATGATGTTGTAGATATTGTGAATACAAATTTTTGTTAAAATTTCGTAAGTTATTTAATTTTTTTATGACTTTTATTATTTGCTTTTCTTTATAATACCTCTTAGGCAGCTTTAGAGACACTCCTGACAGGATAAGGATGTCTGGTTGCAAAGTTCTAACGTTTGCAAGATGTTGCACCATTTTGACGAATATCTTAAAAAAGTTTCAGCAATTTTTTAAACACTTATTTATTTGAATAATATTGCTTTTTGCTTTGAGAATAAGATAGAGAACAAATATTGGTGCTCATATTTGTCAATCCACGACAAAAATTGCGAATTTTTCATGATTTGTGCAAAATTTCACGTTTTTTGCCTTTCTGACAGGGGGACCAAGGGAAAATCATAAAATTTTCAAAAAAATTTTTTTTCTTAAAATGGTTTTAAAATGTTTGTAAACACCTAAGAACATATTTCTGATAGTTTATTGTTGATAAAAAGTTGTTATTTAATGTATTTTAGTGATTCAAGATTGAGAATACTGTAAGTTTACTGAAGACATTTAAAAAATAACTTTTTATCAACAATAAACTATCAGAAATATGTTCTTAGGTGTTTACAAACATTTTAAAACCATTTTAAGAAAAAAAATTTTTTTGAAAATTTTATGATTTTCCCTTGGTCCCCCCTGTCAGAAAGGCAAAAAACGTGAAATTTTGCACAAATCATAAAAAAATTCGCAATTTTTGTCGTGGATTGACAAATATGAGCACCAATATTTGTTCTCTATCTTATTCTCAAAGCAAAAAGCAATATTATTCAAATAAATAAGTGTTTAAAAAATTGCTGAAACTTTTTTAAGATATTCGTCAAAATGGTGCAACATCTTGCAAACGTTAGAACTTTGCAACCAGACATCCTTATCCTGTCAGGAGTGTCTCTAAAGCTGCCTAAGAGGTATTATAAAGTAAAGCAAATAATAAAGGTCATAAAAAAATTAAATAACTTACGAAATTTTAACAAAAATTTGTATTCACAATATCTACAACATCATTGAAAGCAACCATAATATTTTCGTGCCGGGTCCATTTTGAACGTATAGTGGTGAAGACCCTTATAACTCCATTTGGATTATATTCATAAAAATTACATACTTGTAGCCGCTGTTGTTGTTATTACAATTGATGGAGAAGAATTAACTGTTGGACTTTGTAAACATCCATCACAAACAAATATTATATTTAAAAGAAAAAATAGAAATAATACTATCATTTTCTGAAAATCAAACTGAATAGAAGTTTTTTTCTTCTTATCCTTTTTAAATGTTTTTATCTGTGTTTTTTATGTACATACAAAAACTAAAAAGATAAATCAACGAAGATATTTTTTATTTCTTTGGATAAATTTCTTCATTTTCTCTAGATAAAAAAAAGTCTGGGAATTTCATTTTATGTTCAACGGATATTGTTTGTTACCCGGTTGCTGCGTTGACTGATATATGTTAAACCAGAACAATTGTTTTTTTTAACAATTGATTACTTTTAAATGATTTTTTTTGCATTAAAAATACATACAAAAAGAGATTAATTTTAAAACTTGTACTTTATTGATTTAAAGATAGAAATAAATAATTTAAGCAAAAAAAGTTTTTTTAAATTTGTTAGGTAAAATATCTTTCAAAATAGAGATAACAAAATTGAAATCAGGAATTAAATCTTTCTGTGTTTTGAATTATAAACTTTTGTGATTTTACCAGTGTTTTTGTCCATTTTGAAGTCCGTCTAGTTTCTTTACTTAACGCTCCCTGCTTCATTTAAGGATTTAGGAAATATTAATTCATGGGGACTGGAAATTAGTGCACTTCGTAGAGAAAAAAATTCATATATTTTTATTGGAAGTTTTTCTAACATATATTCCTAAAAAAGCATTAAAAAATTTGAGTCTTTTTGCTTACCAAAACTAGCCTTTACAATAAAGTTTCAATGCCAATATGAGTCCATGAGATGAATTTTTTGTAATAAATTTTTTTTATTGATTTAAGTTTTATTTAAATCAAAGTACATTCACGTCATTAAATTGGAAACATTACTCACACCTCCTGCATTCAAGATTACCAAATATTTTAGTGCAAAGTGTGTTATTATTTTTTTGCGCAACGTTTGTTTGCATTGGATTTCAGAGAGAAAAAAGAAAGATTTTTATGTTTTCAACAAAAAAAAACATTTTTCATTCAATATTTTTTTTGCGATTTTTTAGTGGTTTTTTTTTAGTGAAGGTGTGTGTAATTGATATAAAGAAAAACGTTTGTTCAAAAAATAATAACAATTTATTTTAACGGGACTCTTTTCGATTTTCTTTTATACATTTTTTTTATATCACGTTTTTCAAGGTTTTGGAAAAAATGGGGGATATAAAAAAATGAATGGTTTCACTTTCTTCGTTTTATTCTCTCTTTTTTTTCTTTCAATCAATTTTATTTTAGTTCCTTTTTATTTTTATTTTAATTAAATTTTCAGGTAAATTATGGCTTTGTTAAAATTAATATTTTTTACATTTATTTTGTATACAATTGTTTTACAAAATGTTTTATCACTTGAATGCTACACCGGATATACTGTAGTTCGGGGATCAACCGTTGGAACTACAACAGAAAAATGTAAAAGTGATTCAGATTATTGTTATAAAGCAAAAGCGGAAATTAATTTATTAAATAAATTAAAGCTTGCCGGATGTTCAACTTTTCGCTGTATGGTAAGCTTTAAAGGGTTTTTAAAGGTAGCGGACAGTTGATATATTTTTCATTTTTAACGTTTTTTTTGAAACGACAAAGCTGAAAATCAGGCAAAAAAGAACAAAAGAAAACGACCCTGATTTTCAGGTTCATGCAATTTTCGAAAAAACGTTGAAATGAAAAATGTATCAAACCGTCCACTCCGTCAAATTATGAGCACAAAGGGGGTTGAAGAAATTTATTTTTTCTAGCAAAATTTTAAGCAAAATATTGCAGTTTTTTGGTCAGATTTATTAAATCAGTGAAAAAAACAAATTTTTCAAACGCTTGATTTTTTTGCCATTTTTTAAATTTTGTTGCTGCTAAAAACTTTTAAAGTTTACTTTTGGTACATTGAAATGTTATAAATTAAAAATCGATTAAAAATCGAATTTTTATCCTTTGTCCTCATGACAAATTTTTTTCTTCAAATTTTTCAGTCATCCCTTTTTAACCCTGTTAAGTTTGCTAAAACATTTTTTTTCAACTTCCCTAATTACGTCATACACACAGTTGCCGCAAGCAAACTTTTTAAGCTTTAATAAATCTATTTAAAAAACTTTTTGTGTCTAGTCAATATTTTCGACACAACTTTGTTACATCTGTCAAATGACTGATCTTTAAATTGATATTTTTTGACAGGCTACAACTTTACCAATAATGACATCTTTTGTCAGTGTCCTTGTCACTGTACTTGTCAAAAATGTTATTTTAACATTTGAAATTTGATACCCCAAAAAATTTCTGTGTCACTTGCTTAATTCTGTGAACAATTATTTTAGTTTGCACAAAATAAATGCCAAACTCAAACAATCGCCGGACAAACTGTTGAACTTTGCTGCTGCAATGATAAAGATTTTTGTAATGGTGCCCAACCAAATTCCGTTAAATCAATGGTTGATAAATTTAAGAATGCCGTTGCTGGTGGCGGTTTTGAAGCTCTTACAAAAGCACTTGGTGGAAAATAATTATATGCTTTAAAAGTTAAATGAAAATATGATGATGATTGACGGGAGATTTATGGGTTGATATATTTTTTTGATTTAATATTGTACTTAATTTTTTAAGCCATGTTTGGTATTTAAATGTAATTTAATAATAAAACGCTAAAAAATAAAAAATTTTGCAATTATTGATCAAATTTTCTGACAACTGAACAACAATAAATTTTTTTTTTTAAACTTTTTTTGATTTAAATAACCCCAAAAAAAAGTTTATTCATTAATTTTCAAACCATGCATTTTTTCATTTTTGCTGAAAGTTTTAGTTTTGTTTAGTCGGTGTTTAATTTTGTCAATTTAAATATTTTATCAATCTTTTTTTCATTCATTTTAAGGTTAAATTAATTTGCGTTTATTTGCTGATGACTGAATTATTTGATTTGTAAATATTTTTTGTATCACTGTAAGCATATAAGACGCGGATATGAAAAATGTTTTTTTACCCCATTCAAAAAAGGTTCGAAAAAGACAAAAAAGCCATTTTGCCAAAAAAACGCGTTTTGTTAAAAAAAATCTCATTTTTTCCATACAAAAAAAGTGAGATTTTCCCAACAGTTGGGAAAAGTGAGATTTTTACAACTGTTAGGAAAACTTTTTCATATCCGCGTCTTATATATAGCCCCTTACAGTTTTTTTATTATGTAAAACATTACCCCTTATAATTTTTTATTTTTTATTATGTAAACATATTCTTTAAGTATATAAGACGCGGATATGAAAAAGTTTTCCCAACAGTTGTAAAAATCTCACTTTTCCCAACTGTTGGGAAAATCTCATTTTTTTTGTATGGAAAAAATGAGATTTTTTTTAACAAAACGCGTTTTTTTTTGGCAAAATGGCTTTTTTGTCTTTTTCGAACCTTTTTTGAATGGGGTAAAAAAACATTTTTCATATCCGCGTCTTATATAGCTCCTTGCAGATTTATTTGTCATTTATAAAAATTTTTATTTATAAAATTACATTTTTGTTACATAAATTTAAATATTTTATCAATCTTTTTTTCATCCATTTTAAGATTAAAATAATTTATTCAATGTACTTTAAATCGTCTTTTTTCGTGTTATCTTTCCTATCTATGGAAAGCTGAAAAAATGAAATTAAGAAGACATTTAAAAAAAGCATTCTAAAAATCATATTTTTTAAGCTGATAATTTGTAGACAAAAACATTGCTTGATCAGATTTTGTGAAAATATGCTATGAAAAAAACTATATGAATTATTTTACTAAAATCGATCTTTAGAAAATCATATCATTGCCCATATTTTATAGACTTACTGATTTAAAATGACCCTAAAAAAGTTTTAATTTGCAAATCACACTTTTTTTTATTTTTACAGAAAGAGTCAATTTTTCGTTACTGCTTTATTTTATCTTGTTTTTTTTCCCTCCAGATATTAAATTGCTAATTATCTCAATTAATGAACTTCTGTATGTTTAAATTTTATTTTTATTAATTAATAATATTTTTGTTTTTAGGCCAATGGATTCTCATACAATTTCAAGCCTTATATCAAAAGATCAAAGTGTTGGATTATCTGAAATTGAAATGCTTTGGTCTTTAGCAGCTGCAAATAATGTTGTTGCAAAAATGGATAAATCTCAAATTTTAAACACCAAAGAATTTTTGTATCAAGCAACAGAAAATATTCAAAAAACTCGAGCTCTTGAACAAGATTTGTAAAGTATTAACGTTTCTTTTTTTATGTTTTTAATAATGGGTTACTGTATTTTTAACTTTGAATGTTTTTCTAATAAAAGTTAAAAACGATTTTGTTTATTGATTTAGATTGATAAATTTAAAAATAAACAATAATAACAAAAAAAAACTCATCATATGAGCAGTAACAAATTCAGAATCCGATGGGGGAGAGATTCTTTGTTAGTTGATGTTCATTTTTTCTTCTTCACCAAAAACTTGAAAGCGACAAAGAGTTGTAAAGATTTGATTTCCATGATTTTGAAGTACACGAAGCCTTAGACGAGATACATCGGTATTATTCTGCAAAAATTGAAGTTGTAAATAAATAAGGAATATAAAAAACCCAACATTATATTCAATTATTTGAGTAATAACAGTTTCAAAGATAATAAATGTTCCCAAATGCAATATAGTATTGTTATTATCATTTGTGATAGCCTAAAAGCATATAAATAAAGATATAACTCGCTTAAAATATGCATATCTCAACATCAATAATCTTTGGAGTTGAATCAGAGATTCCTGTTTGATTGAAGTGATGATAAACAAGTTGATGGACATTAACAGCTTTTTCTAGCTCAATTTCAACATATCCATTTGAGCCTTTCATTAACCAACAATCATCAATTCTTAAATTCTTTATTGGTCTTTGAAGTAAAATATTTGGTTCATTTGGCGGAAGATAAATCAATGGAATACCAGATAAATATAATATATTAGTTTTTGGATCATATGTTTCTGAATGTGAAGAAATATTTGCACCTGCAAAAAAAGTAGGAATATAAAAGGTATTTAATAGAAAGAAAGAAATGTTTACCATTAAAAGAAGCAGCAAAATCTGTTAAAATTATCGGTGTTTTTCCTGAAACAAAAATGTAGTAAAAATTGTTAAAAAATATTTTAAAAAATACTTACCAATACGAATGTATGGAAATAAAATGTAAATACTATTTAATATAATCAGCAGCGGTAAATAAGATCTCCAGAAAATCGACATTTCAGTAATTATTAAAAGTTTTGAGTCAACTGCAAAAAAAAGTGGAACAACTTTTTGTAAAAAAAATTATGCAACTGTTTTTTTGCATTACTTTTTTTTATTACAAAAGAGTTTTTTTACGGATCGGTCGATCGATCGATCCGTAAAAAAGATAAGATCAGATCTGCTCTAGATATTTTTAATTTTAATATGGATGCTAAAATTATTTTAAATCAAAAGTTTTGACCATTTTTGATCTCAAAAAAGTCCAAAGCTTTGAAAAAAAAATCATCTCTTTCCTTTCTTTTGAATTAAAAATGTGAGTGGTCGCTGGGTGTTGTGGCGGGCTTGCAAAAAAATGATTACTAATGATCTTTAAAGATAAGACTTTCCACAAAGAACCGTGGTTAGTTTCCGTGTTTAGGGTTCACGGCAGTGAATTTTAATTAATTCATTCGTCCCCTAAAGATCGGTGTTCTCATAGAAAGTAAGCCCAATGCTGTGCGGTCGAAACCCGACCAGGGACGGAATCTTGAATGTTGATCGACGTAGCCTTTGACATATCGGCCCAACTGTGAGTCGGCACAGAAATTGAACGGTTCTTTCTAAGTTCTTTCAAAGCTGGCAATGACAAAATGGTGCAAAATAATCCTCCAAAGATATACGTTTGTGAAGGGTTTTCAAGTCCAACAAAGGCCCCAAATTGGGAGGACTTTTTTGCATATTTTAAAAAAGTTTTTTATTTTTTCTAAAATTGGACAACGCTGAAAATCGAATCAATTTTTCATCTACAATCATAAAAATGCTGCAAAATTATTAATCTTCACAAAAAAAACTTTAAAGCAAATTATAGCAAAGCCTGAAAAGACGAATAAACTGAATAAATTGTCGAGATTTGTCATATCCCGATGTTTGTTTTTGTTATCTTTTAAAGAAAAAAAAGCTTTTTCTTTCTTTAACATTTCACTTGCTAAAGAATGTAACCTAGCGATCGGCCGATCCGCTCTCGTTTCAAAGATTGAATAAATCATACCACTTATACTTATAAATTTATTTCACACATTTTTCTACATAATTTTTATTTATTCATATTCAATTTATAGAGCAGAACACGGCACTGCCTTTAAAAAATGAGATGCAAAAAGTTTTCAACAAAAATAAAATATTACAGTACCCGAAATTTCAGGTTTTAAATTTATTTATTGTTCACATAAAACTTTTACAAGATAATCAAAAAAACAATATATCCTCATTAACAGATTTTTTCAACAATCATGAAAAAAACAGTAACGTTATATAATATATATCAAAAAATAAAAACAAAATCACAGAGAAAAGGAAAGGATTTTGAAAGCGGTGGTTAATAAGTCATTAATAATAAACATAGATTTTTCTCTTTTCATCACACAACCAAAAGAAGACGACTGTTGATTAATTTAATTAAAGAAATCATTGAATGGATCAGAATGAGTTGAAGAATTTGGAAGAACATATTGTTGTTGCTGAGTTGGAACTTGATGATGTTGAAGTTGAATTCCAATATTTTGTTGTGGCATTGAATACGTATTATTTTTTGATGCTAATGCAATTATTGATGGCTTTGGTGGATTAATAATATTTTCAAATGGATTTTTCTTTTGTTCAGGAACTTTTTGCATCAAAACATTTGTATCGATTAATTCATTAAACAGATCATCAATATTCATCTTCATTTTTTCAACATTTGGTCTAAAAAATGAATCATAAATTAGTTAAAAACGGATAGATGCAACTAATAATTTCTACAGTAATTAACGCTGATATCTGTTTGTTTTTGCAGAAGTAAGAAAAACTATTTTCTAACAGACAAAAAACTTACGGTGAATCAGTATCCGATAAAGGAGAGTCAAACCAGCCATTAGTATTATTAATAATAATCTTTGATGATGGTTGAAGTGGCGTAACAATTGTTGGTGGACGAGGTGGCGGAATTGAAGGTGGTGGTGGCAATGACAATGAACCATTTGCAAATGGATTATACGATGAAGATGATGTCGTTGTTGCCCATGTATATTCAAGCATTGATTGACCATTTTGTGATTGATTAGATCCAAGTGCAAACGGATTTGATAATGATGAAGATGTTGTTGGCCATGAATCAACAGAAAATGATGGAAGGATTTGTGATTGATTAAAGCTGACTGCAAATGGATCTGATGATGACGTAGTTGTCCATGAATCTTCAGGCATTGATGGAATATTTTGTAGCTGATTAAAACCAATTGCAATATGCTCCAATTCAGATTCCAAATCAATTAAATCTGCCATTCGTAAACCATTTTCAACCCGAATACCATCTTCTACTTTGATATCATTCTAAAATATATGCAACAATAAAGATATTTGCCCTATTAAAAAAAGTATTTAACATACCGTATCATTTTTACGTTCTTCTTTCTTTTGTTTAACTTCTTCAATTTGCTTCTTTTTCATTTCAAAAACCACTTCGAACATATCACGAATAGCCAAAACTGCACGATCAGCAGTTGTTGCAGTTTTAATACCATAAAATTTATATTTATTTTCAGCTGAACCAAAAACAAAACCAAATGCGCGAGCATCTGTTGTATCACGAGCAATAAAGGATATCTTTGAAACAGGAAAATTGAAAAGCAAATTTGAAGTTTTTTCTTCACGAATTTTCAGGCCTTCAATTGAAACATTTAATATAATTCGAGTTTTATGTACTCCAGCAGCTTTTACACCATTTTTAACTAATTTCATTGCATCTGCACACATCGAATCACCACGTGCTTCTTGAACATTTTGTTCACCAATAAGTTTTCCTTTGAAATCAACACCTCTTTCATGAAAGCGAAATGGATCATTTGCTGGTGCTAAAAATTATACATTTATTATTTGATTATTATTGAATATTTAATCTATCACTTATTCTAGTGCCAGATGGCTTCATACTGTGAAGCTGAAGTTTACGCTCATATCCCTCTACGTTGGCGTGTAAAATCTTTACAGTGGGTCACGTTCTGTAGTCCAAATGTAATATATGACTTTCAGCTCCGTCGCTCCTTTAAAAAGTTTCCGTTAATTTAGAATGGTGAAAATAAGACTTGATGCAACGGTGATAAAGTGATAAAAAAAATTACGCTATTTTTAGTTGAGTAGAGTCAAAAAAGCAATAAGAAACACTTTAAAGAGTATGGAAATTTCCTAATGTACATCAATACGGTCATGCCTTGGGGGCTACACGAAGGATGTCTACAGTATATTATGAAAAAAATAGTGCCGCAAAAAGATTCTTTCAGAGAAGGACTTCAAGGTTTTTATAGGACACTCAAGTCCCTTCTTTAGTATGACCCCCTCCAAAAAAGCTTACCTTTTTGTTTAGTTGATGATCTTCTAAGCAACGATAATTTTGATTTTGCAGTTCCAAGTGCAGTTTTTTGATTATCAGATGATGAATCGGAAAGATTATCTTTCATTTTTTGTTGTGCCACCATTGTTAATATTTATTTTTTTCGTCGTCTTCTTAATGGATGATGATCTTTCCCTATAACAAAAAAAATATATAAATCAACAACACAAGTTAACGTTAATATAAACTAAAATAAAAAAGCCTGGCATCCGCCTTGTTCACGATTTGTTGATGGAATATAACACGATGATTTACACGAGAGAAAACAATTCACGTAAAACAAAAAAGAAAGTACAATGGCAAAAAGTGTTATAATAGATTATAATAGTATTATTAATAGAGAAACTGTTTACAAAAAAAGATCACAGGAACATTCTAGAGATGCTATGGGTGAAGATGGAAAGGTTTTTGTTGTTTGGGGGATTTTAAGTACCACCGCAAACATATTCTTGATTGAATTAAAAGAAGATCGTACACAAAAAAAAGATATTAAAAAAGTAGGGGAAAGGAAGAAAGAGAAGTCAGTTAAATTCCTTTAAAAACATTGTCTTTTCAAAGCTACTAACCGTTAGTAGCTTTGATCAACAACGGAACACAGTAAATATATGTACGGCTTTGTTCTAACAAAAAAACTTTGACAAAAAAAAATTTGAGAGAGGAAATACTGAACGCGCGAGAAAAAACTGCGATGTGAAAAAAAAAACATTGAACTTTATTTCTTTCAAGGGAGGTTCTGGCGTTTTGGGGTTTGAAAGCCAAAAATACACAAATCTTTTTTTATCACTAATATTACTGTATGTATGTTAAATTGATGATATCAAAATAATCAAGAACGAGAATTATTAATATTTATAAAAATTAGGTAATTTTTATGAAAAAAGTAATTTTTTTTTACAACTTTTATACGATAAAGATTTAAATAAATACATCATCACAGAAAAAAAATTCTGAAAACAATTAATAAAATACAACTGTTACAGAAAATAAGGTAACACAAAAGCTTCCCCACATTTATTAAGTCAAAATCTCAATATCAATATCCATTCGTTGAATACTTTTTTCAGAAAAATATTTTTTATCTTTCATTGCTTCTTTGAAACTTAAGATAAATTCATCAGTTACAGAACCTTTTCGAAAATCAAGAGTCAATCCAAAAGTTTTGTCCATATTTTTCTAAAATTTAGAAAACTCGAATTTGCAGTTAATTTCAGGATTATTAACTTACAATACAAAATTTTTTGAATGCTTGAATATTTAAAGGTGCACCATATAATTCAATAAGTTCCAAGCTTTTAATTTTATTTTGAAAATTTAAATTTGCCAAAATTTCAGCAGTGTTTGGTGTACATTTGATTTCTGTCATCCTATAATTTTAAAAAATAATTATCGTCAAAAAGTATTACTATCATTTTAATAGTAACAATAAAATTTTTTTACCGTCAAAAAAAGTTACTATCGAAATGATAATAATATTGAAATTTATTTATCGTCAAAAAATATTACTATTGATAATTAAAAACATATAAAAAGAACTTACTGGAAGCGACGAATCTTTGGAACAAATTTGAGAACATCTTCCAACGGTACATTTTCATCAGTGATTTTTGAATCAAACATTTCCAACAATTCAACATTTCCAGATCCAATAAAAAATTTCAATTCATTAAATGTTAATTTTTGATATCCAATTTTGATATATTTTGCAATACATTGAGATAATGATGGAATAATTATAGATGATAAAAAGAATGGATTATTATTAATATTTCCAAAGTTTCGTGCAAAAAGTGAATTTGTAAGAAGGTAATTTTTTAATGGCGGTTGTTTGATATCATTTAAAAGCAAAGCTTCATTGATGAAAGAAGTTGTTTCTGTTGGACCATCAATACTGTAACAAATTGGAGTTGGTTTTTGAAGGAAAATATATTTGCAAGTTTGATGAAGTTTTCGAAGAAAGATGTCATTTGTGTAATCGAAGATATATCGGATCAACGGTTTTGGAAGTGAAAATTCTTGTTGAATAATATTTTCATAAAAATTTCCAGTTGGTTCCATCGGTGTTGGATATGGAGAAATATATGGAGAATTTGGATTTGCTTTTTTTTCTCTATCATAAACATCATCCCAGCTTTCAAGGCTTTCAAATTCAAATGGTTCCGTCCAAGCCACAGAAAATCTTTTGCCATATTTTTTTACTTCTGTTTCGTATTCTGCTTTCATTTCATAATCATCAAGAAAGAATCGGCAGTATTTCGAATATAAATTAAATAATCCATGAAAATCATTTTCTTCTTTTAAATATTTGATATAAATTTTCCATAATTTTTTATTCAATAAATCTCCACCAATCCGATATTCAATATTTTGAATAATAAATTTTCTATCATTTGCTTCAAATAAAAGTGAAAGCCATTTTTCTAAATCATTTTCAGATTCTTTAATTCTTTGATATAATTTTTTCATTTCATTGTGATATTTTATAAAATCCGCAGGTAGTGGAGAAGCTAAAAATGGGTACTGTAGAAAATGCAAAAAAGCTTAGAATAAAAAACTTACTTGCAATTTCATCATATTCTTTATAAAACTTTTCAAGATGTTTATGCGGATATAGCAAAGCATTTTTAATATAATCTTTTCTTTTTGATGGAAGAATTAAACCAAATTTTTTTTTTGAAAGATGCAAAATTTTTCGATAAAATCCATCAGAGATATACTAAAAAATGTTAAACAAGTTAGAAATTATTTACCAAAAGTTATTGTAATAAAAAATATTAATATCAAAAAAAAACTGATAGTAACATTAAAATTTAATGTATCGTAAAGCAACTTCACTATCAAAATAATAGTAACAATAAAATTAGATTATTGTCAAAAAAGAGTTACTATCAAATTGATAGTAACACAGAAATTTTATTTATCGTCCAAAAAACATTACTATCAAAAATGATGGTAACGCAAAAATTTATCGTCTACAGTATTCCTTCAACCAATAATTAACAAAACTAAGCATACCACTTCATGCTTTCGATCATAATAAAAATGATATATTCCTTTTAAAACAAAACTGCTGCATTTCTCTTCAGAAATTGACCAAAGATAATTTGCTAATTCCAATCTAAGAATAAATACTGTAATATTAAAAAGATACAATAAAAAGCTTACTTTAATGACCAATATTCTTTTGGCATTATATATTTTGATGAAAAATTCTCCAAAAATTCTTCTTTTAAATGATTTACTTCTGAAGCTTTGCCCTTATTCGCTTACAATTTTTAATTATTTTTTTTTGTAATTTAACAATCAAACGTTCACTAATAAAAAGCACTGTAATAAACAGAATCAGGTATTATAAAAAATTATAACAAAAATATTGTCTCACAAAAAAAGATAAAATTTTTATAGCAAAAAAAATTGCAGAAAAATCCAGTTATTGGTTGTGCATGTGACCTTAAAAAATTTATTTATCGATTTATAAACCGCGAGATATTTCATTTTTGCTAAAAATGCTGGTTTAGTCTTCGGTTGATGCTGGTTTTTGTCAATTTGAATATTTTATATATCTTTTTTTCACTTTTTTTTATTAGAATTTACAAATTTTTTAAAGCCAACCTTTGTTCCATAGGGGTAATCCAGTTGCAAAGAATAGCAGTGAAATATATCCCAAAGAACATTACCTTGGACCAACGCTGTAAATTTTGTAGAGCTTTCCTCTTCCGCGGAGAAACTTTAACCAAATGCTGTGCTAATGGAACTGTACTAATTCTAGGTATGGTGAAGATTAAAAAATATTTTACAAGTTAAAATGTTTTTGAAAAATTATGAGCGCATTAAAAATGCGTCAAAAAATATTCTAAAAATCAAATATTTTTTTTAAAAAGTTGGCAATCCGTATACATAAACATTCTTTGATTAAATTTTGTGGTAACAAACCGTTAAATAATTACAGCAAATCAATTACAAAAAAATCTTTTTATAAATTTATTGATTTTTAATGACCTCAAAAGTTTATTCATACATTTGCAAACCATATATTTTTCATTTTCGCTAAAGCAGTAAATTTTTTGCTGATGTTTATTTTTTTAATCTTTTTTAAATATTTTATTAGTTTTTTAGATAATTAATTTAGAATTTTTAATTTTATATGCTATATGTAATGACTTGTGAACTATCACATATAGTGTATAAAATTATCACAATAATATTTTTTATTCCCAAAGCCAAAAATGCACCAATCATGTAAATCATAAAATCACAAAATCCGAAGCATCAATATTTGCCTTACAGCTAGAGGACATATCTGTAATTATACAGCCTCGTGCCGGTAAACTTTAAAAAAAACGGAATGTTCGTAAAAATATATTTTTAGGATTTTGCAAAGCTCATTGGTCATTAGTTTTGAAGAAACATGGACAGCCACAAGCACAAGTAGTCGGAAAAATGAAAAATATTGCAACATCAGAGGTTATAAAAATTGTTATATAAACATTTCTTCAGCCATTTTTATCCTTATATATCCATTTATTTTTTGTCTTTAAAAATGTCACAACTCCACTCCCATAAAATTTTTATTTTATTTTTTCACCACATTTTTTTATTTCAAAACAATTTGTCTTTGATTTTTTCAAAAATATGAAAAATGTATTCATTTTTTTTCACAGATTGATTAATAAAGAGCGATATTGGCTTTGATAATATCCTTTTCAACTTCGTTTTTTAAGACAGGTGCTTTTTCATTTTTTTTCAACAAAATGTAAATTGCTTTGTTTTATCACCAAAATAAAAAATTTGTGACAACTGACGTAAAAAAAGAAGAAATTGGAGAGAAAAAAAGATTTGCAAAAAAAGGGATCAAAGGTAAAAACGCAAGCAAAAGAAATGAAGAAAAGAAATGAAGTGATCAAACATTGGTCGAATTTGTCTTTTTACCTTGTTCTTGAAGAATTTTCGATAGCTTTGGTTTAGCTTATTGTTTTTTAGGATAAAGAAATTAGTTGTTTATTCATTAAATGAATTTCATGTGTTTGAAATAAAAGTTTAATTTTATTAGAAAAACAATGTCAATATTAATTAACGTTCGTGATTATTGGAGATAATTTAATATATATTTTTTGTATGAATTGTTTACATAATTTTTCGTTAAATTAAAAACGAAAAATTATTAAAGTTATATTATAAGGTTTACAGATCCGCTTTGAACAAAAAGTCTTTGCCTCCAACAGGGGTCGAACCTGTGACCTTCGGCTTATTAGACCGACGCTCTAACCGACTGAGCTATGAAGGCAGTGACAGAGGACCTCTTTTTGTCTTTGACTAAAGAACTGTTTTTGTCTGACATAATATTAGTTTTTTTTTGTATTAAAAAGCAGTTATAATTTTTTTAACTTAAAAAATCTTACTGTACTTTTTTATGATTAATTTTCACTCTTTTTTTAATAATCCCATTTTTTATTGCTCTCATTTGCCATTTTAATCATTCTTTTATTCTCCTCCAAAAACTCCACCCTCTTTTTTTATATTTTAAAATTTTTGGCAAAATTTTTTTTGTTTATCCGAATGCCATTGTTTTATTAGTTTAAATCCATCAACATACAACAGAAAAACGATTTGTTTTTACTTTTTTGAGCTTAATTTTGCACTATGGATTAAAAAGTATTTGCCTCCAACAGGGGTCGAACCTGTGACCTTCGGCTTATTAGACCGACGCTCTAACCGACTGAGCTATGGAGGCTGTAAAAAAGGACCTCTTTTTAATTTTGATAAAGGAACAGTTTTTGAACACAAAAAAAATTAGGAATTATAAAAAATAAAATAAAAATCCACACAATAACACTGTTGTCTCAAGACTTAATTTATTTTGTTAGCTTCTGAGTTGCTTATTTTGATTGGTTAAAAAATAATTATTTGATATCAGTTTTTTTTATCATGAAAAAAAATTCCTTTTGTTTAATATAGAATATTTTTGAAAATCTTTTTTTATTTAAAAAATAGCGAAGATTTTTTTGACTTAAAAAAATCTTACTGTACT
Organism: Panagrolaimus sp. PS1159; assembly: GCA_963922195.1. NCBI lineage: Eukaryota > Metazoa > Nematoda > Chromadorea > Rhabditida > Panagrolaimidae > Panagrolaimus > Panagrolaimus sp. PS1159. Next base: position 2,678,621 of record CAWUHW010000006.1, read on the forward strand.
TTTTTATGATTAATTTTCACCCTATTTTTTAATAATCCCATTTTTATTGCTGTCATTTGCCATTTTAATCATTTTTTTATCTCCTCCAAAAACTCCACCCTCTTTTTTTTATATTTTTAAATTTTTGTCAAAAAATTTTTCTTTTTTACCCGGATGCCATTGTTTTATGCGTTTAAATACATCAACAAACAACAAGAAAAAAAACTTTGTCGTCCTTTGCTTTTTTGAGCTTGCTTCTGCCGCCTTGTCTTGCCTAAGGGGGTCTGCTTTTTTTTTCAAGGAAGTCGGGGAAAGGCACTTGATAGTAATGAGAAAAGCATCCCCTCGTTTTTTTCTGAACTTTTTTTTCTTGGAGTGCATTTTCCGTTTCTTTAAAAATAGCCGAAAAAAGGAAATGCGACATAATCTTATTTTTTTTTTGCTTGCTTTCAATGACCCTTTTATTTGTTTTTTTTGCCAAAAAATTTTTTATTCTCGGTTTTTTTAATGATGATTTGTTTGATGCAATTGTCGCGTTTTTGCGGTTAAACTTTTTTTTATTGTTTTAAACTTCCGTTTTTATAGGCATTTTATTTTTAGAATTTTTTTTGCAAATGTTTAAATAACAGTATTTCTTTATATTTTTTAATTTTAATTAAATAAAAACATGAAAAATATTATTTGTTTGATAATTTTGGCATTTTTGATAATATTAATTAAAGGTGAGTATTTGTTTTTAAAAATATAATTTGTATTTCTGTAAAAAATTTTTATCTTTTTATCTTCTAGAAAATAAGTCTATTATAATTCTTTTTATAATTAAATTATTTTGTTTGTTTTTTTGTGATTTTTTAAAATTTTCAAAGAACTTTGATGCTTTTTTTAATTACTTTCGAGAGCTCTTCCGTTTTCTTCTCTTCTTTTGATTTTTTAAAATTTGATTATTATGTTTACAGAAAATTCAATTTTTTATATTTAAATTCTGATCTCTGAAACCACTTCCTTCTTCTTTATTTCAATTTTATTAAATTTTATTTTTCAAAAAAAAACATGTAAACAACTAATTTCCACAAAAAATTTCTACTAAAAAATTAAGCTATTGATAATTTAATTGCAAAAATTGATTTCTTAAATCATTGACTGATACCAACGTTTATTGAGATATAAAACATAGAAAATTGGTGTCAGCTGTCAAAAATCCATTTTTCAAAACTTTACTAATTATTTAAAAAATATAAAATTTTACACATTTTTCAACAAATATTATTTTTTATCTTTTTACAACAAAACTTTTTAAACTCTAACATTCCCAAATCAGCTGATACATCTCTCTGCCTTTGTAGTCCAATTTAATAAAACTCTTTTTAAAAAATTAGGCTTTTGCGTAAGGAACGTTTTTTTCTTTTAGTGCATCACTTTGTTCCAGCTTTTAAACTCCTTAAAAAAACGTCTTTCTTTTAAAGTCTAACGAGAAAACACATTTTTTTCCCTTTGGAACAAAGAAATAAATGTAATACGTTATTGCTTATTATTTCTCCTCCTTAAAAAATTTTTGCAGCCATGTTTTTACTTTTGAAACTAATAATATTTGTTATTATTGAAACCTTATTATTATTACCCTCCCAAAAATAACTTTGCAAAATTTGAATTATTGTAAAAATCTTTATTATTTTTGAAAAAAAATTAATTATATCTTTGACAATAAAAAATAGATTAATTTTTGAGATAAAAATTTTTTTTACCCTTAGGACAAATAAAACATGGTTTGAGTTTTGAAGAAGATGAAAAAGTCTTTTGGGTTCCTTTTTTATCGTTTGACAATGATAGCTTTGTTTTTTTATAGCTTTTTTGAAAATTTTTTTTGATGAAACTATAAAAAAGGAGTTTACGGGTTTCGGTTTTTTAAGGTTACTGTAATCAAAGTAAAATACTGTAAATTTTTTTTCAGCTGGGTGAACTTTAGAATTTTTCAAATAGTGAAAATTTGACACAAAGAACAAAAAAAAATGTAGTTAGAAAATACATTTTTTGAATAAAAAAATGAACAGCTGCAATAAATCAACAGCTAAAATTACAATTGTCAAAGAAACACACTTTTAAATCTTAACAAGCTATCTGCAGAGAGATCAAATGAACATGCCAAAGATTGCACAAACTATTGTTTTCCTGCGCTCAATATTTCGATTTCAAAAGGGCCGAAATCTAAATTTCAAAATTTTGATTTCGGACTGAAATAATTATTTCGGTAATTTCGATTTCGCAAATAATGAATTGTAAAACAGATTTTTTGTGTGTTTTAAGATTCTCCATATTTGTGTTGTGTTTAAAGAACTTTTCTTTGGTTTTAAAATTGGGATTTTTCCCATTTAAATTTTTGTTTTTGAGAAATTATCCTAAAAATCAGGTATTCACCTGTGAATATATACTTCTTTCATCTCAAATATAAAACCAACGCGCTCCAATGAGTGCCTGATTTTCAAGTTCAGTAAAAAGTTCAAAGTCGAATTTTTTGTAGCCTCTTTTAAGATAAATTTATTTGGGGCTTTAACAACTTCTCGTTTTCTAAACTTTAATTTTCTTGTTTCGAAAATCCAGCATTTGACAAATTATCTCTATTTTTTTTCCTGATTCTTTATTCACAAAAAAAAACTGCAGTCAGTTAAAAATTGAACTTTAAAGTTCACTTAAAAAATGGAGCGAACGTGAGAGTTGCCATTTTTTTTGTTTGTTAATCCTCTGTCAAAAAAATAATAATATATTATTTTAAAATGTAAAGTTTATCAATAACAAAAAATGCAACAAAGCTTTTTAAAATGACGCCGATTTTTTAGGAGAGCCCCCAGTTCCAACTTCTTCAAGCGCGATTGATGACGACACGACAATCCTTGATGAGCTAATCCCAATTGAAGGAAGTGGAAGTGGATATGAGTTAAATGATTATTATCTTGATGATGATCCAGATGCTTTTGACCCACCTGCCCATTATCGTCTAGATAAATATTTATCAACAAATTACAATCCAAGAGTTATGCCAAGGAGATATGTCAATGAAACGGTGGATGTTTCGGTCAAAATTGAAGTATATCAAATTATTGAAGTTGTGAGTTTTTACCTAAAAATAGAATTTCGTTAAATCAAAGAGAAAAATTCTCGATTAGCTACAAAATACTTTTAAAAAAGTTAGCCCCCCAGGGGGCTCGAACCCCTGACCGTTAGATTAAAAGTCTAACGCTCTACCAACTGAGCTAGGGAGGCATGGCAGGAGGGCGGCTGGTTTGTCACTTGAACGTTTCCTGCGATTGTTTTTTTTTATCTTTTTTTGGTTTAAAATGTTTAAAAAGAAAAGAATAAGTAATATTTTCGAAACTACTATTTTTATACAGTAAGATTATAAAAATAGCAGTAATACACTTTTTTCATTTTCATTCCCAGAAACAATAAAATTCAAATTTTTTCTGTTGTTCAAAAATCATTAAACTTTACTTTACTTTTTTTTATTGCCATTGTTTTTTTTTCAGAATGAGCCACAACAATATATGGTTCTTAATGCTTGGATTGTTGAGGTAATTTCCTTTTTTTTTATAATTAAAAATTTTTTTCCCTTTCGATTTTTACTATGCCATTTTGTCTTGGACGTATAAAAAGAAACCCAAAAATATTTTTCATGTTTGTTTTTTTATCGAAGCGGTAATCTTCTTGATTGATTACGTCTTCTGCTGGCTGCCGTTTTTTATGCTTTTATATATATTTTTTTGTCTGGGAAAAAAGAGAAAGAAAAAAAAGGAATCAAAAAAAAGAAAAAAAGGAAAACAATTGTTTTTCGGTGTTTATTGCTTTTGCTCTTTTTTTGATGCAAAAAAACTCTAAAAAATGATATAAAAAAAGCAAATCAAAAAATGACCTTTTTTCAATTTCAAGCTTTTTAAAATAATTAAAATTCGTTTTTTCAAAACAAAAAATGCATAAAGTCAAAAAACCAATGAAATAAAAAATGCCATGGCATTTAAAAAACAAAACAAATAACATAATGTAATAATAATTTGTTTTTTAAGAGATGGTACGACGATTTGCTATATTGGAATCCAGCAAGATTTGGTGGATTAAGTCAAATAAGTTTACCAAAAGATTCATGTTGGATTCCGGTAAGGGTTTATTAATCGAAATTGAAAAATTTGCATATTTCATATTTTTACAAAAAATGTTTGATTTTATTTAACATAATTTAAACATTATTGAAAATTTAGGATACAACAATATACAATTCTTTAATAATGGATGAAGCTGAAAGTAAACGATTAATAAATGTTAAAATTACAACAATTCCAAAAAAGAAGACTGCCTTGGTTGAACTTTTATATCCAACTTTGTATAAAATTAGTTGTTTATTGGGTAATTATTTTTTTATTGCTTTCTGTAAGATTTGTTAAAAATTTACTACAATTTAAAAAGCAATGTTTTTATCACTTTTTAACAATTATTAGAATCAAAATCCTGCCAATTCGAAATTTCGATTTCGAAAAAACAGAAATAGTGATGTCGAAATTTCAGTAGTTCCATTTTTCGATTTCAGTAATTTCGATTTTTCGGTTTTGGTAATTTCGATTTTTCGGTTTTGGTAATTTCGATTTTTTGATTTTATTAATTTCGATTTTTCGATTTCGGTAATTTCAATTTTTCGATTTCATTAATTTCGATTTTTTAATTTTGGTAATTTCGATTTTTTGATTTTATAGGAACCTGATTACTATATTACAAAAGAACTCCTCCATTTTCAGATCTAACATTTTTTCCATTTGATATACAAGCATGTAAAATGACAATGGGCTCATGGACCCATGATAATCGAGCAATAAATTATTTTCCATATAATGGCTCAAATAAACCTGCAATTTCAACAAAGCATTGCCTATCAAATGAAGAATGGAATATTGTTGGAACAAAAGTTATTCGATCAGAAGTTAAATTTGATTGTTGTAAAAATAATTATACTTTATTGGATTTTTATATTCATATTCAACGAAAGCCATTGTTTTATTTGGTTAATTTAATTGCTCCAACTGGAATTATTACTTTAATTGCAATTGTTGGATTTTTTAGGTGAACAAACTTTTTTAAACTAAATACAATAATTTTTTCAATTTTGTGTTGAGAAAAAAAATAATTTCACTTTCGTGTTAAGAAAAATTTTCCAGTTTGGGAACTAAAAAAATTTTATGTTAAAATTATTGGAAAATTTTTCTTAACACAAAAGTGAAATAATTTTTTTTCTTAATACAAAATTGAAAAAATTACTGTATCCAGTTAAAAAAGATTTTAACACAAAATTTTTTAGTTCTCCAACTGTGAATGATGTAAGAGAAGAAAAGATGACTCTTGGAATTACAACTTTATTGAGCATGTCAATTTTATTGTTTATGATCTCAGATAAAATGCCATCTATGGGAAGCAGCGTTCCACTTATTGGTACATTTTCTTTTTCTATTTTTAGTACTTTTAAGTTGCAACATTTTTTATTAATAAAATGTTTGTTTGCAAAATTTTGCAACAAAAAAAGATGCAAAAACTTTTTGACCTCATGGGTGATATGTTTGATATAAAAAAAATATAAAGTTGACGTAATTCAAATTTTATTAAGCCGTTTCCTTATGGGAATCAAAAAATGACACTTTTACGCAAAAGTTTTTAAGTAACAAGTTTAAATTTGGCTCAAGGGTATTGCAAGATGGGTGCTGTCAAAGGAAATATGTTTTTTAGGCTTAAAAAGTTTTTAGGGGGGCTACATAAAAACTTTCCTAAAAGGGGTCAGACGATTGGATACAATTTTTTATTTCAACAGTTTTTTTCGAAATCGCATAAACCTGACGATCAAGGTCAATTTCTGTTGTTTTTTGCCTGATTTTCAGGTTCATGCCATTTTGAAAAAAACGGTAAAGGAGGCGGATTTTTTGATTCAGTTTCGAAATCTTAGATTTTCTTGATTTTCAGGCAAACTGAGAGTCTTGAAACGAAAATGACCCTTTTTTACATTGTTTTTATCAAAAAAGATGCATTTTCGTTTCGAGACTCTCAGTTTGCCTGAAAATCACGAAAATCTAAGATTTCGAAACTGTATCACAACATCCGCCTCCTTTAAAATGAAAAACGTATCCAATCGTCCGATCTCTTTAAAAAATGCTTACACCCAAACAAAGTTTTGGAGCAACAAAAAAACCCAGCTCCATTGAATTCCTGACTTTCAGGGTAATTCATAAAAAAGTTTGTTTAAGCTTAAACTTCTTGTGCAAAAAACCTTATTAAAATAATCTAACTACAAATTCTGTATTTTAAACACTGTTAAATTTCAGGATGGTTTTATGCTTCCAATATGACTCTAATTGGAACTGCAACATTAGCTGCAAGTATTGTAATTTATACACAAAAGAAAGGAATTGTTGGGCATCGACCATCAAGGAGTACAATGAAATGGGCAAGAAGGGTTGGAAAAATGTTGCTGATAAAAATGCCACTTTTAATGCTTCAAGCATATGCGCTAAAAGCAAAACAAGAAAAAATGAAGAAACAAGAAAGTCAAAGAAAAATGTCAGTTTGGCAGAGATGGCAAAAAATTGGAAAAGAACTTCGAAAGCCACCAACCGGAGCAAATGCAAGTTTAATGGAAGAAAATTCTCCATCAAGAAAAACAACAACCGAAATGAATCCGAGAGATTTGATAAAGCTTAAAAAGCAGAGATTTAAACGAAGAAGTATTACAGAATTAACGCTTGGAAGTATAAGTAAGTTTTAACAATTGTGGCAAAAAAAGGATATATGAAATCATTTTCACACAGAGAAAAATCCTATTTATTATTTTTTGTTAAAAAAGTAGTGTTACTGATTATGAAAAAAAAATTTGTTTTATTTTTTAAAAAAAAGAAATTTTTTTGGCCGCTCAAAAAAAGTTTGGCTGCGAAACATTTTTTGTCTGACTAAAAAACAACCAGTCAAGGGACACACATTATGTAACCAAATAGCCACCTTCATGTCATGCCTCCCTAGCTCAGTTGGTAGAGCGTTAGACTTTTAATCTAACGGTCAGGGGTTCGAGCCCCCTGGGGGGCTAACTTTTTTAAATTTTTGTGACAAATATTTAAAAAAAGTTAGCCTTTTCACATTTAGATTTCATAATGAAATTTCGTAATTTAAAAAAATAAAGTAATATTGCCTAAAAGTTTTAATTTTAAATGTAAAGAAAAAATTAAAACATTTTGATTTGTTTTGTTATTTTTTCAGATTCAGAAGCCATGAGATACGCAGATGAAGAACAGCAATCATCTGAAGAAGATAAATCTTTTAATGAATCCAACAATGTCAATGGCTCAATTGGAGGCATGGAACATCAACATTTTTCAAATTCTCGAACAACAAGTTTTTCATCCCCTCATCAAATTCATCACATTAATAAAACATATTTCCTCGATAATAATAATGAATATTTTAATGGTGAAGGTTGTAAGTTTTTATTACACTTTTAACCATATTTTCCAACATAAATGTTAAAAATCTTTAAAAAAACTTTTATGAAAATTTTTTAGTAATTGATCTACAAAATTTAACGGCATTACAAAAACGAAATTTGGCACAAATTGAATGGGATTGGATTGCGGCAGTAATTGAAAGAGGATTTTTAATTTTATTTTTAATATTATTTTTTTGTTGTGCAATTGGAGTTTTAATAATAGGAGCTTATTATTGCTTTTTTGCAACCATTGATTAAACTTAGGGAAATATTTGTTTATTTTTTTTATTATTTTGCAATGATCCTATTTTACATATCTTTCTCTTTTTCATCTCTCCCGTTGATTAACAAAAATGATAAATAATTTTTAAAAAATAAACATGTTGTAAAGTTTTAAACAAATCAATGAACATTTTACTTTAAAAAGAATGAAAAATATTTTTTTCAATAAAAACGATTGATAAGAATATTAAAACTTTTTATATATTTGCGTTAATTGATTTTTTGTGATAAAAAAAGAGAAAAACATTAAAAAAATTTTTGCTAAACTAAAATTTTGTTAAATGTTTTTGGAATTTTTGATATTTCATTTTTTTGTTGTTGGCACTTTTGCTTCATGTCCAAATGGCATGGTGCCATCTTTAATGGATGAAGGAACATGTTATTTGCTATCCTCAAAACCGCAAGCATTTTTTAGTGCCGAAGAAACTTGTGTTTCAAAAAATGGGCATTTAACGTCAATTCATAGTATGTTAGAAAACGTATTCGTTAGAGGTAAGAACTTTTGCAGATAATTTCATTTAAACTTTCTCTTTAAAATTGCATGAACCTAAAAATTATTTCTATTATTTTTTTGCCTGAAAATCAAGTCCACACAATTTTCGGAAAAAATCGTTAAAACAAAAAATGTGCCAAACTGTCCACTTCCTTTAAATCGAATTTTGAAATTATTAACTTAATTAGAATTTTAATAATGTCTAAAATTTTTGGCAACTTATTTTTATCATGAATTTTTAGAAGAAGCTCAACAAAATTTTACTGAAAGCACAAATGGAGAATTTTGGATTGGACTCACTGAATTGTTAATTCCAAATTCTTGGAAATGGATGGACAAAACTTCTGTGGACTTTACAGATTGGGAAAAGGGTCAACCGGATAACATTTTTAATCACAATTGTACAGCAATAAATCTTCAAAATGGCTTTTGGATTTCTAAAAATTGTGATGAATTAAAGCCTTTTGTTTGCAAAATTATTATTCCTATTAAACCAACTCAACCGTGTTCGGATCCATGGATATATTATAACGAAACAAAATCGTGCTATAAAATTTTAAATAATTTAAGTTGGGAAGATGCAAATAATGCTTGTTTTAAAGATGGTGGCGGGCATTTAGCTTCAATTCATAGTTTAGATGAAAATATTTTTATCACAAGTTTGTACATTCTTTAATCTTGCTTCAAAAATGCTGTTTTCAGATTTAATCCCATTTAATCCAAATTACCACCAATGTTTTGATCCAAATCTTGCATGGTTTGGCTTATATAGTGTTGACAAAGAGGCATCTTGGAATTGGATTGACAACACAGCTTTTAATTTTTCTGATTGGGCACCTGGCCGACCAAGTAATAGTCATGGATATGATAATTGTGGATTTCTTCATGGAACAAGTTGTGGTGCATCATATGGAAAATGGGGTGACGGATTGTGTGATGTTAAAGTTGGATACTCCGTTTGCAAGAAACCTGCATTTTCTTAAAAAGCTTTTTACAATCAATTTTTAACCTATATTTTTTAAATATATAAATATTATTTGTATATCCATTTTTACGCAAAAAATAAATAAACAGATACAAATATTGAAAGAAAAAATATTTTTGAGTTTGTTGTAAAAAATTGTATAAATATTATTATGGAACTTCTTGTGCCCCGTTTTTATTTATTGATTTTTTATATATTACCATTTTTATTAACATCCAAATGTACAATGATGCAGAAGAATTATTAATATAACACAATTTGTGAAACAAAATGACATTAAATTTCAGTCAATTGTTTTATCGTGATCAACTTTTAAGAAGTGACTTTTTTTTTCTTTAAAGAAAAAAGTCAGTAAATAATAAACGAAGGAAGGTAAAAAAAAGAGGAATATTGTTTTGCCCACTTTTCTTCAAATCCGAAATACAGAGTTTAATGCAGTCTTTTGTGTGCCAACACAATTTTTTGAGACACAAAAATGAACACAAAACGATGTCATTTTTGTGTTCATGCAAATAAAAAATCTTTGAATATTTTATTTTATTTTTTATCACAAACAGCAAATGCTTAAAAAATTGAATATTTATAATAGTAATTAAAAATAAATATTTTAATTAAAGCTACTTTTTATAATTAATGAAAGTATTCTTCAAATATGAGCAAAAGCTATGGGACAATATTTATTATTTTTATTTTGGATAAATATCAACCTTTTTTTTGATAATGTTTAATAAGTGTACGTTTAACAATTTAATAGAAAAGCAATAATATAATTTCACAGTCTCCACAGAAATGTAGAGACTTATAAATGTAAATCACTATTATATAACACCAAAATTTAAAATGCTGCAAAATTCAACATAGATTCTTACGTATATATCAATTTATAATGGCACCAGTCTAGGTACCGGTGTCGTAAAAATTACAACGCCGGTACCTACACCAGTCTTTAATAAATTTTTTTCTCTGATGTGGCATGCTTATGAAAGCCCCCTTTTTTATTGATTTTATATGACCTTTTACCGTTAACGAAGAGAGAAGAAAATCTGTGTTGTCGTTTCTCTGTACAACAGTCTATTGTGTTTCATTTTTTTTGTTGCATTAAAAATGACATTTGCTTTTCTCTTGAAGAAAAAAGATCTTTGAATATTTTATTTTTTTTATCACAAAACAAAGCTTTAAAAATTAAAAATGATAATTAGAAAAACATTGTAAAATCTCAAATTATAAAAAGTTTTTATTATAAACATTAAAATATATCCATTCTTCAATACAAAGCTGATCAATATTTATGTTTTTATTTGTGATAAATTTTGACTTTTGTTTAATAAAATTCTTAGAAATGCAGCTTCAACGTTTCACTAAAAAATTATTAATAAATCTCTGAAAAATGTAAAAAAAGCAATGCTTTTTTTTTCATAAATAACAAGTCTCTGAAATTTGCAATTATAATGTGCAAAAAATTCAACATTAATTTTGAGTCATTTTTAATGTCATAAAACTCAAATCAATTATTTTTTTCTGATGGACTTTAAAAAATTATGTGACATGTTTAACCTGACTTTTTGCTTTCACTGCCATTTATGGTTAACTGAGAGAGACCAAAAATAAAGATCTTCTTTGCCATTTTATTTTAATCCATAAAACTCTGTCCAGCAGTGTCCACTGTGTGCCATTTTTTATTGGATAAAAAATGTCATTTTTATGTTGTTGTAGAAAAAAAAGAATTAAAGTTATATTTATCTTATGTCAGAGTTATGTTAATTATTGGCATTGGAATAATCTGTTTATTAATTTGCATATTTCTCAATGATAAAAGCGGGTACAAATCCGATTATACTAAAGGTGACATGTTTTATGTGCCATGTTCAACTCCTGGATTATTACCTGATAATGCCATTTTAGCTTTAAGAACAAGCTGCATATTTGAGGTAAGATTTTTTCATAAAATAACATTTATGGCATAGCAAAAAAAAAATGCTTTGACATTTTGATAAAAACTTTCATCTAACTTTTATCCACAGCTGCCAAAAATATTGTGGCATCATTATTTATACAGTTTTAATAAAAAAGATATGTGATGAAAGGAATTGACGATTTAATACATTTTTAATTTTAACGTATTTTTTAAAAATGGCATAAACCTGAAAATCAAGCAAAAGAACAATAGAAAAAGACCCTAATTTTCAGGTTTATGCCATTTTCGAACAAAAAAATTTAAAGTGAAAAATGTATCATTTAAAACCTTTTCTTCCTTAAAAACTAAATTTTAGCAACCAGGTATAAAAAAAGAAATCATTAAAGCTCAACTCGAAATCCAAAATATCTTAAAAATTCCATACATTTTTCAATATGCTCAAATTGAAGGTATTCCATATTACAAAAAATTACATAACCGGGCATTAAAATCTAAACAGATATGTCTTGCAATTGGAATTATTATTCTTCCATTAATTATTGCCGGAATATTTGAAAAAAATAATTATGTTTTAGCTTGTTTTTTTTTACCAATTATATTTTTATACTTTACAATATATATCTTTGTTCAAGGTAATATGACTTTCTCATTAGAAAAAATCAATGTTTTGAATAATTTAAATTTTGATAACATTCTTCTACATCAGTGTCTCCAAAGTTCCACTTTTTTTGGAACGCGTTCCGTTCCGTTCCATTTTTTTACAAACCCATTCCGTTCCGTCCCGTTCCATTTTTTTACAAACCCGTTCCCGTTCCGTTCCGTTCCAAAACTTTAAAGAACGCGTTCCGTTCCCGTTCCGTTCCGTTCTTGCAAAAAAAAAGTTAAGGGAATAAAAATTTTTCCGAAACAGTGTATTTTAGTTTTATATTTCTTGGGAAGCCAATTTTTTAAAATTATGTATTACTAAAAGCAATCACAAGAAAATATTTTCACATTAAATAAAGAAAAATAACATGATGATTTCAAAAAGAACACACACATGGGCACGACTGGGGATTACTAGGGATTTTCCCTAGGGGGTATAGTGGTCACGTAAGCCAAAATCTGGGGGGTAACGTAAATTTTCGGGGTAAGGTAACGTAATAAGAAAAAAAAACGCAACGTAAGGAGGAAAAATTGAAAAATTCAAATTTCAGAAAAAAAATTTTTGAAAAAAAAATGAAAAAAGAAACAAAACATAATAAAGAAAGTTTAAGGAGGAAGTTGTCAATCTTAGATTAACCAATAAAGTAAAAATTCGTATTTTACATATCATAACAAAAACTTTAATTTTAAAAAAATAATGTTTTAAAGATATTCAGCTGCAACTCAAAGGCAGCGTCCACGTTGAAACAAACAAATGGATTTATTTATCACCAAAGCCTTTTGACGCGAAAATTGTTTCTTTGCAATGAACATTTGGTTTAAAAAAAGTGTTCTAAAAAACGGCTTTGGTGATAAATCCATTTGTTTGAATGAACGTGGACGCTGCCTTCAAAAAACAATTTTTCAATAATAATATAAAAAAGCGACTAAAAATGGAACGTCCAAAATCTCAATAGGAACGCGTTCCGTTCCGTTCTTTTTAAATCCAAACCCGTTCCGTTCCGTTCCGTTCCTAAATCCATCCGTTCCCGTTCCGTTCCGTTCTGGAACGGGAACGGAACGGAAGAACGGACGTTCCGGAACGGAACGGTGGAGACACTGTTGTAAAAAGGGATTGTTATGGCTGATAAAAATTGAAATTTTTGTTGAATAAAGCTTTTTTCAATTTTAAAAAGGATTAAATAAGATTTATTTTACCAATGAAAACCTTCTTCGATATTTTAAATTGAATCCCTTTTTTTACAAGACTTTGTCAATTACGTCAAAAATAAAATGTTTTGCAACTATCAGAAACATACAGTTTTATTAATCATTATAAAAACATGCAATTTTTTAATAATATTATGGCATTTCAAAAAAGTATGGTTGAAGAAAAACAAAAAAATATAATAGAATCTTTTTCAGAAATTCCAAGTTGGAATTTCCAACAGTTTCACATTTTAATTCACTTCTTGCTTCATCATCATCAATTTTTGACAACAAATAATTTTTTCTTGTCCAAATTGTTGCACAGTAATAAAAATGTCGGATCTGCTCTTATTAATCGAGTTTGAACTTTAACTAAATCACTTAACTTACAAAGATTCTTTCGAAATAACTCATTTTGTATATATATAACTCGATTTTTCCAATAAAACTGTGTTAATTTTTTGAAATTTTCGATAATTTGTGTTTGGAAAAACTGTAAAAATAAAAATATTATCTTAATTTTAAACAAAAGGCCTTTTAAATTTATTTTCTTTGACGTCTTTGTTGTTAAAAACATCTGTATATCATATTTTTTTCATTTTTTAAAAATAAAATATTCAAAACGTTAATTTTCTTTTATCAAAAATTATGGTTCCATTTTCTCTAAATTTAACCACTCTTAATATTTTGTGATATAATTTTTGTTGAAATTTACGACTGATAAAATGGTGAAAACAGAAAAGAAATTGAGCTAGTCTAAAAATCAACAATCTATTTCTACATATAAAAAAACTGATAAGACTATTCAGGTTCTTTTTTGACAAGCTTTTATGTTTAATGATAGCATTCATTTTGTCTTTCCAATGTTGTTTTTATTTTTGCTGTTAATTTTTATTTTTCCGTTTTCAATTGAAGCATGTCCGAATGGATGGATTTCATCGTACAGAAATTCTTCAATTTGTTATTATTTAAATAATACTAAAACTAATTTTATTGATGCTGAAGGGATTTGTATAAGATTTGGAGGACATTTAACTTCAGTACATGATATGTTTGAAAATTTCTTTTTGATTGGTAAAGTTTGTAATACATATATGCATAAACATTAATTTAAAATAAGTTCAGAAATACAAAAAAATACTTTTACAAGTGATGATTTCTGGTTTGGTGCAAACAGTTTAAGCACAACAGGAAATTGGTCTTGGATGGATAATACACCTTTTGACTTTTCAGATTGGGAAAAAGGTCAACCACAAAATTTTACAAATTGTGGAATAATTCGAATTCAAGACGCAAAATGGTTAAGTGATGACTGTTTCAAATCAAAACCTTATATTTGTAAAATCGTTGATATGCCGTCGAAAGTATGCACCCCGTCGTGGACATTGTATAGTTATACGGGATTTTGCTATAAAGTTTTTGCTAATGCAACATGGCAAGATGCAGAAAATAAATGTTTAGCTGATAGCGGACATTTAGCTTCTATTCATAGCTTTGAAGAAGCTGAGTTTGTTGCAGGTAAGGAACATCATTATTAAAAAGTTATAAAACGTTGACTATATAATTTAGATCTAGCATATTGGCCAGGTGCCGACGTTCTGGATGGATTAAAGCAAGCTTGGATTGGTTTATACACTGAAGACAATAATACTCATTGGCAATGGACAGATGGAACACCATTTGATTATCCTAATTGGGATCCTGGTAACCCAGATTATCCAGGGATAGAAAATTGTGTGGAAATTTTCTTAGAATCTTATATAACTAATTGGAAAGCTGGACAATTTAATAACTTTCCCTGTTCTGATGTTGTTTCTAAATTTGTTTGCAAGAAATCACCACAATAAATAAACGAACAGAATGTAGAGACATTTACCAAATTTTAAATACAGAAAAAAATAGTCAATTTTTAAACATTGTATTGATGTTAACTGACCCAACATATTAAATCAATGATTTAAAAAAATTTTTACAATTAATTTGTTTTATTATAAAGGATGCGGTTTGAGTTTTTTCTTTGAATATTTTATTTCTTATCACAAAATTATGACTACAGAAAATTTTTTAAGTTTAAGATGCATTTTCAAAACGTTGCACTTTCAAATTCTCTAGGTCTTAAAAAACAAATGGGATACAAAAACATTTTTTATGCTATTTTTATCTAAAACAAACGCATACATTTTTGTTAAATTATTGTCATCACATCTTTACGTTTTTAATTAGAAATTACTGACATAATTTTACAGCCTGCAAAAAAATATAATAAATTGCCATTTTTTAACCATAAAAAATTTATGATGCTAAAATATATTTTTTCGATTTGCAGATTCTGTTGGTGAATTTTTGATGACATCAAACCCGCAATCAATTATGTTTTTGACTGATTTCAAATAAATCAGAATCAAGTCAAAGTTTAAATCAGTAAAACAAAAAAAAAAACGTCAGCATTTTATTTTTCTTTTAGAATATTCTTGATTTACTTTTTTTTTCTTCATTCTGTCTTTTTTTTCAGTTCTTTGACGTAACAAAAAAATAAATGTTTTCTGAATTAATTTCTTTTTTTCAACTTTCTGGCGATCATCGACCGAGAAACTGCAGTAATAATAAAAGAGTTCTTTCCTTTTTTTAAGACACCTACAAATTAATTAATTGTTCTCGTTTGTTAAAGAGAAAAAAATATATTTTTTGTAATAAGCGATGACATTTTTTGAACTTTTTTTGTTCCACATCTCCCATTGGGAAATGATATTAATTTTACGGGTTTTTTTTGTAAGTGCAAACAAACAAACAAATTACATTCTTCTTTTTTGACGTCAACAATTTTTTTGTCTTTTTTTGGGGTATATAAATTGAGCTGATTTCAAAGTGGTTCAATCAGTTCTCTTCCGATTGTTTTAATTCTTAAAAAATAAATATGTTTGTTAAAATTGTTTGTATTTGTTTAATTGGATTGATTGGTGTTGCATATGCACAATTTGGATTAGGCGCAAATGCAGCCACACAAGGAATTGCAGCAGGGCTAAGTGCGGCAGGTTATGGAAATCAAGGTGGATATGGTGGCATGCAAGGTGGATATGGCCAACAAGGTGGATATGGTGGACAGGGATATGGCCAACAAGGCGGATATGGCGGATATGGTCAACAAGGCTACGGCAACCAAGGCTATGGTGGACAGGGATATGGCCAACAAGGATACGGATATGGTAACCAAGGTGGATATGGTGGACAAGGATATGGCAGAGGAGGATATGGTGGTGGAATTGGAAGTGGAGTTGGTGCTAATGTTGGTAAGTAAACATGTGACTTTTATCCTTTGCAACATAAGATTAATGAAATCATTTTTTAAGGTGGTATCCCTGCAAATATCGGACTTGGACTTGGCCGTTAAAAACCACTCAAATTTGCTCAATTATTTTTTTATGATCTTATTCTTTTTTCTACCTTCAAAAATAATGACTGTATAATTTTTGTTATAATAAAGATTATTATTTAAATAATGTTTTAAAAAACAATGAAACGGATAAAACGGAAAAAACTTTTAATCAAGCAATCTAAAGATTTTTTGTTAACCAGCAAAATATGGAAATTTTTGATTTCAAAATTTAACAAAATTTTTGTCAGACAAAACTGTTTAAAAATTACTAATAATTTTTTTTGTCAAAAATTTAAAAATTTAAATAAAATAAATTTTCTGATTTTTCGCAAAATTTTTTATACTTTGTTTTTATGAATTAAATAAAATAAATATATTTATTACAAAAAAGGTGACAAAAAATGTTGTAGACGAGAGAATAAAATATTTTTTAAAGGAAGCGGACCCTTTGATCCATTTAAAAAAAAAAAAGGATTTCGAAATATTTCTTTTTTTTCCAAACCATCAATATTTGTGATCAGGGTAACTCTTGAAACGAAAATGCAGCTTCCATTGTTTTTATTTTTTTAACAAAGGAAATATTTTTTCGTTTCAAGAGTCACCCTGATCACGAATATCGATGGTTTGGAAAAAAAAGAAATATTTCGAAATCCTTTTTTTTAAAAAAATGGATCAAAGGGTCCGCCCCCTTTAATGATTATCGGCATTGTTTTTTTGCAATGCTTATTTGATTGATTTTTTCTGCAATAATCTTTTCAATGGACTCGTTAGCTTTTTTGGTGGCAATAATATGCGAGTAATCAATAATGAATGACTGCTTGCATATACAAGGCAAATGGTATAATGATACATTCTATAAAATTTTTTTTTTGCCACAATAGGTACATTTATTAGTTTTTATTTTTTTATCGAAATTTTTATTTGAATATTTTAGCCATTTTTTTGCTGTGATTTTCACGCATTTTTAGATGTTAATTTTATTATTAGGTAATAAAACTTTGGTGAAGTTTTTGAGTTTTCCTAAAATGTTAAAAAAATGACTTTTTTCTTAATATGTCAATGCATTATTGAATTTGTCGTTTTTTAAATGTTTTTTTCTTCCATAAATTTAAAAATTAAAATTTTTTGCCACAAAACTTTTGTGACAAAAGAACCATTAATTGTTTCGCTTTTTTGATACAGTATCCCAAATATCAATTTCTAAACATCTTTATTTCTCAAGTACAATTAAAAATATATATTATAATAATATTAAACTCGACTTTCATTTAAATGAATTAATAAATCATGAAGTTTTTCTTTAACTTGCTCAATTTTCATTCGATCTGAGCCAAATCTTGCAGTACATTTCTTAAAAATTTCTTGAATTCCTTCATTTGTTCCACGTGGAAGATTTTGCCATGTTGAAACAGTACATATTAAATTATGAAGTTTATACATTGGTCCAGCAGAAAAATGAAAGGGTTGCTTTTGTGAATATAGCTCATACATTGTCATTGCAAATTGCCATAAATCACTAAAAAATATATACTGGTATTATTTAGTGATAGTTAAGAATAATAATTGTTTAAATAACAAAGTAAATAAACACGAAATTCGAGGAAACAAAACAGACGTAAAACTGTAAAAAAAAGCTTACGATTGACAAGAAAATACATGATTTACAGCAGTTTCAGGTGAAATATATGGTGATTCTTTTAAAATTGTTTCCAAAATAGATTCTGGTAATTCTGGTGTCATTGGAAATTCCATTTCTGCAAGCTCTTCCTTTTTGTATCGAGACCAACGAAATTTATGAAATATTGATTTTGATTTCTAAAAAATCATTAAAATTAGTTTTCACGCAACAAATATCATAGAAAGAAGAATATTTGGTATATTTTTCACTTTAACGTGTTTTTTTTTCGAAAGTACATAAACCTGAAAATCAGGCAAAAAAACAGACCCTGATTTGCAGGTTTATGATATTTCGAAAAAAAAAATGTTAAAAATGAAAAATACAGCAAAGTGTCTGATTCCTTTTAAAATAAAACTTACACTTCTATTTTTAACCATTTCAACAGTATGAATTCCAGCAAATGAAAAATTTGAAATTTTTACATCAAGATTTACAGTAAGCAAAATAGTTTTTGGTTCAATTTTTCGATGAATAATTGCTCGAGATTTTAGATATATTAAAGCTTCAGAAATTTGAAATAGTAATCGAAGTCGATTAAATTCTGGTAAATTTTTTGAATAATCTTCATCGTTATGAATCATAGAATGTAAACTGCCACCTAAAATATAGATATGGATTTTAAAAAATTTGTTTAACAAAACTATCAACTATGCATCTTATATATATATCTAATCAATTGCATTACCTTCACAAAATTCTTTTAATACAGCAATATCTTGAAAAGCAGAAAATCCATAAAATTTGATAATATTTGTGTGATTAATTTTTGATAAAATTTTTATTTCATTGTAGAGCATTGTTGCACTTTCAATTGTATTATGCATTCGACGAAAAATAATTGGTCCTTTAAAATATGGAATTGCATCTGAATATCCTACAGAAGTCTGAAAGAAGATATGCGATGGTAAAAGGGATTAGCGAGATATATCAAATCCTATTTATCCGTTGGATTTCATATATCCTTAAGGTTTACAACAATTCAAGAAAAAGATTGATATATCCTCTTACAGTGCACCATCGGATTTCATATATCCTTTTCTTGGATTGTTGCAAACCTTAAGGATATATGAAATCCGATGGATAAATAGGATTTGATATATCAGGCTAATCTCGACTATCCCTAACTACTTAAACAACAAAAATCAAATTTACCAAATCCCCAAGATCTCTTTGATTTTCAGGTGTTGAGCAATGATAAATCCATGAAAATCTTCTTAAAGGATGTTTCATAATTTTTCGACCAAAATGTTGAAGTTCATGTTGTTGAAGTGCTTCAATCAATTTATCAATATCCCCAAAACGTTCATCACTTCCTTTAATCTTTAAATACTTTCTTCCAGCTGTTACTACCAATTCTTTATGATAATATTCTTGTTTTCCCATTGAAACAATAAAATATAGATTAATATTTTGTCCAAGAAATCTTTTATCGCTTTCATTATTTTCTGCATCCAAAAGTACTGCAAAAAAATAATCTCCAGATTTTGTTGAAATTGTTTTAAGAAATTCTGTAATTAAAACACCATGAAAAAGTCCAGATGAATAAAGTTGATCATCAATTAATCCATTACCAAGTGGAATTTGAATATTTACATGCTGTAGAATTGGTGATGGACATTGGAGATTGCTTGGTAAAGATGCTGTTGAAAGTTGAGATAAATTCTAAAATTCAATGTTTTTAAAAACGCATATAAAATATTAATTATATGCGTTTTTAAAAACGCATGGCATCAAAATACATTTTGCCAAAAAAAACATGAACATGAAAATTGCTTTTGACGTGAATTTGAATCTTAGAAAAAAACACTTACCAAACTTTTTTTTGTCGTATCAGATGAAGCCAAAATTGAAGATGCCTGTGAAGTATTATCAGAAAATGTGTCATCATCATATGAAATGTCATCGTCCGTCTTTTCGTTGCTTCAAAAAAAAAACATAACTTCTTTCTCTTTTGAAAAAATTTCAAATGTAATGTAAAGAAAAAAAATACGCAAATTTGCAGATAACTCAAAAAAGGCTATTACTAAATTTCGAAACCATGCGAAGAAAAAATGATTTTGAAAACTAATAATTTTTTTAACCCTGGTGAGCGACCTCGTATAAAATTTATGGCTTTTTTATTAATCGTCTTAAAAAAATCCAATGAACTCAAGTTATGGCATAGGTGGATCTGATACTTACGCAGTACTAAAACAAAGATCTGATTTGTTTGAATTTAATAATCGTTGGGAAGCTTTAAATTCTGACACTTCTGGCTCAAGTATTTTATCATTTTGCTGTCTTTGGAATTCAAATGGATTCTAAAAATATAAGAATAAAACAAATAATATTTTTTCCGTTTTTAGTTTTACTTTTGAAACGAATGTTGAAGCAGGATTAATTTGTTTCTGTTTTTGAGTTAACCAAGATTTTTGAAAACTTTTATTAAGGAAATTTAAGGGAGTTGCATTTGAATTTTCATAAGCGGAAATATGAATGGAAATGGTGCTTTTATTTTTGGCATTTGAAGAGTCATTCTTCTTCCAACATTTTTCATTTCCATCATTAAGACTGTTTGAGTATTTGGAGCACAAATCTGTCATGGATAACTTTTTCCATGTTTGTGATTTTTCTTTTTCTTCATAGCTTTCAGATAATGTAAAATCTGAAAGCTATGAAATATTATTGTTGCTGCAGTCTTTTGATACGATCTATGCCGAAGGTGTTGAAATAAAAGATATATTTAAAGATAACTTTTTTTTAAATTTTATATTTGTTTTCATTTTAGTTTTCTAATCCTGAGACTGCAACAATTTTTTTACCAATTTTTTTATCGTTATATGATTTGCTATTAAATTGAAATGGAAATATATTTGAATCTTTCAGATTTTGGTTTAAATTCAAATCAGAATATTGAGCACCAGTTTCAGTATTACAAAAATTAAAAAATTTATGTTTGTCTTTGGACAACAAAAATTTATCCTTTGTTATCATCTAAAGCATGGTTTAAAAAAAATGAAACAGTTAATACTATTAAGAAAGTATTAACTGTTTAATTTTTGAAATAAATGATAAAAACTATAAGAAAGCTACACGAAAAAATTTGTCACTGTTATCAAATGAGAGGTCTTGAACGAAAGCGCTATTGCAAATAGGCGGAGCGTTCGAGAAGCATGAGAGATACAGGCAAACAGTCATATCAGGAGATATACAATAGAAGAGCGAAGAAAGGAAAAGTGTTTTTGCTGGCCGTATCAATAACAAATTTATTTAAGCTTTGCGCTCGCTACTCTCTTTGAAAATATATTTTACGCCAAACTGCAAGGGCAGAACAATACATGCAAGAGACAGCCATTTTCCTGTGAAATTCAGTGTGAATGTACTTGCGATTTGTCAAGTTTCAGGGTATATTGTAGAGGGATTACGGTAACTCTAGTTTTACATAATGTTTTTTCCATTATCAAAGCGAAAAAAAATCTGTACATGAAACTAAAACTGAAGAAACATGAAATTTTTATCAGATATTGTCGCATCGTCAATTGTCTTTCTTTATTATGTACTTCGTAAAATACCACTTTTTGCTCTATCGAAAAAATTCAAAGTTTAAAAAAATATGCAAATTTGCAGCCAAAAAATTTATTATCTTAAAAAAACGCAAAAAAATTGACAATCAAAATACCATAATAATACACGTCTACAGCCTACACAAATAATAAAACATATATAAGCAATATAAATAATTTAAACTACAATGAAAATGGCTGAATTTTAAAACTATAAAAAAACATCTAAAAGAAACATTCATTTTAAAGTTGTTGTTGACGCTATTGTTTAGAGACGAACAAAGAGGATGGAATTAAGCTTGTGGATTACGGAATTTCTAAAAAAAAGGTAAATTTGTTATAGTTGTACAGTGCTATAAAAAAATCTTACTTCTCCAGCATAGACAGCATCAGATCCAAGTTCTTCTTCAATACGAAGGAGTTGATTGTATTTTGCAAGACGTTCTGAACGACATGGTGCACCAGTTTTAATCTATAAAGATAAACAATTTGATTACGATCGCACAAAATTTTTCAAAAAACATACTTGACCAGTTGCAAGACCAACTACAAGATCAGCAATGAAGGTATCTTCAGTTTCACCAGATCTATGAGAAACCATTACACCCCATCCATTTTGTCGTGATAATGTTGCAGCTTCAATTGATTCAGTTACAGATCCAATTTGATTAACTTTAAGAAGAAGACAATTGCATGCTTTCTTTTCAACAGCTGTTCGAATACGTTTTGGATTTGTTACAGTTAAATCATCACCAACAAGTTGAGCGGAATTTGATGCATGGAATTTAACCCTATATTATTACAGTATACCATAATTTACGCTCTTAAAAAATAAATTACCAATTATCCCAATCATCTTGATCAAAGGCATCTTCAATTGATACAACTGGATATTCTTTGCAGAAAGATTGATAAAGATCAGCTAATTGATCACCAGTTAACCATTTGGATGAATCAGAATTTGGATTTTTAAAGTCAAGATCATATTTTCCATCTTTGAAGAATTCTGATGCAGCAACATCCATACCAATTGAAACTTTTCCAGTGTACCCAGCTTTTGCAATAGCAGTATTAAGGAGATCAAGACCTTCTTTGTTATCTTGAATATTTGGAGCAAATCCACCTTCATCTCCAACAGCCGTTGCATCAAGACCATAACGCTTTTTAATCTCAGATTTAAGATGATGATAAATTTCTGATCCCATTTGCATTGCTTCTTTAAAAGTTTTAGCACCAAGTGGAAGAATCATAAATTCTTGCATTGCAAGTTTATTTCCAGCATGTGAGCCACCATTAATAACATTAAAAGCTGGAACAGGAAGGATAACTTTTTTAATACCAGCAAGTTGTGCAATATATTGATATAATGGCATTCCTTTGTGAACTGCTCCAGCTTTACAAACAGCTAATGAAACTCCCAAAATTGCATTGGCACCAAGATTTGCTGAAAAAAATAGAGATTAAATTGTATTTTAAGTAATGAAAAAGCTTACATTTATTTTCAGTTCCATCAAGTTCAAGCATAAATTTATCGATAGCAGTTTGATCAGTGACATCAAAATTCTTTGCAATTAATGCTGGTGCAATTCTATCATTGATATTTGAGACAGCTTTAAGAACACCTTTGCCATGGTGAACATTTTTATCGTTATCACGAAGTTCTAGCGCTTCATGTACACCAGTTGATGCACCACTTGGAACTGCAGCACGAAATACACCTAAAATTATGGATATTAATAGTTTTTAAAAAAAGAGTATAAATTTTGTTTACCTTTATCAGTGGTGAGATCAACTTCAACAGTTGGATTACCACGAGAATCATAGATTTGACGAGCAAAAACGCGAGTAATAGCCATGCTTTTTCTTGATATCTAGAAATAAAAATTTAGTAAAAGAGAAATGTATTATCAAAGATTGATAAACGACAAAACAAAAAATGATGTAAAAACTTTTAAATTTGCACGACTACACTCTTCTAGAAAAGGCAAAATAGATGAAGTGAAGAAAAAAGTAGAGAGAGAGAAACCAGCAACTCTGCCACTAGGCAACTTTTTGTTTAGTTGTTTTTGCTCTCGTTTTTTGAGTCCCGCCTTCTCTCTCTTCTCTTACCCTTCACGTTTTGCTTTCCAATCAATAAACGTTAAAATAAAAGTTAAACCTCAGTTAAAAAAAAACAGCAAGCTCGCAAGGATCCTAGGAAGCAGGAAATAAAACAACTTTTTGCTAGTTAAATACAAACAAAAATAAAGAAAAAAAGCTTGCTGTGAATTAAGATTAACCTTTTCATCAGCTCCGTCCAGTGAATAAAAATGTTTGTCTCTTTCAGTTTTAGGGGTTAAATTTATGGAAAGCAAAGGAGTAAGAGTGGAAAACTTAGGTTGTTTTTTTTTTGATTTTGTTGATAAGAAAAGAAGTTGATCAACAAATTTTGTTGTTGAACAAAACCAAAAAGTCTATTTTAGACTTTCCGTCTATTTACATCAGGTAACCTTTTGCCAAACGGTCTATTTTTTTCAAAATAGAAGAAACATTTGTTGAATTTTCAGAAAATGCATTCGAAGAATTTTTCTGCTTTAAATTGAAATTTTTGTATCGGCCATTTAAATTATCAGCAAAAACAAAATCTTGTTTAGATTTTTAATTAAAAGTGGTAAAGAATAATCTCTTGTCGCCATCTAAAAAAATGTTAAAACTTTAAAGGAAAAATTTATTAAAAACAATATACGTAATAGTTAGAGTTATAATACAGTTCTCAAAACCGTTTTATTATAAATAAACTCGAATTGCAAAAAAACAAAGCCAATATTTACTGGTTTTACTTGCTTTCAAAAGTATTTAAACAGATTGTGAAAGTTTTGTAATCTTTAAAAATGATGCCTTCATAGATGTCTTCAAAGGATCATAAAATCTTTCGAGCAGTGGTAGACAAAAATATTTTGTTTACGATATTTTCTGTCGAAATAAATTTCAACGAACTATTTTTTTGCTATGAGCAAATTCGTTTTGCCTTAGATTGCATCATTCTTATTTTTCGTCAATGATTGTTAAAACAAGAGATTAATCAAATTCAATATTGTCTGCCGAAAGCATATAGAAAAGCTAATAGCCTAAGCCACTCTAGTTTTGCTCTTAGTTTTCAAAAGTAAAAATCAAAAATATGAATAAAAAATAGACATGTGTAAAACGAAGTGAAATAAATGCAAGCAAAAAAATTGTTCAAGTCTAAAAAAATATTCAATGACAATTTTAGCTGAAAATACACAAGCACTTATCCATTTTTCAAGAAATCATGTCCACATCGAACTGAGCGTTCACTTTTTTGGACCGAGTCAGAAAAGTCAGACAAAAAAAAAGAAAAAAGAAAGAGAATGCAAACTTTCAAAAATTTTCTGACTCGGTCCAAAAAAGTGAACCCTTGTGCTTATCCGAACATAGCGGCTACCTTCAACCATAGAAGTCTCAGGCGTGGCATGTGAGACGTCAATCAACACCACTGCTCTATCGGGGCACATTTATAAATGCTTATTTTTCGTATAGGACTCAAATTCTGTCATATGCAAAGTTTTAAAAAAAAAGGTGATAAAAAAGTTTTTGAGTAATAAACTTGGAATTACAATAAATGATAATATCATAACAATATGTTTTAACATTTAAAGTCCTTTTTTTTATCTCTTTTTTTTTACTAAAAAAAATTATTTTTGTTTTTTTTACTACCAGGCTTCGATAAAATATTTTTTGTATAGTATTCAAATTTTGTCATATGCAAAATTTTAAAAAACAAGTGATAAAAAAATGAATTTAAAAAATGCACTTTTAATGTTAAAGGAGGCGGATGTTTTGATGCATAATAAAATCTTTTTTCTGTTTCATTAATAATAAAACTGTTAACAGAAACCATCGGAAAATTACTTTCACAATGATTTTTATTTTCCAAAATTATCATATATCGTGGATGAATACCTTCAAAGCCATATGAACGAATTTGCGGATTTGAGCATTTTAAACAAAATATTCGAAAAATACGCCCTCTATCTGCTTTTTTGTAATCAATAACTTTCTTGGTACGAATATCAAGTGTAATGCAACGGCATGATTTCTAGAATATAAAAATGATAAACTTACAAAGGGCATAACTAATATCCTTACCATTTCTTCAGAAATAACCCAAATTTTTGAATCAATAATACTTCCAACAGCATGAATTCTAGTAACACATTTACACGGAAATGGCAATGTTGTTAAATGAATATTAGTTTTATAAAATATTTTCCAATCACATGCATCCAATACAGCTTTTTGATAAATAATTAACTTTTTATTCTTTTCTCCAAGACCAAAAACATAATTGTCATAAATTTCAATGGCATAAATTCCACGATTTTCTTTAGTAAAAAAATACATTCTTTGAATAACTGAATACTAATGATTCTTTTTTTAAAAAATAAAATAAATAATTTTTTTCTCTAACCCTTCATAAAAAGTGTGAAAATTATCATTGTTATTTTGTATTATTACTAGAAAGCTGTTGCATTTAAAAAAAAGTGAAAGGTCATCAATAATTTTTAAATATAGCTTTATATGGATAGAATTTTTTCTAACTCCACGAAAAAAGTCTACTCCACCAAATGATTTTTTTAACTCCACTAGTAAAAAATGACTTTATTAATTTTTTCAAAGTTAAAAAGGTTTATTTTTTATTTTCTAAAGATATACTAAAAAAGTTAACCATTCACATTTTCGACAATAAAATATTAATGTGAGATACTGTAAAAAAGAATAACAATATTAAAAAAAGATATGGTGAAAGAGAATAATAGTTTTTTCGTTAAAACCATCTTTAAGAAAAAAAAACAAAATAAATGAATACTCATGTTCGGCAAATAACAGAACTTCATACCTTAATATCGCAGGTTATGAAAATTTGAATACAGATAAAAAATATTTCAACAGTTTTTTTTTTGCGTTTTTGTGCTACTTTTTTTTTTAAATTCGATCACAGGAGCAGTTTTAAAAAAAAAGATAGAAAAAAATTTGGCCGCTGACCAGACAACCCACCAAAGGTGAACATCCGGTTTAAGGTTTCGACCCGAAGTTCATATTAATTCAACCTCTGGTTGAATGTGCATATTCATACACAGCGGCTACCTTCAACTCCCTTCCATATGGATTCCATATGGCCGCAGATGTTTCAGGCGTGGCATGAGAGACCTCAATCAACACCACTGCGCTATCGGGGCACATTTATAAATGCTTATTTTTTGTATACGACTCAAATTCTGTTATATGCAAAGTTTTATAAAAAAGGTGATAAAAAAAGTTTTTGAGTAATAAACTTGGAATTACAATAAATGATAATATTATAACAATATGTTTTAACATTTAAAGTCCTTTTTATTATCTTTTTTTTACTAAAAAAAATTATTTTTGTTTTTTTTACTACCAGGCTTCGATAAAATTGATTTCAAGGAAAACTTTCGATTTTTGCCTTTTTGTAAAAAATTCGAAATCGATATTTTTCAATATTTTTTTCTTTCTTTTGTTTTTCGCTATCTTTTGAAAAAAACAAAAATTTCGATTTCTTCTATTATTTCCAAAAAAAAAAATTTCGATTTTGAACCAAGAAAATATTTTGATAATCCAATTTTCGATTTCACAAATCTCTGCTAATTGTAGCATCCTTAATTTTTCAATTTTTAAGCCTAAAATTGAATCCACCATTGATGAAATATTTTCATTTAATCATCCATCTGCTTTAACTTTGAAAAAAGTATGTGAAAAGTTCAAGATTAAATATGATCAAAGTGCTTACAAATTTTGGGGAGATATTGTTTTTCAAAATATTATTTCAACTTCAAATAATGTTAAAGGAAGCGGACCCTTTGATCCATTTTTTAAAAAAAAAGGATTTCGAAATATTTCTTTTTTTTCCAAACCATCGATATTCGTGATCAGGGTCACTCTTGAAACGAAAATGCAGCTTCCATTGTTTTTATTTTTTTATCAAAGGAAATATTTTTTCGTTTCAAGAGTCACCCTGATCACGAATATCGATGGTTTGGAAAAAAAAGAAACATTTCGAAATCCTTTTTTTTTTAAAAATGGATCAAAGGGTCCGCCCCCTTTAAAACGCATTCATACAAATCTAAAAATTTCTTTGCATGTTTTTTTACAATTTCTACTGGAAAATCTGATGACTGTTACTTATTTCAACATATTAGTACCCAAGCTTTTCGTGATGCTTCAAAAGCTTTAAGTTGATTTTTTAAATTTAAAAAATTGCGAAAAAATAATTTAAGTGTGAAATAAAGAAATTTTTAAAAATTATATCAATCCTATCGCATTTGATCAACTTTTGGAATTTATTGCAAAATTTAAATTTAAACAAATTTGGAAAAAGGAAAACCGGAAATGAAGCTTTAACTTTAATTTTTTATTTGGTCATGGAATTTATTCTGTTTGTAATCTTTGAAAAATTTTTCAGTTGTTTTATTTAATGTTAAATTAAAAAAATTATTATCAAATTTTTTTTTAAAAAAACACAGTAAACGCTTTTTTGCCAACAATTTTTATTAGTTTTTTTCAAAAACCGTTTTTAGGATATTCAGAATTAGT
The DNA here is from genome assembly GCA_963922195.1 of Panagrolaimus sp. PS1159. Taxonomy (NCBI): domain Eukaryota; kingdom Metazoa; phylum Nematoda; class Chromadorea; order Rhabditida; family Panagrolaimidae; genus Panagrolaimus; species Panagrolaimus sp. PS1159. Next base: position 2,706,808 of record CAWUHW010000006.1, read on the forward strand.
GAACGGTAATCCGATCCGAAAACCAAAAAGTCGGATCACGGATCAATCCGTCAAATATCGGATCGGATTGGGAATTATGACGGATCGGATTGACGGATTGATCCGTCGGATCGGATTAACGGATTGATCCGTCGGATTGTTAGGAAATATAGAACAAATTTTTCAAACTTTTTTTTATTTTTTTTAAAACATTTGTTGAGAAATGAGACAAATAAACGATAAATGAATAAAAAGTTATTTGATCCCAATTTTCAATATCATTATTATCAAATGGTTCAACAAGTGTACAATCTTATATATTTATTATAAAACATGTCTTATCTACAATGGTTTTACAATGTGGACTGTTTTACGATCTAGACGTAAAATATCTAATGTCATTACAAAAATACGAATAAACAACGACAGAAATAAGTCAAAAAAAAGAAAAAAATCACGGATCAGAATATTCAACGGATCGGATTGACGGATTGTTAACGGATTGGGAATTTTGACGGATCGGATTGACGGATCAATCCGTCGGATCGGATTACGGATCAATCCGTCGGATCGGATCGGATTACCGTTCACTATTCAGAATCATTATTATTAAAAGTAACAGAATTTACTTGTTTTTCTTTATTTATTTTTCGATTATATCGTCCATAACGATGTGGTTAGTCTTCTTCTTGTTGATAATGTTGATGATAATTTGATGAAGATGATTCAAAAAACATTTTCGAGATGTTTCAACGATGATAAAAAAAATGCAAAAGAAAAGAATGTATGAAATTGAATTGAACAATGTTAGGAAATGAAAATATGCAAATTTTTAAAGTGTGTGTGAAAAAAATTTGGAAAAAAAGTTACGGTAATTTTGTTTATCCAAAAAAAGAATAACGTTTCAAAAAATTAATTTTCTTACAGTATTCTTTAAAAAACTCTTACTTTAAATGTAAGAATTTATTTTTCGGTACAAATTTTTTTAACTTTATTAAATTATGAATGAATTTTTTCTTGAGTTAAAACATCGAAGGATTCTAAGTAAAGCGTATTCCACAATAATGGAAGAAAATATGACAGATTATAAAAGTTTCAAAAATAACAATATTTTTGAGATATTTTAAATTTCTGCTTTAGATTGAATTTTTTTGAATGTATCTTAATATTTTTTTCGATATAAAGCGGTCAAATTTCAGTTTATCCAAAATTGTCAACACTTGAAAATCACAAAAAAGTATTTATATTTGCAAACAAAATTTTTAATATTACACGTTTTAGTAAATTAAAAAAAAATTAAAATTGTATTTACAAAAAAAAAGAGTTTCAACAACAAAAAAGAAAATCGTATAAAACTATCAATGATGATGACTAGCAGAAGCTGCAGCAGCAGCGGCAGCAGCAGCAACCGGCTGTTCAGATGGTTGTGGATAAAGGACATTAAGCATAAATGCAATTAAATCATATGATTGCCAATATGCAAAATGTGATTTTAATAAAGACCAATAACTTTTTTCTGTTAAAGATGGTTGAAGGAAAAAATCAAGGCGTTGAATTTCAGAATGTATATTAGCTTGTAATCGACGATCTGGGGGAATTTTATCAACAAGGGCTTCAATAAGTGTTAAAGGCTTTGGACCATTTGCAGTATGGGCAGCAGGTGGAATTGGTGAGATTGAAGATGCTGCAGATCCACCAGAATCTGCTTCTTTTGCAAGTTCAATTGGTTCTTCAGTTTGGGTGGAAGGTGCAACAACAGCTGAACCACCACCAAATTTCCACCATCCTCCTTTACTTTTTGATCCTCCAGGTGCTGGTAATTCTGGTGGAACATTATTCCCAGCCCCAGCTTCTTCAGATGGTACAGGACTTTCACTTCTTGGAGATGAACCAGCTAAAAAATAAGTTTAATTAATATTAAGCAAAAGTAATAAACATACTTGAAAGGGCATCAGAATTATCATCATCATCTGAATCATCGTCTTCTTCTTCCTTGCTATCATCTTTATCACCATTTTTAGATTTATCTTTTTCCTATAATTAATTTTTTTATAGCTACAGTAATCCCCCAAATATCAACAAACCTTTTTCTGTTGCTTTTTCAATTTTCTTACATAACTTTTATGAAGTTCATATGGTAGCTTTGCATAATTTTGTTTTGCTCGATCATCTGCATAATAAAATAATTTAACTGGTCGAATATGTTTATAATGTGAATCATATAATGGTTCCAAGCGATATGCAACAGGATCATATGGATGAAAAATATTATAAATATGTTTAACATTTTCATTATTTGGTAATACTTTTTTAAAATCAACACCTCTCATAACAAGAAATACTGCAAGGGGAGAACCAATTGCAAACATATTTTCAACTTGAAATTCAAGCTTTTCATCAGTTTTTAATAAAATTGAATTAACTTTATCTTCATCTTCAAAAAGTCTAAACACAAGGGAAGCTTTAAAAGTTGAGAAAATAAATTTAGAGAATATCCTTACTTTACTCGACTTGAATGAAAATCTTCCAGAATTTTACGCTCTTCTTCATCAATTCCACTTTGCTTTAAATGTTCTTTCTAAAATATTTTTCACGTTAAAATAGTTAAAACCATAAGAGTTCTTACAATTGCACTTGTTACGAATTGATCATACAATAATAAAGGTGACCAATTTGTTAAAACATCATAAGCAATAACAGAACCAAGTGAATGAGCAACTAATGAAATTTTACCAGAAAAATTTCGATTATTTCTTGTAAAAATTTGATATGTATGATTCATTGATCGAATAACACCATTTATTATTTCTGACCGATACAGGGGTGACTGATAATACATAATATCCATTGCAATAGAATTTAAAGCATGTCTCATTGAAGGCATTCTTGGCAAAGTTATTACATCCGTTAATCCTTTATCAAGTATTAAAGATGCCCTCCATTCAATTGGTAAAATCATTGGTCGACGCTTTTCATTTGGATAATATTTATCCATTAAATGCAAAATTACTTCTCGCATTTGTCCAGTATTTTTAGCAATTAAATTTTCATAACCTTTTTGTCCAATACCATGTACAACAAGAATAAGATCACTAAAATTTGGTTTTCCATCATCTAGATTTGCTTCTTCTGTATATCCACGACGAAGAACAGTTCCTTTTGAGCGTGTAACAAATCTTATTAGACGATTAGTTTTTGAATTATTATACCATACAATATCAATAACAGAATTCCATCGAATTTCATCATGTTCATTCCAACTTATCGTTGTTAAAACTAAAAAAATAAAATAATTAAAATTGTTTAAGAATTTTAAATATACCAGGTCTTTTGCTGGATTCAGTATCACTAAAAACTGGACCTTCAGGAATAGATTGATTACGGAATGAAGTTAAATGATGTTTTTCTATTGTATCTGCTAAATCCATTGAAAGGGGTTGCATTGTATCAACTTGAAACCATGAACCACGTCGAAGTGGAAGAGATTCATCTTTCCAATATACCGAATCAAGCCTTTCACTTTTTGTATCAAGCATATATAGCCCTTCAAGACAAATAACATCATCAGTTTTAGGCATTTCATTAAAAAGCTTTTGAGTTTCTTCATCAACAACAATACCATTTCGATTCCTCCATGCAACTTCAACGATCATTGAATCATATCCTATAAATTAATATTTTTAACCTAATTAATAACTATTTAAAATATACCTTTCAATGGACTCCATTTTGTATCATTATCTTTCTTTAAAAACCATCTAATTTCACTACATTTTAAATCTGTAACAAGTCGCTTCTTTTTCCCAATTATTATTGAAGGTGGAGTTGAAACAATTGTCGTTGGAGGAGTTATTGTAAATGATTTTGCGGTTATTGGTGTATTTGGAGCTGGTGGAATTGGTGGTGGAGTTTGAACAGCTGAAGGTAGCTTTGCAGTTCCTGGCGATGATGATTCATTCGACATATTTGTTAAAATACATTCAGGTTCTACAACTAAAAATGCAAAGAGTTAAAAATATAAATTTTTTAAAATTCAATTTTTTTGTTTTTAAAAACCGCGTAAAAAGAAAAAGAAGGAAGGAAGACGAAAAAAGACATAGACACTGACAAAAATAAATGCACATCAAACATCCACCTTCTACAGCAACAACAACAGAAAATGAGGAACGAACAGCCAGCAGGTTTTTGTGTGTGAAAAATGTAAATACAAATAAAAAGTCCGTCATCATGAGTAAGAGAACCAAAAGTTTATGCAAAGTGACTTTTTTTGGATTTTGGCGGGCTGTTTATTGTTGTTAGAAACAAAGTTTTGTCATGTTAAAGCACTTACAAAGTTGGAAGTATTTTCATTAAAGTAAATTAATTAATTTAATTAATAATAATAAAAAAAATTTTCCTGCAAAATATATCTAACATCCTATCAAAAATCTCTTTTAAAAACAGAATTTTAAGAGTATTTCCCTCAATAGCAACACCTAGATTATTTACCTTGTTGACTACTATTTGATGCAGGATTAACTAATTGTTGGGAAGCTTTAAATTGGGATATTTCTGGCTCTGATCCTTTATTATTTTGTTGTCTTGAAAATTCAAATGGATTCTATAAATTATAAAACGTACATCAATCCATTTGAAACTTTTTATATTACTTCAATGAAAAGAGTTGAAGCATCAAAAGCTTGTTTTATCAATCCTTTTTTATTATTTTCAACTTCAAATAAATTTTCATAAGCTATAATCTGAAGGGAAAAAGTGCTATTGTTTTTCTTCTTCCAGCAAGTTTCAGCTTTATCATCAAGAGTTGAAAAATTAGTGGCTTTGGAAGATTTATTTAATGTTTGAAATTTCTTCTGTTCTTTAAAACTATCAAAAACTGCAGAATCTGCTAATTTAATCGTTGCTGCAATCCCATCTTACACAATTCACACTCCGTTTACAAGAATAAAAATAAAGAAGGAACTTTTTTCCCGAAAAGTATACTACCGTAACCCTGTTAGACATTTTTTTAGCGGGATTGCAGCTATTTTTTACTCAAATATTTATCATTAAATGATTTGCTACAAGATTGAACAGGAATTAAAATTAGACATTTATATTTTTGGTTTAAATTGAAATTGGAATAACGATTTTCTTCATCATTAATTTGGCAAGTATTATTCGGCTTACCCTTTCGTAACAAAAATTCATCCTTTGTTGTCATCTAAAATGTAAATTTTTGATTGTAACAAATATTTTATCAAGGAAGTAGCGTGAAACTTTTTTTTTTAAATCAACAGTTGTTTTTAACAAAAATGACAAAACACTATTTTTTTCAATAATTTTGTTAGAATGTGTGTTGTAAAAAAAAGAGAAAATCACAAACGTCAATGATGAAATTATCAGCAAGTTAAGTATTACATCATTCTTACTGTTTGAGCATTGATGTTTCAAATTTTCTTTTTAGACACAACACCCTTTTCAAAAAAATAATTGAAAAACAAAATAAAATGTGTTATGTGATTTTTTTGTTCGTTTAAAACAATTGTTGATTTTTAAAAAAAAATTTTGAACCATTTTCTTGATTATATATTTGTTAGAATCAACAATTTATGTTTATGAATGACAACAACGGGTGATATATAAAATATATTTACAAAACTTTGTTTAGACAAAAATCTTTTCTAGGATGTTATCTCTATATTTTGCAAAAAAGTGATTTTTTAATTTAAAATACTTAAATGGAAACATTAAAAAAAATTCTTTACAGAAAAGATAAATACCAAAACTTATGAAAAAAGTCAAGATCCACATTTTATTAGGGGAGAGGGCTGAATCATTCCTCAGAAAAAAAAAAATGATGGATTCTACCACCTCTCTCTTTTTTTTTGTACGTTTATTTTACGCAATTGCAAAAAAACAGACACAATTTTTTTTGCTAAAAGCAAAAGTTTTTAAAATATATTATTCATTTTTCTCAAAAAAGAATAAAATAAAAAGCAAAAACATTCATGATTAATACAAAAAAATATTCTTATGCAATAATCACGGCACAAAAAATGCATTGATCGATAAAAAAAAACAACATGAAAAAAATTCAATGAGCTTAAAAAACAGTTCTTTCTCCAGCTTTTTCTGACAAGGATTGAGCAAGAATAACCATAAAAAAATTGAATTTTAAAAAAAGATGTCTAAAAAAAATTCCACACCCTCTTTTTGAAGTTTTTACTCCTTATTTGTTTAAGATGCATGCTGCATCAAAGAGAAAAAAATTGGGCATAGAAAATTTAATCAAAATAAAAAACATTATTGCCTCAAATTTCGGTTTTTAAGAGCCTAAAGGCACTTCAGTAGAAAAAAGTTTAAGATTTTATAGAATTTTAAGGAACGTTAAAGCCTGAAAATGTTCATAGAAAACAAAGCTGTTCAACAAAAACTTTTAAAAGCCAAAAAACGCATGCAACAAAAACTTGTTAAAATCATGGCCAAAAATGAAAGTGAAACGTTGAAAATTAAATTTGTCGCTATTTTTAATAGACAAAAATTTGAACGACTTTTTAAAAACAAAAAATCCAGAAAATAAATTTTTAATGAAAAAAGCATAAAAAAACTAAAGTAATTTTTTATTTCGTTTATTGATCTGTTTTTTCTTTCTTCTTCCTGTCTTCCCAATTTTTTTCCAACTCTGTCTGATGTTTACTTTGGTATAAAAAAATAAAATAAAATTCGACATTTAATTTTTTTAGCGGGAAAAATATTTGGGTGCTTTTTTGATTGTTTTAATGAAAAGGAAGTAAAGAGATTTTTGACCATCAAAAAAAGAGAAAGAGACTGAAATGTTTCATTATGAGTTTTTTTTGGGTGCTTAAAAATCAATGATATTAGGGGGAAAAGGTCAACTGATAAAATGGAAAAAATAAAAAAATAACGATTGTTCGTCATAAGCTAAAATTTTAAAATAGAATCTACCAGAAAGAAATTCAAATTAAATTTTTAATAAGCTTTCAAAATTACCAAATTTTAAAAATTTTGAAATTTTAAAAAACTTTAAAACCACGTTTTTTAACAAAATTTTTTAAATTTTTTTTACTACCTTTTCAAACAGGTGTTAGTCATATTTAAACACAAACAAAAGTAAAAAAAGCGATAATTTATCAGATTTTTAACCCTTACATTTACGTCATACGTTTTTCAAGAAAACAATCGATCACAAAAAAATATGGAAAGAAATGCCAAAAAACAACCAAAGCTTTTTACGCCTGCCGCCGCAACTCTGTCGCCAAAAAAAGAGACACACGACTGTCACAAAAATGAACTGCAAAAAAGGGCACACGAAAAAAAACAAGAAAAAAAAGGAGTGCAAAAACAACAACGAAAAAGAAGAAAAAACTTTCGAAAGAAAAGCAGCAATAAAAAAAAAGAACTAAGAAATTTTTGTTTACTTGTTTTTTTGTTGTGTTTTTTTATAACATTAGAAAAAAAGGAATATAATAGTTTTTATTTAAAGTTTAAGCCGTTCTTCGACAGACAAGTTTTTTTTCTCTGTCAAATACATGCACATGTGATCTGTTTTGGGCCTTTTTTCACCCTCAATTCGATTTTACCTCAAAGAGAGGAGTCAAAGTTTGATTTTGAGTCATAGAGAAAAGAAAAGAATTGATGACCAAAGATTAGAAAAAAAAATAAACTTTAATAAAAAAACTTTTTTATGATGAATTATAGTTAAAAAAAGAACACATGTGGTTAGAATTTATATAACAAACAAAAAAATGGATTTTAGAAATATCGAGAAAAAAGAAAAAAATCAACATGAAAAAAAGTGACCAAAAAAGTGTTCTTTTAAAAAATCACCAAAAAAAGAGTTCATTGGTTTTTTGATGCATCAAAATTTGACGGACATTTGATTTTAAAAAAGAAATGATAAAAAATGATTTGGTGATTTTTTTTTCTTTTTACGGATTACGGATTTGATTTTTAACTGTTTATAAAATTAGAATAGATAGAGCAAAATTCAAATTCAATTTCAATAAGAGGTAAATTTGCATATTTTTAAGATAAAAACATTCTTTGGAAAAACGCTAATCCTTTGCACGGCAAAAAAAAAATAAATAAAAAAATTTAGCCTGTCAAAGTTCAAAGGATCAATGACATATGAAAGTTGATAAAATCAAATCAAAAACGATTGATGTTGTTTACAATCAGATTTAATCTTAAGCCAAAAATAATCTTAAAAGCTGTGCCATAAAAAGCGAACTTTGCTTTGAAAATTGATATTTTAGCTTTTTTTAAGCCCAAAACAATAGCTTTATTTAATCTTTCCAAAAAAAATTCTAATTCAAATCTCATTTTTACGATTCTTTGTAAAATAAAAAAAAAACAACGCTTTTTTAAGCAAGAAAAAATAATTTGGTTTTTTTAAAGCGTTTTAAAAAAATATTTCAAAAAACGACAATAGCGTCTTTGTTGCCTGACAATTTTTTTTCCTTTTTTATAAAAAATCAAAGCAACAAAAAAGGAAAGCAAGATTACATTTTGCAAAAAATTTAATAAATCAAAAAATTGTAGCAATTTGGAAGTGCATCAAGTTAAAGACATAAGAGATAAATTTGCATATTTTTAAGATAAAAATGTTTATCGAAAAAAACAGAAAAAATACAGTAATACAGATTTTAAAAAATTAACAGAAAAAAATTTTAGAATGTTAAGCAAAATAGACTATTAACAAAAATATGTAAAAAACAATTATTAAATTTAGAAATTTAAAGTAAAAAACGAAAAAAAAATGAATCAAAACAAACCTGGTGAAACATGTTGCCGAGAATTTGTAAAATTTAATGCACTTTTTATTTTTCTCATTTCTAAAATTTAAGCAATTTTAATAATTTTTTACGTTAAAAATTTTTTCCACTTTTTTTGAAGTTTATAAATTTTCACGAATGCCGAAAAAAACAAAAAAACTTTTGGAAAAAATAAAAAATGTGGGATGTGCCCTTTGGTGTTCGTTCTTTTTCTTTCTTTCGATGTTGACGATGAAAAAAGGAAGAAAACAAAACAAAATAGACATAAACAATTTTTTTCTTTCCCAGCCATGTGTGCGTGTGTAAAATGTTGTTTGTTTCATTCCTCCTTTTTTTCTTTCTTTTTTGTTCAAAAATTAAAACTATCACTTTTCTCTTTTCTTTCGATTTTTGAGAGAAAAAAAACAAAGTGATTCTTTTTGATTCATAACAAAAAAAAGAAAACATACAAAAATATTTTAAAAACAATTTTTTTATGATTGTTTAAAAAACTTTTAAACAACAAAATAAAAATTTTCCTAAAATTTTAAAATTTGAATCAGTGAACTTTTTTAAAAGCTGTTTTTTTTCTTAAAAGAAGCCGGCCGTTTGATATATTTTTCATTTAAGGTTTTTTTCAAAATGGCATAAACCTGAAAATCAGGGTTTTTCTATCGTTCTTTTGCTTAATTTTCAAATTCATGCAATTTCGGAAAAAAACGTTAAAATGAAAAATGTATCGAAATATCCGCTGCCTTTAATGAAACATGTTTAACTTGGACAATAAAGGACATGATTATTAACGTCTTCAAAATTTTGCTATTTATTTTTTCAATGTAAAAGTTAAAAATTTGAAAAGAGTCTTTTTATAAAAAATTTGTTAATTCATTAAAAATAATTTAATGATCTTTATTTGAATTTGAAGTATTGTTTTAAGGAGGATTTAATTTTATCATTTAACGTTTTTCAACCAAAAACAACTAATATTTTTTTTGCAATTTTTTCAGAGATCTGCGATAATTTAAATAAAAAATTATTAGCAGTTAAAATATAATTTTTGTTTATTTTTGTTAAACAAATGGAAAACTTTTATGACAAAATGTGTCCACTGAAAAAAATAAATTATTTCCAAAGTACTTACAAAAATTTTATTTAAACATTTTCAACAAATTTTATTAGATTAAATATGACATACATTCGAAGGTAGCAAATAATATATATTATCGAAGATAAAAAATAAAGACAAAGGAAAAATTTTATATGAACAAAAAAATGAAGCATAAATACAACATACAGAAAATAAATTATTCAAGCTTTAAAACAATTTGATACTTTCCTTCTTCCTTTTGCAATAAAACTGTAACAGTTTTGAAATCGGAAGCTGTCCAATTTCCAAAACGTTTCCAATGATCATTTTCAAAAATTCCAATTCTTACTTGCAACCAACGAGCCAAAAATTCAAAATGAAAATCATTTGGTTCATCAGCAAAAACCAAAGCATCCAAAAATTTATTCTTTCGCGGCATTTTTGAAAAATCATAATTTTTGTATTTTTCTAAAAGAATAATTTTTATTTAAGTACCAAATTTGTAAATAAAAAAACTTACGAAGAATTTCGTATTTGCTTGAAAAATTTTTAGAAAGCTCTTTTTCAATTTTTGTTGCAGAATTTTTATTGCCAGAAAAAAGCATTGAAATTGCTTCAAATATTGTATCAGTTCCAGCTTCAATTTCAGAAGGTAATAAAGTTGGTGAAATTTGATCAATTTCACATTTTGCCCAAAGTTGATATGCTGCTGTTGAATACTGAATACTCATTAAATCAGATTTTTCTCGAAGCCATTCAGAAGAAGGATGATTGAATTGGATGATATTACTAAAAATGGATAAAAGGTGGATTTTTGAAGAGATTATAAAGAGCTTACGCTTGTGCTTTTGGTTCTTGAGGATCTTCGTTTTCATCCATGGGTCTAAAATTTATTCAAATTTTATTTCTAAGATCGCTAAATAAGTTAAAAAAGGTCATTCTTAAAGTTTGACGGATTTTAGTTTTTATCCTTCAGTGAAAAAAATCCCTTATTGATACTTTTTAAGTGATAATACTTACTCATCAATTGCACATGCAGCAGCAAACTTTTTATCAAGTTTGAGTTGTTCCTCTCGGATTTCATCATATCTTTTTGGTCGACATCGATGAAATGTTGGAACTGGAACATAAAGATTTCCATCAATAATTTCAGCACGAGTTGCTTTATTATCTATACGTCGGCAGCCCATACATCTCCAATAAATTTTATTACAAAGTGAATAAACTCGAGCAAAAAGTTGATTTCCTGGTGTTTCAAATACAATTAAATGTGTTTTTTCAGCACCAAATTTATTTCGGCCATATTTCCAACTTTCTTCTGGAACAAGCCGTTTATCATTTACTGGATGGGCACGACTAACAGAAGATGCACGAGGTCTATAATATTTGGCATAAATTAAGGATGTGTTGAAAAGGGGCGGGGGTGGGGGACAGTATGCCAAGATAAAAATATTATTTACCTGAGAGTTGCTGGAGATCTAAAAAATTTTAATTTAAAATTAGTTAGTCAAAAAAAATATTTTACGTTTCTCGAGATGCTGGCATTGCACTTTCAGCTCTGAATCTCTTTGGCAAAGCAGGTACAACAAAGCCATCAGCAGTTCTTTTAGGTGGCATTTTGATCAATTATATTTTAAAGTTGGATTAAGAAAAAACTGAAAATAAATTTATTAAAAAATGACTTTAAAAATGCTCGATAAAAAAGAGCTAGAGAAAGAGACGAATATTTGCAAGCAAAAAATTTTCCAAGATCAGCACAAAAGCAACTTTTGTTTTTTACAAAGTATTTCAAAACGTAAAACAAAAATCGGAACATTTAAAAATTTTGTGAAATATTCTTAAAACGGTAGTGATTTTTTCACAAAATTTTTCTTAATTTTCTTTCTTTTTTTTGAATCCTTTTGCTTTTTTTTCTCAAAAGCAGCCAGCAAAAAAAATAATTAAGAAATGAATGAAAAAGCTTTTGTGGATTTTGGTTTTATACGTTGACAAAAAAGGTGCAGCATCTCAAAAAAACGCCTTCTTTTGCAATTTTTCATTCTTGTATATCAAAAAACAGAAAGAAAGAGACGAACACTTGCAAGCTAGTGTCCTGATAAGATCTATAAAATAATGTAAAGTATTTCGAAAGGTAGACCATGTTGGAAAATTTCAAAAGATGTTTTCGTGAAAACTTTAGAACATTTAATAAATAAACTCTTTCAAGCTTTAGAAAACTGAAAACAAATTTATTAAATAATGACTTTAATAATGATCAATAAAAAAGGGTTTATTGAAATTTATAGAAGCACAAGAATTAAAAAATAATTAAAAAATACTTTTTTTTTGTGTCTTTGTTTTAAACACTTAAAAAAGGGTGCAGCAATATCAGCAAAAAAGTTTTCGATATGCATTTTTTTATAGTTGTATTAAAAGAACGAAAAGAAAGAGACGAATACTTGCAAGCAAATTGTGTTTTAGCAGGTGTTTTGATAAGATCTCCAAAAATAGCAGAAAGAAAAGACAGCTTTTCTTTCAACACAAAAGCGGATACAGTTTCGAAAGGTGTTTTTGTGTTGGAAATGTTTAGTGTCACGCCTTCGAATAAAAGTCCAAAGCATTTTTTTATTTTTTTTGAGTTTTTCAAATAAAATTTTTCATTTTGTTTTAAAGTGATGGTATTGAAGCCGAAAAGAAGAGACGGCAATGTAACAAGAAAAAAAATCAAATATTGTTATAGCAAAACTAAAGTTCGATTAAAAGCTGCTATGGAATTGAAAAAAAAGCTTTTTTTGTGTCTTTAAAAAAGGGCAGCAGAAAAAAAACCGCGTTCTCTCTGATACACATTTTTTTATTCCATTAACAAAAATTAGGAACGCGCGCAGCAATGTGCGACGCCAGTGTTCCCTTTCATTTTTTTTATCCAAAAGAAAATGCAAAGAGAGGTATACTGTAGAAATTTAAACTTTTTTTATAAATTTCGATTTTTATCCTAATATATGTAAAAAAATACGGAGATTCCGAATATCAAACTTTTAGATACTATTTATTTACAAAAAAATAAAAATTTTCAGAGAAAACCGTATTTTTTTACGTTTTTTTCATGAGGTTGTATTACACTCCACGAGGTTCCGGTCTAGAATCAGGTCTATCAGATTCAGAATTTTTTTCTGCATCGAATAGTATTTTTAAAAATTGAGCGAAAGTGAGCGGTCAAAAGTTTGCGTCTATGGCGCAGTGGAGAAAGCGCCGCGCATCAGTCCTTCGGTCACTGGTTCGACTCCAAAAATCGTAAACTTTTTTAAAAAAAAGAACTGTTTTTATTTTTGGATTCCCCACAGCCGAAAGCTTATGTGTACCAAAAATCAGCTCAATCGGAGATAAAAAATATTTTTGCGTTTCAGCTGGGAATCGAACCAGCACTGTCGCCTTTGAAAAATTTTTTTTTTTGCTGCAAAAAAAGTGTTGTTTGCGAACGCATCACGAAAATATTTATGAAGAAAAAGTGTTCCCCGGATAAAAAAAATTAATTTTTTTGTTTTTTTATCCATTAATTAAACTTTAATATTAATATTTTTTTATTTTTTCTATTTTTATTTCCAATGATTTTTTTACGGCGATTCTAATGCTACCAAACTTACAGCATTTGGCGAACTTTGAAAAAACTGCGCGCGTTCCTAACAAAAATAGAGAGAAAGAGACGAATATTTGCAAGCAAAACATTTTCCAAGATCAGCACAGAAGTAACTTTTGTTTTTTACAAAGTATTTCAAAACGTAAAACAAAAATCGGAACATTTTAAAATTTTGTGAAATATTTTTGTTCGGGACCTTTAAATGCCGCACCTCTATTTTAATATATTAATTAATTTTTTGACGGGACCTCTATTCTAACTCCTATTGAAACGATATCTGAAAAAAATATTCCGAACAAGAATATTTCACAAAATTTTAAAATGTTCAAATTTTTTTTTTACGTTTCGAAATACTTTTTATTGTTGCCACTGTAGAAGAAAATCTACTGTGGCAACAATTAATTGCTTTGCATCAATTTGCTGATAAATATGATATAGAAGATCTCAAGGTTTACATGTTTTAATGTTTTAGAAAACCTATAATATTTTAAATTTTAGCAAAGAACAGAATTATTTCTGGTACCAGAAATTTCATTTGAAACTGTTTGTGAAATTACAAATGCAATTTTGTTAAATTCTCAAAAACTTCAAAATCTTTGCTTCCAATTTTTGTTGATTTTATTGAAAGAAGAAATTCAAATTAAAAATATGGAAATTTTGGATAAAAATATTGAAATAAAATTAATGACTAAAGTTCCCACTTTTGAATATTGATAAGTGTTTTGTTTTTCTGTTTTTTGCTTCTTTCTTTTTATTGAATGAAAATTGTTTTGAAAAATAAAAATGTTTTTTTTTAAAGTTCGATGATTCCAAACTAATATTTTAATTCGATCTTCTCAAAATGCATGATTTTAAAGTAAAAAGATCATTTTAACATAACAAAATTTTACAAAACTATTTTGTAATGATAAAACTTTTTGGAGTCGTACACCTCAGCTATCAACAAAAAAGCAGATGAAGCAGTGATGACTCAAAACAGGGATGTGCGGAAGTAAAATTTCTAAACGGAAGCGGAAGCGGAACGGAAGCAAATCCGTTAAACGGAAGCGGAAGCGGAAGCGGAAGTCGAAATAAAGGCGGAATTCCGTTTTTTACGGAAGCGGAAGCGGAATTTTTTTTTCAAGTATTTTTGTGTTCTCAAATTTTTTTTGTTTCGTGATTCCCAAATGCAAGCAGATCTGCTTTATCTGCTAGCAGATAAAATTTAGAACTAGTTCTTTTTGCGCATTAGTTAAAAATTTGATAAAAATTGACGAAAAACTTATGAAATAAATTTACGGAATTCCGCCGCTTTTTTACGGAAGCGGAAGTGAAAAAAAGGCGGAATTCCGTATTTTACGGAACCGGAAGCGGAATTCCGCACATCCCTGACTCAAAATATATTGTTTTGAAAATTACAAATTACAAAAATTGCATTCGAGTGCTTTTTGTAATTTGATAAACTACAGTACACTATTGTGAATGTATTGTTTCAAATTTTAGCATAATTTTATAGTAATTAATAAGTTTAATACTTTGATAAAAGAAAGATTATGGACAAATTTATCAACATTTCAAATTTTTTGATTTGGAAAAATAAACATTACAGACTTTATAGTAAGAAATTTCAAATACCGTATCCCCCAAGTGTTTGTTCAGCACAAAAAAATCAAAAAACAAGTAAAAAATTTATTAATAACTCACAAAAATAAAAAATCAAAATTTAAACATCAAAAAATTCATTGCTACAAGATTCGAACATTTTCTTCTTGATCACTTTATTCTTCATCACCTTCGCTATCAACATTTTCTTTAATAATTTCAGGAGCACGAAATTTTTCAGGTAAACAAATATGATCTTCATCCAAAATTTCCAAAGATTTATCACCATTTGTTGGAATTGCATAAATATATTTTCCAAGATGTTTACATCCTTCACAATATCAATCCCAATTAAATTCTTTAAGGCGTTTATAAACATAGACAGCAGTTTTAGATGGATTAAAAACATGAAGAATTTTATCAGAAAACGAATCTATAAAATAAGTCAAAGAAAACTGAAAAAGAAACAAAAACATACTTTCTGTTGAATCATTCAAGAATTCAAACAAAAGAAATTTATTAGCTACGTTCTTTTCAGATTGGTACTTTACAGGTTTACAAACATGTTTTCCATTGGTTTTAATAAATCTTTCACCATATTCATTCATGCAATATTGTGCTGTAACTGCAAATTTACCAGTACATTTTGAACATTTATAACCTTTTGAATCAAAAGAAAATTCATAACATTCTTTTTCATCTTTTGTAGCAAAAATAATAAGTTTTTCTTTTAGAATTTCATTGTTATCAGATCGAAATTCAAAATTTGGATAATAAAAAGTTTCAGTTGATTCAGATTTGTCAGCTTTTCGTTTTCCTGATCTTTTGGGATTTCTAAATGCATCGATGAACTGTCCAGTGAAAATAAAATAAAGCCTACCCTTTATTAACTTCATTAACAGCAGATTTATCACTTTCAACAGCTTTAGAAACTTCTACAGTATCATTTTCTGTTGAAGCGATATTCTTTTCATGAAAACCATAAAGCTGATAAAGCTCATAAATTTTATTTTGGTATTTTTCTTCTTTAAAAATGGTAAAAGTTTTAACATAAAATTTAATAAGTTCTTTAACTTCTTCAAGACTAGATGGATCATCATTTAACTTCTTGAAAACCATTTCCAATGTAGCTTCTTCAGCTTTTAATGTCTTTTTCTTTTCCTAAAAATGTTCATTGAGATATTGATATTTAACGGACAAACTTACACTAATGCGTTCAATAATACCGTAAACCTGTGTTGCGATTTTATTTTCAGAAAAATAAAATTTGAATTTTTGACCATTGTCAAGCTTAAAAATGATAACTTCCTAAAAGGACAGATTAAAACTTTCCGCTTTATTTTGTTAAAAAACAAATACCAATTTCATGGATGAAAGCTGAGAAAATGGTAATTCAACAGGTTTAGCTTCTGCAAAAAATGGTTATCAAAAGTCTAGATGTTAAAAATTTACTTTTAGAAGGTGTAACAACAATAACTTCTTTTTCAACATCAATGAAAATTTTACAACTTTGAACAGATTCATTTTGATTTGACGTAGAAAATTGGACAGGTTTATTCTTATCCTAAAAATCATGACACTTATATAATAAGAAAAAAAAAAGACAAACTTCATAACTAAAAACAGCAGCAGAATCATGATTTGAATGTTCAATTGTTAAACGAGGAATTTTTTCAAATTCATTGCTTCCCGATTTTCCACACTAAAAATACAGTAAGAATTAGCGTTCTCATAGAAGTGTAGAACCAAACCTTATACTTCCAAACAAGTTTCATTACTTCTTTAGCAACATATTCATTTGGAAAACTTAAAGAAGCGAAATGTCGTCCATCTTCAGCATGTAAAGTAATAAATTCCTATAAATCAAAAATGTTTTATCAATAATGCATCAAAGTTTATACCTTATGTCGAACAAAACGATATTTATCCATATCTACTCCGAACCCAGAAAAATCTAAATATAACGGAATAGAAAAAATCGCTATTACAAAGTAAAAGCAGAACCATGGCGATAAATTACAAAATCTCCATTTTTCATGTCAACATCGAAAAACACCTCTCCTCTACCAAATTCTTCAAGTGGACCAAAACCAGGTTCATCAAATGACTATTCCAATGTTGCACAAAAAGAATATGTCTATAAAATATCAGTAAAAAGATGATAAACTAAATAAATGAATAAAACTTACAGGTTCACGAACTTCATGAAATTTACCCATTTTTTCAGTAACACGTGCTTCTTGTTGTGGTACAAAATTAATTACTGTATTTCTTACAAATGTTGGAGAAGTCATTGAAAAATTTCTAAAAAAAATTAATGATGCAAACTATATTTTTTAATATAGTTTGCATCATTAATACTAAAAGCTATTACCTTAAACTTAAAGCATTAACATAAGAGCTTGTAAGCCGATATAATGGAACACGACCAAGTACCGTTAGTCGATTCATGCTCAAATCTAAAACTTTATATTTCAACTAGTAAAAATTCATAAACGATAAAGGTTTAACAAAAGTCGAAGTTCATTATATTTATTAATGAAATCACGTCACGAAAATGATTACTTTCGATTAAGATGTATCCAGGGTTTAACAAAAAAAACGCACTTCCTCTTTTTTAGTTTTAGGTTGAACGATCTACGAAATAAATGCAACCTAAAGGAAAACATAAAGAAAACTAACAAAAGAACGCACTTCCTCTTTTCTAGCTTTAGGTTCGAAATTAATGCAAGCTAAGCCAAGTAATAAAAAAAACTTCAATGCTGAAAAAATTTTTAAAAACGATTCAAAAAGAATCGATTAAAAAAATTTCAGAATGATTTCAGAGATCTCTCTCACAAAAACGTCACCTGAACATTTTTTCTTTCAGCTGACGGTTTTTTCGTGCTGAGAATTTTTATTCACACAAAAAAGAAATATCAGCTGCCTGGGTGACTGATTTTTTTTCTATTTTTTCAGTCACCCAGGCAGCTGATATTTCTTTTTTGTGTGAATAAAAATTCTCAGCACGAAAAAACCGTCAGCTGAAAGAAAAAATGTTCAGGTGACGTTTTTGTGAGAGAGATCTCAGATGTGCTAAAATTTCGTTTTAAGAAATGTGCGTACAAAAAATATATCAGTTACTGTAAAAAACAGATAACCAAATTGATTACTTTATTAATGAAAGATAAAAACAATTTATTTAAGAATAAAGCAAAAACAAAAAAATAACAAAAAGATATAATTTTTCTTTTTTTTATAAAAAAAAATAAAAATTTATTTTTGACAACGATATAATTTATCATATTCTGCAAATTTTGAATCTTCAGCGTAAGAAGGAAATTGAAGACGTGGAACTTTTTTTGGTTGTTTTTGAAGAATTTCATCCATAAAATTAACAATCCATTTTTTATAAGCAGCCGAAAGTTGAACACTAAAAGCAAGACGAATATCAACTGATGAATTTTTCTATAAAAATAAGAATATTTTGTGAAAAAAAAACATGGAAAAAACATACCAAAACAAAATCTGTAAAAGAAGAGATATCAAAAGTTTCTGGAAGTCCATGAAATCCTAAACATTGCAATTTTCGAAAACGTGAAATAATTCGAACCATTTTCTTTACAGTATCCAAGTCAAACCATGAAGACTTATTTGAGCAATGCCTAAAATATAAAAATTAGGTTTTAAAAAATATAAAAAAACTTACATATCAAATGTATGAATAAGTCGAAGAGTATCAAAAAGTTTATCAACAGTTACAGCATTTCCATCATCATCTTCAATTGTACATGAATAAAGAGTCAAACATACAATGGTACCAGAAGCAATAAGGAAATTGTATTCAGAAAGTGATAAATATTGTTTATAAATGTATAAAGTTTCAAGATTACATTCAATAATTTTTGGGATTAAAGATGAAATAGCTTTTGGAGATGAAGTCGAATTCTTTGTAGCAGATAATTCATCATTCAATAAAAATTTGTAACAAGAATTAGCCAAATCAATTGCATTTCCATCAGCATAACATACAGTATCACTTATAGCATGCATTGTTTGAACTTCAAGTCGAATTTCTTCTTCTTTGTTATTGTTTATAGCAGATTCATTTTTTGTTGGTGTTAAATCAGCTTTATCACCAGAAGCATTAGATATATAAAGTTTTTGAAAAGATTGAGCCATGTCATCTTTGCATTCAATAACAGCAACAAATCGTTTATATTCTTCTTCCCAAAATTTTTCTTCTAAAGTTCTTTTATCTAAAAAGAACAAAGAATATATGCACAGTAAAGAAAAAAAGACATACCAAAACAAGTAAATTCTTGATGATCTAAAGAAAGACCACTTCGTTCTTGAATTCGATACATAACTGCTTCAATAGTTTCATTTTCTTTAACAAAAATCGCTGAAGCTTTTCCATCAATACCTTTTAATGTAATATATGTAATAAAAAAAGTACAAGATGTTCTTTCTTTTACATTAATCATATCATGTCTATCAGAATCATTCATTTGAATATCAACAGAAGAATTAATATCTGTTACATCATTGCTTTTAGAAGTAGTAACTATATTTGTAGCATCTTCAGTTTGTAAGATATTATCATCAGCAGCTTCTTCACCTTCTTCCTTATCCATATCTGCATAATTTCGTTCATCTAAAATCAGCAAACAATAAACTAAAAGCAAAAGAAAAAGGCAAACCTTCGCAAATAAAACATTGTAGTTTCAAAGGAATTCCACAATCATTTTGAATTCTTGTTTGTAATTTCTTAAATGTATAAGTTTTGTTAACTTGAACTCGAATGATATTCCCATCATTATTCATAATAACAAAAATAGGATCTTCAAAAATATTCATTCTTACAAAAGTAGCAGAAAATTTATAAACAACTTTGATGGAAAAATATATAATGAATTCGTTGAGCTCTTTTAATAGTTTTGAATTTTTTTTAGATTCAAAACTATTAAAAACTTGTAAGATTTAAAATCGTTGCAAAACAATTTGCTTTTTTATTGAATTTGATGAAAAAAATTAAAATTGATTTTTTTTATTTTTGTTACAAAAATTTTCCCAATTGATTTTATCTTTTTACGTACAATGAGAAAAAATGCAATTTCTATAAATTTCGTTTAACTTTTGCTTTGCTACAATACTTAAAATTTAAAGAAGCACAAAAAGAAGAAATAATGTTTAGATTATAATACATTGACGAAAAAATTAGCAAAACGAAATTAAAAGGTTCATTAATTTTTATTCAGCGAAAAACAGACATTTTTGATACAAGAGATTTATATTTAAATATCTAAGATTTATCTGATGATGGTAAAAGATTGACTTTTGATTGTAAAACAGTAAGTTTATCATGAGCATTTTTATCAATAATATATTGTTGGCATTTTTTAATAATATCATACCAACAGTATTCAGCAATGAATTGAACAGTAAAACGAAGAAGAAAAGCACCAATTTCAGCAGTTTGCGTACATTTATCTAAAAAATGAACAGATTTTTACAAACTAATAAAAATAAACATTTACTATTTGAATCGCCAAAAGGTAATTCGTATACATAACGACAAGTTCAACAGATGTTGAATAATTTGAAGAAGTATGTGCACCAAAGAAAAAAAGAATAAAAGCAACGATAGCAATTATGCGAAATTTTTAAAATTTGATAAACGTCAAAAATAAAAGTGCAAATAAAAAACAGTTACGAAATAGTTAACAGCTATTTGAATCAATTTTGGTACAGATAAAAAGATGACCAGTGGACACTTCGTTAAAGGAGGCGGATGTTTTGATACAGTTTCGTAATCTTAGATTTTCGTGATTTTCAGGCACAGTGAGAGTCTCGAAACGAAAATGCATCTTTTTTGATAAAAACAATGTAAAAAAGGGTCATTTTCGTTTCAAGACTCTCAGTTTGCCTGAAAATCACGAAAATCTAAGATTACGAAACTGCATCAAAACGTCCGCCTCCTTTAAAGACACTTCGTTATGTCCACTTCGTTAAGGACTATTCGTTATTTTGGACAGTTCGTTAAGGACTATTCGTTATTGCGGACACTTCGTTAAGGACTATTCGTTATTGCGGACACTTCGTTATTCTATAAAAATAAATTGATTTTACTTTTATTAGTAATGTTATAAATCACAAAAATAGTAAACGATGAATAAAGTGACACTATTTGAAAGAAAATTATATTTCTTTGATGTTTTGTTTTTGAAAAACGGACGAAAGCGGATAAACAAATTTTTAGATCCATGATCTCGTTTAACTTTTCATTTGTGCTCCGTTTTACGGTTCTAATACAGTTGCTGTCTCTGCTTCTTCTTTTTTTATTATGGCTCGCAGAAGTATCCTTCTATAAAACAGTGAATGTTCGTTTGTGCGTGTCTTTTTATTTTTTCAGTTGCGAATGCTTTGCATGTTGCTTGCATTTTAATGACTTTTTTGCAACAAAAAAATTTTTTTGATGACATTTTTTTTGTTTTTTAACAAAAATAAAAGCAAGCTTTTAAAAAGTAATTTTTTGTGTTTATACAACGTGCGGCGATACTTTGATTCCAAGCGCATGCGATTTTCGTGGGAGAATTTTTTTCAGTTGCAAATCTTTTCGCGAGAAGAGCACACATAAAAAGCGCATGCGCTGGAAACAAAGTATCGACGGGTATTGTATAATTACTTTTTATATTTTTTTAAAAATTTTTTTACTTTTTTATCACAACTTTTTAATTGTTAAAAAGATTAGCTTTTTGTTAATAAGGAAATAGGCAACTGTATATTGTTGATCCAGATGAAGCTGTTGAAAATAGATTAGACGTTTTTAATAAATTAAATCCAGACATTGTAAAAACAATTGGTACAATTTTAGCTGAAATTAATGAACAAGCAAAGGCTTTTAAAATGCTTTATGAATCAATAAAGCTGCAACGTGAAATTGCAGAAGAACGTGGAATTGATCCATTAAATTTATCTTTGCATTTTGGGATTAAATCAGGCCAAGATAAAAGAAAGTCTAATTTACAAGCATCAAATAAAGTTGCAGCAGTTTTTGCAACAACAGTTAATGGAGAAATCCCAGATTCATATATCACAATTTATGACAAAAACCAAAAAAAGCTTAAAACAGTTAATGCAATGGATCCTAACGTTGAACCTTGAATTTATCCCTTTTTTTCCCAATGGGCAAACATCTTTGGCATCCAGATTTAAAATAGATAAACCCAAGCCAAAGGTTAACAAGAAGTGCTTATGCAAAATATATGATTTCGATTTGAGATGGGGAATTTAATGTAATTTTGCATGGTGGAAGACTTTTCCAGAAATGGTTGGTTGATACTGCATTAAAGATTCTTAAAGATAGAGGTATTTATCTAAAAACTCATCAAAAACAACTTTTAAGAGATTCATATAAAAATATTGACGAGTTTATGAAAAAATTTCAGCAAGACAAGAATGTATTTTACTGCATAAATATTCTTTGTTTTTGATTTGCAATAAATTTATTTTTTCCTTTGAATAATATTTAGTTTTCATATAAAAACTTCAAAAAGTTTTGGAAAATACTTTTTTTTATCCTATATTTTTACTGAATTTATCTATAATTTTTTCAGTACCTATATTTTGACTGAAATTATCTATAATTTTTAAAATACCTATATTTTATTGATTTTAAATGAAATTAATTTAAAATTTAAAAAATAAGCAAAAACTTAAAATTTTCTCAATTTTCTTTATGTTATCGATTTTAAACAAAATTTTTTTTTAAATTTGAAAAATAAGCAAAAACTTAAAATTTTCTCAAATTTCTCAAATTATTATACTCATTTCAATTTTTAAAAATGGCTGACTTAGTTGATTGTGATTTTAATGAAACTGAACCAGCTGCTAGCAAATGACTCTTTTGATATTTTTGTTAATGATGAACCTCCAGCTAAGAAAAGACGTGGTGCAAATGTTAAATACGAATTTGTTGAAGAAGTTGAAACTTCGGATGATCTCAAACAAAAAGCTAATGTTGCTGGTGTAAAACAGTAAGTGAACTATTTTTTAAACATAAAATTATTTAAAATGTTTTAGAATAAATACACAAAATGGAAATGTATATTATGAATGTAAGATTCCATCATGTTGTTATAAACGGAAAGCAAAAAAAACGGATGAATTCAAATACTTAATTTATGAAATAGAAAATGCACATGATCATGAAAATGCCGAACGAAAAACTGGATTAACAAAATATATGAAAGATATTGTTGATAAAAGGATGATTACTCGATCACTATTATATGACAATGAATTTACATGTAATTGTCCAATCGGAGCATTACGCATACGTTGCAAGCATGTACTTCTTATTCAAATAATGTGCAATCATCGGCAATGGCCAAACATGCCTGCACTTCGTCAAACAATAAATAGAACTGCAAGAAATCGACAAGGACGTCCAAGATTACATACTCCAGCATTATCAAGAACTTAAATAATTTTTTTTATTGTTGTTGTTTTTTAATTCTTTGTTTTTTTCAATAAATTTTAAAAATATAGGTATTTTAAAAATTATAGATAAATTCAGCAAAAATATAGGATGAAAAAAAGTACATGCCAAAAGTTTTTGCCTTTTATTAAATTTGCAAAAACACTTGCAAGCTTATAGTCTAGTTCATCAAAATCTAAAGCTGCATTCTCAAAGAACGGGAAACAAATCAATCAAAATTACATTAATAGAAGATCAACCTGAACATTGTTTCACATGGTCAAAATATGGAAATGAATATGGAAAAACTGTAGGAAAACAACTTCAAAAATATTGCTGTACTCAATGCAGATCAATTTATGATAAAAAGAAAAAAAACGGTAATTTTTTTTAAGTTTTTTGAAACATTTTTTGTAATTTTAAGTATATTTCAGCTGAAGATACTGAACCAATTCCTTGTCTTATTTTTAATGATCGTTCTGGTGATATTAAAATTGCAAATCATCGAGCAAAACTTCTTGAAAATCTACAACTTAATGCTGCTGTTTCACGTTCTGATGAAATTTGGAAACGTCTTTATCATCTTGGTAAAGCTGCTGGAAATAATTAATCTTTTTTATTCATCTTTTTTTTGTACATGCATTTTGATTTATTATGATTCTGGAGGGGGCATAAAATATTAAAACCTATGTTTTTGCAATATTAATAAAATAATAACGAATTGTCCGTAACGAACTGTCCTTAATAACGAAGTGTCCCTAATAACGAAGTGTCTACTTCTCTAAAAAGATTCCACATAAAACCCAGACAAAAACTAAAATAATAATAATAATGCAAAATGTCCACCACCAAGACACAGATACATGACCATAGTACATGTCATACCCAAAAATAAGCTGATAAATTATAACAAAAACACAGATAATTGTTGCAGCAGTTTTTACATGAAGAAGTTCCAAACAACATTTATATTTTGCGTCTTTTGGATTAAATGATGAAATGATCATATTTGATACCTAAAAATAAATGATTAAAAGTTTGTATTAAAGGAGGCGGATGTTTTGATACAGTTTCGTAATCTTAGATTTTCGTGATTTTCAGGCAAACTGAGAGTCTTGAAAAGAACATGACCCTTTTTTAAATTTTTCTTATCAAAAAAAATGCATTTTCGTTTCGAGACTCTCAGTTTGCTTGAAAATCACGAAAATCTAAGATTACGAAACTGTATCAAAACATCCGCATCCTTTAAATAAACAAATAAAAAATATACCATGTTTCTGTAGAAAAAAAGAGAGAGATGGAAAAATTCCGCCACAAAAGACAAAGTAAAAATGAAAGAATAAAATTTACAAAAATATTCAATTTTTTACAAACCAAAATAAATTCAAATTTTAGAGTATGCAAATTTTAAAAATGTGTAAAATTTTGAGAAACGGTTTTTCATTGATTTTTTTTTAAAAAATTGATAAAATGGAGAAAGCAAAGCACAATAGAAAAGAAATAAAAATGTGCAGCAACTTAAAAAAAACAATAAATTTTAAAGTTTGTTTAATTTAATTTTTGGAGGAGTTTAATTGGAGCAAACAATGAGTATAAATTAGGTATAATTCTAAATTTTATACCAACTGAAAGAGAATATTATGCTGAATGTAATGGTTATCTTCATTGTTGACAAAAAAAATACATGTTGCAACAATCGTGACCCTAAATTTATAGACGTTCTTCGAAATGTGCAACGCTTGTTTTCCCTGCATTGTTTTTTGTCCAAAAATACAAAGAGAGGTATACTTTAGAAATTAAAATTTTTGTTTAAAATTCTGATTTTTATATTTATATATGTAAAAAAATGCGCTGATTCTGAAAATAGAACTTTTGGACATTATTTCAATTCAAAAAATTTAAAAAAATCCCAAAAAAATAGATATTTTAAGCGAAATTTGTCGAAATTTTTGGAGAGAAAAAAACAGATGTAAATCTTTTGTACCTAAAAGAAAAAGTTTTTCTTTTTTTCCTCGATTAAAAGTTTTTGTTTTATAGAATTTTCAATTTTCGGCGCTTCAGAATAACATGTTTTTATTTTCTCTTTGTTCGTTGTTGAAAATACTATACTTTAACTTTTAAATTTTAAATTTTAAATTTTAAATTTTGCGTTATTAAAAAAGTCAAGAGAATACAAACATTTTCAACAACTTTTTACGGGAAAAATTGGATGCTGAAACGTTTCGTAATTTCTTTTTATAAACGGCTGAATGTTTGTCATGAATTTATGTTGGAGTAATTTTTGAAAGTCATTGTTATCTTATTTTTATATGAAATGCGTTTGTAGAATGGCATTTATAATAGTTAATTATTGTTTGCAAAAATTTTTTATGGGGGAATTATTGTTTTTTTAAATTGTATTATTTTTCATAAATCTTTCATTGTTTAATTTTATCAAACTTTGAACAGAAAAAATTACCCAAACAATTTGTCAAAAAGAAAGTAAAAAATTTTGACAAATCAACGTGATTTAAATGTGGTTTAAATATTACATTTTTATTACTATCTTTTATTTAACAATGTTTTGCCTTTTTTTGTATCAGTAACATAATCTTTAAAAATTGTACTATCTAGAAACATTTTTCACACAAGTTGATGGAATAAAGGGCCAAAGACTTAAAAAAAAATTGCAGGTTCTCACGGGACTCGAACCCGCAGCCTTCTGAATACTCCGAAATTTTTAGGAGTCAGATGCGCTATCCATTGCGCCAGAGAACCAATGTCAAAGGGGCCATATTTTTAGTCAAGTCTTTCTTTCTTTCCTTTTTTTTTGACAACCATTCTTTTTTTCTTTCAAACCAAATATTTTTTTTGCAGCAATGAATTTTTTTATTAAACTCGAGATTTATTGAATAAAAGTCGAAAATAAGAAATTTCTTTTAAATCCAAAAAATATTCCAAGAATAATAATGTTTTTTGATACCATCGAAATAATCTTCAACATCAATAAAAGCAGATGCAGGTGAATTAAAACTGTTGGAATTTAATTGCCATTCTTTGCTTCCGTTTTGACAGAATACGAAAAATCAATAAAGATATCATTTATGCTTTTCATGATTAAGAAGAAAAAAACACTAAATGTTTCAGTGTTTACTAAGTTTTTTTTCTAACATTTGATACAGCCCATACTTCCTTTGAAAGAGACAATTTTTATAGTTTAATCACATCGAGTCATAAAAATTTTTAGCTGCATTTTTTGTTTTTTCACGGCATATTTAAATGGATGAAAGCAAATGCTAAACCTTAAATTGCATTATAATTAATGCAAATACTTCCGTGATAAAGAATTCCCATATTTTGTTATTAAACAATATTAAAGAACCTGAACAAAGACATAATAAAAATGTTAATGTTGAAAAAATTAATACAAAAGTGAGAAATGCTCAAAAAAGAAAAAAATGAACAAATTCAATTATGTAAAACATCAATAGGATCAACAAGAATATTCTCCATCCAAAAAGAAGAAGAAGCTGAAGAACCAATTAAAGCATAACTGTACATTAATCCTTTTTTTCTAAAACTACAGTAATCCATTGTGTTCAATTTAACCATCCATTCTCTGAATGGCTACGAAAAATTTGTGATTTATTGAATATTCCATATTCAACAGCAGCATATCAACTTTGGGCAAAATGTGAAATTGATCAAATTTCACCAACTTCATTACCTTCTGAAGTTGAAGTTGGAACAAATACAGTATTTGAAGCAGTTTCAATGCTTTTTTCTGGCAACAAAAATTCTGCAACAAAAATTGAAAAAGAACTTTGTAAAAATTTTTCAAGCAAATACGAAATTCTTCGTAAGTTTTTTTATTTACAAATTTGGTATTTTTAATAAAAATTATTCTTTTAGAAAAATACAAAAATTATGATTTTTCAAAAATGCCGCGAAAAAATAAATTTTTGGATGCTTTGGTTTTTGCTGATGAACCAAATGATTTTCATTTTGAATTTTTGGCTCGTTGGTTGCAAGTAAGAATTGGAATTTTTGAAAATGATCATTGGAAACGTTTTGGAAATTGGACAGCTTCCGATTTCAAAACTGTTACAATTTTATTGCAAAAGGAAGAAGGAAAGTATCAAATTGTTTTAAAGCTTGAATAATTTATTTTCTGTATGTTGTATTTATGCTTCATTTTTTTGTTCATATAAAATTTTTCCTTTGTCTTCATTTTTTATCTTTGATAATATATATTATTTGCTACCTTCGAATGTATGTCATATTTAATCTAATAAAACTTGTTGAAAATGTTTAAATAAAGTTTTTATACAGAATTCTTCGCAAGTTTTTTTATTTTCAAATTTAGTAATTTTAATAAAAAGTTGCAGCTGGATCAGCAACAATATTTCAAGCAATTTCAGTTCTTTTTTTCTGGTAAAAGAGCTTTCGGATCAAAAGCTGAAAGAGAAGTTTGTAAAAATTTATTAAGCAAATACAAAATTCTTTGTAAGTTTTTTTTCTCAAATACAGTAACATGTAACAAAAATCATATTTTTTAAAAAAGTTCAAAAATCATGATTTAAAAAAAATAAAAAGTGATAATCAATTGGTTTTTTCCTAATGAAATTACTGATTCTCATATGTAGGAATGTGCACCGTTTTTTCAAAGTTGTGCAATAAACATAATTTTGGTACGAAAAAATGCAGAATCTTAATATTAATACAAATTGGTAAAAAAAATTATTAGGTTAAATGCTGATAAAAAAGTTATTTGATAAATAAATAATGAAAATACCGCAATTTTTTCGTCCAAATTTTTTACTCATCGAGACTCATCTTAGTTATTATGCCTATCAGATGCAGAATTTTTTTCTTATTTTAATGGTATAAAACAAAATCACGAGAAATCACGAGAAAAATAGTTATAGAGAAAAAACAAAAACATACATTTTGCTTGTGAACGTATCTACTCATATGGAATTTTTTGCTCGTTGATTTCAATGCCGTTTGGCAATTTTTGAAATTGATCATTGGAAACATTTTGGAAATTGGAACACCTCAGACAATAAAAATGTTACGGTTATATTGCAAAAAAAGAAGGAAATTATCAAATGGTATTGAGCTTCAATAATTTATTTTTTCTATACTGTATTTATGTCTCCTTATTTGTTCATAGAA
The DNA here is from genome assembly GCA_963922195.1 of Panagrolaimus sp. PS1159. Lineage (NCBI taxonomy): Eukaryota > Metazoa > Nematoda > Chromadorea > Rhabditida > Panagrolaimidae > Panagrolaimus > Panagrolaimus sp. PS1159. The sequence continues at coordinate 2,735,439 of CAWUHW010000006.1, forward strand.
AGCTTCTGTTGCATCCAGCTTCCGTGTTTTTTTTTATTCAATTCTTTTTTCAAAGATTTTTTATCCGATTTGTAATATCTGCTGCTACTAGTTTTTGATTTTTTTTGTAAAATAACAAAGCTTGTTTCAACACTACATATAAATAAATCTTTTTGTATGTAAACGTAATCAGATAATTAAAAAAATTCAGTAACATCTATCAATTTCATTTATCATACATTTGAGAAATTACATTACAATTTTCCTACATTAAAAAAAATACAATATTAATTTTTTCAATCATCTTGCTTCTTTTGACCAGGCTGCCATGCAGTAACTTTTGGACGAGTTGTAGAATATGGTACATATTTTTCGCCACTAAAAAATACAAGATTTAATTTAGTTAAGCGCTTACACACAAATAAGTTCCTCTTTTTTATTTGTAACTTTTTTGTAATTCCTTTAAAAGTATGCCAGTTTAAAACTTCGAAGTACAAAAGCATAAGCAGTTACACCCCACAGTAAACTTTTTAATGCAAGAAAAAATAAAAGATTACAAAGAAAAGGATCCCCAAAATATAAACAGCAGTAATTAATACATACCTGTAGAGTGAAACATTTTCAGCATGCTTCATAATCCATTTATGATCAACTGGAGGTTCTTCAGTTGGAGTTTTATCAGTCTAAAAAGAGAAATAATAATTTCATTTAATATCAAACATTTATTTCTTACAATATGATGAAGCCATCGATGCCATTCTGGTGGAACTTGAGATGCATCAAAATCAAGCCAAACTTTTTCGTTATATTGTACCCAACGATTTCTTGGCATAAAATATGAATTATCTTCAAAATATTTATTTCCAAGTTTATCTTCTCCAACTAGAGTACCTGTTCGCAAATTGCTTTGACTAAAAAAGGAAGAATGTTAAATAGTAATTGTAGAAAAAAAAATAAACTTACACGTATGATTGTTTAAGAGCACCACGAATTCCGCCAGCATTTTTAACAATTTCTTTAAATTTGATTAGTTTATCAATGCCAAGTAGTTCTTTAAGAGATGACATGTCTGAAATGGGAAATCTTTAGAAGTAATAAAACCAATAAATATAAAAGAAAAATATAAGTTTTTCCAACAAAAATAACTTTTGTTGTTGCACAAGACTTTGTTTCATTAACATTCTTTTTTCTCCCGATGCGAAGACTTTTTATCCTGTCTTTAATATTTGCAGATAGTTTATATATTTTTAATAAAGTAATAAAACTTATTTAAACACCTAAAAAAACATTTTTTCTACATAATTTAGGAATAATTTATTAATTCATTGCACAAATACAAAAAACCAAATACAAAAGAAAATTACCTAATACAACAAAAAAATAAAAGTGGCACAGGTGTGTTAAGTAAAGAACAATATATACCGAACAAAGAAAAATAAATAAATAGTCTAAAAAAAAGGCAACAAACATGGGCTACCAATTTTTTACTTTTCCCGAAAGAAAATGAGCAACAATACAATAATTTTTTAATGAGATTGATGATGAATCACAACTCAGATTTAATCTTTTTAGTTGCTTGCCCCCATAAATTTGATACATATTCTCCAATCCAATAATAATATGATTCGGCATAAACAAATCCCATACGAAGTGGAGCAACAATATCACCACCACTTAAAGCACCAGTTGTTGGCCAAAGAGCACTAACTAAAAAAAGAGAACGGATTAGTTGATAGAAAAGTTTAAACAGAGTCTCTATTCCATAAATGTTAAGTACCAAAGTCAACATTTTGGCATTTAACTTCAATCCTGGATAAAGAACTCCACAAAAAGCCTTACCAGGGATAACACCACGTCCATAACAAGCAACAAAAGTTTCAGGTCCAAATTCATAGATATATGATTCAAATTCACCATGACGGAAATTTCCACCAGTTTTGAATGATTCTTTAGCAAATGATGGAACATGATCAGCATATCGTGAAACTTCACCAGAGAGAACAGTACAAGACGAATTTGACCAATGGAATCCAGAGCGACCAGATGTGCGAGTAGGGGCACCAAGAACAGCAACATATTCCATCATACCTAAACATTCATGGTTTTTTTAGTATTATAGAATGTTTAAAAGCATACCAGGATAGATAATTTGTGCACGAAGATTTAAGCCACCAGCCGAGAAAGAAGTCCAATAAAGATTACGAGGAATACTTTTAGAATATGTTTTTCTTAGCTCTGATACAAAGATATCAACACCATTTCCAGAAGCACCTAAAAAGAAGATATATAAATGTTGATGAAGGCTGACAGAAGGCTGTTAAAAACTTACTTGCACCTTTACTTGCAGCATCACGAAATTTTTGTGGTGAAAATTCATAATTTTTAAGGGATGGTAATGCTCGAATAATCAAAAGTGGAATAATAAGCTTCCAAGCAAATGATGGAATAAGACGATGAAACATTATTTGATATTATAGATGTCGTATTAAACCTATAAAAAAGTAGAAAGGATTGAAAGTGAATAAAAGCAAAAAGAAGATTGAAGACTCCAATATGGAGAAAAAATCAAAAAAAGGAGGAAGAAACGCGCGAGAGATTTGATTGAATAATTTTTTTGGCAGTTCCCCTTCAAAAAAAAAGCTCCGACTCAACAGAATAGAAAAAATGGACGCAAGCAATATGCCACTGTTTTTTCTTTTCTCCGCCAAGGTCGTTTTATTGTTCAAAACTGTTTTTTGTGCGTTGGAAAATGTAAAGAATGTTCAAGAAAAAATTTTTTTGACACGTCAGCCATTTATGATAAGCATTTTTGTAAAAACGTGAAACAATAGGTTTATCATTTTTAAACAAATTGGATAACAATAAAAATACACGCGTAAAAATTTAAATGTTGCAAAAAAAAGAGAAAAGAATTTTGCGACATTTTCAACCAATTCTTTTTTGTACACAAAAAAAAAGAGCGACTTCGATGAACAAAATAACAGTTTTTTAAACCATTGATCCAAAAAATTACGTCCAAAAATGCTGTTTTTATTATTAAATTATTTTTTTTTAACGTTTAAGAAATTTGATGATTTTGGCAAAAGTTTTGAGTAGGAAGAAAATTTTTTGTAGAAGATTATTAAAATTTTTTGAACCAAAATTTATGAAAAACTAAACAAAAAACTAGGCAAAATAAAAACAAATATATACTGTAAATTCCCGTAATTAAATTTTTTTCAACGATATTCTATCTTTGACTATTATTATTATTCCTATTAACATTGTTTGGACTTGAAAGAACCTTTTGTAGTTCTTTTAATTCTAAACATGGACATGGCGGTAAACCATGTTCACGAATAAATCTTGTCATTGTAAGATTTTTAAGTTCTTTTTGTTCATATGGTGATCGAGTTGGAATTAATACACCTGAGCAATCTCGCATTGAACAACGAATTCCATCAATAACTTTTAGCCTAAAAAAATTATGTAAGAATTATTTGAATGTTAATTTCGATACCAAAATGGAATTCCATTATCATCTGTATCATCGTAATGCATTTCTTGAGTTGTTGAAGGAGGTGAAGAAGGTGATTGGGTTGTTGTGGGGGCTATTGTGGTTGGAGGGTTTGTTGATGGAAGTGATGTTGATGTTGTAGTACTTGTAATTGTTTCTGTTGTCGTCGTTGAGATTTCAGAAATTTCTTTTGTTGAAATTTGTGGAATATTTATTTTTGGGATTTCAAAATTTATCAATGATGGAGTTGTTTTAACAATTATCGGATCGATTACTGTTGTCAATACTGTAGCTGTATCTTCTTCTTCTAAAGCTGCTGGTTTTGTTGGTGGTTGTGCAATACTAAATTTTTGAATTTCATAACTTATTAATGGAGCTGTTGAAGTTGGAGTTGTTGCAATATCATCTTCAGACATTGTGGCTTCTGTAGGTAATTGTGGGATATTAATTTTAGACAAATCTGGTACTTCAAGATTTGAAGTCGATGTTGTTGTTGTTGTAATTGTAGGTAAAGCTTTTGTTGTAACTTCTACAGTAGTCTCAACTTCCGTAGTTGTTGTCGGAGCTGTTGTAGACAATTTTGTTGGGGATTCTGTAATAATTGAACTTTCTGTAGTTATAATTGATGGAATTTCTGTTGTAATCGGGGATAAAGTTGTTTCAACAATTTTTTCTTCTGTTTTTACCGTTGTCAATGGAGGTTCAGCAAATTTCACTTTTTGAATTGTTCCTTCAATTTTTGCTATTTGATTTTTATTTTTATTTGTATCTTCAAAAATTTCTTTTAATATTTCAATTAAAACGTGAAAAAATAGCGCAACTTTATTTTCCATCCTTTTTTGTTCTGTTCCATCATCTTTTATTATTTCTTCGGAAGTTCTGCAAAATAAATGTAAAACATTATTTAAAATGTGAAATTTGTTAGGCTACAAAATTTAATAAAATTTGTTCACAGACATGTCACATGTGAAAAGCATTTGCTCCAATGATTTTTTGGAGATCAAAAAACTTTTTTTTGTCCTTGATAATTTTCTTACTTGTAGCCAAAAGAAGACCCCGATTTCCATGCCTCCCTAGCTCAGTTGGTAGAGCGTTAGACTTTTAATCTAACGGTCAGGGGTTCGAGCCCCCTGGGGGGCTAATTTTTTTAAAAATTTTAAAAAATTCCAACGTTTAAAACGTAAAACATAAACTAACCCAAAATCTCTTTTTTCATTTTCATTTGAAGTTTCTTCTTCTGGCTTAATTTTATCTTCATCAAAAAAGTCATTCATCAACTTTTTAGCCATATGACCATATTCTTGTGCTGCTGATTCCCCTTGATTCATATTAAAAAATGGTGCATTTAATACTGGCTTAAAAATACATAAAAACACAATTAACAAATAAAAACATGTTAATCGGTGATACATTTAAAATTAAATAAAATTTTAACAATCCAACATAAAAAACATAGGAAATAAAACTAAACTTTGCTTCTTCTTCTTCTTTTTTCAAACACGAGAAATAATTTTCATTTTTATTTTATCTTAAAATTTCAACAAATAGCAGCTGTTTAAAATCTTAAGATTATTTTGAGCAAAAAAATAGAATTAATCATTTGAAACAGTGATCTTTTTCACCTTTTCCTTTCCCTTTTGTTTTGCGGGAGGTAATAAATTAAGTATATTTGAAAGTAAACAAATCACTACAAATGCGGTCTTAAAAATTTTTAAAACTTTTTTTTAATGTATGCCACCTATTAAACAAATATCGTATTTTTGGAAGTTAAAGAAATAAAAATTTTTTAAAAATATTACGACATTTTTGCTACGGAATTCTTTTTTTCAATTTATGAAATTTAAATATTTTTAAGCCAGTATTAAATGCACCATTTTTTAATATGAATCAAGGGGAATCAGCAGCACAAGAATATGGTCATATGGCTAAAAAGTTGATGAATGACTTTTTTGATGAAGATAAAATTAAGCCAGAAGAAGAAACTTCAAATGAAAATGAAAAAAGAGATTTTGGGTTAGTTTATGTTTTACGTTTTAAACGTTGGAATTTTTTAAAATTTTTAAAAAAATTAGCCCCCCAGGGGGCTCGAACCCCTGACCGTTAGATTAAAAGTCTAACGCTCTACCAACTGAGCTAGGGAGGCATGGAAATCGGGGTCTTCTTTTGGCTACAAATAAGAAAATTTTCAAGGACAAAAAACAAGAGTTCATTTTTTGATCTCCAAAAAAAATCATTGTAGCAAATGCTTTTCACATGTCTGTGAACAAATTTTATTAAATTTTGTAGCCTAACAAATTTCACGTTTTAAATAATGTTTTTACATTTATTTTACAGAACTTCCGAAGAAATAATAAAAGATGATGGAACAGAACAAAAAAGGATGGAAAATAAAGTTGCACTATTTTTTCATGTTTTAATTGAAATATTAAAAGAAATTTTTGAAGATACAAATAAAAATGAAAATCAAATAGCAAAATTGAAGGAACAGTTCAAAAAGTGAAATTTGCTGACGTTCTACCAACTGAGCTAGGGAGGCATGGAAATCGAGGTCTTCTTTTGGCTACAACTAAGATCAAGGGCATAAAATGGAAAGTTTTTAATTTTTTTTAAACTTTTATTTTTACCGACGAAATTGCGTTTTTCATAATTACATAAATACAAATTACAAAAATAAATTATAAAAATACATAATTATTTTGGAGCAAAATAAACACTATCATTTTTAGAAGCATTTGATTTTGGAGCACTTGTATTTTTATCATTACATTCTTTTGATTCATTTCCATCACGTTTTTGAGGATTTAAATATCCAGAAGTATTTGCAGGAGTTGCAGCATCAGTTGGAACACCAAAATATACGCTATCATTTTTATGTGCTTGAAATGTTCGAACATTTGATGATGTAAGTTTTGGAAATGTTGAACCATTTTGTACATTATTATTTTTATTACTGCTGTTATTGTTATTCAATGCAGGATTTGATGGATTAAAATAAACGCTATCATTCTAAAATAAAAAATGTTATTAAAATTTTATTATCGATAAACAAATTCAAAACATAAATTCAGAAAATTTCCTTTACGGAATCTGTTGTCAAAATGGATTTATTAAATCTATATATCCTTAAAAAAATCGCATAAAAAATAACAACCAACCTTCGGAGGTGAATTATTAGCTTTTGCAGGTTCAGGTAAACTTGCAGTTGAACATGCTGAAACTCGAATTGATGATTTTTTTGATGATGGAATTGCGGGTGAAGATGGTGTTGGGGATGATGATGAAACAGCTGAAGCAGGAGTTGTAGCAATAATCTTTTTTCGAGAATTATCTTTTTTTGGTGTTACAGTACCACTTGACTTTTTTGTTGTTCCACTTGATGAAGACGATGATGTTGATGGAAGCGGTTCTTTTTTAAAATTTCCAGAAACAGCTGTAGATGCTGTTGAAGTTGTTGAAACTGATGGACCACTTGAAGTTTTAGAATTTGATGTATCTGAAGTTGATCCAGTTGTACCACTTCCAGATGTTGTTGTCCCTGTTGTACCAGATCCTGTTGAAGTTGTTGAACCAGATGATGAAGCTTCTGTTGATCCATTTGATGTAGAAGATTTTGGTGCTTCTCTTTTTGATGGATTTTTGGTTGGAGCTTCTTTTGTTGATGGAAGTTTAGCATGTGGAATTGTTTGAAGTATTGGACCTGTAGAAGATTTTTGTTCAGAAAGACGAGGTGGAGATTTAAGTTTAAATTCTTCTTCATTTTCATCATCATCATCGTCATCAGATGAACCATCGGATGTTGGAGGAGGCTTTGATTCATTCTCTTTTTTTACATCTTCTTTGGGTTTTGATTCCGTTGTTGCAGAAGTTGTTGAATTCTGTAATGCAAAAACTTTATATATAAAAATTTGTAAAATATATATAAAAACTTGCAGGTTTAGATGCTGTTGTTGTTGGAGTTGAATCATCACTTTTTTTAACATCATCCTTATCTTTTTTTGCAGGTTTTGAATCCTTTGTTCCAGAAGTTGTTGATGTCTGGAATATTAAAGCGGGTTTTAGTTTAAAAAATATATAAACTTACATTTTCAGATTTTGAAGTTGTTGAAGGAGCATCATCATTTTTCACAGCATCCGTCATTGAAACAATAATGCTTTCCTTTGATTTTGATTTTGCAGTTTCAACTTTTTTGCTATTCTTTGAATTTAAAGAACTTTTTGTGGATGACGATTTTTTTGTTTCAGGTTTTGGTAAAACAATCTAAAATAACAACAATAACATTAACACATAACAAAAAAATATAGTACCTGAACATCTGAACTTGATAATTCTTCAGCTGGAAGTACAGTTTTAGACTTTTCAGTACCAAAATTAAATGTTGTTGGATTTTTAATGCATTGATTAAATTCAAATTCAATTCGAGTTTGAGATTGTGATTCTGGAACTGCTGGTAACTAAAAAATAACACATTTAATGAATCCCAAGAGATAAAGAGAGCTTACACTTGCAACAGGAATAAATTCCCATGGAGAATAAAATGAACAATTTTTTGTTTTTGCTTCTTCCATTAAAGATTCTTTAAAAAAGCTATAATTTGGAAGTTTTCCATCAGTTTCATTAATTGCACCAGCAAAAGCTTGAAATGGTTTTGGCATTACAGAATATCGATGGTATACTATAATAATATTAAATAAATATAAGATTTAATAAGATACAAAAGTAAACTTACATTCACCTTTCATTAACTTTTCTTTTAATTCTGCCATTTGTTGTGATTTTAAACGTTTTTCAAAAGACCATGGAAGAAAAAATGGATGAAATAAATCACAACAAATATAAAACCATGATTCTAAATCATCCCGACGATGATATGGTAAACCAAAATGTTGACAACGTGGTGCATATCGATCAAAAATTTGTGGTGGACTAAAAGAATGGGATAAAGATATTAGTTATAAAATGTTGATGCTACAAAAAATTACTTACTGTCGAGGAATAGCTGTTGCTTGTGAAGCTGCTGTACCAGTTGGATTTGCCATTCGTGCAAGTGAAAAATTAATTATAAATAAAGTAAATCGTTCACGAGTTTTTAAACCAGTTATAAAAGTATTTGGACGAATTCGACAATGTATAAAACCAAGGGTATGAATTTGTTCAATAACATTTAACATTTGAAAGCTTAAATTCAATGCTGTTTGATAACTAAAAAAAGCATACGTTAGTAATCAATGATGTATATATGATATATCCCTTAAGCCATATTTGCATAATGCAGAACTGGATATATGAAATCCATAATCTCAATCTTTTAACAAAAAAACATACTTTGGAACTTTTTCATCTGATAAAAAGCTTGCCAAAGATTGTCCACCAAGTGTTAAAAATAAAAATTGTTTATCCGAGCATTCACCATAATCATGAATATTTAAGAATCGAATATCATCCTTTTGTAAATTTCTTGCAAGAACAGATAATTCATGATAGATATGTGCTTCATGTCGAAGGATTGTTGCTTTTCCTGTATCCGTTGGAAAATGAGCCTTCATTGCTAAAATCTTTGAATCTTTGCTTCGTTTAACTTCAAAAACTCGAGACATTCGACCTTTCATTATTTCTCGAACAATAACATAACTATAAAAGAAAGAAAGATAAAATGGATGTAAAATAAAGATATATGAAATCCTTTTTTTGGATTTCATATATCCCCTTAAAATATAAAAATGCTTACTTATTCTTTTTTGTTTCAACTTCATGTCCAACAGAAATACGAGAATCAGATTTTGCATTTCTTAATGCTTCAATTTCTGTAATAATTTTTTGTCGAGCTGAATCTGTTGTTGTTGGCTGTTGTCCATTATCGGTTCCTTCCAAGCCACCACTTTCATGACTTGTTCGACGATGACGTTTTCCATTCATTTTTTGAATGTACCAAAGTTGGAGAAAGTAATATTGAATGCAGAAGAAAAAAGCAACCGCAGCAAAGAAGTTGATTTGTGAAAACTGAATGCAACAAGAATGAATCAAAGAGAAAAAAGTGTCTGCAATAAAAATATTTTTAATGCATAAAATTATATATATATAATTTGCATAAATTTTTTTCTGCTTCGTCTTTTTTTTAAATATGAGGAGACCGATGACAAACATTAGGAAAACTTATAAAATTTTGATTTTACAAATTATCTACTTTTTTTAAATCAATTTGGATTTATTCATATCAAGTTCAACGTCCATACTTTTAAATATAAGACATTTAATTTGGACATGAGATTATTTCTGCAAAATTAATAGTAAAATTTTTTTTTGTAACAAACAGTTGCTTGTTTCAACTGATACTAATTTATTAATTTTTTCAGAGATCAAAAAATACTTTTTTTCGAGAAAAAATTCGAACGTTACAGTAGCTGTAAAACGAAAAAACGAATTTGAATCATACTTTGGGGCGTAAATTTTTTTTGCATTCTAATAAAATTCTGAAATCACAGTTCCCTTTTTTAAATAAATGCGTGATTAAAATAATTTAAACGGCAAACTCAACTATGCTGTTTAATTCTTAGAAAGTTAGCTATAAAAAGTACAAATTTTTTTGGGACATATTAGAAGTAAATATTTTTTTAAATTAACGATTAAAGCTTTAAAAACAGACTTTTCGTTTCAAAGCTTTTTGCAATTTTTAAAAATTATATTTGAATTTTTCTAAGACACTCTCTCTGTAACAGCCTTTATTTCAAAATTTAACAAAAAATTAAAAATAAAATAAAATAAACTTTTTAGTGTTCCAAATTCAATGAAAAGTGTAAAACAAATTTTATTATTTTCAGTTGAATGTGATATTTAAATTTCAATCAACAGCATTTTTGTTTATATAAACCAGCGTGCATACTTTGCTTTTTGACACCATTTTGGCCTTTTAATAAATACTTCCATGCCCTCTAAATTACTCAAAATGCGCTTCAGTTCTTCGTGAAAGTCCTTAAATCTTAGTACACAAACTTCTGATAAAAAATCTTCTTTAAACCAATTATTTTCATCAATATAAGTTGAGACTTTGAGAGTACAGTCTTTATCGAGAGACACACTAAAAGGTGGATGAACAGGTCCGATGGTGTGGACGTCTAAGCGGTGGATGAACTTTCAAGAAAAAATTTCAAAAAAATTCGAAAAATTTCACCATACTCAAATCAGAATCCTTCCGGATTCGTCCTCACGAAAAAATTTTTTTTGAGGACGGATCCTTTAAAAAATTTTTTTCTCACATCCACCGTTTAGCAATCCATTCACCATTTAGTGTGTCCCCTTTATCGATTCTTTGCAAAATAAAAGATTAGCATTTGTTACTCTTTTATGGCCGGACTTGCAAATTCTTTTTTTTGCACAATAACAGATGGTTGACTATTTTTGCAAATTTTTTTTAAAAGTTTAATTGGGAGAATTTTTTGTGGATGCAATTTTTAGCTTTTTTTTAAAATTTCTGCCCATAAATGACACATTTGCAGAAAAATTTGTATTAATTAGTTTTTTCTCAAATAAGATTTCCGCAAAAAATTTAAAAGATGCAGAATATTTGATATATTTTTAATCAGGGATGTGCGGAAGTGCAGTATGATTTTTACGGAAGTAACTTCAGATCTCAGATACAGGAAGAGTTTTAGATTTATGACCGATTCTATACAATCCACTGTGACCAAATAATCTGCATTTACTTTAAACAAAAAAAGCTTTATTTCTTTTGATTCTTTATAGTCTAATTTAATTTTTGAACTTTTAATTGCAGCGTAAAAAATTAATTTTTTTATAATTTATAATTTAAAAAAAGCAATGCGTTTTAGAGAACTGCACATTGTAGATTTTGAATAAAAAAGAAGTTATTTGCTATTATTTATTAAACTTTTCTAATGCTCTTTTATTACTAAAATTTTGTATGGCTTTCACGAAAAAGAAATCGTACTCTATTTTTATTACAATTTATTTTATGATAGCGTTTTTTTCGCTGCGATTGAATTCAAAAAAATATTTTAAATTTTGAGTTGAATGAAGCGCCAAACGCAGGTTTTGACACGAAAAACATTGGTCCTAATTACTCCATTTTTTTGTTTGCGTGATTTTTTCTTCAACTTTTTTTGTACGCAATTTTTTGCAAATATTTTTTTTCGTAAAAAGCTTTTTCATCATCATCAAATAAAAACTATGGCTGAAGTTGAAAATAAAGTAGTATCTAATGATGATTCCTCATCTGAAGATGAAGGTGTTGGCCAAGATGAAGTTGTAGAAATGACAGAAGATCAAAAGCGTTTTGCTGAAGCTGCTGGACTTGGTGAACAGGTAGGGGATTTATTAATTAGTATTTTTTTGAATTTAATAAATCCATTATTTTTAGGTTAAAACATCCAAACAAACTCGCTCTGAAAAGAAGGCTCGTAAACTCTTTGGCAAAATTGGATTAAAACCCGTTACTGGAGTTTCTCGTGTTTGTATTCGTAAATTGAATACCCTTTTCGTCATCAACAAACCTGATGTCTTCAAGAGTCCTGGATCTGATACATACATTGTCTTTGGTGAAGCCGAAGTTAAAACTGAAGCTGATGCCCATGCTGAAAAACATCCTATTAAATATTCAAATCTTGAACCAAAAATTAATGATCCACCAACTGTTATTGAAAGTGATGGAGAAGAGGTATGTATAAACTTTATTACTACATTGTTTATGAAATTTAACTGCTTTATTTTTTAGGTTGATGCAACTGGTGTTGAAGAAAAGGATATTGAACTTGTTATGTCCCAAGCAAGTGTCTCTCGTTCAAAGGCTATTCGTGCACTCAAAGAATGTGATAATGATTTGGTTAATGCAATTATGAGTATCAGTATGTAAGCAAAACTGATTTTTCATATTGTTTTTTTGTTTATAAAATATAATAAATATCGTTGTCATTACTTTATTTCTTTTATTTTTTGGGGACAAAAGTAAGAGGAAGTTTCAGAACGAGAAAATCTGGCGATGATGAGACCAGGGTTGTCAAAGGGAAATTCCCGGGAAATTAACGGGAAATTCCCAGGGAAATTTCCCGATTTTTGCGGGAAATGAAATTAATTTCCCGGAATTTTGGGTATATAATTACCAAAATTTTTTAAAAATTCTAATTTTTTTTAATTAAAATAGATTTTTTTAGCTTTAAAAATAATTAGAACGAATTAATATAGGTAAAAAAAGGGTAGTTACTCGTGAATCATGTTTTTAAATTTTTCGGGTGCGATATGTAAAATCTGAAAAATTGGGTTTGCGGGAAATTAGCGGGAAATTCCCGGGAAATTCCAGGGAAATTTCCCGGGAAATTTCCCGATTTTTCTGATTTCCCGGGAATTTAACAACCCTGGATGAGACTCAAAGAACTAACATTTGAGTCTTTTTTGTTTGTAAAGATACAAGTATTGATTAGAACATATGATGCTCCAATTAATTTTCTTTGACAGCTTTTGTTATTGCAGAATTAATAACTTCAAAAGATGCAAAGAAAATTTGGCTAAGATTGGTGCAATGTAAATTGGAAAACGAATCATCTGATTCTGAGCTAATGCTGAAACATTTTCAATAACTGGTAATGCAAATATTCTTGTATTGACAAATTCAACCCTTCAGCTTTCAACCATTAAATCTGCAGCATATAATGTTGATTACTGTATTCAAGATGAAGATTTGGATTCTTATCAAGCTTTTAAAAGGCAAATAAAAATATTGTAATTTTGTTGTTTAAAAACCAGTATTGTTTTTTAATAAACTTTATACACATATATGAAACGATATTTTTAATAAAAACAATATTATAATTAATTAGATTCATCTTCTTTGCTTTTTTCAATAGATCTTAAAATTGATGGATTTTCTTCCCAATCAAATGGTGATTCATTTGAAATATTTGATGGCAAATCTCTCTAAAAATGAAAATTTTAAAAAATTACAGTTTTAAATTTTATAAAACCAACCTGTAAATAATATGTTAGCAAATTATAATCAGGTAATTGATGATATTTTAATTTTTCCAAATGTTGATAAAATGATTTAACACTTGAAGGAAAAAGTTTGCACATATCTTCAAATGTTGTAATACGTTTCTTTTGTGCAATTTCTTCTGGATTACTTATTTGCTTCCATGGTAAAGATCCTTCACCCAATTCAATTAAAGTATATAAAAGTGACATTAAATCATCTCCAGGACCTTGTTCTTTTCTATCATGAACTGTTAAAGAAACATATCGCATTGTACCACGAAATCCGGCATATGCACGTTCTTTACGAAATTCACCATTTTGATTACGATATTGTCTTGTCATACCAAAATCAACAAGATATATTGTTCGACGATTTATACCATCAATTCCAATGCACATATTTGATGGTTTTACATCTCTAAAATAATATAATCTTGTAAGGGATATATACATTTGTTTTGAAACTCTTACCTATGAAGATATCCAACATCATGAACAGCCTAAAAAGAAAGTGACTCAAATAAGACGCGGATATGAAAAATGTTTTTTTACCCCATTCAAAAAAGGTTCGAAAAAGACAAAAAAGCTATTTTGCCAAAAAAAAACGCGTTTTGTTAAAAAAAATCTCATTTTTTCCATACAAAAAAAGTGAGATTTTCCCAACAGTTGGGAAAAGTGAGATTTTTACAACTGTTGGGAAAACTTTTTCATATCCGCGTCTTAAATATTTAAAAATAATTTCGTAATAAAAAATATGTACCTTTAATCCCGCAACTGCTTGTAGACCAATTCGAAGTACAGTTGAAATTGAGAATTTTCGATTTTTTCTTTTTCTTCTTAATTCTCCCAAATTTTTTCCTAATATTTCCATAACAATATACATTAAACCATTAAATGTTCCACTTGCAAGTAAATATGGTATATGTTTTGTTCCACGAAGTAATAGCAAAACTTTTTGTTCAAGTATCATTCGTCCAGGTTCATGTTCAGCTGGTACAACTTTGATAGCAACTGATACACGTGCCAACTAAAAATTTATTAAATTATTATAAAATATTTAACATTTTAAAAATCATTTACTTACTTCATCAGATGCTTTATAAATTTGTCCAAAACCACCCGATCCAATAATTTTATCAATTCGAAATTTTCCATTTAGCATTTGACCAGGACTTAAATGTGGTGGAGCATTTTTTCCACGAGGCTGAAAAAAAAAGTTATACATAAAAAATCAGGCCATACAAAGGTACAGTAAAATCCATTAAAAAGATCATACCTTTTAACAAGATGACCCTTCCCCAAAAAATTCAAAAAACTTACAATATCAGAACCCATTCCAGGAAGACCATGATGAATTTGTTGTGGTTGTAGTAATGCAGGATTTTTCTTTGGTGAAACTTGTGCTGCTCCAACTGCAATTGTACGAGGTTTTGGTTGTGGACCCATAATTGGTTTTACTTGAATTCGTTCAGTTATACTGCTTTTGATGAGCATTTGCTGATTGCTGAAAATATAAATAAAAATAAAAATATAGTCTATTATTCCCATTTTATCAGATTACACGTTTGAAGCAATCAAAAAATGAAAAGGAAAATTCGGATGCTATTGTTGGCTTTTTTAATATGACACAAAAATCGAAATTACTCACCCCACCTAGGCATGGCATCGGGGCGACGTTTTTAATGCCCGGCCCGGCCCGGCCCGGTGAAAAGAAGCCCCGGCCCGGCCCGGCCCGGCCCGGGTAAAAATTTAATTTTTAGTAATTTTGCCTTGGTCCCCCCTGTGCAGTTTTTTTCAGAAATCGTGAAAATCAAGGCCCGGCCCGGCCCGGTACCGGGCCGGGGCCGGGGATTTCCGGGTTTACCCGACCCGGTGCCATGCCTAACCCCACCCTCTTTCTCCATTCCGTATTTTGCTGCTTTAAGGTGAAGCGTCATACAACTGTATATCCACATCACTCATGACGTTATATATGTGGATATATACAAAAATAAAAAAATGTAAAACTTACTTCAAATATTTTTCAACCAGCAGAGAAACGAAAGAAGAAATTCACGTTCCACCAAATCAACAAAGTGACGAAAATGATGAAAAAATTTGTGGAAATGTTTGCTTTATCAATAAATCATTTCATGCAAATGCAACTTTGTGAATAAATTTAATGCTAATTTTTTTGCAACTTTCAACATCGTTTTTTTTTTCCACAAAAAAAAGAACATAAAAGAATTTTGGTTTAGGTCTTTATTTCTTTTGTGTTATAAATAAAGACTTAAATCAAATCAATAGTGCATTTTCGTAAGGGTTTTTTTAAAAAAAAATTTAATAAAAATTTTTTAAAAAAGTTAGCCCCCCAGGGGGCTCGAACCCCTGACCGTTAGATTAAAAGTCTAACGCTCTACCAACTGAGCTAGGGAGGCATGAGAAACGGGGTCCTTTTTGTCCACACGAGTTGAAAGTCCAAGAGAAATAAAAAATTGGTTGCCAAGTCAATGTGATAGAAAAACTAATTTTTTTTGTTGTCCGAAAAACGAGACATAATATTTGTTTCTTTTTTTCAATTAATTTTTTATTAATTTTTATTAAAATCATACAAAAATAAAAACATATATATTGTTAGGATGTAGCAAAATTATTTCCAAATTTATTCAAAGCTGCAATAAAATTTGCAACATTTTTTGTATCCAATGCTTCAAGGATTTCATGACTTGGTCCAGAATCCATTCGAAGAACGGCAGATCTCATGGTTGACCAAATTGGTGAATTTTCAGGAGATTTTTGAATTTGTAACGCTGATAAAAAGTGTTCAACTGCATCACTAAAAAAATATGCAAATTTTTTATTTATGTTGTATCTCGGGTGCTACTTTAGCCTTAAGGTTCAAAAGCTGTGTAAAAACACACTTACCGATATGATTTTAAATGCATACATGAAATTCCTAAATTATATCTTGCTCTAACAAATGTTGGAAAAAGGGTTAAAGCTTGTCGATATGCGGATATTGCTTCAGTTGTTCGATCACCATTTGCTAAAGTTGCACCAAGTCGATTCCAAAGTCTTGCATCATTTGGATTTGAAGAAAGTGCAGTTTGAAGGGAATCAATTGCTCGATCAAAATTTCGATTAATATTATATAAAACTCCAAGGGCATTTTGAAGAGATGGATCGACACGATTTGGTGATTGTTGTCTTGCGACATTTAAAAATAACTTTTCAACTTCATGAAATTTTTGTGGATCTAAAGATGAATATGGTGAATATCCAATTGTTTGAATATTTTCAGATGGAATTATTGAAGGATCTTGGTATACAGTAATCCATTTTTCTAAATGTGCTAGAGCTTCATTTTCCATTGATTCATTTGCAAGTGAAACAGAAATCGCTAAAAGAGCTTCACGATTTCGGGGATCAATTTCAAGAGATTTTCGAAATGCTGAAATTGCTCGAGAATCATGTTCATTTTCAGCTAAAGATAAGCCAAGCTGACACCATGCCTAAAAAAATTGGACATGTATTAGTAGGGGGCTTCTACAGTACCCCCTCATTGCGACGGGGAAAATTAGAGATAACCTTACATTAGAATCCTGCGGATTCTGTTGTACTGCAGCTTCATAGTACTGAATAGCTTCGGCAATATTGCCATTTTTTAACATTTCTTCACCTTTAACAGTTAATTGATCTTCACCGATGAATGGATTATTCTGTAACAACAGTTTTTTTTTAATTATGTGAGACAAAAAGGATCCCCTTTCTCATGCCTCCCTAGCTCAGTTGGTAGAGCGTTAACGGTCAGGGGTTCGAGCCCCCTGGGGGGCTAACTTTTTTAAAAAAATTTTTTTAACCTTGCTAATTATTTAAAAACTAAAAGATTATATTTAACATCAATTTTAATTTAGGGTTTTTTCTACAATAATCCAGAACTTTAAATATTTCATTTTGGAACTTATTTTTGTCTGCAGTGTACTTTTTTAATCAAAGGTACTCTATTATTAAGGTATGGTTTTTTAACAACTGATAATCATACCTGTTGAAATTGATATCCAATATCAGTATTTCCACCAAAATAATTTTCACCAAATTCTGCATTTGCTATAGAATCCCATTCAGTTTGAAAATTTTCAAACATTTCTTGACTTGTTTGATTTTGTTGTTGCTGTGAATGCAAAGATTCATTTTGTCGAGCTGATTCAGATTCTAAATATTGATTTGCCCATTGTGTTCCAGTTTGTTTAGCTTCAAAAAATGGATCTGTATCAAATGAATCCAAGTATTCTCGAGACCACATATTTGTTGTTGTTTCACCTCCGCTAAAATTGTAATCTTTTAAAGAATAAAATATTGAAAATTCTAAATCAAACGATGGCATTTGATGTTTTAAAACTGACAGATTTTGTGAATTATGTATTTGATTATTCCAAATTGATTCCAATTCTCTTTGAGTTGTTGAAATTGTTGAACCTGTGGATGATTGGGAAAGGGAATGTTGGGATGGTTGATATTGTTTAAGCCATTGACTTGAAAGTGTTGAAGAAGCTGTAGAAGGTTGGGAAGAGCGGTATCGTTGATTAAAATCATTTGTCCACATTCGAGATAATTCTGTAGATGAAGATTGAACGGGAAGAGTTTGTCCCAGGGATTTCATATTAAAAGTTGTTGGAGCTGAAGTTTGAGCAGATATTCGGGAAAGGAATTCATCAGCATACTGTAATTTAAAAAATTATTAAAATGGATATATAATAGCTACAATAACCATATTACAGTTGATATGGTTACTGTATAAAATTTTTTGGATGAATTTAGATTACTTGAAAATTTTTTAAAAGTTTAAAGGGAGAGTCGCCTTTCTAAAAATTTTCTTCTTATAACCAATATAGATAATTCGGCAAAAAGCATTGTCTCGACGATTTTTTTTCAGTCATTGTTTAATGACGGCGAATAAAAAAGAACAATGCTTGAAAAAAATTTGTTGAAATAATGCTTTTTGCCTAATTTTAAATATTGGTTATAAAAAAAATTTGTTAAAATTGCAACTCTCCCTTTAAAACTTTAAAGATTTTAAAGCAATCCAAATCCCAAAACCCTTTTCTCAAGCTTACATGATCCCCTCGAGATAATCCAGGCATAACATTTCGAATCTGTGAATCTACACCAGTTTGAAGGCGAGAATTATTTTGTGCAAAATTTCTTGAAAGTCCAACTAATGAATTTGATTGTCCACATTGTCCATCAACAAGAGGCTTCATATTTTTTTAATTAAAATTTAAATAAAACCAATATCTATCACAAACAATTTGATTGAAAGAACCCGTGTTTCACAACCGAAAAAACAAGTTATAATATTTTCTTTCAATCCAATTTCAACAAAAAAAGCACATGAAAAAAGAAATCAATTTTGTGGTCGTCTTTTTTTTCTTATGTTTGATGTTACTCCTTATCGCGTAGTTTTTTCTTTTCTCATCGTCATTCATTTCAAAGACATATAAAGAGCCATGTTAGTATACATACTACACTCCTTGTTGTCTATCAATCTATTAAATTTTGCAATATAAAATCAAACTATAAAAATTATACATATATAATTTCATTAAAACTTTAAAACAAAAATCTATCAAAATACTATAATAATTATTTTTGGCAAGGATTAAACTCGGAAATATTTTTTTTGAAAAATAATAAAAATCAGACTAAACAATGGCAAGATTTTTTGGAGAGAAAAAAATGCAAAAGTTTTACACAATAGCAAAATTTGCAAAATACAATATAAAAAATATGAAGACTTAGAAAGACTTTTTGAAAAATTAAAACATACAAAAAGAAACCCAAAAATGCACGAAAAATAAGAAAGTGCTAAAAAATTTGACTAAAATTTCACAGTATATTATCCCATTCTTTGATGACTATGTTGATGAAGCAGCTGATTCACATCTTGATTTTTTTCCTGATAAATCATATGGCTTTTCACCATCACGTTTAAGTTGAACTTTAAGCCGCTTTGCACCAATTTGAAATCCATTCATTCCACGAATTGCTTTTTGTGCATTTAAAGCATTATCAAAGCTTACAAAACCTAAAAATCATTGTAGCTTTAATTACCGTAATCCAATATTATTAAAAAACTTACCAAAACATTTACTTAAATTTGTTTGTTTATCAATAAATACTTTTGCAGAAATAACTGGACCAAAATGTGAAAATAAACTTCTTAAATCTTCGTCTCCAAATTCTTGTGGTAAATGATAGATAAATAGATTACAGCCTTCTGGACCTTTGCTTGTATTTGCAGCAGAATTATTATTTGAATTTGCTGCTGCAGCAGCTGCAGCTAAAGCATTTGGATCAACAAGACCTGTTGAAAGAATAGGAAGAGATCGTTGCATAAGACCAAGATTTGGATCCATAATATTTTGTGACATTCCAGGAGTTGACATTATTGGAGGTGTTGCCATTGAATTATTAAATGCTGCAACTTGTTGAAGGATTGAAGTTTGTGGGGTAATCATTTGTTGATATGAAAGGGATTGCTGTTGTTGTTGCTGTTGAACACCAGGATAAAAAAATTGACTAGTAGTTGGATCAAAAATTGCTAAAAAGTGTTGTAAAATTAATTAATTAAATAAATTAAAAAGATTCAAACCTTGTTGCTGCTGCTGTTGTTGTTGCTGCTGTTTAAGAAGTTCAAGATATTGTTGTTGTTGTTGTAAAATTTGTTGATTATGTTGCTGCTGTTGTAATAAAACAGGAGCTAAAATTTGATATTGAGAAAATTGATTATAAGATTTTTGGAAAGACACTAAAAAAGACAATCATAAGAAAAACAAAAGTGATTAGAAATGTGTATTAGCTCTATTTTAAAAAGATTAAAGCCATTCAAAGCTACTGTAGTTAGTAAATTGTGATTAACGCGTGTGAAAAAAAACAACAACAGTAAACTGCACAGCATTCTTCCGAACCTGATGAGCTTTCTGAAGTCCCTGGAGATGATAATTGCGGTTTTGTATGTCCTGTTACAGCTGAGCGTGATGAACTAGATTCTCCACCACCTCCCGAAGCAGAAGAGCCAGAATTTGCATTAGATAACCCCGCAATTACTATAAACATTTAAAAGCTACGGTAATAATGGATTTCAGCATTTGTAACCCCTAGTCCCATAACCCAAAGTAAATCATACCTGTACCAAGTAATGCAGCAACACTAGGATTTTGTAATAATGCTCCAAGAGTATTTAATTGTGTTGGTAAATGATGAGTCATTTGATTTGTTGCAGGTAATAAACCATTTCCTTGTAGCAATTGTTGAAGAATATCACCACCATTTGGACTTTGGCCATCACTTCGACCCTTCGTTTCTTTATCTTTTGTTGTATCTGCCAGTTTAACCACCATTGGCTTTGTACAACCCTAAAAAATTAATTATTTTTGTTAGAAAATGTTTTTGCAATTATTTTTAATTATGTATAGCCACCACCACCAACCACCGTGAAATAAAAAATAGAACATTTACAAAATTTAAGTGGCATTTGAAATTAAAAAAAGTAAAAACGAACAACACTGAAAGCGCGCATGTCCAAAGGCCTTTTTTCTTTAAATTTTAAGTTTTTCGATTTACAGTAAGAAAAAAGTTTAAACAAAAGTATAAACGGAAAATATATAAAGGTTTACGGACAATAAACAAAAAAAAAGCTTACAAAAATATGGTTTTCAGAAGTTATTTGACATCTATTTTGGTGAAAGATTACTGTAAATCAAAAAAAAAGTCTTAAAAATAGAAATAAAATATGTTTTCTTTTTTTTGAAAATAATCAATTGATTAAATTCCATATTTTAGTCTAGGTGAAGAGGATTAATCCAGCTTATAACGACTTAAGCGGATACTGTAACTTAAACATCAAGAACATTCATCTTTTTTTTTAAAAAAACGTTTTTTTCAAATTTTTTTTACTCCTATTCTAAAAACATTGATTACAAATAACTTCTGAATCATTCTTGATTGTACATTTTTGAAAACTAACACTGCTTTTTTGTATTCCCGAAAAAAAATATAGGCTTGTCATTATATAAAAAGGACGACTTTAGACATGGCAATAATATGTGCAAAAAGTTTTTTTTGGACAAAAAAAGCTTTTGTAATGGGTTTCAATATCATTATATTCTTCATAGATAAAAAATTTTTGGGAGCGCGATTTTTTCTTTACACAATCTTTTTTTTGCTTCAGCAGAATTCCGTACCTCAAAAGTCATTGAATGATTCATTTGACGAATTGCCTGATTGGCACAGGATCTAGACACAAAAGTAACAAAAGCACAACCTGTAAAAGTACACAAAACATTAAGAAAAAAAAATTAAAATAAATAAAAATAATTGATTTTTTAACTTAAAAAATAGAATGGCATTTTTGTTAATCAAGATGTTTTAGCTTTTATTGAAGTAATTTTGTCTCTCAATAAAGCCATGTTCTTGTTTTTTTGATTATTCATTTGGGAATTAAATAGACTCGTCTTCAACCACCATTTAGTGCAATTTTTTGAAAAAATAAAAAGCACAAACAAGGAAACTTAAAAAAAGGGACAATGGCTTTTTTTCTTGTGTGAAGTATATATTTTTTTACAAAAAGCAGCAACGATGACACAAATATATATAAATGGCTTGTGAAAATATGTACAAACACTTTGACGAAAATAAATAGCAAAAAAAGCTTTGGAATATTTTTTAAAAAAATGTCAAAACTGACCTTTTGATTTTCCATTTTCACGTAGCACAGTAACTTCTTCAATTGTTCCATAACTTTCAAACATTTTTCTAACATCTTCTTCATTTGCTGTTCGGCTTAACATTCCAACAAAAAGTTTACGTTCTAAAACAGATTAAAGGGTTACGGTAGTTTATAAGCAAAGCTTACCATTTCTATTTTCTAAATCAGCTGGCTTAACTTGCATTGCATTATGCATACCAGGTAATACTTTTATATTATGTAAAGCTCCTTGAGCTTTCATTGCATCACTTCGATGATAAAATGTTACAAAGCAGCATCCTAAAAAGCTTCTATTTTAATATATTCAATTCGTCCAAAAATATTCATACCTTTACTTTCACCAGTTGATTTATCTCGATGAATATTTAACTGATAAACGGGACCATATTCTTCAAAAAGTTTTGTGCATTCTGCTTCAGTATATGTTCTTGGAATCTACAAAAGTTCAAGTACTTAAGTGTGAAAAGTAAATACAAGCACTTCAAAAAGTGCGCAGAGGTTTAAACAAACAAATAAAGAAAAGGTGATGACTTACTTGTCCAACAAATAATTTAAATGAATCTGCATCACATTCTTTTTTTACTACAGTTTGAGGATCTTTTTGTTCGGATGATGATGATTCCATCCTAAAAAGAAACAGAAAAATATATATGAAATTAGAATGAAAAAACACGAAAGAAAAAGAAAATTATTACAACAAAAAATTACAATTTTTTCAATGGCAAATCAATTCTTTTTTACACAACGTTTTTTAGTCAGGTTTTTAAAGTAGTGAAAGAAAAGAGTGAGAAAACAGGGAAAGAAGAAGATTATTTAAGCCAGCTGTTGCTTTTTTCTTTAAAGCAAAAAGGAAAAACTTTGCTGCAAAAATGATATTATTATTGCTTTTGGCAGAAAAACGAAGAAGACGAGGATGAAGAAAAAAGAAACACCGATGATGGAAAAAAGGAAAAAAAGGAGAAAGAAGAACAGCAAAAGGCGGCAGCAGCGATCGATACAAACACGGACCCAAGCAAAAGAAAAAAGGTCCGTGTTTTTTTTAATGTTTAATTTTTTTGCAAGATTTTTGCTTTAAAAATTTTGAAACAAATGCTTATATTGGATTTATTACGGTAGAAAGAAATTGCACAATAAAAAAAGAGAATTAAGGGCCTTTGAATAAACTTTGCTTCCGAGAAAGTTAATATTTGCACAGCGATTTTTTTTTGCGCAAAAAGAAGGGAACACTTGGATGGACGAAAAACATGTTGAACGCTGAACAGTCATCCCCGCAGAGAAAAAAACTTTTTTTAAAAAATTTCAATTTATTTTACACAAAATCTTTTATTACTACAAATTTTAAAATTACAATTCTTTAAACAATCAAAATCTCAATCAATAACTTGTCGGCGAACTTCTTTTCGAATTAGCCGTTTACAACGTCGACATCGAATGCAATGAGATTCTTCGTCAATTAGACGACGGCGATGCCGTTGTGCATCAATATCTTGTAGGACACGATATCGTTTATCATTAAGTGAATGAGCATCTTGCCATGCTTTATATACGGTTGGATTTTCAATTGTAACAAATCGACGAACTTTTGATGGTCCATCACCTTGAATTAGAGCACTTTGTTCATCAATCTGAAAATTTTAGGAGTTAATAAGTTTGAGTGAATTAGAAAGGGGATATATTGAGATATGTGAGTATTGTAGATCTGCTATTAAAATTTGAATTTCATAAATCCCTTTGTGGACGAATTAAGGTATATGAGTATAGTAGCTCAGCTAATGATGAAATAAGCTTTTAAAAAGTTTGATTTCATAAATCCCTTTACGGATATATGAAATCTATGCTAACCTTTTCTCGAAGTTTTCCATAAAAATTTTTATCAGCTGCATGTTTTGCAAGCCTTTCTTCTTTATCCATTTCTTTAAATCTTTGCAGCTGTTCAACGGATCGCTCCAAAGCTTCATTCCTTCGAAGTTGATCACTTAAAAATCTTTCATCCCTTTCAATCGGTTTTCCCGTTGCAACTTCTTTCTTTTCCCACCATTCTAATCTATCTTCTGATTCCTTTTGTGTTAATTTTCTCAATTCCATTTGCTTTTCTAAAATATCTCGATTTCGTTCCTTTTCTGCAATTTCAATCATTTTTTGTTCATCTCTTGCATGGGCAAATGCCCGAGCATCTTCAGTATTGGCATAATTGTGCATTGCTTTATCTCGAGCTTTTTCAAGTTCAGCATCTAATTTTTTTCGTGCAATTTCATCTTCTAATTCTCGACGATATGCGGCTTTTTGTTGAGAAAGAAGATGTTTATTATTATCATCTTCTCGATTCATAAATGGTGGTAGAACACCCATCTGAAAAGGGGGTAGTAATAACTTTAGCACTAAACAAAATATTAAAAATTAAAATTACTATAACTTATTTTTTTTATTACTGTTAATTTTTAAACAGTGGTAGGAAAAATGGGTTATTGTAGTTTTAAATGTATTTTTGTCAGTCGAAGTTGATATATTTTTCATTTTTACGTTTTTTTGAAATGACATGAACCTGACAATCAGGCAAAAGAACAATAAAAATGACCCTGATTGCCAGATTCATGTCATTTTCGAAAAAACTGTTAAAATAAAAATTATATCAAACCGTTCACTCTCTTTAACTACATTTTCTTACCGGTAATAGCACCCTTCGCTTTGATTTATGCATCCATGTTTCATTTACATCATGAATGTGTTTTTCAAGTTTATCTTTTAAAATTGCTTGATTTCGTACTGCTGCAAGTCGTCTCTCTTCAAGTAAACAATGTTCACAAAGTTCACCCTCTTCATCAATAATTTTTCTTCGAGTAACTTCATCAACAATTGAATTATTTGATTTTGAATGTTTTAATGTTCGAAATACTTGTTCTTCTGAAGAAGTTCTTCGACCACCACCACGATTATGATATTGTTGTCGACCACCATACCCAACTTCTGAAGAATCATCTGCTAAATCTAATTTTTCTAGTGATTTTATTATTCGAAATCTTTCTTCATCTCTTCGATCAGGGGATGCTTGAAGGTCATTAAGTGGGGATAAAATATCTCCAGGTAAATGTGCCTTTTCATCATCATCATATGAATCCATTCCAGTATATGGTATCTTTCGATTAAGTGATTCATAATGGATATCATTTTCACGTAATTCATCTGGCATTCGAGCATATGAAGTTGGAGAATCTGATCCAAGTTTAAATGGATCATCTGGAACATATCCACTACTGACAGCAGCAAAAGGCGGAGATAGCCGGCCAAAATCTGGGCCACCGCGAGCTAACATTTTTATTGTGTTTTTACTTCTTTCAAGTCGACTTGGAAAACTTATTATTTCTTCTAAAAAAATTTTAAGGGATTCAAAAAATTAGTTAACTTTTACCCTACTGTTATTTAATTTTTGTTTCAGTAAAAAATTAAAGGGAGCGAACGGTTTAACACTTTTTTTTATTTTTAACAGCATTTTAGAAGTCGCATGAACCTAAAAATCAGGGCGTTTTTCTATTGTTCTTTTGCCTGATTATCAAGTTCATACAGTTTCGAAAAAAAAACAAGTTAAAATGAAAAATAAATTAAGCCGACCGCTTCCTTCAATAAAATTTTTTAAAACTTAAAAATTACTTTAGCTTTTTAAAAATTTTGCAGTAAAAAATCCATACCTTTAACAGTTGGAGTTGAATCACCTTGAACTTTATTTCCTAGCCGGTCGTAATAATAAATTTTTCCGTACCTCATGAGACATTCAAAACATACACCATAAAAGAAGCAATATATAAAAAATGTTTCAAGCTTTTGAATTTAAATTTAGCCAAAAAAATCTTTCCATTGCTTTAACCTTCCCCCTCCCCCCTTCACAAAAGTCAATGAAGCGAATCAGACGCAACAATAAATTTATTATATTTTTTTTGAGAGTGGACATTTCCGGTCCCTTTTTTTTAAAGTATAAAAAAAGTTTTTATTTACAAAATCGTACAAAAATAATAATATAAAAGCATTAAAATACATTTCCAATTGTATATGAAACATAACCATAATTTACAAGCATTGAAATCTTTGAAGAAATTCCAGATGCCGCAGTTAAAAGATGTCGATGAGATTCATTTGAAAGTGATGATAGATTTAAAACTGGTCCAATCCCAAGTGGAACACAATTAACAAAATTTCCACTATGGGAATAACCAAGAACTAAGCCATTTGATGTTCCAACACCAATTTTATCACGAGAAATTTCAATTGAATGAATATTATATGCACTGCTTCCACTTTTTGGGGCACCAAAATTTTGGAGTAAACTACCACTTGAAATATCATATTTTGCAAGATCAACTCCACCACCGCAGATCTAAAAAGAAGATGTAATTAATAAAAGATTAATGAAGAAAGTAAAGTTTACAATAAAGCGATCTTGAACTCCCAAAGCTAAAATAGCTCTTGAATGTTCAGAACGAATAACAGATTCATGTGAAAGGATATTAAGCCTTTTAACAGGTTCAGAACCAGATAAAGCATCATAAAGATTTACAGTTCCATCAGATGAACATGAAACAACTTGATTTGGAGCAAATTGTACAACTTGATTAACTTGTTCAAGATGACCAGAGAATTCAACAAGTACCTAAAATATTATTTATAAACTATCAGTTAATAAAAAGTTAGCAGTATTACCTTTCCAGGATTTTCACAATCTTGAATTTCAACTAATCCATCACCATACCCAATCGCAAATTGATTACTATTCATTGAACACATTGAATTTGCTTCTCGAACATTTGTTGATGCAATCCATAGCGGTTCAATTGGGGAATCCAAACCATTTTTAGTAAATTGTACCCAATCAAATGCAGCTATTGAACCATTTTGTGAACCTGTAAGCAGCAAATTTGTTCCTGGAATTGTTGTCATTGAAAAGATATTTGCTTCTGATTGATATATTCGTTTTGGGGCTGCTGCTTCATCCTTTTGATAAATAGGTACAGAAAAAAGTTGTCCAAAATTATTTCCAAGTGCAAGATAATCTTCTAAAAATTAAAAATATTTAAGTTTAAGGGAGACAATAAAAACTTTTTTAAAGCTTACGATTAGGGCTTACAGCTTGTCCATAATAGATTGTATAAAATTCCCGTGCAACTGGATTTAAATCTAATGTCATTTTTAAAACTTTAAAAGTTTACAGCAAAAAAACATCAAAACTTTTTGAAATTTTTAAACTCGAATCGGAAAAAAATATAACAAATGTCAATCGAAACATTTTGCCATTCACCAAATTCTTTTATTACAGTATACTTAAAAAATATTTATCCTTTAACAAAATAATGATTATATATAACAATTTTACAAATAAATAATAATAATACAATGCATAAAATATTTATTCAGCATCACTACCAATAGATTTCTTGCTTTGCCTTGGAATTCTTTGACCTTCAGCAGCTCTTTGAGATTTTATTTCTGCAATTGTTTCAAGAGTTCTTGATCGTAGAGGTTGTGATTTACTTGCTGGAACGCTTTCTGGAGTTTTTGATGTTGAAGCTGGTGGTTTTCTTCGAGTTTTACTTTCTGGAGTTTTTGGTTCTGGAGTTTTTGATGTTGGAGCTTGTGATTTTTGTCGAGTTTTTCTTTCTGGAGTTTTTGGTTCTGGAGTCTTTGGTGTTGCACCAGCTTGTGGCTTTCGTCGAGTTTTACTTTCAAAAGTTTTCGGTGTTGCAGCAGCCGGTGATTTTCTTCGAGTTTTGCTTTCTGGAACTTCTGGTTTGGTACAAACAGTAACAAAAATTGGAACTAAAAAGTGATAACTTAAATTCAAACAAAGCAAAACATATAAAAAAATAAACATACGACCATCTTCATCATAATCATAAACTGCATATTCTCCCAAATCTTCACGTAATCTTGGACAACGATTTCTTGGAGATTTTCTTGTTTTTGGAGTTGTAGGTGTAAGAGAAGAAGGGATGGCAGCTTTTTCAGGAGTAACACGAACATCACATTGTTCAGTCGTAACTTGGACATCACTTTGTTCTGGAGTAATGAAGACATCATTTTGTTCAAGTTTAACACGAACTTCACGTTGTTCAGGTTTAACTGGGACATTATTTTGTTTAGCAGTAAAAGGAACTTCTTTTTGCTCTGAAGTAACATTTTGTTCTGAAGTAAAACCACCAAGTGAATGAGCATCAAATGGAGATATTGGTCTTTGATCAAAAGAAATTTTAGGAATTTGTGAAGGTGTATCTGAACGATCACCAATTGCCATTCTTGAAAAAGCGTTCAGCTAAAAAAGATTATACAGAAACCGTATTTTAAACATAAACTTACTAAGGATACATTAGCTTCTTTTGTTTCATCAAGTATTGGAGGATTCAATGGTGCTGTTTCATAAATGTCAGATGTGACAGAATAATTAAATAATGGCTATAAAAAAGAACATGAGATTAGATGCAAAAAAGAGAGATAAAAGCATCTTACTGGTGGACGATGAGAAGAATCGATTGACATGAAAGAATCATCAACACCTCTGTAATAAATGCTATCACCTTTTATCTATAAAAATGTTAAACGTTGTTGAGCAAAAAAAAAAGAAAAAATGTATACCGAAAGTGAAGAAATTTCTGGATTATCTAATGTTTCTCGAGCATCTCCAACATTTAAAGCTTCTTCTTGCTCTTGTTGTGGTTCATTTTTGATATCTTGTCGCCGTGGTTCAGTTTGAACATTCTTCTTCATCAATAATTCACCACGTTCAACATCTTCAACGGTTAAATTGGTACCCTTTTTTGATTTTCTTTTACAAAGTCGACAGCTGAAATAAATGAAAGATATAAAGTAGCTTTAAAAGTTAAATAAACTTACAAAATAAGAATAAATGCAGATGCTAAAACAAATGAAAATGCAATCCCATATATCCATATTGAACGGCTTTCATCTTCAGGTGTTTCAGATAAAGGAATCAAAGTGTCATTCAAATTCAATAATGTATCATTTAAAGATACAGTTTCATTCATGGTTAATTTTGAAGAGAGATAAAAGAAGAAAATGAGAAGAACTTCAACATTGTTGAAGTTCTTCTCAAATCAACAAGCAAAAAAAAGAAAGTGGGCAAAAAACGGGAGAGAGAACAGCGACGCGTTTTGCACTATTTTGATCTTGCCTTTTTGCAAGTTGCACGCATTTTTGCAAAAAAACGCAAATTTTTTACAAATTTTGTGTATTACTTTTAACATTTTTTTAATATTTTCGCTTTGTTTTAAATTCAAGATGAAATATATTTCAAATATTGATTTTCAGAGGTGGTAAAACTTTGTTCAATAAATGAATATTTGTCACTTTTTGTTGCCATCTAAAACAAAAATTTTGGAATTATTAACTTTTTTTAAAAAACGGCGTTTATAAATACAAAAAGTAATAGAAAAAAACATGAATCTGTTAACAAAAAAAAAGTCGGAGAAATATACTTTTTCTAACTTTTTTCCCAAACAGCCCGCGCCAATAAATGAAAACGAGCTGTCGAAAAAAAGATCATCAGGAACAAGGCTGTCAAATATTTGAAAGACATGTGAAAGCATAAAATATATGTGTATATGTATCGTGTCTTTAAGCTGCATAAATGACAAACTAAAGAAATGCCAGTTTGGCACTTTTTTACTTTTTCAAAAATTCCTTTTAATTTTTTATTTGTTAATTTTTTCGGGATAAACAAAATGAGAGATTGCGCTAACTTCTATTTTACTTCTTTGAAATAATTTTGTTTGAGATATTTAAAACATTTTTTAACCAAATATAAAACAATTTTGGCAATGGCAAAACAAATTTAATTTTTTTTATACTGTTATTCTCCACAGTTTGAGCTTCATAATTTTGAGACCACATTGTCATCATCTTGCCATTCCTTGGGGATGAAAAAGTCAAGATTTAATTTTGCTTCTGAAATAATTATCGAAATTAAAATTTATCCAAGCTCAAAAACAACTTTTTTCAAGGGCTGCCAATTTTACTTACTTGGATCATATGCATATTTATCAAGATCTTTAATTCCAATCCTTCGTAGAAGTGCTTCATCAAGTTCAAAATTTTGTGTATATGTTGGAGGTTGTTGAAGCATCCAATAAGCACAATCTGCTAAAATATCAGGTTTTCTTGCAACTCTTTGAAATTCTTCTTCTCCGCCTCCAAGCATTAATGCTGCTGATGTCCAAATTAATGTTCTTGGCCATAATGCATTTACAGCAATTCCATCAGAACGTAATTCATCTGCCATACCAAGAACACACATTGACATACCATATTTTGCCATTGTATATGCAACATGTGGAGCAAACCATTGTGGTTCCATTAAAAGTGGTGGAGACATATTTAAAATATGTGCATTCTTTGATTGCTTTAAATATGGTATTGCTTTTTGTGACATTAAAAATGTTCCACGAGTATTTATATTATGCATTAAATCATATCGCTTCATTGGAGTATCTAATGTTCCAGTTAATGAAATTGCAGATGCATTATTTACCAAAATATCAATTCCACCAAATTCTTTTACAGCAGCTTCAATACATTTTTCAACAGATTCTTCATCTCTTACATCAACAATACATGGAAGAGCATTTCCACCTGCCTTTTTGATTTCTTCTGCAGCTGTATAAATTGTACCAGGTAATTTTGGATGTGGTTCAGCAGTTTTTGCAGCAATTACAATATTTGCACCATCTTTTGCTAATTTTAATGCTACAGCTTTTCCAATACCTCTTGAAGCACCAGTAATAAGAATTGTTTTTCCTTTAAAATAACTAAAAAAATTTAGAGCGAAATTTTTAATAGTGTAAAAATTATTTTGTTCAGTTTTAAAAAATTTTTTTGTTGTAGCCAAAAAAGTTAGCTTAAAAATTGTCGTGGAACTAAAAGGTACCATAATATTATCTGCTTTCAAAAATAGAGGGAGAGAAAAATTTGATATTTTTTAATTTTTAACTTTTTTTTCAAAATGTCATGAACCTGAAAATCAGGCAAATAAACAATAGAAAAAGACCCTGATTGTCAGGTTCATGCCATTTCCAAAAAACGTTAAAAACGACGATTATTTTTTGGAATTACAATCATTTAAAAAATCAAAAATCAATTTTATGATTTTTAAATGAAAAAAATATTATTTCTTTAAAATTTGTTTTTACTAAACTTAGTTAATTTTTGCTTAACAAAAAATAAGGTAAAAATCAAAATTTAAAATTCCACTAAAAAACTTACCCGTTATTTTCTGTCATTTTTCAACAATTTTTTTTCCAAAAATTTTCCACCAATTTTTTCTCCAAAAATTTTCCAATAATCTCAATTTTTGTTTTTAAAAGAAAATCAAAAAACACTATACTACAAAAACGGTGCTTTCCAACCACAACAACCTTAACTGATAAAAATTTTTTTCCCCTTTAAACTACATAAAATGTGTCTTCGAATTTGTCAAAAAAAAAACATTTTTTTTCAAACAACTATTTATTTTTCTTTATTAATAACTCTAAATTTTGTGGTGGTACAAATTCAGCAGGTAAAAATTTTCCATTTAAACATTTTTGATGAAACATTTTTTTCATTCTTATTGCTTCCAATTTTGCAACATCTTCTGGATCCATTTTAATTTCACCACTTAAAGTTCGTTGTGCAAATACTGGAGGGGGTGGAGGTTCTGTAATCCATCGATATATACCCTATAAAAAAGTTAATAAGTAAAAAAAATTTTTAAATTTATCGAAATTCCCTTTAAGACATCTTTTAAAAAGTTCAAATATCATGCAGGAGACAGGAAAAAAGAGCAGAAACATTAATTAAGGCAAAAAGTTTTATTGCAAAAAATCAAAAATTTTCGAAATTCTGTTCAAAACATTTTCACACAAATTCCGAAAAACGGTTTTTTACCAAAGGTTGTTTCAAACATTTTCCATTTTTAAAGTTTTTTTCAAAATTGTATGAACCTGAAAATTAGGGTTTTTTCTGTTGTTTTTTTGCCTGATTTTCAAGTTTATGCAATTCAGAAAAAACATATTAAAATGAAAAATGCATCAAACAATCCAAAACCTTTAAAATTTTTTTTAGCAGAAACATTAATTTTTAAAAAGTTCCAAGAAAAAATTAAAAACACTAGTTTCAAAAATGAAAAAATTTCGTTGCTAAACAAAAATTTCAAACGTTAACGAAATTTCGTTCAAAACGTTTTAACACAAATTCCGTTCAAGAGAAATTTTTAGCAAAAAATATGTTTAAAAAAGTTGCATACCTTTAATGTCCACCATTCTTTTTCATATGCATATTTTAATGCTTGATATCCGTATTTAAAATGCAATGGATTTTCCCAACAAAATTTTATTATATGAAAAATTGATAGAATAATTTGATAGATTGAAAAGAAGAATGCAATAATTAAAATTCCAAATGAATGAAAAAGTGAAACCAAAATAAGTGCAGAAATTTGTACAATATTGAAAGCAGAAAGTTTATCATCCAATTCAATTGCAGTTTTTAAATCTTCTTCTTCTTCTTTTTGATTTGTTGGATTTGTAATAATTGATGGTTTTGCTTTGAAAATATTTATTTTACTAAAAAACGCAGTGGTTCTTGTAAAGAGTGATTCATTTGGTTTTTGTTCAGCTGGTTGAGGTTTCTGAAAAAAGCTTTTATATTAAAGAAGGCAAACGGTTTCGTACATTTTTCTGTTAAACGTTTAAAATATCATGAACCTGAAAAACAGGCAAAAGAACAATAGAAAATGGCCCTGATTTTCAGGTTTATGCCATTTTTGAAAAAAATGAAAAATATATCAAACCATTGGCTAAATTTAAATTCAAAAGCTTGAAACATTTTTTATATATTGCTTCTTTTATGGTGTATGTTTTGAATGTCTCATGAGGTACGGAAAAATTTATTATTACGACCGGCTAGGAAATAAAGTTCAAGGTGATTCAACTCCAACTGTTAAAGGTATGGATTTTTTACTGCAAAATTTTTAAAAAGCTAAAGTAATTTTTAAGTTTTAAAAAATTTTATTAAAGGGAGCGGTCGGCATAATTGGGACACACTGAATGGTGGATGGACGGGTCCGGTGAAGTGGACGTCTAAACGGGGGATGGATTTTTAAAAATTTTTTTTTTTAAAAATTCGAAAAATTCCTCCATACGCAAATCAGAATCCTTCCAGATTCGTCCTCCAAAAATTTTTAGATTTCAGATTTTTTTTAAAAATTTTTTCTCAAAAATCCATCCACCATTTAGCAATCCGTCCACCGTTTAGATGTCCACTCCACCGGACCCGTCCATCCACCATTTAGTGTGTCCCGGCATAATTAATTTTTCATTTTAACTTGTTTTTTTTTCAAAATTGTATGAACTTGATAATCAGGTAAAAGAACAACAGAGAAATACCCTGATTTTCATATTCATGTCATTGTGAAAAAAACACGTTAAAAATAAAAAATATACCAAATCTTCCGCTCCCTTTAATTAAAAAAAACCGACAAGAAATATTTTCCAGCAATGACAAACAATGTCATTTACCGATAAACATATTGTAGCTTACAATTTCGTTTGGATTTAGTAATGTTTGTGATGCTTTAAATTGTGACATTTCTGGTTCTGATTTTTTATCATTTTGTTGTCTTGAAAATTCAAATGGATTCTGAAAATGTTAAAATAAAAAATTTGCTATTTAATCTTTTTGATATTTTACTTGAATAATAAATGTTGAAACAGTAAAAATTTGTTTTTCATTTTCTTGTTTTTTAATTGAACAAAATTTTACAATTTCTTCTTTATCAGATTCAAATAAATTTTCATAGGCTTTAGGGGTGCTAATGTTTGTTGTAGTCAAAATTAAAGTAGCGTCTTTTTTCCATTTCTTTTGAACTTCTTCTTTTTCAGACTGATTTTGAAGAGTTGAAAAATTTTTATTCCATGTTTGTAAGTTTTTCTTTTCTTCACGATTGTTAGAAATGGCAGAATCTTTTAATTCAAAATGTTGCTGCAGTCTTATAAAATGTATATTGGCAATTTTTAAGACATTTAAATTTATGTTTATTCTTACATCATTTAAAATAACATTTTTAAATATTTGTAAAAAACCAGCATTTTTTGTCATTTTTTGTTAGACTGCAACAATGCTTTTTCTTTACCATTCCATGTTTTATCTTTATTTGATTTGTTACAAAATTGAACAGGAATTAAAGAGGAGATTTTATTTAAATTTAGATTTGAATATTGATTTTTGCTATGATTTTGACATTTTTCATTCCAAAGATATTTGTCTTTTTGAAATAAAAAGTCGTCTTTTGTTGTCATCTAAAAACATTTTTTGAAGTATTTTTTAATAAACAAAAACAAAGGAAAATTTTATAAATGTTAATTTCGGTTTTTAATGTGCCTTCTAGGGTTGGGGGCGCGCCCAAAATTCTCAAAAAGCTGGGCGCGCCCGCCCAGGCGCGCCCGGGCGCGCCCGAGTTTTGCGCCCGGAGCCAAAAATTGCTGACATACTGTAAATTAACACAAAAAATTACTGTACAATGTCATTTCAGCATAAAAAACGATAAAAAATGCTTTTTTAAGTAATTGACGTAATTTTTTACCTTTTAATATTAATAAATGTTAAAATACAGTACTTTGGTAAAATACTGGTAAAAAATTCAAGTCATTTTAATACAAAAGAGTATATAATGTACTTTTTAAAACACTTTTTTCACGTTTTTCAGTTTACTACAGTGTAATAATAATTTTAGTTTAAAAAAATATTTTCTCAAAAATTTTAGTTTTGGGTTTTTTATTTTTTGTTCCGGGCGCAAAACTCGGGCGCGCCCAGGCGCAGACCCCTTGCGCTCGGGCGCGCCTGGGCGGGCGCGCCCGGGCGCGCCACCCCCTACCATCCCTAGTACCTTCTAAAGGTGATATATAATTTGACATTTAAGGGTCAAACAAAGAAAAGCCATAAAATCAAAAAAGCAGCCATTTCGAAAAAAGAAAAAACAGAAGAAAAATCAACAAAAAAGGTATAACAGTGATTCATTTTTTCGAGATCATAGCGATCTCCGCCTTAAATGTGTTTATCACATGGAATGTCTTATACATTTATATGATGATGAAAAAAAAGGAAGCTTCGAACCTTTGAGTGTTTTTTTTTCAGTCAGCAGAGAAACGTTGTTTTCTTTCTTTTTTATTTTTTTCATTTTGGTAGTGTTTTTAAAATATTCAATGGCTTCAAAATGTCTGACTGAGATTGCAAAAAATAAACAGACATGAAAATACTTTTCTCACATTTTTTCGAAGAAAGTAAAAGTGCATTTATCAAAGAATTTGTTCATTTTTTGCAGTTGCAACGACGTTAAAAGAAAGTCAAAGTTTAAAGCAAAGAAACAAACGAAGGAAAAAAAACAAAAAAAAAATCCATGAAAATGGTTTCAAAAACTTTTATTTCAAGATTTTGAAAAATTTGTTTATGCTTCAGTATTTTTAAATGCAAGCATTTTTAAGGGACCGGATACTTTCATACATTTTTCATTTTAACGTTTTTTCCAAAGTTGCATAAACTTGAAAATTAGGCAAAAGAACAATAATATTTTTTAATAGTATAATGAATTAAGTAGCTTGTAAATTTTTTTTCTGCATTTTTCTACATAGATTTTTATAGCAGTTTTTCAAAAATCTTACTGTAGATTTAAAAGACTAAATATTATTTGAATTTAGTATTTCTATTTTCACATTTATTGTTTTTCATTCCAA
Source organism: Panagrolaimus sp. PS1159 (assembly GCA_963922195.1). Lineage (NCBI taxonomy): Eukaryota > Metazoa > Nematoda > Chromadorea > Rhabditida > Panagrolaimidae > Panagrolaimus > Panagrolaimus sp. PS1159. The sequence goes on from CAWUHW010000006.1 coordinate 2,771,402, forward strand.
ATTTTTTTTGTTTTCTTTCTTTCTTATGTTTTTTCATTTTGGTAGTGTTTTTAAAATATTTAATGGCAAAAGTGTCTGATTGAGTGTGCAAAAAAAATTTACAAAAAAATATTTTTCTCGCATTTTTTTTTGAAAAAAGTAAAAGTGAATGTTTTTATTTCTTGCAATTGCAACGACGTTAAAAGAAAGCCAATGTTTAAAGCAAAGAAACAAGTAAGGAAAAAGGAAAATAAATCTCCAAACTCCATCTTACATTTTTTTTATTGGTTTTTTCATTATTTTTTTCCATTTCAATAGTTTTTTCAATCAGTTTAAGTCAAAAATGAAAAATCCAAGTAAAAAACGAAGGGTAAAAAACTGAACAGAAAATTTTCAAAATAAGACTTTGCTCCAAATCCGGTGATTAAAATTTGCAAAAAGATCCAAAAACTTTTTTGATTACACATAATTTATTAATACATGTTCAAAAAATATACACAAGAAAATATTTTTTTCACATTTTTTTGAAGAAAGTAAAAGTGAATGTTTTTTATTAATCAAAGAATTTGTTCGTTTTTTGCAATTGCAAAAATGATGAAAGAAAGTCAATGTTTGAAGTAGGGTTGGTCATTTACCGGTAAATTTGATCTTCGGTAAATTTACCGGTCGAATGGTAAATTTACCGAAAATGTTAAAAATGCCTCCAGCCTCCAGAATCACCAGAATTTAGCTTGGAAATGACTTTAAAAGTCTAAAGCGTGCTTAATAATTGAATTTTAAGTGAAAATAACTTATTTTTGACCAAACAGATCATTTTTTGATTTTTCGTTGTCGCTATCAATACAATTTTGATCTTCAAAAACGCAAAAAACATGATTTTTAAGAAAAAGGAGCTAAATTTTTAGTATATCAGCCTCTGAAAAATTTTTATGAAAATTAATTTTGGAAAATTTTCACTATTTTTCTAAAAATTTTCTCATTTGTCCTATACACAGATTTTTTAATTTACCGGTAAATCTGCCCTCGGTAAATTTACCGGTAATTTGCCGGTAAATTTACCACCGTCCAACCCTAGTTTGAAGGAATGAAACAAGCGATCGATAAAATTTTTATTAAAAATGAAAAATGCAAGTGGAAAACGAGGAGTAAAAAACTGAATAAAAAATTTTCATAATTAGATTCAAAATTTAATAATCGAAATTTGCAAAAAAAACCCAAAACATTTTTGATTACACATAATTTATTAATACATGTTTAAAATATAGCCAAATATATTACATACAACAAAAAAATACAATTTAATTCATAAATGAAATTTAATTATTTCTTTTTTGTTGTTGTTGTTTTTCGGCCCTTTCTTTTTCCTTTTTGTTTACCGCCATTTTGTGATGCTCCGGCATGGCCATAATTTTGTTCATTTGTTTGTATATCGACCAATGTTGCCACTAAAAAAAGTAGAGAACAAAATTTAAATTTTTAAAAGAAGAAAACTTACATCCATTTTCATCATATTTATATATAGCTTTTTCACCCAATTCAATCCGAAGTCTTTGAACTCGTGTACGCTTTGATCGTCGGACAAATGGTTGATCAGATGGTGGAGAATTTGGTTTAATGAGATGTGGCTTTTGTAAGATATATTGATCAACATTCTTTTTTCTAATTTCTGTAAATCTTCTTGATTTTTTTCCACCAGATTGATTGTGTTGAACAGATGGAATAGAAATATTTTGAGCAGGAATTGAATGATTTGAATTATTTGGACTATCTTCAACATTTTCAGAGTCATGATGAACCTAAAAATTTTTCAATTAAAGTTTCTTAAATAAATTTTTAAAAATATCCTTACAGAAACGGGTCCAACATCATTTGGATTAATTGATCTTCGAGGTCTTGTTGAGATTTCTTCATCATTACCAGCCGAATCACCAAAATCATGTGCAGTCTAAAATTTAAATTATTACTTAATTCCTTAAAACACAAATAAATTAAATCATACTGTAATAGGAGAAACTTCAGGTAATCGAATTGAACGTCTTGAAGATTCATGCTCACCAAAGCTATCATTTCCAAAGTCATGATCAATCTAAAAATTAAAAATTAAGCAAAAACATTTATTTAAATTATAATTTCTTACCGGACTTTTTGGAACATTTTCTTGTGGTGTTTCTTTTGGAGGCGACGGAGTTTGTAATACAGCATCTTCTAAGAGATTTTCAGGTGATGGTGTATTTGGTGGTGCACGTTTTGGTGGAACTCTTGAAGTAACAGGTGATTCATCCTAAAAAATGAAAAAAAAGTTTTATGTAAATTACAGTAATACATTTGCTTACATTGCTGTTATCAGTAAATTCAATTTGATGGGGTTCTGGTGTTACTGGATGAGCCCGCTTTTCTCCAAAATTTTGATGTTCTTGTAAATGTGGATCAGGATTAACTCTTTCGAAATCTTCAAACTGTGATACATCAATGGTTGGAAGCTTTGCAGCATTAAATGATTGATCAAGAACTTTTCGGACTACTGCAACAGATTTCTTTGGAGTTACACGAGGTTTTTGAAGTGATCGAGATGTTGCTGCAGGAACTCGTGCTTCTTGTACCATAAGTGGAGGAGGATTTATTCGCTTTGAGCATACAGGTGATGAACATGAAACGGGTTTTATACTTATTCGAGCTGACGATGATGTTGTTGGTTGCATAAAACGAGGAAGTAATAATGCAAGGCGAGATGGTTGAGAATGAAAAATTGTATTTCTTTGTTCTGCCGGTGTTTCAGCATTTGATAAAGTAGGAATTGGATTATCTGCTTTAGCTGTTAAAGATTGATCAACTTCCATATCATGATTACTGGAATTTTTTGAAATTTCTTGTGATTCATCTTCAAAAGTTTCTCTAATATTTGCTCTTTCACTTGTTTTTTCTTCTTCATCGTCTTCATCAGAAGCAGCAGGAGTCCGTCCAGGAGGAATGAAAGCATCCAAAAGTGATTGACTAATTGAATATGACGGAATTGAAGATTCATCTTCTGCTTTTGCTTCAGACTTTAACGATTGATCAACTTCCATATTAATGAAATCTTTTGAAATTTCATGTGATTCATCTTCAGAAGAATTTGGAGCTTCAATTTCAGCAGATTTGGATGAGCTTTCATTAAAAGATTCTCTAATATTTGCTCTTTCACTTGTTTTTTCTTCTTCATTGTCTTCATCAGAAGCAGCAGGAGTCCGTCCAGGAGGAATGAAAGCATCCAAAAGTGATTGATCAATTGAGTATGACGGAATAGAAGATTCATCTAGATAACGATCTCCTGCAGAAGTAGGTTGATTATCAGCAATTGGAGATGTAAATGTTGATATTGTTTGAACATCTTCTTTAAAATGACCAGAATTTCTTGAAACTTCACATTTTTCTTCATCGCTTTCTTCAACAATTTTTTGTGTATTTTCATTTTCGTCATCATTTTCGTCTTCACTTGTTTCAGGGGAATATGGAATTCCATAATAAGCAAATCTTTGGCGTTGAGTCATAGGTGGCTAAAATGTGTAAAAATGTATAAAAATACTATAAAATACAAAAACTTACTAATCGATATGCAAGTCGTTTAGTATGTCGTCTGATACGTAGTGTCATCTCTTGAGCTGATGGTGATACCTTTAAAAAAAGAAAGAAAAATTACATTAGAACTCATATAAAAACGTGAAATATAGAAAAATTACCGAATAGTGGATAAGTTTTATTTTCAACAGTAAAATTTGCATTATTGTTGAAAATAAAAAAGTATAGGAAAAAATGCTTTGAAAAAAGATTCATCCACTATTCTGCAATTATATTTAAAATATCCATTTTCCAAGACAGTTCTTTTTTTGTTTTTTTATAAATTTTTTGAAGTTGAATTAACAATATCTCATTCGAAAAAATCCAAAAAATTTAAAGCACGGATTTTAAAAAAATGGAAAAAAAATTTTTAAATTTTTGACAAATAAATTATGAAAAAAACATAGGATGAATGTTCACAAGCGCTGAAGCAAAAAGAAATTTTTTATTTTTTTTTCACAAAAAAATTCTGCGTTTTTTGGTACCAAAATTATATTTTTTACGAAAGTTTGAAAACGATGAAAAATGCAATAACCTACAATTTCATTTGGATTGAGTAATGTTTGTGATGCTTTAAATTGTGACATTTCTGGTTCTGATTTTTTATCATTTTGTTGTCTTGAAAATTCAAATGGATTCTGAAAATGTTAAAATAAAAAGTTTGGTATTTAATTTTTTTGATATTTTACTTGAATAATAAATGTTGCAGAAACATCAATAAAAATTTGTTTTTCATGTTTTTTAATTGAATCAAATTTTTCAATTTTTTCTTTATCAGATTCAAATAAATTTTCATCAGCTTTAATTTGAATGGAAAAAGCTCTATTGTTATTTGTGGAATTTGAAGAGACATCTTTTATCCAAAGCTTTTGAACTTTTTCTTTTTCATGTTGATTTTGAAAAATTGAAAAATTTTTATTCCATGTTTGTAATTTTTTCTTTTCTTTTAAATTTTCAGATACTTTAGAATCTGTTTATTCAAAATATTGCTGCAGTCTTATAAAACGTATTTTTAGCAGTTGTAAGCCATTAAAATTTGTGCTAATCATATTTGCTACCGTAATCCAAATTTTTGTCTTAAACATGAAATTAATGTCCCATTTTTTGTTAGACTGCAGCAATGCTTTTTTTTTACCATTCCATGTTTTATCTTTATTTGATTTGTTACAAAATTGAACAGGAATTAAATTTAAAAATTCTGAGGAGATTTGGTTTACATTTAAATTTGAATATTGATTATTGCTATGATTTTGACATTTTTCATTCCAAAGATATTTGTCTTTTCGAAATAAAAAGTCGTCTTTTGTTGTCATCTAAAAACATTTTTTGAAGTATTTTTTAATTAATAAAAACAAAGGAAAATTTTGGATATCAATTTCTTTCATGCATTATTTTCTGGGGGGAATAATCAGAAATAGTTCAACGATAAAAAGCATCAAAGCAAAAAATAAATTTTTTGGAAAAAAATGAAGTCAGAAGAAAAATAATCTTTTACGTTCGCGAGAAAGAAAAAAGATGTAACAGTGATTCATTTTTTCAAGAACATGTCGAGCTCCGCCTTGAATGTGTTTATAATAATGCTTCTTATAAGTGTTTCGTTTATGACGAAATTGCGAGATAAAAAGGAAGCTTGAAGTCTTGGGGGTTTTTTTCAATCAACAGAGAAATTTTGTTTTCTTTCTTTCTTATGTTTTTTCATTTTGGTAGTGTTTTCAAAATATTCAATGGCTTCAAAAGTGTCTGACTGTGATTGCAAAAAATAAATATACAAGAAAATATTTTTATCGCATTTTTTTTCGAAGAAAGCAAAAGTGCATTTATCAAAAAGTTTGTTAATTTTTTGCAATTGCAACAGAGTTAAAAGAAAGTCAATGTTAAAAGCAAAGAAACAATCAAAGGAAAAAATTATGAAAATAGTTTCAAAAACTTTTATTTCAAAAAAAGAGTTTGAAAAACTTATTTATGCTTCAGCATTTTAAAATGCAAGCAACTTTAAAGGGACCGAATGATTTCATACATTTTTTAATTTTAACGTTTTTTTTTCGAAGATTACATGAACTTGACGATCAAGCAAAAGAACAAAAATATTTTTTAATAGTGTAAAGATTTGTATACTTTTTTCCTGCATTCTTCTACTTAGAATTTTAAAGGAGTTTTTTAAAAGTCTTACTGTAGATTTTAAAGGTTAAATATTATTTGAATTTACTATTTGTATTTTCACATTTATTGTTTTTCATTCCAAACTTTTTTGTTTTCAGTATTTCATTGTTTTTTAATTGTATTTCCAATCTTCGTAGCTCTAGGATGTTTAGATTTGAATAATTCAACTTTTTAAAAAGATTAGTAATACAAACATGGACAATTTTACAGTTCTTTCGTTTGGCCGTTTTAATTGGAATATTAGCCGAAATGTGTTTACCACATTAACAGATATTTTAAAATGGATAAATATTTTGGTGCCATTTTCGAGATTACTGTTATTTTTGTTCTTGTTGTTAATTTTTTTAAAGATGAAATCTGGATTTTGAGTGTCTTATTTTATTATTTATTGTCTTTTACAATTTCGTTCCATCTTCTTTTAATGTTGTAAAAAGTGAAAAGCCAGAAAAAAGAAAAGCAACACCCCGAGCAGGTTTATTATGACCAGAGAAAATTTCACCATTTCTTTTCAAAAAAAAGGAATATGGGACGGACGATCGCTTTTGCGACTTTTTTGTATGTATAACACATTATTTCAAGGGGTATGTGGGGGACAACGTTATTTCGCAACCACTGTTTTTACACTACCATAATGCTAACAGTTTTTTGTTGCTGCTAAATCTGTCATTTTTTTACTAAAGTTTTCCCAAAAATTGTAAGAAAAAAACAACCAGAAAATCAAACAAAACGCAAAAAAACCCCTTTAAAATGTAAAAAAATGTTTTTTTTTATTTTTACAGTATTTTTAAAAAGACGTATTCAATGTTCTCCTTCTATCGATATTAATGAAATCTTTCACCATTTTGAAGGTGGCAAAATGTTGACATTTTTGAAATAAAAAAACAGTTTTAAACATTGTTGTGGTGCGAAAATGGCAATGTAAAAAAATAAAGTTTGCCAATAAAAGCACAAAACGCAAAAATTGTAGTTTAAGCTTTTCATTTATGTATTTAAAACTTTTCTAAACCACCGCTTACAAAAATTATTAAAAAGCGCCAATGGGCAACGGCGTGGTAAATTTTAATATGCATAAACTAAAAAATACACTCTCAAAAATTTTTTATGCAAAATATTCTCCTTAAAATTCTCTACAAATAGGGAATGCATCGTTTATAAGCCTTCATCATCAGTCAAACCGCTGTGAAAGGAGGCGGACCCTTTGATCCATTTTTTTAAAAAAAAGGATTTCGAAATATTTCTTTTTTTTTCCAAACCATCGATATTCGTGATCAGGGTGACTCTTGAAACGAAAAAATATTTCCTTTGTTAAAAAAATAAAAACAATGGAAGCTGCATTTTCGTTTCAAGAGTCACCCTGATCACGAATATCGATGGTTTGGAAAAAAAAAGAAATATTTCGAAATACTTTTTTTTAAAAATAGATCAAAGGGTCCGCCTCCTTGAATAGCAAATAACAAACTTTTCATTCTCTAACATTTTGGGCGTGCGGTGGTGACACATTGTATGTGTTTTGCTTGTCGCCGACATCCCCTTTAAAACTTTAAACTTGTTTCTTTCTTTTTATATTTTGTTTTTGGCGCATTTTCTTAAAAATTTTCCGCGAATGCCAAAAAGGTGTTGAAAATATTTAATTTTATTGACTCAATAATATTGAGTTGATGATTAATTTTTTCAAGACTGTATATATATTTATTTATATTTTAGGTTTTCCGTCTATTAAACTGTGTATTCCCAATGACCCAACAATCTAGTGTTATCTTATTTAACAACGTATCATCAAACGATAACATTGTTATATCTTTTAAAAATATTTATCAACAAATATTTGATTTTTCTTATGATATTATTAAACATATTTTGGCAAATGCAAATTACAAAATTGTTAAAAAACTTTATTTTACTTGCAAATATTTTCCAGCCAAATATCGTCTATATCTTGTTGATAAATTAAATGGTGACGAATTCATATTTAAAAACTCGAGAAAGAAATTTTCAACAAATTTTTTTCATTTATTTGAGGATAGAGTATGGCTTGGTCAACATATTATCTCGGGTAAAAATTTGTTTATTTCAAAGTGGATGTTGAAGATTGAAAAATGTACAATTAAAACTTTTGATTGTCTTGATACTTTATTATCGTGGAATGACTTCAAGATATTAGCAGAAGCTCGAACAATTGAAAGATTAGAAATTGAAAATATTTTGGATACTGATGGAAGAAAGGTTCCAATAGAAGATATTTGCGATTATGTCCCAAACTTGAATTACCTTTTGTAAGTGTTTGCTTTAAAAATATAGAAATATGAAGAATAAAATTTTGATTTTGAAGGATTAATCAAGAAAAAATTAACATATATAATATACAACAATTGTTCTTTATCTTTTTAGTAGTAATCGGACCCATGTAACAACTAAAACTATGCAAAAAATTTGCAAATCTCTTATTTCAACAAATATGGAAAGATTTAGTATGAATTCTGTTGATGGTTTATTAAACGCCGAAGATTACTTAGAATTTATAAAGGTAATTTTTTCAATAAGTTAGTTTCTGTAAAATATTTTCAGTCTTTCAGATACGTCCAAATGCCTGGTTTTCAGTTTTCTTCAGTTCAGTCGTTTCGGATGACCAAGAAACATTATTTAAGACTGTGGTAAAGTCTGAAATTAAAAAATGGCCAGAACAAAAACCACGTTTTCATTAGGGTTTCGCTGTGGTAAATTTGCCGAGGCCTCATTTACAGTTAAAGCAAAAAAGTTTGTGTGTAGTGCAAATTGTTTTAAAATTAAATTAAACTTTAGAAAAAAACTTTTTAACTAAAAGTAGTATTTTTTCCAAATATTAATTTCTACTTCAAATTTTTTAATACCTCAAAATGATTAAATTTTTTACTTATTTTATCTACAATTTTTCGTTTCAAAAAATGTTAAATTTTGTTGCTGATTGTGTGACCCCTTTATAATCTTTAATGTATTTTTATAATGTTTAATATTTTACTGTATCTTCCTTGCCTTGCTGCCGTCTCGAAAGAGTGATCTGCAGATAATCCGTTATTTTCCCTCTCTTTCTCTCTTCACTTGTCCATATAAAAAACCCAGTTTTCCCGATCAAATAACTCTTTTCCCTTTCTTTCCTTTTATATTTACTGAAATCCTTTTGTATTGAATAGATTTTACTCGTGAATTGTTGTAATTCAAGTGAATTATTAGAATAACCTTTCTTCTGAATTTATGTAATAAAGCTTTTATATTCAAATTATATTAAACTATATTTGATATGAAAAGAACAACTTTATTTAAAATATTACAATCAAAATATAAAAGCAAGTGTACACCAGCAAGAAGGATATAAGTTGTTAGCCATAAATTGGTTGAGGTAAAATTGATTGTCCATCGCAATTAACAAGCGATTCATTGAGAGTACGAACAGTTGTACTAAGTTCTCGGTGGGCAAAAGCTTTCTGAAAAAGGGGTTTTGTCATTTCAAGGAATTAAACATTGCAAATTTCTCACATAATTGAGATCCAAATTTTCAGCAAAATTGCTAATAACACATAAAGATCGGACACATTCATTCATAATGCTAAGATTTAAAAAACAAATGTTTGTTTCATATTTTTGAATTAAATTTTGAGGACCAGCAGTAACTTCTTCACGAAATTGATTAAGAACTAATCGTTGACCAAACTTGACCAAAACGCTTATTTTATTATTTATTCACTTGGATGTTTTGTTGACGCTATTCCAAAAATATTGTTATTGTTGTCCATATATAGGTAGTACCATTGTAATCACAATTCCTCTTCCATTCTTTTATTGGTATATAATCAATTCATTGCAATTTTATTTTCAATAAAATTTTCAAAAATTTGTTCAAAAAGAAACACAACATTTGTGATTACGTTTAATTTAATTTAAAAAACGTGCAAAGAATCACATGATGAAAAAATGCTAAACCGCCATCCCCTATTAATGAATATTAAAAAAAACAACAAATAAGTCCATATTTAAAAAATAATATTTAATACCTATCAATTATATTATTACATTTACAAAAAAAATGTTTACAATTACTGAACATCATTAAAAGTTGGTTTTTGTTTTGATTGCATTGCCATTGCATTTTTAATAATATCTTCTGTTTGTAACATTGCCATATTCCAATTTGCAATCCATTCTAAGCTATCTTCAATTGAATGATTTCTTGCATAATTAAGAGCTTTCTTTGATCCTTGAACAGCAACAGGAGATTTTCTTGCAATTTCTTCAGCTAAATCAAATGCAGCATTAATACATTCTTGACGAGTTTGAAATGTTCGTGAAACAAGTCCTACAAAAAAACGATGGCATTTAAAATATTTAATAAATGAAAGTTAAAAACCTTACCGTATTCCTTTGCTTGTGTACCACTAAAATTTCTTGCTGTAAAAATAAGTTCTCGAGTTAAGCTATCATTTCCAACAATCTTTTGAATTCTTTGTAATATTCCAATATCTGCAGCAAGACCAATATCAACTTCTTTTGTTGAAAAAATTGCATCAGATACTGTATATCGAATATCAACAGATGTAATTAAGCTTGTTCCAGCACCTGCAAAAGTGGATTAAAATAAATAGATTTTAAAGAAAACGTTGAAGTGATGATAAAAACAAATAAGATCAAGCTTACCAATACAATGTCCATGAATTGCAGCAATAACAGGCTTTTGACAATTTTCAATAGAATTATAAGCAGATTGTGCAACTTTGAGAAATCTTCGAAAAATAAATGCTCGACGTGCTGCATCAAGACTTTCATCTTTACTTGCTTCAATTATTTTCTAAAAAAACTATTATAGAACAGCAAAGAAAAGCAGCAGATACTTTGGCAAATTTCACAAAACATGCCAAAGTAAAAACAACTATAGTTATTGCTGCAACTACAAAGTACGATATATGTTTATCTCCATTGTATGTGAAAAAACTGCTCATCAAAAAATCACCAAAAAAATGAAAAAACATAAAAAAAGAAGCTTACTGTTAAACCCGTTTTTAAATTAAGTCCTGCACAAAATGATTGACCATTTGCAGTTAAAACGACAACTCGACATTTACTTTCTTGATCCAAATAATCAAAGCAATCCTTTAATTCTCTAAAAATACAATATTTATTAGATATAAACAAACACCAAAAAAATACGTATCCTTACTTCCATGATTCAAGTGTTACAGAATTTCGACTTTCAGGAAGACTTAGTTGAACATTAAAAACATTTCCCTTTGTTTCAAGTTTTAAACTTTCAAAGCTTGGAAGTTTAATTTCAGCAGAATAAAATCTTGAGAGTGATGGAATTGTTTTTTGAGATAAATTTAAACAGTATCGCTGAAATAGCATCATTCAATGCGCAATATTTAATTGAATGGCAAATAAAAAGTTTTTAAAAAAAAGGTGAATTAAAAAAGTGAACACAAACTATAAACTTTGTAGTTTTAAATTTCATCGGTAAAATTTTTAAAATGATGGGAAAATTGAATTTTCGTAAAAATTACCATAATTTGAATTTTAGAAAAAATATTGTTGAAAAAATATAAAACTTTCAAGCTTCTTTTGAAATAATCAGGGTTCTGCGAAATTTTGATTTTGGAAATTTTGATTTTGGACGTAAAAAACTTGCTTTAATATTTCGATTTGCGATAAAAATTTTAAAGCGCTTTGTTTTGTTCAGTTTTTTAAAATCATTTAAAGAAAAATAATGTAATTTTTTAAATACAACGATTAAATTAAAATGTAATGAATCTGTTTATTATCATTTTGCACATTTCAACATAAATTTCAAAATATATAAGCAATTCTTTAAGGCTCTTTAAAAATAAAAATTACCATTCAGTTTAAAAAAATTTTAGAAAAAACGAAGTGAAACAACCATATTAAACAACTTCAAATCCATGAAGTTCATCTTCATCATCAGCCAAATTTGGAGTTTCATATTCGGATAACATTAACTCTGATGGAATTCGTTCATCGATAACTGAAAATAATGAATTTCCTTCATTTGTTGATTTTTTTGTTCTTTTTAAAGCTCGTTTTGATTGATTTTCAATAATTCCACTATCAGAAAGTTGTTGAATTAGTTGATTGAATTCTTGTTGACTTTTAACTAAAAATCCTACAGCACATGAGGGATCCATTTCTTCTATTGCCATTCTTGTTGGCTTTTGACAATGAAACGTGTCCCAAATTTTTTGATCATCATCATTTTCATTACTACTTCCAAGGCTTGAATATTTTTGTGCAAAATGTGGATCAAGATCAAAAAGATACTGTAAAAGATTTTGATAAAGTTTTTTTTGCAGGGTAAAAAACTTACATCTCCATGAAATCCAACAAAATAAACGCTATGCTTTGGCTTTCCTCCAACAAGTCCAACTGAAGATTCCATTGATAAAACAGATTTTATATGATGTTTATAACACTAAAATATCAATTGTATTACTGTAATGCACTAAAAAACTTACATCATTAATCTTTTTTGTTCCAAGTCTTAGACATACTACCAAAATTATTGCTTTTGTCCAACCACATGATAAAATTTCAACTTCACTTGTAACAATACAATTATCTGCAGAAAGATATATTCGAATATTTTGTAGCAAATGATGTTGAGAATTATTTATTGCATCTCTTAATAGAGCTAATGATCTTGAAGGTGAATACCATTGCCCAACTGCTTTTTCATCAGTTTGGGTTGTTGCAATTGTCATTAATCGATGAAGGCTTAAATCTGCATCATATTTATCTTCAAATAATTTAATAATTGTTTGAAGCATTTCAATATTTGGTTTTGAAATTCTTCGATATGCTCTTCCACAAAATAATATTGTTAAAGCTTGTGCCACGAGCATTTGTGCCGAACGAATCATACAACCCCAACCGCAATCTGTTGTTTTATTTGTTGGAATTAATGGTGGAAAATCTCGACGATATGTTAACCATATTCTGCTATTGTAATCTTGAAAAAATAATGGACAATTTTCTTCATAACTTGAACCTGAAAAAAAACTTTAAGTTATGTGACGCAACTACAGTAACCCATATCGAGTAGCAGTAATTTTTTAACTAATTCTTTTTTAAAAACTACCGGAATAAAAAATCCCCGTTTAAAATCTGCAAACCTTGTCCCTCGGGCAAATAACACCTTCCAAGTAACCAAATTTGTGAATTACAATCTTCTAAAATATCTTCTTTTCTTCTCCATTTTCCATATGCAAGAGAATTCCATGCATTTCCAATATTTCGTTTAAAATTGTCTACTAATCCTTGTGAATTTCCATTTCCTGATGTATTCGATTCTTCGTCATCTTCGTCATCAGCTTCATTTGGTTTTCGAACAAAATATCCGGCAACAGTTTTCATATTATCAAAGATAAGAAAAATTTCTTATTTTAATGTTAACAGAAATGATAATAACAGGTCATCACTTTCTTTTTCAATGTTAATAACAAACTTAAAAACAAATAAAAGAAAAACAAATAAAAAATGTGGAATTTTAAATCGTCTGGCAATTAAGAAAAAAAAACACTTGGCAACAACGAAATCGTGTTAGGAAATTTGAAGAACCAGTCAGCTGCGCACAAAACGTGAAAAAAATGAATCAACGCAACAACGAAAAACAAACTAAATTCAGTGAATTTAGAAATTCCTAAAGTGCAAGTATACTTTGTATTTTGGTTATAAATTTATCTCATTATATAAAAGGTACAAATGTCGTAGCTATTTATTGGAGGGTCATTTTTCTGTTGTTTGTTTTGTGATAAACAAAGTTTTTACTGAACAATAAAAATTAGTTCCTCTTTTAAAAAGCTACAGTTTTTATTTTTTAAACTGCAATAAAAAACTTTTTATTCTAAATTTCCATAATTTAATCTTTTGCTTTCTTTCATTCACTTAATTTTCTGTCATTTTTTAGTTCTATCATTATTCGTTCCTTCTTCTACAAACAAGAAAAATGCATAATACTGGTAAATTTGCTGGAAAAACAATTCTCATCACTGGTGCTTCACGTGGAATTGGAAAAGAAGTTGGACTTAAATTAGCAAAAGACGGAGCAAATATTGTAATTGCTGCAAAAACTGCTGAACCACATCCAAAATTACCTGGTACAATTTATACAGCTGCAGAAGAAATAAAAAAGGCAGGTGGAAATGCTCTTCCATGTATTGTTGATGTAAGAGATGAAGAATCTGTTGAAAAATGCATTGAAGCTGCTGTAAAAGAATTTGGTGGAATAGATATTTTGGTAAATAATGCATCTGCAATTTCATTAACTGGAACATTAGATACTCCAATGAAGCGATATGATTTAATGCATAATATAAATACTCGTGGAACATTTTTAATGTCACAAAAAGCAATACCATATTTAAAGCAATCAAAGAATGCACATATTTTAAATATGTCTCCTCCACTTTTAATGGAACCACAATGGTTTGCTCCACATGTTGCATATACAATGGCAAAATATGGTATGTCAATGTGTGTTCTGGGTATGGCAGATGAATTACGTTCTGATGGAATTGCTGTAAATGCATTATGGCCAAGAACCCTTATTTGGACTGCTGCTGCTGATATGTTAACAGGTGGTACTGGTATGGTTTTACTGTAGCTTTTGGACTTGTGAAAGATGTTTTATTTTTTCAGAAGAAGGAAGAAAAGGTGCAAGATTTCCTTCAATTATGGCAGATGCTGCATATGCAGTTTTAAGTCGAAATTCTCGTGAATCAACTGGCAATTTCTTTATGGATGATGAAGTTCTCAAAGCTGAAGGTGTAACAAATTTTGATCAATATGCTGTCGATCCAAGTAAGATTATATGTGATTTATATCTTTTAATAGTATATCTTTTTTAGAAGCTGATCTTTTCATTGATTTCTTTGTTCCTGGTGCTGAATATGCTGCAGTCAAGCAACAAAAGAAATCTTCAAAAAATGCTCCAAAAATGAATGAAGCAGATCTCTTTCAAAAAATTCAAAAAGCAATTACTCCAGAATCTATCAAGCTTGCTGGGGCAATTTATAATTTTACAATTAAATCTTCAAAAGGTGATGACAAAATCTTTCATATTGATCTTAAAGAAACTGGTAAACTTGGTAATGGTCCTTCAGAAAAAGCAGATGTACATTTTGAAATGGCTGAAGAAGATTTTATTCCAATTTTATCTGGACAACTTTCATCAATGAATGCATTCGTTGGAAAGAAATTAAAAATTAAGGGTGATCTTTCAAAAGCTATGAAACTTGATACACTTATCAAAGCTATTAGCAAGAAAATTGTTAGTTAAATTTGTATGTAGTGTTTTAATGTGGTATATTATTTGTGAATGTGTTATATAAAATAAATTTTATTTAAAATTCTTACTGTAATTTTTGTTGAATAACATTTTTAAAAAAATCTTTGCACGAAAGCGGGAGTTAAACTTTTTAAAAAAATTTTTACCGCAAATTTTTTTTAAATTTTTAAAAAAACTTGTTTTTTTAAAAATGTCATCAGAAGCTGTTGATTCTCCAATACTTTTTGATGATTCAGCTCCTGTGAATGAAAATGTTGAAATTGCTGTTGCCGATGTAACAGATGAAATTGAAACTATTGAAATTGATGATTCTGCTGTAGCTGGTGATTCTGTAACAAAAAAGAAGTCATCAAAATCAAATATTCCAACAGTTTTACCATTATCAAAGGTAAAAAAGATTTGTAAGCTTGATCCTGCAGTAAATTTGATCACTGCGGATGCTGTTAAATTGATTACTTTTTGTACGGTTAGTTTTAGCGTTTAAATGTATACCTTTTATCAGCTTTTGTTGGTATTTTAGGAAAGATTTATTGAACTTCTAGCAAAATCTTGTGTTTCATGTGCAAAAGAACAAGGAAGAAAAACCGTTAATAATGCAGATTTTCGTAAGTTGCTTCTTCTACAATTATACCTTCTTTATACTGTTGCTATTTTAGAAAGAGCAATACGAAGAAGTTGGTTATTTTATATGCTTGATGAAGCATTAGATGAATGGCCAGATGCTAACACAACAACAACAAAAAGATCAAAATCAGCAGCATCAAATAATGATGGTGATGAACCTGAAGATACTCCAAATGGTGATGAAGAAGAAGAAGATATTGCTGATACCGATGACATAATTCAAGATGAAGAAGTTATTGAAATTGATGTTAATGAAATTGTTGAAGTTGAAAGAGCTTTAACACCTCTTCTCGAAGAAGAAGAAGCTATGGAAGAAGATGTTGAAGAAGAAGAGCCAATCATTGTTCCTCCTACTGTTGAAGAAGAAGAAGAAAGTTCTGAAGATAGTGATATTGAGAATCAAGAAGAAGATACAACTGCCATTGATAATGATGATATTTATGTTAAAGATATTGAAGATCTTTAAATTTTTCTGTAATATTTTATTTTTTTGATTTTGCATGCATTAAAATATAATCGATTCATTGTTATTTCTCTTTTCTCTCTCTTTTTTTTATTGCTGCAAAACCAAACCTTAAATTTGACCCCATTTTTTGACGTTCCCTTTTTTTCTTTTCTACGTTTTTGGGTGAGAAAAACTTTTTGTTCATGTTTTTTAGAAAAGTTTTAGCTTGTTGGAAAAAATGATTGCTGATTGTTTTACTGAAAATTTAATAAATTCTGAACAACTTTCAATTTTATTAAAGCCAACGAATTCAAGCTTTGATGAGTGAGTTTCTTTATTTGAGGGAATTAGTTCTAATTTTTGAAAGCTGACTTTTTATTTTAAGCTTACATCCCAAATATCGCTTTCAGATTTAATCTTGGAGATGATTTACACATTGGAATTTTTGATGGAAAATTTCATGTTTGTTCTTTCTCTGGCTTAGGCTTAGGCTTTGATCCAATTGAAAATTGGATTAATTCTCTCATTGTTTTTTCTTTCCCATCTACCGTAACAGATCAAAATTTAATTAATTTTTGTTTTCATCGAAAAAGCAGTTACAGTAATCAAGTTAGTTTCTCGATCCTTCGAGTTGCATTTTTAGTGAATTATACCAGATTTTTTTAATTACAGAAAAACCTCTTCTATCAAAAATTTGTTAATCAAAAAAATTTTTTAGAGTTACAATGAAATTCAACAAAATTGTTTTGACTTTGTCCTTGATTTCCTTACAACAGTTACCACAAACACTGAAAAAAACAAAAAGAAATTTGTCGAAAAATTTATTAAATATCCATTAGCTCAACTTATCTATGATCGAGAAATTTCTGTAACACAATATTTTAATGAAAATGAATAAATTTTTTAAACATAACTAACAAAATTTTTTTAAATACTCCGGTTAAAAAGTTCAAACTTTCACATATGGGCAAGTTCAGCGAATTGGTGCGAATTTCGCCCCTTGGATGCCGAATGCCGGAGTAAAAACCGGTTGGATGCCGGAAAAAATTTCAAAAAATTAGTAAAAAAAGAGAGAAAAAAGGAGGGTGAAAAAAAAAGAGAAAGAAGGAAAAAGAAAGTTTGTCATTTTAATCTATTTTAGAAAGTTTAAAATCTTTATTTAAACATAGCTAATTAGCTATTTTTACAGGCCCAACAATTTCAATCCAGCTTTTACATGCTGGTTGATCGGAATAATAATAATAACAGATAATTTCATCAGAATCTCCATATTTTTTTTACCCATAGGTCATTAGGATCATAAAGAGGATCATAAGGGGATCAAAAAGAGGTACATGACTCATTAGAGGATTATTTTTGAAAAAACGAATTCAGAATCCGGGATGCTGAAGTCAGATCAAATTTTGAATTTCTGCCATATACTTCATCGTGATCGTCATAGTCGATTACCCCAAACCCATATTTTAGAAACCGTTCAACGAAAAAATCGTATTTTGAGGATTCTGAATCTGACATTCTGAAGCCGGATAATATTTTGAATCCCCAAAAAATACTTCATCAGATTTCCCATAGTCGAGTACCAAAGACCCAACCCTTAAACCTCAAAAGAAATTTAAAAAAAATTTTGCGTTTTTTGGATGCCGCAAATTTCCAAAATCGTTAGCCCACCTATGCCCATGTGTGGTTCAAACATTGCTTTAAAAAAAATTTTCATGTCAAACACAGAAAAAAAAGTTAAAAATTCATAAATTTTTATCAATCAAAACCTAGCTGAAATTTTTATCAATGAAAAAAGCTCGACAATCCAACAGAAACTTCGCGAACTTTTCCAATCCAAAAAAATTCTTGGTTTCGCAACGATTTATTTGGTGTTGTGTGTGAATTTTACAGTTTCGCAATCAACGAAACGCAACGTTGAAGAGCTGCCAAAAATCTTTCATTATTTTTTTTGCAGCTCTGAAAAGCAGCGGTTTTTTCTTTTCTTTTCTCTTGCTTTTTGTTTTTTTCGCTTTAATTTTTTTTAAACAATTTATTTTTTTTTCAGCATTAATCAAAATGAGTCAAAATCTTGCTGAAACACAACAACCTGCTCCTTCATCTCTTGATGATTATATTCAACAACATCAAATGCCAGCAGCTCAACAACCTGTTGTTCATTCTGATTATAAACTTTTTTATTATGGTGGACCTTCTACATCTGGACATGGACATATTCCATCATCTGATCAGTTTCAAGTAGAAGTTATGCGGGATGATGAAGAAATGATTATTGGTCATAATACTGATCAAGTTCGACATGAACAACAACAACCTGCTCCTCCATCTCTTCATGATCATATTCAACAACATCAAATTCCAGCAGCTCAACAACCTGTTGGTAATTCTGATTTTGAACTTTATTATTATGGCGGACCTTCTACATCTGGACATGGACATCTTCCATCATCTGATCAATTTCAATTAGAAGTACCTATCAAAGCCATGCGAGATGATGAAGAAATGATGATTGGACATGATACTGATCAACTTCAACAAGAAGAACCTGCTCCTTCATCTCTTGATAATCATCCAACAGCTCAACATGTTGATTAT
Source organism: Panagrolaimus sp. PS1159 (assembly GCA_963922195.1). Lineage (NCBI taxonomy): Eukaryota > Metazoa > Nematoda > Chromadorea > Rhabditida > Panagrolaimidae > Panagrolaimus > Panagrolaimus sp. PS1159. The sequence continues at coordinate 2,790,118 of CAWUHW010000006.1, forward strand.
CATACAGATTTTGAATTTGAAGATCATCATCATGATAGTCCTACAACTTCTGAACATGATGTAATCTCACATGAACGTCTTCCATCATCTGATTCTTTTAAAGAAGAAGAAGTCAATAAACCATTGGATGAATATTCAAAGTTAAGGAATGGTGAAAGCTTTTTAATGCATGATACAGGTTTGTTAAAACTTTACTTTTTCTGCAAAGGCTTTATAACTTTATTTTTAGGCTTGGATGATCCGGATCGAATTCTCTTTTTTACAACTCAAAAGAATCTTGAACATTTGAAAGCTTCTGCATATTGGGGAATTAATTGTGTCTCAAAATTTGTTCCACGTCCATTTTGTGTCACATGGATAATTCATGGCTTTTATCGTTTTAAAGCAATTCCATTTGTTTATATTCTTGTTCGTGCATCAAATCCTTCAACCTTTGAACGAGCAATGAAGCTTCTTCCTGAAGATGTTCGTCCTCGACATGTTATGATGGATTATAATCGTAAAGAATATAAGCTTGCACAAGCTTTTTTTCCTGATGCTCGATTTCATCTTTGCTATTTTTATTTTACTTCAGATATTATGAAAAAAATTGCAAACTTTCATTGGGTTTCTCGATATCGACGTGATGAGCAATTTCATCTTGATGTTAAGTGTTTTATGATGCTTTCATTTGTTAAAATTCCTGATGTTCATCGATATTTTAATGTTTTGAAGGAAACTTTTGATGCAATATATCCTGATTCAATTAATCTTGGTGAATTTTATGCATATATGGAAGAAAAATGGATTGGTAATCCTCAAGAAGGAAAAGCTTCAGAAATGCCAGCTGAACTTTGGAATGTTTATGATTCAACACTCAATCAATATCCACGCACAAATAATTTCTTTAAAACTTGGCTCGCAAGATATTATGGACATTTTCGTTCTGGTTATTTTATGGATGAAGATCAAGAAATTTCTGTAAGATTTTTTGCTTTAACAATAGTAATATAAAGTTGACGGTTTTTAGGTTCATGCATTTATTGATAATATTAAAATGGAACAAAATGTTAATGAATTTAGTATTACTCGAATGAATGTTGGTGCAGAACTTCCACAGTTTGGAAAAATTAATGAAGATATGTTGAAAATTGTTAAAGAATATGATAATTATCAACCATTGGATTATCTTCGTGCAATATCTGCTGCATCAGTTGCACCACCTCGAAGTCATAAAAGAAAACGATCCATTTCAAGAAGCTCAAAATCTCCTGCAAGAATTGCAACTCCTTCAAAAAGTTCTTCTGCTGCAACAAATTCTCCAATGGGTTCTGTTCGAAATGTCTTTGTTCTTCATTGAAATGCTTTAATTAAGTTCTTTTTTTTTAAATAATGTACATAAGTTTTTGTTTTTTCCTCTTTTTTTGTTGTAATAATTTACCACATTTTTTATAATTTTATCAGATTTTTTTGTTATTATTAAAAGTTGTTTTTGTTTAAACTTTTTGGATGATACAAAAAAGGGTTTATTAATATCGAGAATTATATTTTTTAAAAATACAAATTTTTAAAAAAAAATTAAAATAGTTCAGATAAATTTTTAAAGCATTCACATTGTGGAATTCCTCGAGAATCTTGTTGACTTAAAGCTGGATAACAATAGCCACTTTGTTTATTCTAAAAATTTAACATGTGTTTTTATTAAAAAAGTTTTTTTTACCTTTTTGGCACATAGCGTATTACAGTAATCTTTATAATTTGTACAAATTTTTGGATCTAATGGTGCTTTATATTCATAACATTTACATTGAAAATCCATTCCATCCCAAGCTGAACAATGTCCATACCAAAATAGATCAGTTTTACATAGCTCATCACATGCTGAATGATCAAGGGTTGTACAACCAAATGCTGCAGCACCTCCTGACCTTAAAAGGAAGGAATTTTCGATAAGATGAAAAAAAATTCGATTAAAAAAATTAGAGCAGTGATAAGATTTTATAGAAAGATTGCAGTTGTTTTTTCGATGTTTTTAAAGCAAATTTTTATTAGTTTTTTTTGTGATGAAAAATTGGAATGTTGCTTTAATATTTTTTAAAAATCGATTCTTACTGTTTTTTTTTAAACTTTTATTAGGGCAGATTTGCTTCCATTCTTTCTTCTTATTTTTTATCTATTTCTAGAATTCATATGAAAAGACACTGTGTTTTGCTTTTTAATATTTAAAAAAAATGTTTTTTGAGTTTCAAAAATGGCGATAGTTTAATAGATTTTTCATTTTAACGTGTTTTTTTTGTAAATAGCATGAACCTGGAAATCAGACAAAAGAACAATTGAGAAGTCCCTGATTGCCAGGTTCATTCCATTTCGAAAAATGCATTAAAAAAAATACATGAAACCATGCGTCTCCTTTGAATTGAAAAAAATGTATACTGTATTATGCACGTTTTAATAATTTTTTTAAAAACACCTGTTAGAAAAATTTAAAAAAGAATCGATAAAAATTATTTTTAAAAAAATTTTGAAATATCACTTGAAATGGACCAATGTTCATTTTCACTTTTCAATGATTATTTTTTGGTTAGTCAATAAAAAATTCTAACAATTTTATCGTCCGCAATTTTTATAAATATACAAAATTTTGGGCAAAAATCAATTGATTTGTTTCTCACATTTTTTGTTTTTTCACTGTTAAAAAAAGCAGCAAACAAACAACGTGTTTGAGTTGCCTTTTTTTTCTCCAATATTCTCTGTTATTGTTGGCCTTCAAAAAACAACAATTTTGAAAGCAGGAAAAAAGAGAGAGAGACACCATTGACCACAAAAAAAAGATAGTGCGAAAAATGAGAGAGTTTTTTTTGTTTTTAACATAGCTTTTTTTAAAAAAGTGGGAAAAAGACTGACTATTCTTTTTTTTGTTGTTTTGTTTGTTATTTTTAAAAAAAATGTTTGTGTATTTTCCTAAGCGTTCGATTTTTTTGGCTTATTTTGTAAAACATTGTTAAACTTATTTTTGAAATCATTTAAATGATTTTTCAATAATAAAAATTTGAAATATTATTTTAGCTTTTGAAAGTTGGTAAAATATAAAACGCTGTTTTTTTCAACTTCGAGCAAAAATCGAAAATCTGTCCAACGACAAAAATTCAATTTAATCGTATCGACTTGAAACTTTGCACACATATAAATATGAGTTAAAAAATAATAATGGAAAGGTTTTTGGACCCATATCAAACCTGGAAACTCTGGGACACGAGCTTGAAAATATCAAATTTTGGAAAAAATGCCAATTTTTGGCAGTTTTTTTGATCTCACAATTAATTTCAATTTACGCCCGGCGAATTTTTTTATCAGAAGCATTTTTGTGTATAAAAATACACATTATAAGCCCTTAAAAATCAATCTAAGTGGGGTGCAAGTTCAAAACGGACAGGGGTCCTCGAAGTTGAAAAAAACAGCGTTATAAAAATTTTTATTAAATTTTGTTTTAGTTACTGCTTTTAAAATCTTAATAGAACACAAACTTTTTCTTACTATTTTTGCTTTATTTTTTTTAATTGATTCGTAAATTTTATTTGCCTTGGCTTTGATTTATTTAGTTATGCCAAAATATATTAAAATGCTTGATAATCATGGACCCTTTTAAAAATATCTTATAAATTTCCTTTGTACGTTTATTCTTTGATTTTTTACTTTTGCAAAAATTCATGACTTTTTTAAACAAATTTTGAAACACGTGTTTCATAATTTTTCTCACGTTTTTTTTGTCTTTTTTCTTTTCGTTTTTTAACCCAAAAAGGTCATCAAATAAGTAGTAAAAAACCCTATGGAACTTTATTCTAGTTTTGATTAAATTTTTAATTCAATTTTCAATGGCCATAATTTTTTCAACTTAAAACAAGTTTTGATTTTTTTTGCATAAATTAAATTAGAAAGGTGAAATATTAAAAAAAACTATTTGGAATAATTTTTGATAAAATATTACTTTTTGCTTGCATTTTTTTAAGGAAAAATATTTTTGAAATGATTTTTTTGCTAGAACGAAACGCGTTTGTGAATCATAAAAAAATATAAACCCGTATCATTTTTTTGGCTCTGATGTTTTTTATACTGTAGGGGTTTAAAGTGGAACGATAGGAAATAAAAAACTTACACTGATTTCGCTGAAATTAATGGAATGCAAATAAGTGCAATAATGAAGTAATATGAAAGTTGTAATCTGGCAGGCATTGTTTTATGCAAGGAATTAAAATACCTAAAAAATTAGTAATTTTTTAAATAAAATTTAACTTAAAATAAAGCAAGCTCGATTATATCAATTAAAAAAAAGAAAATGCGTTTTATGAATATTTTCGTTCTCAAAATTAAGGCCCAAAATGATTAAAAAAAATTTTTACTCCATAGTTAAAGGAGGCAAACAGTTTGATATAATTTTTCGTTTTAACGTTTTTTTTGAAATGGCCTGGCAGTCTTTTTCTTTTGCCTGATTTTCAGGGTTATGCCATTTTCGAAAAACACAACGTTAAAATGAAAAATACATGAAACCGTCTGCTCCCTTTAAGTCTAAAAATAATCTAAACTTTTTTTTATTTATTTTTAAAGTTTAATATAAACAGCACTTCTCAGAACCCACAACAAAAATATAATAAAAAAAATAGTTACACTCTTTTTTCACTTTTAAAACATTTTCTTAGAAACTTTTTTTTATGTCCAAAAAATGAAGAACAAAGAGAGAAACATAACACGAAGGCCAAACTAAACTATACTAATATAAAACTTATAAAATTGACCTTTTTTACAAATTAAATCTTTTAAAATATTGGTCCCAAAAGTTTTTTGTGAATAAAAAATTTTTTGGGCACATTTTCATACAAAAAAAATACAAGTGTACCCATTTCAAGAAAGGGTTTAAGTACTCTCATATGCATTATTTCCTCTTTTCACTTTCATCCTTCTTTTTTCCTTTTTTTCTGGTTCATTTGAAAGCAAACATTTTACTTTTCTTGATTTTTGAGGAAAAAATTTATTTATTCCTTAAAATTCATTGATGCGAATCAAACAAAGAAAAGCAAAATTGCGTAAAATTTAATTTGATTTTTTTTAATGGTTTATAGGTTTTTTGAGGACAAAGAAATGAGTAAAAAAAAAGATCAGCATCATAATTTTTACTCACAATTTACAATCGATACTGTAGAAAATTGAAAAGAATTGCAAATAATTGCGTTTCATCTTTTAAGTTGATTTTGTTTGTTTATATATTTCTTAATCACAAAAAGGATTCTTCGAAATCGAAATTGGGAATATTGAAATAATTTTTTCCGTGGACGAAATTTAACTTTTTTTCGTCGCAAGAATCACAATATCGAAATTTTTTTCGAAATTAAAATCTGAAAATTTTTTTTACATAAAAAACTTTCTGAACAACATAATTTGGAGCATCAGAAACAGGGATGTGCGGAAGTAAAATTTCAAAACGGAAGCGGAAGCGGAAGCGGAAGCGGAAGCGGAAGCGGAAGCGGAAGCGGAAGCGGAAGCGGAAGCGGAAGTGAAAAAAAAGGCGGAATTCCGTTTTTTACGGAAGCGGAAGCGGAATTTTTTTTTCAAATATTATTATGTTCTCAAAATTTTTTTTGTTTCGTGATTCCCAAATGCAAGCAGATAAAATTAAGAAACAGTTTTTTTTTGCGCGAGGGTTAAAAAATTAATAAAAATGACGAAAAAATTATGACAAAAAATTTACGGAATTCCGCCGCTATTTTTACGGAAGCGGAACCGGAAGCGGAAGTGAAAAAAAAAGGCGGAATTCCGTATTTTACGGAAGCGGAATTCCGCACATCCCTGATCAGAAAACACCAAAAAGAAGATCAAAATTGTTTTAAACATCCAAAAAAAAATTTTTTATGGCCTAAAGATGAAATACATATCCAATTTTTTTCGTTTATCAAAAAATAGATTTCTCCCTTTTCAATATAAAATAATGAATTATGCAAGAATAAAGCATTGCTCCCAATTTGTTACCGTTGATTCCATAAATTCAATTCCTTCATCAAATTTTCCATTCATTTCCATACAATTTTTATCCGACCAAGTAAAGCCACTTTTTTCAATCTTTTTTTTGTAAATTGTTTTTTGCTAAATTCGCTTCCCTCAATTTTCGAACAATGCTGCATTGTCAATGCAATCATTTTTTTACTGTAGCATTTTTGCAACGAAATCTTTTTTGCTGCTGCACACTTTTTTTCGTGTTTCGTTTTTTTTACGCGTATTTTTTTTGTATTTTGATTATCAAAATTTTAACATTTAAAAAATTTTAGAACTTTCTACAAATTTATTTTTGCAAAATTTATTATGGGTGAATGGTGCAATTCAAATCTTCGAGATTGTCAAGCATGGAAAGATGAAGGATTAGAAATTTCAACAACTTCAAATGAATGCGCAAAATTATATGATGCAACTTTGCGGCAACTTGTTTCATGGATAGATTGCAAAGAATTGGGTGGAATTATTAAAACTTCAAAGGCAATGCTTGAAGCGGATCCAACTTCAGGTTTGATCTTTTTTGGGATTTTATATATCCCTTAATCTCTCACATATTTTTTTAGTTATTGCAAGATGTATGGCATTTGGAGCACATTCTTTAAGCACATCTGTCTCAATTGAAAAAGATTCAGAATTTGGTGATAAAATTAAAAAGCTCGTAAAAGATGCTGAAACTGGAAATGCAAATAAACGTGAAAAACATCACGCAAAAGCTGTATACTATTTTTCACATGGTGATATGTGGTCAGCTTGTGCAGAATGGGAGAAGATATTAGCTGAATATCCGAATGATTTAATGGCAGGTTTGACTTTTTTCAACAACAAACAGTTTTGAGAGATTTCATATATCCATTTTTTTAGTTAAATTTGCACATGATGGATATTTTTTTCTTGGAGATTCACATCGTAAAAAAGATTCTGTTGAAAGAGTTTTACCAAAATGGAATAAATCTGCTCCTTGCTATTCATATCTTCATGGAATGTATGCATTTGGTCTAGAAGAATGTGGATTTTATGAAAAAGCTGAACGAGAAGCTCGATTTGGACTTGAACAACAACCACAAGATTGTTGGTCTACTGTATGTTGCTATAGAAGTTAAATCTTATCCATATATATCCTTTTTAATATTATCCAATACTTATATATCTTTTTTTAGCATGCAATTGCACATTGTATGGAAATGAATGGAAAATTTGATGAAGGAACTGAATTTATGGAATCAACGGTAACAAATTGGGAGCCATGCTTTATTCTTGCATGCCATAATTTTTGGCATAATTCATTATTTTATATTGAAAAAGGAAATTATGAAGCTGCATTAACTTTATATGATCAAGAAATTTATAAGCGTACACAATCAAATCAAATGTTGGATATTGTTGATGCAGCAAGTTTATTGGCAAGACTTGAAATGGAAGGTTGTAATGTTGGAAAGAGATGGGAAGATTTATCTCCCCTAGCTGAAAATCATATTGGTGATCATGTTTTAGCTTTTAATGTATGTTTAACATTGGCTATGTGGGAATATTATAGCTGTAAAGACTTTCTAGGATTCACATTTATCGATGATTGTTTCAAGACTTGAAGATGAAAAATTATTAAAAGAACATCAAAAAAGTCTTCGAAATTTTGTTAAGTAAGTTTTTTTTGATTTATCAAATCTACTTATATTTCTGTTTTGGTGGGATTTATCAAATCCACTAATATCCATTTTTTCAGAACTGGTACAAGTGATAACCATCGAATTACTCGGGATATTGGTGAACAAATTTCTGATGCAATTATTGCATTTAATTCCAAAAATTTTGATAAAGCTTTTGAATGCTTATATCCAATTCGATTTGAAATTATTCAAATTGGTGGTTCACATGCTCAGGTATGTTATTACCGTAATTTTTAAACAAATCTATAAACATTATGTATGTTTTTAGCGTGATGTCTATGCATTATTATTAATTCATTCTGCACTTCGATCAAAGAATCCTGAAATTAATTCAAAAACAAAGTAAGTTTATTTCCAACAGCGATAAAAGGTAATTAAAAAATTTTTTAGGCAACTTATTGATGAAAGAAATGCATTTAAGAAAAATTCACCGTTAGCTGATCGACTTTTAGCTCATCAAAAACGTGTTTTAAGCAGCTAAAATAGATATGGGTTTTTTAACAATAATATCTTTTTTGAATAATGAGCTAAACTACAGTAATTTTTTTTGGGATATTGTAAATGTAAAATATTTCACTTTTATGTTTTTACTTTAGTATTTATTTATGCAGATTTTTGTAATTTATTAAAGTTCCAAAATAATAAAATTTATTTGTAAAAAAATTTATCCAGCATTTTTCCAACATTTAATTTCTTTTTTAACAGTTTTTTCAAAAGCATTTTTGTAATTTATATTTGTTTCAGCAGAAAATGAAATAACACTTTTCGTATTTTTTGTGTAATTTTTCTAAAAAATTAGAATTTAAATTGGTTTTTTAAAAAAAAATGGTTGAACAAACCATAATAAATTCAGCAAAAGATTTTGGGTCAAAAGAATCTTCAAGATTACAAATTTTAAAGTAATCAAGTTTACACCTTCGATTTAAGGCTGCAAGTTTTTGAGCAGTTTTTGGAGTGAATTCTGATAAGCATAAACTGAAATTGAAATGATCATTTATTGAAATGTTTGAGTTTTTAAACTAGAAGGAAACGCAATGGTTTAAAGGAGGCGGACGTTTTGATACAGTTTCGTAATCTTAGATTTTCGTGATTTTCAGGCAAACTGTGAGTCTCGAAACGAAAATGCATCTTTTTTGATAAAAACAATGTAAAAAAAGGTCATTTTCGTTTCAAGACTCCCAGTTTGCCTGAAAATCACGAAAATCTAAGATTTCGAAACTGTATCAAAACGTCCGCCCCCTTTAATACATTTTTCATTTTCAACGTGTTTTTTTTCAAAGTGGAATGAACCTGAAAATCAGGGTCTTTTTCTATTGTTCTTTTGCCTGATTTTCAGGTTTATGCCATTTTCAAAAAATATGAAAAATGGAAATTATATCAAAAAAATGCGCATCTTTTAAATTTGATGTATTTTTTAAACAAAAAGGGAAGAAATTTTTTTCAAACGATGAAAAAAGTTGTATTTTTTGAAAACTTTGTTATCCGAGATTATTCTGATCCAGGGAGATTATGTAAAAACTTTAATTTTCTTTGATCAGTGAGAATAAATCGCTTTGAGATAAAATGGCTTAATTTTTTTTCATTTTTAAAGAAATACTGTAGTCATAAATAACAAATTTTCAAAAAATATTGTGAAATAAATTTTCACCGTTTTTAAAATTAAAAAAATTAAACATACTTAATTGACGATGCAGAAGGAAATTTAGCAATAATATCTTCCATTGGCAAATTTTTATCATTTCCATCTTTAATTGTTACATTTTGTAAATTTAAAGTTTTTATTTTAAAACATGAAAGTTTTTCCAATTCTTTAATCGTCAAATCTTGATTTACCAAATGTAAATGTTGAATATCAAATTTAAGTTTTGCAGCAATTTTTGAAAAAACTTTAAAATCATTTGAACAATTAATATATAAAGTATTGGTAATTTTGAGGTAATTTAAATAAATTGAGGTAAGGTTTAAAGGAGTGATAAAAAGTGATTGTTGAGTAAAAATTGAGTCTTGAGAGGATTTTGTTGAATCAATTACTGTAAGCTTATGGCAGAGTGGGATTGATTTTTGAAAATAAAATAATTTACAACTTTTTTGAAATTTTGATAATAACACAGAATTGCAGGTATTCAACATGTAATAGATTACTGTAGAAGGAAGTGATAACTCTTGACACGATTGATTATCATAAAAGTTGTTGACGGCGTCTTGAAGGGAATGTTTTGGAATTGAAATTTTCGTGATAGGATTTTTGGAAACTTTGAAATTTAACATTTTCATTGAACCAAAATTCGAAATTTTTGAATTTTGCAAATTTCCAAAATTTTTCGGAGTTGGAAATTGTTCATTTAAATTTTTGAAACATGTTCGATTTGGAAAAACTTTTTCAAACCAAAATAAATATTCCAAAAATATCTCCGGATGAATGGTTTTTGATGAAAGAATTTTTTTTAAAAATAAAAATGCTGAATCAAAACTTTCAAAATCTTTTTCAAGCTTTACACAATCCAACCACCATTTTGAAACATCTTTTTTAAAGCCTCCAATTTTCTCAATTAAATTCCAATACTTTTTTTTCATTCCAAAATCTTCTAAAAATATTCGGCAAAATCTCAAATACACATTCAACATTGAAATCGGCTGCTTTTCATTTAAATATTTTAAATAAATTTTCCATAATTTTATATCAAATGGATTTTCACCTAATCGATATTCAAAACTTTGAAGGATAAAATTTTCATTGTTTGTTTCAAGAATTGAAGAAAACCATTCTTCGTGATTGGATTTTGATTCAGAAATTTTTTCGTAAATTTGAAGTGATTTTTTGTATTGTTTTATGGTTGTGGAAGGAATTGGACGAACTAAAAAAATATGAACGTGTTAAAAATTGAATGAAAAAAATGTGGCTATAAATCATTGCAAAAAAAGATAATAATACTGTGTAAAAAATTTATTTTTACTTTGATGTTGCTTTCTTTTAGGGTAGTAGAAGTCATAAGTACAAAAGCAAAACTGCACAAATTTTTGTTGTTTTGCAGTCAAATTTTTTGTCCAAAAATGTTTCAAATTGTCCAAAAGTAAATTTTCATAAAAAAATAAAAAATGGAGAAACATTTTAACGTTTTTAAAGGGAACAGACACATTGATACATTTTTTCATTTTTAACGTTTATTTTCAAAATGGCATAAATCTGAAAATCAGGCAAAAGAACAATAGAAAAAAACCTGATTTTCAGGTCCATGTTATTTTAAAAAACGTTAAACAGGAAAATGTATCAAACCTTCCACTCCCTTTATGTAAAAGCAAAATCGAAATTAGACGTAATTAATTAATTTTTAAAAATCAGTTAATGTTGGTTAATTTTATCTACAGAAGAGCCTTTTGTAATTTGCATAAAAGTTTAAGACTTAGTGTACCTTCTGAATTAAAAAAATTCCTTTAAAAAAATTTTTTTAAATTTTTTTTCCATTTTATTTTACTTCGGAGTTTGTCGTATAGATTTTTAATTTTTTTTATAAAAGTAAAATCTCGAATTTTAAAAAGTCAAATAATCCTGCAAAATCTCCAACTACATTTCTTTTAAATACTTACCAGCCCATTTATTACAAAATTCCATAACATTCTTTAATTCAGAATGTGGAAACTGCAATGCTTTTTCCAATCCTTTTGTTGTAAAATTTGGTGAGTCACATTTTGCATTTGCAATTTTTGAATAATTTTGCCATGGAAATTGTAAAGATTGCTCAAAGATTCCTGTCTAAAATTATCAGTTTTTCATTAATGCTTTTTTAGACTAAACTGAAACAAAAAAGAAACAAACCTTAATTGCATTTTTATCCAAAATAAAATAATTTTTTGAACAAAAATGTGTATTTGCAAGTTGTTTAATTTTTTTTCGTCGATTTCTGAGTTCTGATAATTTGAAATCTGGGAATTGGGGGTTTTGTTCAAGTCTAAAAACTGATTTTTGATAATTATTTTAAAAGTATATCAATTGAAACAACTACATTTTTTTGATGAATTTTCAATTAAATTTTAATTTTAAAAGCAGGCAAATAATTTGATATAGTTTTCATTTTTTTCATAAATGAGAGAAATCTGAAAATCAGGGTAGCTTTCTTTTGTTCTTTTTTCCAAATATTATTTTTTACACATATTTTTTTGTGACAAACAGCGTTTTAAAAACATGATTTTTGATCCCAAAAAATAAAAATATGCCATAAAATTTTTAAAGCAAATAAACAATTTTCGAAATTTTAGGATTTTTACAGTAATCAAAAAGTTTAGTATTTTGAATGCTATTTTAAAGTGAACAGATTGGTTGATACATTTTTAATGTGTGTTTTTCGAAATGTCAAAATCAGGGTATTTTTTCTATAGCCTGATTTTCAGGTTCATGCAGTTTTCGAAAAAAACATTAAAATGAAAAAAATATATAAAATATAATATATTTTATATTAAACCGATCTTCTACTTTAATCAATGTATTTGGTAAAATTTTTAAAAATGCGGTAGCTATAAACTTTTTCGGAGTATAAAAAACAAACAAAACCTTCTAACAAAAAATCTTACCGTATCCATTCCAACCACAGTGCTGGAATTACCGTATAAACTTGTGAAAATTCAGTAAATAACTTTCGGATTTCACTTAATTTTGCCGCAGTTTTAATATTAAATAAAAGTTTTTCAACAGCAAATTTATATTTTAAAGGAACATTATTTTCTCCGTTAAAAATATCCATAACCATTTTTTTAAAAATAAAAAAGAAAAAACTTTTTTTAAATGTCAGAAAAAAAGTGAGAAACAAATGACCCTTTTTTTTGATTACCGCCTTTTAACTTTTTTTTTCAAAGGCTTTTTCTGTTAACAGATGTTTGTCATTTTATATTTAAAAAATTTTCATTTGATTTTTTGTTCTCTTAAAAAATTTAATTACATTTCCGTAAAATAAGAAAAAAATGATAAAGAAAAACAATCCATTTTTGATCGAAAAATGTTCTTTTTACAACAATAGACGACAAAAGTGTTAAAAAAATGCTATTCTTATCACTTTTTTTTATCAATGATTAAAAAAAGACCAAAAAATTATGATTTCCGTTTACGCATTTTCAAAAAAGAATGTAAATAAAAAAGTTTAAAGTTTAAAGACAACTTTCTTTTTTTGTTCAATTTTGTTTTTGCTCTTTTTCGTCATAACTTTTTTTTACAGTATCTTTCAAAAAACACGAAAATAAAGTTCAATGAATCTGTTTTTGAAATTGATGATAATAAAAATTAATAATGCAAATACGTTTTCGAAAAAAAACAGTTTTATTCATTTTTGGAAACAAAATATTATTTTTGACACATATTTTTTTTGTGACAAAAAACGTTTTAAAAAACATGATTTTTGATCCCAAAAAACAAAAATAAGCTTTAAAAATTTGTAAAGCAAATAAATAATTTTCGAAATTACAAGCATTTTTACAGTAATCAAAAAGTTTAGTATTTTGCTATTTTAAAGTGAATGGGGTTGTTTGATACATTTTTTGTTTATAATGTTTTTTCCAAAAATTTCATGAACCTGACAATCAGGGTTTTTTTTGTTGTTCTTTTGCCTGATTTTCAGTTTCATAACATTTTTAAAGAAAAATCAAAATAAAAAATATATGTTTGTCGCCTTTAAAAAAATACTGCAAAAATTTATCTTTTTTAGGTACAGTAAAAAAATTGTTTGTATCGCTAATTTTTTTAATTTCCTGATTTTAACATCCATTTTAATAGATTTTTTTGCAAAAGTGAAAATGAGTCATATTTGAAAAACGACAGACTGTCGCCGACAGTTGAATAAGCAAACTTTAGCTTTACCCTAAAAAAATTTTTTTTGTTGTAATTAAAAATTATGTTCAATAAACGTGCTACTCAATTTTTTTTTCTCAACTTCCTGTTTCGCCATCATCATTTCTCACCATCACCAAAATTTGATTTTAATTAAATTAACAAAAAAATTAATATACCCTTTAAAACAGAAATTATCAAATGTTAACATTTGATAATGTCTTGATAATCAACCTTGAAAAATTTAAACTAAATCAGAAAAATAAATTTCATAAAAAACCAAATGATACAGAATCAAACATCTTTTTTCTCCCCTAAAAAAATATAAGCATAAACATCCACAAAAAAAATATTAATAATAATAATCAGCCTCAAATACAAACAATACCTCCCAAAAAATTTTTTTTTATTGAAACAATTTTTTTTGAGCTTGATCTATGACAATAGAAAAAAAAATTTTTTTAAAACAAATTCACATTTTTGTAGGAGATTGATCGAAATTTGAACTCTTCTTTTTTTTACAGGTACTTTAGTAACACAAAAACTTTAAGTTCAAATTGTGACTCTTCAAAGAAGAAGCATTTTTTTCTTTGTTTAAGAAAAAAACAATGTAAGCAAAAAAAAGAGTTTAACATTTTTTTTTTGATCAAAGTACTTTAAAGTTGCTTCTTTTTTCATAGTTTATGTTTTACTTTTGTTTGCACTTTTTTGTTTCCTCATAAAATAAGCCGCTTATTTGTTTTTATCAGTTTTTAAACCGACAAAAAAAATATATTTGTCACAAAAATAAATTTATGAAATATGATTCATAAATCAAATATGCACCTTTAAATTTTTTGAAAGAGCTTTAATTTATTCAATTTGTACAAATAATAAAAAACTGTGATGGCATTGCTCCAACAATGATCAGAGTGAGAATTAGAGAGGGAAAGAGAGAGAGAGATTAGGATTAAACAAAAAGAAACATGGAAAGTGAGGGAAAACTGTAACATACCACAAAGACCACGGCCATTTTGTAAAAAAAGGTTGCGTCAACATTGTTGCTTCCTCTTTTTTTCTTTCTCTTTCTCGTGTGCTTCTTGTTCATCATCATCCCCACCAACAACATCGACATCATCGATGGGGATGAAAAAAAAAATAATAATGAAAGAGGTAGATTTTCCCTCCCTCTTTTTTTTCCGCTTTGGAATTTGGTATAAAAGCTTTTTAAAAACTGTAAATTTTTCAATCAAAATCATTTTTTGATACTTTTATTCAATTTTATTTTTTTTAATAAAAAAAATGTGTTCTACAAAATTTATTATTTTTTCTTCATTTGGTTTATGCCTTCTTGCTTCAACAGTTTTTGGACAATTTGATGGCCAACAATCCCAAGGTGGATTTGGTGGTGGACAAGGTTTTGGTGGAATGGGCGGTCCTGGAGGATTTGGAAGAGGTGGTGGATTCGGAGGTGGCTTTGGAGGATTTGGTGGCGGCCGTGGTAGACATGGTGGTGGTGGACAATTTGGTGGACTTTCATCAAATTTAACCCAAGAACAACGTCAACAATTAAAAGATATTATGCGAAATGATAATGTTACAAAGCAACAACAACAAGATAGCCTTCGATCATTCTTTGAAGGAATTGGTGGTGATGCTTTGGTAAGCCTATTATTATATATCTCTAGATATATTAAATCCACCTATACAATTCCCATTTTAGACTCGTTTCAATGAATTCCAAACAAAAATGGATGAAATGAAAGCACAATTTAGTAATTTCAGTGCAAATGCAAATCTTTCAGATGCTGCAAAAAATCTTTTAACTCAAGTTCAAGCTATTAAAGATAATATGCAAATTACAAAGGCTCAAGAACATGAACAAATTAAAGCATTGTTCGATGGAGCTTCAAATGAAGTTAAACAAGAACTTAAATCCTTGAAACATGGTGGACGTGGACAAGGTGGATTTGGGGGTGGAAGACAAGGTGGATTTGGATTCGGTGGACAACAAGGTGGATTCGGAGGTCAAGGATTTGGTGGACCACGATTTGGAGGTCAAGGATTTGGAGGACAACAAGGTGGATTCGGTGGACAAGGCTTTGGTGGACAACAAGGATTTGGTGGACAACAAGGCTTTGGTGGACAACAAGGATTTGGTGGACAACAAGGTGGCTTCGGACAAGGTGGATTCGGCCAACAAGGCTTCGGAGGTCAAGGATTCGGAGGCCAAGGATTCGGAGGCCAAGGCTTTGGTGGACAACAAGGATTCGGAGGTCAACAAGGTGGATTCGGTGGACAAGGCCAACAACAGGGTGGACAAGGATTTGGTTCATGGCGTCCACAATCTTCTCCCCCAACCATTATTGCATAAGCTTTAAAAAATAATCTCATTTTTAAAAAAAAATCACAACCCTTCAAACGGTATTAATTTATTCATTTTTTGTTCAATTTATTCATAATCATTTTTTGTGTAAATAAAACAATCTCATTCAACTTTTATGAATCTTTTATCATTTAACATAAAAACGGTGTATCTTATCATTTTCTCAAAAGTAAAAAATAATGTTCAAAAACTTGAAAAAATGAACGAATTTCAACCAGAAATTGTTTTATGAGTTTTATTAAAAAGTACACAATAAAAAATGAGTTAATTATTTTAGTAACAATGAAAAGGATTTATCTAATCCGACATTTTCAATGAGGAAGAATTATAGTTGTAAAAAAATTTTTTGGTATAAGTCGTGAGCAATACACAATAAAAAAAGATTTTAAATTATTCAATGAAAATGATTTTCTTGTAACATTTTTTTTCGTACCAAAATTATATTTTTTGCGTAACTTTGAAAAAACCAAGCACGTTCCTAAATATACTGAAAAAATTAAGTTAGCTTTGGAAATGAAAAAGAATGGCAAAAAAATATGCCTTAAATTTTTTTATTGTTTTTTTCTATCACCTTTATTTTCTTGTGATAATATGCATTTCTTTTATAAAATCAAAAAACGCTTTTTAGAAATTGCTGAAACAAAATTTAAAAATGCTTTGAGCCTTTTAATTTTCATGGGCTTACATTAATATAAAGAAAATCAAGATTCATGGAGTTGGAGTGATTCAACTTTATTGGATTATTCAATTTGCAGTAATTAATGCAGATCAAAGTGATTTAAATGGTTATCAGCATTGGAAATATTCAGTTTGTGATAATAAAAAGATACAATATTCTGTTTGTAAACGTCCTCTTTCATTATTTGTAAAGCTATAAAATTTTAATAACAATTTTAATTTGAAAATCAAATTTTTTTATAGATTAAAAATTGGCCAAAGCTTGTGAAAAAAAAGTTTATGCAAAATTTTTTTTGCAAAAACATTTTATTTTCCTTTTATTGCTTTTTTTCATCATTTTGATTTACCAAAAGAAAGAAAATAAAAAGAAAAGAAAAAAATGGAAACTCCAACATTTTCATCATCTGCTGCAGCTGAAACAGAAGAAGAATTTAATCAATCAAATCAAACAGAAGAAAGAAATGTAAATAATCAAAATATTGATGAAACTCCACGAAAGCGTCGAAGATATGATTTTTTATATGAATTTGAAGATGGAAATGATGAAGGAAATGACAATGATGAAGGGAATGCAGAACAGAGAACTCCAAGACGTCGACCAGCATTGTTACTTCCGCCACCGGCACCAATTTTTCATCCAAGAAATTCAAATCAAAATCAATCAAAATTTCCACCACAAAAAATTGCATATATTCAATCAAAAATTGAAGAAAAATTGGCTGATATCGAAATTGAAACTCGTAAAGAAATTGATAACCTTTTTCAAAAATTTTCTTCACAAATTCGTGCTGCTGCTGCTGCAAATCATCAAAATCTTCATAAACAAAATGATCCAAAATCAAAAGAATTAGATTCTAAAAAGTGATTATCAAAAATATTAATAATGTTTTTGTAATATTTATTTGTGTATGTTTTTTTTCATTAATTAATATATAAAATTATTTTAATAGAATTAAATGATATTCTATTTTGAAGTAAAGTGGTTGCCGGAGGGTTATTTGATAACATTTTCATTAGAAATTAAGAGATTTTACAGTATGGGAATAAATCTTGTATCCCTTAAAGATTTTAGACGGAAATTTTGAATGCATCCCTTTCGTTAAAGAATTAGATTTGCAGAAGAAATATAAACCAACTATACTTTTTTCATCAATATTGTTAGAATTTGGTTTAAATTTTTTCACCAAAATTTAAGTTAAAATACAATATTTTAACAAACACAGAAAAATGCAATGTTAAAAAAGTGCTAAACCGTGCTAACAGGGCAGATTTTATGCACTTTTAACGCACATTTTGGGCACTTTTTTGGCAAAAAAATTTTTTTAGTCAATAAGTTTACCAGATTAATTCTATAAGTCTGCCACAATTTTTTGCCCTGTTAGCACGGTATAATGCTAACAAGGCACATTTTGGGCACTTTTTATGCACATTTTAGCACAACAATAGAAGACAAAGGAATTAGAAAAGCGTTTCTTACGCACTTTTTTAACATCGCATTTTTCTGTGTGTATATTTGTTGCATATTGCATCAGATCAAACAACCAGGCCGTACAATTTTAGTTTCTTGTTTTACCCCGAAATTCGATTTTCGTTATTGGAGTTTTTGTTGTTGTAGGGTGTTGTATTAAATAAAGATGATGATGTTGTGATGAAATAAAATTAAAAATTTTTTCACCACTTTTATTTAATCCGTATGCTTTCTTTGGTAAAATATTTAACAGAAAAAAAAGTACGTTTATGTTTAACTTTAATACCATAATTTTTTGGCGTATTTATTTTTTGAATTTATACAATTGTTAGTGAACAAAAATAGTTTAAAAAAATTTTATTTTAAAATAGAGTTAAGTTTCATACTTTTACAGTATAATATATAATCATGAAATTAGCTTAAGCAGATCCATGTTCATCATGATTTCCAAAAATCCCTTTTAAAGATTTGAGTTCATTTTTAACATCTTCTGGAGCATTATCAAAAAGGGTTTTCATTTGTTCACGATCTTGTGAACGTGTAAGGGACATATTTTCTTTAATTTGTTTAATTTGTGCAACAAGTTGTTTTGCACCTTCGGACATATTTGATGTTGCATCTTCAATCTTTTTAATCATTTCATCTTTTTTACTTTCAAAGCTGCCATGAAGTTCATTGAATTTATTCTAAAAAAAAATTTTGGGGAAATGGATTAAGAGATATATTTCTAAGATATATCACAATCAGGATTCTGCGAAATCGAAATTTCGATTTTGAAAAACCCAAAATACCGAAATTTCAATTTCGGACGAAAAAATAATTTTGGTATTTCGATTTTGGCCTTTTTTATTTGAAATACCATAATCAAAATTTCGAATTTTTCGATTTGGAACATAAAAATTATTTCGATTTCGGGTAGAAAAATTTATTTCGGAATTTCGATATTTTGATTTCGCAGAACTCTGGCCGCAACAAATGTTTTTTGAGCACTTACCAATGCATCACCACCAATTTTTTCAAAATATTCTTTAATTTGATCTTGAATTTGTTGCTTTGTTAAAGCATCATTTGTGAAAATTGCTTTAAGCTGTTGCTTTTGTTCATCATTGAGAGTTTTTTCAATATCCCCAAAAATTCCGCCAAATTCGCCAATTGGAGCAGCCGCAGCAAAAGCAATTAAACAAAACGCAAAAATAATTTTGAAGGAAGACATGATATTTTTTCAAAAAAGAATCACAAAAACAAGTTGAAATTGTTGAAAATTGAAAGTTACTCGTATCCTTTTTATACCCAAAAAATTTTCAGTCATATAAATGGAAGTCACAAAAAACAAACATAATTGCTATAATCCCTCCCTATCTTCGATCATGGATCAAAAAAATAAACATGTTTTTTTTTCGTCCAACCTTAATACGTCTGCTACTACCTACTTTTACCTCATCATTCGAATTTTAATGATTTGTTAAAAGTCATAAAAGACACACAAAATCTCGACACTTTTTATTTTGATATTAATTCCGTGTTGTTACAGTTTTAAGCTCATTTTGTAAAATTCCATTATTATTTATGATCCAACTGAAAAAACAATTTTTTTTAGAAATGATGATTCACTTTTAATATCTCCGTCAATAAAGTTCATAGTTTACTCTTTTCTCGTTTGATTTATTATTTTTGGGTGAACAAAAATTGTGACAGTCGCGTTCCTCTTTTTATTTGGCGAGTTATTTTATTTTTCTAAAGCAATAATAATCTATGATGTTTCTTTGCTACAGTATCCTTAGAAATGAAAAAAAAATTGATATCGAAAATTTGCATAATGGAAAGAAAATTTTACGGTAAAAATGCATTCCTCAAAAAATTTATTTCTCATAAAGTCATTTGCTTCGTTCAAAACTTTTTTTTGTTTTATCAATAATCGGTTTTTTCAAATATTTTTATTTTTTTCTTCATTTGATGGTTTTTGGTGTTATTCGTCTGATATAATCAAAAAATGGGTAATAGGTAAGTAATTTTTTTGTTAAAGTAGATTACAATATCCGTCGATACTTTGGCGCATGCACATTTGAACAAAATTTTTGTTAAAAAAAATTTAAAAAAACGACACTTTTTAAAGTCGCCGGTTGTTTTGCATGTTACGCGCATTTTTTATGCGCATGCGCCGGAACCAAAGATCTACGGGTATTGTACTTTAACAGTAATATTTCTAAACATTATATTTTAGACCGACGTCATTATTACCTCAAGCGACAGAACAGCAAGGAAATCGAGATAATAATAATGCTGCTGCACCAATTCATCATCAACCAACACCATCTCCTGCAGCTCAAAAACCTCATCCACAACCAAGTCAAACAGCAGTGCATACTCCAACGGCAACAGCGATATCATCAACTCCAACAACAACAACAGCAGTAAATCCTCTACATCAATATGAAAAACCACATCGTCGAAAAGTTCCATCATCTGAAGGATATAGTTATGAAAAAACAAGTTCTTCTTCTGCTGCTTCATCATCTTCATCAGGATCAACAAATGAAAGCCGAGATGGTCGTGACAAACAACCAACACAAACAAAAAAGAGAAGAAGAAAAAAGCGTAATTTGTCAGCAACAACAACTACCACTACAACAACAGCATCTCGAGAACAAATAATCCCTCCATCAGGTGCAAAGGTAAAACTTTTTTTGCTATATCTATTTTAAAAAATTATGTTTCAGGCAACACCATCAAAAGAACAAACAATTGAAGCTCCTCCTGAAAAAGAAAATGATAAAGCTGCTGCTGAACCACCATTGTTGGTAAAACGAAAGGTATTTTTATTTAAAATGTTTAATATTAAAGTTATATATTATTTTTAAGCGTTACAAGAATGTTATAAAACCAAAAGAAGATAATACAGAATTTGAAAAGGTTAAAGTTAAAGCTCGTCCAGCAGCATCAAAGAAGCATTTACCAGGTGCAAATAAGAATAATATTGAAAGGCTTATGGCAAATAATAATTCAACAGATCAAAATGATCAAGAACCACAATTAAAATCATTGCAAGTTTTTTTACCGTAATTTTTTACATGACTTTATACAAAGTTTTTAGTGAAGAATCAGAAGAAGAATGTGGTAAACCACAAAAGATTGAAGATCCTGCATCTGATGGCCGAAATAATGTTGCATCTGATACTGGAGCAGAAAATACGGATACTACTGCAAAATCAAAGGAAAAGATTTCTACAAAAGATGAAACTGCAAAATCAAAGGAAAAGATTTCTACAAAAGATGAAAAAGTTGAACGAAAAGAAGAATGTAAGAAAAATTTTTTTTCTTGGAATTCTTAATTTTTATATATATTTTTTAGCTGATCCTCAAAAGCGTGCTGCAGAAAATCCACTTCCAATTGCTTCTACTAATGCTGAAGAAAAAAAATGAAATATGTAATGAATGTTGATATTTTTTTACACAACTTTTAGAATAAATAAAAGCAATAATCCTTTTTCGCAATGAATCAAACACATAAATTGAACTTAATTTATTACTTTGAAAAACATTTTTTAAAAGTTGAGGCAAATGACAAATAAATAAAGAATACAGGATTACAAAAGAATACCTGAAATCAAAATGAATCT
This sequence comes from Panagrolaimus sp. PS1159, assembly GCA_963922195.1. Lineage (NCBI taxonomy): Eukaryota > Metazoa > Nematoda > Chromadorea > Rhabditida > Panagrolaimidae > Panagrolaimus > Panagrolaimus sp. PS1159. The sequence continues at coordinate 2,811,740 of CAWUHW010000006.1, forward strand.
CCATTTTTCAATGAATTACCCGGCAGCTTCTTTTTCGGAAAAGGTAAAACCCGGTTCGGTTAGGTAAAACCCGGTTCGGTTAAAAACGGGTAAAACCCGGTTCGGGTGGGTAAAACCCGGTTCGGTTCGAGGACTTAGAATTTTTTTCCAAAATTTTTTAAAATTCTCAAAATTCTTAAAAATTCTCAAAATTCTCAAAATTCTTAAAAATTCTCAAAATTCTCAAAATTCTTAAAAATTCTCAAAATTCTCAAAATTCTTTAAATGTACACTAACAAAAAGTTTATTGTTGTTTATAACGTTTTGATTCCGGACTTAGAAAAAGTTTTCCAAACTTTTTTTATCTTTTACTTTAAAGCACCAACTTAAACATAAGTTTATGCTTTGGGGTAAAGTAAGCTTAAGCATAGAACAGAAAGCCTAATTTGGACTTTTAATATTTTTTTATTTTTTTAAACAAACCGTTTTGCGTTAAAATTCTTTTGTTGGCATTTTTAATTGCTAATGATTTATATTAAATGGTTAAATTTAATTTTTTGTTTTGTTCAGTTTTTTTTGTTTTTTCTTCAATAATGCTAAAATATATGAATAATTAAGACTCTATAAAATACGAAGGACAGTAACTTCACAAAACTTGCTGCAACACATTTTGCGGATGTCAAATGATTCTGGTTGTAAAGCTTCTGTTATAGTATGATCCACCGATCCATTGATTCTGAAATGCAACAAAATGTATATTTCGAAAAGGTATGTCTACACAAACCCATTGAAGAATAGAAAATCTTCTACAACAGTGCTTCCGGTCTTTTCACAAATACTGCATTCATAATCACCATAAGCAAGATAGCGTTGTTTAAAATGTTGAAGAACAATGCTTTCTTCAGAACCTTCAAGATTCTTCAATTCCTGAAATGTTGAAATCATTTTAAAAGCATGTTTTTTCGAAATTGAGAAAACATACTTTATAAACTTTCTTCAAAAACAAATGTTTCGCATCTTCCATACGTTTTTGGCTGCTGACATCGCTATGTAGAAATACTTGAAGTGCATCTTCAAAAACATTTTTAACATCATATCGGTCAATTGCGCTTAAATATAATAATTAACTAAGAAATAAAATTGCGTAGTCTTACGCAGAAATTGTATTATCATTTTCAGCATCAAAGATAAGGCAAGCGGATAACACGGAATCAATAGGGCAAGTGTTCGAATAATCGCAATCATGCAATCCGCAGTGATCAACCACCAAAGGAAAGCCATTGTTGCATTGCCAACAAAACCATTCTTCATTTGAAGTTGTTGCAACACCACCACATTTATAAAATTTCCATTTATTGCAACCACTACATTCAACCATTTTTTCATTCTTTAACTTTTCATTTCGTTCTTCAGATAATAAGAAAGATGGTCGGCTGCAACAACAATATAGGGCAACTGATTTTCAAATACAAATGTTTTTTTCTTATAAATGCGAAAAAGACAAATTTTTGATGCAAACACTGGTAACAACTTTAGTAGTTTTTTCTTTCTTCCATTTATGCCTTTCAATGCCAGCTTTTTTTCCGCCTTTTCATTTACCCTTTAAGCTGAAAAGATCACACCTGGGATGTAACACCCCGCGCAAAAAAAATTTCTCTGTGTGCTGCTACTTTTTTCTTTCACTGATCATTTCCATTAGATCCCTTACTGCCAGCTGAAACATTTTTTCAAAAATGTGTCTACTTTCCCCCCCCCCCTTTTTTCCCGTCTTTTTTTTCGAATGAATTGTATATTTGCCGATCTTTCGTTTGTCCGTTTAAAATTAGAAAAAAATATGCAAATTTTTTATGTGAGTTTTTTCAGACAAAAAATGTCAACTCAAAATTAATTCAAACAAATTAGACAAAAACAAAGCACGTTTAAAAATATAACAAACACCTAAAATAAAAATTACAGCTTTATACTTCTTTTATTTTCATTGATTCTTTACTGGCAGTCCAAATGTTAAGCAAGAAATGTGATACATCTATTTCTGCTGCATTAGCATTTAAAATCCAAAATAAAGTCATAGAGTCCCTTTTAAAAACATGATCAACAAATTTGTAAAAAAACCGATGTGTTCTATCAATGCCATAACAACTCTGAAAATCAGATTTGTTGACTAATTGATCTTTTTAAAATTTAAAAAAAAAACTATTTACCAAATAATTTTCTATGTAATGAATTTTCTTTGACCTGTCAAATAAAAAATGAAGTAATTTAATTAAGTACGCTGCTTTTAAAAAAAAAAAAGTTGTAAACCAAAGCTGTAAAAATAGAAACATTTTTTCATACATGGCATTATAAGGTAGGAGACATTGTGAAGTCCAATTCATTGGGAGGCCAGATACTTCATCAAATCTCACAAAATCGCAATACATAACCCGCGGAAAGTGACCACTTTTTTTCCATCCTAATGCCATTTTAACTCCAAACAAATCATAAGACGAGCTCGAAAACCAATGTAAGAGTAACAATATTAATCCAACTGAAGAAATATTCAAAATTTTGTAAAAACAATAACAGTTAGAAAACCAATTTTTGGAATTACCTTAAACATTGTTTTTAGAAGTTAAGCAGTTTAATAATCTAACCGTAACCAAAAAAATATCGCGCTTCATTGTACTTCATTATCCCCAAAAATGATTTTGCAGCACGTTTATTATATCCAAATGTAGAAAAACAATTCATCCAACTTTTTACATAAATTCCGCTGTACCAATGGCAACTTTTCCATATCCAAAATGGGAAGCAGCAAATCCAAGATCCGATAACAAAAATAAGAGGTACCCAGTAATAAAAATTTGTGTGTATATCTTTGTGTTCCGTGGGGAAATCAATTTGGCTGGGACTAACAAAATAGAGATCAGACATTGAACCTAAATTTAATTTTCTTTACTCAGACATATATCTTGAAGCACTCACAGCGATATTTAATAAATTCATTCCATAATGGTGAATCGTAAGCATTTTCCCAACAAAAGAAAACATCTTGAGCAAACAATCGGAAGAGTATCAAGGTAGAAAATGATAAGAGGATTAAGGAAGACAATCCATGAAGAAGTCTATCAACAGAATCGTCAACACTTGAACTTCTGCTAAATTTAAATAACAGAAACGCTGTTTTTATAACACCCATTTAATAAATCAAACACATCCAATAAATACAAAGACGGAGAAATAATAAAATTTGCGCAAAAATATGCTTTTTTGTCATTTATTTTTTTCCACAGATGTGTCTGTCCTTTGTCTTAAATAAAAATCCTTTTTGCTCATTTGTTTTTTTGCACACATGTGTCTGTCCTTCGTATTTTATAGAGTCTTAATTATTCATATATTTTAGCATTATTGAAGAAAAAACAAAAAAAACTGAACAAAACAAAAAATTAAATTTAACCATTTAATATAAATCATTAGCAATTAAAAATGCCAACAAAAGAATTTTAACGCAAAACGGTTTGTTTAAAAAAATAAAAAAATATTAAAAGTCCAAATTAGGCTTTCTGTTCTATGCTTAAGCTTACTTTACCCCAAAGCATAAACTTATGTTTAAGTTGGTGCTTTAAAGTAAAAGATAAAAAAAGTTTGGAAAACTTTTTCTAAGTCCGGAATCAAAACGTTATAAACAACAATAAACTTTTTGTTAGTGTACATTTAAAGAATTTTGAGAATTTTTAAGAATTTTGAGAATTTTGAGAATTTTTAAGAATTTTGAGAATTTTGAGAATTTTTAAGAATTTTGAGAATTTTAAAAAATTTTGGAAAAAAATTCTAAGTCCTCGAACCGAACCGGGTTTTACCCACCCGAACCGGGTTTTACCCGTTTTTAACCGAACCGGGTTTTACCTAACCGAACCGGGTTTTACCCAGACCCCTTCTTTTTTTTGTTTTCATCAAATTATGCTTGAGGAGGTGGTGGTGGAGGAGGCGGTGGCAGGATGTTGAAAAATGTTGGCGTATTTGATCTTGTCATTGCAAATGCAGCCGCTGCAGCAGCAGCTACATTCAAATTAGATGTCCAGCCTCCTGAATGAGGTGGTGGCATATGTCGTGGAGGAAGTGGCGGTGGAGGAGGAGAAGTAAAAAAGCCACTGTGTTGATGTTGATATTGCCTTGGAGGTGGTGGTGGTGTTTGAGTATGACGTGGATGTCCTTGTTGCGGAGGTAAACGAAAAGGTAGCAATAAATTATTTGTTGGAGCATTATTTGTTGTTTTGATTGGATTTGAACTACTTCCATTTATTTCAGCAAGAAGTGCAGCATACTAAAAAAATGAAATTTTATTGAAGCATACAATAAAAATAAAAAGCTTACTTCATCATCAAGTTCTTTATTACACGTTGATTGATATCCTGTTCTTGGAGAAAGGCAATCTTTTGCAATATGACCACCACCACCACATAAAGTACAAATAATTTGCGCAGTCATATTTGGAGCTTCAGGACATTCATACCTAAAAATTATTGATCTTTGATTACTGTAAAACAAAAAATTGTTTACGTTTTATGTTGATCACTTCCACAATTGCTGCATCGAGTTGCAGCTAACATATCTTCATATCTCAAAGTTCCATTCAGCACAGCTAATTCTCTTAATTGACTTTGTCGAAGTGAATCATTTGCTTCAGGTCGATTAATTGCATCATCCAAAATACTTCTAATTTTATCAGCTGCCTTTTTTATTATTGCTGGATCTGTTGATGTAATGAATGCATGTAAAGGTTCAGTTTCACCCGGCATTGGACCATCACGTCGAATTGCTTTTCCTTCTTTAACAGAACCTTTTCCACGAATTATAATTCTTGCACCAGTTTCATTCTCCAATGCTTTTAAAGTATTTCCTCGAGGGCCAATTAAAAGTCCAACAAAATTGATATCATATCGATCATCTTGTGGAATCCAAATTTTTTCATATAATCTATTATTTGGTGGCCTAAAAACATGTATAAAGATGAGACAAAACGTAAAACCAAAACTAACCTATAATCAGCAGGTGGACAATAATCAGGATTGTGAACAAGCATTTTAACAATTTTTTCATGACGACGTTGTTCAAGTTCATGCTTTTTTCGAACTTCTCGAGTATTTGTTCTTTTACCACTTGAATCATAGATTGGTTCGGGAGAAGGAGATCGTTGTCGATCATCTTGATTGTTGTATTGATTTGTTCGAAGTCGACGAGTTAAATCTTCAATTTCAATTTGTACTAAAGGCAAAGAATACAGTATATCTGATAAAAAAGAAAGTAAAAACTTACAAAGATAAATTTGTGTTTGTTTTTCATCCATTTCTTGTGGGAGAATTGTTGGCATCCCCGGCACAAAAACTTTTTGTTCACTCCATCGAGATCTTTTTGTCATTGTTTTAATTACACCTAAAAATGTAACACAAAATGAACGACCGAAAAAGAAAAACACGATTTTTGCCATACATAAGCACCAGAGGAAAAAAGGGAAGATCAGGCACCTACTAGAATGCGGTAGGCAAAAGTGAACTAAAAGGCGGTAGCGGTAGTAAAAAAAAGGATTCAGAATCCACTTAAACAAAAATTTTCCTCAATTTTCAGAATCAGCATAAAATTCTGGACAGAATCGACATTTACAGTAAAAAAAAGAATTTTTTTACTACCGCTACCGCATTTTAGTAGGTGCCGAAAGATCAAAGCCTAAAGAAAGTGGAATTTTGCGGGTTTTCTCTATATACCGAAAAAGAATAATTAGAAAAAGAGTTAAAGAATTAAAAAAACAGAAAGCTCAAAAAATTAATAAAAGAGTTGAAAATCAGAGAAAAAAAGGAATTTCAAAATTTTTTTTTTGCAAAATTTCTTTCGAATTTCGCGATTGCTAAAAAGAACAGAACGCCAAAACAAATTTTTGTTTGAAATTTTTAATATTAAAGGAGGCGGACGTTTTGATACAGTTTCGTAATCTTAGATTTTCGTGATTTTCAGGCAAACTGAGAGTCTCGAAACGAAAATGCATCTTTTTTGATAAAAACAATGTAAAAAAGGGTCATTTTCGTTTCAAGACTCCCAGTTTGCCTGAAAATCACGAAAATCTAAGATTTCAAAACTGTATCAAAACGTCCGCCCCCTTTAAAAAACAATTTTAGTAAATTTTCGTTCGTTTTTTAACTTTAATTTAATTTATTCAGTCATCAAAAAGTTTTCTGTGTTTCGATAATTTCTCTTTTGCAAATTGATCTGTCTCTTTTTTGCCAGATGTTCAGCTTTGCACATTTTTCAATCATTTTCGGCTTTTGCTTTTTTTTGTATTTTTACAGATTTTATCTTTTGCTCAAAAGAAGAAATTGTTTTTATAAATATAAAAAACAAAACAAAGTTGGCTTAGTATATTTATAAATATTTGTTTGTTTAGAAGTAGTAGCAGTAGTAAAACAAAAAGATTACGAAATAAAAAAAAACATAGAAGTGTCATGTATCAAAAAATGGATGAAATCCAATAACACCATTTCCTTCTTCATTTTAATGCTTGTTTTGGCTTCAGTTTTTAACATTTTACATTATGAACTTTGTTTTAAAACACAGAATTTTGCCTCAAAAAAAGAAAAAAGCTTTTTTTGGGGCAATTTTAAAATTCTTACACATATAAGTTTCTTAGCAACTTTTATTCATTCAAGGTTGTTACCTTGGAACAAATTTTAAAAAAGTTTTTTTAAAAAACGTCTTTGTTTTTAAAGTTGTTTTTTTAATGACACAAAAATCAGCAGTAACAACTTTTTTTATTTTTACCAAAAATAATTACTTTCCATTAATTTTGTAATAAAGATTGTATTTTACAATCTTAAAAAATCAATCATTTTTTATTACTCTCTTTTTTTGAACTTGATGTTTGTTTTTTTTTTCCATGATTCATAGCCTCCTCTCAATTTTCTAATAAAAATGGCTTTAAAAAAACAACTTTTTTTGTTACACCTTTTTTTATATATTTTTATAACCCCGATCTTTGCATCTCTCTTTTTTGCTCGAAAAAGAAAGAGTATAAAAGCAATGAAAAAATGATTATTTAGCTATGATATTTCGAGTTGCTGCAATGTCCGGACAAAAACACCATCAACGCCATCAATCTGGTCATGGTCATGGCCATGGTGGTATTCCAGCACCAATGAAAGAACTTGAAAATGAATTGAATGAAGAACAACAAAAAGAATTTAAAGCTATCTTTCAAGATGATTCTCTTTCAAAAGAACAGCGACGACAAAAAATTAAAGAATTTTTTGAAAAAATTGGTGGTGAAACTTTGGTAAATTTATTTAGAATAAAAAAATGTGCCCTTTTCAAACGTTGTTTTTTTATAGCTAAACTTTAAAAAATCAGGGAATCTTTGAAGTGGTTTTGGTTTTTTTTTTCTAGTCATTTTGAAACAAAAATAACGCGCTTTAGTTTGTCCCTGATTTTCAGGTTCAGTTGTATTTTAATACAATTAAAATTTATAAATAAAAATAATTTGCTAATGCTATGACATAAAAAAGTGTCGTGGCATTTTTAAAGTTAATCAAATTATGGCATTTTCGATTAAAGTGAGACACTTGCCATAAAAAAAAGATTTGATTAATTTTAAAAATGCCACGGCACTTTTTTATGTGCTATTTTAAAAGGTTTGATATATTTTTTATTTTAACTTGTTTTTTTCGAAATGGGATGACAATCAAAAAAATATATCAAAATAGTTCGACAGTTATCCCATATTTTTTAATATATCCCATTCCTTTAAAATCTCTCCAAATCTTTAATATCCCTTTTTTATCCATTTTAGGCAAAATATAATAATGCAAAAGAAAAAATGGAAACACTTCGTTCAGAAAAGCGTGCAAAATTTGAAGAAAAACTTAAAAATTCATCTGAAGAAACAAAAAAACATTTTTCAAAAGCTAAAGAAATTAAAAACGATACATCTTTAAGCCGGGCTCAAAGTCATGAAAAGATTAAAGCTCTTTTCGATTCCCTTCCAGACAAAGTTAAAGAAGAAGTTAAATCCATTAAACCACATTGTGGACCATGTGGACCTGGACATGATCATCATGGTCGGCATCAACATTAAAAAAAATTGTGAAATAAATGTAATCCCACTTTTGTAATAAAATTTTTTAAATCTTAATTTTATGTTAAAAAAAAAATTTCATAATTGGGTTAAAAATATTAATAAAAAAAAGTTTTATAAATTAAACGGACTTTTTCATAGTTTTTTCGTTTTAAACATATTTTTTTTTGAAAATGGCATAAAACCTAACAATCAGGGTCTTTTTTCTGTTGTTCTTTTACCTGATTTTCAGGTTTATGCCATTTTGAAAAAACATATTAAAATGAAAACCGATTAATTTTTTTTAAAAACATGAGTTTAATAAAATTTTCGAATTATTGATTTTTTATATTGTATTTACCAGCAAAACTACGGTAGTTCTCAAAAAAGTTGAAAATCTAAGTTACAGTGCAAAAATTAATAAATAATTAATTGTTCTCTCTAAACATTTTCTCAAAGAATTATTATGGCCAATTAAATCAAAATGAAATAAAACAAATACAAATTTTTTATGCTTCTTATTTTTTGTTTATTTTTTGAGAAAATATCAGGGAATAAAAAATAAGACAAATGAAGTGCCAATGAAATTTTTTTTACAAAGTAGTATCTATTAACTTCTTATTGTGCGGACATATGTGAGTGCATAAGAATGGAAAAACAAGACTGAAGAGAATAAACAGGTTTAGCATATACTCGATCATAAAGGTCACAAAATACGGCATAATAAGCACTACATACAATTTGTTCATTCTTATGCACTCATATATGTACACACAGTAAGAGGTTAGCAGATGCTACTTTGCAAAAATAAAATAAAATTTTCCTTCACTTCATTTATCTTAGTTTTTATTCTCTAAAAAGGTGCTGCTTTTGAAGACTATGGATTATACATTTGATAAGCCACGTCACCAATATTTTTCATTACCATCTGCTGTTATTTATTACCTATGGAAATTCCCTTTATCACGTAATGGCCTTCAGAAACTCCAACAAATATGCAAATATTTTTTTTCCAAGAAACATGTCTTAATTGTTGACAAAGATGTTGTTTGGAACAAAGATGATGTAAGTGCTTATGTGTTATAATAATATGAAATCACACATTGAAACACTTAAATTACCACAAAACTCGTATTACTGGTTTGGAAGACACATGACTTTGTACCATTGTTGTATCCGACAGATACACAAATAATAATAACAGCAATATTTATTACAGCAGAATAGAATAAACGGAGAAAAGGCCGAATTAGCGTCTAACTCCTAGCACAAGCTCAGCAATAATAAAACTAAGAATGAGAAGACAGCACTATCGCAAATAGGCTGAACGTTCTCGAACAACAACGAAGACCAACGAATAATAACGTTGTTACATTCGTGGTGAGAATCTTAACCTAACAACAGAAAGTATTAATACCCTAATACCAGGGTTCCAACAACCATCCAACTAAAATACTTTTCAAAAATATTTATCGTTGTACAGTATACGAATTGATAATGATAGATTCAAGCATTACTTTTGATGAATTTAAAATTTTAACTAAGGAAAATACCATCAAATACTTTGCTAAATATTCTTCTTCAATACAGTATCCTGACAGAAAAACATGTTTCCCTCATTACTGTTTTACAAAATCTTCCAACTATAAATCAACTGAGATACGATGATTGCTCTGGAATATATTCCCGTGAAATATTACAAAGATTGAATCAACTAAAGTTTAAGAATAAATTTTTAAGATTTACGTTTCATTTTCACAACGTTAGTGATACATTTGATGCTTCAAAGTTGTGTGAATTTTTTAAAATGAATGTGATAGATGCTTATTCCATTTTGTTTGATCGAAAGTCCGTTAGCGCTCAAAATGCATTTACACTCTTTAAACTTGCTGCAAATAAAATGTTCAATGATGAAGATAAAAACAAACCCGAAATTTCACTTAGACACAGCTATAAACGTAAGTGATACAGCTATGTATATTTTTTTTTGGACTGCTGCTAGCCCGAACACTAGCCGAATTTTTGAGGGTGGTTTTTGTGGTGCACATTAAAGTGTGTTAACACAGTGCTGGTTTACAAGAAAGCCTTCATATGATTATTTTATAGAGTGTTCGAAGGGTTGGTATTCGTTTTAACCTCGGATCCACCGAGCATCCACTTTTTACGTCTTGGTGCTGACGGCTGGAATTCGTTTTAACCTGGGTTCCACCCATGGAATTCATTTTAACCTCGGATCCACCGAGCACCCAGCCCCACCGCCCCAATGGCTGCTGAGGAATCCAACCCGGGATCTTCCGGGTTTTCATCAACAGCACGTCCGAGGGGGAGTCCGAACCGGGATCCTTCCGGTCGACATTCCTCAGCACTAACCACTAGGACAAGGAGGCGGCATAGGACAAGGAGGCGGCAGTATATTAAAATTGTGTTATCTTTATTTTTTCAATTTTGGTTTAAAAACAATATTCTTTACAAAATTGTTTAGTTTTCTTTTTTTAGAAGAAAAGATATAAACATTTTAAAAGGTATTTTTGTAATTGTATTTTTTTATTATTTGTTATTGAATAAATTATTTTACAAACATGAACGGGAGATAAAGCACTTTGGTTAAAGCAGAAGCTAAAAATTTAATTTTGTTTTCACACTCTATATGAAAAATGCCGTATATAACGAATAGCTGAACGAAAGTGATATAAAAATTTAAGTAGTAAAGATTTAGATATTTTCGAATCAAATATCAAAATTTTGCTTGAATTTTATTTTTATTTTTGCAAAAACATGAAATTTCAACGTTCCAAAATTTATTGTATTAAAAGACAATTTAAAAAAAATTTATTTGGAAATGTCTAAAACAACTCGACCTTTAATTTGGCATCAAATAATTACTATCCTTTAAACACATTTCGGTTTTTTTCAAAATAAAATGTTTTATCAATCATAAAATTGTTTAATTTTTGATCTTTCATTTTTTAAGCTTTTTTCAACAAGAAAAAAGTATATCATTTTTGAAATCAAAATTGATTAAAATTTGAGATTTTTTGATTTGTTCATTTTAGCATTTAAAAAAAAAAGAATTTTCAATGAAAAATTACTAAAAGTTTTTTTTTCAGTAAAAAACTTCCGTATTACCTTAAAAAAAATTTATAAAAATTGTTTCACCTTTTTTTTCTTAATTTTTGTATAGTTATTACCTTTTTTGAGAGATTACACATCGTGACCAAAAACTTTTTTTCTCTCCCATTTCTGTTCCAAAAAAACACTTTTGCAACAAAAAAAAACTTTTTTTTCTGATCGGTCGATATAATATAAGACCGACAAACATGTTTTTTTATTATATCTTTTTTATACAGAATGTAATGTAATATTTCTTATGAGAAAGAAATAGAAAGGTCCACCTCCCACCTTTTTTTTCTCTCTGTTCATCGATTTCGAGTGGATACAAGGATACACAAAGATACACTACAAAAAATGAAAAAAAAAGGCGGTAATAAAGATAAATATAAATGCCAAGGCATTTTTTTTCATTTCGGTCAGTGTCTTACATTTGTGTTGAACACATTCTTCTTTTTTTGCAGTTTGAGTTTTTCCTAGTTGTTAAAATTATTTGGAATGTTTCATAGTGCTGCTCGAATTCGTTACGGTAAGTAAATTTTTTATTCAATAATTATTTAAAATGGAAAAGTGAAAGAAAAAAATGATTATTAGAAAAGTACCTAAATTAAAAAAAGTTTTGACAAATTTTCTGAAAGTTTGTAAAAAAAATTTTTGTTGCTCAGCAAAAACATATTTTTTCATGAAAACTGAAATCAATTTTGAGTAAAACAGTGTGGACGGTTTAAAACATTTATTATTTCAACGTCTTTTTTCGAAATGGCATAAACCTGAAAATCAGACAAAAGAACAATAGAAAAAAACCCCGATTTTCAGGTTTATGAAATTTAGAAAAAAGACGTTAAAACGAAAACATTATAACTTTTTCTAAAAGTTTTAGCAATACTACAGTAATAAAAAAATTGAATTTTTTACGTCACAAAAATAAAAAACAAAAAACCATTATTACAATATTGTGTTGTAATATTTTTCCCATGTGATCATACTTTTTTTATCGCGTTTTTCTCTCTTTTTTGTAGTACAAAAGTTCCAATGAACAGTTTTTTTCTTATTTTATTTTCATTAAAAAAATATAATTGATGACCTTAAAAGGGTTATGTTTTTTACAGTAACTTTTCCTTTAATTTTTTAGTGATAAATTGATTGTAAAAATTTATTTTATGTTTGTTAAATACATGATTTTCTTGATTTTAAACTTTAAAGGTAGCAGTATTTTGTATTTTGTATTTTTCATTTTAACGTTTTTTGGCATAAAACCTGGCAATCAGGATCTTTTTCTATTGTTCTTTTGCCTGATTTTCAGGTTTATGCTATTTTGGAAAAAAAAACATTAAATTGAAAAAATATATCAAATTGTCCGCTCCCCTTTAAGGGATGATATATTTATTTTGAGGATAGTCTTTTTTTTATGTTTCTATTGAACACTGTAAACATAAAAAGAAAACATTAAATAAAGCAAGCTTTTGCAATTTTATTAAAGCCATAAAACTTGTTTTATTATATTTCTTTAAAAAACGCGTGCTTTCCACATTTTTTTGGGTGAAAACTTATGTTTTGAAACTTTTTATTTCTACCACACTTAATTACTTTAAAAAAAACGTGTTCATACGATAATCAATCAAAACAAACTTTTTTGAGGTTGCAAAAATCAAAAAAGTTCATTTTTGAAAAAAATATCACGAGCCAAAAAAAAATCAAAATATTTTGCAATTTTTGTTATTCATTAAAATTTTTTACTATTTACGTCATTTTTAGATATTCCCCAACATGATTGTTTAAATTTTACTGAATTCGTTCGAAATTGTTTTCGTAAAAAGTCAACTGATACCAAACCTGTCATTAATGAAAATGGAACACGAAAAGAAATGATGCCATAAATTTTTGTCTAAAATCTCAAGAAAAAATTGGCTTTAATAATTAATTAAAAATTCAATATGTAAATATTATTACTGTAAATATTTGTTTTTTGCAATACCACTTTTTTTATTTATTGTTTTTTAAAAAATCCAATGTTAATAATATTCAAAAAAAATATAAATGCACTTTTTAAATCCGGATTTCATAATATCCTTTTTTTTATCCCATTCTTAAAACATTTTCATCATTCATTTCTGAAATTTTGGAAAGTTTTGAAATTTCAGGAGTAACAATTTTTTGATCAACTCCAAAATTTGCTGAAATCCAATGAGCTGTTTTTTTAATTCCTTCAGAAGGTAAAAATTCTGGCCGATAATCCATTGTAAGCTGTTGTTTTCGATTTGAAAATCCGTATCCAAATGCAAAAAGGAATCGAAGGGCAGAACGAGAAAATTCTTTTCCAATTGATTTTAAAGTTTTTCCCAGTAATCGTTCTTTAAATTCATTTAAAAATGTTGATAAAAATGTTAGGTAATAACTTCCAGATGGAATGAAAGAATGTCCAGCAGCTTCAAGCAATGGCCCAAAAAACTAAAATTAAATTATTTAAATCAATTACGAATTAAATGGAGGATAAAGATTTGACATGTTTTTTTTCTCGAAATAGCATAAACCTGAAAATCAGGCAAAAGAACAATAGAAAAAGATCATATTTTCAGGTTCATACCATTTCGAAAAAAATATATTAAAATGGAAAATATATCAAAATGTCGAAAGTATTTTTCGTAAAAAGATAAATTTTTTTGTTAAAAATTTTTTAAAAAAATGAATTAAAATTTGTAAAAAATAATGCTTAATCAAACTTGTTTTTTTGACTTTTGTTAGCTGAATCAATTTAATTTTTCAAAAGTATTTTGAAAAATGCTAAATTTCGAGTTGCGCTTTTTTATGTCATTTAAATATTTAAAAATTTAAAAATATTTATAAAATGTAACTTTTCATGATTTTAGCTTAAAAAACAAAATTTAATAAATTACATCTACTCAAATTTTGTTTCCTTGCCCTGTCAAAAAGCTATCCAATTTTCTCATTTAAAAAATGTCTCAACTCAAAATTATTTTTTGATATTTTTACATTAGGGATGTGCAGAAGTACTTCCGGGGAACACTTTTCTGCAATTTTTCCTCAATTTTTTTTAAATAATACATTTTTGATCTACTTTTTATCACAGCTTAAATCTGTCCAAACAGAATTTAAAGGGGGCGGACCCTTTGATCCATTTTTAAAAAAAAAGGATTTCGAAATATTTCTTTTCTTTCCAACCCTTCGATATTCGTGATCAGGGTCACTCTTGAAACGAAAAAATATTTCCTTTGTTAAAAAAATAAAAACAATGGAAGCTGCATTTTCGTTTCAAGAGTCACCCTGATCACGAATATCGATGGTTTGGAAAAAAAAGAAATATTTCGAAATCCTTTTTTTTTTAAATGGATCAAAGGGTCCGCTTCCTTTAAATATATGCTTTTATTTAAAAATTAGAGCTTAATTCATTTTTTAAACAAAATTTCGTTCAGCACTTCCGCCACAATGGGAGCGAAAATAAGCTCTAGTTTTTTAATAAAAGTATATATTTAAATTCTTTTTAGACAGATATAAGCTATAATAAAAAGTAGATCAGAAATGTATTTTTTTAAAAAAACAATCATTTTTTAATATTGAGAAAAAATTTGCGGAAAAGTGTTCCCCGGAAGTACTTCCGCGCATCCCTGTTTTTTAAATATTTAAATAAATAGCTCATATCTTCTATTTAATGTTTTAAAATATGCAACCCATAATCGCAATAAACACTGTTTTAAAAAAACAATTAAAAGCCGAACCTCATTTATTTTAATTGCTTTTGTATCTTCCATACAATAAAAATAGTCTCCATTACATCTTTGCGGCTCAGCAATTAAAGTTTTCATGCAACATTCAAGTACACCTGCTAAATTCCCGGCATAAATCTAAAAAATTTTATTTTTTTTTAAACGTGACAAAAAAAAATGAAAAAAGTTGGAGACCAATTTTCAAAAACTGATGAACTTTGTTTCCGTTTACGCAAAAAAAAACAAGTTTTATAAAAAACTGAATTTTTTATTACGTTCGATTACGTACGTATTTTTTTATTGATCTTTTCAAAGGAAGTGAATTAAAAGTATTTTTTTAAAAATGCTAAAATAATCAGATCAAAAAATTCTCAAATTTTGATCAAATTTGATTTCAAAAATTTTATTTTTAAAACCGCTTAAAAATGAAGAATCAAAAATTAAACTAATTTTAATTTTTATGATTAATAAAATAATCTCTTTTATGGTAAAATTGAAAATGACAAATATATTCTTTAAAAAACATTTTTAATAATTACAAAATTATTTAATGGTAAAAATGTGATGAAAGAAAATATTTTTAATGATGCAAGTTATTTTGCAGAATTAATGTTTTTTAATCTTAATTCGTTAATATGCAAATTATTATCATGGTAAATGTTTTGTTAAAAGTATAAATATAAAAAAAAGTACAGAAAAATAAATAAAATCTTCAAACAAAAAACTTTTTAAATTTTTAAATATGCAAAAAATGAGGAATTAAAAATTAATTTGTTCAACAAATTTATATTTATTTAATTTTTTTTGCTTTTTGCAGGCCATGTATTTTTGAGAAAATGTTCAGAGAAAAAAATTAATTATTTTGATTGTTGCATTTTAGCTTATTTAAAGGAGGCGGACCCTTTGATCCAGTTTTAAAAAAAAAAGGATTTCGAAATATTTCTTTTTTTTCCAAACCATCGATATTCGTGATCAGGCAAACTCTTGAAACGAAAATGCAGCTTCCATTGTTTTTATTTTTTTAACAAAGGAAATATTTTTTCGTTTCAAGAGTCACCCTGATCACGAATATCGATGGTTTGGAAAAACAAAGAAATATTTCAAAATCCTTTTTTTTTAAAAATGGATCAAAGGGTCCGCCTCCTTTAATCTGGTCTCACTTTTTTTTAAGGGAGCGATTGAACGGTTTGATGCATTTTTCATTTTAATATGTTTTTCTTGAAATGACATGAACCTGACAATCAGGGTCTTTCTCTATTATTCTTTTGCCTGATTTTCAGCTTTATGCCATTTTTGAAAAAAACACGTTAAAATAAAAAATGCATCTTTAAAGAAATTTTTAAGAATAGTTCAATTTTTGAAGCTAACCCACAACATTTTTAAACAATCTCCATCCAAACTTACATATTGAAACATTCCACGTGAAGATCCTTCAAAAAATGGAATACAACCCTGATGCCGTTGACAAACATTTAAAAATGTTTCCATCATTTTTATATCTCCTTCACCGTAGACAAATGTGGCACGTGGAAAAACTCCTTGAAGATTTTGTTCACCATTTTTCAGCTTTCTTCCAACAGATTTACGTGCAAAAATTTCTCCTCGAATTTTTGTTTCTCCATATTCTCCTGTTAAAAATGTTTTTGGAATTCCAGAATAATTATCTTCACTTAAACCATAGTTTTCTTCAAGTTCAAGATTTGCATATGCATCTCCCAAATATACAAGGTATTGAACATTTTCGGCAATCATTGCTTCAATCAGAGTTTCAGTAGCTGAAAAATGGAAAAAGGGCTTTAAATGGATTTATCAAAGTTTTATTAAAGGAGGTGGACGGTTTAATGCATTTTTTATTTTAACGTTTTTTTTCGAAATGGTACGAATCTGACGATCAGGGTTTTTTTCTATTCCTCTTTTGCCTGATTTTCAGGTTCCATGACATTTTGGAAAAAACGTTAAAAACGAAAAATGTTTAAGAACTTCCTCAAAGTATTAAAAGATCCAAATTTTTTTATTTCGAAATACATTGAAAGATCCTGATTCAGGGACATTAGATGAATTAAATGGTCTCATATGGAAATCTTTTAGGATTTTTTGTTTATTTCCAAGTATTTTGAAATAAACAAAAAATTTGTGGTTTTTAGCAAAAGATCTTCGCCGTCAATAAACCCTGATTGTCTTAAATGGATCTTTTCAAAATTTTCCATTTGAGACTGACAAAGCAAAATGAATCAATTACTTAAATCTCCCAAAAAAATCTCTAAAAACCCCCACTTACCTTCAATATTATCCCTAATATATGCTTCTGAAATTTCGACATCTTTTTCAGGATCAAATAACATTTCAAATCTTTTTCGTCCCAAATGAAAAACAACATTTTTATTTTTTAGCACAGATTTAAGACTTTCCAAATTTGTTAATTCACATTGTTTATGAAAAATTGGAATATTTTCAGGATATCCTAAAAAAATTATTTTTGGATTTTTAAAAACATTTTTTTAAAAATTTATTACTCAAATATTTTTTTGGAAAAGGTTTTCTATCAATTGTTGTAATCTCTTCAATATTATTTGTAAGAAAATTTTCTTGCAAACGTTTAATTAAATGTTGTGCAATAAATCCACTTCCACCAGTAATTACAACTTTAACCATTTTTTTTTACTGCTAAAAAGTAGGCAAAAAATGGAATTAATGAACTTTTGAACAATAATTAATATTACAGTATTAAAAAAAAGACGGTGAATAACGGAAAAATAAAATTTAAAGGGAGCATGACGTTTGGCATATTTTTTATTTTAACGGTTTTTTTCGAAGTAGCATAAAACTGAAAATCAGGGTTCTTTTCTATTGTTTTTTTTTTGCCTGATTTTCAGGTTTATGCTTTTTTCGAAAAAAAAACACGTTAAAATGAAAAATATCAAACCATCCACTCCCTTTAATAATAATAAAACTTTTTACAAATTAAATAAATGAAACAAAAAAGAGCAAAAACAAAATTGATCAAAAAATACCCCAACTTTAACGCTACAAAAACTATAGAAAATGAAAAAAAAATAAAAGTTAAAAAACATTAACCATCCAAAAACAAGAAAAAATTGCGGTGACCATAGTTCTTTCTTTAAACTTTAACGTTATTTTTGATTAAATTTGTAAAAAATACAAAAGGTAGAAAAAAAAGTTATGCACTATCTTCGTTGAACAAGTTTTAGTTTAAAAAAATCCAGAAATCTCAAAAAGATCAAGTAAAAATTGAATCAAAAAAAAGTGAAATTAACAAAAAAAAAAGTTGCTACGTATTAAATTTTTCAAAAAAGCAGCGGTCAATTAAAAATATTAACACTACAAAGAAAAGAGACAAAAAGAAGAAGGACGTCTCGACGTAATTTTCCTAAAAAACTTTAGTTAAAAATTTGAAAAACTTTTTTCATTTTGGTTTCTTTTTGAAACTTTTTTTTTATTATAGATGACGTGAAAAAAGGAACTAACATAATATTTTTTGTCCAACAATAAAAAGTGAGGACACATCATTGAATGCAAAATCATGAAATTGATCCAATCATTTCTCTTTTTCATCCTTTAAATCGGCAAAAAAGAGGGTCATTGGATTCAAGGTTAATTTACTCTATTTTATTTAAAAGAGTCTCAAAAAAAATGAGGAAAAAGTTTCAAGTGTTGAAAAAAGACGAGAGAGACGAAAAATACCCATTGTAAAAAACAAGGATTTCAAAAGCGGCTTCCTAAAATACTCATCAGGATTCTGTGAAATAAAAAATTTCGAAATCGAAATATTTAAAAATGAAATCAGATATTTTCAACATTTTTCGAAAATTGCTTTAAAAAAATTCTGAAAAATTTTTTTAAATATACTATTTGAAACTCTTAAAAAACACCAAATTAAAAAGAGCCCAAAAAGCAAATTTAAATATCAAAATCGAAATGAAAATTCTAAAACCGAAATTTCGTAGAGCTCCGGTACAAATTTTATCATCCTACAACTGACATCCTTAAATTTGCGCTAATCAACCAAAAATTAAACAAATTTTAAGACTCTTTAAATCAAAAGACATCCAATTAAATCCCGTTTAAATCCAATAAAAAATGTCCGCTTTTAAAACTCACGCAAAAAAATTGCACGAGTAAAAGTTTTATGCTTTATCAAATGTAATAATCTGCATGAAACTTCATATTTATCTCTTTTCCTCTTTTCACATATCTTTTTTTTCTGTCGCATTATATTAAATGATGACCTCATTTCTGTCCACTTTTGAAACATACATATATAAATTTTTATTTTTTTCTTTTAAAGCAAAAAAATATGAATTATAAAAACATAAACACTGACAAAATTTACAGAAAAATTCAATACAGTACAAACAACAACAACTAAAACGAATATATTAATAAATTAATACATACCCATTTTTCTTTTTTGGTTTCTAAACCCATCCATCTACTGCAAGTTTGATAAAATCCAAATGTGAAGTTTCATTTCGAAGATTTTTAATTATTTCATCCAAAGAATTTGTTTCAAGAAGTTTTTGAGCTTGTTTTTGAATACTTTCAGTTGAAGATGTTGCTCGTTCAGGAATATATCCAAGAATTTCTTCAAGAATTTCTTGATCATTCAATGTAAAATCCCGTTGATGTTGATATTGGCATTCACCATCATTACAAATTCCTAAAAATTTTTAATTTAAAAAATGTTGAAGAAAAAATCAAAATCACCGAAAAGTTCAAAATAGCATAATTCAATATTTGGATCATTTTTATGACGAAAACGTTCAATGGATTTTTTAATATCATATTGAGGTGAAAGTCTAAAAAGGCCACAAATCTTACGGTAAAAGTAAAAACTTACATAAAATTTCGAACAGCTATCCGTGGACTATTAAACAAAATTTCTTGTTCACGTATTTCAAAGTCATTTAAACGTTTTTCTTCAGGAACTAATCGAGGCTTTTTAAATTGACCATTATTTTCAGAAGGTGTTGCACGTTTCAATGGATTAATTCCAGCATTTTCTTTATCGACAGAATTTGGTAGAGGTGTTAAAGCTTTAACAGGTGAAAAAGATTTTGAGCTATCATTTTCATTAGAAATTTCTTTGATAGGAGAATGATTTGAAGTCGACGAAGCAGTATTAGGATCTCTGCCATTTCTTTTTTTATTAAGAGCAATGGTAAATTCTTTTTTCAATCCAAGAACGTCTTTCATTGTTGGAACAATTTTAGGCTTTTCTGTAACAGCTGAAGGAAGTACGGTAGAAATATCAGAAAGTGACTTGAATAGTTTCGGAGCAGAAGAAGCTTTTTCGGTGGTAACAGGTACGGTAGAATCATTAACAGGTTTCCATGTTTGAACAACTGGTGAAGGATTGACAATTTCTTCCATAACTTTTCCATCATTGCCATTGAGATTCTTTTGTTGCTTTTTTGGTGGATCATTTTCATTTCCAACATCTTTCTTCTTTTCATGAAGTGAAGGAAATAGTCGCTCTTTCTTTTTCATTTGTTCCAAAAGTTTACGCCGTAGCGCTTCTTCTCTTTCAAGGCCTTCATCACCTGCAGCAGGATTAGAAGCTAAAAGATATCAATTAACCCCATGAATCAAAAAGTAAAATACTTACTTTCTTTTCTGACACGTCTTCTAGATCGACGAGAAGGTACAACAATATGTGGTAAAGGTTGAATACCAAAACGAGCTTGAAACATTCTTCTTAAACATTCTTTTTCAAACGCTTTATCAACAAACAATTGTCTTTCAATTCTTTTTGGTGATTTTGCAACAGAAGCAAAAGGGGGAGCATTCATACTTTGATTAAATTCAGTTCCAGGATCTTCAACTAAATTCTTTAATATTTCAGCAAGTTCTGATGCTTCATTAGGTTGTTTTTCACGGACATCAATTCTAACTGGAGCGGGTGCAATTACTTCTTCATCCATGACAGATAATTCATTCAAAATTGTAGTAACACGATTTTTAAAATTGCTACAAATCTTCTTTTGCTTTTTCTTACCATCACTTTTTGTTCTTGATAAAGATTTTCGAGCTTGACGTAAACTTTGTCGTGAGACTTCGCCCATTGATCTCATTATTGTATTCATTCGTTCATAATGATGATTTATCATTAATTGACAAGTTTCCATTTCTTTCTAAAAACGACATGATTTAAGTAAAAAAATATAATAATGTACCACAAGTCTTTGCCGTTTATCCAATTCATCATGCATTTCTTTATTATGATGAATAAGCTTTCTTCGAAGTTCATCAAGTTCTTTTGCATCTTCTTCAAATTCTGATGAGGATGAAGATGCTGATGATTCATGATTTAAATTTTCAAGAAGAACAGCTTGAATATGTTGAAGTAAATCTTTGGTAAACTTCTTTTGCACTCTTTTTACAGGAATTGCAACTGGAGGTGGTTTTTCAGCAACAGTTTCTGTTAAAGGTGGTTTTTCAACAGCAATTAAAGAAGGTCTTTGAGCAATTGAAGGTGGTTCATCAACAGTATTTAAATCAGGTCTTGCAGTAACTGTAAGTGGTTCTTTAACAGGTGTTTGTCGTGGCACAATATACATTCCAGGTTCCATAACATACGGTATTGGTGATACAAGCACTCCAGCGGGCGGCGATGCATCATCCGATTCTTCCAAAGGTTCATCAACAAACATAACACAACTTTCCATAATCAATGGTGATTCAATAGGTGATATATCCATATCAATTGATTGACGAGAAGCAAGTTGTCCAGAATAGTTTCCTCGACGAATGGAATGACCAAAATCAGGTCGAAAATGTTCAGCCATATTTTTGGATCTGGAATAATAAAATTTACATTGCAACGAATAAATTTTACAACACACGTTTTTATAGGAACTGCAGGTGGTGGTTGCTGTTGATAAAGATGTTGTTGCTCTTCATCGCTATCTAATTCACCTTCTTCTCTCTCTGACATTTTGAAGGAATAATAAAACAGACGGAGAGAAAATTTTGTAAAAATGGGTTAAAGCTTAAAGCTGCATAATACACAAGGAATTTAAAATTATATACAAAAGAAAACAAACTTACAACAATTTGTAAATGCGAATGAAATAGCTTTTTTTACGAAAAAATTAAAGCAGCGTTAAAAAAATAAAACTAAAAATGTCATTGTCACTCGACAACATTTTGCCAAACACAAACTTTATCAAAAAACTTTTAAAATACTGTATCTAAATTTGCTTTTCAATCTAAAAAATAGTATGTTTAATTTTAAAGATGTTAGACATATTTTTTATTTTAAATTTCATGAACCTGAAAATCAGGGTCTTGTTCTTTTGTCTGATTTTCATGTTCATGCAATTTTGGAAATGGAAATCAAATTATAGATTTCAAAAACAAAAAATTTTGGCATAAAAATTTATTTTTAAAATAAACTACAAAAAACACTATATTCTTTTTGCAAAACAAACAATACAAAAAATAAACAAAAATGAGACCATTTTTTGAAAAAAAAAATATTAACAATTTTTGCAGTATACATTTTTTATCTTCCATTCAATATAAATACATTCTAAATAAAACATTTTAACACCTTCACGAATTACTACTACTAATTTTTAAGAAAGTTTTCTTTTAAAGGTTTTTCTTGAATTAACTTTTGTTCTTCTTCCACCAGCATTTGGAATAAATTTTCGAATATTTTCTTTATCATCAATATCAGCTAAGCTAAAAGGACGTAGAATACCATCATACATGATTTGTTGAGGTTCTTCCAATTCTACACGATATCTATGTTTTTTAACTTTTCCACAATAATATACTGGATATTTTTTATCATCCCATGAAACAGACATTAAAGACCCATATATATGATTCACTTTATCACATGACATTTCATTGCATTCACATCTTACAACATCTGAAGGTGGAACATCATCTGAACATGAACCATCAAAAAAATCAACAGAAAGATTTTCTTCTGTTGATATACTGTTTACATGCCCTTTATTCCATACACCATTCATATTTACTTCAACATAATCACCAACATTGAGTTCAGTTTCATCAATATAAAAATCTGGTGTATCTGAAAAATATGAATTTTGTAATAAATTTTTCACCTTAAAATATTTTTTACCTGTACTATGTGCTGCACAAATTGGAACAAGAATATTTGGATAATCACGTCTTTCATAAATCATTCCAAGTAACTTTCCACATGTTGCATGAAAATGTCGTGGAAATGGATCTGTTGTACATGAGGCACAAGTAAGTAAACCTTCACCATGTTTTCCACATAATTCACATTCAAAACTTTTTGGTGCTCCTGTATACGTTGATGGAACACCAAGATATTCTGTTTCCAATTGAAAACTAAAAAATTTAAAATATTATTAGCTTATTAAAAATGCCATTTAAAACAATACCCAAATGGATTAGATAATTCTTTTCTCATTTTCATTTTGCTGCCATCCCATGGAAGACTTTTTTGTGAAGTTAGTGAACAGCTCAAAGGAGTTTTAGAATCCTTTGATGAAATAATTCTTGTTCGTCGATTTAATATAGCACAAATAACATGAGCGAATTCATTTTTATGAAACATTCCAGAAGCTGAAGGAATAAAGGCACCACCTTTCATTGGACAAAAATGGCATACAGTTGTTTCAATAAGTTCTTTTGAACGATTTTTACATCGAAAACATTTCCATTGTTCTCCAGGGGCTTGATGAAAGAAATCCATAAGTACTATAAAAGAATAAACATTTGTTGTTTAAACAATTTATTGAAAAACTTACTTTCTCCATCATTCAAAGGTACTTGTGTATAACATTCTTTATGAACAACAACATTACAAACTGAACATGTTAGAAGTTCATCATTACATGGATATCTTGCAGGATTATCACCAATATTTGCTTTGCATTTATGATACATTTGATGAGTTGTATATTTTGAACTTCTAAAAAAAGACATTGCGAAAAAATTCATGGAATCATGAGAACAAACTTTTCAGGAACATTAAATTCAATTTTTGCTTCTGAACGAATATTTAAATCTGGAACAAAATATTGGCAAATAGAACAATGTGGCCATTGACGACTAAATCGGTGAGAATCAATAAATAATAATTTCTTTATTTTTTTAGAAACAAACCTTTCAACTTGATTAAAATGTTTTTCATGATGAAAGGATGGTCGATTTGAAAATAAAGATGCAAGATGATCTTTTCGAGATTTTCCTTTGAAAAATTGTGCTGAAGTATTTAAAGCATGTAAGGCATCAGCTTCACAAACACCAGGAAAAAGTTCAAAAAGTCGTTGTGTTGTAACACCCTTTTTGATGTCATCTAAAAAAGAAAGAGATTAAAGTTCAGGATACAAACTAGAGAGGATGAAAAAAGGGAACATTTTTATATAAAAAAAAACCACTGACCTTCTCGACAACTTGGTCTTCTTTCATACCAATATTTATGCCATGCAGCATATTCTTCTTTTCTGAATTTTAACATGAAAGGTCTCATATCAATTTCAACTTTATCTCGTGTACAATTGCATAAAGTACAATTTTTGCCATAATCAATCCAACGATCTAATCCAAAATTTGTTGCTTCAGCGACTAAAAAAACATTTGCAAAATGTAAAAAGGTTGCTTTAAAAAAATTTACCATTGAATCCTGCATTAAAGCCCATATGAAATCCTCGAGGAAATGTGATAACAAATTCCCCTGGGTATTGAACCATTGTTCCATATGGAATACCATGTCGATCAAGAACAGCTGGTGAAATCATACAAGTTTTATGTCGTAAAAATCCTTTACATGCAGCACTAAGTTCTGGGAATAATTGTGCAGCTAATCTTTCAAATCGATCAGCAGATTCTGGTGGAATTGCATACCAAAATTTTGGATCACCAACATGAACATAATTAATAGAATAGAGATCCATATCTTCAGCATGCCATGGAAAAGTTGTTTTATACATTCCATAATACAAAAATGGAGTATTGACACCTTTGATTTGAATCTTAAAGGTATTAAATAATGAAACATTGATGAAAACAGAGAAAAAAAACTTACATTTTGTTCATTTAAAATATTTAAAAGTGTTCCAAGATTTGTTTGATTTCCAAGATTCCAATATTTTGTTGATTGATCATATAAAGTTCCAGGGCTATCAGCACCATAAATAGGTTCACCAACAGCAGTTGTACGCCAATAATGTCTAAAGATGTCGTTTTTACTACGTTAAAAGATAAAAAAGCTTACTTTTCAAGTTCTTCAATTGTTCCTTTATCAGGTGTGCTGTAACCTTTTGTCCTTGACATTTCACGAAATTCTCCACCTTTCATCATCTTTTTATAAACTTTATTCGTTTTATCATATACACCAGGATATCCATGCTTTTCATGAATGGTTTCTTTTACAGGACTAAAAATTTACAAAAACTTAATTTTTACTTTTCAAGGGCAACTAAAGAAAGGATGCGAGCTGAGCTTCATTTGTAAAAATTCAGAGCTAACTAAATTTTGGCGACAAAAATCATTATTTTTCAACAAAAAATTTCGTTAAAAAAAATGTTTCTGAAGTCTTATGTTTTCATGTTAGAGATAGAAGAGACACTAACCTTTCAATAACAATATTATCAATTTCTTCAACAGAATATGGCCGATTTCTTGCACTCCATTCTTCTGGTGGAATAATCTATAAAAAACGAAAACATTATTTTGCAAAAAATTTTTTATCCTCAAATGTGACAAAAAAAGTAAAATACAAAATATGTGTGTATTCAATAATACAAACTAGTAATAATGCACAAATAAGTACATTTAATAACCTACTTTACAAATACCACATGTTAGATGAGCACCAAAATCTCTTTCAATCTTCTTAACATAATTATTAAAATCCATGAATTCTTCCATTGTTGGACGAAAAACTTGTACCCGAGCTGGACCATGACCAATATATTCATTTTGTTGTTTAACATAAATGGGTTGGATTGGTGGAGCACGCATATCACGCATATCAATAGCAAGCGATAGTGGTTGTGGAGATTGTGGTGGGGGATAAAGTGAAGGATGAAGCATTGGTAGAGATTCCATTTCTTCCGTTATTCTTTCAGCTAACTGTGCATGCTGAAAATCAATAATTTATAATCTCTAGAAATGCAATTCTATTGAAGAAAAATGATTTTTTTAAGGGTCATATTTTTTGCTGTGATGGTGCACGCAGTAAACAACAACAAAAAAAAGAAGAAAGAGTTCTCTTTTTTTTGCTCAATAAAGATTTTTCTTTCATTTCAATATATAAAAAAGTACAAAAATTAAAGGTAAATATTTAAAGTAAAAGTATACATTAATTAATTCTAAAATACTCTTAAACTTTTAAAAACCACGCAGATTTAAAAAAGAGTTCTCAAAAAAAGTATCAGATTATCGATTGTTTTTGCGTTTTTTTTTTTGCAGAAAAAAGGGACACCAAAAAGAAAGAGAAGAAAAAAAACAGACAAAAAAATGTTGCTAAGTAAAAAAATGTGTGGGAGAAAAAGAGAGGGGAGAAAGAAAAAACGCGGGAAAGCCGCAAATTTACAAATTGTTCTTGTTTCTCGTGCAGGAATCAAAAGCAGTATTCTTGAGAAGCTAATACAGTATATATCAGACTAGAAATTTTCACCAAACGAGATCTCTTGGACTAAATTTTTTAAAATGGCTATTCTTATTTGATTTTCTAATTTCTAAAGGAGGCGAAAACTCTTCTACGTTTTGTAAGAATTGCGTTTTCAAAATACTTGGGCACGAAGGGAACCTGATTTTGCCTGATTTTTAACGGTTACTTAATGAAAACGTCTTTTCTTCGTTGTGCGTTTTTTGAAATAACCTTCAAGTTTTTTTTTCAACGGAAAAACGCACAAAGAAGGAACGACATTTTCGTTGCGCAACCGTTGAATATCAGGCAAACTTAGGTCTACGTCATACTCAAATATTTCAAAAACGCTGTTTTTATGGAGAAAAGAGTTGGCATCTTTCAATATCTAAAAGAAACCGACCGTTTGTCCACCAGAATATCGAAGATATTGTTGAAACATAGGTGATTGATCCATTGATTCATTAGAATTTTGTTGCGATAGACTTGGTAATTCATTATCATCCATTTGATTAGGATTAAGTAATTGTTGATTTGCTCTAAATCCCGCCACTTCTGGCTCATTTGATTGGTCATTATCTTGCTGCCTTGGAAATTCAAAGAGATTCTATAAAACTAATTTTATGTAATTTTTAAATAGATATATATTTTACTTGAATAACAGATATTGAATCAACATGCTTTGCATTTTTAATCTCTTTTAAATCTTCATTTTTTATGCCATCAACGAAAGTTTCATAAGCTTCAATATGAAGAGATAAAGTGCTGCCATTATTGGCACTTTTATCTTTCTTCCATTCATCTTCATTTCGAAAATTAATTTTTCCCAAATATATATCATTTTTTGATTTATTTTTCCATGAATGTGAATCTTTTTTTGAGTCATCATTATTTTCAAAGGCTAATTATTTTGTTGGAGCTGCAGTCTTTTTTTATTAATGCGTTTTTAAATCTCATTAAAGCAAAATATAAAGCATTTTGTTTTAATTTTAAAAAAACTTTTAAAAAAATTAACGTCCAAAGACTGCAGCAACAGTTATTTTACCGAAATTCAAATGTTTTCTTTTTTGTGTTGAAATATTTTTTGAATGTTCAGAAAATGCATCAAAAGATTTTTGAGATTTTTGTTTTAGGTTGAGATTATTGAATTGGTTATTAATAACAGTACACATATCCAAAAATTTGTCTTCCGGCAACAAAGACCCATTTTTTGTTGCCATCTAAAATGTTTTTTAACAGATGAGTTAACAATATTTTAAATTTATTGTGCACAATTATAATTATCATGTACTGCATATGTGCAGTACATGGCAGAATAAATTGAAATCGAAATTAAACAGCGTAAAATTTACACCAATTAATCAAAGGAGGCGGACGTTTTTATATATATTTTTTTATTTTAACGTTTTTTTGTAATAGCATGAACATGAAAATCAGGCAAAATACCAAAAGAAAAAGACCCTGATTTTCAGGTTAATGCCATTTCGGAAAAAAACGTTAAAATAAAAAAATGTATTAAGCAGTTTGCTCTCTATACAGAAGGGATTAAAATGGAAAATTTCAGTTTTTTTGAACAAAAAATTTTGATTTTTAAAAAGCAAGCAGTTGAAAAATTTTATCTAAAAATAAGAAAAAATCATAGCTGCTAAAAAACGCAACAACAGATCTCGAAATAAATTTTAATGGAAATTGTTTATGCGATCCGAAAATGGTTAAAATTTTTTATTAAATTTCCTTTGTTTTGAGCAGTGTTACCGATTTTTAACAAAAAAAGCCTTCGACTCTGTTTTTGTGGGCCTTTTGAAATTTTATTTTCCACATTATTTAAAAAAAAAAAAATTTGGCCTCTGAAACCGGATACACTTATTTTAAGCCGTCAAAAAAATTTTCATTCAGCTTTTATTCTTTTTCTTTTTTTCAATTCAAAATTGCGAGATGTTTTCTCTCTCTCTTTTATTGCATCATTCTTATTTTTTTCAATAAGCGACCAAATTAAGAACCGGTTTTATCAATCTGGCACCTTCAAAGGTGACTGCCAAATACTCTAAAAACATTAGAATTTTGGTGTCACATTTGTTTTAGATACTTTTGGATATGGGGAATCCGGTCGAAGAAATTTCAGAAGTTCAAATTGACTTCTGAGTATTCTGGAGCCACCTTTATCTACCGTATACCATTATATCCAATCCGTCACCTAAAGGTGCCTCCCAAATACTCGGACAACATTAGAATTTTGGTGTCACATTTGTTTTAGGTACTTTCGGGTATGGGGAATCCGATGCAACCAATTTCAGAAGTTCATATCGGTTTTTGAATATTTGGGAGCCACCTAAAGCTCCAGAATCACGTTTTTTTTGATCCGTCACCTAAAGGTGCCTCCAAAATACTCGGAAAACATTAAAATTTTAGTGTCAACTTTTTTTTACATACTTTTGGGTATGGGGAATTCAATGCAGTCAATTTCAGACGTTCATATTGACTTCTGAATATTTGGGAGCCACCTAAAGCTCCAGAATCACATTTTTTTCGAACCGGCACTTAAAGGCTCCTGCCAGATACTCGGAGAATCTTAGAATTTTAGTGTCACTTTTTTTTTACAAACTCTGGGGTATGGGGAATTCAATGCAGTCAATTTCAGAAGTTGTGGATTCTCCAGAATCCGAGGATTCTGATTCTTGAATTTTTTCGTTTTTTCTTGCAATATATCTTTTTACGTCAAATTTTATGGAGATTATGAAAATATGATTGTACAATGATTTTAGTGGCTTCTGGAGGCTACAGAATCCATGGATTCTGAAAAAAAAAATTTTTTTTTACCGTGCAATATGTTATTCGACACGAAATTTTATGGCGAAAATTCTAAAAATGATTGTGTGTTACAATATTTATCATGTTTTTCTATTTTTTATCAAATTTTGATTTCCTTAACTAATATTTTATTGATTTTAAAAAACTAAACAAAACAATGGTAAATAATTGTAAAAAAAACCCTTTACAAAATGAATAAAATGTGACATGTTACAAATAATATGAGGTACATATTATGGATGGCCATTTTGTTGATTAAAAATTCGAATTAACTGTTCAACCTTGGATTGATTTTGATTGAGCGGTGGAAAAAAGTCATGATCGTCGTCTTCGTCAAATTGTTGTCGTTCTCTTTTTTTGAAGTTTTCCAAGATACAGCAACATTTAATAATTTTGCTAATATTTGCTCTGTTGTTGCAATTAATTGGACCAGACAATGTTCCAGACAAAATTCCGAATGACATCTTTAAATGACCAATTGCATTTTCAATTGTAGCTCGTGCTTTTGTAAAAGCTCTAAAAAAATTTGCTATTCTTAAAAGTAGTACTTGTATAAAAACTTACCGAAAGAATCGACGATTATGATTATTTATTCCACGATCTCTTGGTCGAGCAATTACAAAATTATCTGTACCTAAGTAAGCGCTGTCTCCACCAATTGATGCACCTTCAAATGGTTCCCATCCTTCTCGTACAACTTGTGCAAGACCACTAAGTCGATATACACGTGAATCATGCATCGCTCCCGGCCATTTACATGTTATAAAACGAATATATCCAGTGCCATCAACCATTAGTGTCATATTAATTGCAGGGAATCCTTTCCTGCAGCGCCATGATTTCCTGCGTCCGATATTTTTGATCATAATATAACTTCCGTCGATAAATCCGACAACATGTGAAATACCATAACTATTGTGAATTATTGTAGCTTGATGCTTCCATTGTTGTGGTGTTAAATTTAGAGAAATGAGATGACTTAATTCACTAATAACAGCATTGACTACTTGCCAGAAACAGCGATGAGCGGTTGACTTGCTTAATCCTAAAAATGAATAAATTTGAGGCATATTTTTACATGATTCATATTACCAACAAACATGCCATTATTCCAAAAATCTTTGCCAGTACGAAGCATTCTGAGGGCGACAATGAATGCTTCAGGAACTTGTACAGCCCAACTTCTTTTTGTTAATCTTATGAAGCGATGTCCAATTGTAAAGAGGAGATTTTGAGCTTCTGTTCTTGTGAACCCGGTTATTTGTACAAAATGTTCATCATGGAATAATCTGCGAACCCAAAATACTCGAGCTGCTCTTGTTCTTCTGAGACGACGAAAAATTCGATCCCACATAACCATTGTAAAATATTGACGATAAAGAGCAAACAAATCATTTAATCCGTTTTCTTCAGCTTCTTGCTCTCCCAATATTGCATCAATATCATCAATAGCTTCAACAAGATCAATATCATTTATAGCATCCATTGCATTCGGATTGAGTAACTGTTGTAATGCTCCAAAATGGAATATTTGAGGCTCAGGTGCTCTTTCATTTTGTTGTCTCGGGAATTCAAATGGATTCTGAAAATTTCAAATGAAATACAAATAATTCTCCAGAACTGTTGGATCAGCTGCAAAAGCTGAACAAATGCGTATTTTGCAAAAACTTCAACAAGATCAAGAAACCGCTGATACAAAAAAAATGGCTT
This sequence comes from Panagrolaimus sp. PS1159, assembly GCA_963922195.1. Classification (NCBI taxonomy): domain Eukaryota; kingdom Metazoa; phylum Nematoda; class Chromadorea; order Rhabditida; family Panagrolaimidae; genus Panagrolaimus; species Panagrolaimus sp. PS1159. The sequence continues at coordinate 2,842,767 of CAWUHW010000006.1, forward strand.
TGGATCAGCTGATGAGACAACAAGCTGAAAAGCATGCAGCTGATATGAAGCGTATTGAGCAACAATCTGCACTTGAAAAACTTCAGCTTGATACTGAAGTTGAAAGAAATCGAAAAGCAAAAGCGGAAGCGGAAGCTGCAGAACTTCAAGTAAAAATACTTCAAAGACAATTGGATAATCAATAAATTTCTTCTTCAATACAATGCCACATTTTATTCATTTTGTAAAGGGTTTTTTTACAATTATTTACCATTGTTTTGTTTAGTTTTTTAAAATCAATAAAATATTAGTTAAGGAAATCAAAATTTGATAAAAAATAGAAAAACATGATAAATATTGTAACACACAATCATTTTTAGAATTTTCGCCATAAAATTTCGTGTCGAATAACATATTGCACGGTAAAAAAAAATTTTTTTTTTCAGAATCCATGGATTCTGTAGCCTCCAGAAGCCACTAAAATCATTGTACAATCATATTTTCATAATCTCCATAAAATTTGACGTAAAAAGATATATTGCAAGAAAAAACGAAAAAATTCAAGAATCAGAATCCTCGGATTCTGGAGAATCCACAACTTCTGAAATTGACTGCATTGAATTCCCCATACCCCAGAGTTTGTAAAAAAAAAGTGACACTAAAATTCTAAGATTCTCCGAGTATCTGGCAGGAGCCTTTAAGTGCCGGTTCGAAAAAAATGTGATTCTGGAGCTTTAGGTGGCTCCCAAATATTCAGAAGTCAATATGAACGTCTGAAATTGACTGCATTGAATTCCCCATACCCAAAAGTATGTAAAAAAAAGTTGACACTAAAATTTTAATGTTTTCCGAGTATTTTGGAGGCACCTTTAGGTGACGGATCAAAAAAAACGTGATTCTGGAGCTTTAGGTGGCTCCCAAATATTCAAAAACCGATATGAACTTCTGAAATTGGTTGCATCGGATTCCCCATACCCGAAAGTACCTAAAATAAAGGTGACATTAAAATTCTAATGTTGTCCGAGTATTTGGGAGGCACCTTTAGGTGACGGATTGGATATAATGGTATACGGTAGATAAAGGTGGCTCCCAAATATTCAAAAACCGATATGAACTTCTGAAATTGGTTGCATCGGATTCCCCATACCCGAAAGTACCTAAAACAAATGTGACACCAAAATTCTAATGTTGTCCGAGTATTTGGGAGGCACCTTTAGGTGACGGATTGGATATAATGGTATACGGTAGATAAAGGTGGCTCCAGAATACTCAGAAGTCAATTTGAACTTCTGAAATTTCTTCGACCGGATTCCCCATATCCAAAAGTATCTAAAACAAATGTGACACCAAAATTCTAATGTTTTTAGAGTATTTGGCAGTCACCTTTGAAGGTGCCAGATTGATAAAACCGGTTCTAAAAGAAGACAAAAAAAGAAACGTTTGTTTTACATTTTATTGTACATTTCGTTTTGATAAAATACAATAAAATATCAGCACTTTTGTTGTTGTTGTTCAAGATTAAAGAAATTTCGAATTCCCAAGGCAGCAAAAAGATGATCAATTTCATGATCCACAAGTGATGCAATTTAAAGCATCCCAAAAATTATTTAATCCAAATACGGTAAATAAAAATCAAGCACAATGAAAATTGTTTAAATAAAATTTTATAAACTTTAAAAATTCAACAAGATTTTATAACAAAACAAATTAAATATTTAAGCATCTTCAACAATCATACCACGACACATTCCATATAATTCAGCATTAGCAGCTTGGACTTCTTCAAGTTCTTTTTCCAATTCTTGAATTCTTTTATCTTTTTCATCATTGCTCAATGCTGGTGCTACAAGTGTTGATTCTTCCTCCATTTCAATATCACCATTTGTGTTTATACCATTTGATGACAAAGGTACAGCACGATATTCATTGATCGCCTTTGTAACATAAGCATTAAGAAGTTTTTCAATCCTTTTCTAAAAAAAACTTTTATGTTACCATTAAAAAAAGAAAAAAAACTTACATCCAAGAGAGCTTCAGCATTTGGTTCTTTAATGGTTGTTAATTCCATTTGATTTGAGATTAATTGTTTATGGAATGAAGTATTATTAAGATGTGGTGCAACATAATTTTCATCAGAAATACTTGCCCATGGTCGTACAAAAATAGCTTTAATAATTGGACCATTAAAGCTTCCTTCATGAAGAACCATATTTCCTTGAAGACTCCAAATAAAATATTTTCCCAAAGAATCACCAGATACAAGCATTGTTCCATCAAAGCTTACATCAAGTTTTGTAATAGCAGCTTTATGTTTATCAGAAAATTTGTTGAAAGCACCCGATTTTCTTGATGGATCAAAAATTTCATCAATTTGAAAAGGCTAAAATGCAAAATACATTTTTTTGATAAACTTTCATTTAATGCTCACTCTTGTATTCAAATTAATAAATACAATTTCACCATTGTTAAAGCCCAAATAAATTCGAAATTCTCCTGCATCCATTGTGCAGGCAGTTATTGGATAATCGACAGTAACCTTGAGCAATTCTCTTTGCGATGGCAGAGAATAAAGAACAGCAGTTTGACCAGCAACAGATAAAATACGTGGTTGTTGTCCAGAAGTTACAAATATATCAGCTACAGTAGTATTATGTGGATTATATTTGTGATAAGCTTCAACGCTTTCACTACCAGGAAGTTTTAATCCAACAACACTAAAAAAGATCCAACATTATAATGCATAATGAATTAATAAGCTTACGATCTAATATGATAAACTGAAATTGAACCATCTTCTGCACCAGAAACTAAAAAAATACCATCTTCAGACATTTTTAATGAAGAAATTTTTAAAAGATGTGCATTAAAAACATTAATGAGTTCCCTTGTAGTAATCTAAACAAAGTTATTGTTAGTGCTTTAATCTTTGCTTGAATAAAGCTTACACTCCAAACATAAATTTTTTCTTCTATAGCAGCAAAAATGAAACATCCACTTGGATCAGTGCAAGCAAAAGAAATTTTACCAGGAACAATACTTTTAACATGAAATCGTTTTCTGGAATTGAAACCAATAAAATGAAGAAGCGGTTGATTTTGTATTGCAGCAAGGAAGAAATCACCTATTGCACCTAAAACGGGATAAAGAATTGTTAAAATCAGTAAATCCTACAGCTCTAAGTTAGCCTAATAAATGCTTTTTCATAAACATTTACTTCTAATATGCTTAAAAAGTTCGTTCCATAACTTACCAACTGGTTCAAATAATGATGGAATACCATTTTGATATTCTGAGCCTTTAAAAGACCAAACAGATACACCAGTTTGTGGATGAATTAACCGAGTTGAATATGGATCAATAGTTTTTGATGAGATTAAAGCGTACTAAAAAAATCAATAGAGTTTAATAGTGTTAAAACGGAAAAGAAACATACTTGTGGAGATAATTTTGATTCATCCATGTTTAAAAGTGATAAATTTGAAAAAAGGAGCACAAAATTTTTTTAAAAAAAAGGATGAGAGTTGTTTTAGAGCTAGAAAAAAATAGAGCAATTTTCCATGCGAGAAAAAAAAAATTTTTACGAATTTTTTCGTTAAGCTTTAAAAAACTTTTAATTAAAAGTAATTTAAATTTTAAAAAACTAATTTTGTTTTGCTTAAATTTTAGAAACCATTAAGACTGTAACCTCGACGATTTTTGATTTGAAAAAATTTATTAAAAACAAAAAACTGATAAAAATACAAAACAAAAACTAGCTCAACATTAAAAAAATTGATAAAATTTATGCCCAAATGCAAAATGTTTTCTTTCTATCACCGCTAAGGATCATTCGGCCTTGTGGATGCCAACATGTAGAGATAACAGCATTACCACTAAAAAATTATCCATTTTTATAAGATTACGGTAGTTAAAGAAACTTACTCATGACCATCTTTATATAAAATTTTTTCAAGTTTTGTTGTATTTGTATCCCAAACAAAAATTTGTCCATCTGCAGATCCTGCTGAAACATATGCCCCACTTGGACTAATACTACATCGAGCAGTATCGATTGAAACACGAAATTGTTCAGCACTATAAATATGTAAAACGGAATGATTTCTTAAATCTACCATTGATAATGTTTCATCCCGTGACATTAGCAAAGCACCATATCCATCTAAAAACATTTTTTTAAATTTGTTATTTTATAGTAATCTTCAAACCTGGTGTAATACAAAGTGATGTAACTTTTGCAGAAGTTTCAAGAACCTTTGATGGAGAAGCATCTCTCATATCCCAAAATCGAACTTTTCGATCATAATGTGTCGATATAATGGGAGCACCTGTACGATCATTTACAGCAAGATCAAGAACAATTGAACCAGCAAAAAATGTTCTTGAACATCTTGATGAAATTATATCCCATGTTTTAACCGTTCGATCAGAACCACCAGAAACAATTTGTCGACCAGATTGTAAAAATTTTGCTGATGAAACTTTATCTGTATGTCCAGTGAATACAGCACGCTGCCGTTGATCATCTATTGACCAAAGCCGTACTGCATGATCATATGATGATCCGAGAACATGCCGGCATTCAGGATCAAGATCAATTCTTGTTACAGTTTGATTTGCACCTGAGAATGTTGATCTAAAAAGATTTTTCAATAATAAATTTCATGATAAAAAAAAGTCTTACTTTACAGAAACAAATTCATTATTATATTCCCACATTGTAATCTTTTTATCATTACCTGCAGTAAAAAAATATTTTCCATTTGGATGCCATCTTACATCATCTAAAACTCTTTAAACTTCAAAGATACTGTAGAAAAAAAACTTACTAATTTCTGATGCATCACATGAATGTTTTTGTTTGCACCGGCTTGGAATAAAATCACAAAAATTTTCAGTAAATACATTTTCCGATAGACCATCTGAGGACAACATTTCAAAACTATAAGGAAAACATTTCAAATATCCAAAAAGCGTAATTTTGGAGGCCAAAGACTTTTTTTAATAAACAAAAAACCAAAGCTTCTGTTAATTGTTTTTTACACTCAAACTTAAAAAAAAGACACGAAAAAAAACAGATGAAGAAGTATTTTTTTACCTTTCAGCTAAAGCAGCATCGAGATAAGTGCCAGTTCTAAAAAGGATCAAAAAATCACAATTTTTCTTTCGATTTTTTTTAAAGTTGGATTACCGTAACCCAAAAAAGAGATTTTGTTAAAGTGCTTTGGATATTTTAAATATGAAATGAAACGTGACAAATGTTAAAGAATAAAAGATAAGAAAGAAAATAAATAAAAAACTAACCCTGTAGCATCTATTGGTGGCAGCAATGCTACAGCTTCTTCCATCTGTGATTGAATACGTTTTCTTACACGTCTAAAATTGTTTTGTTTAACCACAAAAATTACCGTACCCCAAAAAACTTACTCATTTTCAACTTCATTTGATTGATTAATCATTTCTATTTCTTGCATTTTGTAACCTTTTAATCTTTCAATCAGTTCATTTCTTTCATTATTAGCTTTGAGATAATCTTGTTCAAGTTTGTTACAAATTGCCTAAAAACAATTTTCATTACTTCAAAATGCCACACTTAAAAACACTCACTTGAAGTGCCATATGTTCATCACTGATGAGTTGATGATCAGCTTTTACTTCATCCACAGTAATTTTAGCTTGTTTAAGTTCTTCCTCAATTTCAAGTACTCGTGCAAAGTGTTTATCCCGTCTGAAAAGTTATACTGTAATATGAGATTGTAAAAATGAAAAAAGTCTTACTCCAAAGAAATTTGATTTAATTGCTTTTCCAGTTCTGCCAGTTGATTTTTAGCCTCAATAAGTTGTTGATCATTAATTGCTTTCAGGCGATATACACGATCAAGCTCTTTTTTAAGTTCTTCAGCAGCTTCATTATTTACATTTCCACTAAAAAATCATATTGTTAATTGGGTTAAAAAGCTTTCGGAAGTTTGGTAATAGTTTTAAGTATTAAAAGTAAAAGAAAAAAACTGAAAAACAGATGTCTACAGTTTGATAACATCATCAATAATGTATGACTTAATTAAATCAATACTCTTAAACAAACAAATAACATACCTTTCACCATTTCCACTACCACCACCTTTCTGTTGTCGAAGTTTACTATTTTGTACAACTAAATAATTTAAACTATCAGAAAGTGCCGTATCTAAAAAATATAATTACACTAAATCCATAAAAACTTTCACAAAAAAACTCACATGATTGAAAAACTCTCTCAAATTGTGCGCACCGACGATTTCGGCGTTGTAAATTTTGTAAAATTACTGTTCGAAAATCTGATGTTGATGCAGTCATTGTAGTAACATGTACACTATTAATTAACTTTTTAAAAAATGATTGATGTTTTTAATGACAAAAAGATTTCAACAAAGTTTATAATAATGACTCAAAAAAATACAGCAGAAAAAAGTTCGATTTTTACGGAAAAAATATGGTTTTGGCAAAATGTTATGAAACAAATTGAGTAAATTCAATTTCTTTTTTTTGAAACATAAAAATTTAAAGTTTAATTTTTGTTGTGTTTTTTGCTTCTTAAAAGTAATTGATATTATTGTGTTTTCCAAAACAAATAATTTTATGTTTTACACTATTACATTTTTAGAACTCTAATACAATGAGTTTCCCAGATCCTCCAACGTATGCAAAAAATTATACTGCTGAAGCTGTACAATCTGGTATTGCACCGCCGCCTCCACCAGTACCGAATAAATTTAAAGTTTTTGGTGAAGAATATGATTTGGAAGCTGTAAGTTTCTTTATTAAAATTTAAAACTATTTTTAAAGCATTTTTTTAGCCATATTTTCCTGAATTACCTGAATTAGGTTTAACACAAGTTTATACAAAATGTAATACAATGGAAGAATATAAAACAGAATTGAAGAAGTTGAGCAGTAGTATAATGACAGCATTTTTGGATTTAATTAGCGTTTTGACAAGGTTTGTTTTTTTTACTTTGAGAATACAATTTTTAGCAGTTTATTTTAGAGATCCATTATCTGATGAACGCCATCAACAATTTGAAAATTTAAAAACTTTATTTATTAATATGCATCATGTAATAAATGAATGTCGAGTTGTACAAGCTCGTGCAACCCTTGCAACAATTCAAAAAGAACAAAATCGTCAATTGGAAACTTTAATAGAAACATTTAATAGTGCTAAAATTGGCGCAATAAAATATGTTCAAGAAGCTGCAGAAATTGGTGAAAGATTTTTAGAAGAAAAGGATGATGTTTTAGCTATGAGTAAGTTTTGATTACTGTAGTTTCTGTCAAGTAATACAAGTTTTTTAGATGATGAATTTCAAGTGGTAGAAACAAATCCTAATGAAATGGATCCAATGTTAAGTCATATCTTTGGTGAAGATGGTATGTATTAAAATAATAGTTTTTATCTTTAACACTTGTACTTTTACAGATACAACAAGAAAAACTTTGCATGCCATGCCAGAATATGGTGATACAAAAGAAGAAATTTATAAATATATGGAAAAGCGAAGAACAAAAACAAAAAAGCCAAAAGATAAAACTGCTCGATTGGAAAAAGAAAAAGAATCAAGCAGCTATAAAGAAAAATGGGAAAATGGTGAAGCAGAACTTTTTTCAAAAATTAAAGAATCTCTAAAAGTTTCAAATAGTAAAGAAGAAGTTTTAATGAAAGATGAAACTGTTGCATAAATATATGGGTATTGTTTTTAATTTTTATTTGTTGTTTAATAAAGAAAGTTTATTTATTCAGATTTTTTTAAACTGAGATGATTAACATTTTTCGGGTTACAGTAATTTTGGAGAGAGAAAAAAAAGACTTTAAAGTGTTTAAGTTTTTGCTTGTTCAAAGTATAAAATATACTGTAGCTGAGACATAGTTTTTATTAATTAAAATATGTAGTTATGAAAAATAATATTTGGTAGAGCTTTTTTTAAAAACACATAATTTGGGATTAAATATAGTATTGCATTTTTGAAATTAAATTCAGTTTCAGTTTTGCTGATTTTATTAGCGATTAATAGTGGCGATAGTTTGAGAGTTGATTGGTTGAGTACTATCTAATCGTGGCAATCGAGCATTGTTCATTCCCCTAAAATTGAAAGTTTAAGAAAATATTCTCGATTAGAAATTAGAAAAAGTTTACAGCAATTTTTTTAATTATTTCTAATTTATTGTAAGTTAAAGGGAGCGGACTTTTTGATACATTTTACATTTTTGAATAAATCTAAGAATCAGAGTAAGAATTTCATTGTTCTTTTTGCCTGATTTTCAGGTTCATGCAATTTTGAAAAAAGCGTTTAAAATGAAAAATAAATCAAATCATTGGCCCCTTTTTAGTTTGAAAAAAAACAAACCAATATAAAATTGCTGCAATAATTGGAGCAGTAATCATTCCAAAAATATAAAGATAAAAAAGTCTCCAAACTCGATTATCCGAAAGAAAAATTGCTGAAATGACATAATTTGCTAATAATCTTGCAAAATTATTTGCTTGTCCAATTGTTTGTAAACTAATATATGCGGTTACAGCTCTTGCAAGTCCGGTTGAAGTTGAAACAGATGCCGTTGGAGAATTTGTTGATGTAAAAAGGAATACAAAAACAATAAATGATGTTAAAATTGAATCCATTAAATATATCTAAAGCATAAAAATATGGAATTTTAGATATCCTTTTTTAAAAGTGAAACAAACTTGAAAACGATTTGAAAATTGTAAATGTTCAGGATCTTCAATTGGTGGATATGCATTTGGAAGATCAACAATTCCAAGATTTGTAAATGCATCCAAAAATGTACTCGAACGAATCATTGCTCGAGAAAGTAATGAACCAAAAAATGCACCAAAAAATTGTACAAATATTATTACGATACCAGGAATTAATCGCATATTTAATGTCATCATTGTTCCAAGGGTTGTTGCTAAAAAATTTTTTTAGTGGTTTAAGAAATCGAAGAATGAAAAACGATGAATTCGAAATTTTGACTTTGAAATTTGGGCGCAAAATTTTTTCGATTATTTCAATTTTCGCTCTCCTCGTTCATTCAAAAATAAAATTGAAAATTTTAAGAACAAATTCATTCTAATTAATTTTTCAATTTCATTTTCAAAAAAAAATTTCGATTACTAAATGACAGTGTTCTGCGGTGCTGGCGCGACGCGCCGCGCCGCAGTCGCGCCGGCTACTAGAAATTAAGTTTAAACTTAAAGTAATAATTCCACGTGATAGCCTTTATAGCTGAATATCTTTTACCAAAGTTGTAGGAAAATCTGTAATCTAATAGAAGTTTAAATGTAGCCGGCGCGACTGCGGCGCGGCGCGTCGCGCCAGCACCGCAGAACACTGCTAAATGATCAGTTCCTTTTTTGATTTCGGTCATTTATCTATGAAATTCGAGATCGAAATTATTTTTTTTGCTTTTTAATAAGTTTAAAGAATTAGAAAATTAAAAAAAGATTCTTCGAAATAAAAATTTCGATTTTGCAGTCAGTGTTTTCCCGATTCCGATTCTCGATTCCGATTCCTCATAAGGGGATCGGAAAGGATCGGAATCGGAACGAAAATCGATGGAATCGGATCGGAATCGGAAAAGCAAAATGGAATCGATTCCGGATCGGAATCGGAAAAAATGGAATCGGGAAAACACTGTTTGCAGTACCTTTTTATAACTTTTTTTAAAAAAATTTCGAAAAAGTCTAATTTCGTTTTTTCGATTTTTAGAAAAAAATATTTCGTTTAGGATTTTCTGAATTTCGATATTTTCGACATTCAAAAAAACACAAAAATCTACCGTGAAAAACTTTTACAAATTTAAAAAATATACATTGTTACCGTAATTTTTTGTACTTATAACAAATTATTTCTACCTTTTACCCTCCAATTCATTAAACCCCTATTCATCATTTCTTAATCCCTTTTTCGAACAATTATTAAAAATAAAAAGCTAATTTATATTAAATTTCCCTCTTTTTTTACCTGGATTAAAATGTAATCCACCAAATGGAGATAAAGCTGTAATAAGCGCAGCTAAAACCGCTCCATCCATAATTGAAATTCCAAGTTTTGCAATAAGTGAATTACCAGAAATTCCAAATAAATTTGTAAATAGCACATAAATTAGTGTACCAAAAAATTCACTTAGCGTTGGAAGAAGTAAATGATGAAAGATATCATTACTATCTTCAAAAGTTGTCGTTAAATTTGTTCGAGGTCGTTCTTCAATGATTATTGAAGTTCGGCGAGGATTTGTTGGATTTGGTACTGCTGTGATTGTTGTTGTTGTCGTCTTTGAATGATGATCTGGATTTTCAAATCTTAATCTTACTGGATCATGTGTCGCTGAAGTTGTTGTTTCGTGTACGGTAGCAGACATAATTTTTAAAAAAGTGTTGCCGTTTGGCGTTCTGTAATGAATGCCAATAGAATATATTTTCTGTTTTTATTTCTAAAAACGTTTTTTAAATAAATATAGTAGCATAAAATTTTTGTTTTTCGCTTCAACAATCCAAACTTCCGTAAAATTGTCAAATGTCAAGTTTTTAGAAGAAGAAAAAAATGCCAAAGCTTGAAAAAGATTTTTGATGCTTGGACGCTTACCAAAAAAAAGTTTTTTCAAGGAAAGAAAATTAAATGGGCGCCCTTTTAAAAAAAAGAAAAGAACTGTCGTTTTTACTATTTTTTGTTATTTTTTTCCGGGAGTGACCAAAAATATGTGAGACAAAAGAACTCCACTTTTTCGTAAAAGTAAAAATAGTCATGGCAACAACAAAAGAGAGAGAAACCTTTTTGCAATTTTTGATGCCTTGTTTAAAAATGTATGTGACAGGTAAAAAATATATATATAGTAATTTGCTATAAATAAATTACAAAAGTTGTTTATGGTAAACAGAAATATTCACAGGTAGTTCAACTTGCAGAAATTTTATAAAAATAAATTAAATTCAAAATTTTGTAGAATTTATTCCATTTTTTGTCTCCCACTTTTGCATTAATTCAGCATATATTTGTATATTTTAAAAATTTTTATTATTTTCTCTTCAAAATTTTATACATCAACAAAAAAAAACACTTAAAAAAGTAGTAAAACAATAAAAAAAAACTACTAACCGTAAAAAAACTTATATTTTTTTATCCTTCTTCAACATCTTCATTTGATTCATTTCCACCAGATTTTCTTTTCTTTGGAGCACTTTTTTTTGGTGTTGTTCTTTTTCTTTTTGGAGTTTTTTCTTTCTTGACTTGAAGATCATCATTATCATCAATATTTGTTTTTGGTTGTCCTTCAGAAAGTCGAAATTTTCTTAAAGATCTTCTTTTAGGAGTTTTATCAAAGCTTCCAATATTTTGTGATGATGAAGGTGAATCACTTGCCATAGAAACTTCTAAAATTGAACGATTTGCCCGAGGTGCTTGTGGAGTTGCTACTTTCTTTGATGAAGATGATCTAAATTCTCGAGTCGATATTGGTGTTGTAAAATCTGCATCAATTTTGATTCTTTTTCTTGGTTGAATCTTTTCATCACTTTTCATTCCAACATTATTATTTTCTGCTTTGGAAGAAGATCGAAGCTTAGATTTATAAGAAGGTTTTGAATCCATCCTAAAAAAATACACAAAAAAGTTTTTAAAGAGTCCATAAAACGCCAAAAAACACGGAAAAAATTTCAAAAAACTCAAAAAACACGAAAAAAAATTACCCAAAATTTTTGGGCCAAAAAAAGAAACAAAAATTCAAAAAAATTGTTACAAAAAAATTTGAAACTCGAAAAAAAATTCTCAAAGAAATCAGAGCTAAAAAAGGTCACACGAAAAAAGAAGCGAAAAAAACAATAATGAAAAAAACACAGAATCAAACACAAAGAAAAACATTCAACGTGGCGCCAAACACACATTTGCCTGCGGCATGACACGTTTTCGTGTCAAGACCCGGGCCTTCGTGTTGAAAACGCAGTGTAACACAGAAGAAAGATTTTTTAGCGCGGGCTTTTTAAATTTTCTTCCTTTTTTTGTTTTTTTGCTACAGGTTTTTTGAGTTATGGTATTTTTTGGATAATTTTTAAGGATTTTATCAATTAATTGTGAAAGGATTTAGTTGGATTTGATTTATCTTTCTTACTTCGGATTTGTAAAATCTCTCATATGTTAAATTACTATAGTTATTTTTTATCTTCTTCTTTTTTTTCATACCGAAAAATTAGCTCTAATTTTTAAACATTAAAAAAGCTAAGAAAAAAATATGCAAATTTTTTTAATATTTCATTCCAAAAAACTCTTATCGCGAATGACTCAAACGTTTGAATTCAAAAAAATGTTGAAAAAAATGGTTGAAAAAAATAATGTTTCAACCATTTTTAACGAACTTTATACTTTTCTTTTCGCCTTTTTTTACGCTTTCACCATTTCATCCTCACCTCCATTAAAGCGTATAAAGGTGTCTTCATCACCACCTTCATCACCATCTTTAGAGCTAATATGTAATCCATCAAATCCAATATTTCCATTTGGTGCAACTCTAAAATATCTTTTTGAAATTAAACATTTTGATCAAAGAAAGCTTATTTGTATTGATATTGCACAAGGGTGCGTTTATGAAGTGTATAGAATAAAATCAGAAGATGTTATTAATGTTGCTGCAACAGATATATCAATAATTTTTCATGTTAAACCTGGGCATGATGGCTGCGAATTTTTTACATTACAAACAGCATTTTTTACTAAAATTATGGTATGTTTTTATATATGTATTTTTTAACTATAAATACATTTTAGATGTTAGAAGGATATAAAGATGGAAAATGGGATCAAATAATATCAAGAATGCTTCCTCTTAAAGAACCAAATATTAATAAAGTATGTCTCTAACTTTGCTTCCAACATTAACATCCATTTTTAGTTGTTATACTGTGAAGAATTGGATGAATTGGTTGAAAAACGATGCTTAAATCCTTCTGATTCAATGGCAATTGTGAATGGCAAAGGCGTTGCGGCAACTCTAAATTCATTTTTTATTGTTTCTTCTGAAGGCAAAAGTTTAACAGTTATTCGAGAGTAAGTTTTGTTACATCTTTAAGCATTTTTTATTCTTTCTTTTTAGATTTTCAACTTGCAATGAACTAATAAAAACTTATCATCTTCCATTTAAAGTTATTGATATTGCTGCTGGATTTCGGCATGTTTTATTACTTGATGATAATGGAAAAGTTTATTCACATGGTGTTGGAATGTATGCTTTTTACAAATTGTTTTAAAGACTTTACATGGCTCAATTTTTAGGCATGGTGAACTTGGACAAGGTCCACATTGTATAAAATATGAAAATGGTTTTCTTGAAATTCAAATGTTACAAGATCAAGCACCATCTGGAATTAAAGCAATTGGAGTTGGAGCTCTTCATAGTTGTGTGCTAACAAAAACGGGTGATTTATATTCATTTGGTATGAATGAAAAGGGTCTTCTTGGTCCTGGAATTGATGATACATCTGTATTTGATCCATATCCAGTTGATTTACCGAAAGCTGTTAAATCAATTCGAACAAGTCTTTTTGCAAATTATGTATTTTACGGTATTTTTTTTATTGGGGAATTTTGTTGATAAATGTAATTTTTTTAGATGATGGATCTCATGATATATTTGGTGATTCAAGTGTTCCGGGTATAACTGAATTAAATGGAATGTGTTAAATTTTATAATTTAATATTGTATAATTTTGGCTACTGTAATAAAACTGATTATTTTCTGATATCGGTGTAATTAAAGTTAAATTTTTTGGCTCTAATGTTTTTAACTCTGAAAATCATTCTTTTCAATTCATAAAAAAATTTTTTGACTCCATTTCATTTAATGATAGCTCTTGAAGAAGGAAAAAAAAACATTATTACGTCATTCTTATGAAACATACCGAACTTCAATGATTTTAACTTTTTTTTTGAATTTAATATATTAATTTATTACATAGTTTCTTTTTAATTTACAATGAAATTTTTCTTTAAAACTGCGTTAAAAATAATATTACAGTAACCTGTTTTGCAAAATGACTACAGTAACGGCTTCTATTATTTTTATCTACAAAAATAAATGCTATCAACCAGAAATCTTTGATCGATGTTGTTACAGTTGTCGATATCGGCATTTTTAAGTTTTTGAAAAAAAATTAATTTCTGTTTCCCACTGTCTTCATTTTTTTATACAACATTTTTATATTTGCATTTTTTCAGCTCAAATTTACATAATTTTTAAATCACTTTTTTCAATTTTTAATTTGTTCATTGTTTTTTTTTTGTATCAAAAAATAAAATTGCTTTTCATTTTTATCGAATTTTTATTCAAAGCTTTTTTTACAAACAAAAAATGAACGAAAAAAAGGCTAAAACAATTTTTATATTAATTGGATGTGGAATATATTTTATATGTTTAATTTGTTCAATGACACTTGCAATAACTTCATTAACATTAAATTGGTATGAAATTGAAGGAAATGAAGGAAAAGGTTTATTTTCTTATCGTGTAAGTCTGCTTTTAATAAGTTTATGTATTTTATTTGCTATAAATATTTTTAGGGAACAACAGGCGCAGAAATGACAACATTAATATTCCTATTTCTTGGATTATTTACAACAATATTAGAATTGGCATGTTTAATTGTTCTTATATTTCGGGTATTTGGTTTTTCATATGGAAAATTTGCAAATAAATTTCTTCAATTTCAAATGATTTTTTCATGTTGGACTTCATTCTTTTGGTATATGGCAATTGCATCATTTTGGATTTTAACTCCACAGCGAACTGGTAAACATCAAGAAGATGAAGGTAATGACTTAAATAAATGGATTAAAATTTTATAACAATATTTTTTAGGGGGTGAAAAAATTGATGCAGTGCATTATGATTTAAGCTTTCGAACAAAATCTCATTTAACTCATGTTGGTTCTGGTTTTAATTATATGTGTATTTCATTATGTTTAACACTTTTTTCAATATTTGCTTCTGCAATCCTTGAAACAGCTGTTGCACCAAGAAATGATGAAAAGAATCTTCGTTCAAATTTAACATCAAAAAAATTTAAATCTTATTAAAAATGTTTTTTTTGAATTTATTATTTTTAATTATGTTTTAAAATAAAAATTTTTATTAATAAAATATATATTTCCAAGTATTGCAATCCGTTAGTTTTGCATATGTGATACAAACCATTGATCTACAACCATCCAGGGGTGATAACATTTTATATAATTATGAATCAGTGAATGAGGTTTTAATTTAAATATAGTTATGAAACATATTTTTTCTCGTCATACAAGCTACAGTAGTTTCTAAAGTAAAACAATTTCTTATCATGTTTGGCAAAATGTTCGTAACGCCTTTTTTTACTCTTGCTCGAACAAAAATGCATCAACTGATTTTTAATTGAAAAACAGAATTACAAATTTCTTTCCTTTTTTCATCGTGTTTTATATTTTTATTCATCATTTTTCTTAAAACCATTTATTTATTTTATTTTTTTTAGTTTATGGATGGATTCAGATGGCAGCACTTTGGTCAATCCTTGGATCGATGATGTACAAAAGCGAAGTGAGCTACAAAGAAAGAATATTGAAAGCTTAAAAAATGCTGAACCATTGGAGGGTGCAAAGCTTTCAAAGCTTGATTCATCGCTGAAAAAGTTAACGGCGTTTATGAAAAAGACAAAATCAATTAGTTCAAAGGAACCTGCAACTTTGCTCATTCCTGAACTATCAAAATTAAATGTTCTTAAATTTTTGGATGAAATTGCAACAAATGTTTGTGAAGCAAAGATTAAAAGTTCTGATGTAAATGATTTGGTAGTTTTTGTTGTTCATGTTTCATCACTTTATCCACAATTTCCTGATTTATTACTGGCAGAACTAAAAAAACAATTTCCAACAAAAAAATCTGAAAAGATTGAGAATCCGGTTAAATTCAAAGTTGATTTAAAGTAACATTTTTTTCCTGTCTTCCATAATAA
Source organism: Panagrolaimus sp. PS1159 (assembly GCA_963922195.1). NCBI lineage: Eukaryota > Metazoa > Nematoda > Chromadorea > Rhabditida > Panagrolaimidae > Panagrolaimus > Panagrolaimus sp. PS1159. The sequence continues at coordinate 2,858,756 of CAWUHW010000006.1, forward strand.
CTTTGTCATTTTAGATTTCTTGGTGAGCTAATTCTTAATGGAGTTTTTGCAAAACCTGGTATGGATTTATTGGGTTCTGCTTTGGCATATCTTGTGGCAACAGATGCTGGAGAATTTAATAATGTTCCACTTTTAATGCCATTTTGTAAGCAATTGTTCTTTGATTTTACTGGTACAATTCCGTTATCACAAAATGATAAAGTTCCTGATGCATTCCGTGAAAAAATTCCTCAACTTATTTCTCCAGTTTTAACTGATTCCAATCGAAAAGCTATTGTAAATTTAATGAAAAAATATTTTGATGATTTAATTAAGCATGTAAATACTGTAAGAGTAAAGATGAATAAAATTCATAAAGGAATTAAGCGACAAGAGCGTACAAAAGGTATTATTTTAACATTCTTTTGGGGTTTATTATTACAGTACTTTTTTAGGTGATGCAACACAATCTGATCGACAAGCATTTGAAACAACAAAACAACAATTTGATCGCTTCCTTCAGTATGCAAATGATCTTGGTGAATGCTTAGGATATGAAACTCCAGAAATGGATGAAGAACCATCAGATGATGATGAAGCATTAACGAAACAACTTGATACTGCATTAAGTGAAGGAAAGACATTGCTATGGCCAGACAAAGATTCACAAATTTTTTATGAACAACTTGAAGATGTTGTACGACTTTCACCACTGAAAGCTACAATTGCTGCAACAGTAGCAGATGAAGGAGACGTTGAAGCGGATGTTACTGAAGAAATTTCTCTTACTGTTGCAGAATCAATTGATGCTGTAGATTTTAGTGAACTTGAAACTCCAGCATCTGTTGAAGCACCTGTATCGGATGAAATAGAAGAAGAAGAAAATGAAGAAATTATTGAAGAACAACAACCTCCACCATTATCTGCTTCATTACTACCTGAAAAGCCAACAATTGATTCAATGTATCATCCACAATTTATTGGTGCAAATATTACAGATTTTTTGGAAAATCTTTCATGTGCTATTAATCGTGATTTGATAGATAAAGCAGCAAGTCATTTTGTAACATTTTTAAACAAAAAAGGAAATCGTAAAAAGCTTGTTCAACATTTTCTTCATTCACCAAGAGATCGACTGGATTTGCTACCATTTTATTCAAGATTCTTAGCAACAATTAAACCAGTTGTTCCAGAAATTACAAATCAAACTTTGAATTCATTACTTTTAAAATTTCGTCAAATGGCATCTGCAAAAATTGAACCACCAAAAAAAGAAAAAGGTTTAAGAGTTCGAAAAACTGATGAAGCAATTTTTCTTTCAAGATTTTTGGGAGAATTGGTAGGTTTTTGATTTTTATGTTATGTATTTTAATAAATTTCTATTTTTAGACAAAATTTAAAATTTTGCCAAAGGCTGAAGCTTTAGCATGCCTTCGTTCGTTACTTGTTGATCTTCGAAGTTATAAAATTGAAATGGCATCTGTATTTATTGAATGTTGTGGAATATTTCTTTATCGTTCACCAGATACTGCAGCAAAAATGAGTGTTGTTCTTTCAGTTGTACAAAAGAAGATTTCTCTTTTTAAAGATCAACGACATAAGGTAAACTTTTTTTAACTTCAGTTGCTTTAAAACATGTTTAAAAAGTTTTTTTAGATTTTACTTGAAAATGCATACTTTTCTGTTATTCCACCTGAAGAATCTCAAACTACTGTACCAACTCGTGATCCGCTACATTCATATATTTCACTTTTAATTCGTTCAATGTCTTCAAATCGTAAAGGAAGAGACCCAGTAAAAGTTTTAGCTGGCATTGATTGGACTGACGCTGAACTTGTTAATTTTCTTTGTACAGAACTCTCCGATGTTTGTACAGTAAGATATGACAATCTTGCGGATATTGCTGATAATGTTCGATGCCTTTCTGATGATTTTCCTGATGTTGGAATTTTTGTTACTGATAATGTTTTGGAAGCAATTCGAATTGCACTTGAAACAAATAAAATTGCATTCCAACAACGACTTTTTGGAAGTTGTAGCTATTTGAATTGGTTATATGTTTGTGGAGTTTGTGAATTTAAAGTTGTTATTCATGTATGTTTCATATTATTTTGATCTTTATCATTTTTAACACCTTTTTAGGTATTATATCAATTGATTACACTTGGAATTAATCTTGAATCATATTCACTTGATCAACTACTTCGTCGAGCAAATCGTATTCGTGTTGCTGCAGATTTGGTTCATGATGTTTTTCATTATGTTGATCGAGGATATCCACAAATTTTACTTGATAATTTTATTCATTATCTTTTAAATTTTTATTATTCAACTCAAGAACTTTGGAAAGAACGTTCAGATGAGCTAGGAGATTTTCCATTTGATGTTGATGATAGAATTGCAAAAATGATGAAAATGATTATTGGAAAAGGTGGAAAACGCAGAGATGCAAGAGCAGCTAAATTTGCAAAAGATTTTGAATCTTCAAAAGCGATTATTGAATCAATTGAAAAAAAATATCGAAATGAAGTTAAAAAGCAAATTGCTGCAAATCAAAAATTTAATGGTAATGATCCGACTGCATTAGATTCGATTAAAGAAGAAGATGATGGAGGAGTTGGAGATGAAGAAGTTGATGATGAAGATGAAGAGTAATTGTTTTTTAAGATTAAAATTAATCTTTATGAATATTTTTTAGATATGATGAAGAAGATGGTGAAAATGATGATGAAGAAGAAGAAGGAGAACATGCTGAAAATGATGATGGAGGTTCAAGTCAAACATCCGAAGTTCCAACACAATATGTTGATGCTGATGATCCTGAAAATGTTCATGTTCGAAAGAAGGAAAGAAAACTTGATGAAAATGATGAAGAATTTAATCGAGAATTTGATAAAATTTTTGCTGAATCTCTTCAACATGCAAATAGTCAACCTCGTCAAACTACCGTAGATTTATCTGTTCCACCATCAGTTCGACAAAAATTTGAAAGAAAAGTTAAATTTGGTAAACATTTTTTTATCTTTAAAAAATTAATTGTTTGTTTTTTTTGCAGATGCAGAAGAGCCACCATTTGATCCAGCTCGAATGTTTGCCCAACCACAAAAGCCACAAAATGTTCAAATGGCATTAATGACACGTGGAAAGGGACAAAAGCCTGTGCTTAAATCCGTACATTTAGAAGTTTCACAAAGTATGAAAGATTCATGGGGACAATCGGCAGAAAAATCTGCGCAAGAACGTATGTGATTTTGTTATTTTAATTTTTTTATATTCAATTTTTTAGGTAATCTTGTCAAAAATATAACGTTGCAAATGAATGACAGAATTCAAAATGATGATTCAAATAATGATGCCCCGTTCTTTGTTTCACAATCAACATTTCAACAACATGAATGTCAAATTCCAACTGGACCTCGTCGAGATCACAATAAATAAAAATGTGATGCAATTTTTTGTAATGTCTTGATATGTTTTATAAAATTATTTATCAGGGTTTTAAATAAAAATTTTTTATTGATTTTAAATGTGTAATCTTTTTACAAAGTTTAAATTCAGCTATATTTTAACATTGATACAGTACCACATTATTTTCATTTCAATATTTTTTGATAAATGTTTACAGCAAAAAAATGTTTGCACAAAAAAACATGTTGATGTTCTCCTCCTTTTTTAATTAAAAAAAGTTAAAGGAGGCGGACGTTTTGATACAGTTTCGTAATCTTAGATTTTCGTGATTTTCAGGCAAACTGAGAGTCTCGAAACGAAAATGCATCTTTTTTGATAAAAACAATGTAAAAAACGGTCATTTTCGTTTCAAGACTCCCAGTTTGCCTGAAAATCACGAAAATCTAAGATTTCGAAACTGTATCAAAACGTCCGCCCCCTTTAAATTAACATTTTATGCTTTGCCCATGTCTGGGAACAAAATTTACCTTTTGGCAATTTTTTTCTAGTAACCAAAAAAATTGCATCATTCTTCTTACTTTTTTTTTTCTGACGTTTCTTTTTGGACAGTGGAGAAGTGTGTTAGGGAAAAAGAAAATTCTCCGACTTTTATTTTCCATTAACACCCTTATTTTTTCTATCTCACTTTTGCGTTTATGAAATCGATTTTTTAAAATTTAATAATTCAAAAATTTTTGTTTCCGATGGCAACAAAAAGTGATAAATATTCGTTTGTTGAGCAAAGTTTTACCACCTCTAAAAATCAATGTTACAATTTGAATTTCAATCAAAACAAAAAATGTGCAACATCAATTCCTGTTCAATCTAATAGCAAACCAAATAATGATAAAAATTATGGTTTAAAAAACTGCTGCTGCAGTTAAAAAATCAGCAACATTAGTTTTATGTTGAAATTTTTTGTAAATATGTAAAAAAATTACGATTTGTTGCTAAATGAAAAAATTTGTATGTTTATTTCGTGGTTCAAAAAAGGCTTTAACAATAAAATTAAGATTTAAAGTTTTTTGTGGAACTGCAGCAACAGATTTTATAGTATCTGATAATTATGAAGAAAAGGAAAAATTACAATTATGGAATAAATCTTTTAAAGCCACTTCTTTTACAATTTTTAATGAAGATAATAAAGATTTTAAAAAACGTTGGAAAAATGAAAATATTTTAAATGCCACGAATAAAAGCACCCTTTCCCTTCGTATTACAGCTTATAAAAATCTAACTACATCAGATTTCTTTGATGATAGAAATACTGAACGATTAAAAAAAGGAAAATTTGGAACAATCAAAGCTTCTAAACAATGCTTTACTGATAGTTTAAAATCTCAGGTATTATAAAAAACAGAAAAATTGTAATTCATTTAATAATTTTGCAGAATCCATTTGAATTTCCAAGACAACAAAATGGAGATCAAAGAAATAAATCAGAGGTTATGCAATTTAAAGCATCTCAACAATTAATTGGTTCAAATCGATCGTCATCAGCAGTTAGTTTTTCGTTAAACAAACATAAATCAATTGGGAAAATGGTAAAAGGGGGATTTTAGATGAATATTGGAAGTCGTACTCCATTAGTTGATTCTGGGACAATGGCCCATGCAACCACATCATTATCACTTGGTTCTTCAGCAAAAGCTAATTGTGTTATTGATGAAATGGTATGTGTTTTTTTTTTGATTTATTGTTTCTGAGAATCAAGTGTTAGCTAAAAACAGCGTTGTTAATTTATTGATAGCTGCCAATTTTTTTTGTCAAAAATTGCCTCAAAAACTGAAGCGATAACAAAAAATTTTCTCAATTTTTTAAATTTTAATTTACAATTTCAGAATCTCTCTTTTTTCGAAATCTTTCTCACGTCTTTAAAAAATGAAGGTACCATGTCAAACATTTCTTTCATTGCCTCAAAAAATGGATTTTTGAGGCAACAATTGAATTAAAAAAAGCTCTCTTTGAAAAATTTTTGTGATCTTATTTTTGACATTTCCTAATTTAAAAATAAAAATGGCAGAAAGTTAAAAAACAGTGTCATTTTTTTGAATCCGAAAATCACACAATTCATTTCCGCGTCTTAAATTTGGACATTTTTTTTGTTGCTATTAAACATAATATGTTAAGTTTTGGATCTTTGCTTTTAATCATATAACACGTGAAAAACAAAAACTATTTTTAACTTGTCAAAAAAACGTCGATGAATGCTTAAATTGGAAATTGAAATAAATTTTTTAATAATGCTTAAAACGGAAAAGTTTTTTCCACTTTTTTGTCTTTTTTTAAGACAGTGCTGTTTTTGTAAATGGGAATTTCCATTTTCAGCATTGATCGACGTTTTTTTGACAAGTTCAAAATAGTTTTTGTTTTTCACATGTTATATGCATCTTGTTTTGGAGGGCGCTTCATTTTCTCTTTGGGGAGGGGTTAATTTTTTGATGGCTGCGACAAAAGGTCATGGAACTCTCTCGCATTTAAAGAGAGAATTGTCCAACCATGTTGTCATGCCTGTTATTACTGACAAGCTTAACAAGTTTGATGATGATGATTGCAGCTATCACGGAAGATAAAAATTGTTCCCAACAAACTATCCTTTACTACTCTACTCTAATATTTTATACATATTTACCTTTTTCAGAAGACAACTGAAGAATCATATGTACGTGAATTGAAAGAAATTATTGAATATTATATAAAGCCGTTTGATGCACCAGAAAATTCTTCACACTATCCTCTACAACTTCGTGGACAATCAAAAAGAATATTTGGAAATATTCATGCTCTTTACAAATTTCATGAACGTCTTTCACGCCTTTTCAATTCAACAAATTCAATTGCTAAAATTTGTCATTTACTTGTTTTTCATCGATATGAATTCTTAATTCTATATCGGCCATATTTTCAAAATAAGCGAGCATCTGAAGCAATCCAAACTGAATACAATATTGATAAAATGAAGTTTTTTGTTAATTGCCAATATCGTGCTGGTCATTTACTTCCACTTTCATCATATTTGTTAAAGCCAATTCAACGTGTTACAAAGTATCAACTTATGTTAAAAGAATTATTAAAATTTTCATCATATGATATCGAGAAAGATGTTAAAGTTGCATTGGCAGCAATGTTGGATTTGCTTTCACAATTAAATGCTGGTTTACAAAAGCTACATATTTCTGCTTTTCCTGTTCGTCTTTTTAAAAGCCATTTTTTGTAATTTTCGACTTTCTCGTCGGATTCCAAAAAATTAAAAACCTCCGATGAGGCTAAAGACTAATTCGTGGTCACTGATCACGAATTTAAATCCCATATGTCTCATTTTTATACAAATTTTTCATCTACCACATGTGGTACCCCTAAAATCACCAAAAATCAAAAATTCAAAAAAATCGAAATTACCATAAATATCATGTTTTATGGTTAATTATATTGCTTTTGCATATAAAGCGGTAAAATATAAAGCTTTTTGAATCTTGTCCTAGAAATACACAAAAAAAATTATCCTAGAAAAACAAGAAATTTTACCAAAAGATTTTTAAATTTGGCGGTTTTTCGAATGCCAACAAATGCACGTTGCCAAACATCAGATCAAAAAAAAGAACAATTTATTCGCTTTAAATTTGATATGAAGATTTTTCATTTTTTTTGAAATCTGCAAATTTTTCAAAATAAGTCAAAAATTACAAAAAATGGTTTTTAAAGGTTTATTTTGCATTTGTGAATAAATTTTTTAGGGTGATTTACATCGTCTTGGTTCACTTCATTTTCAAGATGAATGCTTAGTTTATTTTTTTAGAAGAAAGAATCATCGATTATCAAATAAACCAAAGGAACGAATCCTTTTCCTTTTTGAAAGTGCTGTACTCTTTTGTAAGAAGCAACCTCAACCACTTTCATATGCAGAAGAATTCTGTAAATATAAAATGTCAATTCCAATGAAAGATCTTGGATTTTCTGAATCCTTAAAGACACCAGAAAGATTTGAAATTTGGGATGCAACAAAGAATGAGGGATATGCAATTCAACCAATTGATAAAGGTGCAAAGGCTCAATGGATTAAACTTTTATTTGAACTTACAACTGCACTTGGACATTATCATAATCGATCTGATCTGCAACAAACATTTGGATCTTCAAATCGTAGTAGTTTTTTAACTTCTTCATCATCATCGCGACCACAATCTTGGAAATCTGATGGTACAGCATCTTCATGTGCCCCAAGTGAATATGATGATATGTTGTCGGCTTCAACATCATCAAATATTCAATCAATTGATTTGTAAGTTTTGTCTTTTAAGATTTGCAAGTTTTTCCTTGATAAATGCAGCAAAACTGTTAAAAAATGTTTCATTTGTCTAAAAGCTATTTTTTGTAAACCTCAGATATTGGTGTCCCCTTCGAAAAAAAACATTTTTTGATTTTGAAGGCTAATTTGCCCAATTTAGACTAATTCGAGGTCGGAGATCACGAAAATGAACTTTGTTTTGACTAAAAATGCGATGACACGGAGTTACGGCATGACATGCCTTAAAAAGTGCCAAAATTAACTTGTTCTATAAAATGCCATAAACTGCATATCAATCGATTCCTCTCATCCCAGGGAACAATATTGATCCAAATTTGGCATTTTAAAGTGATTTTTTCAACTTGTTATTAAGCTTCAGAGTTACTGGTATACGTCTGATACACATTGGCTTTTTTGTTATTTCTCACTAAATAGGTGTAAAATTAAGATCCAAATCAGTGTTCATGCGCCGTCGCCGTCTGACAGCAAACGGCGCCGTCGACGGCGACGACGGTAATCGAAAGTACTGCCGTCGCCGTCGGCATTGACGGTGCCGTCATAATTAAAGAAAAGTTAAAAGTTTTGATTTTTCTACAAGTTTTATTTGTTTTTAACCTCCAAAATTACATTTTATGGCTCCAAATCCTTGTTTAAGCAAAAATAAATGGTTTTTTTCGATTGTAAAAATTTTCGTTAAAAACACATAATTTGGATATTATGCTTTAAAACATTTTACAACTGTATTTTTAAAGCTAAAAGGCATTATTTTAACTTAAAAATGTGTTTATTACAAAAAAAGACCTTTTTGGATACAAAATAAGCTAAATTTGAAAAATTCTATCTGACGGCGCCGTCGACGGCAGACGGCGACGGCGGTAAATTTAAAAAACGAGAAAACAGATCCAAATCTGTCAAAAAAAACCTGGGTTGGGCTTGCCGTTTTTTCACGAAATCCAAAATACCGTATACAGTAACTCTGAAGCTTAATAACAAGTATCAGCCTTCAAAATCAAAAAAATTTTTTTTTTCGAAAGGGACACCAATGTCAGAGATTGACAAAGAATGCCTTCTAATTATCTTTCGTTTTAATTGTTTTTTCTAACTTTACTATTTTATTCTGGCCGAATTTATGTACATAAATTCGACATATGTCTAAAATTTTTTTTGTAATTTTTGCTTTCAAAAATATATATCTTTCGTTAGTGTTGTTTTTGTTTAATTTGGCTTTAAAAGTTTTACTGATAAATTTTATTTGTATAAAAAAAAGATTGGTTGTTTATTGGAAGGGGGATATGGTAGTTACTTGAACAAATATGACATCTTTCAACATATATTTTTTATTGTTGATGTTGTAATAACTTTTTTTTGGTTAATTTGAGTATAAAAAATAAGAGATAAAAAAGAACTACTTTTCATTTTTTAAAAAGTTGTCGTCCGTAGCAACGTGAAAAAAAAGAAACGAGAAAATTGTGTTTTTTCATTGAAAAAAAAAATGCTCGATTTTGGCGCAGCATTTCTTTGGCTTTCTTTGCTGTGCTTTTTTTAAAAAAATGAAGGAAAAGCAAAGAAAGAAAAAAGAAATAAATGAATATGAATCATTGACGTTTTTAAACTAAGGGTATTTTAGAAGAAAAAAGAAAGGGAGGAAAGAATTGCTTTAGAAATTTTTTTTATTTGTTTGTTTGTATTTGATTCCCTTTTTTTGTTCAATCATGGCTTTTTCTTTGAAAAATAAAAAGTGTTCGAAAAAAGTTTTTATTTTGAATTTTATCAAAAATGGTTTTCCTTTTCCTTTTTCTTAAATTTTAAAAATTGACACAAAATTTTTTAAGTTTTCTAAATGTTTTTTTTAGATTACTGTAAACTTAATTTTGCCGGTTTTTTAAATTGGTTTTTTATTTATGAAAATCAAACATTACGTAAAAAAAGATGAATAATTATAGGATTTTTAAATAAAAGTTGTTTATTTAATGATGGCTGAAGTATGGCATTTCAAAATAAATAGTGTAGCATTAAAGCGCAGAAAAAAAAACTAAAGAAAAACGTAATTAATTTTCAAGCGGCTTTTTAAAAAACGCAAAATACGTGTATTTTTTTTATCCATTATTAACTGACTTTCTTAAAAGGGATGAGTAGATATATTTTTCATTTTTAACGTTTTTTTCGAAATGGAATGAACCTTAAAATCAGGATCTTTCTCTATTATTCTTTTGCCTGATTTTCAGATTTAAACTATTTTGAAAAAAAAACATTTAAATGAAAAATATATCAAATTGTAAAAAGCATTATCGTCTTATATCTTCATTTTTGAAATTTTGGTGAAAAAAAAATTAATTTCGTTGTTTTTTTCTTTTTTTAACAATGTTTTTATTTTTTTCCAATTTTTAAAAATAAATTTTTAAAAATTGGAAAAAATTTACACAGCGATGTAAATTAACTTATTGTTTAACGTTTTTGTATCCATTTTGAATTCCAAGGAGTTATATTTATTTGACCTACATTTGTATTTTTAGCCATAAAAAATTTTTTTATGAATATTTTTTTGAAAAATTTGCCACTTTATTTGCTTCTTTTTATTGTTCTTTAAAAATTTTTTCATTATTTGTATCATCAGTCAAGCATTAATTTTGTCCTTTTAATCTATGGCTACCATCTGTGTCCTTAAAGTCTTTGTTTTAAAAATAGCACATATTTTTTTCTCGGACTTTTCGGACCCCGATCCCCATTTTTTCAAGCAGTTGTAATAATGATGGTCACTTTCTTTCACTTTTCCTTTCCCCGTTTTTTTCCATTCATTTATTCTCCTTTTTTTGCTTGTTGCTTTTTTTTTGTTGACGCAGCTTGTTTCAAATTTTTTTTTATTTATTTGATGGTTGCATAGGTGATGACCCTCTTTTCCTTTCACCTTTTTTCTTCTTGAACACGAAAAAAAATCACCGCAGCAAAAATATGAGGGGAGATACTTTTAAAGGACGAAACATAAAATTTTTCTCGTATTTATTTTTCGAAGTTTTTTTATTGTACGAGAAAAAAGAGAAAAAAATGTTTTACACATTTTTCTACAGCTTTCATTTTAACGTTTTCTTTCGAATTGCATGAACCTGAAAATCAGGCAAAAGAACAATAGAAAAAAGATCCTGATTGTCAGGTTCATGCCATTTTGAAAAAAATGTTAAAAATGAAAAATGTATCAAATCGTCTGTTCTTTTTAATGTTTTTTTGAATGAACCTGAAAATCAGGAAATGGTGAAGTTTTTTTATAAGCTTAACACAGTTTTTGGGATGCCTGATTTATCAGGTTCATTCTTAAAAAATTTATTCCAATAATTAAAAATTTTATTTAAAATAATTTTTTGTTGGAAAAACTTGCCTTAAATTTCTTCATAATTTCTGTTAAACAAATTTCACTTTGACGTAATTTTTTTAAAGTTATTACAGTAAATATTTTTAATTTTGAAGATAAAATTTTTTGCAGCTTAAAAATTGCCATTTCACTATATAAGTTTTAAAATTGGTGCCATAAAAAATTGCCGTGAATTTTTTTAAAGTTAACTTTTAAATTTGTAATATTACATCATTTCTGTATTTTTTTGACCACACTGTAATTTTAAATGGCAATTTTGTTCCCGAATTCAAGAATTAACCAAAAAAATAACACGAAAAAAAAACTACATTAATCTCCAGATTACTGTATTTAATTTATCAAAATTTTTTTAATTTTGTCTTTTACCTTCAAACATTTTTCATTTACAAAAAAAATGTTTATCTAACATTTTTTCATTTAAAAAAAATTTGACCATAAAGTTTTTTTCCTAAATCTCCAAAAATATTCAAATTTGTCACAAAATAGATATATTAAAATTTTTTTTGACTTTTTCCGAACTTGTAAAATCTCATTTTATTATTTTTGCGTTTTAAAATATGTTTTTAAAAAAATGCCAAAAATTTATTCAAAAAACAGGCGTTTAAAATTTTTTGATTTTTTTTAATACAATTGTTTTTTTTGTGGTTTCTTTCTTCCTTTTTTTTATTTTCTGTGTTATCCTTGAAATAATCCCTTCTTTTTTTTCTTTTCAAATATATTTCCAGCCACTCCAGAAAAAATTTATATCGGATTAGCAACACTTTCTTTTTTTTTCATCTCTTGCAAAAAGGAAGAAAAAAAATGATGCGTATATCATAGACGTTATTTTTTTTTACCTTTTATTTATTTGTTCTTTTTATTTATTTCGCTTAAATACACTTTTAATTATTTTTCCTTAACTTTTTTATTTCTTTTGTTTTTAGTAAATAACATTTAAAAGTGCGTTTTTTGTTGTGAAAAAAATAAATCTAATTAATTTATCGGATTTTTATAAAATAGAGAGATTTAGCATTAGCTTTCTTTTATCTTTTAAAGCCATAAATTTAATCTATAAATAACATTTCCATTTTTTTTATAAAAGTCATTGAAAAAGGTTAAAAATGTATGAGACTGGTTTTTGTTTTGGAGTTTAAAAGATGATTGGAGTTGAATGATGACGATTTTAGGGGGTTTAAAAAGTGTATAAAACTTTTGTATTGTGTCTGTCGGACATAATACAAAAAATATTGTAAAAGCAAAAAAAAGTGTGAAAACTAAAAAACTTTTTTTTAAAATTTATGATTTTTTTAAAATGAATTTTGTTTTTTTACAAAAACTTGTTTTTTTCGTTTTCTTATTTTTGGGCGTTTTCTGATTTACGCAGCCGAAAATCTTAAAAATGCCAATTTCTTATCAATTTTTATGATTCATTCCATTTTCTTGACTCCAATCAATCCAACTTCGAAGAAAGGTCAAAAAACCGCTTTTGAGTCATCCAAATTTTTTGTGTTTAAAAAAATTGAGATAAAGCAAGAACAATAAAATTTGGATGTAACTTTGGGTTTTTCAAATTAACATTACTCATTAAAAATAGCCTTTTTTCAACATTTTTAAAGGCTTTAATTTTAAGCATACATAAATTTGATTTTTGCTTATCGAAAAAATTGTACAAACTTTTTTACACTTTTTTCTATTAAAATTGAAAATACCTGTAAAGCTTAAATTTATACATTGCAATAAAAAATATTTTTTTGTTGATAACGTCAAAATTCTGTCTCATAACTTTTTTCAACCACATTTCTTAGCTATTTTTATTTTTCACAGTCGATCAAAAAAAATTTTTTTTTTACAGAAACACACTTTTCTCTCATTAAGCTTTTCTTTTTTTCTCTCTCTTCCCCAAAAATTTCTTATCAACTGATAAAAATGATATTTATTGTTAAGACATTCTTTTTTTTTGTTGATGTTAATGCTTGCGTTCAACTGTGATTCATTTTGAGTCCTTTAAAGTTTTTTATTTATTCTAAAGAAATACATACATATAATCTTTATAGGAGGAGTGTCAAAATAAAAGCAAGCATTGATGACGCCATTAAAAAAAATATTTTTTTGACGATTGTTGAAGAAATGATTTAAAAAGGCAATATAAATATATATTGTTTTTTCTCTTCTTCTTTAACCCTGCTGCATTTTGATTGGGCAATGCAGATGAAATATTATATTCAAATAAAATGCTGCCATCATCTTCTTCAAATTCAAATAATTCATCTCCTCAAAATTATCATGAACCTTCTGAATCTAGAATTGATGCAACAGATACAATTGCAAAAATTTTACAAAAAAAGGTTTATTCCAATTATATTACTGTAGCATATTGCCTGGTATTAGGAACTGTAAGTTTTTTATTTCTGGGGTCTTGAAGGGAATTCAATTTTTGAAAAAAAAAGTTTTTGTTGCAAAATTTTTTTATTTTATTTTCAAAAAATTTTTGTTGCGAGAAAATTTTTGTTTTATTATCAAAAAATTGGCGTTTTTATTACCTCAGAAATAATTATTTTTTGAACCCTTTTTAAAATTTCAATTGTTACAATTCCAAAATTAAAATAATTTCGAATTTTCCATATAAGACAATCAATGGAAATTTTAAAAGGAGTTTAAAATAGTAATTTTAAGCAAAACTTTGGTTTAATTTTGGAAAAAATTTTTTAAAAACTGCTTTTTCAAACTCCTTTTAAAATTTCGTTGGTTTGTCTCAAGTAGAAAATTTAAATTTCATAATTTCCACATAAGACAATTAAGATTTTTTATTACCAAATAATTTGACCGAAATTCAATGTTAAAATTAAATTCTTTTTAGTATTTTTGTGCATTTACACTTTATTTATATCTTCGACTTGCAAGTATTATATTTCCAGAACGATTTGTTTATCGACGAGCTTGTGAAGTTTTAAAAAATGAAACAATTGTTCGAAATGGTATTCATTATGGTTCAATTACGGTCACATTTATTACTATCACACTTATTCAGTGTTATGTAAGTTCAAAATTAATTGTTAAATTTTTTGTGTAAAAATTACTTTTTTGTTTAATTTTTTTCAAAAAATGATAGTAATCCAATTTTGATAAAATTTGTCCATTCTAATTTACTCTCTAAAAATAATGTGAAATTTTCAAAATTAAAAACAAATTTTTTAGGCATTTTTTCTTTTAACAATTTCAAGCACATACATAAATTTTGAACGTCGATATCGAAATTTTAATTCAATGGAAGATCAGCTATTACTTGAATTACGGTATAATATTCGAAAAATTATGTATGAATCAATTTTACCAACTTTTTGTAAGATTTCAATTTATTATATTTAAAATTAAAGTAACTCTATACTTTTTTTTCAGTAGTATATTCTTTAACAAGTTTAGTAATATTATCATCAATTTTTTATATGGTTGGTCTCAGGGATGAAGTTGTTGATACAGTTTCACAAGTATTCGTGTATTTTTTTGATGGTTGTGTACTTTTTTATTTTATTATATTTCCACTTATTTCATTTATCTATCATCCAGATATTCAATGCAGTTTTGTTAAGTAAGTAATTTTTGAAGTTTTCGTTGTAAGACTTTTTGGAGGTCTTGAAATGAAATTTTTTTGACAGATTTAAAATATCTTTTAAAGGAAGCGAAAATATTTTTTTCGTTTTAAATTTTTTTTTCGAAACTGCATGAACCTGAGAATCAGGGCCTTTTTTTGTTATTCTTTTTGCCTAATTCTCAGGTTTATGCCATTTCGAAAAAACTGTTAAAACGAAAAATATATAAAAAATTCCGCTCCCTTTAAAAAAGTTTTTTACTATTATTTTTTAAAACTATTCAAATAAAAAAACAGTTAATTTAAATAATTTTTAGATGTTATTCAAATCCATCATCCGATCCCCCAGTGCCATCCGCAGCTGCAGCAGCGCATTTAACGTCATTTCGTATAATTACAGAAGATTCAAATAATAATAATATTACTTCAACTGTAGAACCAGAAAATTTAAGAATTCGTACAATTACTTCACTTTAAACTTTTATTCTTCTTTCCTGCCACAAATCTTCCTTTTATCAATCAAATATATATCAGCTCTTTTGAATATCAAACAAAAAAATGCGGGCTTTAAAGAAAAACTTCTTTTTCTTTCATATCATTTTGATCTCAAACATATTTTTGTTTATAATAAATAATAAAATAAAAAAGATTAAATATATAAAAACAAAAAAGTTGTTAATAAAAAAACAAATACATTCAAAATGTTTAAACTCCAGGTGGTCGATCATCAAGATCTGCAGCAACCGTTGAAGACGAAGATTTTGATGGCTTTGAATCATCTTTATCTCTTCGATGTCGACGTGATGATGATGAAGTTGAGGCTTCTCGTTCTTCTTCTTTATATCTTCGACTACTTGAACGAGGTTCATCCCGATCACGGCTTGTTCGACGTTTACTACTTCTTTCATCTCGATCTCTTTCATTTCGGCTATCACGATCATGTCTGGAAGATCTTTCACGGGGTGAACGAGATCGTCTTCGAGTTCTTGTATCACGTGAATCTCGATCTCTTTCACGATCACCTCTATCATGTCTTCGTCGACGACGATCATCATCTCTTAAAAAAATGTATACTGTAACTATAATTTTTATAAAAATTTGAAAACTTACGATCCATCAGAATCTCTTCTTCTTGTATCACGGTCACGTTCTCTTCTCTCCGATCGATACATATTATCAGTTTCAGTTCCAGGTGGTCCATCCATACTTGGTCGACTTGCACTACTACTGATCCCTGGAGGTCCATCATTTGAATTATTATGTCGAAGCATTGATGGTGGTGGTCCATTTAAATTCATTTGAGAACCCATCATTCCTCCACCTGTTCCCATTGGATTATAATAATTTCCCATTGGTGGTCGATTAAAGCCCATTGGATTATTCATAGGTCGGCTTAAATTTGTAAGATTTGTTGCAGGTAAACGAATTGGAAAATTTGGTGGTGGAATATTTGGATTAAAGCCAATAGATGTTGACGAAGAAGTGGTAGTAGTTGGAATAACACCTGGTGGAAGATCAGGCTTATTTAAATCTAAAGTTGGTGAATCGGTTGCAGGTTTTGAAGCTAAAAAGAGACTACTGTAATACAAAAAAGTCATGAAAAAACAAACCATTGAAATGTGGTGGTGGAATATTTGGATTAAAGTTTGGTGGAGGTCTTGTAAGATCAACAACAATTGGTTTTGTTGGCGTAGTCTATAAACAATAAAGAATAAACTTTAAAAAACTGAGTAAAATAAAGCTTACAGGAAGAGCTCCAACAACTGGAGTAGTTAAATTTACGGTAGGAATTTGAACAGTTTGTTGCTGCTGTTGTGGTTGTGGAGAATTTGTAACACCACCAGTAACAAGGTGTCGAATCATTGGAGGCTAAAAACAAAGACATTACTATTGTACCTTTAAAATAAAATCCTTACCAAATTTTCTGCAGCAGATGTATTAATTGGAATATTATTTTGTGTTGGAAATCCAATTTTTACAGGTGGTTTTGTATCAACACTTTGAATTGTAACCAAATTTCTTCCACCTGAATTATGTACGGGCATTACAATTGGTACACCAGCATCTTTATTTCCATGTTTATCACGAAGTTCTTCCATAATTGTTCGATTCACTTCAGCTTGTGAAGGATATTCAAGTCTTAAAAGTCTCTGCTTTTCAGCATATTCATTCCAAGTTTCTTCAGTAAAACCAAAATTAAAATAATCTGCTATATTTGCACCAGATTTAAGCCATGGTCGATCATCAAATTCTGAAGGATTTACATCAAAAATATTTTTTCCTTGAACATTTGGTGTTACATTTGGATCAAGCTTTTGTACAGGAAATCCACGTCTCTAAAAAACATTATATGAGTTTTGAGTTTAAAAGTGAAAAGATAAATACTTGTGGAGGTAAATTTGTTTTAATATCACCAATGGTAACGACAACTTCATCTTCATCACTGTCAGAGCTATCACCAAAATCCACTAAAAAATCTTTGAAATATAAAAGTTTAATCAATAACTTTAAACATACACTTTTCTCGATCTTCATTATCTGCATCTGGAGCTGCATTACTATCTTCTGCAAAATTATTAATATTTTCATCATTGATATTTCCATTCTCTTCAAAATTTTCCATTACTTGATCGTCAGGTGGCGGAGTTTCAGATTCTATAACTTCTGCCAGATTTGATTCTTCTGCCATTGCTAAAGCTGACACTTCTTCTTCATCTGCCATAGTAATTTTAGAGTTCTAAAAATTATCAAAGTTGATAATTTTTTTAAAAGATCTTTTTTAAAAAATTTTTGAGAAAAAAATTGAACTCAAAAAATGCAAATTTGTTTGAGTCGGATTTAGCCAAACACGCGTCAGTTTAAAAAAGTTTCAATTTTGCAAAGTGTTTTTTTAAATTTTTATAAATTCTTGTAAACTCTTTTTTGCTTACATTTATGTTTATGAAATAATTATTTTGCTTTATATCTTTTATTATCCCCTTTATCTAGCTATAAAAAGCTTTAACCTTTCACTGCTTGTTGGCAAAATGTTCTTCATTGATATTCTTGCATATAAAAAGATATGATTCAACTTTTTTAATCATAATTTTTTTGCAGCTAATTTTTTTGCTGATAATGGATAACAACATTCCTGTTCCTGAAGATTATATTTATCTTGATCATAATGCAACAACTCCAATTTGTGATGCTGCAATTGAAGAGATTAATAAACATTTAAAAGGATTACATGGAAATCCAAGTAGTTCACATTTATTAGGTATTCTTAATTTTTTTGGTGATGATTTTTTATAACAAAATTTTGTAAAACATTATTTGTAAATTTGTCTTTATCTCTTTGGAGCTTTCATATATCTCTAATATCCTGGCTTCTACGTTCCACTCAAACTTTAAAACCCCTTAATTTTCTTTTTTTAGGACAACAAGCTAAAAAACATTTGATAAATTATCGGCAATCAATCTCTGATTGCTTTGGAGTTCCTTTTAATGGTGTTATTTATATGTCGGGTGGAACGGAAGTTAATAACACTATTATACGAATTGCAGTTGATCAATGGTGGATAAAATATCAAAGAATCCCATATGTAATTACTTCAAAAATGGAACATCCATCAATTCTTAAATTATTGGAATATTTAGAAAATCAACAAAAACTGTGTAAGTTTTTAAACAATTTTTTTAAAAGTTGCATTTTTAAAGATAAAAATCAATTTAAAGGGTGACAAAAATTAATTGATAATTAAAAAATTTATTTTTTTGAGGTACAATGTAGTTGGATATTTTCTTTAATTTTTTTGTTTTTCGTGTTTTAAAAAATATATTTGATTAAAACTGTCGATAAAACGATTTTCTTCATCTTAGTTTTTTTATAAATAACCCAAAAATTTCTCATAACTGTTTTTATTTGAAAAAATGCAATTTTCGAGAAAACGCATTTTTAAAAATTTTATTAAAAATTCAAAAAAGTCTGATTGAAAAAATGCAACAAACAAAAGTGATTTGAAAAAATCTTTTTTTTCAAACAATCTTTTTTCTTTTTTTGCAATTGTTTTCAAAACAAATGTCTTCGAGAATGTTGGAAAAAATTTATTGAAAAGATCCTCTGTTAGATTGTGGAAAAAAAATTTCTACTAAAACATTATATTTTAAAATTAAAATTTTTTTACAGTAATCCATTGGTTGGATATTTCTCGTGAAACTGGAATTGTTCAACATGAAAATATTCCAGATGAAATTTTAAAGGATACATGTTTGATTACAATTATGCAAGCAAATAATGAAACAGGCGTCATTCAACCTGTAAATAAAATTTTTGGTAAAAATTAAATATTTTTTATCAATAAAATTACTGTATTTTAGAATATTTTAAATCCAAATGTATTAATGGAGATTTACCAATTTTTCATAGTGATGCTTCACAAGCAATTGGCCGAATTGGGATTGAAATTTTTGATGTAATAACTGTTACGGGGCATAAGTTTGGTGGTCCATGTATTGCTGCACTTTTAACAAATAACAAAGAATTTTTAAATTGTTTTGTAACAAATCCATTTTTTTATGGTGGTGGACAAGAATTTGGTTATCGATCTGGGTAAGTGTTTATTTGAGGGGAGGTGCAAAATCGATAATTTCGAAATCGAAATTATTGAAATCTCACTTTTTTCGAAATTTATTGTCCATAAAATTTTTAAATTTATTTTCGATTTTAAAGGAGGCGGACCCTTTGATCCATTTTTTAAAAAAAATGGGTTTCGAAAGATTTCTTTTTTTTCCAAACCATCGATATTCGTGATCAGGGTGACTCTTGAAACGAAAAAATATTTCCTTTGTTAAAAAAATAAAAACAATGGAAGCTGCATTTTCGTTTCAAGAGTCACCCTGATCACGAATATCGATGGTTTGGAAAAAAAAAGAAATATTTCGAAATCCTTTTTTTTTAAAAAATGGATCAAAGGGTCCGCCTCCTTTGAAAACGAAATTTTTAAGCCAAATAAAAAATTATCGAAATCGAAATTATTCCCGAAATTTAAAGAGAATCTAAATTTTATCCCTAAACAAAATTTCGATTAATTCCGATTTTTTTAGTACCGAAAATCTTCCAATGATTGCTGGATTTTCTGTTGCCCTTAAATCAGCAGCCAAAAATTTTAATGATTTTGAAAAAGTTTCGCTTCTTCGAAATTATCTTGAAAAAGAATTAATTGAAAAATTTGGTGCAAAATCTTTTTACAAAAATTCTTCAAGACTTCCAAATACTGCAAGCATATATTTTCCAAGTTATCCGGGATTAGCTGCAGATTTATTAAAAAAATGTGAAAATATTTTTGCTGCTAGCACTGGAGCAGCATGCCATTCAAATGGAATTACGTACGTACTTTATTAAAAATGATTTTTAGAGGATTTTATAAATTTTTTATTTGTAACGTTTCTTTCGAAATTGTATGAACCTGACAATCAGTGTTTTTTTCTATTGTTCTTTTGCCTGATTTTCAGGTTTATGCAATTTTGAAAAAAACGTTAAAATTAAAAATCCGAAATCCAAATTTTTCGCTATATTTTTCTTTTCAAAAAATTTCTAATTTCTGACAAAAAAGGCAGAAATCAAATATATCAGCCAAAAAATTAACTAAATTTTAGAATTTCACCATGTTTACTTGCATGTGGTCGAAGTATTGAAGAAGCATCAAAAACTGTTCGATTTAGTCTTGGAAAAGAAAATACTAAAGAACAAATTGATAAAGTTGTAGAAGCAATTGCAAAAGCTTTTGAAGCATAATTTAAAAAATTTTGATCTATTAAAGTGGAGCTTTAAATTGTGTTCATTTTATCAATCTTATGATATCTATCATTGTTATTGTTGTTGATTAATAATAAAATTTGTTATTTAAATGTGATTTTATCGATATAGTATACTTTTAACAGCAAAAATATATCATAATTTTGTGCATAAGTATTTTTTCTTCAAAAAAAAGTTCTTTCCATTTTTGACTTTCAACAATAAATCTTACCAAGAAAATTTTCATTGTCATACTGTCCCACGTTTGCTTCTTTCAAACTTTTCATCAATTTTTTGTGACTCATTTTTAAAAACTCACAACTTTCTTTAAGCATTGTTTTACAATCTAAAAAATGTTTCGTGCAATTGTCAATTTTCGTATTGGTGCTTTAATTCAATCAAATGTTATGTAAGTTTTAAAATACGAAGATATTTTAAAAAATATTATTTTTAGTGGTCGAAATTACACTTCTAAACCTTCAAATTCTAAACCTTCCAAGCAAGTTTTGCCATATCGTTACTGTCCTTTTAAACCATGGATTTTATTTTTGCGAGATTTTTTATGTGAAGATAAGCGCAAAATCTTTTCAAAATTGTGGAAAGGAGCAGATAAAGAGGTTAGTGATACTTTTGTTTGTCTTTAAAGACATAGTTGCAGCCAATACAAATGTTTTCTTACATGAATGCGTTGATCATCAATGATGAGGAATGGATTTGTTGCAAGGGGGCAGACGCATTGTTTTATTCCTCATCATTGCATGACGGAATGATGAGGATCATTGTATAAGAAAAAATTTGTATCGGTTGCGACGTTTCTTTTAACAATAAATCATGAAATATTTTAGCCATATATATATATGAATCTCGTAAAATTCGGGAAAAAACTCAATCTAATGTTTTATCTTTATCAAAAGAAGAACAAGAGAAAATTTTAAAATTACAAGATGATATACGAATTAAAACAAAAATTTGTAAGGAATATGAAGATCAATTTTTCAAAGATACAAATCATCCACGTGATCCTGTTAAACCGCATGAAATGTATTTTCAAGAAAAGCATCCTGGAAAAAGTCGTCGAAATGCTAAATATGCAAAATATGAATTTGATAAATTATCTGATGAAGAAAAGCAACCTTTTATTGATAAATACAATGAAGAACGTAAATCATATTTGAATGAATTTAAGAAGTGGAAGGAAATTCATGGTGAAGCTTGTAATTTATTTTATAAAGAAAAGGAAAAGATGCGTTTAGAAATTGAAATATTGAAAGGTGAGTTAAATGATTGTTATTATAAATACAAAGATGATTTATAAAATTGACAACTTTTGCATAATCTTTTTTTGTTAAGTATTTGTTCTTTTTTTTCTGTGATATGTTTTGAATTGTTTTTTATTTTTTGTTTTCTCTTTAATTATTTATTGGAAATTTACATAAAATATGCAAAATAATTTTAATATTTTTCAAAGACATTTTCATTGTTCAATGAAAATGCAAGATTTTCATCAAAAAAACTTATACCACTTTTTGTTTCACAATTATATGAAATAATATCAGTTTTAGAATTTTCTGATAATTTTTGTTGATAAATTTGTACAAAAATTGGAAGTGCAATAATTTCATCACAAACATTTTTGGTTTCTTTTTGAGACAAAATAGTATCTTCTGTCATTACAGTTTCAAAAATGATAAAATATTTCGGAGAAGTGAAAAATTTGTTTGCAAAAATATTAGTAATATTTGAGTCGTTTGTAAATTTGCATAAATTTGCTACTAAAAAAGTCTTATTAATAATGAAATAAAAAGGGAGCAAATGGTTTTTTCATTTTTTACGTGATTTTTCCAAAATGGCATAAACCTGAAAATCAGGCAAAAAAAATATAAAAAGACCCTGATTTTCAGGTTTATGAAATTTAGAAAAAAACATTAAAAGGTCAAACAAAAATAATTTATAAAAAACATCGCTGTTTTCCAATTTCTGTTAAATTAACTTCACTTTTGAATTTGGAATTTTTTACAATTGATAATCGACTTGAAACACTTCAAAACAGCAAATTTAATTCACATAAATATTTTTTAAAATTTTTTCGTGAAAGTGAAATGGCAATTTTTAAGCTGCAAAAAATTTTATCTTCACATTTAAAAATATTTTCTGTAATAATTTTAAAAAAATTACGTCAAAGTGAAATTTGTTTAACAGAAATTATGAAGAAATTTAAGGCGAGTTTTTTCAACAAAAAATTTTTTTAAATAAAATTTTTAATTATTGGGGTAAATTTTTTAAGAATGAACCTGATAATCAGGCATCTCAAAAACTGTGTTAGGCTTATAAAAAAACCTTCATCAATGATTTCCTGATTTTCAGGTTCATTCATAAAAAAATTAAAAAGAACGGACGATTTGATACATTTTTCATTTTTAACATTTTTTTCAAAATGGCATGAACCCTGACAATCAGGGTCTTTTTTCTATTGTTCTTTTGCCTAATTTTTAGATTCATGTCATTTCCGAAAAAAAACGTTAAAATTAAAAAAATATATCAAATTATCCGCTTCCAATAAAACTTACAATTTGTAATAAAAATTGGTAAAACCTTTTCAGTTTCATTTTTTTCGATTATTGCATCACTTTCGAAATTCTTAAATTCAAAAATATTTTGTTCAATCAAATCTTTACTAATCTCCAAAATTTCTTTTACATATTCCATTACATTTTCCCCTTCTTCAATGCCATCAATAATTTTACTCTGATTAATTTTTCTTAAAATTTGATGAATATTTTGTATTCCAATTTCCAAATCCGTTTTTAACATTTGAATAAAATTTTGTTTTAAAATTTTTTGTTGCAAAAAATACAATGATCCTGACGGAAGAATTTCAGCTAATGACTTCCATTTATGAGCTTTTAATGATTTTTTGTTATAAAAATTAAAATAAATAAAATTGTTTGTTGCTTTTGAAATTTGTTTTGGAATCCATTTTTCAAAAAATTTAAGTTGAGTTGATTGAGAAAATAGCAAAATTACAGAATTCAAGTTTCTCCCGCAACGAAATATTTTTGAAAATTCATTTGTTGCAATTTTTTGTGATTCCTTTTCGCTGTAATAATTCATTCCTTTAATAGTAATAAAAATTGTTGTTTTTTCATTTTTTGTTAAAACTATTGATTTTAGTGTTGAGACATTTGAGTATGATAAAAATGTCGTCATTTTATACGTTTTTGCTTCTTCGACAGTTGAACATTGACTTAAATTAATTAAAAAATTGATAAAATCAATTTTTTGTTTTTCATTTTCTCCAATAATTAATACAAATTTTACATTTTTTGGGGAAAGATTAAAAAGATTTTGAGTTTGTAATTCTATAAAATTTGATTGTTTTGCAGAAAATTGTGTTTCCAAATTTTGAATAAATGTTTCAATGGATTGTAAAAACTGGAGGTTTTCAATTTCAGATTGTAAGAATTCTAATTCTGATTTATCGTAAATTGAAATTTTCTAAAAAAATAAATGTTAATTTTTAAAACAAATTTGAAGTTTTAAAATACAGTGAATCTGTTTTTGAAAAGAGATTTTTAATTAATGGGAGCGGACATTTTGAAATATTTTTCTTTTTTAACGTTTTTTTCGAAAATGGCATAAACCTAAAAATCAGACAAAAGAACAATAGAAAAAGACCCTGATTGTCAGGGTTCATGCCATTTTGAAAAAAATGTTAAAAATGAAAAATGTATCAAATCGTCTGTTCTTTTTAATGTTTTTTGAATGAACCTGAAAATCAGGAAATGGTGAAGTTTTTTTATAAGCTTAACACAGTTTTTGGGATGCCTGATTTATCAGGTTCATTCTTAAAAAATTTATTCCAATAATTAAAAATTTAATTTAAAATTATTTTTTGTTGAAAAAACTCGCCTTAAATTTCTTCATAATTTCTGTTAAACAAATTTCACTTTGACGTAATTTTTTTAAAATTATTACAGAAAATATTTTTAAATGTGAAGATAAAATTTTTTGCAGCTTAAAAATTGCCATTTCACTTTCACGAAAAAATTTTAAAAAATATTTATGTGAATTAAATTTGCTGTTTTGAAGTGTTTCAAGTCGATTATCAATTGTAAAAAATCCCAAATCCAAAAGTGATGTCAGTTTAACAGAAATTGGAAAGCAGCGATGTTTTTCATAAGTTCTTTTTAAGCTTTCAAAAAATTCTTTGAATGAAACGGATGGATTTTTTTGTTGGAGATTAATGGTTTCAGAAGTAACAAATTTGTAAAGGAAGTCAGAAGCTTCATTTGGGATTTCAGAACTTTCAGGGTTGGTAAAATAGCTTTCAAGGAATTCTTGAATCAACTAAAAAAGTATAATTACAAAATTTATTTTTTAAGATTTTCACACAAGTGTTTTACGAAATCAATTTTGAAATTTCGACTTTGGAAGATCCTAAATTAATTTCGTAAAACAATTTCAGAAATACCGGAATTGTAATTTCGGTTTTAAAAAAGTTATTTCGACATTTTAATTTCGGACTGGAGAAATTATTTCGGTAAACCAACCTCCAATTTCAAAACATTATTTTCCAAATTACTTTTTGCTGAAACCGAAACCAAAATCCATTGACCCATTTCAATTTCAGTTATTGCAAATTGGGATTTTGCAATAAATTTTTCATCCAATTCCAATGCATTGGAATCCAAGTCATTTAATTTTAACACTTTTTTCTGAAAAAATAACATTTAAAATTTTTAACTTTATATTTCAAAAACTTACTCTAAAAGTAAATTTTATACTAATTAATGCATCAGAATTTGGTGAAAATATTCGAGGATCAGTTGTTAAAGTTTTAAAAATGCCAATATTTGAATGTGCTTTAAACTAAAAAAAAGTTAGGTAAAATTATGTAAACAATAAAAAACTTCAAAAAATAAGTTTTTCATTTTAACTTTTTTTCAAAAATGGCATAAACCTGAAAATCAGGCAAAAGAACAATAAAAAAACGTGTCAAAAATTGTGACAGTTTCTGCTGTCATTGTTTTAGCTCTTTATCCCTTTGAATAAATTTATTAAAAATTCAAAGAAATTTTTCTCGATGTTCCACGAAAAAGAAAGCAAAAATCATTGCTTTTTTTCTTTACAAAAAAAGCATAATGGTGCTGTTTTATATCGTAAAAAAGAAGCGGAAGAAATGTCGTTATCGAATGATTTTGAAAAAAATGTTGGAAAAAATTTTATTTGCTGTTTTTATTTGAAAAAAAAAAGATAAATAAATGGAAGTATTCAAAATTTAATGTGGCAAAACTGACTTTTTAAAAAATTTTTTAACGGTAAAAAAAGCCATTTTCTAATTAAAAATTATTATCGATACAATGTCAGTTAGTTATTATTGTGACAAATAAAATAACCAAAGTTTTCCCCGTCCTGATATAACTTTTTTTTAATACAATTATTCATTTTGTACAAATCTTTTAAATATTCAAAAAATTTTTAGGAAAAACAAAACAAAAACTAGAAAAATAACATTAATTTTTTCCTTTTCTGATAAAGACCCTGTTTTTGCATTATTCTTTTTTTGCTGTTACATTTAGAGACGTGCAGAGACAATTTGCGACTTTACGTTTTTTTGATGCGATAATTCACCGTCACGTTTCGGCAGGCTAATTTTTATTTGATCTGACTCAGAAAAAAATTCTGCATCTGATAGGCACAATTTTAAAGTGAGGCATTGAGGGGCAAAAAATTCGGATAAAGAAATTACGGTAATTTCATTTTTTCTTTATCAATTATCATTTTTATCAGCATTTAACCTAATAATTTTTTTACCAATTCGCATTAAGATTCTGCATTTTTAGTACCAAAATTATGTTTATTGCATAACTTTAAAAAGACGGTGCACACCCCTACTCATAGAAACACTAATCCCACCACTACAAAAAAGTTGAACAAACCTGGGTAAATGAATCATCGGATAAAGTTGAAATAAATTCAGCAAAAAATGGACGATTAAAAACTTCAATTTTAACACATTTTTCATCATAAACTCTTATAGCTGGTGATAGCTCTGTCTTTAAAATAGATGATTCCAAAAAACATTCATCTTGAAGATCAAAAAGTTGCCCAATTTTAATTTTTTCTTGAAATATTCCAAAAATTGGACGTTTTAAATTATTCATTTTTACACAAATTTATGGAATTTTCTAACTTTTTTAGTCAAAAAATATTATGCTTAAAAAAGTTTGTTTAAAAAAATTTAACATTGTTTGCTTTGCTTTTTTTTATCATTTTCCGTCTATTTTAATGATATCAGTGAAAAAAAATGGAAACACTCATAAGTTTAATTGTTATTTTTTTAACTGAAGCAAGAAAAATGAATCATTGTTTTTGATCATTTTTTTTGGAGCGTTGGCGACCGGCAGCATTGTTGAGTAAGCTGCTTCTCTTTTGTCTTTTAAAAAAAACTCTTTTGAAATTTCGACAGTGATTATTGTTATTATTACTTTTGCATATCGGTGCTTTAAATGAAAACAATAAGAGAAAAAAAAGATAAACTTCAAGAAATAACTCAACTCTAATCTCTCTTCATTTATATTTAAAAATCTATAGGTTCCGTTATTTGAAACAAAGATTTTTATAAAGTTGAAATAAGAAAGCTAATTTTTATATAATGTTCAAAAAGTCAATTTCGAATTTAAATCGTTTTATTGTTT
Organism: Panagrolaimus sp. PS1159; assembly: GCA_963922195.1. Classification (NCBI taxonomy): domain Eukaryota; kingdom Metazoa; phylum Nematoda; class Chromadorea; order Rhabditida; family Panagrolaimidae; genus Panagrolaimus; species Panagrolaimus sp. PS1159. Next base: position 2,885,867 of record CAWUHW010000006.1, read on the forward strand.
TAAGCAAACTTTTTTAAACAGCAATACAACAAAATACAAATGCATCACTTATATAAAACGCAAATTAATTAAATACATTTTTTAAAAATGGAGCTAAAAAGGATTCGTGAACTTGTTTCTTCAGTTATTATGACCAGGAATTTAAAATTGTTTGCTTTTTTAACAACATAACAATTTGTGCCATCATATTGAGGAACCATGTAAGATGAATAGGAATAACAAGAATCTTTCTAAAATTGGAACATAAGTTTTTTTAAATTGGAACACTAAAAAACTTACAGAGATTTGGCTGAATCCACGGCATAATGAGTCAACAACTTCAAATTGAAGTGGACATTCACCATTTTTGTAAAGTTTAAATAAAATTGCTGATTCCAATGGATTAGGTTGATTTGCAAATGTTTTACCTCTGCTTAGATCCCATAAATAGTAATCTTTAATAATTTAATTTATTCGAGACGAATAATCTCACTCAGATCCGTAGATAAAATCCGTGGACCAGTGAGGCAATAGATATAAAATAAAGAAAATCAGATATATACAATAAAAAAACATAAACAAAAAGTTAAATTGCTAACTAACATTAAAAAGAAAAATAAATTTACTTAATCCGAGTAATTTTGTATTTTTTCGTTTGTGAGATCAATGGTTGAGAGATGATTTCTGAGATGTTTCGTTGTTTGATAATCGTGGAGTTTTATGTTCAAGTTTGTTAATATCGAGGAAAGTCGTGTTGAAAAATGTAGAGAATTAAATTTTCCTTTTGCAAAATGATTTGACCAATAATATCCACCGGAACGACTTGAAAGATGCACATACCGGAGATCAATATTTGAATTTGGATTTGAAACAAGAAAATCATATGCCAGTATAATATCGGCTACCGTTCTTCTTTGCTAGTTTTATTAAATACATAACCAGTTAATCCATATAAACGTTGATATCGATTTTCAGAAGTTGTTTTTTTTCCTATACAGGAATCTGCTTCAATGCAAGCTCGCATAGCAGCTTTTGGGCTGTTAAATGTGTCATATGTCAATGGTGTAGCATTAAGTTCAACATATAACATGTTTAAAACTACCATTGCTTTTTGCAAGCAAGAAAGAGTAAAAAAGAGAAAATATTCAAAACTCACATTTTTAGAAATCAAAATATGATGAAAATGAAAAAGAAATTAAAAACCAGACATGAGAAGCTTCCACTGTTTGGCGGCCTGACGTAGAACGCTACATTTTTATCCTGCCTCTGAATTTTATTTTTTTCTTGTTTTTCCTTTAAAAAAGGGTGTCAAAAAAAGGATATCAGCATTTAAATAAAAAATAATGAAATAAAAATCCTTATCAGTGCTGATAATGCGATTTTGGCGAAGTGCGTCAGGCCGCTATTCTCATGCCTGTTAAAAACAGAAAATCAGAAAAAACGAATATTTTGCAACGAAGCTAAGCAACCGTTTTATGAAAAGAAAAATATTGCCTTTACTATTGTGAAAGCAAGGAAAAATATAAAAATTATGTCTTTTTTAAAAAAATTAAAAGCATTTTTTTAAAATTACAAAAAATTATAATTTCTTATTAAAGCTTATAAAATCAACCCATTTCCCAAATATGCAAAAAAAGGTAAATAATTACATTCAACAAATAAAAAACAATTTGACAATAATTAAATATTTTTATATTATTCAAAGTAATAATACAAAAAAATTTGAAAATAATAACAGTGAAAATTTCAAAAAAAGTGAAAAAACTATTTTCTGGTTTAACATTTCTGCTGTAAAATTTCAAGTTACAAAGTTGGAAATCTAACTTTTTAAAGCATAAACGCTTTAAAAGCGTTCATATTTCAATACTCCAAATTCCGGTTGTGTTTTTTAATAATTATGCAAATTTTATCTTTGTGAAAAATGAATGTGAGCAATTTAAATTTTACATTATTATTACTGATAAGAAATATTTTTGAGAGACAAACGATTGTCCGACATCTTTTAACCTGTTATAACTTACAAATTAAATTGTTAATGTTAGTACAAAAAAAGGAAAACAGAGATATGTAATGTCGTTCTTCTTTTTATTATTACAAAATTTATTATTTTTGAATAAAAAATTTAAAAAACAACAAAAACTCAACAAAAATAACAATATTTTAAAAATTTACCAACTACAGTTATCTATTCAAGATAAATTTTCAAACAATAATAACTTCTAACAACAAAACAAATTATACTGGAGGCCATTCAAGTTGAACGCTATCATGCATGGATGAAGGTAACCATTCCAAATATTCTTCCAATAAATAATCATCTTTTTTTGCCCAAATTTCATGCAACCTTTCTCTTGTCAAAATTTCTTCAGCAATTAAAGCATTTAAAAGCTTTTCTGTTCGTTTCTGCAAATTTGCCCATGGTTTTATCATTGTTTCTGGTGGGGCAAGCATCTTTGGAACATTTGGTGCCATCTTTAAACAAACATGTCCACCAAGAAATAGCCGAGCAAAATGTTTATAATGTAAAATATTGATTGGCATTTGTCGTTTTACAGCTTTTAACGGCCATCTTCTTTCTCCAAATGTTACAGAAGCATTTTGTACAACTTTTCCAGTTGTTTGATCAAAGGTTGGAATATCTTTTTCTGGATCTGGCATTGTAAAATCACAATATGGTTCAGCAAGCTAAAATTTGGCAATGTAAATTGATTAAAGTCAGTCAAAGCTAAAATTACCTGTGGAAGCCATTCTGCTTCAACCATTGATAAATTTTGTAAACATTTTTTATTATTAAATTGTACAATTTCTTGATATACAACATAATCCGGTTGATCTTGATATAACATTGATGAAGAATCAATAAAACAATATTCCTAAAAAAAGAAAATTATTTTTAAAAAAGCTACAGTATCCCAAAATTGTTTCAACAAACTATAACTCTCGTCCAAAAGATACAGTATCCATCGAAAAATTAAAACATCATTTTTAAAAGTGCTACCGTATTCCAAAATAGATTTGACAACTTTTTTCAAAAATATGTTCAAAAACTACAGTAATCCCAAAAGAAAGAACAAACAAACCTCAAGCATTTGACATTGATATGCACCCTTTGGAACTGCTTCACCGCTATCAGATTGATCAACACGTTTTGCAATTTGATTTGGTAAGCATGCAATTAAAATTTGTCGTAGCAGACGAGCTTGTTCATCTGTTGGTGGTTCAAGTTTTGTATCAATTGTAATTTCTTTTTTTAAATTGCATGAAGTATTTATTAAATTTACCAATTGTCGACGCATTTTACGAATTTCTATTACAGCTTTATATCGAAGTCCTAATTCTTCACATTCTTTTGGATTCATCTAAAATATAATTTATATACCAATAAAAGAAGCAAAACAAACTTGTCCAAAATCTGCTGCACCAAGAGCTTTTAAAAGTACTGTTAAATCTCCAAGTCGACGAGATTGTCCAATACCACACCATTTTTGTCTTTGCTTTAAAACATTTTTCATCTTCTTTTGTGTTTCAATTGAATTTTCACCTCTTTCATGTAAAATATGTGTCATTGGTTCACGAACAGATAAAGCAGAGACAAGATAAATTGCATATGGCATTAAATTATGTTGATTTGCCATTGCTAACATTTTTGCAAATGGTGGAGATAATGGAAACATTGATAAAGTTTTTCCTAATGTTGTTACTTTTGCATCTTTCTGTAAAAAAATAAATTTTAATTACACATTAAACTTTAAAAATGCTTTACCGATCCATCTGATGAAAGTGCGCCCATAAGTTTTAGCCGTTTTTCAGCAATTTCAAGTTGATCAGGTAATGGTGGAGTTGGAAATGGAAAGTTTGAAATTTTTACAATATTCATTGCTTTTAAATGTAAAACAAGTTGATCAACAGGTTTATTCATAATTTCTGGTTGTGAAAATATTGTAAAATCTTCAAACATTGCAGACGAATATAGCCGATATGCATGTCCAGCTTGAACTCGTCCAGCTCGACCAGATCTTTGTTCTGCAGATGCTTGAGAAATCCAGTGAATATTAAATTGTGAAACTCCTGTAATTGGATCATAATCTCGACGCTTTTCTTTTCCACTATCAACAACATAACGAATATTTGGAATTGTTAGAGATGTTTCAGCAACATTTGTTGCAATTACCTTCAAAAAAAGATTACTGTAATTTGGAAAATCAATGGAAAAAAAACTTACACAAAGTCTTGTACCTTCTGGTGGAGGTTGAAAGACACGTTGTTGTTTTGCCGATGAAAGAAGAGAATAAAGTGGTAAGCAATATAGAGGTGATAAACCTGGTGGTGGAGGTGGAAGATCACCACCAAAAATATCAGAATCATCAAAATCATCATCAAGAATTCCACAATCTGCTGTACCATATTCATCCAAATCAACTTTTGTATCATCTTCTGCTGAAGCTTTTGACAAAGAAGAAGTTTCTTTTCCATCAAGTAATTCTGAAGCTTTTTGAGTAAAAGTTGAAAGCTTTAATTTTTCTTTTTCTTCTTTCTAAAAAAATCTTTTATTACAGTAACCCTCAATTATAACAAACCTTTCGATCTCTTTTCTTTGTTAAATGTCCACGAATATTGCTTTTTCCTTTTATTGGATACCTTTGTGCAAGCAATTTTAGTAATCGTTTAACTTCACCTTGTCCACTTAAAAATACTAAAATTGCACCATCAGGAAGTTTTTCATGAATATTGCAAACTTTCTTATATGCTGCTTCAAGATAATCATCAGGAGTTTTTCGTTCAAAATGTAGTGCAACAGGAAATTGCCGAGCTTCAACTTTTATCACTTTTGGAGTCATTGATGGAAATAAACGTTTTTGTGTAAAATCTGCTAATCTTAAAGTTGCTGACATAATAATAAGTTTGAGAGGAAATGATTTCTTTGCACGTAAAAAGCAAATTCTTGATAAAAGTCCAATTAAAACATCAGAATACATTGAACGTTCATGGGCTTCATCGATAATTAAAACAGAATATTTTGTTAGCATTAAATCAGTTTGTAATTCTTTAAGAAGTACTCCATCAGTCATAAAAAGAATTTTCGTTTCATCTGTTCGATTTCCTTCAAATCGAATCTAAAATAATAAGCAGTTAAAAGAATCTAGGGTAGAAAAGTGTATACTTGATAAGAAACTTTTGTTGGATCATTTAATTCTTGTCCAACACGTTGAGACATCGAAATTGCAGCTACTCGTCGAGGCTCGGTAATTCCAATTAAATGCCCCTTTGATGTATAACCAGATTCATATAAAAATTGTGGAATTTGTGTTGTTTTACCAGATCCTGTTTCACTTGATACAATCACAACCTTAAACAATTGATTACTGTAGATATACTCATACAGACAGAAAGAAAAAACCTACAGCATTTTCATTAATTGCTTCAACAATATTCATTTCTTCAGCAAAAATTGGTAGCTTTGAGCGCTTCTTTTCAATTTCTGGATCACGATGTACAGGAATATGTTCACCTTTAATACATTCCAAAACTTTAAAAAATTTGTTTAATCGTTCTTTTCTTTGCTTCTTGCTTTCTTCAACTTCTTTATCAACAACTTTTGTTGGAGGCTTTTCTGGCTTAACTTCAATAATTTCAGGCTCTTCATCAGCAGCAACAAGTTCTTCTTTAACAACTGGTGTACCGCCAGCAACGCCATCTTCTTCTTCGCCTTCTGATGAATCAGTTTCATAATAATTTTGTTGAATCCTTTGTGGTTTTGCATTGATAACAGCTGATGAAACCGATCGAATCTTTTTAGGAAATACAGGATCACGTTCAATTTCAATTTCAGGCTTTTTAATTTTATCTTGTCGATGTGCAGTTGAAACTAAGCCTTGCCCAGCATCAAATTGATATTCTGCTAAGCTTTCAAATAAACTTTCAAGCTAAAAAAATTAACATTAAGAGCTATAAAAAAAAGCTTAAAAAACAAACCGTTTGCTTTTTTTCTTTTCGTTTTTTAATAGTCTCCAATGCTTTTTGCTTCTTTTTTGATAAAACTTTTTTCTTTGCCTTTGTAATCTCTTCTCGGCGTTCCTTCTTTTTCTTATTTTCACGCTTTTCTGGTGCCATTGGCTCTATTATCACCTTTCTTTTCTTCTTTTTTGATGGTAGTGCAAGTTCTGCAGCATCTCCAACAGTTGAATATTCATTTTCATTTGAAATTTCAATTTTTACAGGTTCTTCTTGAAGCTTTGGAGCTTTTCGCTTCTTTGATGGCTTTGGAGCATTTGGCATTGCTTCTTAAAAAGTTATATATTTAATAGAAAAATATTTGATACAAAAAGATAAGATTAATTAAGTTTTAGGGAAACGAGAACATAAAAGTTTTGAAAATTTAAAAAACGTAAATGAAAGGGAAAACTTTTCTTCCATTAACATTTCATCATTTAGCAGAGTGTTCCTTCTTTCCGCAACTGCTGTTTTTTTAAAGAAACTTGTTCAAACTTTTAACAATGCTTCGAAACTCTTTTAGTGTATTAAAACTTTCAAATATATTTATTTCAAGATGTTTATCAACTACTACTTCTTCTTCAACAACAGATTCATCTTCACCACAGCTAATGCCATCATTTGAATTTTTGAAAGAAGCACAAAAGCGAGGTTTAAGTGAAAGGCTTAGTCGAATCATTGCAGAAATTGAAGTTTGTTTCCTTTCTTTTTTCTTTAAAAATTTTAGCTATTATATTTTTTTAGGTTATTAAAGAAATCTCTCATGAACTTCCGCTATATTTAAATGATTCACAATGGGATTTTTTATTACATGTACGAAATTTTGATGAAAGAGAAGAATTTCTTCGAAATATATATTTTTCTGAAATCAGCAGAGAACGAAGCGAACAACAAAATGAAAGTGAAAAGTTTCAGAATAGTAGAGTATGCTTTTGTACTTTGTAGGATTAAATCTAATTAGATGATTTTTAGATTTTAGCAGAAAAGGAAAAGAAATTTTTAGCTGGTGAAATGGTATATGGTAGAGGATTCTATGATTATTTGGATTTACGAGGTTCTGATTTTCGACGTATGTTTATTTAACCACTTTGACTTGTCTAAACTTTTAAGGATATCCTTTTTAGGTAAAATTAATAATGTCCATGGTTCACGTTTAATTGCACAAGAAAGAATAGATGAAAAAATGCCACAGCTGATTGTTGATTGCCGATTTTTACAAAGGAATACAGAAAAGAATATTGCAAAATTTGTTGGGTATATTCTACTTTTTACAACTTTCATTTAAAGCTATTTCTAGACAAGTTAAACCCCTCTATGATCAAAACTGGTTTTATCCAAATCCATTTAGAATTTCAATATGTAATTTGCTAATGGATGATTTTGTTGCAAGATTAGTTCGAGCGTAAATCTTTTTTTTGTTTTTATGTTTAAAAATACTGTATACTTTTGCAGAAAATGGGCATTCGCATTGGGAATTTCACCAAAAACTGCTGCAACAATGGATACAAATTTTCCATCTTTTGGTTTAACAGAATTTAAAGATTTGGAAGAAATTATGCCAATGGAAGATTCTGAAGAAGTTGTAAAGCATGAATTTGTTCCAAAAATTACTTCAAGAGGTTTGAAATCTGTTCTTGATTCAAATATTGCTCCTGGTAAGTATCCCTTCTTACAGTATCCATTTTTGTAAAAATATATATTTAGAGGAAGTTGCAGTTATCTCCAAAACTGCTGCAAGATATATTGATGGTGATATTAGCAGATTCAAAGCATTTGTCCTTCATACAACAATGGAACAAAATGGTGTATGGCAATCTCCAACAACTGCCGCATCAAATGATGGATTTTTAGCATATCGATTACCAATAGAAAAATATGTTAAATGGCATCAAGGTTTCAAAGATTTATCACTATCTGTAAGAGCAGAAATTTTAAAAATGGTTTATACTGGTAAAGCAGATTGGCAAGAAGCATTTTTACAAAAAATTCCAAGTCGTCATTTAGAAAAGAAGAGAGATCCAACACCTGAACAATTAATGATTGAAGAATCTCGACAAAATAAAGTTAAGGTTAGTTAATACTTTTAACTTTACAATTTTGCATTTAAAATACCGTATACCCATTGTTTTTTAGATAATGAAAGAAGCAATTAAACAATTACATTATCGTAAAATGGAAGTTTCAAAACCACTTCAAAAACAACATCAAAATTTTGAGCCTCCACAAAAGCGTGTAAGAAATCATCGATATTCAAGGGAAGAAAGAAATCATCAAAGAAAAATGGAAGTAAATCAATAATTATATTTGTTAATTTTATAGGATATTTTTTGTTAGAGTTTTTGTTGGATTAGTTATTGTTGTTTACAAAAATTAAAAAGGAAAAGAAACAATAGTTTCCATGATATTTACCTGATACTTTTGTAGGAGCGAGTAATCGTTGGGAAGCCTTAAATTGAGATACTTCTGGCTTTGGCACTGTATAATTTTGTTGTCTTGAAAATTCAAAAGGATTCTCTAAACATTAAATATAATAATAAACTGTTTTTCAAATTTGTTATTGCTTGAATTAAAAGTGGTGAAGCAGAAAAAATCGATTTTGTAGTTACAAATTTTTCTTTTCCTAAATCTTCAACATTTTTATCATTAAATTGATTTGATACAGCTTCAATTAAATTTTCATAAGCTGTAATATTAAGGAAAAGGGTGCTATTATTTGTATTTGAACTTTCTTTCTTCCATCTTTTTTCAAATTCTTCTTTGTTAGGTTTTACATTAGTTTTTAAAATATTTAAATACAAATCGGATGATTTATTCCATGCTTGTGATTTTCCTTTTTCTTCAAAATTATCAGAAACTGTAGAATTTGGCACTTTAAATAACGCTACAGTCCCATAAAAAATTTAAACATTTTTTTATCATTAAAGGAGGCGGACGTTTTGATACAGTTTCGTAATCTTAGATTTTCGTGATTTTCAGGCAAACGGAGAGTCTCGAAACGAAAATGCATCTTTTTTGATAAAAACAATGTAAAAAAGGGTCATTTTCGTTTAAAGACTCCCAGTTTGCCTGAAAATCACGAAAATCTAAGATTTCGAAACTGTATCAAAACGTCCGCCCCCTTTAAAATTATGTTTTGATTGCAAAAATAAATAAATCAACTTTTTTTAACAAAGTTTCTTTTAACTTAAATTTCAAATTAATTACTCTGGGACTGCAGCAATTTGTTTGTTTACCACAAAATTTATCTTTATTAAATTTGCTATAAGATTGAACAGAATGTGAAATTAGAGATTTATGATTTTGGTTCAACTTTAAACTGGAATATTGAATCCTGTTATCAGTTTGAGAGTTGCTGCCATTTACAAAAGATTGTTGATTGTCGTTTAAAAACGATGATTTATCCTTTGTTGTCATCTAAAAGCATATATATTTATACCTATCCAATGCTCTTCTCAATCAGTTTTTTAAAATTTAGAAAAAAACAAAATTATTAACAAAAATCTTTTTTTTAAATATATTATTTTTTAATAAAAACAATGAAAAAGCCTTTTTCTCAGCGACGCTCTTCTGTTTGTCGCATAAAAAAATTCTTTGCGAAAAACATCAAACTTTTTACAAAGAGTGTCTTTTTTTTCGTTCCTTGCTTGGCAAAATGTTTAAAAATGCCATTTGGAAAAAAAGGGGAAAATGCGTTTATTCAGTCGTTATGGAAAATTTTCCTTTTTTTTCCACCTGGCATTTTTAAACATTTTGCCAAGCAAGGAACAAAAAAAAGACACTCGGTTCGATGTGGAGCGTACAACAATATTAACCAAAATAAGAATGTTGCAATATGAGTGTGAAAGTTCAAGGCATTAAAAAAGCTAATGGCTTATTAATATTTTTTCATAACATTTTTATTTTATAAAAGTAATTGTTAACAAAAATTTTTGATTACTTTTTTAACAACACGTTGATTTTCTGCACCGCGAAATAACTTTTTTGAAACAAAAATTGTTTTATGTTACATTTTCTTTTATAACAATTTTGTAAATGAAGTGGTAAAAAAAATGTCTTTTTTTAAAATGAAAGAAAAAAAAAATAAAGAAGATGACGTTTAAAACACTTTCGTTGACTTGAATCTAAAAAAGTTGACAATTTGTCCCATAAAGAATGCCTTCGAAGAAATTAAAATACACAACAAAATTTTATTTTAAGAACCAACAACTTTTGAAAACTTAATTAATAGAAAATATTATTAACCCATTTTTGAATCATCATTTCTTGGAACACGATTGTACCATACTTTTGGCTTTTGTTGTTCTTGTTTCATTGCATCCTTTTCAATGTATTCCATTAAAAATTCTTTGGTTACAGAACTTTTTGGATTTTATTCAAGTAAATTTGTATTGCTTTCACAGGTATACGGTTCTTCAGATGGTTGAAAAATTAAAGAATCCACATGCTTTGTAGTTTCACAAAATCCAGGACCCAAAATAAATTCAGATTTGCTAATGTTGTAAATAGTTTTTCGAAAAACATAAATTGATTCTTTTTCTGATAATCTTTTCTTTATTGCTTGAGATCGTGGTGATGTTAAAAATTGATTAATTGCAAAATACCGCTCTTGATAACTTTTTTTACCAATTTCTTCACCTTCATGGATAATAATATCATAGATAAACATTTTATTGTTATACCATATTCGTTCATTGACAATATTTTTTTCTGTAATCATATCAACTTCAATAACAGTTTCAGAAATATGTTCATCCAAAGAATCTTTTTTTGGAAATTTTAATGGTAATTGAAAAACATTGTTATCACAATCAACTGCATAAATTTCATTTTCAACTTTGATATAAATTAAATACCGTGTTCCATATGCTTTCCATGTAACTTTATATGGATGAGAAGAAAGTAAGCAAATATTTTGTTTATTCATTAAAACAGGTTGAGATCCGGAAAACTTATTTGATGCTTCTAAATTCATTGAAGAAAATGGTTGAAGAAGTTTTTGAAGATGTTTAAGCAAAGCTTCTTGCTTTTCTGGATCATCAATAAAATGAACACCTCGAATATTTGCATTATTAAATCGAGGATTACGTTTTGGTTTATCTTCTAATCCCATTTCAGAAATTCCATCAACAATATTATGCCATACTGGAAGACCAGGTGCTTCAAATGAATCAGGACTATCAAATCTTTGGCATAAATCTTTAAGATAATCTTCTTTATAAATTCCATTTGGACGAGCTTCTGCAAATTCTTTAACAGCTTTTTCAACATTCCATTTCATTGTTTGAATTAAATATGAAGCAATAAGAAATCCAGTACGATTAAAACCATGTGTACAATGAACTGCAACAATATCATTTGGATATTCCTATTAGAAGAATGTTATATATCCATAAATATTTTAGTAGACTTACTTTTACAAAATCATTTACAATTCCAATAAATTTCTTTGTTTCTTCTTCACTTGGAGTTTCATTATGGCCCCGAAGTGGAATATGAACATATTGGCAATCATTTGAAGTTACCTGAATGAGTAAATTCTTATTAAATCTTAAATAAATTATAAAACTTACAGCTTTCCAACCATAATATCTTTCTGTATATGAAAGATTAATCCATAGCTTAACTTTTGCACCATCTTTTACACCTTCAAAATTATTATCAAAGATTTCTTGTGGATAAAATTTTGTTGCATCTTCTAAGAGATCATCATATGCATCAGAAAGTGGAGTTTTAAATGGTAGAAATATGCCTTGAATTATCTAAAATAGTGTTATATGTGAAAAAAAGGTAATAAACAATGTAAAAGAAACTTACTTTACCAATTTTTGGACAATTTTCCCAATGATTTGGTATGCCAAATTCCATTGCTTTTTCCTTTGTAATGCCATTGGCATGTTTTTCTTTAAGAGTTTGATCCATAATAATTTGTTGACTGAAAATTAAAAACAAACAAATGTTTACGAAAAAATATTTTAAAAACAATGAAATGAAAAGTAAAATGTGAACGAATTTGTTGTGAAGAAAAAAATTGCAAAAAAACATCGAAGCACACTTTTTACAGCAGAAAATTAGGATTTTCACGAAATCGCGCACCCATTGAATTATGTATAAAAACTTCAGAATTCAGGAAAATTTACTTCACAGAAGTCATTAAAATTTTGTGTGTTATACAGTATGAAATTCTGAATTTGCTTATATCCAGGGCAAAAGAAGCAGAAAGCGCGTTAAAACATTTATTGTTGTGTCAGACAATGCAAGAAATTTCCTCTTTTTTTCCGTTAATTCGGCAGCAAAAAAAACGAAAAATTCCGTGAAACCAAAAATTTTCAACGAGAAATACTGTAACAAAATAGGATTATGAAAATTTATCAAAAACATTGAGCATTATTTTTTTCAGCGATTAACAGTGATTGAACAAAGATCAAAATAACCTTTAATAGAATTGGAGCAAATCTTGGTCTTTTTTTAAAATTTGCATAAACTCAAGGATTAATAATAAAAATAAAAAAAAACTCTGTGAAAGTTAAATTTTTTTTTAAAAAAAAGCATTTTTTCCAGAGATTTTTGAGAAAATTTTTAAATTGATTTAAAAATTGAAACTTCGTTTTATTTTTTTGTGCGCATTATCTTTATTAATCATTTTCAAAATCACATAGACAAAATATTTTTATTTTAAGCTCTTTTACCACATTTAACAATTCGATCTCGAATTCCTTCCATTTGACATTTGAGATAAATGTCAACACCAGAAATTGGACGAGTTCCATCACATAAATCAAGGCAATATGGATATTCTGTTGCAACTCCACCAGTTTCACAACAATCTCGATTATCTTTTTCTTTTTGTAAACATTGAATATATGGTGCAACAACTTCCAACTTTGCACATTCATCTTCAACACTTGCAATAGCAGCAGAAGTTTTGGGATGCTTAAAATTTATAAATAATTATTAAAAGTTACTTTTTTAAAAAATATGTGTTATATGTTTTTTAGAAATAAATCTTTAAAGAAAAATATACCCGATGAAGTTTTCTAAAGAAATCCGGAATATCATAGGTACAATATTTAATACATCCATCAGGTATATTTTTTCTTTTACAACATTCTACAAAATCCACATTTGGATTTCCAAATCCACTTTGAAAAATGATGAAAAAAAGAAGATATTTCAACATTGCTAAAAGCAATTCTTTTATTAAATAAATTTTCAAATACAAAAGACAAAGCGCTTTTTTGGGGTTGCTGAAATTAAGGATATGTCTGATGGGGGAATATTAAATTGAAAAGATTCAACAATATTGATTTCAAAGTTAAGAAGAAATTTTGGCTATCCTTTTTTTGCAGACTGCAATTTTTTTTTGATTCATTTTTTTATTACAAAAACGAAAAAATCGTATCATAGACAATCGTAACAATAATGTTTGAGCAACAAAAAAAAGCGTTAACATACAATCCATCTTAAAATACTAAAATTTTATCATCGCTGGAATAAAAGTTTTTTTTTAAGAATACACAACAAGTTTAAGTGCTTTTTCTTTAGTTTAAAAGGCTTTTTATATAAAAAATCAATGTAAAATTTTAATTTTTTCATAAAATTTTTTATCTAGAGATCATTGATGTTTTGCATTAAAATGTGTCTTTTCCTTAATTTTTTCATTGATTCCTCTAATTCTTTACATCCTTTTTTTGTTTCAAATACTGTGTTGAAATAGCCAAAACTTTAGTCAGTTTCTTAATTTTTAAATACTGTGGTTTTTCAAATTGCTTCAGTTTTTTGTTTTTTTTTCTGCAGTTTTAAGTTATTGTTGTTGTGTTTTTAAAAGAAATGTTTTTCAAAAGTTAATATAATTTGATTCCATCGCCAATTTTATTACAAAGATATTGAAAGAAAAACAAATCATCAACAGCTTTATTTTTGAGCATTTTACTTTTGAAAAAAACAGCAAAAAAATTTTAATAAATTATTACTGAAGAATCTCAACAAATAAAAGTTCACGAAAATTATTCCGTTCTTTAAAGCTTACAAGGGACCGTTTTCAGATGTAAACCCCAGATTTCTTAGGTCATATGTGGAATCGATAGTACCCCTATAGGTATGAAAAACCCCTAAGGCTTTTGTGCCCTTTCGGGGTTTTACAGAAGTTACAGGATTCTAAAGTCAAAAATCCACGACCCGGGGGTCGTGAGTTAAGGAAAAAAACGCAGGTGTCAACTGAAAAAGTTCCCTTGTTAAACTTTCCTAAAAACGGTGTCGAAAAAATTCAAGCAAAAAAATATTTTTAGTAGTTTAAAAATAATTTTGAGTTTTTACAAAATTTTTAATTTATTACAGCATACCCTTTCTTTTTTAGATAATGAAAGAAGCAATTAAACAATTACATTATCGTAAAATGGAAGTCTCAAAACCACTTCAGAAACAACATCAAAATTTTGAGCCTCCACAAAAGCGTGTAAGAAATCATCGATATTCAAGGGAAGAAATCGTTTAAGAAAACTGAAAGGAAAATTTTTTTTTGTTTTTTTTAGGATTTTGATTTTGAATCAAAGTTATAAAAATTTTGAAAATATAAAGTTAAAACAAAAAAGTCAAAAGCAAGAGGTCAATTAAATGTTGACTGCCTAAGGGTATGTAAGTGACGTTCTTGTTGTTTTTTTCTTCTGTATTACTTGAATATTCAAAGTTGAGAGTACACAAGTGCGAACTTGTCAAAGTTTTTTTTTCCCTTAAAAAAAAGAAGAAGAGCAACCTTCCTTCAACACATTTCCCCTGGAGAACTTAAATATACAAAGGGACTGACTTTTTGCTTCTTCACTTTTACTCTTCAGTTACTAACACCGGATGTAAGTTCTCAAGTAACTTCTTTTTTTCCTAACTTTGACATTTTTTTGTTGAATTTGAATGAAAAAAAAGTAGTTGAAGTTGATATGGGTAAAAAAAAGCAAAAAAATGTTTCAGTTTCAATTTTATTTTTCCAAAGTCAAAAAAAAATAAACCGCCCCTATTTTTTTTCCTTTCCATTTTTTTTGAATCGAAGCGCTCCAACTTTTTTTTTCTTTTCTTGGATGTGCCCCTTTTTTTTGAAGCAGCAGCTTTTATATATCCTCCCCTAAGCCTTTCCCCAAAACAAAGGTAAACTACTCTTGACAGCATGATGCCCTCCATCTCTTTTATACTTTTTTACAACAACTAAAAGAAAAAGAAAGAATGCCCTGCTTTTATATATTTTTTTAACAACCTTAACATCATCATCATCAACAACATTCCCCTAAGGCGAAAAGAAAAAAATTTGTAGCAGCGATTTTTAACAACCATAAAAAGAAAGAAGAAGAAGAAAAAAGTACAACAAAAAATTTTTTCAAAAAAAGTGTAAAAAGAATTTTCATCCAATTTTTTATCCAAAAAAGTAAAATTCCATAAAAAACTTTTTTGTTCAAAATGTTTTTTAAAAAAAGTTGGTATTATTTATTTATAATTTATTTATATTTTGTAATTTTTACTATTTTTACTGGTATTAATGCTGCTTCTGCTACAATCAATTCAAATTTGCAATTAAAATCTTTGGCAGCTGATCAAGATGAATTACCAAATAGAGATGAAAACGATGCAGGAGGGAATGAAAGGGAAACAACAGAAATCAATCAAGGAGCTGTTTCATCATGTCTATTAAAATGTAAAGATGATCATATGGTCAAGGTATGGAAAAAAAACTTTTTAGTGTTAAGAGAATTTAATTTTTAAAATTTTCGAAAAATTTTTTTAAATTTATTTTTCGAAAATTAGGTTACTGTTGTTTCGAAATTGCGTTATCAAGTAAAAATTAATCACCGTTATTATTTAAAATATGTTTTTGGTAATAAAAAAAAATTACTAAAAATTACTCAAATATTTTTTGCTTTTTGAAATTTTTTGTTTTTTCCGAGCTGCTTTAGTTTTAAAATTATCCTATTTAATTATAAATATTTTTTTAACTGAATTAACTGATTTTGAAAAACTTTTATTGAAAAATTTTTATCCAAACTTTTCATTTATTTAAAAAAAGCTTTTGAAATACAATTTATTTTTTAATTGTTGTAATTTAACCAAAATTTTACTATTTTTCTATTTTTTGAAACTTCTTAGTTTTCATTCAGATACTGTAATTGCTTTAAAATTTTTTTTACAATTTGAAATCAATCATTTTTACTCTTTTTTTGAGCAACTGTTAAAAAAAAGTAAATGCTTTAGGGATTTTTTTAAACTTCATTAATCAATTCTTTTTGACTTTTTGAAAAAAAAATACTCAAAATTGAAAGTTGTTCTTTTTTTAAGTTTTCAAAAAAAACATTGTTTGTTTTTCGGCATCAAAAAAACAATTCCCAGAGGGCCTTTATTTTTAGTGGTATTAAAAAAAGAAAAATAGATAAATTTAATTGGAATCAAATTTTAAAAAAATTAAATGTCAAAAGCAAAAAATAGTTTTATTTTTATTGTAAAAAAATAACAGAAAATATTTTTACTATAGTTTTAAAATTTTTAAAATCAATATTGCATTTTAAAAAAACGATTTTTTTAAACCAAAACATCAAAATAGAATTTTATGTGGTACCTTATTATTATTACTATTATTTAAAAATCCATTATTCAAAAAATTTCGCGTTGTTGAAAATTTTTTTTATGACATAATTCACCCTTTCCTTTCTTTAAAGCAATGATCTCCTTTTTTTTCTAAAAGCAATTTTAGTTCAAAAAAAGAAAGATGCTATAAAAAAAGGGAAATACGCCGGCATGAACACCATTAAAATTATTTTTTTGAGTTGAACATTTTTTTGTTGAAAAAAATTTTTGAAGGGAAAAAGCAAGGTAGTTGAGATTCAAAAAAGGTATAAAAGAACAAGTATAAATTGATTTTTCAAACAAATGTTTTTCGGAATTTTGATAAAATGTAGTAATCCAGGATTTTATAAAACTGAAATACCGAAATAATTTTTTAAACAGAAATTGAAATCATGATTTCTAAATTTTTGAAATCAAAATTTCACTTTCTCAAAAAAACGAAAACAAATAAATTTTTAGATGGATAATGAATGGTCAATGGATTTTGCATTTCCATTATTATCACTTTTGAGAACAAATGGAAGTATTGAAGCAGCAAAAGAGAAAGCAAAAAAAATATGCGAGTAAGATTTTTTCATTGAAAACCCTATTTTTAAAATTTAAAAACAAACTTTTTCTTATAACTGAACTTGGAAATAAGGAAAAAAAATAGCATTGTTATTTTTCCGCTCCTATTTTGGGAATAAAAAAAGAACAATGCTTTCTTTTGCTTGATTTTCAGGTTTAGTTACAAGAAAAAAACTTAAAAAAAGTGATGCAACTATTTTAAAACAATATAAATTATAACAGGGATAATGATATGTTAGATATGTGCCTTCGAGGATGCCAATATTCTCTAGAACAAAAAATTCTTCG
The DNA here is from genome assembly GCA_963922195.1 of Panagrolaimus sp. PS1159. NCBI lineage: Eukaryota > Metazoa > Nematoda > Chromadorea > Rhabditida > Panagrolaimidae > Panagrolaimus > Panagrolaimus sp. PS1159. Next base: position 2,903,288 of record CAWUHW010000006.1, read on the forward strand.
ATTAGGTTTAGAACCATGGAATCAATTATGTAGAAGATTTGAAGGTGCTAATTTTAAATATATTGTAAATTGTTATTACCGCAGTTTTTTTTCCTAGTTTTAATAGGTGAATTTCAATGTTGGAGATCAAATATTGATACATTAACACTTGGATGTTATTTGGAAAGTCATAATTTACGACAATCTATGGAAACTTTAACACATAATCATTCAATGATTGTTGTGGATGCAATTTGTCGAGATATGAATACTTTAAGTAGTTGTTCAATAGAAGAATATACAAAATTTTGTGGACATGTTACTAGAATGGTAAGCTTATATAAAAATGGAAAATTTTATAAATTTCTTACATTTAAATTTCTACAGCAATGTCGGTGGTCCGGATTCGGTTTTTTGCTGTAACTTTTTAACATTTTATTTTTATCGGATCTATTCTTGCATATGGATAACAATTATATTATAGCTCAATTTAGTGTTTACAATTTTCTGAAATATCAAAAAGTAAAAAAATTATAATCGAGAGACTAAAATTTCAAAATTTCGGTTTTTGAATTATAACTTCTTTAATTTTTGATATTTCTGAAAACTGTAAACACTAAAATGCCCTATAATAAAAAAATTATGCAAGAAAAAAATCTGATTAAAATAAAATGTTAAGAAAATAACAGTCAAAAAACTAATATTTTCGATCCGGATTACCAACACTGCTCTACAGTACTCATGTTACTAGAATGGTAAAAAAAAAAACTATCACATTTTAGTTACTTGTTCGATTATTTCAATCAAGTCGAAAATCAATAATTGGAATGTTAAAAGTTAAATGGCCTGTTCTTCCAGATGAATGTTCACAATTGGTACAATTTTATGAAGAAGAAGAGCAACTTGCTCTTTCATTTTCACCTCCTTCTACCTCATTAAAAAATTTATATTTTAATATTATATTATTTTATTTAGCAATAATATATTTTTCATATCAATAAATTTTAAAAAAATAAATTAAAAACAAAATTCCCGAATTACAATATCCCCAAAAATATATACTAGTTACATAACATTATTAAATACTCCATCACAACGAAATTTTGGTTTTGCAATTTCTGTTTCCCATGTTTTAAGAAATTCTTCAATATCCATTCGAAATCGATCACCAAATTCGCCATCACAAAATTTTAGCTTTATTGAAGCTTGTGGAGTTGCATATTTCTAAAAACATGTTTTTTTAATATTTCAATCTTATAAACAAACAAAGATTTACCTTCATAAACTCAAAAAACAGCTTTGAATCAAATTCTCCATTAATATTGTTCAAAGTTAATGACATAAATTTTTGATTTCTATTAAGTAAAAGCTTTGGCAGAGTTTGTGAAGTTACAAAACATGGTTTAATCCTATAAAAATGAACTTTAACTATTAAAAAGAGCAAGAAAAACATACTTAATATCAGCAGCTTTTGGAACAGCTTCTAATATATCTTCCAAAGGAAGTGGATTACCATCAATACCCACAACACTTGGTTCTTCACGATTTGTTAAATATAATGTTGTAATACTTTTTGATTCCATTAAAATTCCAAATTCTACCAAACTTAAAGCATCAAATTCACTGAGAAAAACTTCTTTCAAAAAGCATCCCACAATTTTATGAAAGATATCAGAAAGTCGAATATCCCAAATCTCTAATCTTCCAATCAATAAAAAATAATTTGGTGCTTCAATAAAATGTTTAATATCCATACAATCAAATAGCATATCAGAATCTTCATCACCTTCATCAAAATTTGTTATTGTTAAATCTTCAAAGCTGCTTATTTGATATTCATTAAAAAAGAATTTACATGTTTTAATAAGTTTTCGAAGATGTAGAGTTTTAATATTTTGAAGGATGTATTTCATAAGTGATTGACGGAATGGAAAGTTTTGAGGTAAAGTATTTTTAAAGTGAATAGGTTTTGCCATTTTTAAATAATATTAAACTTTTTATCTTCGATCAGCTTTGAAAATTGTTGAACATCTTTCTGTTTATTTTAAGTCTTGGCACGAAAACAAGTTCAACTATTTTTTTGCTGCAACTTTTTTTTGTTTGTTGATTTTACAATTTTACAAACATAAAAAAAATTACTGTAAATTAATTTTTTAATATTATTTTTTATTCCATTATTACAAATCTATCGTGTATTTTATCGTTAACAACTTTTTGATCAATTTTAATCTCCATCTTTTAGTAATGAGTACCGGAAAGAAAATTGCTTCGGCAGCAATAAAAAATCGAAAGCAGACACCAATTATGTCGTGGCTTCGTGATAAATTGCTTGCTGTTGGACGTCGACCTGATCAAGCTCCACCAGGTCTTCCTGGTCCTGATGGAAAAGTAAGTTTTTTACATTGGGAATTATTCCCTTTACATTTGTTCTATTTTTTAGTTTGTGTTCAATTATCAAAATCGTTTTCCAAATACTCAAGCATCACGTAGCCCTGATCCACCTGCAATTCCTGGTGGCGTTCATCATAAACTTGCTGATAATTATTATCATACTCGTGATGCCCGTCATACTGTTGAACCACCACCAGAACTTTATAAAGCTCAAGAAGAAGGCAGTATTGGAACTTTCTTAGATTTGAATAGTCAACAACCAATTGAGTAAGCTCTTTTTGTGTCTTTTCGGTTTTCATAATTTATTCTTTTTCAGTAAACCTATATTAGGTGTCAATCATGGCCCATCACAAAATTTTGGTTTAAAAGCTCCAACACCTGGTTTTGGATTTGAATGGAATCGTAGCGTTCAAGAAGAACAACCCAGTCAAAAGAATGATAAACATCTTGCTCATGCTCAAAAATTTGATAAATACTTGAAATTACATTGATTTAAAAAAAATAATATTACTGTATTAGGGTTTATAAGTCTATCATAGGTGTAAATAAATTTATATTGATGGGTATCTTTTTTTGTAATTGTATTGCTTTAAAGGTTTATTAACCTTTGTAATACCTGTAATTTTTTGTTTGAATTTTAAACTTGTAACATAATTTTTAGCTTTAGCCAAGATGCGTCCTTCGGTTGTTGCTCTTCACAAGCATTTCGGTAATATGGGAAAAGTAAGTTTTTTTGTTTATAATTTTTTATCCATTACATTTTTACAGATGTATGGTGAATACCGTTTTGCTCTTGCACCAAATGAACAAAAAGCTTGGAAAGGATTTCTTGATCAAGCATTTGTTCGTGTCTTCAAAGAATATGTATGGCGTGATTGGCTTTACTATGTTCCACCTGCAACTGCTGCATATCTCACCTATGATTGGGCAAAAAAAGAAAATGCAAAAGCAAATCGCAAAAATCCTGCTGATTATGCCAATGATGTCTAAACGGATTTTTGATACAAATATTTAGAACTGAAATTGTGATTATTTTTAAAATTCTTTTTATTATTTGAAAGAATAATATGTAGTAGGAAATAAAAGTTATTTTCTTGTAGTTTTTGTTGCAATTTGTTAGTACAAGTTTTTGGTCTTTTGTATACTGTAAAAGTTTTGAAGTAATGTTTGTGCTTTTACAGTACATTTGCTGAACTACATTGTGAATGTTAAAAGAGTTATCGTAAACTTTGAACAAAAACATTAAAATTTTGCCGTTTTGTTTTAAATTTCCTTTTAAAATAGATGTGTAGCTTTTATTAACTTGTTTGGAGATTGGTGAATCAGGTAGTAAAATAAGTTCGAAAAGTTTAATGGTAGATTCCATCTTGAAAAATTTTATATTATCAGATCTTTTTTTTCTCTCTCCAACATTTTGTTGAATTTAATTAACACGACTTGAACTTTCAGCTGCTATTTACTTGCATGTTGCACGCATCTCTTTTTGTTTAACAAAATCGCCTTCGAAAACGATGACAAAAAATCTCTCTCATTTTTTTAAAATCTCTTCCATTTTTTGCTCTCACTTTTTTTTAATTTACATTTTTTTTTCGTGCTATCATTTATTTCTTCACTCGTGTTTTACGAAGCCATCATATTCTTTATCACTGATCTTAAACATCTTCTTTTTTAGTGGTATATAAATAATGGTTGATACATCTTCATCCTCTGTTCCAGATGAAAAGGAAAGAGCACTTGCTCATTATCGACGAAAGCTTAATGAACATCGAGATATTGATGCACGGTTAAAGGAACTTCGTAAAAAGGTTTGTTATTCATTCTTTTAAGCTGGTGTTAATCTGTTTATTTGGTTTTTTAGGAATCACAAATGCAAAAAGAGCATGATAAATCTGAAAATGATATTAAAGCTCTTCAATCGGTTGGACAAATTGTTGGTGAAGTATTAAAACAGCTGACTGAAGAAAAATTTATTGTTAAAGCAACAAATGGTCCTCGATATGTTGTTGGATGTCGTCGTTCAATTAACAAAGAAGCTCTAAAACAAGGTAAGCTATTTGATTTGTTGAAGATTGATATAATCGGTAGCATTTTTTAGGTACTCGAGTTGCCCTTGATATGACAACATTAACAATTATGCGACAATTACCACGTGAAGTTGATCCTCTTGTTTATAAAATGTCACATGAAGATCCTGGAAATATTTCATATGCAGAAGTTGGAGGCCTAGCAGAACAAATTCGTGAACTTCGTGAAGTTGTTGAACTTCCACTTAGTGGGTTTTTTTTTTATTTTGAGACAAAAAAAACACTAGTGAGAGAAATAAGCAACATTACAAAATAATATTATTATTTTTTTTGTTACAATTTTGTTTTAATTTTTTTTAAGTCAATCCTGATTTATTTAAACGTGTTGGAATTACTCCACCAAAGGGATGCCTTTTATATGGTCCACCTGGAACAGGAAAAACTTTACTTGCTCGTGCAGTTGCATCACAACTTGATTGTAATTTTCTTAAAGTTGTTTCATCTGCAATTGTTGATAAATATATTGGTGAATCGGCTCGTATGATTCGTGAGATGTTTAATTATGCTCGGGATCATCAACCATGTATTGTTTTTATGGATGAAATTGATGCTATTGGTGAGTTGACTTTTTTGTGGGAGTCTTACATGAGCCTATCCTTAACAATATAAAGCGTGATTGTTAAGGATCGCTAAAGCTTTTTGTAACTTTTGTATTACGGTAATCTATTTTTTAGGTGGTCGTCGTTTCTCTGAAGGTACATCAGCAGATCGTGAAATTCAACGTACTCTTATGGAACTTTTAAATCAAATGGATGGTTTTGATTCACTTGGAAAAGTTAAAATTATTATGGCAACGAATCGTCCAGATACTCTTGATCCTGCTCTTCTTCGACCTGGTCGTCTTGATCGTAAAATTGAAATTGGTCTTCCAAATGAACAATCTCGTCTTGAAGTTCTCAAAATCCATGCAACAAATATTGCAAAGCATGGTGAAATTGATTATGAAGCGGTTGTAAAACTTTCGGATGGTTTCTCGGGTGCTGATCTTCGAAATGTTTGTACAGAAGCTGGTCTCTTTGCAATTCGTGCTGAACGTGAATATGTCATTGATGAAGATTTTATGAAAGCTGTTCGAAAAGTATCAGATGCAAAGAAACTTGAAACAAAACTTGATTATAAACCTGTATAAGAAATTCTCTCTTTTACAAGTACTACTTTCTTCTTGTGGATTTGTATTTTTAAATTATTTCTAATGTCATATTTTTTTTTGTGTAAAGGCTTTTGGAATAATAAAGTTAAAAAACTTTAACAATTTTATTAGGAACAAATAAAAGAATAAAAAAACAACTGCTGATTGAATTTAGAGAGAGGCGACGGTGGTAAGGCGCTAAAGAATAAAAGTTTTTTTGGGATTGCTCAAAATTCATTTCGAGGGAGAAACGAAATTTTGGCAAAAATGGCGTCTGTTTTTAAAAAAAGAGGTGGAAAATTTTTTGATGATTAAAAATATTTTGAATGAATAAAAAAAGATCGAAAAAATACGCCAAAGATAGAAAAAAAATTTGCCATTGAAAAAATTTTGGGGTGACACAAAAATTTTTTTTTGTTGTTGGTTCAATTACACACAAAAAAGGGAGAAGGAATATTAAAGATAGAAAAAACGCATTGTATTTTGAAAAATTGAACAAAATTGAATTGAATTGGGATATTACAAATAAAAAACTACAATTGAAAAAATATTAAATAAAAGAGTTTTGTCGCAATTCTTTTGTTTTTTGGGTAAAAAATATTATATAAAATTGATAGATGATGGAAGAATTGATTTTGAAGTAGGTAAAAGTTTTGGGGGGAAAATTCTGCAGTTGTTTTGAGGGTTGATGGATTTATTGTTGTTGTTGGGGTTGGGAATCATTTGGTGCACCACCTTCTTGACTTCCACCACGGCCACCACGTCCGCGTCCACGGAAACCGCGTCCTAAAAAACATATTTTATTATAGAAAAGTTTTGGAATTGAGACAAAAAATGAATCTTTTTTTATAAAAGATCACTGTAGAAATCTTTGTATACTCAAAACTGGTTTTAATAAATCGAAATTTTTTGGTAAATCGAAATATTGGATTTACTAAAATTTTTATTATGCTTAAAATTGAAATAAAAAATTTTGTACAAAATTGAAAAAAATTTCGATTTCTGTTATTTCGAGATAATTTTTATGCCCAATATTGAAAAACCAGAATTCCAGTTTCTATTATTTCGAAATCAATTTTTTTTGCCATTTTACAAAAAAAGGAATTTATGCTATTTAATTGGTAAAATTTTAAAAGGGCAAAAAACTGCATTTTCGTAGTAAAATGAAGTAAAATTTTCAAAAGTAATATTTCGATTTCGAAATTTTTTTATATAATTTTTATGAAAATGAAACCAAAATAATTTTTTTCCATAAGACTAAAATACTGAAATCAAAATTTTGATTGTAGTATTTTGATTTTTTAAAATTTCAATTTCGCCGAGCTCTGGTTATAGCTGATCGTAATCATACACAGTCAAATTTACCTGACATTATTTTTTTAATGTTTCGCTAAATTTGGTTGCATTGTGTCACAACCAGTTATAGTATACAATTATGTTTATATAAAGATTGCTACAGTATACTACTATTAAAAGGAGGAACTTACCACGTCCACGGTATGGGCGACGTTGGCCACCTTCACCACCTGATTCTCCACCAGATTCTGCGCCGCCATTATCGCCACCAGATTCAGATCTGCGACCACCACGTCCACGACCACGGAAACCACCACGGCCACGGAAACCTCCACGACCACGGAATCCGCCACGGAATGGACGGCGTGGACCTCCATCACCACCAGATTCATTTCCATTATCTTCACCCCCGGATCCAGAAGTCCCGCCACCAATTGGTCCACCACGGCCTCGACCACCACGGAAATATCGGCGTCCACCACGGCCACGACCACGGCCTCGAGTGCCAGCATATTTTGAGCCTTCAACATTTGACCCACCAGGTCCTGTAACATTAAAAGCTTCGGCACCCTTTTCCCCTTCAACAACATCAAATTCAACTTCTTCTCCATCCCCAAGTGATTTGACAGCTTTATCAGGATTATTTTTTAAGATTGCTGATTGATGGACAAAGATATCATCTTGATTATCTTCACGATGAATGAATCCATAACCATTCATTACGTTGAACCATTTAACAGTCCCTTTTACACCCTTAACAAGAATTTTCTTTTCTTTTGGTGCTTCGGTGGTATTTTGCACCTTTTCCGGTCCGCTCTGAAAAGAAAAAAAAAGTGTTTAAGATTTCAGAAGTTTAAGGGCACAGATTCAGAATTTAAAGATCAAAAATAAAAACTGGGTACTTTCGTTCGAAAAATTTTTTTAAAAATTTAAAAAACTTAAATGTTTAAAAACCTTTTTGGCAATGAATTTAAATTTTTGAAAAACTGTCTCAAATGGAAAATTTTCAAGTTTAAAAACCTCAAAATTTTGGACCAGAATTCATCACTCTTTCAAAAAAAATTTTTGGAGTTTAATTTTAAAAAAGGTTTTTCTTTTAACAAACCTCAAAAATCAGGCATTCAAAAGAATTAGAAATTTTAAAGTTACAAAAAATTGTCTTATATGGAAAATTTTAATTTTCAAAAAACTTTAATTGCAAGATTCGTTTTTGCAAAAAGGTTTGACTTCGAAGAAAAATTTGAGGGTCTATTTTAAAAAAATTGGATTTTTTGAAGCTTCGAAAAATAACAAAAATTTTTTTTTTGGTGCTTTTAAAAGTTGCCTGATTTTCAGGGTTTGTTATTAACAACTTTTTTTAAGAAAATCGAATTTATAAAAGTTAAACTTCAAACTAAAAATTATTTTTAAAGCCTTACAAGTTTAAACCTTTATGTAAAAACGAAATTCCGAAGTTTTGCAAAGAAATTTTTTGAATTTTAAAATTTTCCATCTAAGACAAATTTTTAAATTTGTTAAAAAATTGATATGAAGCCTTTTTTGAATCAAATTTTTACAAAAAGCATTATTACTTTCAAAAAAAAGATATACTTACATCGTTCTTGTTATCCGCCATTGTTATTTATCGGACGTTTTTTGTTTTTTCTTCTTTTCTTGTTATATTATTAAAATATATGATGGTAGTATTATTCTTTCTTTAAACTTTAAGATGGTAAAATCTTCGAGTTTGCAAGATGTTAGGCACTCGGTTTTTTGTGCGGACGGATGGACAAAGTCCTGAGTTTAATTTTCGACGACTCGGATGTTAACGAGGCGGCTGGAAAAAAAATTATTATTATAAATTATTCAGTGGGCTACTTTTTTTTGGGGGCATATTTGCATAATCTATCATCGCCAAAGAAGATAGGAAAACAAAAAACACGTTTAAAATAAAAAAAAGTTTAGGCCAAAAACAAAATAAAATTTTATGAAGGCTGTCAAAAAATAAAATAAAAAGTTTGAGAAAATTGACAAAAGTATAAAAAACCAAAGAGAAAAAATTGCAACAAAAAATGGGAAAAACTGAAAGATAAGAATCAAAGAAATTTGTTGCCGGTTATTTTTTGATAGGTTTTGATTGATATAAACCAACAAAAAAACTATAAATGGACAAAAAGCTAAAGAGTTCCCAATTGAAAAAGTACAATGAAAAATTTACTTTGTTTATTTTTGCTTAAAAATTATTTAAACAGCAGCAAATCAGGAAATAAAAAGACGCAAAAGTAGTTGCAAAAATGGAAACTATTTTTAAAAAAATTTAGTTTTGCAAAAGTGTGTTTCATTTTGCTGTAAAATTTGCGATAAATGAAAAAAAGCGACAAAATTGCAATTTTTTTAAAAACCAAAAGTCAAATAAAAAAGACATAATTTTTTTAAAAACGAAGAATTTTGTCTGAGAATTTTCTTTATTTTGACTAAAATTTTTAAAGAAAAATAACATATTTTCGATCGCTCGACTAATTCTTTATTTTCGAAAACGAAAAATTTCAAAAATGATGCAATATTTTTTTAACAAAACATTGCAAAACTGAAAAAAAACTTTCAGTTCATTTTGCTATTTTTGCTTAAAAAACTTTTTTTATAAAACTGAAAACTTTTTATTTCTATTTCCGCTTTTATCGCAAAAATTTTGCTATTTTTTGGCAATGGTTGTATGTTTATTGAAGAGGGGTCGGTCCTTCATTAAAAAAATGATATAAACCAAACAACAACGAAAATGTCCAACAACCAAATATAGAAAAAATAGCAAAATGGCATATTTTTTTTCTCGGTTGCCAAAATTTTGACCAAGCAAGAAAAAATTGCAACTCAAAAAACAGCGCAAAACAAACATACTTTTTTTGTACAAAAAACGATGACAAAAAAATTCAATCAATCACAAAAAAAACAACAGCGAAAATTATTTTTTTGGGCGGGTAATGAACAACCGTTCCGGTAAAAATTTCTGTTGTTTTTTTTGGAAAAAAGTAATAAAAACTTCAGTGTTTTTGGAAAAAGTAATTTTTTACCGTTGTTTCAATTTGCAGTAAATTAAACCGCTGAAAACATCGTTTAAAACAATTTTTAAGAATTTAAAAAAAAATTAAAAAGCAAGGCCTAAAGAAATGGGAAAAGAAAATGTACACTGTCCACTGAACAAACAGCAGCAGTTGAAAAAAAAAGAAGGGAAGTCGTCGATGTTGGGGAAAAGAAAAAATGACAAACGTTGACGTTTTTGTCGTTGTTGGCTGCTGTCGAAGAAAAAAAGACAGAGAAGAGCGCCAAATGTTTCTTCTGCTTTTTTTTCATCAAAGTTAGAGAAAGCAAGCAAACAGGCCACACATCATCAAAAAAAGTGAGCCAAAAAAAAGTTTAGTAGCAAAAAAGAGAAAGAACGCTGCTGGTTTGTTCACAAAAAATTTTAAATGAAAGCCATCCCATTTTTTTTTTCTCTAACTCTGACTTGGCGGACTGCAAATTTTTGCTTAAAAATTTTTTAGTGATGACTCTCATTCTCCTTCAAAAAATATATAAGAATAATAAGAGGCAAATGAGACCCTTAAAGCAAGAGAAGAAAATATAACTGCAACAACAACGAAAAGTACAAACTATTATTTTTTTGGCTTGTTTTATATACCTAAAAAAATTTTTTTAAAGAATATGAACGACAAACAACTAAAAAGTGAGAGACGGAGAAAAAAAATAGCCATTTGCCAATTTTTATATCTCCTTTTCACTTATAGGAAGTTTGAAAAACAGCAAAGAACAAACGGTACATTGGCATGCCAGGGTCACCATTTTTGGACATACAAATGTTACACACATCTTCCTTTTGGTAAAAGTAGCACACATCTTTCACAAGCTGCTGCTACTTTTACCAGTGAGTCGTCAGGCAGTCAGTAAAACTTTGTCCCCTCTCATATTCCGCACCCTTGATTCTGCACTGCTTGGGACGAGTTCAATTCAATGTTGTTGTCCTTTTTTTTCAACCATTGACATTTACAGAGGAATTGCAGCCTGCTGCTGTTCTGTTATTTGCGTCGGTCAGAATATCATTGTTGGTTGGGGCTCTCGACTGCTGCTCCTTTTTTTTGTTTTTGGGTGTCCCTTTTCTCTTGCCTCCTCTTGAAAATGATGATGATGACAAGAAGAAGAAGAAGAAAAAGAGGAGGTATTGAAAAAATGTTCTTTCGGCGAAAAACTTTTTTTAAACTAAAAAAGATGGATTTTTTAAACGCAAAAATGAAAAATTGGCAAAAAAAATTTCAAATTATCCCCTGAAAAGCTAAAATATCACTGACATTTGATATTTAAAAATTTGGTTTAACAAAAAACAAAAAGTAAAACGTTTTTTAAAATTGTAAATCAAGGATTAGTTGAATTGAAACGCATAAAGCAAAATTCTTAATAATTGTTTTAAAAGAAATATGTGAATTCACGAAACGTCATAAAAATTCTTCAAACACTAAAAATACTGTACCACTTTAAAATTTTTGTTATTTTTTTTTATGAAAGTCTGATACAAATAGAGACATGCAGAGACAATTTGTGACTTTTTGTTTTTCTAAATTATTATATTAACTGCTCATTTTTGCGCATTTGTTTTTTATTTTATCCGACTCAGAAAAAAATTCTGCATCTGATAGGCACAATTTCAAATTGGGGAATGGAGGGACAAAAAATTTGGATAAAAAATTACGGCAGTTTCATTCTTCTTTAATTTTTTTTTTTTGGACTGCTGCTAGCCCGAACACTAGCCGAATTTTTGAGGGTGGTTTTGTGGTGCACATTAAAGTGTGTTAACACAGTGCTGGTTTACAAGAAAGCTATCATATGATTATTTTATAGAATGTTCGAAGGGTTGGAATTCGTTTTAACCTCGAATCCACCGAGCATCCACTTTTTACGTCTTGGTGCTGACGGCTGGAATTCGTTTTAACCTGGGTTCCACCCATGGAATTCATTTTAATCTCGGATCCACCGAGCACCCAGCCCCACCGCCCCAATGGCTGCTGAAGAATCCAACCCGGGATCTTCCGGGTTTTCATCAACAGCACGTCCGAGGGGGAGTCCGAACCGGGATCCTTCCGGTCGACATTCCTCAGCACTAACCACTAGGACAAGGAGGCGGTATTTTCATTTTTTCTTTATCTATTATCATTTTTATCAGCATTTAACCTATTAATTTTTTTTACCAATTCGTATTAATATTAAGATTCTGCATTTTTTTGGTACCAAAATTAAGGTTATTGCACAACTTTGAAAAAACGTAGCACATTCCTAGATAAAAAAGGCTTTTGTAAAAATACGGTATTTATTTCATTTTGTATTACCTTCTTTCCAAAATTCTTTTAGAAATATAAAATTTATAAACAAGAAACAAAAAATTTTTAAAATTGTAAATTAACGATTAATAAAAGTCACATACATAAAACAAAAATTTTTACCTTTATAATATTTGTTTGAAAAATTATTATTTACTTTTAATTTCCGCTAAAACATTTGCGACATTAAAAAAATATTCTAACCAAAAAATTGCATTATTAAATAAAAGATATTACTTTTTAAGAAAAATTCGATGTGCAGAATATTTTTGAAGTATGTTATTTTGGAATTTTTTTTAAATTTCTTTTTCTTGTTTGGAAAAAGTGTAAAAAATAATAATTTTATGACTTCACTTATAGAAAATCAAAATTTACTTTAAAAAGTTAAAATTTCATTCAAGCATTGAAATAATTACATTAAATTATTGAAATTAATTCTATATTGTTTTAAAAACTTAGACCATATGTTGTAGAAGTTCAATTGTTCCATCAATAATAACATTTACACCATTTCCTGGTCGAAGTGTAATTACTCGACATTTAGAGCTCCAGGACCAATAACTTTTTTGGTGGTCCGTCTAAAAGTGTTTCGTTTGACTATTTACAAAATTTTTTAAATCTTTTTTGTCTTTGGTTTAATTAAATTATGCATTTTCTTTGATTATTTTTTTAAAATTTTAACCTTAAAATTTTATTTGCTTTCGTTTAAAATAATAGTGTTCCAAAATTCTTATAAATATTTTTCTCGCCACAAAAAAAATTACCTCAAACTTTGGGTAATTAAACCAATGAAAAAATTTTAAAATTATCAAATATGTTTTTAAAAAAAGAGACGGAAAAAACGATTGGGATGTTTTTTGCAGAAAAATGAATAACACATATTTTATAGAAAGGATAAAGAAAACGAGATTTTAGTGGTTTAAAACGGCTGTAAAATAAGAATATAAATTTTATAGTTCTAGTTTATGCTTGAAAAAATAGCAAAAGAGACTGGAAAAAGAAAAAAAAAGATTCATGATTAACCAAAAAATATAAAATTTTTCATTTCGCATCTTTGGTTTTTTATTTTTGCTTGAAAAAAAAACGCAAAATAATATTTTTTTTATTGGTTTTTTACCAAGTATCAAAAAAGGTCCTAGAAAATAAAATAAAAAATATATTTTAAAAAACGTGTGTTATTTTTTATTTTACAAAAAAAGAATCAAATAAATTGGATGTTAAAGGGCCATTTTTTTTCATTTGAAAAATGCCGGAGCTTTCATCGATGAATTAATAATTTCAAACTTTAAAAATAATATTTTTAAGACGTAATCTGTGAGAATGTCAAAATATTTCGGAAGAGGGAGGCACATAGAAAAAATTGATTTTCTTCAAATTATCGCTAGTAGAAAATCGATCCAACCCACTTTTTCTTTTGCGTGCTCTGTTAAAACTTTCTTGTCCTTTGGCCGACGACTAATTCCAATCTTCAATTAGTGAAAAACAAAAAACATTCAGGTTGTCGTAGGTACAGTATATTCCCGCTGATGCTTCTGCTACGGCTACTGCTACTTTATAAGGGTAATTGTAACACGGGCTCATTTGGTGTTTACTTAAGGGGTTTTTCGCCCAAGGGGGTTTTACCAAAGTAAATTTGGTACCAAACGGTTTCAAATAGTCCCCTGATTATTTTCTGAAATGTGCGTCGAAAAAAATTTTTTTTCAAAATTTCGATTTTTTTTTGACAGGGGGTACCAAGACAAAAAAAATTACCTTGGTACCCCCTGTAAAAAATTTTTTTTTAAAAAAATTTTTACATAAGAAGCAGTAGCACTTGCATATAGCAGTAGAAGTCAGCAGTAGTAATTGAAAAAGTAAAAAAAAGTAGCAGTGCTAATTTTTTTGTTTATTTCACTGTTAGTTATATTTGAACTTTATTTATTTTTAACATAAATAGCGTTTTGAAATGTAAAAATGAATTAAAAAGCACGTGATTTATTCAGAAAAGCAAGCTTCGTGTAAGGCGTCCAGTTTTTTTTGCATGATTATAATGTAATCTTCTTCTTCAACAAAATTACGTGCTGCTTTTGCGAATTTTGCTTTTAAGTCATCGCAAGATAATGGCTGCTTTTTTGTAACTTTTCGAAACATTTGTTCTTCAATTTGAATTTGAAGTAACGGCATCGGTTTTAACGTGGTCGAAGTATTTTGACCATCAACACAAAAACCAACAAAGACAAAAGTGAAAACAAAAATAACAAAAAAAACTTTCATTTTCATCCTAAAAATAAAAATTTTGTTAAATTTATGTTAAAATACTATGCAGTAAATAAACAAAAGTATTAGTATTTGCATACATTTATTGTAAATTCATATGGAATTTAAAACGTTCTTTAAAAGAGGCGGACCCTTTGATCCATTTTTAAAAAAAAGGATTTCGAAATATTTCTTTTTTTTCCAAACCATCGATATTCGTGATCAGGGTGACTCTTGAAACGAAAATGCAGCTTCCATTGTTTTTATTTTTTTAACAAAGGAAATATTTTTTCGTTTCAAGAGTTTGCCTGATCACGAATATCGATAAATTGGAAAAAAAAGAAATATTTCGAAATCCTTTTTTTTTAAAAATGGATCAAAGGGTCCGCCTCCTTTAATCGATACTCTAATAAGAAAACATGTATTTAATTTTATAAATCATCCACGTTGGATAAATTGTATGCCAATATATAAAAAATTCTTTAAAAACTCACTTTTTAACAGCAGAAACAAATTTAGAAAAAACTTGTAAAAATATTACAAAAAACCAAAAACTTTAACAAAAAGTAGATGGAATAAAATTTTTTTTAAAAAAATAGAAAAATGCAACGTTTTTTATAAAAATGATTCAATCAAAAGTTTTCTAGTTTTGTTTTGATAAATTACAAAATCGTCAGAAAAATTTAAAAATAAAGCATTACACATTTTCGTATATAGTGAGTGAAAAAAAACGTTATTTTTATTATCACTGTCTTTGAAGATAGAAAAAGAGGCTTAAAATTTTTGAAGAGACATACAAATATTGAGGAAAGTTTTTAAAGGAGGCGGACCCTTTAATCCATTTAAAAAAAAGATTTCGAAATATTTCTTTTTTTTCCAAACCATCGATATTCGTGATCAGGGTAACTCTTGAAATGAAAGTGCAGTTTCCTTTGTTAAAAAAATAAAAACAAGGTAAGCTGCATTTTCGTTTCAAGAGTCACCCTGATCACGAATATCGATGATTTGGAAAAAAAGAAATATTTCGAAATTCTTTTTTTTTAAAAATGAATCAAAGAGTCTGCCTCCTTTAACAAGTTTGTGGTTTTGCCATTCGCTCTTGTTTCATAATTATAATCCTTCATATCTATTTTTAAAGTTTGATTCAACTGCATTTCGTAACATCTGAACAGCCCCTAATGAAAAAATTTAAAAAAAAGAATGTTGCTGAGTTTCAGTTTTGTAGCCAAAAAAATATGTTTACAAGAATTTGGCCCACATTCGTATCTGCTTTAAAAAACTAGACAAAAATAATTTTTAAATTAATAAAAATTTTAACAACAACAAGAGATTAATAGTAAAAATAAGAAAACGAACAAATTTACAATTTTTTTCTATTAATTCTATTGCACTTTTACTAATTAAAAATGGATAATTGGCCATGAAAAACAGTTAACATTTGTGAAATGTTCCAAAAAGAAAAAAACGAAATTCTAAAGCATTTTTTAAAAATTTTTCAGTGTTATTTAAAAAATTCACAAAAGTTTGAAAAGAGAAGATTTATTTTTTGCTCTTTGGGTTTCAAATAACAATTTTTATTTGCAAAAAGACTTTTTTTGTAAAAAATTATTTTCTGTCAAAAGATTTTTGATCAAAAGGAGACAGACCGCTGAAAAAAAAATTGCTTTTAAGATTATTATGCAAATAAAGATTTCGAGGAGTGTTCATTTTATAAAAACAATGCAAAAAATGTAACAAACTGAAGAAACAAAAAAAATGAATTGTTCATTGATCTTTCACAGCTAGGGTTTCTATCAGTGAAGTCTGACCTCATTTTTTGCCATAATAATCAAAAAACCTGCAAAATGTATTTAAAAAAATTGATTGAAAAAAACCCAATATTATTTTATATAAAATGCATTTCTTTACTTTTTTATTATTTATTGTATACAACTAAAATTCAAATAATACAACATTAATGAGTAAAAAACGGACTTTCATCTTATTATTTTTATTTAATAATGTTTTTTTGGATTTCTCTTTAATGATTCTGTTTTCTTAGAAAAAATACATTTTGGCAATTCTGTTTTCTTTTATACCAAAGATTTAAAAAATATTTTCCAAAAAAACAAAATATTCAAATTACAAAAAACTTAAAAATAGTGCATTTATAAGAAAGAAAAAAAATGTTCATATTTATTCTTTTTAGCTTGACAAAAATTTGACTGCAACGTTTTACTAAAGTTATGACGAAATCGAGAAAGCCGAAAAAAAATGATATTTGTGGGAACGAAAAAAAAGATGCGTCTGCAACTTTTTTTAAAATAAAAACAAAATTGCTTTCAAAAAAAATCAAAGGCGAAAAACGGATAGACAAAAAATGAGTCATTTGTACCAGGGTTGTGCGATAGTCGATATTTTCAAAACCGATATCGATATTCGATATTTTATATCGGTCTAAAATTTTTCGATATCGATATCGGTTTTTTTATTCGATATCGATATCGAAAAAAATGGCTCTTTTTTCGATATCGATATTCGATATTTGGCATTTTTTCGATAATAAATGAAAATTTGTACCAATTTTATGAAACATCATTTTTATAAAAGGAAAAAAGTGCAACAATGTTTGGAAAAATTCTGAAGTGTGAATCCTAAAATTTCAAAGTGATGTTTTTGCCGTTCTTTGGAGTACAAAAGAAAAAAGATCAAACAACGGGATTTTTTGCACATTTGAATAAATTGAAACTGCAAAGAAATTTAAAACCAATTAATTTAAATAAAAAAATCACTAAATAATTTGGCATAATTTGATTTCTACTTTTGAAAATGAACAAAAACACTTACAAAAATGTTGAAATTGTTTCATTTAAAAACCAAATATAAAGTAATCAATTTGGAACAACGTTTTTACCTTGTATAGATAATTTTAATATTTTTCCATTTTTTATTTATAATGCTTGAATATATAACAATATTATGGTTAAAATGCAATCTGCTCTATCTTTTGTTTTGTGATATGTTTAATAAAGCTTAAGAAACACAATTCTTTTTTAAAATATTTAAAAAATTTAAACGTATTCTTTTTCTTTTATTTTTTTCGGGTTCATTTTTTAGAAAAGCAATGTCAAAGTTTTTTTGGAACATAATAGATTTTAACGAATTATTATTTAAATATATATGGAAATTTAAATTTGATTATCGATAAAGTAAAAAAGCTGCAACCGATTGAAATTCAAACTTTTGAGATATTAATTAAGCCTTCGTAGATTCAATATCTCTATTTATGCTGACATTTTCACACATTTACATGCATGCTTCACCAAAAGGTTACCTTTGATTTACAACCATATAACCCTTATCCCTTTCCCCTATAAACAAAGAGCCCTAAAACAACTGTTAAAAAAGGAAGTTTCCCTCTAAAAAAGGTGTTATCAAACCGGAAGTTATATTTTTTAAAATGTTAAAAATTTAAATTTTTTTATTATCTTTTTTCTTTCGAGATTAATTAAAATTTGCCAAAAACAAATTATTCCCAAAACACTTGACGACTACCCTTTTTGCTTTGAATAATTCCTGGAAGGTTTTCTTCCACTGCCACTTGAAAATCAAAAAATTTGATTTGTTTTGATCCAATAAAAAATTTGAAAAAAAGAGAAAAGAAAGCAAAATATTGGTTTTTTTTTGTTTTTTTTGAATTCCCAAAGGTTAATCAGTGGATGACAACTTTTCTTTTTTTCTTTTCACAAATTTGAAAAAAAACTATAACCCTAAAAACAGAAGGCGGGGCAAACAAAAAATAAGTTTTAAGGGATAAATCTTGAATCATAAATTATTGCCTCATTTTTAACTTTTGAGATACCTTAAAAATAGTCGGTCGAGAAAAGAATATTTTCTCAAGCTTTTTTAATTTTTTTTACCATTTTTTAGTGAATCAAACACGGCGATGCAAAACAATACGAATAATAAATGGAATATGGAAAGATTTGGAAATTTTCATCCACAACAGCTTCGTAAACGTCATCTTGATAGTGATGGTCCACCTTCAAAGCGATTGAAAGAAGAATCTGAATCATCTGCTTCAGAAGGAGATGAAGAAAATTATTCACCTTCAAATTCACCACAAAATTCTGCAGATACAACAAATCCATATGTAAGTTATTTTGTTGCGGACATCTGGAATTCCTTCATCTATTTCTTTTTGTGTATTATAGCATCACTTTTTTAGAATGGTCCTGGTCCACTTGCTCATTCAACTCCAATTGTTCCTCTTCCACAACTACAACAACTTGATCAACAACAAATGCAACAAAATTTTCAAAATTTTATGAATCCTATGGTTGGTATGGATCCTCTAATGCAACAACAATGGGCTGCACAATATCAAATGCTCCAACAACAACAACCTGGATATCCAGCATTTCAAAATCTTCAACCTCCACCAATTCAAAACTTTTTGAATCTTAATAATACACATACAAGTGGTTCATCTGAAGAAGATGACAGTGGAAATTCAGCTGTATTGATCAATCCAGATTTGAATAAACCTGCAAATGAAATAACATTTTGTAGTGTTCCAAGTACCGTATACCTTTTTTTGTGATTTTTATTAATAGTTTTTTTTCTAGGTCGTTTAGCACTTTTATCACAAAATAAAAAGATTAAAGTTTCACTTGCTGAAATTCGACGAAGAATTAATGCTCCAGAATGTTTAAACTCTTCTCTTCTATCAGCAATTTTAAGAAAGTAAGTTTTAAAAAGGTTTTAAATAACTGTTTTCGATATCTAAATTGTAATAAAATCCAATTTTAGAGCCAAAAATAAAGAAGGTGGAAAACAGCTTGCTTCAGAGCTTTCAAAATATAATATTTCATTACCTGCTGGTCGTCGAAAGGCTGCTCCAAATACTGCCTTCACTGCTTTCGTTGAAGGTGAATCAGTTGTATTGGCAAAAGATTTTGCAGAACTTTCAAAAGCTCATTTCCCTTTCAATAGTATCGTCTATGAATTCCTTCAAGGTATAACATCACCAGAAGATCGAATTTCAAAATATTGGATTGTTAATCAAATGGTGTAAGTTTTTTATTGTTATAAGGGTACTGTAGTTTTTAAAAATATAAAATGTTTTTTAGACAAGTTGTTGGACCACTTACAAATATTTTTATGTGCGATACTTCTCCAATTTGTGATCGGCCATTGGATATTACACCAGTACTTCATCCAGATTCACAAAAAGATTTTACAAAATTTTCATTAGTAAGTTTTTTTATTTTTTGTTTGGATATCTTTAATCTCTAATCCCTTTTTTCAGTTAACCCATGGCTTTGGTGCACTTGCTCATCATTCAAGTTGGAATACATTATTGCAATGTGCAAAAATTCTACAAAATGCTTTGGTTGATCCAAAAACATTTTGTACACAACTTCAACGACCAATTCCACCTTCACTTGCTGCAATAATTGAAAATGAAACCATTCAACAGCAACAGCAACATATGCAATTACAACAAAATCAACCACAACAACCTCAACAACAATTTCCACAATATCCACCACCTCCTCCTGGAACTGCTGCAAATACAGGATATTCAATGCAAATGACTCAACAACTTCCACAACAACAAATTCCAAAAGAAAATCCAAATGGATATTTACAACCAATGTGAAGAAATATGTTTTATAGAATTAAATTGAAAGGTTTTTAGAAAATTGTGTCAACTTTGTAAAATTTTTTGAGATTTATATTTTTTTCTTTGTTAAATATTGTTTTGAACTTTTTCTTTGTTTATATTTTTATGTATGTTTGTGAATTTTACAAGGATTGATTAAAGAATAAATATCTTCAAAGTACAATTTTAGTGTTTTTTTCAATAAAATATATCTGTTGCAGAAAGATTTTTTAGTTCTTCAATATTTTTAAACTACAGTAACCTAAAAATTAGATAATTTATGAGAAAAAAAGAACTTTAAGACTAACGTTTTTTTAATAATTCATGTTTTAAAAAAATGAAAAGCGAACAGAATGAGAAAACACTGTGCAAAAATGCATTTATAATTTTGAAAAAAAACTGGCATAGTATTTTCTAATTTTTAAAAAACCTTCTTTCTTCTTTGATGTCAAAGTTCTTCGAAACCGAAATTTCATTTTTTTTAATATCAAAATCAGCACTTTTCAAAATTCCATCATTGCCCAAATAAATATTTGCTGGTTTTAAATTACAACGTTCAACTTTCTTTGAACACCAGCACCGATTGACGGATTAATAAATCTTTTGATTTTCTTTCAGCGAAAAGAACATGGTTTTTTTTTCAAATATTATGAAAGAACTCCATCAGAAACATATTTCAAAAGAAGATGAATTTGATTAGATATTTCTCAGTAACACCATAAAATTATATAGTATTTTTGTGATCCAATAATTTCAAACTTTCAAATTCACGATTTGCAGGCAGCACAGTTGCTTTCATAAAATTTTTTGATAAAATTTTCTTTTTCAGTTGATTCTTTTGTTACTATAAATGAACAGCACAAAAAACCACATATAGGTGAAAAGTAAAAGCAAATAATAATAATTTTCGATAATTTGTTTTTTTTTGTAACTTTTTAACTATAGTTACAGATAGTTTGCTATTGTTTTTTTCCTTGATTGAAATAAACTATAAAGCCAATTCTTATTTTAATTTGCATTATAGTTTATTTTACCCAAAAAAATTTTTTAAAAAATATGAAATTTTGGTGTGAAAATACAGTAGACCAAAAATTTGTTGAAAAATTATTTTTAATTTTTTAAACATTATTGGTTTCAAAAAATAGAGTATTTTTATTCGAATTTCAGTATTTTTAGGCCCTTTGGGGTGGCACTATAAGACGCGACGATTCTTAACACGACTTCAAATATATAAAATTTAAAAATTTTTTACGTTTAAAATTAATGTTTGTTTAACAAATAAATTATTTTCATATCTGGACCAGGGTACTTTTCTCGTTTATCCCCCCCATTTTTTTCCAAAAATTTTCAAAGTTTTTTCCCAATGTTGGAGGTTATTTAACTTCCAACATTGGGAAAAAACTCCAAGTTGACGACCATTCACAAGCAGGAAAAAGACGAAGAAAGAGCTCGAATGAACTGTCATCAGCGGTATTTAAACGTTTTTGAAGGATTGATTATGTTAATTCACAAAAATTTGCATTTTTCAAACATTTTTTTCATGGGGGGGGGATAAACCAGAACAGTGCGCTATGGCCAACTATTCTTGTTTATCCCCCCCCCACAAATATATTTTTAAAAATGCTTTTTATTCTTCTGAATTTACAGCTGGGTATTTTTCTTTGACTTCACTCCAAAAATGAGAGAAATGCAAATTTTTAAAATGAAAATGAAGGGGGGGATAAACAAGAACAGTGCGCTATGGCCAACTATTCCTGTTTATCCCCCCACTATTCAAAAACGAAAAAGTGTAAATGATAAAAAAAGTTAATGAAAAATCACTTTGAAAAAATTTATAAATGGGGGGGGGGGATAAACGAGAATAGTGCCTGGACGAGTGTTGGCGGTCCGGACCGAAAAAAATTTCGGTTTTTTGGCTATAACTTTTTTGCATTTTATTTTATTTGAATTTCTTTGTTTGCCATTTATAACCCTTAGTTGATAGCCCATTTTAGTGCTCACAACTTTTAGAAATATGGATAAATATAAATTCTAGACCAAAAAGACCGAAATAGACCGGACCGATTTCGAAATTTCGGTCTTTTTGATCTAGCATTTATATTTATCCCTATTTCTAAAAGTTGTGAGCACTAAAATGGTCTATCAACTAAGGGTTATAAATGGCAAACAAAGAAATTCAAATAAAATAAAATGCAAAAAAGTTATAGCCAAAAAAACCGAAATGCTTTTCGGTCCGGACCGCCAACACTGATCTGGACAACCCCAAAGTAAATAAATATTTAATTCCATAAAATTGTTTTTTTTTAGCAAAAAAATTTCGATTATGGGAAGAAAAAGTTATTTCGAATTTCCGATATTTCTGATTGAAAAAATTTTTTATAATTTCAAATTTTAGTCTTATGGATCTCGATTTCGCAAAACACTATTTAAAATACAAATATTTTGTAAGAAATAAATAATCAGAAACGTAAATAAACTTCAAAAAACGCAATTTTTGTTAAAAACAATTTTTTATTTACAAAAAAAAACAGAACGTAACAAAACTGATAAAATTTGTAAAAAAAATAAAGAGAAACATGGAAAACTCAAAAAACAAATGAAAAATTACTTAAAAAATTGATAGTCTTTAAAAATGTTATAATCTTGTGATGTCTTTGATTCTTCATCATTGTCAGTATGATCTTGGCGAGGATTGGCAGCATCTAAGAAGGGATGAATAAAATCAGAATTAGATGATGAAGTTGAAGCAGGAGTTGAACGAGATGGCATTGATGATTCACGACTTTCAACAGATGATGACCAAGTTGAGAATACATTTGGCAATGTCATACCCAAAATAGCAGGCAAAGTAGCAAGTCCCATAAGAGCGCCTACACCAGCGGATAATAAATTTCCAAGTCCTTCACGAGATGGTGTTCCAGATGCTTCACAAATTGGTGTTCCAAGTTCTTTTTCTGCTCCAGGTGCTCGAGGGAAATCATTTCTTCCAGTGGTAAAATCAGTTGAACCAGTATTCATTTCAGAAAATCCAGAAGTACCATATCTTCCAACAGGTTTAACATTCTTATTTGAACCCATTCCATTTGAAACAACTTTATTATATGTTGGAGATTGAACTTTCATTCCATTAGATTCACAGAAGCTTGAACTTGAAGGACGACGAGATTTACCAATTGAAGGAAATTCAATTTCAGGCAATTTTTCAAGCTTGAATGGTGCTGCAGTTTTTTTGGAAGATTTTTTAGATTTGTTAGAAAAACCATTTTCTAATCGACATCTTAAAAATTTTGATGCAATTTCAGGATCCGTGACATCATCAGATTCAGCAGTATGTGAATCATATTGTGGTGGAGCATTTTCAGATTCACATCGAGCACGAGTAATAATTGATGGAAGATCTTTCTTCTTCTTTGCTTTACGCTTTTTATCAGCTTTTTGAATGTCATTCTAAAAAAAAGACCGCTTTAGTATACTGTATAACAAATTATTTTCTTCAAACCTCACGACGTATCCATGCTTCTTCATCACGAAGTGAAATTCCACCATTACAAGGACATCGAATTTGAGCTTGAATCAATGTTAAACCTTTACGATCCCAAAGATTATGACGAATTTGGGTATCAGTCCAATTTGATGTTTTATGTCCTAAAAAGTATGCATAAATAAATGATATCATCATATTAAAAACACAGATACAGAATACACAAATATTAACGACGACAAAAGTAACGGTTACGGTAACATGCGGTTTTGCAGATATCGATGTTTTGAAACTGATTTGCTCTAAATAACATCATTAGAAATGGATATGTATGTCAAAGACACATATCAACTATATCCTTTTAAAAAACAGCAATCTGGACGTGGTCTTTTTATAAGAGAACAACTCAACCATTGGAAACTTCTTTAGATTTTTGATGAATTAACAATAATGTATCACATAATATTCTCTTCTCGAAAGAAAAAAGTAAATGAAAATTCCTGAAAAAACATAAATTATAACTATTTCCTTAAAGAGATTTTTTTAAGCGCAGTGTTGGTGGTATTTTCAGTTCGGTTAACCGAACTTGTGATTCTACGGTTTTCATAAATATCGGTTATATGTAGGTATTTTGCAAAAAAAAAGAAGACCTTTCTGTTAATCAACAACAACTATGAAGCATAAGGAATACTGTAAAACAAAAATCAAATCATTATATTTTATACTCATAAAAATATAAAAGCCTGTTTACAGAAAATGAGTATGCAAAAAAGGATAACAGTTAATTTTGCTAGCATCCATTTCTAAGGAACAATTAAACTATAGAAAAATGATTTTTGAAAAAGCGCAGTAGAAAGCAAAACACAGTACTCATTTCTTTACGTATGCGAGATTTTCTAAATTTTCTGTATAAAAAAAGTCAACAGAAAAGTGCTAAACATATTTAAAAAAAGCACAACAGTTTGGTTTTGAATTAAGCACACAAATGAAAGTTCAGAGTGTCATTACAATCTATATAAAAAATCTTCTTAAGCATTTGCAGGATATCGACTGTTAAAAAATACAAAGCGCGCAAATTGCCTTTTGAAACACAGTAATAGACTAAAGAAAAATCTTTAAATTTTGAGAATATTGGAAAAAACATCTATGCGTAGAGAAAGCGTTTTGTATGACATAGGATGAACAAGATAATAAAAGCACAGGATGTTAAAAAACAGCCTTAATAAAAACTCATTTTTATAAATCAGTGAACAACTCAACCCTTAGAAATTTTTGTAAGGACTCACACTATCTGTAGAAAATATGAAAGATGCTAAAACAGCAGTTAGGAGCGCCAGGTTTCAGAATGAACTAACAACAAAATTTAAAGACATAAATCTAAGCTATTATAAAAATAACGAAAATAACAGCGTACTGTAACTGTTTGTTATGACTCTAAATTATGTTGCCGAGTTTAGTAAAGCCTACACAGAATTATGAGTTATAGATTAACATAATCCTAATATGAAGGTTTTTAGCATAAATTTTTAAGGAGTAAATTTAAAAAAAGACTTGCATTGATGATGAAGTAATAAAACATTTCGTTGATATACCGTGATGCTTTAACTTCACGATCGTCTATGTGATCTATCGAAGACTATCAGCCTGTTATCCGTGGTAACTTTTATCCGTTTATCGACAGCTTTTCTTCGGCAAAAACATCAAGATTACGTCCACCGTTCACTGGAGCATATTTGAAGAAAATAATAAACATGGAGTTGTGTTGTTAGCAAACAGTCGTTAATGATGATTTATCTAAAAAAACAAACCTTCCTCTAAAAAAGTGTGTCATTAGTTTAATAGTGATGAGCCGACATCGAGGTGCTAAACCTCCATGTTCATGATAATATTTTAAAAAGTGATGAGTCGACATCGAGGTGCCAAACATTCTCGTCCATGAATCATGATTAAACTAAAAAAATAGATAAAACAGCAAGTTTTTGTTACAATTAAACCGTTACACCCTGAACAATACACTTGTATGGACAGCACAAACAACAATGAATATAAAAAAAGTTTTTACCCAAATGTTTCAAAATGATATACATCTTTTCTTCAAGAGCATTGAAGCATTCCATATGAACAAAAGCATTTGATGAAAATGAACAAGAACGATTGCTGCATACCATTTTAACAGAATTTTCAGGATCTTCACGATCAACAACTTGATCAGGACAAAGGCAATCAACCAAAGGAATTGGACAAATTTCTTTTCCATCTTTCATCAATTTTCCATGTTGATTGGAACAAGAATGTTCTTCTTTGGAAGATGATTCACTGAAAAAAAAAGAGCGGATTTAGAATAGGCATAAAAGAGCTAACTAAATTTACCTTTTACAGCGACGAGCTTGACGCTTCAGACTAATCTTTTCTTTCATCTTTCAGAGGTTGAATAATTCGCGGTGAAATAGCCAGATTGAAGAGATCAAGACAAAGAATTTCGCTACCTTAGAATCGTTCAAGTAATCTTGAACGATATTGAACAAACTAAAAATGGAAAAAATAAGTTCAAAAACAGAAAAAAGTGTGCTATAAAAATAAATGGCGCCAGAAAAGTTACAAAATGGGAGGGATTTAAAAGCAAAGAGCAGTAAAACATGTTGTTAAAAATAAACAAAGAGTTTTAGAAAACATGAATGAAAGGAAATATGACATATGGCAAATTCAAAAATGTCATAGATCAAAGATTTATGGCACATATTAAAATGCCAGATTTTATAAACAACGCGCAGAAAGTAAAGCTAAAAAATTCAAAACGAGCAGCATCAAAAAATAATGGAAAAATTTTGAAAAAAAAAATCAATCAATTTCATAAACGAAGAGATCGGAAATATTTGCCATAGAAAAATAAACTTTCCCACGCAATCGTGCTGAGAGTAAAAATGACGCTATAACACTTTGAAATTTTGAAAAAAGTAAAACAAATTTTTTTAAAAATTTTGCTATTTTCAGAAAACTTTTTTAGAAATACCAAAAGCAAATAATCTTTATAGTTCCATTAAAGTCGACTAGAATATCTAAAGGGTTGACATCATAATAATAAATGTTACAATCGACATTCTGTTAGTTATGAGTCATTTTGGTACACTTTTTAATCAATTGTGTAGCATAAAAAATCCATGATTTATGGAGAAGGTTGGGCTCACCTCGATATCTGCTTATCATATTTGAAATTTTTAAGATACTTATTGACTAGAATATTTGGCACCTCGATGTCGGCATAACATCTAAACCTTTTTTGGATAACAACATGTAATAATGTTTGGCACCTCGATGTCGACTCATCACTATTAAACTAATCACACACTTTTTTAGAGGAAGGTTTGTTTTTTTACATAAATCATCATCAATGACTGTTTGCTGACATCACAGCTTCTTGCTTATTATTTTTTTCAAATATGCTCCAGTGAACGGCGGACGTAACCTTGATGTTTTTGCCGAAGAAAAGCTGTCGATAAACGGATAAAAGTTACCAAGGATAACAGGCTGATATTCTTCGATAGATCACATAGACGATCGTGAAGTTAAAGCATCATATCAACGAAATGTTGATATACAGTGATAAAAATAAAAAACCACTTTTATCAATTTGTTATGGCTTTCAATGTGCTACAATTGAATTTGCTCAAAATATTTGTGGATTTTATCTTGGTTAATTATATGTTAAAAAGTTAATGTTGAAATGCTTGAATAAGATGGTACTATAAGAAAGGGCAAACATACAATACAGTACATTTTTTAACAAATTATATGAAAAAAAAAGATTTTATTTAAGTAAGAAATTATAAACGTATGCAAATGAATCATAGATGAATTGGGGGCAAGTATACTAGGGGGTACGACCGACCGACTTTGAAGCGGTCAGTTTTTAAAATTGTGTATGACAAAAAAAGAAAAAAATTGTCAGTTTTTCCCACAAAAAAAATTTTTTTTGAATATTTTTATTATTAAATTGTTCATGTTATTATTAAATAACTGCTGTCATACAAAAAATGCTGAAAAAACTTTGCCTTCATTTTTATAAAAAATTCTGTATCATGGACAAAAAGTTTCATTAAAAAAATTAGGATTAATAAAAAGGATTAGGAATAAAAATGCCGAATCGTCGTTCCCATCGTTTTTGGCTTTCGACATCTTTCACAAAGTTTTCAACATGATTATCAGAGTGAATGGTATCCTTCTTTTTCCGTCAAATTCCTCTTGCTTGCTGAGCATTAGATTGTAAATGACCAGTTTTGGTCCAATCTGAATAAAAAAAAATAAAAAAATAAATGTATAAAATAATACCCTCAACAAATTTATAACAAACAAAATTGAGTATTTGGAGGACCATTAAGACGAATTTTAAAAATGTTGTCAATTGTTTTTGATGCTGAGGTGACTACGGCGGGAATCAAGGGATAGAGGACGTTGTGAAAAAGCAACATTTGTTTTGATTTCAGTGTAAACAACCGAAAATAAGAAAACGCTGGATCAACAGTATCCTTTTCCATATTATAAATTTTCATGGCAACTTCAACTTTGTTTTCAGAATGCATAACAGCTTGTATGTGAAAGGGTGAAGTTTCATGTTGTTTCATTCTGAAGGCTATATCAGCCGATGTTGGAACACTGATTATTCTTGCAAATGCATTTAAAGATGAACATTGTTTGTGTCAGGAACTTTGGCAGAAAGTCCCTGATTTGCAAGTTGTTTTCCAGTTTATTCTAGAAAAACCCCTAAGAGACTGTCTGGGTCAAACAAAGCATATAAAAGCAGCAGCAATGAACCAAGAAGTGCAGTTTTTTTTAGTTTCGTCTCAACCGTTGTGGTTACCCTTGCTTTGCCTTGCCTTTGCCTTGTTTTGCCTTGTTCCTGCTATTATTTTATTGTGTGTGTTTATTTGTGCTTTATTGTATTTTGTTGTACTATTTTAGTGTATTTGTATTTGTATTTTATTTATTTGTATTTGCCATTTATTATATTTTTATAATAAATTTGTTATTTATTGTTGGAATCATAGTCCATACCAAATAAGAATCCCTTGCCTCTTTCTGCCTCTGAATTGTCCCGACAGTTTGCATGGAACATGTCCTTTGTGAGTGCCACCATCGGTGCATTTTTTTAAATATAAAGGTTAATGTGCTTTATTCAAAAGAACTCGTTTTTGATAAACGATTATTATATTTAGTAGAAAATATAACGGGGCGCCAAACAGATGTCTTAACAAATTTTGTTAAGGAATTTTACCCGAGAAAAAATAGAAGAAAAACTATTCGTGTTAAGAGAATTTGCTTGAGTAGGGAAAAAATTCCTTAACAAAAAAAGTTTTTCTTTTTTGTTAAGACATCTGTTTGGCGCCCCGTTATATATTAAAAATTCAAACCAAAATGAAAAAAAGAAACAAAAACTAATGTTAATAAAAAAGCAAGACAATAGATTTTTTAAATTTGCTATAACCTTAAAAACATAACAATCCAATGTTTTTCTTTAGCAAAACGTCCAGTTCTGGCGAAAAAATTTAAACAAATGAAAGTAAAATAAAAATTCGACACCTAAAATTGTTTATTTTAATACAAAATGAAAAAGAAAAATGAATTGTGTCACTTTTCTTGAGTACATTTGCCATCAGTAAAAAACAGACAAAGCTCAATTTTGGCATTTTATTTGCCATTTAAGTTTTAAATAGGGTTTTTTGCTTTCATGGAATTTTTATTAGAATTTATGGCAGCAATTTTAATTCATTGTTTTTCTAATTTCTGAAAAATTAATCTTTCATTTTGTTCAACAATTTTTTTTCATAAAAAAAGTTAATTTTATTAAGTCATTTTTATTCAACTTGAATAAATTTGTATTTGATATAAAAAAATTCAAAGCATTTATTGATTTTGAAAATTAAAAAGCAAAATTGAAATAAAGTCAATTTTTTGCGGCAAAATTAATCAATATTTTGTTCTGCAAATATAATGACCAAATCTAAAGAAAAATTAACAGCTTTTTGGAACAAAGAAACCAATTAAAAAAAACTTTATTGTTTTATTTTATTTAATGAATAATATTTCTATACAATCATATTAAATTTCAAATTTTATTGTTAATATTATTCTGTTTATTTATTATTAAAATGTAATTTATGAAAAAAGAAATTTAAGAGAATTTATTTATTGGGAGGTTTGGTACCTCGATGTCGGCTCATCACTATATGGAAGAAACAACACAGCTTCTTGCTTATTATCATTTTCAAATATGCTTCAGTGAGCGGCGGACGTAACCTTGACGTTTATGGTGAAAAGAAAAGCTTTCGATAAACGGATAAAAGCTACCTTAAGGATAACAGGCTAATATTTTTCAATAGATCACATAATTATTATATTTATCTTTCTCAACTTCAAAACAATGATCCATCAATTTTTTTTGTTTCAATGTTTGATCAATTTTCAAAATGCCGCTCTCTTCTGTCACATCATTTATATTTTTAAAAATATGAAATTTCTTTTTTAAATTTTTTTGTAATGTTTTTTGTATTTCATAAATAATTTTAAACTTTTTTAATTTTTCTGCCAAATTTGATAAGTATGAAATGATACATTTTATATTTTATGATTATTTCTTTAAAAAATTTTATCTTCTTTAGTGTTAATTTAAAAAAAAATTTTCGTTAAAAAAACAAATTTAGTAAAAGATAAGATTTAAATTATATAATTAATAAAATATAGTGAAAAATTATTTCAGTTTTTCTTTTTACAAAATTTTTTAAAGAACAACTATTTTTCGATTATATTTATTTTAAAAAATTAATTTTTGCAAATATTTCGAGAAAAAAACGCTGCTCCGCCTTTGAAAAATCTCAATAAAAATTATTCGGCAATAAATAGCATTTCAGTTTCAACTAAAAATGTCAACTTGATACATTTTTTTAAACAGTTGTATAGCTTTTGTCTGTTTTGATTCCCAACTATTTGTCTGTGTAGATTTGATTGCTTGGGAAGAAATAAGAATGATGCAATCAAATCGTAAAAGATGATTTAAAATTTTTGCGAAAGATGTTTCGATAAAACGCTGTTCCGCCTTTGAAAATACCAGACAAAAATAAAATCATGTTATATACTAAAAATGATATTTTATTACATTTTTTAAAGGTCTAACAGCTTCGTGTTTGTGTTTGGCGTTTAGATCTCATATGAGACTTAAGTCGCTTGCAAAAAATATGAATGATGCAATTAAAAAAAATTGAAATATAGCTTGCGTCAATAGAAAAACAATTTTAAACGGAGTTATCTTTTTTATAATTTTTTTTATCGAAGTCTTTTTTTATGTTGAGGATTTCGTGGAATTTTTTGCAAATGTCTTGCAAAAATTTAATTTAACATAATTTTTAGATGGCAACAAAAGATTGCTTTTCTTTATCCCTCAAATCTAAGCATGATATTGTTTTTGGTGATAATTCAAATTTTCAATACAATAATCTCAATTTAAATCATAACAATCGAAATTCTTTCTCTGATGCCTTTTCTGAACATTCCAAAAATGTTACAATCAAAAAAGGAAAAGTTTTAAATTTTGGTAAAATCAAGAATGCTGCAGTCGTTTTTTAAAAACATACTTTCAAAATAAGCTGCTTATAAGCAATTAAAATTAAAATTTTTCGAGGTTTTTAAGTTTAAGAAAATTTTCGAAAAAGATATATCTCATAAAAATAAAAGACTGCAGCATCAAAAAATTCCACAGATTTTGCAAATACTGAACATTCAAAAAAAGATTCTTTTAATTTATGGAAGAAAAATTCAACAAAAAATTTAACATTAAATTTTGAGAAAAATGATGAATGGAAAGGAAAAAATTTAAATATCAATAGCAGCATCCTTTCACTTCATATTGAAGCTTATGAAAATTCATTTGAAATTTCATCATTGAAAGCAGAAGAATGTTTAGAACAGAAAAATGCAAAACATATTTTTAATAATTCAATTTC
Organism: Panagrolaimus sp. PS1159; assembly: GCA_963922195.1. Classification (NCBI taxonomy): domain Eukaryota; kingdom Metazoa; phylum Nematoda; class Chromadorea; order Rhabditida; family Panagrolaimidae; genus Panagrolaimus; species Panagrolaimus sp. PS1159. The sequence continues at coordinate 2,934,863 of CAWUHW010000006.1, forward strand.
TGTTATTCAAGTATAAATTTTGTTTTCGAAGGACATATTCTGAGAAACTCAAGCTTTTTCGACATAAATCCAGACAGGAAAAAATAGTATTCTTATTTTGTGGTGTTACAAACTTTTTTTGGGACTTATTATAATATTTTTCAAAAACATCAAATTTTTGGTCAAAACTAAGTGTTTATGCTGTGGATTCTGAGTTACAGTATGCCTGTCCCGGAATCCAGATTCTGAAGTTATGTCAATCAAAAAATCCATATTTGGTATCATTCAAAAGTCCTCGGTCAGGCGATTCTAAAAATACCAAAATCAGGTGAAAAAAGTACGATTTGAATTTTTAGCGATTAAAATGAACTATAATTTTGTAAAAAATTACGGTATGTCGATATCAACACTACCAAGAATGTCGTTGAGAGCTCCGTTTTTTCCCGATTTTAATTTACCATGTAAATCTACATAAAAAAATAGCATCGGCATCTCTGAACATGGTGTCTGGGGAATTCCAATCCTGACAAAAAGGAGCTGTTCAATATATCCAACATCATTAAAAAAATTCACAACTTTTGAAATAATGCATTCTATAAATCAATGATGTGGGAATACTCTGGACAAGTTACAGCATCCTAACATTGCATCTGAATATTAATGATCTGTTTGTGATTGACGTGACTTCAGAATCCGGATTCTGGGTCAGGTATACTGTAACCAAAAAAATTGCTTACACCAAAAAATAAATATACTATTTTTCTGTCTGAAGGAAATCTCGAATTTCTCAGAAAATAAGTTTTATATTATTAAAAAAGGTTAATTTTCTAGCATCCCTTTGAATTTCCAAGACAACAAAAAAGTATTGAAGCAAAAATGATGCCAGAAAATTCACAATTTAAAGCATCCCAAAGATTACTTAATTCAAATCAAATGAATCGAATTAATTACAAACAAGCAATGCCTCAATATTCTGGTGGATCTGTTAGTTTTTAGTTAAATGACGAATTAGAGCATGAAAATCACACCCGTTTTTTTACTATTTAAAAATATTCAAATTTTGTGATTTCAATAGTTAAATTTTGGTTTTCCATTAAGGCATTATGGAAAATCAAAATCACATGTGAAACATTTTTTTTGATCTTAAATTGATTTCACCACAAAAATATTTATGCCTATGCATAACTTTTCTATAAACGCAGAGAACACTTCGGTTCCATTGATCTATGACCACAATGTGTTCCTTTGGCAGCTTTTCGAAAAAAAATTGTTATATTTTTCGCTAAGACTTTTAATAAATCTTTCCCATATTTTTTTTAGCGTGGATTAACATATATGGCATATCTTAGCAAATTAGCTCCAGTTGGAGGAGCATTTGCTCGCATAACTGTTGGAAGATTACGTCCACAAGCTCTTGCAGGTTTGTTATAATCTTTTAATATTTATATATATCTAATCATTCTGTATCCCAGTACAAGCAGTTCGTTTATCACATGCTCATATTTTTCGTCGACGTAATGGCCAACTTATTGTTAATCGAATTAAAGATATGGGACATTTTTATATGATTGCACTTGGAACATTTCCATTTCTGATTGCTTGTGCATATGCTCATATTGTTTATGGTATATGTTTCTTTTTAAACATTTAATTTTATCAAATATCAATGAACATATATTTTTTAGGACCATGTGAACTTAAAGATTATCCAGAAGATGGTCCACCACCACGATATTGGCAATTTGAACGTACACCACTTCGACAATTTTGGGCAAAACATTTTGGTGTATCTGATATGGAACATCATGAAAGAAATTTAGCATATTTTGAACGGCAATCAATTCTTTCACGTTGGCGTCGAACTGAAGATCGTGTTAAACATCTTCAAGGTGAATTAGCTGATTATAAAGGATATTTTTATATGCCTGTTTCGGCACAATGGATTGACTATGGCCGTTATATGGCAAATCGGCAACGTGATCAATATGAAAGTCATGCATCTTATGCAAATTAGGAAATTTATACGTTTTTCAATAAATTGTTTTAAAATTTATAGTAAAAATATTTGACCAAAAAATGTTTTATTTTTTGTTATTGCCTTTTTTGTACTGTGATAGTTTAAGAATTGGCTGAAAAATTTTTTGGTCATTTTAGTGTTATTTTCTTTTTTATGTAAATACAATAAAATCTAATTCTTGGTTAAATTAGAATATTTTACAAAAGGGTTATAGTACTCAAAATTATTTTATTTTCATACTTTTTGGATCTAAAATTTCTATGCCATCTTTAAGGAAAAACATGTAAGAATGATTAGAATAGCAAAAAAATGGAGACTGCCAATTATTCTGGCATTTTGTATATTTTTTATTTTTGTCTTTTATCCGTTTATCCCAGGAAGAGAAGATAGTGCATTGAATTGCTCAAATTTTGTTAATTCTAAAGTTGGAGGAAATGAAGCTGCTGAATCGGTAGAAGATTTAAAGCGGGTTAAATGTTTAATTGAAGGCAGCAAAAAACTTATCTGTTTACGGGATAACAAAGATGTATATTTGCCATTTGAAAAATTTTTAAAAAAACAATTTGATCTCACTGGAAAATTGGTTGCTAAAGGTATGAGAGTTTGAGATTTTGAGAAAATTTTTTTTTTAAATTCTTAGGATTTTTTTAAATTTGATGTTGATGATACTTGACAATATTACTAGCAGTTTTTTTTGGCATTTTTGATTGTCATCGGATAAGCTTTTAAGATTTACCAAATACTTAAAAAAATATTTTTCTCAAAATTTTGACGGCTACTGTAGTTGCATTAATTATTTATCGAAATTTCTTTAGCTAATCCCTTTTCCCATTTTTAAGGAACCCCTGATGAAAGATTTGAATATTTTACAAGTTATTCAAAAGTTCGAGTCCCTGAAAAGCTAGATTATTCCTCCTCTGGTACATTTGGACATTTTGCAAGTTATAATGTTGAAGTTCGAGATCGTGTTCGATGTATTAGTGCTGAACATGGTGTACCAATGTCAACACAATGGGATACAGTACCATATTTTTATCCAATTCAAATTGCTCAATATGCTTTACAACATTATAGCCGAAATAAAACTGATTCCCCACCAAAACAAATAACAATTGAAGCAGAATTTGATCCATCAACAAGCATTTTAAATATTCAAGATTCTGTTGATGGTGGAATTCGTTTAAGTTTACATCCAGAAATTGAATTTATTACTCTTTCATTTTCATGGAAACCTTTGGATATTTCTGCTGCATTTACTATTGTCGTAAAAGAGTTAAGACTGAATAAAACAATTATTCTTAATTATAAACATGTTGATGATCGACGATGTGTTTGGTCAGAATCAGATTTCTTTTCAGAAGATTATAATCAAGAATCAGAAAATGATGCCAAAATTGCTTCAACAAAAGATGAACTAATATTTTCATATTCACTTGGAACAAATTTTGCAACAAAAGATTTTACACATATTGTTCGAGATATTTTAGTTGATTCAACAAAAGCTCTTTCACTTTTACAAATGCTTCCACAATCTCGTAAAGATTCAACTCAACCAGGTGGACTAAAAATTGGTGATATAAAATTATTATATTTACAATTTTCTGGTAATGCTGAAATTCAACGTCCAATTTTACAACTAACAAAATCACATTCTGAAATGTTTTTAAAAACTTCTGAATGGTTTATTAAAAATCAAAATGAACAAGGTGGTTGGTCTGTTCCAGTTATGAGATCAATTGCTGAAAATCGGCTAATCCTGCCAGCTGGTTGGCATTCTGCAATGGCACAAGGACATGCCTTATCTGTTCTTACTCGAGCATATCTTTTAACAAATGATACAAGATTTGTAAAAGCTGCAAAAAAATCTTTAAATCTCTTTAATCTTCTTGCAAAAGATGGTGGAGTTAAAAATCAATTATTTGGTTTTGATTGGTATGAAGAATATCCAACAACTCCAGGCTCATTTGTTTTAAATGGTTTTATGTATTCATTAATTGGATTATATGATTTTTCAACGATTAAAGATTTTGGTAATGAATCAAAAGTGCTTTTTGAAAATGGACTAAATTCTTTGAGAACTTTTTTACCACTTTATGATACTGGAAGTGGATCAGTTTATGATCTTCGACATCTTGGTCTTAAATCTTCACCAAATATTGCAAGGTTAGTTTTGGTAAACAGTGTTGTTGGAGTTTTTTCCGAGTCGACACCGAAAAGAATTATTTTAGGTGCTTAAAGGGGGCGGACCCTTTGATCCATTTTTTAAAAAAAAGGATTTCGAAATATTTCCTTTTTTTTCCAAACCATCGATATTCGTGATCAGGCGAACTCTTGAAACGAAAAAATATTTCCTTTGTTAAAAAAATAAAAACAAGAGAAGCTGCATTTTCGTTTCAAGAGTTTGCCTGATCACGAATATCGAAGGGTTGGAAAAGAAAGAAATATTTCGAAATCCTTCTTTTTTAAAAAATGGATCAAAGGGTCCCCCCCCCCTTTAAAACACTTTTTTGTCCAATTTTTGATTTCAATTTCTCTTTATTATAATATTTTTGAAAAACCTTCAAATGCCTTTTGAAAAGTTCTTCAACTTTTTTTGACTTTAAAAAACTTTTTAAAAAAATTGAATCAACATAAAAAAAGCATTTTTATGCGTTTTAATTTAAAAGTTCATCGAAAATTTTTGTAGAAATTTTTTTAACTTCAGAGCCGATGCTGATAAAAATTATCCGGCACAAAAATATTTTGTTACTTGTTTTTACAATTTTTGAGATTAATATTTTGTTTAAAATTTTAGATGGGATTATCATGCTGTACATATTTATCTTCTAAAATGGTTACACACAATTACAAATGATCCATTCTTTAATGAAATTGCAGATCGATGGATTGGTTATGCACAAGGAAAAAAAGCTAAACATAATTAATTTTTTTTTTTAAATTGAAGTTTTGAATTGCTGTTAGTGATAGTAACAAATTTTTTGTTACTCTGATAGTAATTTCGTTTCCGAAAACTTTTTTTATATCAATTACAAAGTTTTTTTATCATATTTTAAAATTAATTTCACCTTTTTTTAAATTTTTTTGCCATATTTGTAAATTCGGGTTTTTTCTTTATGCAAAATGATCTTAATTGTACAATTCTCATTAACTATGCAAAATCTTGCTACCATTGATATTATTGTTATTTTTTATTATTTAAATAAAATAAATTTATTATCAAATGTTGATAAAAATTATTAACCGAGTTAAAAATAATATGAAAGACAACAATGAAAATGATGTCATTGAAGCTTTGGAAGAATCTGAATCTGCTAAAGTAGTTGAAGATGATGACGGACGAACATCATCACATACAATTCTTTTACGATTTCGAGGTTTTGTTTTATAATTTCCATATTGTCGAGATTCTGTAACTACTACAGTTCGGCATCGAGTTCGTTGGGTTATTGTTATTGGTGGGGCAGAGGTTGTTGTGGTTGTTGTGGAAGTTGTTGTGGAAGTTGTATAAGCTCTTGAAGAAGTTCTAACTGCAGAAGTTCGAGCGGTTACTTTTATTGGATATACGCTTAAAGTTGAAGTTGTAATTGATGGAAGAGTTGAAGTGGATGGAATTTGATCGAATGATTGAGTTTTTGGATCACAGGTTGATTCATCTAAAAGAAGGATGGATATTAAATAGAAAATAAAACTTTCAAAAGCATTTTTTTGAATATTAATTTTTCAAGCTTTTTAAAATATTATTAAAAACCATTATTAAAAAAAATTAAGCTGTTACATCGACTTCAGAATCTGGGCTAAAGTCGATGGATCAATTTTCAAATTTGGAAGAAATTTTTTAAATTCAAAAAAGTTTTATATCATTTTTTAATAAAATTTTTAAAACATTATTTTTTGTCTTTATTTATGGTTTAAAAAAATTCTAAAGCTATTAAATGTAAAAAAGATGAATAAAAAGGGTTTTTTTGTTAAAAATTTTAATTATCGGATTCGATTCCGTTGTCTCCGATTCTGAAGCCAAAGTAGGAGCCGAAGGTAACTTCTAACAAAACAATGCTTTAGTAGATTAAAAAATTATTTTTAGCATTTTTTAAAGCATAATTGTCAGTTGAATGGGCCAAACAGTTTAATACATTTTTCATTTTAACATTTTTTTTCGAAACTGCATAAACCTGATAATCAGGATCTTCTTCTATTGTTCTTTTGCTTGATTATCAAGTTTATGCATTTTCGAAAAAAACATAAAAATAAAAAATGCATCAAACTTTCCACTCCCTTTTAATGCAAAAGATGACAAACCTGGATTAACAAAACAACAGCAAATTCGATGTCCATCAAATTCAACACAACGATTTGAAGATTTTTGTGCATAAATCATCATACAATATCTATAAAAAGATACAATTAAACACGTACATCTGAAAATCAAAAATACCTATAAATTTCATCATTTAAATGCATCTGCACACATTTATATCCATCATTATAATCACTTTCATCACTATTCAAATTTTCGCCATCACCAAATTCTTCAACTAAATGTTCTTTCCTATTTATTTCAAGCGTATTTGCGCTTCTTGGATTCCGATGTGGTGGAATTCCCCATGTTAAATCTTCATCCTCTTCATCATCCCATGAAAGTTCAACAGGTTTAACATCAAAATATTCTTCTTGACTCATTGTTGGATCAAAATTTGTGTAATGCGGAGGTTTTTGTGGAAATTGTGATGAACCAATTTTTTCATGAAACAGGCAACCAATTGCACCTTTTGCACATCGAAGTTTATTACATTTTACCGGTAAAAGTGATGATGAAAATGCTGAAAGTTTTAAGATATGCTTGGTTGGGAATTTTAGTGACAATATTAATATCATGGGTTACTGTATTTGTTGTAAAACCACATCAAAAATATCATTTGTGAAAAAATTTGTACTTTGATTTGAAGGGATCGGAGAATTTGATATATTATTTTCGCCTGTTTTTTTTTCTTGAAATTTCATAAACCTGAAAATCAGGAAAAAGAACAATAGAAAAAGACCCTGATTTTCAGGTTCACGCAATTTTCAAAAAAAAATTAAAAGAAAAATTTTATAAAATCTCTGCAGCCTTTAAAAAAGCATTTTCAAAGAATTTTTAGTTATCGGAATTGAATTTTCACGAGCATATGTTATACCATTAAAAATTGGACAGAGCTGCTAAAAATAATCGTTTCATTTGGCAAGGACGTTTTTCGATGCCTGGATAGCGCAGTAGGCAGCGCGTTAGTCTCATAATCTAAAGGTCGTGAGTTCGATCCTCACTCCGGGCAATAATTTTTACTTTTTTTTATCACTGTTTTTTACTTGCTTACTAACCTTTTCCTTCATTCATGAAATTTCGAAAAAAAAAACGTAAAAAATGAAAAATATATTAAATCTTCCGACTTCCTTTAATTATTCTTTTAAGATACTAAAACTTACTGTAAAAACAAAAATTTTTAGTATCGTTTTAAAAATTACCGAAATTATTCAAGAAGCTACAGTAATCTTAAAACACAAAAATTGTTTTTCTTAATTTTTGCAGTAATTTTGAAATTTTTTTATTGGTGACAAGGTTAAAAGTCAAATGTTTGGTAACTATTAAAATTACACCAGTAATTTAGATTTAACATAAAATTTTAGTCTTAATTTTTTTTCAGTTGTTTTTGTTACAGCAGAAAATTTTAACGGTTTTAAAAAAAAATATTTTTACATTAAAGGAGGCGGACCCTTTGATCCATTTTTAAAAAAAAAAGGATTTCGAAATATTTCTTTTTTTTTCCAACCCTTCGATATTCGTGATCAGGGTGACTCTTGAAACGAAAAAATATTTCCTTTGTTAAAAAAATAAAAACAATAAAAGCTGCATTTTCGTTTCAAGAGTCACCCTGATCACGAATATCGATGGTTTGGAAAAAAAATAAATATTACGAAATCCTTTTTTTTTTAAAATGGATCAAAGGGTCCACCTCCTTTAATTATTAAAATTTTAAAAATTATTACAGTAATCCCAGTTGCACACTAATATTTTCTAAAACTAAGTAATTTTTGCTGACAATTGTTTTTTGTGTTTAAAAAAATGGTAATCGGTAAAACAGCTACGGCAATCCTTTTATCTTAAATTTTTAAAATAACAAAAAAAAACTTACGAAGCTCATTGAGTTTTGATTTAACTAATCTCGCTAAATTTGAATGACTTAATGAACAACAAAATAATATTTCTTCTGTTCGCAAAGAATCTAATCGAATTCCATGTGCTCGAACAATATAATTTAAAAATTGTTTATTTAAATCTGAGGCATTTAAAACTCGGCACTGTGGGCGATGATTACAAATTTGATAATATGGATTCTGAAATTTTTAAGGATAAAAACTTTTTTTTATCATTTTAAAGGGTAAGACATACAGTATCCCGATCATCGTAATCTTCTTCGGCACTTAGCAAAATTGATGAATCAACGCATTCATAAACTTCTGTAGAATTTTTATTAAATTTTGATTCAGAAAGTGGAAAACTAAAATATCCGCATGAAGTACTTGAAGTTGGACAAAGTGAAGGATTCATTGATCGTAAAGTTTCAGAACGGCCATTTCGGCAATATAGCTAAAAACGCAATAATGAAATAAGATTTTTTTATCATAAAGCGTTTGTATGAAAAGCAAAATAATTAATTATAGCTGTTAAAAATATTTATGGAAAATGGATTACATGCTTTTTGTATTTTCAAATATTAGTTTAAATAAAAATAAAACATTTACATTTGAGATTTTAAAAAATGGTCTTTTATGGTTTCTTGAAAAATTTAACAGCGCCAAATTAATTTTTGTTTAAATTATGCCAAAATTCAAATTTTTTTGAACCATTAAAGATATCATATTTTAAGACCTCTGGATTTAAATGAAATTTTAAAATTATAATTAGGCAAAATTTATTTTTGTTGGTTTCTAACTTCAGAAAAATTAATAAAAAAATTTTTTTGAGGCAGGTGCATTTAAAGGAGGTTGAATCTTTGATATATTAAAGTTTTTTCTTCCAAAATGGTAAAAAACCTGACAATCTGGTTTTTTTCTATTGTTCTTTCCTCTGATGGTCAGGTTCTTCGAAAAAAAGTTTAAAATGAAAAATGCATATCAAATAGTCCGACTTCTTTAACTAAATATCTATTATTGGCAATAATTTTTGCATAAATTTTTTAAATTGATAGTAACAATTTTTTCATTTAAATTATTGTCATAATAAAACTCCATTAATTTAAACTCATCACTTCTTTAAAAAATTTTTACCTTAACGTTATACGGTGCTGTTGGAAGTTTTGTACAAAATCCATAATTAAATAATCCATAAAAAATGAAAATTTTTGTAACAAAATAATAAAATATTAAAACAGAAGACATTTACAGAAATAAATGCCACCAGAATGCAATAAAGTATTTTGCGGCATTTGAAAAAAAAATCACCGATCGAGAAATTTATCACCGCAGAAAAAACTTTTCGTCGTTTCTTTAAAATATCATTAACATAAAAATACTTTTATGGGATTTTAGTCGGTCAGTTTATATCTAAAAAAATATAAAGAAAAGTTAAACTTTTATTATACCAAAAAAATTATAACAAAACAATAAAAAACGCAAATATTATTACTTTTTAATAAACCCAAAAACAATAGAAATTTTTTTAAGAAGAAAATGAAAAATGATTGGTTTTTTTTTGAAGTTTTAAAAAAATGTGCTCGGAAAGTTAATAGCGGGAAAAAGAAAAAAAGCTGAAACAGGTGCCTTTTAAATTTTTTTTTTGTTTTTGAATAACTTTGATTTTTTTTTCTATTGCTTTGAAAAGTGCTTACGGCAATGACCAAGAAAAAGGGAGAGAGATAAGTATCGGCTAGCACTTGGAATTTTATTTTTTTTTGTTCTCAATGGCGTCAGCAATTTTTGCTTTGATAGGATCAAATGGATCATTTTTTAGTATTTTTTAAAATTTTTAAGTTGAAAAAATTTGAAGAAAAATAATGTATTTCGATTTCGAAAAAGACCAAAACGAAAAAATTGAAATTTTGTTGTTTTTTTTTCGGTTCAAACAATTACTTTAATTTTTATCTTTTCCAAGTGATCAAATAAAAAAAATATTTTAATACATTTCGATTTTTTAGAACATTGATTAAAGTTACTAAAAAAGTTTTTAAGTTTTTAAAATTAATTTTTTTGTGCTATTTTAAAGGTACAATTATTTAAATTGAAAAAAAAATTAATTGGTCCTGAACAGAACATTTTTTTCAGTTTTATTTGTTTGTAGTTATACTGGAATTTAAAGGAGATTTAAAAATTTTTTTAAATGACATAAACTTGAAAATCAGGCAAAAGAACAATAGAAAAAGATCTTGATTTTCAAATTCATGTCATTTTGAAAAAATACTTTAAAAATAAAAAATGGATCGAATCGCCTTTAATGCATCTGCAAAATATTGACAAAACTTTTTTTAAAAATAAACAAAAACAAACAAATTTCGGAAACACCAAAAAAGTAATACAAAAGTGTAAAAAAAGTGTCACAAAAAACTTTTTTCCCATTAGCTTTTTTCCAGCAAAATAGAGAACGCCAATTCCAGCACAAAAGTGGATTAACTTTTTTTTCAAACAAAAAAAAGAAAAAAGTTAAATGCAAATCTCTTCTTTTTTCGGCTTTTTTAAAAACTGTGTGAGTTAAGAATGCTTTTTGGTCTTTGGCAAAAAAATTTATAATGTGTATTTTTGGGATGCCCGCTGTCACCACTTAACAAATTTTCTTTTTATTTTTTTCTGGAAGAAAATGTATTATCTCCTTGTAGCCGTTGTCCAGCTGTCGTCTATGTTTTTGCTCTCTCTCTCTCGGACAAAAGCTACAAAGGAATTTTGACAGCAAAGGAAAAAAAAGATGGAAGTGAACAAATTAAATTTATGTTTTTCATCATCGGTCTTCTTTTTTTTGTCATATTTAAATGAAGATGTATGTAGGAAAAAAATATGTCAGAGGTCAAAAGACAACAAAAAAGAAAGTAATTAAAATATTGGGATTTGTTTTGATCAATAACAATCACAATTTTTTACAAAGCATTTTTTCAAAAGGTCGAAAATATCATTATAAGAAATTTTTGAGTTTTAAGTGAGAGTCAAACTTTCTCATGCAAGTAAAAAAGTAAAATGGGGGGAGGGGGTATTAAAAATAAGATAAAAAAAATTTTGCCCGGAGTGAGGATCGAACTCACGACCTTTAGATTATGAGACTAACGCGCTGCCTACTGCGCTATCCAGGCAACGAAAAACGTGTTGGCCAAATGAAATGGTTACTTTTAGCAGTTGTGTCCAATTTTTAATGGTATAACATATACTCGTGAAAATTCAATTCCGATAAATAAAAATTCTTCAAAAATGCTTTTTTAAAGGCTGCTGAGATTTTATAAAATTTTTCATTTAACTTTTTTTTCGAAAATTGCGTGAACCTAACAATCAGAGTTTTTTTTTCTATTGTTCATTTGCCTGATTCATGACATTTTCGAAAGATATATCAAATTGTCCGCTTCCTTTAACAGCAGATTTTATCTCAATTAAATTTTTAAATGCCAAATCTTATTTTATTATCTTTTTTGATTAGGAAATTATGATTCTTAAACGCAAAAAGACAGTTTATAGTTTTATTTGAATTTTTAACAATATTTTTTTAAACAATCGTGTAAAAAAATATTATAAAAAATTCAAATCAAAGTATAAACTTTCTTAAAAAAGGTCATAATTTCCTTTTCAAAACAGATAATTAAATAAAAACAAATGCACAACAAAAATGATTAAACTACGCTCAAAAATTTCAAATATACAATTACTTTAAAGTTCTATAAATAGTGGAGAAAAAAGGTGTAACACAATTTACAATAAAAATAATATCTTTAAAAAGCTTAACTTCGAAATTTAGTGTTTTCCAATTTTTTGCTTTTTACTTCCTTCATGTTTTTTAAATATTTCATAACGCAAGAATTTCGATTTTAAAAAATCGAAATTTTTCTTTTTAAATATTTGGACAAATTTTTGAAAGTTTCAACACTTCCAAAAAATGGATTATGTTTTATGGAAACGAAAAGAATTTGAAGAACTTTATAATTGTACATTTTTTGATATCGAAAAACATCCATTTGAAAAAAGACAACACAAATTTATTGGAATTTCAATGATTCTGTGTTTTATCTTTTTTGAAATCCTTTATATTCCATCTTTGTTGGTTATGAGAAAAGAGGGATTCTATTGTCAGCCGTGTTATAAAATTATGCATTTTATTGGAATTATTGATATTTTATCATTGTTGGGTTGTGCATTTACAACAGGAATATTTTGCATTTTGGGTGCCGTTTATTGTACATATCCGACTGTGATTTATGGGATTGGTTGTTTTGGATTAGGTTTGGCAAAAAAAATTATGACAAAGGGGCAGAAGGGGTTGGAATTTTTTCATTTTAAGGTTTTTATATGAAATGTCATGGACTTGAAAATCAGGCTTTTGGACAACAGAAAAAGACCCTGATTGTCAAGTTCATACAATTTCGAGAAAAAAAGTTAAAAATTTTTCAAAAAACTAAGATTTAAAATTTTAAAAGTTTTTACTTTTTTTTGTAAAATTGAAACTTTTTCGAAATACCCTGATTCAGGAACAGCAAACGAAGTGTTTTGTCTTGAAAAATTTTAAGACTAATTTTTATCCAGATTCAAAAATTATTTCAAAAATCGATAAATACATAATTAATTTAAAAATCATTGCTCCCTTTTTTAAATGTGTTTCTGAAAAAGGAATCGAATTAAAATGAAAAAATTTCATGTATTTTTTATTTTTTTAAATGTTAAAATGTTTTTTTCATAAGTTTTTTATTATTTTAAAAGTTTAAGATATAAGGATTGCTGCAGCTGATTCACCGATTACCATTTTTTTTAAACACAAAAAGCTACCGCCAGCAAAAATTACTTAGTTTTAGAAAATATTAGTGTACAACTGGAATTACTGTAATAATTTTTAAAATTTTAATAATTAATGTAAAAATAATTTTTTTAAACGTTAAAATTTGCTGTTGTAAAAAAATTAAAACTAAACTTAATTTAATTTTAATTTTATTTATCGCTCCCTTATGTAGAAACTTTTTCGATTTAAATAAAAATTTTATGTTAAATCTAAATTACTGGGGTAATTTTTATAGTTACCAAACATTTGACTTTTAACTTTGCAAAAACTGTAACCAATAAAAAAATTTCATAATTACAGCAAAAATTAAGAAAAACGATTTTTTGTGATTTTAAGATTACTTTAGCTTTGTGAATAATTTTGGCAATTTTTTAAAACGATACTAAAAATTTTTGTTTTTACAGTAATTTTTAGTATCTTAAAAGAATAATTAAAAGGGAGTCTGAAGTTTTAAAAAATTTTCATTTTTTGCGTTTTTTTTTTTCGAAATTGCATGAATTTGAAAATCAGGGTCTTTTTTTATTGTTCTTTTGCTTGATTTTCAGGATCATGACATTTGAAAAAAAAGCGAAAATGAAAAAATGTATTAAATTCTCCGATCCCTTTAAATCAAAGTACAAATTTTTTCACAAATGATATTTTTGATGTGGTTTTACAACAAATACAGTAACCCATGATATTAATATTATCACTAAAATTCTCAATCAAACATATCTTAAAACTTTATTTCCAGGTTTATGGATTGCACAAAGTGATACAGGAATGATTCTTGCATTAAATCGCTGCATAGAAATGTATGATCCTTTTACATGCGGAATTCTTTTTAATGGCAAAAAAACATATCTATGGTTATCTTTTTCTGTTATTCATGGAATTATTGTTGGATTTTTTACAAATCCTCCATTGTTTAGTGGAATGTACATGTCGTGGTACAAAAAAAAGTTTTTTTAAATTTTTAATAAAATATTATTTTAAGGTTTTTCAATCCTTTTCTTGGATATTATGATGATGTAAATGGAAAAGTAAAAAATAGCATTTTATTTAAAAATTTTTAAAAATTCTTTTTTTAGTACATAAATTTAGTTCATACAATTCACAATATTACAGTATTATGCGTTCTTTCATTTTCGTATACAGTATTCCTTGTAATTTTAACAAAAAAATCAAACGTTAATCAAAATTCAACAAGAACAATCGTTCAAAGACAAGCAAGTTTTTGTTTTTAATGTTTTAAAGGGAGAAGATGTTTCAAAATTGAATCCAAATTTTCAGATGTTTCTACAAGTTTTTATTATTTGTATTTTTAATGCTTTAGCAGCTGCAATATATATTTTTGAACAATTTTTTATTGTTTCACCGATAATTTCTTTCATTGGTTCAATTTCATGGGTTTTAGCTCATGGAAGTCCAGCAGTAATTTATCTTTTAATGAATCGTTCAATACGAAATTATATTTCTCGGCAACTTGGTCTGTCAATTGGGGTTCAAGGGACTGGAACTTATATTCAGCATACTACTGCTCCTCCGTCCTAAAACCTTTTCAATGAACTATTGTAACATTAAAAGTTATATACTGTAACCATTTGTTAAACTTATAGTATCTCAGTTAGTCACAATTTTGTTAGCTAATAAAAAAAAGATTTCTTACCACACCGCAACTAATTCTATCAAAACCTTCCCCGATCCAAGTACTCATGCTTCAAAAAAATTCACATAATCATCCTTGTTCACAGGATTGTTTATTCACAAAATGACAAATAAAAAAGATATACAAAATTAATATTCTTCTTCATCATTTGCAGCATCAAGAGAATCGGATCCAACTTCTTCATAATCTTTTTCAAGTGCTGCCATGTCTTCACGAGCTTCAGTAAATTCTCCTTCTTCCATTCCTTCACCAACATACCAATGAACAAATGCACGTTTTGCATACATCAAATCAAATTTATGATCTAATCGTTGCCATGCTTCTGCAATAGCAGTAGTATTTGAGAGCATACAAACCTAAAAGAGTATATCAGTGAGAAAAACAGCTAATAAAAACACAAAATAACTTACAGCACGTTGTAGCTTTGCAACTTCACCACCAGGAAGAGCTGTTGGAGGTTGATAATTGATACCAACTTTGAAGCCCGTAGGACACCAATCAACAAAACGAATTGAACGATTTAATTTGATAGCAGCAATTGAAGAATTGACATCTTTTGGTACAACATCTCCACGATATAACAAGCAACAAGACATAAATTTACCATGACGAGGATCACATTTAACCATTTGATTATTTGGTTCAAAGCATGAATTGGTGATATCAGCAACAGACATTTGTTCATGGAATGATTTGTCACTAAAAAATTGGTATTATTAGTAAAGTTACAGTATACAAGCAATGGTACTTACGCAGAAATGATTGGAGCATAAGTAGTAAGAGGAAAATGAATACGAGGATATGGAACAAGATTTGTTTGAAATTCATTGAGATCAACATTAAGAGCACCATCAAAGCGAAGAGAGGCAGTAATGGATGAAACAACTTGAGCGATAATTCGATTCAAATTTGTATAGGAAGGACGAGAGATATCAAGATTACGACGGCAAATATCAAAAATAGCTTCATTATCAAAGATGAATGAGCAATCAGAATTTTCAATGGTTGTATGAGTTGTAAGAATTGAATTGTATGGTTCAACGACGGCTGTGGAAATTTGTGGAGCTGGATAAATACTAAATTCAAGCTTTGTCTTCTTTCCATATTCAGCAGAAAGCCGTTCCATCATAAGTGAAGCAAATCCAGATCCAGTTCCACCACCGAATGATCGAAAGATGAGGAAACCTTGTGGGCATTCACAATGATCAGCAAGAACTAAAAATACACAAGTTTGTTAAAGAGAAAGTACGAAGAATATATAGAAGCTTACTTCGAATACGATCCATACAAACATCAATAATTTCTTTTCCAACAGTATAATGTCCACGAGCATAATTATTTGCGGCATCTTCTTTTCCAGTAATCATTTGGTTAGGATGAAATAATGTTGAATAAGTTCCATGTCGAATTTCATCAATAACAGTTTGTTCAAGATCAACAAAGACTGCACGAGGAATATGTTTACCTATAAAAAAGCAAAATTAGCACATACTCTCTCTCTTTAAACTAAAAAAGATACCTTCAGAAGTTTCATTAAAGAAAGTAGTATATGAGTTATCTTCTTTTGTAACATTTGAATCTTTTGGTATAAAACCATCAGGTTGAATGCCTATAAAGTAACAAGATAAAGTATTGCTAGTCTACGTAAAAAACAACAAACCATGTTCTAAGCAATAAAGTTCCCAGCAAGCATTACCAATTTGAACACCGGCTTGTCCAACATGAAGACTGATAACTTCGCGCTAAAAATGATAATAGTTAATGAACAATAATAGAAATAGATAGATAATCTTACCATTTTTCAATTAGTAACAGCAACAAAAAAGTTCGAAAAAAAGTTCGAGAAAAAGTTAACTAAAAAGAAGTAAGGATTATGAAAGAGGGTAACAGTGGTAAACAAAGCAGATAAACACGAGACTAAAAGAAAGAGTTATATCACGGAAAAGAATGACCAAAAAAGAAGCTGAATGAAGGGTTGCATTTTTTGTTGATGAATATTGCGAAATGGAAGAAAACTGAAGGAGAGCAAAGTAAAATTGAGCGGGGAAAAAATGGGATAGAGCAAAATTGAACACCAAAAAAGTGGGAGAGATTTAAAAAAAAACCTCTAACACTTTTAATTTTTCAGGGCGGCGCTATTCGTGTTAAGACTTTTTGTAAAAAAAACAAAGGAAAAAAACGAGCATTCACAGCAGGTTCAACTTTTTTTTGTGACCGAATGCCAACGCCATGTTTTTTGATGTTGAACATGTTTGTTTTATAACTAAAACACGAATTATCATCAATAAATTTAACCATTGTATGTTTTTTTAATATTACTTAATCATGAAAAATATATGACAAAATGATTGTAAATCACTGTTTGCATTTAAATGCAATAGCGGAGAAATGCTATTGATTTTTCGTTTTTGCTCGATTTGGAGTAATAGCTTATTTTTTTAATTTCTTTTTTTTGAACATTAATTAAACTGTTTTAGTATTTAAGCCATATTAGCAGGACCCTAAAGATATATCAGATTTTGTTTTTGAGAATTATCTTCGATCCGATAAAGAAATATCGAGTGATTTGTGCAAAATTTCACGTTTTTTCCCTTTTTTACAGGGGGGACCAAGGCAAAATCATAAAATTTTCAAAAAAATTTTTTTTCTTAAAATGGTTGGAATATCTTGGTAAACTCCTAAAAACATCATTCTGATACTTTATTTTTGATAAAAACCAGCTATTTGCTCTATTTTAATGTTTCGACATTGATCATACTGTAAGTTTAATTGTATTACATTTTAGCAACTTTTTATCAAAAATAAAGTATCAGAATGATGTTTTTAGGAGTTTACCAAGATATTCCAACCATTTTAAGAAAAAAAATTTTTTTGAAAATTTTATGATTTTGCCTTGGTCCCCCCTGTAAAAAAGGGAAAAAACGTGAAATTTTGCACAAATCACTCGATATTTCTTTATCGGATCGAAGATAATTCTCAAAAACAAAATCTGATATATCTTTAGGGTCCTGCTAATATGGCTTAAATACTAAAACAGTTTAATTAATGTTCAAAAAAAAGAAATTAAAAAAATAAGCTATTACTCCAAATCGAGCAAAAACGAAAAATCAATAGCATTTCTCCGCTATTGCATTTAAATGCAAACAGTGATTTACAATCATTTTGTCATATATTTCTCATGATTTATTAATATTTAAAAAACATACAATGATAAAATTTATTGATAATAATTCGTGTATAATGTATAAAACCAACATGTTCAACATCAAAAAACATGGCGTTGGCATTCGGTCACAAAAAAAAGTTGAACCTGCTGTGAGCATTCAAAAAAAATTTTTTTAAAGAAATGGAAGAACTCTTTTTCTTTTGAAACGGAGCTGGCAGCAGCAGTAAAAAATATTTGATGAGGTTGTTTTCCCTTGAGATTTGTAATTATTTTATACCACTGCTATAGCAAGCAGCCCCTTTTTCATTGACTCTTTTTTCTCTAACTTTATTTTGTAATGCATGTAGCCTTTGTTGGTACTCGTCAAAGAGAGAGAGTTGTATTCATTTTGAATGACTTTGAAAAAAAAATGTAAAAAACAAAATAAAATTATGACAACCAAAGAGAGTAAAATTGTGAAAAATAATTTTCAACAGAAATACAAATTTAAAAAAAAAGTTTAAACAGTAATTGTTGCTGGTTGAATTAATTGTTTGAATAATTATTTCTATCTAAAGAACCTTTCGGTTACTTCAGTTTAGTGATTTTCATGTTTAAAGTTGCAATTACAGTAACATTTAATCCAAACTTAGAAACATTAAAATTTTGAACACGCATTGATAAATATATGTCAATGCAAAATTTTGGTAAAATCTAAAAAAAATTACTACCACAATTGTAAACTTTTAACAAAGTTATTTTCTTCCTCCTTTTTAAATTGTTGAATTGCATTTTAGTAGCCTAATTTTGTGCTTTTAAAGGTCAAAGCTGTTGATTAAAGATTGTTTTTATATTGAAAATTTAAAGAAAAATTTCTAACTTAAATTTTCGGATGCTTTAAAACTGAATTTTTTTTTACTTTTATTATTTGAAAATTTTAAAGCTTTTTGCACTTTAAAATTTTCAACTAAAAATGAAAGTTATTGTAGAAATTAGTTGATTACGGTAGTCTCCAATGATGTCACAATTTTATTGAACCAAAAAAGGGGAAGAAAAAATATTTTTGTAAATACATGAGAAAATTCATTTTCCAAGAAACAAAAAGCTTTCAACATAATTTACACAAAAAAAGTACATACATGGTTGATTAAACAGTTTTAATTAAAGAAATTTTACATTGTATTTTTACGCAAACACAAATTTGAAATGAAGCTTATAAGCTTTTAATGGAACCTGTATTTCTTATTATTTAAACCTTTTTTTAAGTTTAGTTATTTTTAATAATTATTTTAAAAAAATTTTCTTCAAAAAAGTGCAACTGAAAAAATGTATGAAGAATTTAAACATATTTTTGCACTAATTTATATTATTCCATCTTTGATACTGTATTTTATAATACTGTATTTAATATTTTTTAGTTTTGTAAAACAAAAATTTTCTTCATCATTTTATTGGATTTTTGGATTTTCTGCAATTAATTATATCATTCATGCAATTGTTTATTGGCTTTTAAATCGTTTTACATCGACAAAAACATTTTTTCCAATTTTGGCAAATTTGCCAAAAGAAAATTTTTCCTATTTAATTTTATATTTTTTACTTTATTATTCAGGTTTTGCCGTACATTTATATGGATTTTTAATATCTTTTAATAGATTTACAATATTTATTTTAAAAACAAAATATAAAAAATTTTGGGATAAAAATTTAAAATTTTTTCTTTGTTGCTGTGTTTTATTTCCGGGAATTGTAATATGGAATTTTCCATTTACAAAGATTCAGAATTTTCCCATTGAAGGAAAAGGTGCAAATTTGGGTTCAACAATTGAATTTCCAATTTGGTGGGATAAATCAAGAAATTTAACTTTTACAATTGCAATCACAGCTTTTTCATCTTTTTTAATGAATATTTATGTAATTTTGGCATTAATTAAATTTAAATATTATCGAAATGAAAATAATACTATAAAAATTTCATCACAAGATTTTACAATGGCAATTTATAGTATTCTTTTATTTGTTACAGAAGCTTGCAGCGGAGTTGTACAGGTAAAGGGTTGAATTATTTATAGCGAAAAAAATAGCTTAAGAAATTAAATTTTCGGTATTTTTATTTTAATCAAAATGTTTTATTTTAATTTCGCCATATTAAAAAATTTTTGTATTTCTATTTTGAAAGGATTCTGCAAAATCGAAACTGAAAATTTTAATTTTTGAATTTCAAAGGAGGCGGACCTTTTGATTCATTTTTTAAAAAAAAAGGATTTCGAAATATTTCTTTTTTTTCCAATTTTTCGATATTCGTGATTCAGGCAAACTCTTGAAACGAAAAAATATTTCGTTTGTTAAAAAAATAAAAACAATGGAAGCTGCATTTTCGTTTCAAGAGTCACCCTGATCACGAATATCGAAGAGTTGGAAAAAATAGAAATATTTCGAAATCCTTCTTTTTTAAAAAATGGATCAAAGGGTCCGCCTCCTTTAAATACGAAAGTTTTTTAATTTGATTAAATTGTAATAAAATGCTTTTTTACAATTAATCCTTAAAATTCTAGAAAAAAGTTACTGTTTTATAATCATTTTTTCGTTAACGGCAAATACTTATAATTTCTAAAAATGAAAGTTATTGTAGAAATTAGTTGATTACAGTAGTCTCCAATGATGTCACTATTTTATTGAACCAAAAAAGGGGAAGAAAAAATATTTTTGTAAATACATGAGAAAATTCATTTTCCAAGAAACAAAAAACCTTCGAACATAATTCACACAAAAAATAGTACTTTAATTAAATAAATTTTACGTTGGAGTTTTACACAAATTTGAAATGAAGCTTATATGCTTCAACTTTTTTCTAAAGTTTAATTATTTTTATTAATTATTTAAAAAAAAAAAACAATTTTATAAAAATACCGAAATTTTGATTTCGATATTTTAAACTTTCGAAATTAACATTTGCGATTTTCATGACTTTAGTCGGAGCTGCGAAAAATAAGAAAATCCACAAAAATTATTGCGTGATTTTCGGGTTCTTACATTAAAAAGTTTTGAGAAATTAAACTACCTTTTTAAAGGAGCGAAAACCTTTGATATTTTTTCATTTTAACATTTTTTTGAAATGGCATAAACCTGATAATCGTTCCCTATTATGTTTTTGCCTGATTTTCAGGTTCATGCCATTTTCGAAAAAAAACGTTGAAATGAACAGTGTGTCAAACTGTTCGCTCCCTTAAACTTTAAAAACTTAATTTTTTTTAATGCAAAAAATTCTATTATCTCCAGTTTTTAGCTTTTATTTGCAATTGATCGAGAAACATTTTATGTAATTATTTCAAAAAATTTATGGATTATTGCGGATTTAACTTCCCTTACACCCGTTTGGTTTGTTTTAATTACAAATCAAATTATTAAACAAGAAATTAGAAAGTTATTTTTTGGAAGACGAAAAACAACACCTTCACGAATTATGTATCTTTCATAATATTTGCTGTTTTTAGAAGAACTAAATTTTTGTTATTTTTTTGTATTTTTTTGTTAAAATAAAAGTGTTTATTTTTTAAATCTTAAAATAATAATGACTGAAATAACATAAGTACAAATAAATTTCAAGCAAAATCAACAAAAATGAAAAAAATTTTATTTCTTTTTTTTATAAATCTTTTAAATAATGTTTATGCATAAAATAAAGTCCAAGTCTTTCAAGCGCAAATCCAATAAAATCAAAATCTGTTTTTGAATTTAATCCATCATTAATCATATATCCGCTCCAAAAAAGATATGATATTGGAATAAATGGAAGAGTTTCCTAAAAACACAAGTTCACTTTTGGTTTTTTGATTTTTAAAACAAAAATATACAGGGTGTCCCAACATAATTGCCGGTTTTGTTTTGGCTGGCAAATTTTTCTTTATAACCAAAAACGGACTTCACAGTTGTATTCATCTTGGTTTAGGATTTTTTTAAGCTCATAAAAATTTTGAAAAACAATTTGGGATTTTAACATGGTCTATCTGTGAAAAAAATTCAGATTTTGATAGTAACATTTAAATTTTCAAAAAATTTTTCACAATTACTATCACTTTTTTTATTGGAGCGGTTTTTCAAAAAACCGCTCCATTAACTGACGGTTTTTTGTGATAGTAACGAAAAAAAACGATAGCAAAAATTTTCAGTTGAAAAATTTGCATATTAGATATCCAGAAAATTTTCACGCCATAAAAAATCCTATGATTTATCGAACCTATGATTTAAATGAAGTCCGTTTTTGAATATTTTAAGAAATAAAAATATGACAGCAAAAACAAAACCGGAAATTATGTTGGAACACCCTGTATATTTTTGTTTTAAAACTGTAAGCATACCTTTAAAAGTATTTCTGCCTTTTGATTCTTTTCAGCTTTTGAAAGCTCCGGATTTTGAAAATCAATATATGCAAAAATAAATTCAAACATATGTTTTTTGGATGGAATTCTTGTCGTTGAAGAATATGGAGGAGTTTTAGCTTCATAATCAAAAACATATTCAGCAAAATGATGTCCAAGATCAAACCCTCGAGGATTATATGATGCAAATTCAAAATCAATTAACATTAATTTTGAACTTGAAATTTGCTGATTTAGTTTCTTTGAACAATCTTCATGCTTTTGATTGTTATTATCATTGATAAGAAGGATATTACCACCATGTAAATCATTGTGACAAAAAACAATATTTTTTAAAAGTTTCGAAAGTTTACTTCGAATAAATTCAATTTCAGTTTTTAAGTCTTGGATTGTAAGAGTTTTTGGAGAATATTTGTGATAATGCTCAGGAATATCAAAAAATGGTGGTAAATTTTGATTGTTTGAAAGATTTTGAAACCATCTAAAATGTAAATTTTTGGAAAAAAGGGGATTTTTAAAAAATTTCAAAAGAAATTAAATTCAGCAACAAAATACCAGTCTAAGCTCTTGGTACTTGGGATTGCATCCTTATCCTGAAAATCTGTGTGAGACACAATAACAGTGTTTAAACAAATTTGTTCAGAATGATGCAATCTACAGGGTATCCCAACATAAATTTAAATTTTCAAAATATTTTTCACAATTACTATCACTTTCTTTTATTGGAGCAGTTTTTCAAAAAACTGCTCCAATAACTGACAGTTTTTTGTGATAGTAATGAAAAAAAAAAACGATAGCAAAAATTTTCAGTTGCTATCATTGCTGAAAAATTTGCATATCAGATATGTGGAAAATTTCCACACCATAAAAAATCCCATGATTTATCGAACACAACTGTGAAGTCCGTTTTTGAATATTTTGAGAAATAAAAATATGACAGCAAAAACAAAACCGGCAATTATGTTGGGACATCCTGTACTTTTGGCTAAACTTACTCGTCAATAAAATCCATAAAATTTGCATTTTTCTTAATTGGAACACAAAGTTGATGAATCTGTGCAAATTGTTTTGCAATTTCTTTCGAAATTGATGGAACACAAATATCCTTCATTGTTAAAGGTTTTGACTACAAATCATATCAGAAATTAAAACCTCTAAATTAGATTGTATCATAATTACCGGAATATATTCTTCAATTCTTCCACCATCAAAAATTCCATAAAGTTTTGGACCAATATTTTTTTCAGCTAATATACTACAAATTACAGTCTCAGAAATAATTCCAGTATCTGGTTTACAATAAATTCTAAATACCACTTTTGTTGGTTCTGTATTCAAAGGGTGAATTGAATCTTTAAGAGAGCAAAGAAAAATTATGTTTAATGTTCCACCACTAAAATAACAATTATATTGCATTTAATTAAAGTTCTGCCAAAAAAAATATTTATAGAAGCTATAGCAAAAAAATTTAATTACGAAATTTATTTCAAAAATGTTTCAAAATGTTTTTCAAAATCGAAAACAATTTTTTGGTTATTTTAATTTCGAAATACAGAGTGTTTTCACTGGCATATTTTTATTTTTAAAATTATTCAAAAACATATTTCACAGTTGTGTTCGATAAATCATAGAATTTTATTTGTGATAAAAGTTTTTGTGATTCCGGATATGCAAATTTTTTATAGAAGGATAGTAACAGAAACTTTTCGCAATAGTTTTTTTTGCGTTACTATCACAAAAAACCGCTTTAGTAAAGGAAAAAAATGATAGTAACTGTAAAAAATTTTATTATCAAAATCAGGATTTTTCAAAGGGATACCATGTTAAAACTTCAAAAATTTTAAAAAATTTTAATTTTTTGGAGCTCAAAAAAATCTTAAACGATACTGAACACAACTGTGAAGTTAGCTTTTAAATAAATTTAAAGCAAAAAAAATGCCAGAAAAAACAATACCGGCAATTCTGAAACACCATGTACTTTAATTTTTTGAACAAAATAAAATTCTTTGTATCCTTTACAGCTTTGGATATGTTAAACGAAAAATTAAGGTCCTCAAAACTTACTCAAGTTTTTCAATATCAATTTTTTCTGGATTTATTTCTTTCCAAATTCCCCCTAAAAAATCTCCGCAATATTTTAAAATCGTTTTTTTAACAGTTGGATCCATTTCATTGTTGTTGGCTTTAACAGGATCAAAAAAATCTTTAAAAATGCTAAAAAAAATTTTTGGTAAAAATATAAAAAATTACAGTTAAACAAACTTTTTATTTTCACACATTTTTTTTACGCTACAACTAAAAAAGTACTCAAAATTTATCAATGATAAAAAAATGTTTCTGACAAGTTTTTTTTTGTTTATTCAAAAAAACGGGTACTACTACATTGTGTGCAAAAAAAAAAATAATTTCTTAATCATTAAAAATTTTATGCGTGACATCAATTTTTCATTTTACATTTGATCTTCCTTCTTTTTTTTGTTTTTGTTTCATTCAAGTTTTTTCCATGTGATTTTTTTTGTTTTTAAAAAGTTTATAGATAATGTTTTTAAAAAAAAGGAAGCGTGAATCACATCACTAAACTTTCATTGATAAAAACAACATCTTTTTTGTTTCGTCAAAAAATGAAAATATTTAGATTTTTTTGATCATAAGATTTAATGGGTATCACACTAGACGAACAAAACTTAGCACCATTTTTTTGCCCACAATGCTCAAAATTATTTATTTCAAAAACTATATTTACCATGAAAAAAAAGTGTTTTCGAGACTTGAAGGTAACCAGAATAATGTTTAAAATTTAATTTAAAGTTTACTCCTGGAAGTTGCTTTATTTCACCTTTTGTTCTAGCACCGATGACAAAAGAAACTGCAAAAAAAGAAGCCAAAATTAAAGCAACAACAAAATTTTGCATTTTTTGATTGTTAATAAAACTACCAAAAATGCAAAAACTATAAATATTCGCTGATTCTTTAAATAAAATTTTTGATTTTTTAAGTTTAAAAAGGCATTATTTTTTAAAAAATATTTTTGTATTTTTTGGCTTCTGTATACATTTGGCATTTTAATTTTTTTTCAGATTAAATGTACAATATTTTTAAATTTTTGCAACAAAAGTTTTTATTTTGTGTTTTAAAAAATTGAAAATTTAATTTATTTATATCAAAATATTTCAAAAAAGGAATTAAATACCTTAAAAAAATTTTTGTTATTATTTTTTCCAAAAAAGATTCATTTAAAGGGGGTAGACGATTTGATAAGTTTTTTATTTTTACGTTTTTTCGAAATTGTATGAACCCGGATGGTAATTTTATAGCTTCCCCCCCCCCCTTCAAAATTTTTCAAAGTCTTTTTTTCTCGTAATTATTACAAGTCCGATTTTCTTTTCGAACTTGTAAAAATCCCGAGAAAAAAAAACTTTGATTTTTTAAAACTCTTCTGGCTCGAATAATTTCTGATAAAAAATGTTTTAAGGTTCCAGTGATTGAAAAATTGGAATTAGCTGGCACCCAAGTTCCTGCAAATGAAGATGATATTGAATTGTTATATCCATTGAACGCAGAAGATGACATTCAGCAGTATCAACAAGAACCACATGATGAATTTTAGAAATTAATATTTACAAAATTAGGTAACTTAATATAGTTTATGTGTATTATCTCCTTTGTGTGATACCTTATTTAGAGAGATATACATTTATTCGCGGTTCGACATTGCGAGGAGAGGAAGGGACTGAAGAGAAAGAGGCAGTCGCTTGCCTTTTATCCGAGGACAGCAGCCGTTGAAGAGGCGGAGCAGCATGCCTTTTGGGCAGGCTACATTAAAATGAAAAAAGTAAATTTTACATTTTTCATAAAATAAAAATTTAAATAAACACAAAAAAATATTAATAAAATATAACAGTTACAGAAAATTAGATAACACAACTTGAAGCTTTCCACATTTAAAAAGTCCCAATATCAATACCCATTCGATGAATACTTTTTTCAGAAAAATATTTTTTATCTTTTAACGCTTCTTTGAAACTTAAGCAAAATTCATCAGTAACAGAACCTTCTTGAAAATCAAGAGTCATTCCAAAATTTTTATCCATATTTTTCTAAAAATCAGAAAACTCGAAGTTACAGTAAATTCCATGAACTTACAATACAAAATTCTTTGAAAGCTTGAACATTTAAAGGTGTACCATATAATTCAATAAGTTCCAAGCTTTTAATTTTATTTTGAAAATTTAAATTTGCCAAAATTTCCGCAGTTTTCGGTGTACATTTGATTTCTGTCATCCTATAATTTTATAAAATTATTATTCGTCAAAGAAAGTTTACAATCAAAACGATAGTAACACAAAAATTGAAATTATCGTCCAAAAAAAATTACTATAAAAAATAAAACTTACTGGAAGTGACGAATCTTTGGAATCAATTTGAATATATCTTCCAGTGGTACATTTTCATTATTTCCATCAGTAATTTTTGAATCGAACATTTCCAATAATTCAACATTTCCAGATCCAATAAAAAATTTCAATTCATTATATGTCAATTTTTGATATCCAATTTTAATATATTTTGCAATACATTGAGATAATGATGGAATAATTGTTGATGATAAAAAGAATGGATTATAATCAATATTTCCAAAGTTTCGTGCAAAAAGTGAATTTGTAAGAAGGTAATTGTTGATTGGCGGGTGTTCGATATCATTTAAAATCAAAGTTTCATTGATGAAAGTTGTCGCATTTGTTGGAACTTCAATACTGTAACAAATTGGAGTTGGTTTTTGAAGGAAAATATATTTGCAAGTTTGATGAAATTTTCGAAGAAGGATATCATTTGCGCAATCGACAATATATCGGATCAACGGTTTTGGAAGTGAAAATTCTTGTGGAACAATATTAACATAAAAATTTCCGGTTGGTTCCATCGGTGATGGAATTGTTGAAGTATATGCAGAATTTGGATTTGCTTTTTCTTCTCTATCATAAACATCAGGCCAATATTCACTTCCTTCAAAATTATAAGGTCCCGTCCATGGAACTTCAATCCATGGTTTAACCAAATTTTCACCATACTTTTTTACTTCTATTTCATATTCTGCTTTCATTTCAAAATCATCAAGAAAGAATCGGCAATATTTTGAATATAAATGAAATAATCCATGAAAATCCTTTTCATCTTTTAAATATTTGATATAAATTTTCCATAATTTTTTATTCAATAAATCTCCACCAATTCGATATTCAATATTATGAATAATAAATTTTCTATCATTTGCTTCAAATAACAACGAAAACCATTTTTCTAAATCATTTTCAGATTCTTTAATTCGTTGATATAATTTTTTCATTTCATTGTGATATTTTATAAGATCTGCAGGTAGTGGAGAAGCTAAAAATGGGTACTGTAGAAAATGCAAAAAAGTTTAGAATACAAAAAACTTACTTGCAATTTCATCATATTCTTTATAAAACTTTTCAAGATGTTTATGTGGATATAGCAAAGCATTTTTAATATAATCTCGAGATCTTGATGGAAGCATTAAAGCAAATTTTTTAATTGAAAGATGCAAAATTTTTCGATAAAATCCATCAGAGATATACTAAAAAATGTTAAACAAGTTAGAAATGATTTACCCAAAGTTATTGTAATAAAAAATATTACTATCAAAAAAACTGATAGTAACGTTTAAATTTAATGTGTCGTAAAACAATGTCACTATCGAAATAATAGTAATAATAAAACTAGATGATCGTCAAAAAAGAGTTACTATTAAAAACGATAGTAACACTAAAATTCAATTTATCGCCCAAAAAATATTACTATCAAAAATGATAGTAACACTAAAATTCAATTTATCGTCCAAAAAATATTACCATCAAAAACGATAGTAACACTAAAATTCAATTTATCGTCCAAAAAATATTACTATCAAAAACGATAGTAACACTAAAATTTCATTTATCGTCTACAGTATCCCTTTCACCAATAATAATTAACAAAACAAAACATACCACTTCATTCTTTCGATCATAATAAAAATGATATATTCCTTTTAAAACAAAACTGCTGCATTTCTCTTCAGAAATTGACCAAAGATAATTTGCTAATTCCAATCTAAAAATAAATACTATAATATTAAAAAAGTTATAACAATAAAAAGCTTACTTTAATGACCAATATTCTTTTGGCATAATATATTTTGAGGAAAAATTCTCCAAAAATTCTTCTTTTAAATGATTTGCTTCTGTGGATGAAAGATCAAGCTCCAATTGAGTGATAACTGCTTGATAACTTGGATCACATTTATCAAAGAATTTTCGAGAGATTAACATCTTTCAAAACAATCAACAAATAAATTAAACGGCGCTAAAATGTTTTATTTGCAGATTATTATCTTTAAAGAAACTTTAAAAAAAGGTACGACAAAAACGTTTTTTTTAAAAACAGAGAAAAAACAACAAAAAATTTTAGATTTTTTATTAATGAGCATTCTGGTATCAACCGAATGATGTTATAAGCGTTTAATATGTTTTTTTTTTAAATTTTAATAACGGCTTATTTTAATAGAACAAGAAAATTACTTAAATACCAGGTGTCAAACAGAAAAATCCCAACAACAGTTCAAAATACAATTTTCATAGTTTGAACTTTAAGAATGAATGGAAAAACCAGAAACTTAAATTTTTTGGTTTGATTCTGCCATTTTTAAGTTAAAAATGAACTAAATCGATGCGTGTAAAACAGGGATGGGCGGAAATTTTTCCGGGGAACACTTTTCCGCAAATTTTTTCCCAACATTATAAAAATAATTGTTTTTTTAAATAATACATTTCTGATCTACTTTTTTATCATAGATTATAACTGTCCAAACAGAATTCTGATTTCTGCTTTTATTAAAAAAATAAAATATCCCTTTTTTCAAAAAAAAAAAAAAACGGAAAAAAATTGACAGAAACAAGGAATAATTTTTTAACAAAAGCATATATTTAAATTCTGTTTGGACAGCTATAATCTATGATAAAAAGTAGATCAGAAATGTATTATTTAAAAAAAACAATAATTTCTTGAGTGTTGTGAAAAAATTTGCAGAAAAGTGTTCCCCGGAAGGACGGAAGCCCATCCCTGTTGTAAAATTATTTATTTTTAAAAAAGTCATAACATTTTTTTTACAGATTTTCATTACTGTAAAATTTTGATTACGCATGAAAAAAGAAAGTTTCGTTCTTTTTCATAGTGAAAAAGCGAAAAAAAGATTTTACAGATTTTTATAATGAAAAAATTATTTTTTATCAACTATTTCAAACAAAGCATGTTATTTGATCGAATTCATTAATTTTTAAAGGTTACCGTATACCTTTGGGCAAATGATAAAAAGAAAATAGCCAAAATGAGCAAGTTTGTAAAATAAAACCAAATTCCAAATCGCACAGCTAATTTAAATATTCAATGTGCACAAAAACCATTTTTAAACCCTATAAAATTAGCTCCAAACAAAAAATGGAATTTAAACAAACAAAAACCCGTTTATTAATAATATTACAAATCAAAACAGAAAAAACAACACTTAAACAATTAACAAAAACTATATTACTTTTTTATTCAGATTCAATTGAAGAATTTTGAAGCAAATTTGCAAGATTTTTATCATTTTCTCGACATTCTTGACTTGATGAAATTATATTCTTTTTATCCAAATTCAAATGTTGCATTACTTCATATTCATTATATGGATTTTCAACTTTTTTTAAAAGTTCAGTATTCTAAAAAACGATACAGTAAATATATTCGAAAGTTTTAAAAGAGACTTACATAATCCTTCCAATTATCTTCTTCTTTAATTCGATAATTTTTATGTGCTTCAACAACATATTGTTTATATGCTTCAAAATATTCATCATAATTATCTGGATATTCACCTTTCCATGGAGTTGCAACAGGAATTGATTGTAAACAAACCGGAATGGGAATTGGTTGATGAACACAAAGTGCAGCCTTTTCATTAAACTTTTTTTCAACTAAAGTTCTTTTTCCACCAGTTGTTCGAGATCGTTCACGTTGTTCAACAAGTGAAATTGGCTTTGAATGTTCTCCAGTTTTAAGTTGTCTTCGAAACCATGGCTAAAAATGTAAGCGTGAATTTAATGTAGAACGGAATATATGTTTAAACTTACAGTATCACAAAATGCAGTTGTAAAAGGAATTGCAGGTTTTACTCGAGCTGTTTCAGGTTTCAATTTACGAGTTTTTAAATTTTGAATATCTGCAGGTGTTGCATGTTCTCCGCGAACAACGCTTTCCTGAAAATGCAAAAAAATTTAATAATCAGATTCAACAAAAAGAAGTCTTACTTCCAAACAAACAGGATTTTGAGATCCATTTGGATCATATTTTTTCTTTGACTTCTTTGATTGTGATGGACGACGATGACGACCTTGACATTTTTTTGATTTTCGTTTGCTACTTTTTCGCGATTTCGGAATCTTCTTTTCTTTCTTCATCTTTTTGTCACCCATTTCTTTAGCATTATTTACAGTTTCATCATCAACAATTTGAGGTGATCGAATAACACCATTAATTTGATAGGCATTAACAACAGATGCAATATTATATGCTCTAAAAACATAGGAGCAAATATATGATGCAAAATTGTACACGCATACCTTCTTTCAGAACAAAAGGGTGAAACAGATGACATTTTTACCATAAAATGTGTTAAATTCATTGGCACAGACTTTTTAGGCTTCTTTAATCTTAGCGCAGCTCCAGTCATTTTCGTTGGAATCATTGAAGACGAAGAACATGTTTCAAGTTCAACAGATTTTTGAACAAAAGTTTGTAAAGCATTAAAATATTCTGTAAATTGCAGTGCTCTAAAAAGTGATAAACATAAATGTGATTAAAGAGATAAAAAGTTTACTCTGGAGTAGTTTCTTGACATTCAAATTGTTTCATCATTGTTGAAATCTTTTCACCATGCTTTTCTTCTTTTGGTTTATGCATTTTATAATCAAGTGCAGCCATCGGAAATGATGATTCAACAAAACGTTTTGGTAACCAATCTTTTCGTGATATAGCATTGATAACTTTTGGCAATTTTGCAAGTGCCGCAAGAAGTGTTGGTTTATCAAACTAAAAAACATATATTTTATTCAATGCAAAAGATCCTTGGAAGACATACCATTTTCATAAAAGCTTGTTGAACAACTTCAGATGAATTGATAAGAGCATGATGAGAAAATTTTTTTGATGCTGAGATAACAGATGTTAAAAATTGATGATATTTTGTATATTCTCTTTTTGGACGAATATGTGATACATTTAAATTACTTTGATCATGAGGTGTTTCACTTGAATCATCTTCTTCAATATGAGGTGGTGATTCGGAATCAACGTAAATAATTTCATCATCAAGCATGACTAAAAAAGAATAAAGTCATAGGTAAAGGCGATTGCCCATTTATGCCATCTGTGGCATAAATGGACAATCACCGACTACCATAGCCGTTCGTAATCTCATGCAGCGCTGCATCTACAAAGGGATTTTGTCGTAGTCATCATATAAATGATCATAAAAATAAAATCCGAGGTGTATGCTCGGTAACACTGATAAAAAATAGCTATGACAGCCGGCGACCCTGCTATAAACGGCGGAAAAAAGATCACAGAAAGAAATGAATCACGTACTGAACTAAATCCCCATAGATATGACCATATCCAACACTGCTAAACACGACGATGAATGTTAAAAAAACAAGCAAACATTAATTACAACTTTAAAGAAAATGTTAAAGAAATTTGCAAAGTTGAAAAAATTGAAAATCAAAATTGCATGGCAAAAAATGCAAAATGAAATCGTTGTAAGAATTTTTATTTTTCAATATTCAATCTTTGTTTCGAATTTTGTACATTTTCAAATTTCTAAAAGACTTTTAATTTTTTTTTAACTATTTTGTTTTTATCCTTTTTAACAAAAAAAAGACAAAAGTGGATTTAAAAATGATTCGTTTTTTTTGTGCCAACGTTTTTGTATTGGATTACAGTAAACCGATAACACAGTTTTGTTTATTTCGAAGTTTTAATAAAATAATTTCGAAATGTTACAAAAAATAAATTCAACCAGTGTTGGCGGTCTTTCGGTCTTCGGTCCGGTCTTTCGGTCCACTTCGGTCCGGTCCGGTCCGGTTTTTCGGTCGACCGAGACCGTGGACCGGAAAAATTTCGGTCCGGTCCAAACGGACCGGACCGAAGCCGAAAATTTTCGGTCCGGTCCGAAAATTTTTCATCTTTTTTCCATGTTTTTCACGTAAAAACCGTTAAACTTTTAATCCAATGAAGAAATTATGATAAAAACCCCACATATTTTTAACAAAAAAGGTCTAAAAAAATCAAAATCAAGGAAAAAATGTCGGACCGGAGGACCGAAGACCGGAAAAATTTTCGGTCCGGTCCGGTCGACCGAGACCGTGGACCGGAGGAGTTTCGGTCCGGTCCGGACCGGAGACCGAGAAATTTCGGGCGACCGCCAACACTGAATTCAACAAATTTATTCTTTTTGTTTTTGTCTTTCACCTTTGAATGGATCTTTTGAATGTCCAATAAGAAAATCAAGCCAAAATGTTCGGGAATTTTGTTTAACACTATTAAGTTTTTTCATTTCTTCACCAGAAAGTTTAAAGCCAAAAACATCAAAATTTTCTTTAATCCGAGCTTCATTTGTTGACTTTGGGATAACATTTAAGTTACTTTGAATTAAATGTCGAAGTAAAATTTGTGTGCTGGAGTTTTTAAATACTTTTTTGCAAGCTTAATAATTAGCGGATTTTCAAAAGGAATGACAGAGGACTGATTGCTAAAAAAATTGTTAAATTTAATTCTTTTTTTTGATTTTGTTTGAAAGTTTAAATTAAATAGATAAACAGTTTTTTTTTATCGAGGCATGAAAATCAGGTATTCAAATGAAAGTATTATTTGTAAAAAAGAAAAGTTAAATGCAAATTTGCTTCGCTATAAAAATAGCAAAGCTTTCCAAAATTTATTTAAATTTTTCAAGTTGAAACTTGAATTTTTAATCGTACCTTAAATTTGGAACGTTTAGTTCAACAAAAATTTATTTTTCAAAAGTTTTTATCCAAAAAGCAAAGAAGAATGCAACACACGTTGCATATCGACAGCAGACAACGAAAGAGATGTACTTTTTCTGCACAAAAAAATGAAATAAAAATATTTCAGTTTTTTTTCCAAAAATGCTTACAAATTTTCTCTTTTTATTCCTTACATAATTTTACATTGATATGGAGCAAAATAAAAAGAAATAAACGCAGGGTGCGATATACTTTTATCATATTCTCTGTAAAAACTATACAATATTAATTTAAAAATTTATCACTCGTTTAAAAAAAAGACAATTTTTAAGATTAACATTTTTAAAAGATGAAAAATATAAATTACGTTATTATTTATATCGTTTTTAATTACGTTTTTGCTCTTTATCATTTTTATCTTCATTGACATTATTATTTTCAACAGCTGGAACAGCAGTGGGTTTTAAATAGTATGCTGCAACTCCAACTGCCGCAATTCCAATTGCCGCAATTATCCCAACTTTTGCACCTTGTTCAATAATTTCTCGATCAATCATTTTAACGCGTCCCGTTGAAATTAGTGAAGCAAAATGTTGACAATTATTTGTTAAAAATCGATATTCATATAACCCATATTGTTCTGTCGCAAGTTTCACAGCAGCTTTAACTTTATTTTCTTTTTTCGATTGTTGAAAGCAGTGAACAACAATTTTAATTTCTTGTGATGGATTTACTACAAATGCTGACATTGGAGCAAGATGAACATGATGATTACCATTTCCCGTGATACACACCCAAATGGTTGCTGCATTATCTGGATCATCAAAATGAACAACTTTATCTCGACCACAATAGATTCCTGCATGGGATGCAAATTTAAAACCGTTCAATTCCCGAGTTAAATAATCACCAGGAAGAAAACATCGATCAAAGCCTTTGACAGCATGATTACAATCTGGTTCACATTTTACAATTCGATAGAAAAATGCTTCACTAAAATTTTGTCATATTTAGTAAAAAAAATAATATGAATTCCATAGATTTAATACACTTTTCATTTCTACGTTTTTTTCGAAAATTGCATGAACCCTGACAATCAGGATCTTTTTCAGTTGTTCTTTTGTTTAATTTTCAGGTTTGTGCAATTTCGAAAATAACCGTTTAACTGAAAAATGTATCAAATAGTCAGCTCCATTTAAAGATCACTTTTAATTTCGATAAATATGCTTTTCGCGCTGTAAAAATTAAATATTGCAAAAATAACTGTTTTGTTTTTTTCGCTAATTTCGACTTTCTACAATTAGGGTTGCCGTCCCCCCTCGTTTCCCCAATTTCCCCGCGGGGATCCCCGTTTTTCCCGTCCCCGAAAGATTTTTGATTTTCGGGGATCCCCGTCTCCCCGTCCTCGAAAGATTTTCATCCCCGAAAAAATTAAAGTTTCGATAATAAAGGAAAAATCACTAAAAAGTTTTCCAATTAGTGCTCCCCTAATGATTACTGTACATAATAAACGACTTTTACCACTTTTGAATCTTTAAATTTGAATTTTTTTCCTCTCCCCGTCTCCGTCCCCGAATTTTTTCTCTCCCCGTCCCCGAAGAATTTTTGCATTTCGGGGACGTCCCAGTCCCCGGATTTTTAGATTTACGGGGGGGGGGGACGGCAACCCTATCTACAATCCCGCAACGAATCAATGAAAGGTGAAAAAAAGCCTAAAATGATCTTGAAACGAAAAGCTCTGAAATAAAAATTTGGGCTTTTATATTTGTTCGCGTATTCGCGTATACGCGTACACGAACGTTCGTGGTGGGACTTTTTAGAAAGTGTTCGCGTATGAATAAAGAGTTCGCGTATGGCTAAAAAGTTCGTGAAAAGCTTAAAAATTTTATTTTATTTATTTTAATTATATTAAATCTTTAAAAACTTTGCAAAAATTAATGTCTAATGCTTTTTACTTGTAACAAAAAAATAGTATATGCATTGTTTAATTGTTTTTTAGTAATTTGAGCAATTTTTTTCGGTAAATTTAAAAAAGCAATAGCAATTATATATACTAAAGGTTTAAATGTGTCAAAATATTGTTATAATTTTAGTTTAATTCTTTTTTATTGCTCATAATTTTTACAGTTATCAGTAATGGGTTGATACTAATCATCAGTAAAACTTTATAACTATTTTGGCACACTTTAAAGTAATATTAACAGCATCAAAACTAATTTTAGTATTAAACCATTGTTTTTGTATACTTCAAACATTACAATTTTTTTGGAATTAAAGCTTATTACTGCTTTATTGACAAACACTAATAAACTTTTGTTTATTCATTAGTGTAAAAGTCGATGTTTAACTTTTTGCAAATAGTAAATTAAATCTTAAAATGTTTTTCGTTTTTGGCATTGTTATAACACGGTTCTTTTACGCTGTTTGTAAAATGCAGTGGAAATCTAAACTTAAAATATTTAAACGGTTGATAAAGTTCAAATAATTTTATGTCGACTATTTATATCTTAGTTCAAAATTTGCCAAAGGAGCCTTTAGACCTTCTCAAATAATTATTTGTTTTCTTTAATTTGTTTAAATATTTAACAGTTTGCAAGAAGCTCTAATTTTTTAAGTTGTTTTACTTAAATACAAATTTTAAACAAAAGCATTAAGTAAAAAATATATTAAATTCAAAATTTATCGATATAATATTAACTTAAATTAATCGTAAAAACTAAAATAAAATTAGTTTATCATTTTAATATTTTTTATTGCTAGTGATAAAAATGAAAAAAATATCAATATTAAAAAAAAATAAATGAAAGGAATTTTACTCAAAAGTTGATGTTTTTACTTTTTTTAAATAGTAAATTAAAGAAAAAGATAAGCTTTCAACTGTAAAACAACAAAGTTTATTGCTCAAACAAATGAATTACAGTAAATTAAAGCTTTGCATCCATTTTCTACCGAAAATTAATTTGTTATCT
This sequence comes from Panagrolaimus sp. PS1159, assembly GCA_963922195.1. Classification (NCBI taxonomy): domain Eukaryota; kingdom Metazoa; phylum Nematoda; class Chromadorea; order Rhabditida; family Panagrolaimidae; genus Panagrolaimus; species Panagrolaimus sp. PS1159. The sequence continues at coordinate 2,971,068 of CAWUHW010000006.1, forward strand.
TCAACAATAATTAACCAAAGAAGCTGGCTTTTTTTTGTTTACTTCAACTAAAACTTGACAAAACATCAACTTTTGAGTAAAATTCCTTTCATTTATCTCTTTTTAATATTGATATTTTTTTCATTTTTATCACTAGCAATAAAAAATATTAAAATGATAAACTAATTTTATTTTAGTTTTTACGATTAATTTAAGTTAATATTATATCGATAAATTTTGAATTTAATATATTTTTTACTTAATGCTTTTGTTTAAAATTTGTATTTAAGTAAAACAACTTAAAAAATTAGAGCTTCTTGCAAACTGTTAAATATTTAAACAAATTAAAGAAAACAAATAATTATTTGAGAAGGTCTAAAGGCTCCTTTGGCAAATTTTGAACTAAGATATAAATAGTCGACATAAAATTATTTGAACTTTATCAACCGTTTAAATATTTTAAGTTTAGATTTCCACTGCATTTTACAAACAGCGTAAAAGAACCGTGTTATAACAATGCCAAAAACGAAAAACATTTTAAGATTTAATTTACTATTTGCAAAAAGTTAAACATCGACTTTTACACTAATGAATAAACAAAAGTTTATTAGTGTTTGTCAATAAAGCAGTAATAAGCTTTAATTCCAAAAAAATTGTAATGTTTGAAGTATACAAAAACAATGGTTTAATACTAAAATTAGTTTTGATGCTGTTAATATTACTTTAAAGTGTGCCAAAATAGTTATAAAGTTTTACTGATGATTAGTATCAACCCATTACTGATAACTGTAAAAATTATGAGCAATAAAAAAGAATTAAACTAAAATTATAACAATATTTTGACACATTTAAACCTTTAGTATATATAATTGCTATTGCTTTTTTAAATTTACCGAAAAAAATTGCTCAAATTACTAAAAAACAATTAAACAATGCATATACTATTTTTTTGTTACAAGTAAAAAGCATTAGACATTAATTTTTGCAAAGTTTTTAAAGATTTAATATAATTAAAATAAATAAAATAAAATTTTTAAGCTTTTCACGAACTTTTTAGCCATACGCGAACTCTTTATTCATACGCGAACACTTTCTAAAAAGTCCCACCACGAACGTTCGTGTACGCGTATACGCGAATACGCGAACAAATATAAAAGCCAAAATTTGGAATATTTAAAAAAAATTATATTTTCTTTGTGCGAAAAATCATCCGATAAGCTAATATAAGCTAAATTTCAAAATATTTTGTTTTTAGTCTTCTAATTTATTTTTGAACATTTTGAAAACAAATTTTTACGTTAAATTTTAATGAATTTTTAAAAATTTTTTGGTTTATACACATTTTTTAAAAGAGTACTTGAAATCATAAATTAAGTTTTTTAGAATATTTTTATTTTATAAAGTAATGAATTTTTTAACAATGTTTCCCGGCATTATTTTTGTTTTAAAAAAATACAGAGAAAAATTTTCAAATTTTCCTAACAAAAACTAACCGATCAAAATTTCCATTTGAATATGCAATCATTTTTTGATTAATATAATTTCTTGCTTGTAATTCATTGGAAAAACATTTATTTATAATTATATAACTTTCAGGAGTATTCCTTTCTAGTTTTACAACAATTTTATTTCGATGTAGTTCATCCAAAATTAATAAGACATAAAAGTTATTGTTTCGTTTGACAATAATAAATACATATTTTTGTTCAAAAAGTGTTTTTTTATATTTTTGTTCGTTTGTGTAACCACTTTTTTCCAAAACTTGGCTAACATGGATATGAAAAGGATTTTTGGGTCGAAATAAGTCAATAAAATAGTTAAAATAATTGAATAAAGCAGTCATTTCTTTTAAATCTGAAAAAAGAAAGTTCTGAGATAATATTTTCATAAACTTCTAAAACAGATTTTATGTGATTTCCTGTATACTAAAAGCATATTCCTTGCAAATTATTAAAGGAGGCGGATGTTTTGATACAGTTTCGTAATCTTGGATTTTCGTGATTTTCAGGCAAACAGAGAGTCTTGAGACGAAAATGACCCTTTTTTAAACTTTTTTATCAAAATAAGATGCATTTTCGTTTCAAGACTCACAGTTTGCCTGAAAATCACGAAAATCCAAGATTACGAAACTGTATCAAAACATCCGCCTCCTTTAACTTCAAATTCCAAGAAATGTTTTTTTAAGCTTAATCAAGTAACACATGATTATCGTCTCGTACTTAATAATAAATAAAAATTAGATATTTCTCAATTTTGAGAGATGTAAACAATGTAAAAGTCGATTGTAATTGCAAAAAAATATTTTTTATCATTGTAAATATCAAAAATATCAAACTTTTATTTAGTTAAGTAGCAGACGATATCGTGTGCTACTTTATTAAGCTTAAAAAAGCATTTCTTGGATTTGAAAGCTAATAAATTGCCAGGAATACGCTTTTAGTATAAAGGAAATCACATAAAATCTGTTTTAGAAGTTTACGAAAATATCATCTCTAAACGTGCCCTTGTGAAAAAGTTTTTCTTTTTTTAAGAAAAAATGCACAAACAAAAATCACTATAGTTTCAGCTTTCAAAAAGTGAAAAAGCAATCAAATTATCGTCTTCAAAGATGCTTTACAGAAGAAAAAAGAAAGAGGAACAAAGATTTGATAAAAAAGAGAACCGTAAAAAAAAAGATAATTCCATGCAAAAAACATAGACTTAAAATACCAAAATGTTTGAATGTAGTTTAAGAAATGTAAAAAAAAGCAATAAAAAAGATTAAAAGAAAACATTGATTTATAAAAAAAAATGCGAAATAATTATGAAACGTTTTCTGTCAAGAAATGGAGTTCGAGACTTGTCATTTTTTTATTACAAGATTTTAATGTAACTTTTTTTGATAAGAATATTTGTTAAATTTTTGCTAGACTGAAAGGGAGTGTCTGTATTTGAAATAAAATACAGACACCTCTTTATAATGATGAATATAATTTTATTTGTTTCATCCTCATTTTTAATACTTCCTCCGCATCTTCAGTTTTGCATTTTTTTTCAAAAAAAAAAAATAAAAAGATTTAAGAAAATATTAAGGACTTTTTTAATTACAATGTTTGTTGAATTTTTCATAGACTGAAAAAGGAGTGTCTGTATTTGAAGTTATCAAATAAAAATGCTGATAATTATTTGAGTTTTTTTATATTCTCTTTTAATACTTCCTTCGCATCTCAAACAATGCACTTTTTTAACGACTGAAAAATCAAAAAAAACTTGTGTCGCAGATAAGACTCACAATGCAATAAATGGCATTTTATCTGCAACACAATGGAAAAAATGGCGCAAATGTTGAAAAAAGCAGGGATGAAAAATGCGGCCGAAAAGTGCGGCCGGCCGCGGCCGAAAAAATCGAGGCCGGCCCAAATTTATTGTTTTTTTTTCCAAATTTATTGCGGCCGGCCTCGATAAATTTGAAAAAATTTTTCTACGCTAAAATTTTTTTTAACATTCAAAATATAGGGTTTTTCTATGTTACATTGACTTATTAAGGAAATTTTAACTCATTTTTCTCCGTTTTTTTCCTTTAAGATGTTTTTGGTTCTTATTTTTTGTTTTTTCAAAGGGTCCCCCTTTGCTGTTTTTTTCTGCTAAAATACTGCGGCCGGAAGACCTCGGCCTCGGCCGGCCGGATTTTTCATCCCTGGAATAAAGTCACTTGAAATTTTCATGATTTAAAAAAACCAAAAAAAAATGTTCAAAAAATTTTGTTTTCAAATGCAAAAAAATACACTACATAAAAAACAATTCTCATTTTGGTGGGTTTGGAACAAAATTTATACTATTTCGAAAAAGAAAATCAGTATTTTTACTGACTCTGTCTTTCTTGGATTTAATACGTTATCTTTCAAGAAATGACCCAACAAGAAAATAAGAAAAACCAATAATCGACAAATATATCTTTTCCCATAAACCACATGTACAGAATGAAGGAAAAAATAATAACCTCTAAAAATTTTTTATTTTCTCTATTCATTTATACCATTTATTAAAGTTTTTATGGAAAACACATCCATTTTTTAAACTGAAATCTACAATTGCTGATTAATGGCTTCTACAAAATCACTCCATTTTAAACTCCTATATCTTCAACAAAATTGGCCATTTCGAGATTCATTTATAAATTATAATACAAAAACTTTATCAAATTCAAAAGCCTGGCAAAAATTGATTCAAAGCTCAAATATTTTTTGCCAAAAATGCCATCCTTGTTGTTGATGAATTATGCTTTGGAATTTTAAAGGTGGCGGATGTTTTGATACAGTTTCGAAATCTTGGACTTTCGTGATTTTCAGGCAAACGAGAGTCTTGAAACGAAAATGCATCTTTTTTGATATAAAAAATTTAAAAAAGATGCATTTTCATTTCAAGACTCACAGTTTGCCTGAAAATCACGAATGCCCAAGATTACGAAACTGTATCAAAACATCCGCCTCCTTTAAATAAAAAATGGAAAGTTGTTCTTTTCAAAGTTAAGAATGGTGTAAAAACCACGTTCAGTAAAAGCATTGATTTTAAAATTCTCGTTTGCAAAATCTGGTTAACTCAAATTATGTCAGATTATTATATGGAACCTTCTAATCTTGTATCATCAATAATTCAATATTTTTATCGTTGTGATATAAAAAGGTCAAAAATATTTAACCAAGAAATCACTTATGATCAATTTGTATTTATTTTCTCCGAAGTTGAAGACGTTTATTTAAACAATTGTGTAGTAAGAAATAAGAATGATGAAATTGTTCCATTGGAAAAACTTGTTAAAGCTCTTCCAAAAATAGAAAAAATAGACTTGTATGTCTTAATAATTTCCTTTTAATTGTAAAATAAAAATTTTGTATATTTTAGCCAAGATTATCCTTCCTATTCGGGCATCACTTCAAATACAGTCAAAGAACTTTTAAAAACTCCGCATTTTTCAAAAATTACGAACGTTTCTTTATCAAGACTTTCTGAAAAAATTTGATTTTGAAATATTTTATATTTATTTTAAGGTAACTCATTTATAAAGAAATTAGTTTAGCTCGTTTTTCTTTCCAGAAAAACAAACATACAAAATTCCTTATTCACTTTCGAGATGAAATTTCTGAAGCCTACAAAATTCGTATTGAAGCGATTGTTGACGAAATTATTGCAGCTGAAAATCATGATTTTAAAGTACCAAATATTTACTTTGATGGTCTTCCAATTGAAAAATTGGGGAAAATCGAGTCATTTATCCGCCAACAAAATAAACAATGAATATTATTTATTTTTTATTGATTTTTTTCATTGTTTGTAAAAATTTTTTTTTGATAAATGTGTTTTTTTGCCAAAAATTTTTAAAAACTCTGCCCTTTTGTTATTTGTTGAATTTTTTGTAAAAGCTTTTTACACAATTTTGTATTTAACAAAATGTAAAGTGTATGTCTGCGGTATTACATCAATGTGTCAGAAGAAGATACAATTTTTATTTGATGTAAGAATTATTAGGAAATAAAGTAGAAGCCATTTAACAGTCTCATGATTTTACAAAAAAGACATTATTTGAAATAAAAAATTTTAAAGCGGTGCATGTTTTTTAAAATTGTATTTAAAAGTTTTTTGAAATCAAAAATGTCTTCACTTTTTCAAAAAATATGAAACAATTTTTAATTTTTATCTTCTTTTTTCTTTTTGAAGTTTCTTGCGTCAATGCTTTTGTAAGTCGTATTTGAAATAGTTTTATTAAAAATAGCAATTTTGTTTATTAAAGAATCAACAAATCATCAATGGTACAATTTTTCCATTTGGTCCAGATCTAGATAAAGTTAATTTGACCGATGACATCAATGTTCTATTTGGACCAGGACCAGTTCAAATTGATACAAGTTGTGACGCTGAACATCGATGTGCATATCCAATGGGATGTTTTGATAACCAATGTGCAGATAAAGGTTTAAAATGCACAACATTGCTTCAATGTCCAGAAGGATATATTTGTTGGTGGGGAAATTGTACTGAACATAAGAGAAAAACCGATGATATTAAGATTGGTCCAGGACCAGTTTTAATCAATTCAACTCATGTTACAATTGATCCATTTGGTCCTGGACCAATCAAAATTGATACAAGTTGTGCCGCTGAACATCGCTGCAAATATCCAATGGGATGTTTTGATAACCAATGTGAAGATAAAGGTTTAAAATGCACAACATTACTTCAATGTCCAGAAGGATATATTTGTTGGTGGGGAAATTGTACTGAACATGGTAGTAATTAAATAAATATATTTGTTTCAAATTGTTTTTCTAAAAACATTTCAGCTACTTTTTTTAAATATTGTAGTCACATAAAAAAATCTTGAATAAAAACATTCTTTATTGAACAGTGCACAAAATTATTTACTAAATCAATAAAAGTTAGGTACCAAAATTTCATACTTTAAATTTGCTTTCTCCTGAAATTTCAGGGATTATGTTCTTTTATGAGAACTAAACTTTTTATCTCTGTTAATTAGAATGCATTTTATTTCACATTTGTTAAAAAATAAAAACAGTAGACGCGGATATTTCGTTTCAAGAGTTTGCCTGAATCATGAATGTCCATGAACGGGAAGAAAAGGAAGATTGCGAAATTCTTTTTTCTTATGAAACTGGATCAAAACATCCCCCTCCTTTAATGAAAAATATTTGTTCAAAACATTCAATTCCTGTCGAAAATCTTCAAAATTTGGATAAAGATTTTGCTGCTGAATTATTCCTCACAACCTTTTCTCCTTTTGATTCATTTTATAATTTTTGTTGTTCTTTTTTTGTTACACACATTTGAAAAAAAAATATTTTTTTCTTCTTTTTAATAATTAAGTTAAAACAAATTAGCTGCAGATAAAACATTTATCACCAACTTTGAAATTTCACCAAATTGAGAATCCAATAAACAAGAACGTTGCCGTTTAAATTCCAGAACAAACTCTTCGCTTGCTTCTTCACAACATGAAAATGTACAGCTTGAATTTTGATGTAGATTTCTCTGAAACGTTAAAGGTTACGGTATTTAAATTGTAAAAAAAACTACATTACTTGTAAAAATGTGAAAAAATCATAAAGTTCCAATTTATCATTAATATTTAAAAGTTTAAAATGTTTTAATTTGTTTTTGAATGGAATTTGAAGAAGACAACTTGAAGTTTGAGGAGTACAGCGAACATTGTCAAGACTAGAAAATTAGACGTTAATTTCAGCGTGCTACCGTAAGCAAAAATAAAATTTTTGCGATGCTTTTTTAAGTGAGTTTAAAAAAGAACTACAGTAACCCAAAACATTGCCAAGAACAAAAAAAACTTACCAGCATTCATAAACATTTGGTAATTTGGTCATTACAACTTCCAATGGCACAATTTCTCCATTTCCACCAAAAATTCTAACATTTTTAAATCGTAAAGTTTCAATATTTCCATGTCCAACGAGAAAATTATATTCAGCAAAAGTCAAATTTTGATTTTCAATTGTTAAATGTTTTGGTTCACAACGGCTAAAGCTTTGAATAATTGATGATAAAGTTTGATATTTAATTTCTGGTAAATAATAAAATGATAAAGAATTTGCAATAAATAAATTTTGAAATTTTAATCTTCCATTTTGATCCATTCGAATATCAATTGATTGTTCTCGGAAAGCAATCCGCTGCATTCTTGGTGAACATGTATAATCAAATTTATAAACAATTGGCATTAACTTTTTTGCAAAAAAATATTTACAAGATTTATAAAGCTTTTGAAGGACGGCATGATTTGCAGTTTGTTGAATATAATGAAGTACGGTATTTGGAAGAGAAAAATCTTGAAGAATTAAATTATTTTTATTGAAAAATATTTGACATGGTTGTTCTTTTTTAAATATAATTCTTTCAGTGGGTTCATATCCTTCATCAAAAAGATCAAAAGTAAAATCATTAGATTTTGATTCAGGTAATTCAAAGTTGAAGCGATTCTTTCCTGGAACATTTATTGGTCCAAAAATTGAAGATTCATGTTTGTATTTCTCTAACATTTTTTCATCATCGATGAAGAAGCGGCAATACTTTGAATAAGCATGTAACATTTCCTGTAACAGAGATATTTAGCAAAAATCGTCCTCAAATTTCTCTCTCCAATCTTAACTTCACCATGAACTTGCTGCTTACCTTTGTATCCTTCTTCCTTAAATATTCAATATATAAATTCCAAAGCTTTTTATCAGTTAAATTTCCACCAAGTCGATATTCAATATTATGCAGCACAAATTGTTCATCATCCACTTCTTTTAACTTCTCCAACCATTTTTCATGATCATTTTTAACTGCTACAATTTCGTCATAAAGTTTCTTCATTTCTCGATATTTCTTTATCAATTTTGTTGACGGAGCACTTGCTAAACATGCTAATATTTTTTAATACCATATAAACAAAAACAAAAACATACTCGAATATCTTTCATAAAATTGATAGCAATCATCTAAAGCTTGATGAGGATATGTCAGTTGTCGCTCTTTGAACTTTATAAATGCTCTATCAAAAGTTCGATAATTGTGATGTGAAGTATCCATTTTAAGCAGCTTTCTTTGTTCAGCTTGAAACCATAAATTTATACGAATTTGATCACGAAGCTGTCCATCATTATCATAATAGAATTGATAAAATGCTCGTTCACGAAGTTTTTCAAGTTTATCTTTTGAAGCTTCATCATATCCATAACGATTATTGAAGAAATACAAGCTAAAAAAACGATGGGGTAAAGATGTGTAAAGTAAAAGTTGGTTGTTTAAAGAAGAAGCAACGACAGTGATAAGTTTTATCGTAACTAAGAAAGACAACAGATATATCAGATTTTAAATTTCCTACCCGCCCCATCTTTATCCTTTAATCCCCACTAAAGTAACTTACCAAATCATTTCATCCCAATATTGCCGTGGCATTAAATATTCTTCTGAAAATTCATCCAATATCTTTTGTTTTTCTATTAAATCTAATGTTGCAGAAAATTTTTCTTCAAGATTTTCTAATTTTCGTCGATATGTTGGATCCAGTCTTTCTTTGTATTCTAGTGATAAATAAGCCTGCATTGTTTTAATTTTATATACAAGACTAGAAGTTTAAATTAAAGTAAAAAATATTGAAGTATACTGTGTTTTAATTTCTGAAATTTGTTTTTTCAACAAAAAACTTTTCATTTTTTGCAGTTTTTGTTTGATGGCATTTTGCCAAAATGTGTGTTGAAATATTATATTTTGAACGTAAATTTAAAAAGGTATTGTTTTATTTTTAAAATGAAAAGTTTTATTTTATGAATTTTTTAAAAAATTTTTTAGCATTATTTGGCAGAATTTTTAGCTTTTATGTCATCCAATCAGTCTTCGTATATGACAGGACAATGCATAAATGTTGATGCTGGAATTTTAATTGATTCACCAACAATAAAATTTGATTAAAAATTTTTCATTTTGTCTCTTCAAAGAAGCTTTTTGTTTAAAAACAGTTAAAAATTTCAATCTGACAATTTCGTTTATCTAAATTTTTGTGACATAAGCAAAAATCTTTAAAAAAATCTTTATTTGTATTACCATTGTTAATTTGTGTGATTTTTATACGATTCTCTGTGACATATTTTAGTTTCAACTTTATGACAAACAGAATTTTAAAAAAATTACGTTTTTTAATATTCGTAATAAAAAGTTTTTATTACTCATGGCAACTATTATCCAAAAAAATAGTGTTTTTATTTAAAAATTACATCATTTTAAATAAAATTACTTTTGACGCTTTTAAACTTTTGCCTCTTTAATTTTATCCAAACCTTAGTTAACGACAATAGTTAATAAAATTCATATTAAACTATTACAGCTTCTAATTTTTTTACAAGAAAACCTTTTTTGAAAAAAGTTATATTAAATAACTGTAAAATTTTTCTTTGTTTGACTTAATTTTGTTAGTTACAAAAAACAACAACGTATCTGTATAAGCAATAATAAGATGTTAATTACAACAAGTAATATCCTTTAAGAAAAAAGCATTTACAGAAATGTTATTACTCACTTTTACAAATAAAAACAAGTTGCTCTAAAAAAGGATAAAACTTATTCAAATGCATTTATCCTCTTATTGCAAATTTAATTTATGTTTGAGTAATATTGTTAATAAAGCTTTGTGTTTTATATAAATAACATTTATTCAACACTTTTTTTAGTTTTAAAATTGTATTTAAAATTTTCGTTTTGGATTAAAAAACATTTCGATATTTTTCGAAATTCCACTTAAGAAAAATGAGCAGTCAATGGATTTCTGAAACATATGGAGTTGAAAATGGCGAAATTGAATACATTATTGATGAAGGAAATTTTTCATGTCATGCATTTGGCAAAAAAGCTTTTATTGATACAAAATTATCATGCTTTTTCTTTCAACTTCCATTTTTTCTTGAAAATTGGGGATTTGGATATGCCGCTTTATCTCTTGTAATCCCGATAATTATAATTTCAATTTTTGGTAAAATTAAACAATCTTATCGATGGTTTATTTTGAATCAAGCAATATGGGATTTTTTTATTATTTATAGTTTTATATGTGATAAGCCAACTTTTGATGCATGGTTTAAACCGTTATATACTTTTCAGTGGTTTAAATTCTTTAAACATAACTCTGAAGAATGGTTTAAAAGTGTAAATCAAGGACCACCAACATGTTTTTATTCTTCTGCACTTGATTCCATTTCAAATGAAAATCCATTAAAGCATATTATTCAATCAATTTTTTTCTATGCTTCAGAAGATGCATCATATGCTCCATTGTTGTTGTTAACTCTTTCTAGATTTGTAACGCTATATTACAAATATTGGTATGATCGATTTATAAACACTACAAAATCAATTTTATTTATTATTTTATTCAGTGTACTTTGTATTACAATTGTAAATTTAAATGTTTGGTATCGTCTTGCAACAGCTGCAATAATCAAAGATGATTATTTAAAATGTAATTCTTCTTGTTCAGGAGAATATGGAAATATGTGTAGAAATAATTGTACTTTTATTTATTATAGAATTGTAAATATACCATATTTTCAAAGTAGGTTCAAAAAAAACGAAAAAAAATGTTTGCTCGAATGGTTGAGTGGTTAGTGTATCGGCCTAACAACCAAAGGGAGGTTCGAATCCCATCTCAGGTTTTTGAAAAAATAAATCATTAGTAAATTTAATTTGACAAAAAAATTTTTTTCATTTTAAAAATTTTAACTTTTTTTGTCTTTTGAAACAATCAGAACTAATTTCAAAACATTTTTTAGTTGCCCAACACTTATTACCTCCGATTATTCTAATTTCTTCAAATATTTTTGCCTTTCTTCTCATTTTTAAAGTTGTTAAACAATTTAAATACCAAGCAAAATATAATCGTACAAATTTTCATTCATCCATAAAAATTACTTGCGTCGTATTATTTCAATGTTTAACAATGACATTTTTATTAACAATTTCATCATTTAAAAATTATTTACATATTATGCAAAGTTTAAGAATTTATAGGGATAATAATATTCAAAAAGATTGGCCATCATGGATGAGATTTATTACTTTAGAATCCACTGTTCAATGCTTTAATGTTATTCGAATATTTTTGGATTCTTTTGTAGTTTTATTTTTTCTGAAAGAATATCGTCGAACTGGATATTCGTTTTTCAGATTTATAGTGATTTTAATTATTCGACCAAAAACAACTTTAAAAAATTTAATGTCAAAACCTATAAATTGCATATCCCCTGAGGGTAGGATTGTCTCAAGTGGAAAAGTTAAAGTGGATATGATTACTGTATTTGCATAAAAATTAAAGTTCACGACTTTCATTTTTGTGTTTTTTTTTTGAATCAAATTAAATCTGTAAAGTTTTTGTGCCAAATTTAATTTAAAAATAATTTGTATTTTATTTTTATTTTACACTTTTCCACGTTTCTATTTTTGAATAAATAAAATTATGGCTAAAATATTATTTTATTATTTTAAAACTCAATATTACATCAAAAATTAAGTAACTCAAAATACGACAGAGGCAACACAAATTTAATATTTGAAAATATAATTTTAAAAAAATTGTTTAAAAGTTTTTTAACAAAATATTAAATATGAAAAAATGGTCAAATTGCATCATTCTTACGAATGTGCGTCGGTTGCGCAAAAGACAAAAAAAAAAGATAGCTCTTTTTAGTCTAAAAAATCATTATTTGTTTTTCTTGTTCGGGCCATTTCCACTTTTCCAACTCTTAATGAAGATAATAATGATTTAAAAAAACGATGGAAAAATGAAAATAATTTAAAAACCCCCAATGAAAGCACCCTTTCTCTTCATATTGCAGCTTATGAAAATCCGGTTCCATCGGATTTATTTGGAGAAAATGAAAATATTGAAGGATTTAAAAGAGAAAAATTAGGATCAATCAAAGATTCTAAACAATGCTTTACTGATGGTTTAAAATTTCAAGTATTATAAAAAACAAAAAAATTGTATTTCATTTAATTTTTTACAGAATCCATTTGAATTTCCAAGACAACAAAATGGAGATCAAAAAAATAAACCAGAATTTGGGCAATTTAAAGCATCTCACCGTAAAGGTCCCGAACTCATGGTCGGGTTTTGGCATGATATATGGCCTAAGTGATAGGCCTAATATAGAGAAATATTCATGCAAAAAATCAGCTGCGGAATCCTCATACCTGGGATTTAACAGCGGCACAAAGATGCTCTCATTACCTTCAACACCAAAAGTCGATTTTACTGGGTTTCAATTTTTTGGCATAATTTCTGCTGATTTATAGGTTTTCGACATCGCTGAACACGATAAAATACTTTTCAAGTGGTCTTTTCTTGCTAAATTTTGAGATATAGGATTTCGAACTTTGTAAGTTTTTGTATATATAATTCTAATTTTTTCATACCCTATATCTCAAAATTTAGCAAGGAAAGAACACTTGAAAAGTATTTTATCGTGTTCAGCGATGTCGATAACCTATAAATCAGCCGAAATTATGCCAAAAAACTGAAACCCAGTAAAATCGACTTTTGGTGTTGAAGGTAATGAGAGCATCTTTGTGCCGCCGTTAAATCCCAGGTATGAGGATTCCGCAGCTGATTTTTTGCATGAATATTTCTCTATACTAGGCCTATCACTTAGGCCATATATCGAGCCAAAACCCGAGGGTGAGTTCGGGACCTTTACGGTCAGCGATTACTTCGTCCAAGGTCATTTTTTTATTTTTTTAAACGTAAAACTTATACAAATTTTTGGCGTTCTGTTTAAAATGATAACTGCTTTAAAAGTTTAATAATTTTTTGGCAAAAGAAATTATATTTTTTTAAACAGTGTTACGCAATTTGTTCAATGTCAGTGTAATTGATCTTTTTCGTGTTTATCTGTTACTTTTTTCTTGTTCGATTATCTTTCATATATTACTTTTTTAGGCACCTCCTTGTCCTGGATTGTCAAATATGGGTAGAAATTCTACAAAAAAGACACCAAAAAAGACTCCAGCAGAGAAAACCAAGAAATACGTTGTTGAAAAAATTCTTGCTAAACGTTTAATTGGAAATACTACTGAATATTTGATTAAATGGAAAAGCTACAGTCATAGTGAAAATTCTTGGGAGCCTGCTGCTAATTGTGTTGTATGTTTAAGCTTGTTTTATTTCATATTAGTCTTATTGTATTCATTTTTAGGATTGCCCTGCTGTTATAAAGCAATTTGAAGAAAAACAATCAAAAGTAAGATTTATTTTTCTTTTCAACTTTAAATCCTTTCTCTTGCTTTTAGAAAGTTGGTAAAAAACGTTCTGCTCCTGTAGCTGCTTCACAAAATTCTGGTCCTCCAGCAAAAAAAACTCGTACTTCTGCATCAGCACCAGCAAAAAGTACTCCTCGTACTAGACGAAGAACTTCTACAGCATCAACTCAGCGATCTGAAACTCCTTCTTCATCCGCTGGACTTATTCATTTAAAAAGAAATCGTCGAAATGCATCTTCTACTCCAAAGTTGGTTCCTCAACAAGTTTCTTTTGAATTTTCATCACCTCCAAATAATTCTGCTCTTTCACCAGTTAATTATAGTCCTAATGAAGTTCCAGGTAAATTCACTGTTGATAAAAAACAGATTTATAAGATGATTTTTTAGTATCAACACATTATCGAACTGCTGAAAGATTAGAAAGTACATTACCCTTGGAAACAACTCGAGATGGATCTTCTTCTTCTGATATAATTTTTGTTGAAACTGTTAAAAAGAATGACCAATCTCTTCCTGCTACTCAACCTGTTAATGATGATGAAAATCTTCCTACTAATGAAATGTTAACACCACAGGGTGAAGATAATGTTAAGAATGATCAATCTCTTCCTGCTACTCAACCTGTTAATGATGATGAAAATCTTCCTACTAATGAAATGTTAACACCACATGTTGAAGATGATGTTTCTGTTGTTCCTTCTTATTTTAAAACAATGCGAAATGCTGATAAAAATATTGAAATGGCAGAAGAACTTCTTAAATGCCCTGATAAATTTTATGTTTTCATTTCACTTGGAATTTTGAAGGATAATTTACATGATAATCATAAAGAATTGCTTTATGCAATTGAACAACTTAATAATAAAGGTGATAAACTTGGTCTTATTGCTGATAAAGTTGAAAAAATACAAGTTACTCACCGTGAAATAGAAGCTGCACTTGAAAATTTACTTGTGAGGAATTTTGGTATACTTTTCTTTTATAAAATTATTATTTATAGCCTTCAAGTCGTCTTGCACAACATGCTTCTCCTCCACAAGATGATGAAACAATTTTGGATCCATTATCGAAAAATGAAGCTGCTGAAAAAGAATCTGCTACTGACATTGATACTCAAGTTTTGGATACTGTACTAGATGTTGCAGATCAATCTGTTGCTGTTGAAGATGATAAAGGTACTCAACTTTTGGGTACTGTACCAGATCTTGAAGATCAATCTGCTGCTGTTGAAGATGATAAAGGTACTCAACATTTGGATACTGTACAAGATGAAACAGTTTTGGATTCAATATCAAAAAATGAAGTTGCTAAAGAAGAATCTGTTATTAATCTTGATACAACAGTTTTGGATACTGTACAAGATGTTGAAGATCAATCTGATGCCGCTGTTGAAGATGATAAAGGTACTCAACTTTTGGATACTGTAGAAGATGAAACAGTTTTGGATTCAACACCAAAAAATGAAGTTGGTGAAGAAAAATCTGCTATTGATGTTGATACTCAACTTTTGGATACTGTACAAGATGTTGAAGATCAATCTGCTGCTGCTGTTGAAGATGATAAAGATACTCAACTTTTGGATTCAACACCAAAAAATGAAGTTGCTGAAGAAAAATCTGCTGACGTTGATACTCAAGTTTTGGATACTGTACAAGATGAAAAAATCAATAACATTGAAAATCTTGGTGCTGCTGAATCTGCTAAAACTATTGAAGGTGAATCAAAAAGCAATGAAGAAAAAGTTGGTGAAGAACTTTAATAAAAAAAATATTACTTTTTGTTTTCATGTTAACGTTTTTTTTTGTTTGATTTGTTAATTGATTATATATTTTTCTTATTTATTTTTAAAAGTAGTTTTGGAATATTGGAATAGGTTTATATGCATTTAAAAATTTGCTAAAAAAATATCTCAAAACTTTATTTACACATTTTTGGATACGGTAATTTTGTTGAAGAAATTTGATAAAATTTTTTCTAAATTTTTGCTACATTAACTTTTTTAAATCATTTTATTATAATTTAATCACATTTTATACAAAAGTTTTAAATCTTTTTTATAAATCTCCTTTAATATTTGGATGATCTTCAAGATAGTAATGGAAGCAATCACGAATTTTATCAAAATCTGCCAAACAAAAAAGATATTTTGAGACATCTGTTGGGACGCCATTTGTTGTCTCACAATATGCCATACAATTTGGTTGTACACCCTTCGCAACACAGCATGTTCGATGATCAGCTCTTGATGAAGCACAATCCCACATTTGTCCAACTGTAGGACCTCGAGGGGCACATGTTGAAAGGAAAAGAAGAACCTTAAAAAAAGGGAGGGGGATAAAGAAGATAAAAATTAAAGATAGTTTACAGAATTTGAAGCTAGTGCATTAAAATCACAAAATCTTCTTTTACATTCTTGATCAGCTTCTGGAAGCTTTCGGCAACATGCATGTAGCTTAGAATTTGGAGCCCGACCAACTCGAGCTTTTGGTGGTAAAGCAACTTGTGGCTGTTGAAAAGCAGGAAGCTGAAGGCCAGGAAATAAATTTAAAAATTGTTGACATTGAACCCATTCAAATAAAACCGCAATAAAAATGATTAAAAATAATCTCATCTTTTTGGAGAAAGGATTTAAAAAAAGTGAAAACAAATTCTTTCTTTCTTTGATAATAAAAAAATGGATATATATCCTTTTTTTCTTTTGTTAAAAAAAACCCTTAGGGGAGTGTTTTATAAA
The DNA here is from genome assembly GCA_963922195.1 of Panagrolaimus sp. PS1159. Taxonomy (NCBI): domain Eukaryota; kingdom Metazoa; phylum Nematoda; class Chromadorea; order Rhabditida; family Panagrolaimidae; genus Panagrolaimus; species Panagrolaimus sp. PS1159. Next base: position 2,987,575 of record CAWUHW010000006.1, read on the forward strand.
AGAAAAACAATCAATGATACAAGTTTAATATTAAAAACGTGAAAGTTTTATTATCGGTGATCGCAAAAATAAAACCGGTTTTTATCATTTAAAAGTGATAAGAAAAGGAAAAAATATATGATTCATTTGAGTCAATCGGCCAAGAACCACTCCATTGTGGCCAGATTTATATTTGGAATTGGATAAAGAGATTTAATTCAATGAATAAAACTTGTTGATTAATCATAGCTAATGTCATTGATCTCTCAAATCCAAGATCAAAAGAAGAAAACATTTTTATTACAGTATCCCACAAAAAGCATAAATACAATAACATTTTATTTTATTTACCGTAATAATATAATAATAATAATTGAAAAAACAGAGAAAGATATTTTAATTAAGCATCAGTACCTTCTCCATCTTCTTCTTGATCTTTTGCATTAGGAACCCATAATCCAGATTTAACACATCGATCCAAATGATGCCGAAAAACTTCTTCATCCATTGTTGATGCAATTTCCATTAATGCTTCAACATTTTGTGATGAAAAAGCATCACGCATTTCCTAAAAAAGAATAAACCATTATTAATCAAAATAAATGGTAGTAGTCTTCCCATCGAAAAATGAAGATCCCCGAATTTTCCCGTTCTCAAACAATTTTAGATTTTCAGGGATCGCCGTAATCAAAACCAAATAAATAAAACATACTTGAGGTAATGTTGCAAAAACTTCTTGTGGATCAAGACCACCAGGAGATTCTTCAATACGTTTCTTCTTTTCTTCCGCTTCCATTTCAGACATTGCAGCTTCAATTTTATCTTTTGCACGTTTACGTAATCGTGCTTGAAAGGCATCAACTTCTTCACGATACATTCGCATATATTGAGCATCAGCAGCACGAATTTTTTTAAAGAAATTTTTAATAACATTTGTATTGGTTGGAAGTGCACGAAGACTTTTAGCAAGTTCAAGAAGATATTGAACGGTAATACATTGTTCAGTCATTTTATTCATGGCATCAAATTCTTCTTCAATTGCATGATTTAATGCTTCAATTGTAAGCCAGCTTGTTGCAAATTCACTTGCAAGATGTGGATGATCAAGAAGATATTCTTCAACTTTATCAAACCCAGATAAACTTGCAAATTCACGAAGAATTGATTCATTATTTTTGAAGTAATCAAGCTAAAAATGAATGAATTAATAGATATGCCAGAAGGCAGTAGTAAAGACCCCACCATACGCTTATTCTCTTCTTCATCATCAATATTTTTAGATTTTTGAGGTTCTTCAGCTGGTTTATTAATAACACTTTTACTCCATGCTTCATGACCAATTGTATCAACATTCCAAGGTGCAAGGCGTTCTTTATCAGCTAATTCCTTTTCCTTTTTATGGAAGTCATCTTCTTGTTTCTTAATATCAGCTTTTTCCAATTCAAGCTTTCTGCGTTCTTTTTCATCCAAATCACCTTGTTTAAGTTTATCTTCAATTTGCTGAAAAGAAAGTATAGAGCGTTAACGAAAGAGTTGTAAAACTTACTTGCATACGAGAGCTAACTTTAGTCTTTCCAACTTCAACCTCTTCTTTAGCTTGCTTCATTTCAGCCATTCTTTCAAGGCGAGCTTGATGCCGCCATCGAAAGAGTGATGGGGTATCAATGTTTGGATGGGTATCATCTTCGTCATCAGATACTTCAATATCTTTCCATTTTGAGTAATCAATTGGCATCTTTTTCTTTGTTGTTGTTTACAACAGCAGTAGAAAAAAAAGAGAGACAACAGCTTACAACACTCTCAAAAAAAATGAAATGAATGTGATGAGTATAAAAAAGTACAAAATAAGAATAAAAACAGGGAAAAAAGGGTGGAATTAAAAAATTAAAGAACACTCCAGAAAAAAAATTTTTACAAAGGTTTCAGTTCGTGTTAAGAATTTTTTTACATGAAAAATTTTGTTCAACAAAAAAGTTTCACCCATTTTTTGAAAACAAAGTTTAATTAGGTTAGTAGTTTTTTATATCTTTAAAGTAAAATAATAGCTTTATTTGTGCATTAACACCGTTATATTCCATTTTTAAGACAAGCACTTTATTCGTTTATCTATAATTTTAAAAACTTCGTTTTTGCTGCTGTTTTATTCCGTGTTTTTTATCACAATTTTTAACAAATTTTTATATTTTAGAAAATGGGTTTAACAAAAGATTATCAACGTATTACTTGTGCAGGTGTTTGCAATGTTGTAAATTCTACAAATGGTATGATTCAAGCTGTTGATAAAGTTATATGTGCCGCATCAGCATGTGAATCAATAAATTTTTATAATCTTCGAACTGGTGAAATGGTACTACTTTACTTTTATCCCGTCTTCAAAAAAAAACCTTTAAATTTTAGGCAAATTCAATTCGACGTGATAATCATCAAGTTACAGCATTTAAATTTAGTCCAAATAAAAGATTCTTAGCTATTGGATATGATGATGGTGAAATACATTTATATGATCGAAAGAATGATGATAATGATAAACCTGTTATTTTTGATGGACATAAACGAGGGATTAATACTCTTGCATTTAGTCATGATGGATTTACACTAGCTTCTGGTGGAAAAGTTTGTGATCTTTAGCTCTTTTTTTCTCTGCTATATATCAACTTTTTAGGATTCATTGATTATTCTTTGGGATGTTTTAAATGAAAGTGGAAAATATCGTTTGAATGGACATACAGATTCAATTACACAACTTCAATTTACAGTTGATAATAAATATCTTGTTTCAAGTTCAAAGGATACATCCATTCGATTTTGGGATGTATCAAGTCATTCATGCTTTTATACAATTTCTGAAAGTATTTCTGAAATTTATGGTTTTGCGCTAATTAAAAATGATCAACTTTTGGTTGTTGGAAGTGCAGAAGTTGAGCTGATTGTTTATGAATTAAATTGGTTGAATCAAATTAAAGAAGATGATGAGGAGCTTGAAAACAGTAATGAAAAGAATAATCAAACAAAGAAGCGAAAGCTTTTAAGTGAACCACTTGTTGGATCAGATTTAATTGAAGAAGATAGCGATCAAGGAAATGTATAAGTTTAATAATTGAGAATTTTTGTTTCTAATTTGTTTTTTTAGACAATTATTCGATCAAAACGTCGTGGAAGACTTATTCGTCAAGCAAAAGGAAGAGCTTTACAATTGGCTGTTTCACCTGATGAAGCAGTAATTTGTGTACTTGGTGGTGATGTTATTATGGATATTTTTCGAGTTTATGATAATGATGAAGCTAAAAAGCGTTTAGCAAAAAAGCTTCGAAAAGCTAAACGAAAATTGGAAACCAAAGATGATAATGAAGAAGAAGAAAAGATTACAGAAGCAGAAATTTCAAAAGATGTTACAATTTTTATTTCTCGAATTGGTGAATTTCGAAGTGAATCAAAGCTTAAATGGATTGATTATACAGGAGAATTTAGCAAAAAAGATGAAAATGGAAGACAATATCGTGTAAGTTTTTTGTTTCTTTAATGATTGTTGTATACTGTAGTTTTTTATAGATCTATGGAATGCAAAGTAATAATACTCTTCATGGTATTACTGTAGCAGTTGACTTCAAAACCAATGAAGTACAAAGTGAATCTTTGGCAAATTTGAATAAACGTGGTCATCGAAGTGATGTTCGATGTTTTGCAGTTGCAGAAAATAATCGAACATTTGTATCTGGTTCTGCGGATTCTGGAATTATTTGGGATTTAAATTCCCTTCTTCCTATAAATCGTTTTGAAGCTGATGAAATGAAAGATTTAATTTCGGCATTTTATGTTCCAGGTGATAAATATGTTATTTTTGGTTCAAAAGATGGTACACTTTTTATCTTTGATCTTGCTACTTGTGATCTTATCAATGAATATAAAAAAGCTCATGATGGTGGAATTTGGTCAATTGTTGGATTTCCAAATAAATCTGGTTTTGTTACAGTTGGATCAGATAAGAAAGCACATTTTTGGGAATATCAAATGGTTACAGAAATTGGAAATGCAAGAATTTTAAAGCTTAATCAAATTCGTTCCACTGAACTTGAAGATGAAATTCTTTGTGCAACAATAAGTCCAAATGGTAGATTTATTATTTTTGGTTTATTAAATTTTACTGCACGTGTTCATTATTTGGATTCATTGAAATTCTTTTTATCACTTTATGGGCATTCCTTACCTGTTATGTGTCTTGATGTTGATATTGTAAGTTTTTTTAAAGAAATTTTTTGTTACAGTGTATTACTTTTTTTAAGGAATCAAAGCTAGTTGTTACTGGTTCATCAGATAAAGGCTGCAAAATTTGGGGACTTGATTTTGGTGATTGTCATAAATCACTTTATGGTCATTCGGATGCTGTTACAGCAGTAAAATTCAATAAATCTACAGAAGAAAAGTTATTCTTTTCTGCAGGAAAAGATGGAAAAATTATTCAATGGGATGCAATAAAATTTAATAAAATTCAAATTCTTGATGGACATTTTGCTGAAATTCGTGATATGATTTTTACATATGATGGAAGAACGCTAATTTCAGCAAGTCATGATAAATCTATTCGAATTTGGGAAGAAACTGATGAACTTGTTGTTTTATCTGAACAAGAAGCAGCAGAAATTGAAAAAGATTATTTGGAAAAAATGATTGATGCTGAAGATATTATTCCTGGTGAAGGAAAAGATTCGGAAGCCGAATTAGCAACAAAGAAATCTGTTGAAACCATTAAAAGTACTGAAACAATTCTTGAAGCAATTGAAATTATTCGAACTGAAAAACGTGAAAAAGAATCAAATTCAAAGCATTCCGATCATCCATTAATTGTTGCATATGGTAGTACTTCACATGAACATTTTATTCTTGATGCAATTCATCGTATTCGTCCTGCACATTTGGAAAGAAGTTTGTTAATGGTTCCATTTGGTTATGTTCCAGAAATTATTAAATCTCTTACAAAATGTATTGAAGATCATTATCGAATTGAACTTTCAACAAGAATTTTGCTATTTTTATTCAAAATTCATCACAATTATATTTCGCGATCAATTAATCTCTTTCCATTAATTGATGATCTTCGTTTACGAATTCCTGCTGAAATTGAAGAAGTTCGTGATAAAATTAGTTTCAATTCTGCTGCTTTAAAATTATTGAAGCTTCAATTGGAAGATCGTGATAATGTCAAAATTTTTAAAGATGTTTCACAAATTAATGGAAAAGGAAAGAAATCCAAAAAGAAGCCTGGTGAACGAGCTGCACTTGTTCGAGCAAAAGTTTAGTTTGTTGTTGATTTATTTTTTTTGTTTTGTTAAATTTGTTGTTGTATTTTTATAAAAGTATTTAAGCATTGTGTTGAAAAACAAGTTTTAGAAATACAAATTTTTTAATAATCAAAAATTTCTGCTAAAACTTTTTTTAACTCCAATGTTTTTTAACGGAATTTTTAAAACACTTAAAAAAGCTTTAAAAATTTCAAAAAAAAAATTTTATTTTGAGCAGATTGTGCCACTAAAATTGTAATTACCGTATCCAAAAAAATGTCAAATTTTTTACTTTTTAGATACGGTAATTACAATATCTCCCAAATATAAAAATGTATATTTCATCAAAAAAATTGAAAAAATTTGATTTTGGTAATTTTTCAAATTTTTATAGTCACAGATTCGATTCCCTTATAGCTGCACAGATACAGTAACCGCAAGCGTTTTAAAAAGCTGTATAATGATAAGTTTAACAGAAATGTGATAATAAACATTTTACCATTAAATTTAATCACTTAAAAAAGTTGTGCAAAAAACTTAAATGAAACAAAAAATGTTTCAAAATTTTTATTGGTTCAAACAAGTTTTTTCTTTTTGCGTTTTGCCGTATATTTAAACTGTTTTGTTTGTGTTGTCCAAAATGCTCGGCTGATAATAATTGTCATTGAACAGCTTTTTAAAACTCTTGCGGTTACTGTATCTTTGTAGCTATAATGGAATCGAATCTATGACCATAAAATTTGAAAAATTACCAAAATCGAAAAAAAATATAAATTTAATAATTGATCTGAAGAAAATAAGTAAAAATTCGTAAACTTTCGATTTTAAAAATACCACGTTTTCTCTTATTACTGTGTTTTCTACAAATCTTTATTACTCTTTAGAATTCAAAAAATAAAAGTTTATTTTAAAACAATATTATCCTTTAAGAAATTTTCCATCACAAAAAATGCATTGATCAATAACAAATTCATACATTTTTGAAAGGCAATTTAAATATTTATGTTTTGAAACATAATTTGTTAAAATTCCAACATTTAATAAAATTGGAATCTAAAATTTTTATTATTTAAGGAAATTGTTTTTAAGGGAGCGGAAGGTTTGATACATTTTTTATTTTAAAGTTTTTTTCAAAATTGTATGAACCTGAAAATCAGGGTCTTTTTCTATTGTTCCTTTGCATGATTTTCAAGTTTATGCTATTTCAAAAAAATTGTTAGAAAGAAAAATACAAGGTTGATCCAAAAATTTTTTTTCGAATTTTTTCGAAAATTTATCCAACTTTAAACTTACAAATGCTGGAATTAAATGTCCATCAATATCAATTTCATGTTGAAATGAAAGTACAAGAATTGGAGAAATTACTGTCGGAATATCCTTTTCATCAAAATCTTCAATTTCATATTTATGCTTAAAAAAAACTTTTTATAAGTTCCAATATACAGTAATCCCTACTTCATTTTCAAAAAATTCAAATGTTTCATTGCCGGTTTTTGGAAAATCTAATAAAAGTTTGGATTGATTTTTAAATGATGTCTAAAAAGATTGGATTACAAAAAAAATTTAAAAAATGTAAAATCGAACAAATCTTTTAAGCGTTTCATTATTTTCAATTTCAGTTTCCCATTCTTCAATACTTTTTGAATCCCAAAAATATGGATCTCCAAGAATAATTGATCCAAATGCCAAAGGGCAAATATTTGCTAAAATTGTTTAAATTTAATTTTTTATGCCATGGGTGTAAACAGAAATTATGCAAATTTTAATCTTTATAGGGAGTGAGTGATCACTCGAGTAGGGTTGCCGTCCCCCCTCGTTTCCCCGATTTCCCCGCGGGGATCCCCGTTTTCCCCGTCCCCGAAAGATTTTTGATTTTCGGGGATCCCCGTCTCCGAAAGATTTTCATCCCCGAAAAAATTAAAGTTTCGATAATAAAGGAAAAATCACTAAAAAGTTATTTAATTAGTGCTCCTCTAATGATTACTGTACATAATAAACGACTTTTACCACCTTTGAATCTTTAAATTTGAAAATATCCAAATTTTTTCTTTCTCTCGTCCCTTAGAAAACAGGGTTCCCCGAACGGGGATCCCCGTTTTCCCCGTCCCCGAAGGATTCTTGATTTTCGGGGATCCCCGTTTCCCCGTCCCCGAAAATTTTTGCATTTCGGGGACGTCCCCGTCTCCGAATTTTTCGATTTACGGGGGGGGGGGGGGACGGCAACCCTACACTCGAGTGACCGATTTTTAATATTTTTCATTTTAGCATTTTTTTGACATGAACCTGAAAAGAACAATAAGACCTTGATTATCAGGTTCATGCCATTTCAAAAAAACATTAAAAAAATATATTAAATTAAATCCCTTTAAACTCCAATAATTAAATTTCATAATAAATGAGCAACTTTGAAAATTTTTTAGAACTCAAAATCCCTTCTTTAAAAAATCTTACCATTGCTCCCCCAATATTTCCTTAATTGCTTTGTTTGGTTTAATCCAGACAGGCAAATAACATATCTTGGCCCAATAAAAAGTGATGAAATATTTCCATAATTTCCATTTAAATAATTTAAAACTTTTACCAAAATTGGATCATTTTCAGATTTTGAAAAATCTCTAAAATTTATACATTTTGTTAAAAAAAATAATTTAACAAAAAAGAAAGAAACGAAACTCAACAGATAAATGTTGAAATTGATCCAAGCATCCACGGGTTGAAGATTTTTCAATAATTAATTCTCCAGGTGCAAATGTAATAGCGGCTTCAGTTTCTTCTAATCCAGGAGCTTTTAAGCCTGGAATTGTTGTATAATCAATTGGTGGGGGCTAAAAAAATATAAGTTTTAAGAAGTCTTTTTTTATTAAAAATTTTTTGGATGCGGATTACGGTAGCAAAAATAAAATTTGAATAATTAAAAGTTTGGTAGAGCTTTACTCTTTTTTGAAAAACGTGAAATTGTTTTTTCAAGCGCTTTTTAATTTTTTCCAAAATCATATTTTTTAAAATTTTTAATACAGTCAAAAGTCCAAATCGTCGAAATAATTTTTACGTCTGTATTTGAAAAATCGAAATTTCGATTTTGGTATTTTAGATTTTTCACAATTTCGATTCAACAAAACGACACTTTTTGAAGTCGCCATTTGTTTTGCATGTTGCGCGCATTTTTTATGCTCATGCGCTTGATCCAAAGTATCGACGAATATTGTATTTTGAAGTTGAAAAAAAAAGCAAAATTCAATTTTCTTAAAAATTATGCAAATGTTTCATTTTTCTCATTCACTCTATTTTAATCATTCAAAAAGGGATTTTTATTCATTCATTCAATTTATTCTTTACAAAACTTGAATCGAAAGCAATCAAACAATATTCAATCAATGATGTTATCACGTGAACCTCGACGTCGTTCAACTACAACAGCAGCAGCAACAACATCATCACAAACTCAAACAATTACTGAAGAACCACTTCAAAGACAACAGCAGCAATCAACTACAACAACAACACAACAACAACAACCTCAACAACTTGTTTTACATCTTCGTCCACAACAGCCTCCTCCGCCTCCACCTTCAGCTTTATCAAATCCTTCAGCATCTGGTGGAGCAGATGTAGAACGTCGAGTTACATTTACTCCTGAAACAATTGATAATGAACATCTTGGACGCTTAAAATCAAATTGTTGTTGCATTTATGTTCCACCAAGAAAATGGGATGATCCATCAACTTGGACACCAGATGAAGCAGAAACAGAACATTGCCGTGGACATACTTTACCACCACCACCTCCACCATCCGAAAAGAAACCAAATGATAATGATGATGATAAAAATAAAGAAAATAATAATGGACATGGACCTGGATGTTGTTGAAAAATCAAAATGATGAATGAAGAAAAAAAGAATATGTGTAAACAATTGTATGTTTTTTTCTTTTATATATGATATTTATATTGTATGTGATTAAATAGATTTAGTTAAATAAAGATATTCTTTAATTTTTTGTTGAAACTTTGGGGACTTTTTGGGTGTTCATGTGTTCAGAGCGCCGTAGTTAATGCAGACGACTAACGTCCAGCAATCCTAGTCGATTAATGTGAAGCCTTTGTTTTTGCCTTTTTTATAACTTTTGAAATAAAACAAAAATTTTTGTTTGAAAAAACTTTAAATGCAAAAATAACATTTATAGAAACACTTTTAATTTTTAGTTGAAAAACAAATGAAACAAGTTTTTAATTTGTTTGCTAAATTTTTTTGGAACAATGCCAAAAATTGTTTAACAACAAAAAAAGATTCATACCCTTTTAATTCGTTTCCAAATTTCATTAAAAATAATAAATCCAGTAAAATTTAATGCAAAATATATAATTACACGTTCCCATGCCATTTTTAACAAAAATCGATTACACTTTTCTATTATTTTCGGTTATCAGAAGACTTTTGTTTTTTTACGGCTGCTGTTGTTCCTTATCGTTCTCTCTTTTTCTTCTACTGCTGCTGTGGTTGTTGTTGTTTTTTTCAACAATTGTTTACAACAACTTTTGTGTAGAAAAAAATCAATTTAAAAAAAATTGTTTTGAACATTTCAAGATACTTTCGCAGACACAAAAAAAAGTTTATAAATAATTTATTTGTAATGGAAAAAAACAAGACCACATTAACCCTACTGTTATTTATTCATATTGATTATTAAGTTCAGAGATTTCCCATGATCCAATAACATTTTGTGGAGGTTCCATTTTAACGCCATCTTTTGTAATAGTTGAAAGATCATATTCATTATCCGCAGTACAATCACGATAAACATGTACTTCCATACATTTTTGAAGAAGTTTAAATGCATCATCTCGAGACATTTTATATTCGGTTGTACGAGCAAGAGTTTCCATATTTTGATGAAGTAACATTGCACCTAAACCTGTTGCAACATGTTTTGTAGAATATCCAACACCTCGAGGAGTTATAACACCAATAAATGGTACCAAATTATCATATGTTGGTTCAGGATGCATACCTAAAAAGAAAGATACTGTATTGCAACAACTATAGTAAAAAAAGTTTTACCTGCAACAATAATAGTATTCATGATTGGATTCATTTCAGAACGACGATAATACATTAAAGATGTTAAAAATGCATGTAAACCTTTGGGAGTAAGCTTTGCACCAATATCATAGCACTTAAGATCCAATTCTTTTCGTTCAATAACATTTTGAAGCCATTGAAAATCTGCATGATCACCACCAAATGCAACAATAACATTTTCATTAACACGATATTGTCGACCAATATGCTTGTATCGAGCTGTTTTACCATATGAACAAACTCGATCAGTTGCAATTGCAACACCATCCTTGTAAATAACGGCATACATTGAAGTACCAGTACATGTTGGATCCCTAAAAGATGGAGGAAAGGATTAAAATGTTCGTGTAGAAATAGAAATAACTTACAAAGTATGAGAAATAGGTTTATCAAAATTTTCCATGATTATAAATAAAAAAGAATCTGGAAATGAATAAATTTAACAGAAATGAAAGCAAAAAATTTGATGACAAAAAAAGTAAAGCAATTTTTTTAAAAAAGTAAAAAATGATAACAAAACACTTTGCCAAAAACGAAGTAAAATTTAAAAAAGTATGACATTTTGGTGACTTATAAAAAATTATATTATTTTTGTGTTATTTTTAATTTACTTTATTTAAAGTCCTTTAAAAATTGGAAAATGCTTCAGTTTTTACATTCGAATTCATCAAATCAGAGAGAATTAAGATACGCTCAACGACATTTTCACAAAGTTGTGGCACAAAAAGATAACTCTTTAAATTAGATGAAGCGAAAGAAAGGAGAGTCATTCCTATCTCCTGCAAGTATAACCCAAAAAAAGATTTGGGTCAAATTTTGGTTACAGGTAAAACAGTCTTAGAAAAAATTACTATACTATCTGTTTTATATTAAAATTTCTTACTGTAGTTACAGTATACCCCAGGTAAAAATGAGGTAATTTTTAAAAAATCCTCTATTGTTTTTGCAATTCGTTTGCTGTAACTACTGTAAGACATATTTTTGCACAACTAAATTTATTTATAGTCAATTATTAAAAACGCGCCAAAAAAAGGCGCCTTTTTAAAATATTTGTTAAATTTTAAAAATTATTAGTTAAATTAATGGGCCAGGCTAAACGCTGGACTGGACCGGCTGCTGGACTGGACTGATAAACCCTGGACCGTTAGGATAAACCCTGGACTACAGTATGAAAATAGTGAAAAATTTAAAAATTTTCATACATATAAAAATTCGAAAAAAATTTTTTTTTATTTTTTCACTATTTTCATACTGTAGTCCAGGGTTTATCCTAACGGTCCAGGGTTTATCAGTCCAGTCCAGCAGCCGGTCCAGTCCAGCGTTTAGCCAGGCCCTAAATTAATCAATGAAACACTTAAATGAACTCAAGTGTCTACCATTATGAGTTGGATATTGTAACGACCTGATGCTCACAAAATAATCCTTGTGTGCATACATAAACAATAATGAATGAATTGTCTTTTTTTCTGCGCACAGTGGTGGCATAATAAATATTTTGGAAGAAAAAAATAAATTAGTTTATTTTCTTCTCGTCCAGGTAAAAGGGTGTTCATTACTTACTTCACCACAAACCAAAAATATCGTAATATTTCACAAGATTTTTATTTTTTGATAGTAATTAAATTTTTAAAAAAATTCAGCCATGATGAATTCTTACCACAATATTGCCATTCAAGCTGATGTACTCGATCAACTTTCCCCGATTTATAAGGCTGCTATATTATCGATGATTAAAAGTTATAATGCCATTAATTATTGGGAGTTTGAGAAATATATTCTTTTAAAATTTGAAATCCTTCAAAATTTTGGTACAAAATTTGTTTTACTTTCTGAACACTGGCAAATATATGATACGTATGAACTTTCATTTAACATCAAATTTTTGTAAAAACATTTTTTTTTTCAGTTTGCTATACAATCTTCGTACATTTAATATCGAAATTCCACAATTGCAACGTCGAAAAATTTTGGGATTTTATTCGGAAATTTATAACGCCGATGAAAGATTAGTTTTGGGAGAAAAAAACGAAAAAATCTTACAAACAATTTATTTGAAAAAATGGCATAATATTTTATATTATTCTGAAAAATTATTTTGTATTCCGCATTTTAACTTAAATGATACGAAACATCAATAGAAAAAATTGTGGTAAGTTTAGTCAAATATATTTAACATTAATTTATTAAATTAATAAATTTTAGCAAAAGAAATTCCAAAAGAAATATTGCAAAAATATGAAAGAACAAAATTTCTTTATGAAAAATTTGTTTTCGATCACATTTCTGACGATGAATGGATACAATATTTAAATGAAATAAAAGATGAAGAAGTTATTATCGGACTTTTCGAGCATCGACTTGGTTGGAAAAAAGGATGTTTTAATAAAGATTTATGGAAATTATATATGAAATTCTTAAAGGATAAAAATCAAATTGTATGTTTTACAGTACTCTCAGACCCAAAAGGAAAATGGGCTGCGCGCAAGCTGCATCTCAAAAACGCCGCTGTTTTTGAAAAAAATAAGTCAAAAGAGCGGCTTTTTTGCTGCAGCTTGCGCGCATTCCAATTTCTTTTTTTCTTTGAATAGGGCTGCCGTGAATAAACTACAGTATACCAAAACTTATACACAAATTTTTAGGCATATTTAAATCTATATCGCCGATATACACGCTTTTATATTAAAGATAAACAAATGGTTGAAGAATATCGAAATGAAATTAATCGAATTTCTAAAATCTCTAAAATTCCAGTATCCGAATTTTGGATTGATACAATTTTATATGAATTTGATTTTGGTACCAAAGAAACTGCAAAGAAAATTTTTGGAAGAGCTTTGGCAACAATTTTACCAAATATTTGGCCAAATCAAAATTTGAATATTGAAATTCCACATTTTCCTGCACTTCTTACAGTATACCAAAACTATCTTGAAATTATCAGCAAATCTGATGCTTCTAAAAATTTTAAACCAATGCTATCAGATCCGTTAAAGGCACCAAAAAAATTACCAATTTTATGCTATTTTCCAAAAACTGAAATCCCAATTTTAAAAAGGACTCAAAACTTTTCAATTCCACGAAATTTAATTTTTTATATTACACAAAATACAAAATGCAATCATCAAATGTTAAAAAAATTTTATAATTGTTGCAAATATTTTTTTGCTATTCAATCAACACCACTTTGTTATCGGCTAGTTTTGGGATGGAAAAAGGCATCAAAATATATTGATGAATCACTTTTTCTTAATGATAAAGATTTGAATTTTATTGGTCTTGATAATCTTTATATTACATCTTCTCTCGATGTCATCACTTCTAAACCAAAAACTCTTTCAAATACAATCCCAAAATTTTATAAATGTGAAGCAAAATATGGAAGAATTGATAATCAAGAAATTAATGTTAATGAACTTGAATACTTATATTATTCACTTTTTCCAAATGGACATATTAACGCCATTAGTTCATATATCGTTCATGACGATGTAAAAGAAACATATTATATAAATGCATTAAAAATTTTGTTTCCAAATAAGTGATGATGAAATTTTTGATGTCAAAATTTTTGTAACAACTGAATTTTTTTTTGTTTTTGGTTTTATAAAATGTTTTTTTTAAAAGGGCAATTTCAAAATGTGTTGGCACACAAAAAAGCCTTAAATTTTATGGGCAGGTAAAAAAAAACAGCTTGCCGATAAAAAATGTTGATTAAAATAAATGTAAAAACTTGGAAATTCTGACCATTTTTTTTTTTAAGGAAATATTTTTTCTTTTCAAGAGTCACCCTGATCACGAATATCGATGGTTTGGAAAAACAAAGAAATATTTCGAAACCCTTCTTTTTTAAAAAATGGATCAAAAGGTCCGCCTTCTTTAAAATAAAAAGTCAAAAAATAATGAAATTTTGAAATTTTGATAATTTAAACTTTTTAAAATCGAAATTTCAATTTTACAAAATCTTGGGGGATTTTGTAAAATTGAAATATTTTTGACTTTAGACAGCTACGAAGGACTTAAACAATTTTTCAAAAAATATCCAAATTTTCAAAATCATTCAACTTTTATCATTGGTGAATCATGTGAGTCGTTTATGCAGATTTTTAAACAATAGGGTTCAACTAAAATGTCGAAATTTTGATATTTCAATATTTTGAAGTTTTTGAAATCAAATTGTTGATGATGATTTTAATTTTGGATGCTGGAATTTATGTCCCAACATTAACCACGAAAATAATTAAAAATCAAGAATCTTTTCCAATAAATCTTAAAGGAATTGCAATTGGAAATGGCATTTTAAATTACACACTTAATACAAAAACTCAACTCAAATTTTTATATGGCCATGGATTTATTGATGAAATTTCATATGAAAAATTTGAAAAAACTTGTTGCAATAATTGTATTGATACATGTAATATAAATAATTTATCAGATAATTGCATTGAAATGCTTATGATTGACGATTCTGTAAATCCATATAATATTTATGGGACATGTGATTCTGATAAAAAATCAAATTTACGTGAAATAATTTTTAATCGAAGTTTATTCATGATGACGAAATCGAAAAATGGAGTAAAGAGTGATATTCCATGTTTCAATGACACAGATATTACAACATATATGAATCAAAAAAATGTTCGAAAAGCTCTTCATATCCCTATTAAACTTCCAGAATGGAATATTTGCATTCATTTTAATTATCAAAAACAATATTTTGATATGACACCATTTTTCAAAAAAAATTATGCTGCAAAAATTCCAGTGTTATTGTATTATGGGGATACAGATTTAATGTGCAATTTTTTAATGGAACAAAAATTTTCTGCTAAACTTGGCTTTCCAATTATTGAACATGAAAAAGAATGGAAATTTAATGGACAAGTTGGAGGATTTAAAACTGTCTATGATGGCCTCACATTTATGGTGCAGGACATATGATGGCCTCACACACCACAATGGCGGGCTCCCGAAACTGCATATACCATTAAACAATTTATTTCAAATCAACCAATTTAACTTTTTCTGATATGTTTTTTTTATAGTTGCTATTAAAATTAAAAGTTTTTGAAATAAATGAATTCAAGCTAGTAAAACTTTTTTGATCTTTTTTGCACAATTAAAATTGAAGTAATATAAATTTGTTGAAAAAATGCATCGATTGATTTAAAAGCTTTTTTTGTACCAAACAAATTAAAAGATTTTAAAAAGCTTGAAAATGTTTGTCTGTCTTTAAAATATTTGTCGACAACGCAAACTCCAACAAGAAATTGTTTTGTTTGTTTCCTAAAAAATAAATAAAAAAATTTTTTGAAAATTCCGAAATAAGTAAATCAAAATATTATATTTTCGATTTTGGTTTGAAATAGTTATTTTCAAATTTCGAGAAGAAGAATATATCATTTGCCATTTATGTTTTATCTGTGTTATTATTTTTTTGTGCTTTTTTTTTAAATTATTTTATCTTTGTTTTGCATGAATGAAAAATATTTTAAAACTTCCAAAATGTTTTTTAAAATATATATAATCGTTTGTATTACAGTAGTTTCAAAAAGGACAAAGTTGCTAAACAAAGTTTTGAGTTTGACTTTTTTTCAGGGAATAAAAATATTGAATTTCTTTTCCAATAAAAAAATTTCGATAACTACAGTAAACAGTTTCTTTTCGCCCCAGATCCAAATTTTTTGTATTAAAATATTTATTAGAATTTGTTAAAACAAAACAGAATACAAAATACAAAAATAATATTAAACTTCACTTTGAGGTTCATCTTCATATTCCCCATTTTCAAATTCAGATTGTCCAGAAGGTTGATAAATCGGGAGAAGATCTTCTTCTTTCTGTATTTCGGATGTTTCCGAATCATATTCAGCTTTAATAAACGACAACAATTCATACAATGGTTCAACGGAAGGATCATATAAAACAAATGTATCATCTTCTTTTCGACGAGATTTTGGATCAAGATGATGTTTTAAAATTTCGACTGGAAATACTTCAAGAAATTTATGCAATGGACGATTTGTTCGAAGTGTTGAAATAATACCATTCGACCAATTTGAATCCTAAAAAAATAATTGACAATAACCTTTTCAAAAAAATTACAAAAATATACCATTTCTAAAGCATTAACGAATCCAACCAAAAGAGGATAAAGTTTTGCACGATAAAATTTCCAAAATATTTCCCACGAATCATTTGCAAGTGAACCCAAGAGGAATTTGATAAGAATAACAGATTTAAATCCAGCAGCAACAACAGCATCAGAAAGTTCATTATGATAAATTTTGTATAATCTTTCAAGCCCATCATTCGATACTGAAGGTGATGATGCCGATTCAGCTGCCCTAAAAAATTAAAAATTTGTAAATTTTAAATGATAAAAAACATACGTTTTCATACGAAATTTTGTGACATCCGGAACATTAAGATTTGATGATACTTTATTGATAAGAAAGGCAGCTTCATTAAAATGATGAAAATGTTCGGCAAAAGTTGCTAATGAATAAAGTATTCGATCAGAATGTTCATTGACATCTAAAAAGATAAATAATGAAGTAAAAAAATAAGACAAAAAGCAAAACTAACACAATAAATGACGAACTGTAACAAAATCAAATTCAAATTTTTCCAATTTGTGTCCCTCAGCTTTTGATTTTATTAAATAATAGGCAAAAGCTTCGACAGCTTGTGACTGAAAAATAAAATTTTCAAAAATTATATTTCGTAAAAAATTTCAAACTTACACATGGTTTAATTGTTAATGATTGTTGATAACTTTTCATAACATTGGTTACATTTGAATCATTTTGTAATTGAGATAACATTGCACGACCACACCAATGTTCAATTTGTAATGGTTCCAAAATATGAGCGGTATTAAAAGCTTGAGTAGCATTTTCAATATTGTCCATTTTAAGGCATAAAAGTCCAATAAGAGAAAGTGCAGGTGGATTATTTTTATTGAGTTGAAGTGATCGTAAAAAGCAATGTAGAGCATGTTTAAGGTTCCATTCACCAATACAAAATGTAAGTCCAAGATTTAAATACAATATTGATCGAATATCAGATTTTAAAGCAGGTAAAAGAATTGCTTTACGGAATAAACGACGAGCACTAAAATTTCATTACCGTAATCATGCAGAAAAAATTTTTAAAAAACATACATTATAGCCAATTTTTGAGAGCCATTTTCAGTTGCATAAGCTAATAATCGAATACCTGCTTCATTAAGAGCTCCAACATTTTGTTCAACAGATACAAGATTCAATATAATTGCCACTTCAGCATTTAAAATTTCATCTTTTTTGGTAATACAACATTTTTCAGCAAATTCACGAATTCCAAGAAGGAAAGCATCAACAATGTCATTATTGTATTTTCGAAGAAGAGTTAATGCACCAGCAATAGAAAATGCCAAAGCACGAGAAGAACACCATTCAGTGATTGGCATTGCACCAACAAGTCTAAACATTAGTGATAATTGTTGTAATTGCTTAACACCAGGAATTAATTGTGCAGCAGACAATGAGAAAGATTCCAAGAAAAGGATGTGAGAATGTTTAAGTATTTCAGGTGATGAAGATTTAATTGAACGAAGCTTTTGAAGTGTTGCAAAAACTTCATCAAATTTATAAAGATTTTTTTGTGCCAAAGCTAACTAAAAAATCAATTAAAATTTGACTCAAAAAATATAAACAAAATATACCTGAAGTAAAAAACTTGGATTATCAGGTTCCAAAGACACCGCAGATTCAAAAGCATACATTGTTGATCGTGCTTGACCTCGATGAAAGTTAACAAATCCAACATAGGCCCATATATCCGCAGCACTTTTTCTAACTTCTTCATCAACGTCATCCGGTAAAGCATGAATAACACGTCGTAATTTATTAATGGCTTCTTCAAATCTACCACTTTGCACTTCCAAAATTGTTACATGTTTAACTGCCCACATTGAATATGGTTTTAAAGCAATGTAATTATTTAAATTTTGGATTCTTTCTTTAATTGGAGTTTTCTAAAAAATTACTGTAATACAAAAGTTATAAAGAATTCAAACATACAAGAGTAGCACAAATATTATCTTGAAGTTCTCTGAAGGCTCTATTTGCAGGATTTACAAGAACGGCATGATCAATCAACTGTTTTGCAGAATCAAATTCTTCCAAAGCAACATAAAATTCAGCCATTGCAGCAAGAATATCAGCAACAAATGGATTTTTTGAATATAAATCACGTAAATCATTTTCAGCTTGATCAAAATCTTCATCAACCATCCATTTTAATTTTGCCAAAATTAATTGACTTCTCCATTGATTTTTGTCAGAAGAAATTTCTAAACATTGTTCGGCAGCTTTCTTTGAATTTGAATAATTTTTGACAACAAAATTTAATTCAGCCAAAAGTCCATATTTTGTTGCAGAATCCAATTTTGAATTATTTATTTCATTTTCATCACAAATACCGAGTAAAATTTTAATACGCAATTTTATTTCAACAGCTTTCTCTTCGTCTTTGACTGCAGAATTTTCAGTAAGTCGCAAAATTTGTTTTAATTCAGCTTCATCAGCATAATTTTCAAATACAGCTTCAAGTTCAAGTATTTTAAAAATATTTTCATCTGGAAATACAGTTGATCGATAAAGTTTAATAAGCATTGCAAATTGTCGAGTTGCAAAAAATGTATAAAATGCAAGCCCAGAAAGTGGCCATGTACGATATTCATCTGGTGAAAGCTTTTTTAAGCAATCATATGCATTTGCTACTTTATTTGAAAATAAATGAGTTAACCATTCAGTTGTTGGCTTCTTTTGTGGAATAAAATCTGGTACTTCAACAGCATTTGCGAAAGGAGAAGAAAGTTGTCCATCTTTAATAAGCTGATATACAATTTTTTCATATACATTTTTCATAATATTTGGATCAATACAACCAAATCGAATTGCATGTTCAAAAGCAAATTGATCGAATTCAAATTCATTGAGAAATAAAAGAGTGCCATAAAGATGGTGTTTTTGAGAAAGTTCATCTTTAACAACGAGAAATGCAGTTCGAGCCTAAAAAGATCTTATAAATTTGTTACAGTAAGCACATGGTGTCAAAATTTCTCTAGAAAGACAAAATATTCCAAAACCAACACGACATCAAAAACGTTGGAGGAGAAATCCATAAAAAAAGGACATTCATGGATTTCCCAAGGAGTTCATGCCTGTGTCTCGCTTTGCTGAGACCCCCTCACAACAAATAAAAAAAGCCGTTACCATTTCTTGAGAAATTTTTTTATCCAAAATAGAAGCAACCACAATCTGGCCGCAAATCTCAACATTCTTTATAGCTTCAGAATAATCATCCATTTGACGAAATTCATTAATAAGACCCAAGCGAATCATTGTTGACCATTTAACCTTTTTCAAATTTGCTCTTCTTGCATCTGATATTCTAGAAAACAACAATAGTCTAAGATTGAAAAAAAAAACTTTTTAAAAGTAACATACTTTTCATCAGCAATAACTTTATCAATAATGGAAAGATTATCTTTTGTAATTTGTTGAGGGAATTTCTCATACACAGAACATTCAGCTTTATTAATTTCAGGGTTCTTTGGATCTGCTTCTTTTACCTTTTGAAGATAGAGTAAAGCTGAACTAAGTTTTCCATTTTCTGTTGCACATCTCAATCCACAAAGAAATATCAAAGTATTGGCGTTTCCAGCCTTTTCTATTGCCTAAAAATTCATAATTTACAAGGAAAGTTTAAACTTCAAAACTTACAATTACTTTTTGTTCTGCTTCATCATATTTACCAGCTTTGATTAATAAGCCAATATCTTTTAAAGAATCTTTTAAAGACATTACAGTAACGTTGTTGACAAAAAAAAGAAGGGATTTCTCGAATTAAAAAAAAGTGGAACAAAATAAATGAAATTTAGAAAAAAATTTATCTTTTTTCAATGTTTAAAACGGGCATTTTCATTGGTGAACATAATGCCAAAGCTGCTTTCTTCAAAAAATGCTTAGAAAATTTTCTTTTTTTAAAAAGTCTGTGTTAAATTTTTTGTGTGATGCATATTCCCCAACGGCAGAATATGAATCAGAACCTCCACTTCGAAAAACATTTAATGCAGATCATCCATTTTTATATTTTGTTGTTACAAGTAAAGTAACTTTGAGAAATAAAAATAACAGAAAATGAAATTTTCTGTTTTAACATGTGTTTATAAAATTAAAATTTTATAAACACATGTGAAACTAATTCAAACAAAATAATATTTTATCTTAATTATCTATGTTATGATAATTACTGTACATATTTCCTAAAATGCAAAAACTACAGTATGCCAAAACAAATTTCTTGTCGCTACAGCAATCTTTGAAATGTTAAACAACTAAAAATTTATTTCAACAAATATTAACATAAATATATTTCAAATATTACGACATTTTTAATTACTGCTAGAAAATCGTTGTGGTGGATGTATTATATTTGGTCGAGATCTTGTATTTCCTAAAAACAAATATTATAGAAATTAGCCTTTAAAAATTTTTTACGTTTTCGCCTTTTCATTTTTTTTGTTGAACATGAACCTTTTGTTGAAGCTTCCATTGAAACATTTGTATCATCGGCGGTTATAGTTCGGCCCGTCGCCGTTTTTAAAGAATCTTTATTACGTTTTGGTGGAGGTTGTTTAATACCAGACAATTGTTCAAATTTTTTAACAATCTAAAAAAACGATATTAGAAAATATTTATTAAATTAATATATATATATAAAAATCCTTACATCACTCATTGTATATCGATCTTCAGCTTTATTAAAAATATGTTGAGTAACCAATTCTTTAATTTCTGTTGGAGTTGTTGCAGGAAATTCAAGTCGTGTACCATTTAAAACCTACAAAAAAAAGCAAATTTTTAAAAACTAAAATAAAAAAATTAACCATTGTTTTAACTTCAGATGTTTTTTTGCCTTCAAATGGTTCCACTCCATTACTAAAAATATAAATAAATAAATGTTTAAAAAGATAAGATTAAAACAAACTTGTAAATTTCCCATATTAAAACACCAAAACTATAAACATCACTTGATTTTGTAAATGTGAAATTTTGTAGAGTCTCAGGTGCAATCCATTTAATTGGAACTTTTTGTGTTGTTGTCATTTTAAATGATTCACCTTCTCTTGAAAGACCAAAATCTGAGATTTTAACATTTTTATTTCGATCATATAAACAATTTCTTGATGCAATATCTGAAAAAACAATAAACAAAACACTGGTAACAAAGCAAATAAATATCGTACCTCGATGTATGCAAGAACGTGAATGAAGATATTCTAATCCCCATGCAGCAGATGAAGCCATATGATTAAGTCTTTCAGAATCTGTGATTTTTGTAGAATTTGATTTTAAATATTCCAATAGTGATCCACCTCTTACCAATTCCATTACTATAAAATTAATATAACATTAACCTTAATATAAAAAAACCTCTCTTGTACCAATCATAATTGGATCATCATCTAATGCAACACCATAAATTCGAACAACATTTGGATGTACATAATTTCTCATTATTCTTGCTTCTCTCATTATTTCTTTAATTCCTTCTTTTGTAACAACCGTAGTTCGAGCAGATTTTACAGCAATATCAATTGTATGATTTTTACGTTTCATTTTTCCACGATATACTTCCCCATAAACTCCTGCTCCCAAACGTTTTGTTAGCTCAATATCAGAATGTCGCAATTCCCATTTTTGTCGCCCAATTGGTGTTACAAGAATTGTATTTCCAATTGTTGGAGAAATTGGTTTACCATTTTTCAAAAAATGATCCACCAAATTTTGTATTAAATCAAATCGCGGAGATTCTTCAACTAAAAAGAAATGTAATGTTTAAAAGTGTTTTAAAACTATCCAAACCTTGATATTTTCCCATTTGTTTTCGTACAACAATATGTCTTAACTAAAAAAATTTTTATGTTTACAAAAAAGCTATTTTAATGTTTACAAAAACTTACTCCAATTTGTTGATCTGCATCTTTATTAACCATTAAAGAAATGATAATTTGTCGTTCGGCATCACTTGAACGTGGTTGACTAACACGAACCAAAAAATCTCCATTATTTTTAAGTAAAAATTGTACATCTTCCTAAAAAGCATTGTTAAAAATAATTAACAACCATTTAATAAAAATTCACATACCCTTGGAAGAAGACCATGATAATAGGATTCATTTAATAAAGTTGGTGATGTTGTTGTTACACTTCCAATTGGGGTTGTTGTACATGGAGATGCGGCAGTTGTTGTTGGAGTTCCAACAATTATTGTTGTTACAGTTGTTGTTGGATCTCCAGTAGTAGTAGTTGTCGTATTTTGGGTTACTGTTGTTGCAGGATCTTCTCGAGTAAAGGCTGCTTCAGGTGTATCTTTTTCATCCATCTTCTTTCTTCTTTTTTTTGGTAGTGTCAAAGATTAAAATTTTCAAAGACGACAAAGAAATTTCAAAACTGTGAAAATAAAGTTCATTATTTACAACAAAAATTTCTTTAAAATTTCAATAAATAAAAAATTGCAAAATTTTATTTTTACGAAAGTTTTAAAAGATACTGTAAAAAACAAAATTTAAATGTCAAATAGTTTATTTTACAATTAAAAACATAATTTTACCAGTAATTATTACACCAGGAAAAGTTCATATTTATATCAACAATAACATAAATATGAACTTTTCCATCAATATTTTTTTCATTTTTTGCTGGTTTTTTTATACTTCAGAAGCTTGAAAAAACGATGCATTTATGGATTCAATAGAATTTAAAAGTTCGATCCAAGGTCCTGCAAAAATTGATCACATCCTTCACATAGCATCATTTAAGGTATTTTACATTGGGTGAAACATGTTTCAAAAAATGAGATTAATTTCCGATAAACCCACAAGAATGTGACGCATATTCCCCAACAGCCGAATATGAATCGCAACCTCCTCTTCAAAAAAATTTTGTTGCAGATCATCCATTTTTGTATTTTCTTGTTACTAGTAAAGTTACTTTGAGACATGCAGAAATACATCCCTTGAACTTTTATTTATTGGAACTTTTTGTTAAATAATTTACTTTAAAAAATATCGTACATATAAAAATATGTTAAACTATTTCTTGTTTCAAAAACAAAGAATTTTATTGAAAAGACTTTTCATGTATATCTAAACAAAAAAAATAATATCAAAAAAGGCACCAAAAAATTTTAAACACCGAAAGAAAAATAAATGCACCGAAGATACTGTAACCAAAAAAACCCAACACACAATATTTCAAAATATATGCAAATGAATAATAATTACAAATTATTTGGATTAGATATTTTTGATCGAATTTCTTGTACAACATTCATCATTGGAGACATTGGTGTTGTTGTTGTGGAAGATGTTGTGGGAGATGGCCGATCTCTTGAAATGCTATTTGCTGAATGATAAATATCCGAAAATGGTGGTAATCCAAATTCACTTCTATAAAAATTTGGAAACCTTTTTTCAACTAATTTTTATTTAAACTTACTGTGAAGGATTATTTGGTCGAAATAGTGGACTATCAGGATTATGTGCACGATATTCAGCTTCAAGGGATTCCTTAAATGGATTAGTTGGATGTAAATTTTGTAAAAAATTATTATTTATGTTAGGTGTTGTTGTTGTTGTTGGAGCAGGTGTTAGTTGTGGATTAGTATTAATAACTGGAGGAGGCATTGAAGGTAGAAAAGAATAATTAATAGAAGATTCAGAAGCTGCAGTGGCTGTTGGAGATAAAACCGAAGAAGCTGGAATTTCATGTAGTGGAGCTTGAGCTGGTTGTGCTGCTGCAGCTGTTGAAGTTAAAAGTGTTGAAGTTGCGGGCGACATTGAACGAACTGAATAAGCTAAATCAAAGTGTTAGTAAAAAGAAAGTTAAAAAAACGAAAAATATTAGTCAACAAAAGAAACAAAACACACCAGACGATATTGTATTTGTCAGAACTGGAGTTGTTGGAGTACAGACTTCTGTGTATGATGGTAAAGGTGGAAGATTAATTGTTGATGGAGACATTGTTGGAGATAGAGGAAAATGTGTTGCTGGAATACTTGGTGGTCCAAGGTCATCAGGGAGGGTGAATCGACGGGGTTGAAGAGATGATGGTGGAGAAGCTGCTGCTGCTGATTGATGGTGTTGTGCCTAATAAAGAAAAAACAACCACTATCAATTGCAACCAAAAAAAACGTAAAAATAGCAAACAAAATATCGTACAACAATCAAAATTCTACTAAATCGAAACATTTTTGTAAAACGGGGTGGACGTGTTTTTGATACAATGTTAATTTTAAAGTTTTTTGAGAAGTGGCATTTTTTCTGATGTTCTTTTGCCTGATTTTCAAGTTCATGTCATTTAGAAAAAAAAAGTTAAAATGAAAAATTTATCCAACAATCCACCCCCTTTTATTCCAAAATTTCGATTTCGTAGAACTTTTCCCATAAAACTATGACTAGAAACTTACAAGTTCATTTCTTGTCCTTTCATCCAATGATCCAGATGAAGCTAATCCACGCATCCGACGTAAATATTTTTCATGCATTTCTCTTGCAAGCCTTTCATCTTCTTCATATGCAACTTGTGGAATTACAGGTATCGCCTCATATCTCTCTGTCATTCGTCTTGCAATTTCTTGATCCAATAATGCTTGCTCTTGCTTCAATCGAAGCTCTTCAGCTTCAAGATCTTGTTGAAGCTTTTTTGCAATTGCTTCATCTCGAGCTGCAATTTCTCGGCATTCAGCTAATCGCTTTTCAAGGGCATACTTTTTTTCAAGCTCTTGTTCTTCTTTTGATTTTCTTGTATCTACACCCATTACTTGCCGCTCTGATCGATTTCTGTTATAGTGATGATTAAATTCTTCTTCTTGCAATCTGATTGCAAGATTATGATCTTCAAATTGTCGCAGCCGGGATGCAACTACAAAAATGGAATTGATTGGGGACACAATTAGCAAATTTTAAACAATGTTTAAACTTCTCGAAACTATAGCTACAGTAACCAAAAAATGGCTCACCATCTTTAACAGATTCTCGATCAATATCACTTTGTCGTCGCTGCATTATATATTTACCAGCTTAAATCCCCAAACATTAAATTTCAAAAAACAAAAAATTATTCAAGTATTTAAAAAGTCGTCACCTTCGACTGAAAATAAAATCCCAAACAAAAAAAATTTGTTATTTCATTTGCTTTATTTCTACCTATATCTTATTTTTACTCTTAAAAATCCTACAAATTGTAAAACCCTAATATAAATAAACAAAAAAAAACAATATATATCTCTCAAAAGTTATTACAAATACAATAAAAAGAAAAGAACAAAGCTTATACTCGCATTTAAGCACCCCTATTTTAAAACCTCAATGAAAGAAAAAGACAAGATTCTCAATCAACTCAAGTAAATAAAAATAAATTAATGTATAACAAAAAAGAAATATTCTCAAAGACTCATTTTAAAACTCGTAAAAAAGCATGCAAATGACAAAAAAAATTATATGTTTTTTAGATTCTCACCTATATATTTTTGTACAAGAACAAATATCCGTAACCGAAAAAAAAGAGATATTTGACTTAAGAAAAAAAGCTTAGACTAAAAAAATAAAAGACAGTATAAAAAAATGTTTGACCATTTCATTCATGTATAAAATTTGCAAAGATCACGAAGAGCTGATACAGCTTCACTTTGTTGAGATGCTCTAAAAATGGATACAATATTTTACAAAATTACAAAAAAAAAACTTACGAAATTGTTCTTGCATGATATGTTTCCAATTGTGCAGGAGTTGCACCAAGTCGATGTTCATTTTGTAATCTATTAATACCATTTCGAAGCCAATTTGAAAATTTTTCTGGATATACTCGATTCAATTCAAATAGAACTTCACCAATATCTTTTCGTAATGGATGTGAAACAAAGAATAGTGCACCAGAAAGGCAATACCAAACAAGTTCTTCACCACGTTGTGTAAAAAGTAATTCAACAGCATCTAATGCAGGATATTGTCCACCAGCTTGTTTTGCCATTCGAACAGATTCAATTGTTTCAGTAAAAAATTTTGTAACAGATCGATGAGCTTCTGAATGATCAACTTCTAAAGCATGAATTGCACATTGAAATAATTCTCTTGAAAAATCAATTGAAAAGAATGCTGCAGGAGATTTTTGTACAAAACGAATTGCAAGTCGAAATAAATCATCTACCGTATCAGGATTATCTCGAAGACCATTTGGTTTTGCAAAAAGTTGAAAAGATCGTCGTGCAATTACCCCACCCATTTCAAGAAGATATGGTAGCACAGAATCAAATACTGCATATTCATCAACAATTACAGATGCAAGATATAAAAAGCATGAATGTGGATGTGCATCATATACTTTTACAATCTAAAAAAAACATATTAGAAAATTAAGCTAGATAAGATAAAGAACCAACCAATGAAGCCAAACTATTAACAAATCGAACAGATTGCATTCCCATTGAACGAATTAAATATCTTGAACATCGGCATGAATGTTCAACAATTCTTGAACTATCTTGATATGATTCAACAGTAAGTGAAATAGCTTTCCATAAATTTCCACCCAAATCAAGCCAAGGGACCTGTAATTCTGGAACAGTTTCCAACATTGCAGGAGTACCATTATGTCGAGCATGTTCAACTTGAAAAGCTTTTTGTGCATTCCATGGTTTCAGCGTTTTAAAAACGGATGTAATTCTATCCAACCAAATTAACGGATCAGATTTTGCTTTCTTCCATGCATCTGGAATTTCTTCATTGAATGGAATCGTTTGACCATTTTGATGCGCATTTGATAGCTAAAATAAAATATATAAAACTTTAATTAAAAATCTACAAAGTTAAAAATGAAAGATATTTGTTCCCAACTCATTACACTTTCTACATAAAACCCCTTCAAATTTCAGCTGACTGACGCCTCTCTTTTATTTCTGTCACCTCGGACAAAACAAATAAAGGTATCATCAAACAAATTTTAAAGATTTCTTTAAAATGAAATCAATTTGTCATGACTCATTTCTCTCTTCCCAAAAAATGCTAGAGTAAAAGTTCACATTTCATTTTTTAATTCCCCTATCAAAAAACATTACAGCTGTGATTCATTCATTTTTCCGCACAATTTTTACAATAAAAAAAAACAAACCTCATTTAAATTTCGAACTGAATCAGCACACAATATTTCAAGTTGTTGAACAATATCTGCAGCAGGTAAATCATTTAATAATGCAGCACAAGCTAAAAAAATCAAAAAAGAAATTATTATAAAATCTCGATGATCACAAGTTTTTTCCCTCCTCCCCCTCTTCGGATGTTTTCCAAAACAAGTGTACACTCAAGCAAAAAAAGCTTTCAACAACAACAGCTCTGCAACCAGTTAGCCAGCTGGTTATAAAGCTGTTGCTGCAATTTAATTGAGGGTTCTTCTTTTGGTCAGTTTCAATACATTCAAAAACGTCAGGTGCTTTTTTATACCGATAATAACAGCCGAAAAAAACGTCTTATCAAAAGTTTTTAAAGATAAAAAAGGTGCAGAAGTTTCTTTTCAATAATTATCGTAAAGTTGATGTTCCAAAAAAATTGAGAAGTGACTATAGTTTTTCCGATTGTACCAAAAATCTTTGCGTAAAAAAGAGGGTCATTTGATCGAAAACGTCTTCTTGAGTTTGCATCAATGACAGTACAAAAAATTGACATCAAAAAAAGCAGAAAAGTAAACTTTAAGATTTTGCATCTTTTTTGAAAAGGTTTTAGAAACGTCACTTTTTAAAAACCAGAATTTGACACTTTTCTTTTGACAAACATTGAAAAAACTTAAAAAATGTTTTTAAACCAATCCCTTCCCTCTCCTATAAAACACTTACATCGAATAATTGCTTGGGCAGCTTGTTCCATTCGTGGTCCATAATTATGTGCTTTTTCCATTGAACGTAAAAATGACATTAATGCAGGAAAATATTCTCGTAAAAACATGTAATGAATTTTACAAATTGCATCAATTGATTCTGCAGTAGTTTTTATCAGCTCTTCATGTTCACATAAGCTTAGCAACCATCTAAATGAATGATCTAAAAAATGTTTTTAAATTAATACCGTAACTCTGCAAGTTTAAAAACAAACTCAATAATTCAATTCTATCTTCAAACCATTCAGGAAAAGATCCCATAAATTCTGCACCAGTATTTAAAAGAGCAACATGTGAATTTAATGGAAGTGAAAAAATAATATGTAAAAAATCTGGTAGTGCTTCTTCTTGGGTATTTGTTACATTATTCACAACTGCAGAAACAATAAACAATGCAGATTCTAATTCGGACCACGTTATTGATGGATTATCTTGAATAAGTTTTAAAATCTAAAAAATGAAGCTGTTTAAAAATATCCAAAATGCTATTAAAACATACTCTTTTCAAAAGTGCAATCGTTCCCATAATAAATGAAACATCTTTAATGGAATCTGATGCAGCATTTCTGAATTGGCTAAAATCATCTTTTTCATCAAGAACACCATCTTGATCAACATCAATTTGACAATGTCGATGTAATGCCAAAATATATTGCTCAATATACGGTCTAAAAAATACAGTACACGGTTTTCTCTCAAATCATACATATCTAAAGTAATCTTCTTACCTAAAACTATCCATTAATGCAGCATAATTTGTATCTTCTGTAACTTGAAATATAAATTCTGATAGCCGATACCATATATTAAAAGTTAATTCCACCAACTAAAACAAAGTTATTGCAAAATAAAAATAAGATATAATAAAAACTTACAGCATAATCGTGATAATTTACGATCATTAAAACCAATTCAATCGTTCTTAAATCTGATAATGGCCCACCAGTATGATTAACAATTTCTTCCAAGAAAGATTCTGCCAATTCAATATAAACACGTGAAAGAGATGCAAGTTTATCAAAATCTTCTGCAGCCATAAGTGATTGAAATGTTTGTGCAGTTCCGAAAATTCCTTGTTGTAGCGTTATCGCAAGTTGATAATGATTTCGCGTATCTTCTGCTAAACATGCCGCAGATGAAATAGCTTCACAATTTGCTTGAAAAATATCTGTTTCAACACTTGTTTGATTCTAGAAAAAAACATACAGTAAGCAAAAAGGTGAATAAAAAATTTACCAAAAGTTGGAGCATGTTTTGTAACAATGGTGAAGAAGCAAATCCTTCAGTTTTATTTTGTGGATTATTTACCCATACATTAATACATTGTAAAACTTTTTTTGCCATTGCAGTATTACTTGAATCAATATTTAATATTTGAGTCTAAAACAGTGAAATTATAGCGATTACAGAGAAGATAAAACATACAAGAAGATCAACAACAGTATTAAAATTTCCAGCTAATTCTGCTTGTACAGCTTCACGTCGATTTGCACCTAATCGCAAATCTCGGCCTTGCAATTCTTCTGGAAATACTGTTAACAGCGATAACATAATATTAATAGATCCTTCAGAACTTGATGCAAATCTAAAATACCATAATTTAGCATCTTTAAAATACTCCAAATAAACTTACAAATTAACAATATGTACAATAAAACCAATCCATTCAGGAACTTGTAAATATAAATCAGCTAAAGCTAGCGAAAGCTGTGTTACAACCGTACCATAATGTTTAGGATCAAGAGGTTCAAGCCTTTTTAAATGTTGAATTAAAGCATCTCTCAAAGAATCATAATTATTTTGTGGTAGCTCATTAAAATCCATTAAAATTTTTCTTCTCATTGTTTGTGCAGCAAATACTGTTGCAGAATAATTTCGATTATCACTTATTAGCTTATCACATGTTGACCAAGCATGTATCTAAAAACGATGTGTGTGTACTACAAAAATATACGGTAGTAGTAATTAACTTACAGATCTTTGAAATTCTAATAACCATTTATCTGCAGCATATCGTTGATCGGTATTTTGTCCACTAAGACAATCAAAAGCTTGATAAACATTATCAATATTATCCATTCGAAGTGTGTGTAAGCCCAAAACCAGTACTATAAAACTATCAATGCTAATACACTTAAAATGTTTTTATTAAAGTAGCTATCAGTAAAAAAACTGCTATGTGGAAAAAAAAAACAACATGTAAATTTGATATTTTATTATTAAATCTTTTCAAAACAAAAAAACAAATATATAAAAAAACAAATGTGCCTAAATTCCTGAAAATAAATCTTGTCTTGCTTCAAATAATGTTCGAGAAAGTGGAATTTCAGGACTAAAACCACCAGCCATTTTATCCTTTGATGGTATAATAGCATAATTAAGATATCCCAGACTTTTCATTTCATCATATGTTGGAAGTTGTGGACCAGAAACATATAAACGAGGTAAAACATGAATATACGGTGCTCCAGCAGATGCAATTGCACCAAATGTAACTTTTTCTTGACGAGTTGCTAAAAGATAAGGATTAAGAATGTCAAAAGTGTGATAGAAAGTTACCCATTTTTTGAAGCTTCTTTTGCTTTTCTGCATCACGAGCAAGAATTTCTTGTTCTATTTGCTGTTTACGACGTTTATCAACAATAACTTCTGCAGGTAAGCCACCAGTTTTAAGTTCTTCAAGAACTTCTTTATTAACTTCATCAGCAGTTTTTTTCTTTTGTTGAGCATTCTAAAACACAATTGATTTATACAATATTTTCTGTTAAAGAAAAAAAAAACAAACTTCATTTTGTAATTCAGCATTTACTCGTTTATGGGCTTCAGCTTCTTCCTCTAACATCTTTTTAATCCATAAATCATCTTCAGATAATTTTTTACGATTTCTTTCAATTGCATCTGCATATTCTCGCTTAAATCGTGTAATTTCTGCTTCAGTTTCTTCGACATTTATTCCATCAACAAGATTGCAAACATAATGTTCAAACTTTTCCAAGTAATCATTATATGCTCGAAGAGTTGGAAATTCATCTTCTTTAAGACAAAAAACCTATAAAAACACACATTCAATAATAAAATTCTAGTGTTAATAAAAAAACTTACTTTAGACAAACGTTTACGATAAAAAAGTTCTCGTTCAATGATTGGATTATCATATTTTTGTTCCCAAAAATCATTCTTTTTCAGCGGTTTATTACAGATTGGACATGGACCAGAATTTCTTGCAAAAATATTTTCAACACAATTTTTACAAATTGGATGTCCACATTCATTTATCATCATTGTTAAAGAGCGATTGCTATTCTCTGTTGTTTTACATTTTGGACATTGACGAGCTGCTGTTCGACCCATAATTAAACAAAATCTAGTATCAGGAAATTTAGGCAAAAAAATAAACTATATGGAGAGAATAATATAATACACCGGGGATAAATATATAACTTTTTAAACTTGTGAAG
The DNA here is from genome assembly GCA_963922195.1 of Panagrolaimus sp. PS1159. Taxonomy (NCBI): domain Eukaryota; kingdom Metazoa; phylum Nematoda; class Chromadorea; order Rhabditida; family Panagrolaimidae; genus Panagrolaimus; species Panagrolaimus sp. PS1159. The sequence continues at coordinate 3,019,354 of CAWUHW010000006.1, forward strand.
GTGAAGGTTCTTCAATAATAAGTCGACTATGTGGATAAGATTTGCTAATAGTAGTTTGTCGTTGAATTGTTTTAAGATTAGCTTTTGCTTCCTGCAAAAAATTTTTGCATAAATTTCATCAAAAAACAAAGAGATTACCTCAAATAATTTGGCCAACTGTTCTTGATCTTTTACAGATCGATTAAATTCAAAATAATCACGAACACGACGACGTGCAAAAAGTCGAAAATTGTATTGTGGAAACTGAAAAAGAAAGGGATTAATATGATGAAAGGCATATAAAGTAATGTAAAATGCTTACTTCGTTAGAAGCTCGAAGAAGATCTTTATAAATCTTTACCCAAGCAGCTCTGGAAACACCCGACATCAAATTAATACACTGCTATCAAAGGTTTATGCTAAAAGATTTTATTAAAAGTATAAAGTAATAAGTTTATTTTTAATAAAAAAAAGTTTAAATTTAATGCAAAAGTTTCTTTAACACTTTTTTTAAAAAATGCGCACAACGAAGCACAACAAAAAAATCTTAACACGAAAGCCTGCAGCTCGTTGTTAAAAAAAATGTCAGAGCCTACGGTTTTTTTGGTTGCTTTTTTTCCGCCTTTTCTCAAAAACTTTCTATGTTTATTGAATTTTTTTACTTTTTTGCCGTTGATTTATCATTTATCATTATTTTTATCTTTTTAACACTTACAGCAACCTTTTCAACATCTCTAACATCGTTTTTAGCTCATGTTTTACTCGTTGTTCGTTAAAACTGTTCAAAATATTATTTTTTTTGCTCCAACAACAACATTATTTGCTATTTTTCCTTTTATTTTCTTATAGATATCTATTACCCTATCTTTGCCTACAGCTTCTTTTTGCTTTTCTACAACTTCTTATAACTTTTATTAAACATTTCGTGCTCGATTTATTTGTGTTTTTACATATTTTATCCTCTTTGAATGCATTTTTATTTATGTATCTCTTTTTCAGGTACTACACCAAAACATGGCTGATCTTACTCGCTCCTTCCACAAGCAGGAAAATGTTTTTCTCAATTCAAAGGCCCGAACACTTGGTTTAATCAAGAAGGGTAAAAAAGATCGTTATTACAAAAATGTTGGTCTTGGATTTAAAACTCCTCGTGAAGTATGTTCTTTTTGTATCCCTTTTTGTCTTATTTACTATTATTTATATTATTTTCAGGCTATTGAAGGTACTTATATTGATAAGAAATGCCCTTTCACTGGCAATGTATCCATCCGTGGTCGTATTCTTACTGGCGTTGTAACAAAAACGAAAATGCAACGAACAATTGTTATTCGTCGTGATTATCTTCATTTCGTACCAAAATATCGTCGTTATGAAAAACGTCATAAGAACATGTCTGTTCATCTCTCACCTGCATTCAGTGATGTTGTTGTTGGTGATGTTGTTATTGTTGGAGAATGCCGACCACTCAGTAAAACTGTTCGATTCAATGTATTGAAAGTTATTAAAGCTACTGGAGCAAACAAAGCTTTTGATAAATTCTAAATATTCTTCGTTCTGCCTATGTTTTTGTTGTAAACGGAATTCTTTTTTTTCGTTTGCTATATTTTTTTTTATCTGTCGTTGTTGTTGTTACAGAATAAAATAATTCTTTAATAATATTTTATTAAGTGTATTAAAAAAAGTCACGAAAAAGGGATATGAGTAAACAAGTTTTTTTTCTTGTTATCCAATGTGAGTTTAGAAAGGAAATGGGATCAAGTGTATGAAGGTTCGTGAGGTTGAATGTTAGCATAGTTTTAGTTTTGATATTTGGAGTACTTTATAAGTTTTAAAATTTTGATCGAAAAAAATGAAATAATGCAACACCCCCGTTTTCTTTTTTATGTTTGAAATATTTGCATCAAAATTTGGATCGAGACAGAAAAAAAAGAGTTTGAGTGTGATACTTCCGGTATTTAACACAAATTTTTGCAAAGTGCTTGAAAGATATTATTTCTTTTCTCATTTGTGTTCCATTAAATTTTGAAAAGGATGATCTCTTTTTTTTCGGTGTTCACATTTTTGAATAAAATACAATTTTGCTGTTTATACATTCCCGTTAGTTTTTGTTGTATCTTTTTCCGTTTATGCTATTTCTCACATATTTTTGTCTGTCTATTGTTGTCCTTGGCCCGATAAAATACTAAAAAACTTTTTTAACCATCAAAAAAATCCAATAATATTGTTTTATAATAAATTTTTAATAATCGTTTTTCCCAAAAACATTTTTCAATTTCTGTCATTTCCGGAGATAGCCTTGTACAGACATTTTTTTTTCTTGGCATCGTTTTTTGATTGGCCTACTTTTTTTTTATAAAAACATAAAATTTGATTTTTTTTTTAAAATGGCAAAAAAAAAACTTTTTTCTTCGGCACATGGATTTATTTATCCTTGTCCTTTTGACCCGCTTTTTTAAGAAATGGAGGCCAAATTTATGTTACGCATGGCAAAATTTCTCGTGAACAAAAAACACAAAAGTTAAATCATTCAAGAATAAAAAAGTGGCACATTTGATTTTTTTATATTTTAATTTATTTGCAAGTTTAAAACTATTTTTTTTGCATCTTTTTTGGGTCCCGAAAAATTCATTGTAAAGAGGAGGAAGAAGAGCAAACGTGAAAGGCGATCCTTTTCGATGGCCGCCGATTTTGCGTCTCCTTTTTTTTCGTTGCCATTGAACAAGCAAAAACTATTGTTATTTATTTTCCTTTTTTTTTCTTGCAAGATTCACCTTTTCCTTTTGTAACAAGAAAGACTCAAGTCAAGGATTTCTTTACATGCGTTCTCTCTCTGCTTTAACACAGGCAGGAGCAGCAGCAGCAAATGAGGGTCAAGGTAAAAGCACAAGGAAAGGCAAAAAGTAAGACATTTATGGATGCATTCTTTTTTTTTGCACGTTGTCCATTTTTGTACATCTTCATTTTTTTGATCTTTTTAATAAAAAAAATAAAAATGCCAACATCCGGTCAGGTGGTTGGCTGCATTTATCCTTGACTTCAGAAATGACAAAAATTGTTTTTTTTGATGAAAGAAATGAAAGATGTCCAAAAAGAAAGTACCATAAAAAAGAAAGAAGATGAGTACATTAAAGTGAACATTAATCAGAAGCGGGGAATTTTGATGAAGACGATGATGAAATGATGGGATAATTTTAGGGTTTATAAAAGGTGGAGAAAAACTGGATTACCGATGAAAGAGATGTTGGAATGGATTACGGTAGCGGCGTTGAAATAGTGATTTGAAACAATACATTATCAAAAATTTTTTTAGCAATTAGTCAATTTCATTTTTAATTTTTAACTTTCTTTTTTCGAAAATGGCATGAACATGACAGGATCTTTTTCTATTGTTCTTTTGCCTGATTTTCAAGTTTATGCCATTTTGAAAAAACTATTAAAAATAAAAAATGTATAAAAGCGTTCGGTTCTTTTAATTTCGAAAAATTAAATTGCATTTAATTTTTTTGATAAGCGATAACACAAAAAATTGCCAGCCTGATAAATCATATCCAAAAAGCTGTGAAAAATGTAATTATCCCCTTTAAACTTTTCCCAAAATAACTCCAATTTCCCATATTTAACTTTTTATTCTTCCCCACCAATTTAGACATTACCCTTTTCTCAAAATAGAAAAAAAAGAAACCCGAACAAAACAATAAACAACTTTTTTTTGTCTGCAACAAAAAAATATATAAACCATCTGGAAATTAAAAAAAAAAACAGTGCCACAAAAAACCTGTCTTTTTTTGCATTGTTATTATCTCTGTGTCTTCTGTAATTTTATTCAACCTTTACTTTTTACCTTTCAAAAATATTTTGTGCAAATTTTCTCATATCAAAAAAAAAACTACTGCTGTCGACATCTTTATTTCATCACCTTTCACATTCAACACCTTTAAGAAAAAAACAACTTCCGGTAATTTTTTTTTGTAAAAAAAATGCCCGGGAAAATTTTTAAATCAGAATTTTTGATCATTTTTTTGGCCTTGGAATAATAATTTTTTTAACCATATTTTAATTTATTACGAGAAAAAAAGTAATGAGAGATTCGCTTGATTTAAGAAAGAAAATGGAATAAATATTGTTGCAAAAAAAGAAAGGCAAACACTTTTTCAAATACACAGGCAGCAGCAGCCTTGGCATAAATTAATCAAGCGAAACCGTTCCAATACGTTCCATGCTTTCCTTACTTTTTATATTAATTTTTTATAGGTATCTTTGAAAATTTTTGAAAAATAATTGAAAAAACAGTTTTTTTGGTTTAAAAGAATTTAAATTTATGATGGGAAAATTATTAAAAATTTGCAACAAAAAAAAATTACTGTTGTTTCACGAAAAAAGAATTTTCGTGGTAAGAATTTTAGGATAGTAACACAAATTTTGAAATTTGTTAAATTTATTGTTACTATCATTTTTATAAAAGTTAAAAAAATTGAAAATTTCGAAATTATTTTTTGCAAAAATTCGATAATTAAAGATTCTGATTATTTCAAAACCAATTTTAGCAACATTCAAAATTCACCGATCAAAAAACATTTTTTCTTCTTTAATCTGATACCCTCTTATTATCATCCGATCTCAAAAAAAAGAAATTGCGCCAACTTCAAAGCCTTTAAAAAGGATCCTATTAAAAAAATTACTTTGCCGCATTCATTTTAATTTTTTATTTTTGCGATCCATGATCTCGTCTCCTCTTTTTTTGCCGTCCACTTTCATACATCTCCAATTACTTGAAAAAAATTTTTATGTCCATGTTCAAAAAAAAAACACAATGGATAAACCTCAGTTTTTTTGCCGATCCTCTTTTTTTATGCCAAAAATAATTTATTCACCTTTGCAAAGGTATTTCTTTGCCGCTCATTGAATGGTTCCCGAAAATTTTTTCACGGCTTCCGTTTTTTTGTCTGAACAGAAATGACAGTTGACAGGAGCTTGCTTGCCTCCCGAGACTCTCGACCCCGTTTGCCCTCATTAAAAAACAACAATTCTTTTCAATTTTAGCGCAGGTCTTTTTTTTGGCACAAAAAAATCAGCAATAATTATTTTGAATGAAAAAAAAGCATTTCAATTCATTGGCATTTTTGTGTTCAGTCACCTGCGTTTTTTTTTGGCATTAAATCAAGTCATTTCTCAATTGGCTATTGTAAAAAAATTTGAATATCTTCATTGAAAAAAAAAGTAGCTATAGAAAATCCATTGTTTTTTGAAGACAAAAAATGGCAATAGTCATTAGTTTCGAAAAAAGCTATTTTTTTGGTCATTTTTATGTGAGAGTATTTTCGAGGATGGTCACTTTTAGGGTTATCCTTAATTTTAAAAAGTCATGTATTTTTTTAGTTTTTTAAAAAAATTATTTTTTTTATATAAAATATTATTTAAAAACTTTTTTAAGTATTTTAAAAATATTTTATTATTATTTTAAAATAGGTTTTTTTTGGTTTTTACAATAAATTTTAACATTCCATTTTTCTGTTAACTTTTTTCTTCAAATTCGCTATCATTTTTTTCCATAAAAAATTTATAAGTAATTATCAAGACCAAAAAAAATTTCATTGAATTAACAGCCAAAAAAATCCACACAATTTCACTCTTTTCTGCTTTTTTTTCATTCAACATTCAACTTTTTGACCTTATTTCCTTTCTTTGAATAAAAAAAAAAGCTCATGGCCAAGAGATTCTTCTTTTTTCTTCGTCTTCTTTGATGATGTTGACAATAAATATTCGTAATAATAATTTTCTTTTCTCTATTTTCATTTTCACGTTAAAAGAAGTGTGAAAGTCAATGTCTTTTTTTTCGTTTTCGATGGAAAAAAGCGAAAAAAAAATTTTTGCGATTTTTTTAAAAGCTTTGAAATTAGCTATATTCCAGAAAAATGGTTAAAACTTAATTAAATTTTATTAAAATTTTCATTATTTTTAAATTTAGTGTAACTGTTTTTAAATAAAAATTGATAGTAATACTTTTTGTGAACTTTAAACTCAAAAAGAATTACTATCAAACAGCCCCGTATTCAGGGGGGGGGGGGGACTTGGGGCCCGTGCCTCCCTCGAAATTCATGAATTTCCTTTTATGTTTCGCCGCTTGCGGCAAAAAATCAAAGGGGTGCCCCCCCAAAATGGTGGTGCACCCCTGAAAAAAATTCCTGGATACGGCACTGCTATCAAAAAATTACTTTTTAATTTTTTAAAATTTTTTAAAATTTTTATAAATTTTTGTGTTTTAGTTTTATTAGTTTTAAAAAAAGAAGAAACCCTTTTTTGCAAATATTTTTCAACTTTTAACGAAAAAAAGAGTTTTAAACCATTTCATTGTAAAATGTAAATTGAAAGAATTATAATATTATTATTATTTTCCTTGTTTTCTTTCTTTTTCTTTTTCAAGTTTTATTAGTGTCCCCATCTAAAAAGAAGGGATCACTCTTGACCATCGGCTTTTTTTTGTTTTGCTCTTTTTTTCATTCAATTCAATTTTCTTTTGAATCTTCCTTTCTTTTTCCTTCTCTCCGAAAAATACTTGTAAATAAATATATCTATGAAAATTTGCATGTTCGTTCAAGCAAAGCAGCAATATTCTTCTTCTTTTTTAGACCTCAAGAAAATCAACAAAAGGAATGGAAGGAAGAAGAATAAAAACGGTGTCCCCTAAATAAAAAATTTTATGCATGATATTATAGTTTTTCAAAAGCATAAAAAAATCATGTCCCGTGTTCCACATTTCCTTAAACTTATGTTCCATATACATTTCATTTTCCCCCAAAAACTTCTTCCCACAAAAATGAAGCTCCACCTTTTTTTGATCAAAAAATTCAAATTTTTTTAACAATACTTTTTTTGGATCAAAAATAGCCCTACTTTTTTTTTCCAATGTCCCACCTTTTTTTCTTTTTTTGGATGCCAAAAAAATTTTTTTTGCCACCGAAAAAAGGTGGAGTTTTTTTTGGGAAAAAATAAGGAGGGAAGGAAAAATTAAGGGACGAGCTTCTTTCTTTTTTTTTTCTTCTGAAGGTCAAAAAAGTATAAGAAAAATATTTTGTAACATAAAGGAAATGAATTGGAAATAAGAAAAAAAAGGGGGTAGGGATTTTTCTTAGACAACTTTTTTTTGCCCTTTAAAAATTTTTTGACTCCCGTTTTTTTGAAATCTTAAAAATTATTATTTTATAATTTTTTAGATTCTGTATTTTTAATAAATTCAGAATCAGAATCATTTTTATGATTTTGGATGTGGTGAAAGGTTTTGTGAAAGGGATTCTGAAATAAATTATTTGTTGTTTTAGCCGCCTCCTTGTCCTAGTGGTTAGTGCTGAGGAATGTCGACCGGAAGGATCCCGGTTCGACTCCCCCTCGGACGTGCTGTTGATGAAAACCCGGAAGATCCCGGGTTGGATTCCTCAGCAGTTATTGGGGCGGTGGGGCTGGGTGCTCGGTGGATCCGAGGTTAAAATGAATTCCATGGGTGGAACCCAGGTTAAAACAAATTCCAGCCGTCAGCACCAAGACGTAAAAAGTGGATGCTCGGTGGATCCGAGGTTAAAACGAATTCCAACCCTTCGAACACTCTATAAAATAATCATATGAAGGCTTTCTTGTAAACCAGCACTGTGTTAACACACTTTAATGTGCACCACAAAAACCACCCTCAAAAATTCGGCTAGTGTTCGGGCTAGCAGCAGTCCAAAAAAAAAAAAAAAAAAAATAAATTATTTGTTGGAAAACAATAGAAAAGGAGATTTGAATGATTGAATTGAATATAACTTTCGTAACGATTATTTATAGTAAACTACTTTTCTGATTTAATTTTATGCTTTAAAAAATTTGTAAAGTTTAAGTTTAAAATTTAAGTTATTTTTGGTTGATTTTACCCCACTGTACATACAAAAATTTTTGTTAAAAATTGGTGCAATTTCTTTTTTTTTGGGATTGGATGATAATAAGAGGGTATCAGATTAAAGAAGAAAAAAATGTTTTTTGATCGGCGAATTTTGATTGTTTCTAAAATGGTCTTTATATATCGTGATTTGACAAAAAATAATTTCGATATTTGAATTTTTTTGACTTCTATAAAAACGATAGTAACAATAAATTTAAAAAAAAATTTTTGTTACTAACCTAAAATTCTTACCACGAAAATTCTTTTTTCGTGAAACTACAGTAAGAAGTTTTTAATTTTTTCAGTTAATAAATTTGTGAATCTCCTGGTTTAAAGGAAACTGACGGTTTGATTTATTTTCTTTTTTAACGTTTTGTTTCAAAATTGTATGAACCTGACAATCAGGATCTTTTTCTATTATTCTTTTGCCTGATTTTCAGGTTCATGCAATTTAAAAAAAACAATAAAAATAAAAAATATATAAAACCTTCCGCTTCCTTTAATTATTATTTTTAATATTTTTAACAATAAATTTGTAACAATTTTGTAAATTTTTTTCGTGATTGTTTAATTCACCGCAATACCAAAATTTTTTTAATATAAAACATTTTCAGCTTTCATTTTTCCATTTTTTCGGGCTTTCTTCTTTTACAGTAAAAATTAAAAAAAAAATTATGTCTCAACAAACAAGGATATCAACAATTTTAACATTTATTATTATATTTATGAATTTATATCAGAGAACATCCGGACAACTACCTCCTGGGCCACAATTTGATAATGAAATTCAAGGTTAGTTTATTACTGTTATTTTCGTAATAAAACAAAAATGATAGTAACACATGGTAAAAAAAGAAAATGAAATTTTTGATTACTATCGATTTCGTGTTGAAACAAAAAATTTTGTGTTATGTCGATTTTTTAAATTACAGCTTTTGAGGGAAAAAATGATAGCAGCAGAAAAATTGAAAAATACACAATTTTTGAATTACTATCGATTTCGTGTCAGGACATAGCTCTTTTATGTTTGATCAAAAATTTTTTCCGATGGCTAACAACTAAAATTGCAACCCTAATAGATAGAAAAAACGATTTTTTTTGCACACACTTTTATTATTCCTTTTCTAATAAGATTAAAGTCAAAGTTCGATGATACATTTCACAAAAAAAACTTTTCATTCTCAAAAATTTTGAAAAAACAAAATTTTTGTAACATTTGTCCATACTTTTTTTTGACTCAGACGGTTAAAAGCCGTTCCATCAACAAAAAAGATGTCCTTCAAAAAAAAACAAAATTTTTTTCGGCCAATTTACTCGAAAAAAAAAGTTACGCTGCGGTTCATTGAAAAAAACTTTTTTTAACTTCTTTCTTCTTTTTTTTGGCGCGATAAACGTCTTCCATGTTTTTTCCTTGTATTATTATATATTTTGCCACAAAAAAGAAGATGATTGTTTTCAAATATGAAAAACGTTGACCACCAAAAAAATGTGTTTTTTGAATGAAAAAGAATTAACGCGGCTGCAGCAGCAGCAAATATGTGGACCGTTTATAACAAAGCTTTTTTTTTGAAAAGTAAGAAAAAACAAGTCAAGGACAATAAACTTTAATTGGTATATTTGTAAATGTTTTTGGTAAAAATGGAGGTATTTAAAATAAAAAGTTTTTTTTTGTAGTGTTGATAGTAATCCAAAGAAATATAGGTTTTGGCGCTCATATCGGATTACTATCTTTTTTCGTTGTTAGACCATAAAAATTTAGGTTAAACATTTTTATGAATGTATTTTGCCTAAAAATAGCCAATATGCTTGAAAATAAAAGTTAGTTAAATTTAAAAAAAAGATAGTAATAAAAAAATGTAAAATATCGTTAAATTTTAAAAAAGATATTAATCAAAAATGTAAAATATCGTTAAAAACTGATTACTATCATTTTTTTCTTGCAACGAAAATTTGTAAAACATGTTTATTTTTGACCTAAAATAATCTCTTTTGCCTTTTAATAATATAAATAAAATTCCAGGAAAGCCTGAAATTGAATGCGGTTTGGATTCAATTATTTTTAAAGTTGATACAATGAAAGGCACTCCCGCTTCAATCTATGTTAAAGGAAATATGGATAATGAAGAATGTGTATTTCGAAATGCAGGAAATGCATCAATTCCATTGCACAAATGTAATATGCGAAAAAAGCGTGAAATAAATCCAAATGGAATTGCATATGCTTTTACTGTTGTTGTACAACTTCATCCTGTAAGTTGTTTTTAAAGGAAGGAGGTCTACAGGGTGTCCCAACATAATGACCGGCTTTGTTTTTGCTGTCATATTTTTATTTCTTAAGATATTCAAAAACGGACTTCACAACTAAACTCAACATGCTTTAGGAATTTTTTTAATCTCATAAAAATTTACAAAAAAAATTTGGGATTTTAACATTGAAAAAAATTCAGATTTTGATAGTAACATTTTAATTTTAAAAAAATTTTTCAAAGTTGCTATCACTTTTTTTTATTGGAGCGGTTTTTCAAAAAACCGCTCCAATAACTGACGGTGATTTGTGATAGTAACGAAAAAAAACGATAGCAAAAATTTTCAGTTGCTATCATTGGTGAAAAATTTGCATATCAGATATCCGAAAAAATTTCACACCATAAAAAATTCCATGATTTATCGAACACAATTGTAAAGTCTGTTTTTGAATATCTTAAGAAATAAATAACAAAACCGGCAATTGCGTTGGGACACCCTGTATTTAAAAAAGTTTTTTTATAAATGAACTTGAAAATCAGGGCATTCATTAGAGCAGGTTTTTCCTATACTTTAACATTTAAAAAAATCTGCTCTAATGAGTGCCGTGATTTTCAGGTCCACTTATAAAAAAAATGTTGAAATCGAAATTTTCGTTTAAAGAAAAAATTCGAAAAAAATAGTTTAAATTGAAATTTCAAGTTTAAAGACAAAATTTTTATTTAATTAATCTTTTTTTCAGCTTTTCATAACCAAAGTTGATCGAGCTTATAATGTTAATTGCTTTTATATGGAAATTGAAAAGCAGCATAGTGTTGAAATTGGTGTATCAGATATTTCTCCAACAATGCTCACACAAACTTCACAATTACCAAAATGTGAATATTCAATTCATAAAGATTCTCCACATGGGGCATTAGCAAAATTTGCAAAAGTTGGTGATACACTTTATCATGTATGGGAATGTCCATCAGCGCTATATTCAATGCTTTTACATTCATGTGATGCAACAGATGGTTCTGGGACCACACAAATGGTTGTTGATGAACATGGTTGTTCAACAGATTTTTGGTTATTCCCACAAATTACATATAATGATGATTTAACGGTTGTAATGGTTGAATCACAAGCTTTTAATTTTCCTGATAAATCTTCAATGACTTTTAATTGCCAAATTAAACTTTGCTTTAAACATGATGATTGTAGTGAAATTACGGTAAGGCGGGGATTTTTGCGTTAAGAAAATTTTTTGGTTAAGCTTCTTTGAAATAAATTATTTCTTTTTAGCTTAATAGATTTTTTTTTCATTTTAACGTTTTTTTTTCGAAATGGCATAAACCTGAAAATCAGGCAAAAAAATAGTAGAAAATGACCATGATCGTCAGATTCATACATTTTTTTAAACAACGTTAAAATGAAATGAAATTTTCGTGATAAAACAAAATGATAGTAACACAGAAGTTGAAAAAAACGAAATTTTCGATTACTATCGATTTCTGTTAAGACTTTAACAATATTTTTTTAGAAACCATAAAGTCACTTAAAATTATGAGATTCTTTGGTTAATTTTCAAAATTTATTTTTTTTAAAGGGAGCGGACAATTTAAAGTAGTTTATAAAAATATTACTGTAATTTTTAAAGATGATGACATACAGTATCATTTTTGAAAACTGTATTTTTTAATATTTGAAACCCCTTAAACAACAATTTTCAGCCTCCAAAATGTGGTGCAAATAAAAGCATTAATAAAGTTGCTGGAAATAGTATTGATGAAGATCTTGAAACTGAACAACTTATTCCAACTTCTGCATCTGCTACATCTCCATCATCAACTACCACTGTTCATCTTTCAAAGTCAAAAGCAACTGTATCTATGCCAGAAAGTTTCCCACGACCAAGTGTTCTTCCACTTCATGATAATACTGATACACCATTTGAGGGATCCGGAGAATTAGAATCTGAAGAGATTATTCAAACACCTTCAACTTCTACAACAGATGTCACAACTGCAACAACGACTCAAACAATACAAATCCTTAAAAAAGGAAGTAAATCTGCATCTGCATCTGCAAAAGTTGTAAATCGCCTTCAACGACATTCTCCACCAAAGCCGTCATCCCTTGTCAATTTTGATATTCAATCTCCTGAACTTACAATTATGGATGATTATCTTGATCCAAATGTTCAATCCCTTTCTCCAACTTCTGCATCCCAACAAATCTTTAATGCTGATAGCAGTGAAGGATTTCCAAAATTCAATGATAAAATTTGTGTTCCAATGTTTGGCTTTTATGGTGTTATCCTTTTTATCCTTTTCTTTTCAATAGTTGCAACAGTTTTTCTTATAAAATCAAGAAAAACTTTGGTACATAAATTTTATTAGTTTTTTTTCTCAGTGCGAAAATTTCGAAATTTACTGTTTCGCAAAATTTTAAAAACTTTCGCTTTAAGGAAAACATTTTGTTTTGTGTTTTCCAATGAAATGATGCTCACACTTTTTATCACTTTTATTTTTGTTTTTTAATTAATTTTTTTATTGTATCTTGCCCACCGAAGGAGAAACGCGTCAACTTTCTTTTTATTTACATATTAATTTCTTTTTTGTTGCCTTGAATGTTTGGGTTAATAATTTTAATGTTTAAATGTTAAAATAAAAATTTAAAAATAATATTATTTTTTAAAGCAAAAATCCAACAGCTTTTATTACACATAAAAGACGTCAAGCTAGTACACAAAAAATGATGTCATAATTTCAAAAAATTGAATTTTGCGTTTTTGCTTAATTTAAAAATTGTTAAAATTCATTAAAAAATTTTAATTATAAAACAAAAATCTATAACAAAAAAAATAATGCCAATTACGAATATAAAAATGACAAAACATTAAGTAAATGCAAAAACAAATAAAGTTTCAGCAAAACAAAAATTAATCATTTTTTAATCTTTGTAACATATAGCTTTCAAAGTTCTTGGTGATCTTCGAACAGGTGATTGTGAATCATTTCCAGAGCTTTGTAAACGATGAAATATATCAATTGTTGATGGAGTTTTAATTGTTATTGTTGAATTTCGAGAATTTGTTGGAGTTTTGAAAGATGATGATGTTGATAATTGTTGAGGTTTTGCAATTTTTGGTGTTGCTTCTGCTGCTGCTTGAGCTGTTTGTCGACGCTTTTTTGGTGGTGATGATGATTGTTGAGGGTTTACACAACTTCCAGTTCTTTTAGTAACAGGAATTTCAACAATTTTTGGTGTTGAAGTTGTTGTCTAAAAATAACAATAATTAGTTACATACAGTAATCCCAAAAAGCTTACATTTTGTCCGACTTTTCGTAAATCTTTAAATCTTGAAGTTGCAACAATTCTTCGAGTTCGTTGAATTGTTTCTTGAATTGTAAATTGTGGTGGTTCAGATTGTACAGAATCAAATGATTCATTCACAAATTCTTTTGGTTTTCTTGTTTCAACATTTAAACTTTGTCGATGATTATATGGTCGTTTACGAGATTTCTTTTTTGTTTCACGAACAAGTCGATTCCATGTTTCAATTGGTTCTTCTCCATCATCTTCATATCCGGATGGCGCATTATCATCATAAAGTCCAGGACCAAGAGATTCTTTCCATTCTCGTAAAATCTTTTTTGTTGATTTTCTCATCTTTTTATAATCTGTTTTTGTGTATTCACGTAATCGAAGGCCATTTGGTGGAGGATTTTCAATTGAATGTTCAATAAGATCAGAATTTGCAAATTCTTCAATTGTTTCATAATCCTAAAAAAAATACAAAGTTAATCTGTATTAATTACCGTAATCCAAGCTACCTTTTCATCATCATCAACACAAAATTGATCCAAATGATATTTTGTATAAAATGATCGCAATAATCCATTTTCATCATTATTATCCAAAATTGATGCAATTTGATTGAAAGATGATTGTTCTATAAAATAATTTTTTTAATAAAAATTGCTGTAGATTTTTGAAAATTTACCAGTAAATGAATTACTTCCATTATCATTTAAAGGTTGGAATGGACGACGACGAGATGACGAAGTTGATATTTGACTTATTTCAGGACCATTATAACCTAAAATAGATAGTTTACAGTAACTATATTTGCGTAAAATTGTCTAAAACTTACGTTTAGATGGTGCAGGACTTTTTGATTCAAACATAACAATTTCTCTTGGTGGTGGTTGTTGTCGACTTGACGATGGACGTGGTACAGGTTGTGGTGGTGGAAGAGCTAACTGTCTTGAATTTGAATAAGATTGTTGTGGTCGTTGAGAAGATAAATTTGAACGAGACGATGGAATATCCTGGGATCGTGAAGATGAACGAGATGGTGGAATATTTTGTGGTCGATAATTTGAATGAACTGGAGGTGGCATTTGTCGTTGTGGACGCGGATTTGAACGTGATGGTTGAAGCATTTGTTGTTGCGGACGTAGATTTGAATTTAAATGTTGCTGTTCAGAATGATGCCGATAAAAAGATGGAGGAGGCATTCGTTGTTGCTGTTGATTTGAATATGGTCGTGATGGATGTGGTTGTTCACGATAAGATTGTGTTGGATGTGGAGGTTTTGAAGATGATAGACGTGAAGATTGTGGTCGATCAGGTGGTGGAAGCATAAGCTGTCGAGATGAACGTGGTTGAGATTCAAATTTAGTAGGTTGAAAAGGTCTTGTAGATGTTAAATGTGATGATTGAGATCGTACACCTGCAGCTGAGCGCGATGGTGGTAGTAGCATTTGCTGTCGAGAATTAGATTGAGATGAATGTGGAAGATTCTGTTGCCGAGAAGTTGGACGTGAATGATTAAATTGTTGTAAAGAAGACGGTGGAAGATTTTGTTGCCGAGAAGTTGGACGTGATGAATGAGGTTGCTGTTGTTGATAGCCTTTTGATGATGATGATGGAAGAGTTTCACGAGAAAAATTTCGTAAAGAATCTTGTGAAAATTGATCAACATTTTGTGAAGGTGGTAACATAGAATCCAATGCATTTCGTTCACATATTAAATCAATAGCATCTAAAAATGTATATGATTTAAAGTGATAAATCTAAAAACATAAACTTACCATATCCATGAAAAGTTTCCAAATGATAAATAAAGTTAACATTTTCCGCATATTTTTTTGTTTGAATTTGCTTTGGCTTTTCTCGCATTAAATCACTAAATTCATTCCGCTTTTGATTATAAAATGGTCGAGCCAAACGAAATTTCTTAGCATTTCTTCGAAGAAATCCTTTTGGTACTGTACTTTCAGAAAATGAAACTGCTTCCTTCCAAGCTGGAATAAAATGATCAAAATTATCACGAAAATCCACAATCTTTTCAATCACTTCTTCCAACTTCTTTCCACGAGCTTTGTATTCAGGGCATCGTTGTGCAGCTTTTCCATCTTTCATAAAACAATTGCATCGTTTACGAGATTTCCAGTTTATTGAAGCATTAAAAATAGCATATTTAAAAATAAACTTTTTTCCTTTTGTTCCAGGTTCAGACATTGGATTTTGTTGGAGAGATAAAGATGATGTCTATAAAATTGATCAATTAAAGAAGGAATAATTGTTGTAAAAAATTGATTAAAAAATGGTGCACAAAGAAATTTAAATAATCAGCAATTTTTATAATCTCAAAACGGCGGGAAATTTTTGCTACAGCAAAAAAAGAAAAATCTTTGGTGAAATGTGAGCGAAAAGTTTTTTAGTATTATAGTTCAATGCATTAAACTATTTATAGTTAATAATAATAAATAAATCCATGGATGCAATATTTCCTCTGCTTTCTTTTTTTTGAAAAAAACCTACAGATGAACCTAAATTAGGTAGAATTCCACGTTGTTGCATTTGAGGTGGTAAAAGATGTGGTCGAACAAATTGAATTGGAGGATAATCACGATTAATATTTACAACAGGAGGACCAGTAATTGGAATACGAAGTGATGAAGTAGGTTGATCAGAACCAAGTAGTCTTTGACTTGCTCTAAATTTTGCTACTTCTGGTTCATTTACTTTTTCTTCTTCTTGCTGTCTCGGGAATTCAAATGGATTCTAAAAGAATAATGATAAAAAAGCTTTGATAACTGACTATATTACTTGAATCATTAAACGAAGTTTATCAATATTAATTTTAATCTTTTTTAATTCAACATTTTCACCATTAAGTAGACCACGTTCAACAATTTCTTTTGAATTTTCATATGCACTATTATGAAGTGAAAGGGTGCTGCTGTTAGCATCTAATAAGCCATCTTTTTTCCATTTCTTTTTAGCGTCTTCCTCACCTTTATCATTAAGAGTTAAATTCTGTAGGCATAAATCAATTGATTTATTCCATGCTTCTGATTTTCTCTTTTCGTAATATTTATTAGATACTTTATAATTTTATAATTAAAAGGCTGCTGCTGTCTCACAAAAACTTTTAGAATTTCATAAGCTATTAAAGTTTGTTTAAATTAAAACCGACAATTTCGGCGTAATTAAAATACAAATATTTCTGCTATTAACTCTATTGTAATTTAAGCATAAAATTTGTGTTCTTGAGAGACTGCAGTAAATTTATTTATACCATAATATTTATCATTTTTTGGATTGCTAGGATATTGAACAGAAATTAAAATTGGGCAAATTTGATTTTGATTCAAATTAAGATTCGAATATTGATTACTTTTATCAGTATGTGAAATATTATTTGTAATACTTTGATGTTTGTTCTTTAAAAAATCATCCTTTGTTGTCATCTAAAAATGTATTTTATTTAGTCTAACTATTTTATTCTTTTTCAAACAAATCATGTTTTAAAAAAAAACGACATAAAAAAAGTTAAATATCAGTGTTTTTTTCTGCAGCTGGGAACAACGCTCAAAAAATTTATTTTCACAAAAAAAACTTTTGTAATGTAATCGATTTCAACTACAAATTTTCAAATGTTCCCTGTGTGCTAAAATAAGAATGATGCAATATAGATGTTCAATATTTTTTAAAAATATTATTCTGAATGTTATTGTTTTTTATTAAAACATTTTTTAATTAAAATTTTTATGAAAAAATATTACCAAAGTTTTTTGTAAGAAAGAGTTTATAGGATTTAATAAAAAAAATTTTAATAAAAATTAATCAAGCACAGCTTGAATTTTAAAAAAAAATTGAGATAAAAAACAATACTATCGTATGCCAGTATTTGTAAATAGCCCGTAAATGAACACATTGTTAAAAAAAGAGAGAAATCCTAACAAAAAAAGCCTATAAAAAGCTACACCCTGAAATGCAAGATGGCAAACAATCCGGTTGAACATTTCTTTCTGCCAATGATGCTTTAAAAACTAGTCCAGGATTAACGGCATTTTGACAAACTTTTATCAAAAATCGTGGAAGTAATGCAACAACAATTGAAATAAAAAGTGTAAACCAATAAATTGGATCATAAATGCATCGAAGTGCAACACCAACAGGAGTGGATTTTGTACCAAAAATTGGAAGGGTTATGGAAGTATAAAAAATGAAAAAGACATAGTGTACAGTAATAAAAAATGCATGAATAAAAAGCATTGGCTTTGTCTAAAAATGAGAAACAAGGGTTTTTTTTTTGTAAAATAAAAACAAACCCAACAACGAGTAATAAACGCTAAATGGAGATCATTGCAAAAGAACAGGGATGAAGCTAATACAAATCCAAATTCCCATGCTTCAACTGTAGAATCAACATATGCCTAAAATTTTTTTTAATAAAAGTTGGGGGATAATAAATTAAAATTCATTATTAATAAATTTTTGTTAAAGTTTTTTCGGGGTTTTTTAGTAGTAGGTTTTTGGATTTTTAGAAACAAATTTTGTTTCAATTTTGAGTAATCAAAAAATTGTTTAGGAAGTAGAAAGAAGGTTTTTTTTGTCATAAGAATGATGCAATAATCGATTTTGGTTATGTTATTAAAAGTAGTATATTTGGGTAAAAAATTCTTCCTAGGACACTGAAAGGAAAAATTGCATAAAGATGATGCATTAATTAAAAAACTTTGTTAAAAAATCATTTAAGCATACCCCTAATGCTATAAAATATACAACTGCAGCTTGCCAAATTGCATCTACCATATGAAGAAAAAAATTTGATGTTTTATAAATCTAAAAATTTTCCATTTACAAATTTTCCTATTTTTTCAAAATCTACAAACCGTTCCCCTAATCCCTTTTCCATATAAGCTTGGATCTTTTAATAAAATTTCAGCTTCAATATCTTGATCTAAAATTCCATATGCAAGTGGCTGAACACTTGTAAATATAATTGGATATAACATCATATATAGTCTATAAATATAAGGATTTTATATATCTCTTTTTATGCAAATTTTTAATCTCTTACGGATCCATAATTCCATTTGCACTAAATCCAGAATAAAATTGTGCCCAATAAAGTACAAAAACAAACATTGCATTTTTGTACAAAAAATATAGCAAAACATTTGCAAGTCGATAATAAAACCAATGTCCATGAACGAGAAGTAATTTCTTCAAAAATTTGAATCTTGCAAGTGCAAAGTCTGATGCCATAACAGCTTGAAGGCCCTCTTGTCCAGAAATGCCAATCCCGACATCTGCAGATTGAATCATTGGTACATCATTCGCGCCGTCTCCAACAGCCAACACTTTTCCTTTTAAATGTTTTTTAACAGTTTTTACAACTGTTTCCTTTTCGCTTGGAGTCATTCGATAACATAAAACTGCAGAAGCTTTTTGAATTGCTGCAATTGCCGTCGGATTTCCAGCTTCCAACAATTTTACAATTGGTGAAGAAAATGCAACATTATATTTTCCCGGAAAACTTAGAAGATTTATTAAATCTTCTTCAGTATTGCAAGCACATATCTCTGTTTGTGAATCAAAAAGTTGACAAGATTTTGCAATATTTATCGCAGTATCTTTTTTATCTCCAGTTAAAACCCAAATTTGTATTCCAGCTTTTCGAAGTGATGAAATTGTTTCTTCTACGCCATCTTGAAGTCGATCTTCAATTGCTGTAAGACCCAAAAATTTTAAATTTGTTTCTAGTCGGCGATATGATTGACTAATTTGTTCATCTTGATCAGGGGTATCAGAATTTTCAATCTAAAAATTTTTTAAACTTTTTTATGTAGTTTTTAAAAATTCCATAGAAGGTTAAAGCTATTACATCATGTCCCCCCACAATTGCCGGTTTTGTTTTGGCTGGCAAATTTTTAATTTTTAAAGGTAACTAAAAACGGATTTCACAATTAAACTCAACATGCTTTAGGAATTTTTTTAAGCTCATAAAAATTTTTAAAAAAATTTGGGATTTTAACATGGTTCCCTCTTTGAAAAAAAATTCAGATTTTGATAGTAACATTTAAATTTTAAAAAAATTTTTCACATTTACTATCACTTTTTTTTAATTGGAGCGGTTTTTCAAAAAACCGCTCTAATAACTGACGGTTTTTTGTGATAGTATACTGAAAAAAAAAACGATAGCAAAAATTTTCAGTTGCTATCATTACTAAAAAATTTGCATATCAGATATGCGGAAAATTTTTATCCCATACACAATCCTATGATTTATTGAACACAACTGTGAAGTCCGTTTTTTAATATAAGGTTGTTCCATAAGTTCTGGCCGCGCTTTCAACAGCTGGCATTTTCGACTGTGTTTACCAAAAAATCTGAAATTTGGCATGAAGGTGGCCCAATATGTGATATAAAAGGTGTGATATTGGTTTTTGCGATATCTGGAATTTTCATGGAATTCTGAGGAATTTTCGTGTCGGGACCCGGATTTTTGCAAACTTTTATGAATTATGGTCCTGGAAAAATAGAAAATGCAAGTTTCTGGAGTTAATATCGTTTGTATGGATAGCCAAAATGTAGATCTAACAGATTTTTGAGGATTTGGAATTTTCTGGAATTTTCTGGAATTTTCAGGGATTTTCAAATTCGACGTGTCGAAAATCAAACAAATTTCATTCTTTTGGAAGAATTCTTGTCCCAAAATTCATATAAGACAGGTTGCCATAAAACGAGAATCATGTTTGTAGAATTTTCATGGAATTTTAAGGAATTTTAGTGGTATTTCCTGGAATTTTCAGGCGTTTTTCACTTAAATCTAGTTGAAAATAATGAGCTAAACGTAAGAATACCATTTTCCAGATAGGTTACAACAGAAAAAAAATTTATTTGAGGATTTTTGTGGAATTTTTATGGAATTTTTATGGAATTCTTATGGAATTTTCAGGGATTTTTTGTAGTTTACTTTGCACAAAAAAAGCTTTATTTTTAGGAGTTATTCATTGGGAAATCCTTCCACCAAATCAAACCATTACTGCCAAATATTATTGTAAACAACTCGAACGTTTGCAAGCTGCAATGGTTGAAAAAAGACCACATCGTCAACGAGTTATATTTCTCCATGACAACGCCCGTCCCCATACCGCTGTCATCACCAAGAACAAACTTCGAGACCTTAATTATGAAGTATTGCCCCATCCACCTTACGCACCTGATTTGGCGCCAACAGATTTCCAGGCATTTCTTTCACTTCAAAATTTCTTAAATGATAAATTTTTTGAAACTGAAGATCAACTCAAAAACGGTATTGCCGAATGGATTAATAGCCGTCCTTCAGGATTTTGGGTAAGAGGATTTACGAGACTTCCTGAACGTTGGGAAAAGACAATTGCTGCCAAAGGCGATTATTTTTCTGTTGATTGATGTCTTTATAAATAACTTTCTTTTAAAAAAGTTTCTAAAATAAAAAATTGTTAAAA
The DNA here is from genome assembly GCA_963922195.1 of Panagrolaimus sp. PS1159. Lineage (NCBI taxonomy): Eukaryota > Metazoa > Nematoda > Chromadorea > Rhabditida > Panagrolaimidae > Panagrolaimus > Panagrolaimus sp. PS1159. Next base: position 3,040,264 of record CAWUHW010000006.1, read on the forward strand.
ACTCGTCTTTGAAAAGTGATTTTTTAATTCATTTGTATTAAAAACATTTTTAATAAAAGTATTGCCGTTCAAAATATAAACTGTTTGTTTGAATTTCTTAGCAAGCTTTAACACGCTTTATCGGTGACTATTATGTCAAAAGTAAACATTGTGCTTTACAAAGCATTTCTCATGCTTTACGAATTCAGTTTTCGCAAAAACTGGTGAGAAACATTCAAAGAATGGACAAAAATTCCTTAAAATTCCATAAAATTCCCCTCAATTCCATCAAAATTCCGTACAAAGCATCATGAGGCATTAACGATATTCTAAGAACCTAATATTGTCGAAAAACTGTAAAAAAACTACAAAAAATCCCTGAAAATTCCATAAGAATTCCATAAAAATTCCATAAAAATTCCACAAAAATCCTCAAATAAATTTTTTTTCTGTTGTAACCTATCTGGAAAATGGTATTCTTACGTTTAGCTCATTATTTTCAACTAGATTTAAGTGAAAAACGCCTGAAAATTCCAGGAAATACCACTAAAATTCCTTAAAATTCCATGAAAATTCTACAAACATGATTCTCGTTTTATGGCAACCTGTCTTATATGAATTTTGGGACAAGAATTCTTCCAAAAGAATGAAATTTGTTTGATTTTCGACACGTCGAATTTGAAAATCCCTGAAAATTCCAGAAAATTCCAGAAAATTCCAAATCCTCAAAAATCTGTTAGATCTACATTTTGGCTATCCATACAAACGATATTAACTCCAGAAACTTGCATTTTCTATTTTTCCAGGACCATAATTCATAAAAGTTTGCAAAAATCCGGGTCCCGACACGAAAATTCCTCAGAATTCCATGAAAATTCCAGATATCGCAAAAACCAATATCACACCTTTTATATCACATATTGGGCCACCTTCATGCCAAATTTCAGATTTTTTGGTAAACACAGTCGAAAATGCCAGCTGTTGAAAGCGCGGCCAGAACTTATGGAACAACCTTATATCTTAAGAAAAAAAATTTGCCAGCAAAAACAAAACTGGCAATTATGTTGGGACACCCTGTATATAGTGATTCTTTATATAAAAGTATCGTTAAAATGGATTACTATAGTTATTGTCTTAAACGGAACATTCGAAATTAAGTTCATTAAAAATGTTATTATAGATGTTTTTGAATCTGATAAAGCTTACAATTTCATGTTGAACTTCCCATCGATTATATTCTTCATTTGACATTGTTTTCATTGCCATACAAAGTGTTCGAAGGCCATTTCTTGAATACCTATAAACCGAATCTCCATTATCATATCATCCACTTTAAACAAAAACATACTGTTTCAAAAATACTTTTGAACTTTCAACAACTTTTTTAGCTTCTAAATTTTGTTCTAATGTTTTTTGGCATAAATTTGCCAAAATTTCATCATCTGCGCCTTTACAAAGTAGCAACTTTCGATTATCTCCCATATCCAAGATTATAGACATTCGTTTACGATTTGAATCAAATTTTAAAACTTTTTCAACTCGAAGTTTTAGCCTTCTTTGATGAGGATATTCTCTTTGTGTTGGAAGATTCACAGAGACATGAGTCATATCTCGGCCAGCTAAATTAAATCCATATGATTTTGCAGCATTTACAAGGCAATACTCATCTGGGGATTCAGCTTCATAAATTTTAAGTTGTTTTTTTGATTTAAGTTTAATTTTTTCTTCTTTTCGAAAAAGTGATGAAATATTTAAAGAAGAAAGTCTTCGAACGATATCAGCTGGATTTAAAATTGAAACAAGTCTTGAAGAAGATGGAGTTTGGATATTTGTTGAACGACCAGATCTTCCAGCTGGAGTTGATGGCTCTGTTGGAGGATAATCATTTGGTCGAAGATAGAATAAGGAATTTGAGATTCGAAATGCTTCACCTTCCATATAACCGTTATTGATTTGATCATATTTTTGATTTGCAACCATTACAGTATTACAAATTGCAAGATTAAGAAAAAAGTAATAAACTGCAGACGCTTGAGATTCTGAATGATCATCAGCAACTCGAGGAAGAGCTTGCCGAAGTGCTTCATTCACTTCAACAGGTTCATCTTCATCAACTGAACGATTTGCAAATGAATTTTCACTCATCGGTGACATCAATGACGGCTCATATGATCTACCATTTATGGCACAATATCTATAAAAAATATATTTAAATTTCCCGCTTATTGGTTTTATGTTCTCTAATGCCAAAACATTTGGCATTGTGTTCTTTCAATGTCAAAACTTACTTAAAAACCATTTTATTCTCTGTTAATGTCCCAGTTTTATCTGATAAAATATATTGTATTTGCCCTAATTCTTCTGCAATTGTAAAAGATCGGCATAAAATCCGCTTATCCGTCATTTCATCATACATTTCAAGATCATGATTAAGAAAATATAGTTGTCCCAGCTTTATCAACTCAACAGTAATATACAAAGATAATGGGATAAGAATCTAAATCAGAAAAGATTTTAGCTCCCGCAACATAATCGAAAAAAAAATTTACTTGATAACTAATAATAAAAGTTGCCATATTTATAAATCCATCGCCAACGGCAGAAGTTGTATAGAGAACAACATACGGTATGCCATTGATGACTTCATGGGCGGCATGCCGGACTAACCAGGATATAGATAATCCACCACCAGAAGAACACATAATTATTAGCAGAATTACACAATAAAGTACAAATATATTTGTTTGTTTTTCGAGAGATGATTGTTTCATTTTTATTTCACCATTATTTAACATTGCTTTTGTTTCTTTACCTAAAATTGTGATTTAAAATTTCGAAAGTTTAGGCCTTTTGGGCACTTTTCTCGTTTTCGCCCCCCTCAAAAAATTCATTCACAAATTTGCATAAAAATAGTGAGTTTTTACTGCGAATTCAAAAGGGTGGGGCGGGTGGGTTGAGTCAGCGGTTGCTTTTGTGAATGAATTTTTTGAGGGGGGGGCGAAAACGAGAAAAGTACTGGCATTTTGTTCTCAACGTTTTGCATATTAAAATTTCCGCTGTTTTAGCACAGGAAAATGCATTTCTCTATGAGATTCTTTATAGGGTCCCAGACAGGGATATGCGGAAGTACTTCCGAGGAACACTTTTCCGCAAATTTTTTTTCATTATTGAAAAAATAATTGTTTTTTTAAATAATACATTTCTGATTTACTTTTTATCATAGTTTATATCCGTCAAAACAAAACTTAAATATATGCTTTTTTAAAAAATTAGAGTTCATTTTCGCTCCCATTTTTTAAACGGAATTCCGTTTAGCGCTTCCGCCAAAACGGGAGCAAAAATGAGCTCTAATTTTTTAATAAAAGCATATATTTAAATTCTATTTGGACGGATATAAGCTATGATAACAAGTAAATCAGAAATGCATTATTTAAAAAAACAATTATTTTTTCAATATTGAGAAAAAATTTGCGGAAAAGTGTTCCCTGGAAGTACTTCCGCACCCTAGTCCCAGACCAGATTTCAAGTAGACAACAAAAAATGTGCACTTTTTGCATGCGTTTTTATTTTTCTCTTTTTGCAAAAAGACTTTTGCAAATTTATTTGCTGATTTAATTAATTTTTTTTTGAATGGTCTTTGAAAAATGATCAAATACATTTTATCAAAAAAAAAACAATGGATAATTTTTCTGTATGAGTCATTTGACACTGCTGCGTTTCAACGTCTCCAAAATCAATGTTTTTAAAAACCAATGATTTTGCATCGTTCTTTATCATTGATAGATATATTTTCTAAATTTTTTCAGCAAAGCTTTCGAAACATGAAAGACGGCGTTTGATTCGTAGATATATTTCAAAATGTGTTATCTCAAGAAATATATTTGTGACAAATGTACAATCAGTGTCTAGCCATTTTGCTTTTTTTCGTTTCTTTAAAAACACCATTGAAAAAACTGTTTCAAGCTTTTGTTTATTTGCTATTATTTTTTGTAAAATCTATGTAAAAATAAATATTTTAGATGGCAACAAACGATGAATTTGTGGTATTCAAAGACAAGCAAAAATGTTTTGTAAATGATAATTCTCAATCTTATTATGAAAAACAATATTCAAATCTAAATTTAAATCAAAATTACAAACTTTTAATTTCTATTCCTGTTCAATCTGATGGCAAATCATATAATGATAAAAACTGTAGTAAAAAAATAGCTGCAGTTCCCAAAAACTAAACAATAATGTTGAAGTATAAAAAAAAAAATTTTGATATAAAAACCTTTTTGGTATTTTTAAAATTATTATCTTTTTGGCATATAGATCATAAATTTTACCGGCTAAACAGATGCCAAAAACTATTAGCGGAGGGAATTGCAGCAACAGCTAAACTACTAGATATTACAGTATCTGATTATTGTAAAGAAAGAAAAATACTATTGGAAAAACCTTTAAAATGTTTGAAATTTAATAATAATGCTGAAAAAGAACCTGAAAAGCAATGGAAGAAAAATTGCAGCTTTTCAAATATCAATAAAAGCACTTTATCTCTTCGTTAGTTTTATCTTTGTCTATTTTACTGATAATAATAATATTATTACAGATATTGCTGCTTCTGCATCTGATCCATTTGGTGATACAAAAAAGAAGGATTTAGAAAATGCTGGATCAATTAGAAATAAAAAACAGCTTTTTTCTTCAACATTTATTATTCAAGTAATATCTCAAAAAAAACAAGCGATTTGTTTCATAAAATTAATATTTGCAGAATCCATTTGAATTTCCAAGACAGCAAAGTGATGAAATATCTGAACCTGAATTATCCCAATTTAGAGCTTCCCAACGTTTACGGAATCCTAATAAAGTATCAAATAATAGTCAACAACAACATCAACATGCAGTTGGAATGCAACGATATCCACGTCAGCAAGTATTAAATCCATGTAAACATGTTTATTATCTTCAACGCAAAAACTGCACCTCTTTCATTGTCTGTCGCGCGTTTTCTTGCAAAGAGTTTAAATTTAGATTTCATTTTTTCAATGCTTTAAAATAGGAATGAGCACCATTTTTTCAAAGTTGTGCAATAAACATAATTTTGGTACCAAATAATGCAGAATTTTAATATTAATACGAATTGGTAAAAAAACTATTAGGTTAAATGCTGATAAAAATGATAATTGATAAAGAAAAAATGAAACTACCGTAAGTTTTTTATCCGAATTTTTTGCCCCTCCATTCTCCAATTTGAAATTGTGTCTATCAGATGCAGAATTTTTTCTGAGTCAGATAAAATAAAAAATAAATGTGCGAAAGAGAGCGGTCAATATAATATTATAGAAAAACAAAAAGTCACAAATTGTCTCTGCACGTCTCTATTCCAATGCTTTAAATTTGACTTTTATCCTATATTATGCAAATGAGCTCTTTGTGTCAACATTTGCCAATGCATTGGCCTCGACTTTTATTAAGTAACAACGAATTTGTTACCTCAAATATTTTCTTTAAAAAAGTCTTACCCGTATAAAGTACAATTCCTTCAATAAATGTTGTATTTCGTAATTTACAACCTCGAATAATAATATTATCTTTTGTTATTCGATCTTCTTCTCCATCTTTTCCATATTGAACATAACCTTGTATAAAATCCAGAACTTTATTTGGTGGATTACAATATACTTTTATATTTAATGGTGATGGATCAAAATCTCCTGTTTCATCACATAGCGTTCGACACTTTGGCATTACAGATCGAAGTTTAAGATTACTTTCACCATCAAGATTTGAAGTTTCAACAAATACACATCCCTGTGGATCTGATGAACGAATTAAAAGGAGATCAGCTGGAATTGTTTCATCAATGGAAACATGAATATAATCCCCAACGATTATGTGCTCCCATGGCATTTTTCGACAGCGATTTTTTTCACTAGAAAAAATTAGGGATAATTTTTATTAGATAAATCAGTGATAACGTATCACTAGTATTATCTTCCTCATATCGATAATACCTCATCAATGATACATAATCGCTGATAGCTTAACACTGATAAGCAAAAAATAAAAAACAAACCTGCTCCAAACATGTGTTGTTTGTGAATTAATCTTTTTATCAGCTAAATGCCGTCGATAATCTTCAAATGCATCTTTCATTGCCGTTAACGCTAAGATAATTGTTACAGGAACAAGTCCAAGAACTTTTGAAAATGCCTGCAATGCTGGAATCCAATTCATTCCAGCAATAAAAATAAAATATGGATTCGCCCAACGATGAAATTGTTCCCATAAATTTTTAAATATAAAATTATAAATATGATATTTTGTTGTTGTAATTTTATTAGAACAAAATTTTTGATAATTTTTTAGTTTCCATCTTGGAAGATTTGGAAATCTCCAATTTGGTTCAATTAATCGGGAACTAAAAAATGGGGAGGATTAATATAAATAAAGGATACGGGAATTTTGTCACAACACGAAAAATGAAATTTGTCCTAGCAGGAAAAAAATACTATAATTTTGATACCAAAAAACTAATGCTAGTTTGTTTTACCATTAAAAAATAACAAAAATAAAAATATGCAAAAATTTTTTTAATCTTCTGTCAATCATTTTATTTATTTTAGCTGACTGTTCAACTGAACGATTGACTGACTCTTCCCCTTGTCAATTGATTCAGCCAAAAATGAATAATGCTTCTGATATTGCTACTGGAATGAATAGTGTAACATTTGTAAGTGGAAATGCAGATAAAAGAAATGATGCAATTGCAATTTTATCTCCGCATGCAAATATTAAACTTGTTGATTATGATTTAAAAGAAATTCAAGGTGATGAAAAAGAAATTGCAAAAGAAAAATTGGATTTAGCAATGAAAATTTTTGAAAATGAAATTATTATTGTTGAAGATACATGTAAGTTTTTTATATGGATTGATAGTCGTTGGCAGGATTACAAAGATCAAGGTTTGGGAGATGTTGTTTGAAGCTGGCACTTAACAAGGGAACCGATAAATTTGTGAATTTACTTTCGAAAAGAGACATATTCCAAAAGATGCCTCTAGGGTAGTATAATATATACACAAAATATTAGCTGCCCCTTTACAGTCAGTATGCTAATTTTTGAAGTTGGAGTAAACAAAAAAAGAAAAAAAAAATTGATCCACAAAAAATTTTTCAAAATAAAAGATTTGTCGTTACATTCAGGCCCGTAGACAGGGGGGGGGGGGGGGTTAGGGGGGCACGTGCCTCCCGAAATTGATGAATTCCCTTTGACGTTTTGCCACAATCTGAAGGAGCAAAAAAGGTTTATAACCAACCCACGTAACTTCAACTACAAAAATTAGCATACTGATTGTAAAGGGGCAGCTAATATTTTGTGTATATATTATACTATCCTAGAGGCATCTTTTAGAATATGTCTCTTTTCAAAAGCGAATTCACATGTTAATCGGTTCCCTTCGATTAATCTCAACCATTTTTTAGCTCTTCGATTTATTGAATTTGGTGGAATGCCTGGACCATATATAAAACATTTCAATAAAACTGTTGGAGCTGATGGCCTTCATAAAATGCTTTACTGCTATTCTGATAAAACTGCAATTGTTCGAAGTACTGTTGCAATTGGAGTTCCAGGACATCTTACAAATGATGGACATCGACAAATTCATATCATTACTGTAAGTGCTTATTTATCACTTATTTAAGTTTGTTAAAATAATTTTTTTAGAATAATTTATCAGGTAAAATTGTTGAACCCCGTGGTGAAAATGGTGATAAAAATGGTTGGGATCCATGTTTTCAACCTGCAGAATGTGAATTAACTCTTGGAGAAATGAATGAAACTGATCGAAGAAAGCATTGTTCAAGGGTTGGAGCGCTGTATCAAGCAACAAAAATTCTTAAAAATATTTTTAATCAAAATTTTGAAGCTGCAGAAAAGAAAGAAGGAAATGAAAATGGCAGTGTTAAATTAAAATAGAGTTGAAACCTGCTGATTGTCTAGACTACCATATTTTTTGTGATAACTGATTAAATGATAATTTTAATAAAAGGGAATAAAGATTAAAATTATTTTGGAAATTGTAACCTATTTTTGATAATTACAAGTACACGAATAACTCTTGACACGAAAATGAGCGAAAAAATTCTCAACACGTATGTAAAATGTCTTGGCAGGAAAACACAAAAACTTGTCTCGACAGGAAAATTTTTTTAACTTACTTTGCATTTACTCTTTCACGTCGTTCTCGAATTGGTTGAATAATTCGTTGTGAAATTGGTGGCTCTCTTGGAATCCATTTTGATGATTCTCGTCGATGAACTTGATGCGCCTTCCTTCCACCAATCGCTCCAGGAGCTGTTGTTGTTGTTGCTGGAGGGGATAACCCTTCTTCCAGCATAATTTTTTTCTAATTCTAACTACTGTAATACGCCAAATATTAATTTGTATTATTGAGGTTTAAAAATATTTCATAATAGTAATAAATAGCGTTAAAATGAGATCAATAAATTTGAGGTTTATCTAAAAAATTTACAAACAAAAATTATTTAAAACTGTAAAAAACCACGTTGAACAAATAAAAACGTATAAATTTCACTTTTCTTTCTCGAATCGTTTTTCTTCTTTTTCTTTTAAAATGTATCAAACATCATTATTAGCTAACGTTTTGACATTTCATGTTTAAGGTTATCAGTTATTGTACCTTCCTATTTTCCTTTTTCTTTCTTTCCATTGTTTTTAAAGCTTTTAAATAAAAACAATGGAAGCGTTTTTTTCATTGAATCGCGTCTTTCACAAAAAAGTTTATCAATTAATTTCAATAAAAAAAGGAGAAGGAACAAAGTTTCGGTATTGGGGGACATGGGACAGGAAGTAAATGATAAAAAAAATTTTGGTAGTCTCTGTAATCATTCAGAAGCGGATGATGATGGTAATAAATACTAAAAATAATTTTTTTATGAAAAAAAATTAATTTAAAATTAAAATGCAAAACGAATTTGAAATTGATAAAATCTTAATATAGTTTTAAAAATTTTTTTCTAAAAATCGTCATGATTCAAGGTTTTTAAAATTGAAAACTTCAAAATTTAGATAAAAATTAAAAAGAAAAAATTTGTTTTAATTTAAACTTTTTATGCTTGAAAAATTTATAGAAGCACGAAATTGACGGTTTTGTTTTGACTGACATTTTGTTTCTTTGACAGTTATTCAAAAACAGATTTTAAAGTTATGTTCAGAAAAAATGTTGATTTTTTTGATATAAAAATTTTCTGGATATCTGTAATGTAAATTTTTCAAGAAATGATAGTAACAAAAATTTTTTGTTATCGTTTTTTTTCGATTACTATCATTCATTTTATTGGAGCGGTTTTTCGAAAAACCGCTCCAATAAAGAAAAAATAATATTATTTCAAAAAAATTTCCAAATTTTAACAAAGCTCCTCAAAGTTAAATTAACTTATCATTTTAAGCTTTACGTGATAAACTTTAAAAGCACGTATATAATAGAAGAAAAAGAAAGAAAGAGACTTTATCAGCCTTTTTTCACTCGCATGTTCTTTCTAAAAAAATAATTTTTTTAATCAATACCAATAATAATCAATGTCGTCACTTTTTTTCTTGCTTACAATAAATATAAGGAAACAAGCATAAATAAAAAAATGGAATGTGTTATACAAAAAAGAGAAGGAAAAAATATGAAAATTGTGGTGTTTAAAATCGAACAACTGAAAATCAAAGTTTTGTTGAAAAAAAAATTTTTAAGAGGGTGGATTTTTGGGTGTGGAATTTGAAATTGTGGAGTTCTTTGAAGCAAAAAAAAAGTTAAACAAGCTGCAAAATTTGAGGATAAAAACAGATTTGAAAATAAGAAATTGCTAATTACAATTTTTTTTTCAAAAATAAACTTAAATGAAGGTAGTTTTGCTTTTTGTTAAAATAATAAAAAAATACAAAATACTTTAAAAAAAGAAAAAAAAGTTTAGTATATATGTTTTGAAACATAATTTGTTAAAATTCCAACATTTAATAATTTTTATCATTTAAGGAAATTTTTTTAAAGTGAGCGAAAGGTTTGATACATTTTTCATTTTAAAGTTTTTTTCGAAATTGTATGAACCTGAAAATCAGGGTCTTTTCCTATTGTTCTTTTGCCTGATTTTCAGGTTCATGCAATTTCGAAAAAAATGTGTTAACATAAAAAATGTATCAAAACGTCTGATCCCTTCAATTTGAATTTTTTACTCTTAAATGATGATTTTTTAAAATCTTACAAAGATTTCGGATATTTAAAACTCAAACAGTTTTAAAATGCAAAATTTCAAAAAAAAATTTTCGAAAAATAGCTTTCATTTTACATTTTTTTCATGGAAAAGTGAAACTAGCTCAGAAACTTCTTGAAAATTTGCATCACCTTTTTTTTCTACACAAAATTAACACATTTCAATCACATAATTTACCACTCTTTTTTATATCATCAAAAATCAAAAAACTTTTTGCGTGTTCAGCAGCTTAAAAAAATGAATGATAAAATTACAGCTTTAGAAAACAGCAAAAAACAATGAACATTTTTGAAGAAAGTAAACAAAAACTTTGAAAAAAGTTTTGAACAAAATAAAAGAGAGGGGAAAAAAAGGCATTCCAAAAGATACAGTCATAATATTTATAAAATTTATTTTAAACACAAAATGATTTTTTTCACCCTTTTTTCTTGAATATTTCCGTTTTATTTTTTTCTGTGAATCACGTTTCCGTAACCTTTTTTAGTAACACAGAAGAATAAACACTTATTTTTATATGAGAAAAAGTGGGGCTTGAATTGAACTTTTCAAGCAAAAAAATGTGGAATAAACTTTGGAATATTCTTTTTTTAAACTAAATGCTTAAAACCAGTTTAAAAAAAGATTTTTGTTAAAATTAATCATCAACATTTTATTTAACCTGCAAAAACATGCCAAAAAGGGTTCTTTCTTGTTTTTTGAGGATTTTTAAAATTTCATCATTCTTATGATTCGTATAATTAACTACAGTAAGAAATTGTTTAAACCAAAAGAGACGTTTCATTTTCTTAAATGTGAACAGCTGTTTTATCTGCTAACAAAAAATTATAGTCAAATTTTTTTTGACGTACCTTAAAAAGGGCGGTTGTAACATTTTTCATTTTAAACGTTTTTTTCCGAAATGGCATGAACATAGAAATCAGGCAAAATGTTAAAAATGGAAAATAAATCCTGATTTTTAGGTTTAGGCAATTTCGAAAAAAACGTTAAAAATGAAAAACTGTCCGCTTCTTTTTAAGCAACAAATTTTCAAGTTCCATTAAATACTTTTGCAAAAAAACCATTTAAGAGACAGTCTACCAGAAAATTTAAAAATTTCAAAAAAGATTTCGATAATTTAGTATTTTTTCACTTAAAAATTAGTCGCTCAGATTTGGTTTGTAATATCTCTTTCTGTCGGCTAATGCAAAAATTGTCTGAAAAAGGATTCAAGGGATTTTTTGTTGAAATAAAAATGGTTGAAACAAAAATGAAATAATCAAGAAAAAAATACATTGATTTTTATTGCAAAAATATTAAAATTTAAAAATATAAAAAATACTCCAACGATAAAATTCATTATCACTTTTAATGGAATGTATCATTTTTTATGTATCTGTCAATAGAAGATGATGCTACATTTTGATTTAAAAGTTTTAATACAAAAAAAACCTTCCAAAGTAAATTTTGAAATTTCATTTTTTTATCGAAAAAAAGAAAATTCGAACAACGGAAATATAAGAAAGAAATGTTTGCAAACAACCACACCTTTTCAATTTTCACCAAAAAAAGGTGTTGTCTTTTTTGATTGCAGAAAAAAGTTTGAATTTAGGCTATAGCTTTAAATTTTGAAGTTACAGCTGTGTTTCGAGGTTTTTCTTTTGTATTTTTTGATACACAAAAAAATACAGAAAAACTTTATGTCCTTTGCCCTTGAAAATTTCACCCATAAAAAAGGCAAATAAAAACGTTCTTTGATTTTAGTTTTTTATAGAAAAATATAAAATTAACACAATTTTTTGTGTTTTATTATTACTGTTGCCTTTTTTTATTTTGTTTGTTATCTTTGAGAAAAAAAATTTACTTTCACTTTTTTGCTTTCAAAAGCTTTAAACAAAGAAAGGAAACAAACACGTGTGCAAGGGAAAAAAAGTAAAAGCTGATAAATAATAATAATTATAATAATATTTCGTTGTTGATGTATGTGCACATTTTTTATGATAGTTTTTCAATACACATTTATGTAACAAAAAAGGCATAAACAAAAAAAAGTGTTTTAACAAAAGCTCAATATTTCAAGCTACCGTAACTCAAGATGTGAGCAGCTTTCAGTGGCAGAGTTCTGCAAAACTGATATCCATAGGGCCAAAATCGAAATATCGAAATTACTAAAATAATTTTTTCAGTCCGAAATCAAAATACCGAAATACGAAATTGTTTTTCCAGCTCGAGATATCGAAAACCGAGATATCAAAAACTATTATTTTTTCATCCAAAATCAAAAAAGAGAAAAAATAAAATCTTTTATTCCTTTAACCATACAAATCTATAGAAATAAGCTTAAACACGTTTATTTTTTTCAGTGACAACAATAATTATGTTTTGTAGAAAAAAGTTGTAAAAAAGCTTGTAAAACGTTTAAAAACAAAAGAAATTCCATCAAAATATAAAAACTTTTTTAAAAAAGTTTGAACTTTTTTTTCAAAAGGGAATACTCTGTCTTTCATAAGTGTTCTCTTTGCGCAACAAAAAAAGTTTTAAAATTTTTTCAAAAAAATTCATTGCTTACCGATTTTTTTTTGTTGAATTTTAATTATTTATCACATTTTTAGATATATTAAATCTTTTCAAACAATGGATTCAAAGCATAAATGGACGTTTAATGATTTTGTTACACGTGTTGAAGAATTTTCAAATGCTCCAAAAAGATTTTGTGCTATAGTTTTTAAAACTTTGTTAAAAGAATTTGAATTTTTTACAAATGATTCTGAAGAATATGGACTTGAAGTTTTTCGGGATATTTTCTTTCCAGAAAATACTGTTTTTATGAATGAATTTCCAAATGTATGTTTTTAGCTTTGGGGGTTTTTTTCTGTTAATTATTGGTGTTTTAGGGATTAATAAGAAGTTTGCTTCCAAATAATGAAGAATCTGTTGCTGATAATGATAAAACAAAAGTATTATATTTGTGTTAAACATTTAAACAGTGGATATTTATAGATTCGTGATGATCAAATCCAACAGATTATTGTAAAAATGCAATCTCAACCAAAAAATGAATTATCTCATCCACCTTTATTTGAAGAAGTTTTTAAAAAGCTTCAAGCATTTTGTCGTGATGATCTTAAGCTTGATGAAGCTTTAGCAAGGCTTGAATTTGTACGAGATTTTGATTGTCTTGAAATTGAATGGATTTTTCGAATTTTAACATGTACTGTTAAATCAAAATTTAAATGCAGCAAAGCTGAAATGTTACATTGGTTTAGTGAAGCTGAAGCACAACCTTTGAATCGTATTTCATCAATAATTGGACAACCCCAATCTCCAATGTTATTGGTTAAAACTTCTTCAGGTCCTACTGATTATCAGAAGGTTGTGTTTATGGTACAGTTTTTTCTCTAATTAACTTCATTTGTTTCAGATTCTTAAATTTTGTGGTGATTCATTTTATGTTGAAACAAAATACGATGGTGAAAGATTTCATGTACATAAAATGCGAAATAATTACAAATTTTATTCCCGCAAGGGCGCAGATTATACGGAGAAGCTTGGAAAAAATTCTACCAAAGAATTTGCGGCAAAACTTCATCCAATTTTTAAAGAAGATATCACACATTGCATTCTTGATTGTGAAATTCTTGTATGGGATCGAGTTCAAAAGCGACTTGGTAAAACTTTTTTCATTTCTTTTTGCAATAATACAGTAATCTTTTACAGTTGGAAAGAATGAAAAGGCTTCAGATGGAGTAATTTATGATGTTAAGAATTTATTGGAATCAAAAGATGAAGAGAATAAAGCTGTAACTCGTGTCCTTTGTGTTTTTGATATCCTTCATTTAAATGGTGTTGATTTAATAGATTGGACGTTATCAGCAAGATTAAAGATTTTGTTTGATGATATTTTTAATCTTGATATGTTATCTGAAGATCTTTTATTTTTGTCAAAGTATACTTTAACTACAAAAAGGTAAGGTTAATGTATTGGAAGTTTTAGTGTTTTAAAGTAATGGTTTTTTAGAAAAGATTTTCTTGAATATTACAATCAAGCAATGACACAAAAACTTGAAGGAATTGTTATTAAAGTAAGTTTCAAACTCGTTTGAAGCTAATATTACAATACCTTTTGTTTTTAGAGTCTCTACAGTACTTATTTATTTGGTTCTCGAGCACAAGGAAATGGTTGGTTTAAAATTAAACCGGATTATGGATCTGCACATACCCTTGATCTTGCAATTGTTGCAATTAGAATGGATAAACATGATCGAGTACAAGCATTTGAACTTGCTGCTTTAGCTTCAAAAGATCCATTACAATTTAAATTTGTTGGAACTGTTTCTGCACATCTTAAACGATTGGATCGTGATCGACTTGTTGCACTTTTAAAAGGTGATAATGGATTGTTGACAAATGCTACACCACCTTGGATGAAACAAGTATTTTTTAAAGATAAAAATATTAAATATGTTGATATTAAAAATCTTGTGGTTGTTGAAATTCGTGCATCTGGTGTTATGCGTGGTGCATTAAGATTTCCAACAGTTGTTTGTATTCGTGGTGATAAAGATCCAATTGATTGTGATACTTGGAAAGCGGTTGAAGAATATGAAGCTGTAAGTTTATACTGTACCTTTTTTAATAACTTTTTAAAGTTGTAATTAAATTTGAATATTTTTTAGACTCTTCGAAATGCTATTGATGCTGATAACGAATCTGGGTTCAGGAAGCGAAAGCATCAAATTAAAACTGCTGTACCAATAGAATATAAAAAATTTCATTCAAGTAGCATTGATCCTGAAGCCCGAAATATTTGTTGTTATAATATTAAAGATTCTGTTACTCCACCTGATTTGGATGATCTTACTCGACTTGGATTTAATTTTATTACAAATCAATCAAAAGATACTGTCTGCGTCGTTACAGATGAACCAAATTCCTTTAAAATAAAAGGTGTTAAAAAAAAGAATAATGTTCATATTGTAAAAGGTGATTGGCTTAAAAGATGTCATGAAAATGGAGCTTTGGTTGCATGGTAAAATTTTTATCTTTAAAATTGTTATTTTTTCTAAATTTGTGATTTTAGGAAACCTGAAGATATTATTTATAACTGCCCAAATGCAACTTTTGCATTATTTGAAGATTCACCAGATGTTGAAGTTCTTGCAGATCATGATGATGACAATATTGAAGAAGAAGAAATGCCAGTTGAAGAAGAAGTTGATGATGTGATTGCTAATGATTCTGATCCAGAAATTTTAATGGATGGTTTAAATATGGACGATACCGATGAAGAAATGTAATTATTATATTTAATCTTGCTTTTATGTATGATCTTTTTTTTGTGAGTTATACCTCTTTGTTTTTTAAGTTTTCGTCGCAATTGATACTGTAACTAGTATTAATAAAGTTTTTGTTTCTTAAATCACATGACGTTGATTTAAATTAATTTACTAAAAATGTGTTTTTCACATTTCAAAAGTATAAGGTCAACAATTTTTTAAAATTAAATTTATTTGGATCTTTTAATTTTCAGTGTTTAAATTTTGTCAATTAATATTCTTATGAAAAATAAGAAAAATTTTTTGAAAAATTATAAACAATAAAGTTTTAATGAACAATGGTTTTTCGGCAGATGAAAATAATTTTTTAGTTGTAATTGTGGTAGTTGCATCCATTAATACAGAAGTTGAAGGATATGAAGAATGTGGTACTAACGTAGAAAAGTCAAAAGTTTCAACAAAAATTAAAAAATCTAATACTGCATTCCTTTTGCAGAAAGACTGAGAAAATACTGTACAGTTATAAAAAATTGAAACATTTGAATTTTGAAATGTTTTTGAATATCCTGCAGAATTAATACTAAAAAAAGCACGAAGTTTAATCACAAAAGAAAAAAGTTAAAACATACAAATATTTTTTACCATTTTCCAAAAAATAACTTTGAATAAATGATGAAACATTATATTTAAGCACAGAAAACTTTGTTTTATATTGGCTTATTTGATATGTAGCAATTAGATGGCGCTTTGTATAATTAACTGGCATTGCAGAAAATGCAGATGTAATAATAGAATAATAAGGAAATTGTGAAATATGAGAATACTTATTCCAATCAAAATATAAAACTGCTGCAGTATTCTTTGGAATTTTAAATATATAAAATACAGAATTTAAGACAATATTACGCCAAAATTTTATTGTCAAAATACTGTAAAATTTAAAAAAATATTATCTTTAAATTTAAATTTTGTGGTATTAAAAAAAGCTTTACATAAATTTAACTCACCTTATATTAGCTATCAAGTTTTCCTCTGTTTCAGCATAAATTTTTATTGAACCAGTTGCAGGGGGATTTGTCCAAATATTTTTTAATAAAAAATTTGGATAATCCGTTTTATAAACAATAAATAAAAAAATGGTGCATTCATTGTTCATATTTGACATTGCCGAAGCAGGCGGAGATAAATCATATCCCAAAAGAAAAACATTCTTTGAAAAAACGCAATTTTCTGCAGCAACTAAAAAAGAAAACATAAAATCCTTTTAAAACGAAACGGTTGTTTCAAAAATTATATTTTTTCAAACTAACTATTAGTTGATTGAAATAGAATTGTTGAGGTACGACGACATTGATCGAGCATATATCGAAGTGCAACCAAATTATTACGTTGGCATTTCAGTTTGTTAATTGTTTTACCAATATAACTGAACAGTTTTTTTATTATTGTTACATAAATAAATTATTATTAAAATTACCAATCGCTAAAATAAATTTGTTGTTTTAACGTAGTATCACTATAAAAAATTAATTGTTTCAAAATGGCGGGATTTTCTTTGCGCGTAATTGTTTGCGCGTTTGGATTTTGCGCGTGGTTTTTTAAGCGTGTGACATTTGCGCGTTTGAATTTTGCGCGTAATGTTTTAGGCGTTCAATAAATTCCCAGGTTTTCTTTTGGGTGGCAAATTAATACTGTTAAAGTTATCAAAAAACGGATTGCGGTTTTGTAAATAACAAAAATATAAGTTTTTATGATGTTAAATTTTTGACAGGGAGGTACGTAAAAATCGAAATTTTTTTTCTCAGAATAACTTCATATTAACATCATAAAAACTTATATTTTTGTTATTTACAAAACCGCAATCCGTTTTTTGATAACTTTAACAGTATTAATTTGCCACCCAAAAGAAAACCTGGGAATTTCTTGAACCACCCTGTACGAAAGAATTTAACCGCAAACACTATTTATGTAAAAGAAACTTACATGGAAATGGTGCAACTGAAACTTGAAGGAATCTGACAAACATGTCTGGAACTGTAATCACTTGAAAGATATTGATTGCAGGAGAAAGAACAAAAGCAGTATGAGCACCATATCTATTATAATTATTTATTTCATATACAGTAATATTATTAGAGATAACTCTAAAAACATCAAAAATATCATCTTCACCGTTAGAAACTTCTATAAAAATTCTGAAAATATCTTTTGGTTCACACGACGAATTAAGTTGAATCTAAAGTATCAGAAAGGAATAATTTTTATGAAATATAAATTTACAGTAAAATTGCATTCCATGTTACCACAATAAAAACTATCATCATTTCCCATAATATTATATACACTTTCTCCTTCACATGGAACTATAAACACTGGATCAGCACAAATACAATCTAAAAAGTTCAGTTTTGTGCCTCTTGGGCTTTCCTAATTGTTTTTTATGATGGTTTGAAAGAGGAGACATTGCCAAATTAGCATAAAAAATTAGAATGAATAATGGATACCTCTCTTTTTTAAAATTAATTTCAAATCGTTGTGATTCCCAACTTCCATCACTTAAAAATTTCCATGTAATATTTCGTTCAGTATTATTTTTAAAAGGGTATACTGAAATATCCGTTAAATCCCATATAATAGAAGGTAAAGGATATTTATCAAAATACAACTTTATGTAATCTGCTGGAAATTCAAAATCTTGCTTATAACCAATTTTCACATTATATTCTGTGCTTGGTGGAATAAACATTTTATAAAAACAATATGCATTATTGGGGATACCAGTCAATGATGAACTACTCCAAATAATATCATTTTCATTAACAGTTACATTACAATCTGCCATTGTTCTGTTATAGCGTTTTTTGTGATAGAAATACGAGCTTCAAAAGATATCCCTCCTTCTACATTTGTTTTAATAGTTTGTATTTTTATGTAATGTTCTTTAAAATAATACGCTTTTGGAAAAGTAATTGTATCTCTGAAAAATTCCATTAAAAATATCAAATTGTGATTTTATAAGGCTTTAAAGGGGTGTTAATCATGAAAAACGGGCACCATGTTTTGAAAATAAAATTTGTAAAATAATTGTGGTAATAATTGTACTGCAAAAACTTACGCTAAAACGCTGTCATTCAAATTTAAAATTTTTAACAATGTTATATTCGACCCTGGATATTGAGATGTAACAAATATCTTAAATTCATAGCCCTTTGGTGCAGTAAATTGCCACAAACATGGATGATGATGATATAAAGAAGTACTAGATTCAAAATTAATCAAAAGAATTTGATTTTTATCTGTAAAATGAAAGGGTGTAAATCTGCTAACAGATTCCAAGAAGCATTCGCTATCATCCCAATCATCAAAGATTACAAATCCTTGAAATGCTTTATAATTTGACAGATTATAAAAGAATGACTTGGAATTTTCAATTTCAATCATCGATGATTCACAGTTTTTAATGTCTTCGCACATTACATTAGTTGGTATAATTTTTAATGTTTTATTCTGTAAATTTGTTGCGCAACTTTTATTACTAACACCGAAACAAATAACATACCACTTCACCAGGAGCTAATATCTTTTTAAATGTTATCTCACATTTTTCTTTTCCATCGTTGGTCATAAATCTTGGAAAATCAGGAGATTCAATAAATTCAGTTTTATCAGCTTGTAATTCTACTGCATTATTTAAAGTACAAATATATTTCCCACTAATACATAAAACAAAATGAACAAAAACAAATACTTCTAAAATTAACATTTTAACAATTATGTTTTCAAATAGCACAAAGCCAAAAAAAAATGATAATTTAAAAATAAGAAACTTTTATACTTAAATTGATTGAATTTTTATTCACAACTTTTCTCACAAAATTTTTTAAGAAGATTAAAAATGGAAAAAAGAATGATTTTAAAAGCGTTTAATTGATAATAACAGAATTCTTTTCAAATCGATATAAAATCTTTAAATTTTCTGGTAGACCGTCTCTTAATTAATCCCGCGCAAAAAAAATATTTCTCACACGGATTTTGGTAAAAATATTTAAAAGTAGTAATATAAGAAGAGGTATACTGTATTATTATGTGTTAATTAAAAGTTTTATTCTTTGTACTTAAAGATAATAAACAAAAAAAGGTTTACGCCTAAATTATCCGGTATCGTTTTTGTCTATCAATGATATCATTTCTATCCAAAAAAAATGTTCTCAAAATTTGCAGTGAAAATTCTTATCACATTTCAGCTTTTTGTTCAATGATAAAGAAAGTAAACTTTTAACTCATTAAAATCATCATTTTTGTAGAAAAAAATATGCTGCAAGAAAAAATATATTTGCGACCGAATTACGGTATACCATTTACAAATTTTGACAACAAATATGTTTAATAAAATGAAGCAGAAGGATATAATAAATTTTTTTTGAATTTTGTTTAGAAAAAATGCCATAAAAAAGTATGGAGGTGAAACGTTTATAGATTTTTTTAAAATTTTGAAACAAGAATTCTTCAAGAAAAAAATTTAAAGTAATCAGTGTTCTCGTTTTTTAAATTTATCGCCGTCGCCGTCGCCGTCTGCCGTCGACGGCGCCGTCTTACGCCGTCAGATAGAATTTTTCAAATTTAGCTTATTTTGGTATCCAAAAAGGTCTTTTTTTGTAATAAACACATTTTTAAGTTAAAATAATGCCTTTTAGCTTTAAAAATACAGTTGTAAAATGTTTTAAAGCTTAATATCCAAATTATGTGTTTTTGACGAAAATTTTTACAATCAAAAAATACCATTTATTTTTGCTTAAACAAGGATTTGGAGCCATAAAATGTAATTTTGGAGGTTAAAAACAACCAAATCAAAACTTTTAATTTTTCTTTAATTATGACGGCGCCGTCAGTGCCGACGGCGACGGCAGTACTTTCGATTACCGCCGTCGCCGTCGACGGCGCCGTTTGCTGTCAGACGGCGACGGCGCATGAAGACTGGAAGTAATCTTTTCTGAAGAATTTTTTGTTTATAAATTTATTTATGGATAAAATTAGTTTAAAGCAAAATATTTTAACATATTAAATAATCTTTCTTTTAAAGAAATTGATATTTTTCTTAAAATGTTATACTCCCTTTTAATTGCATTAAAATATAATCAATTCTTTTCAACCGTATAATTCAAATTTGCAATTGAAATTATTTATTTCTGTTATTTACGTTCAACAAAAAATTTAATTAATTAAGAGTAAAAACAAAAACATTTTTGGCACTTTGAAGACGTTCCAATAAATTTGCAACAGTATTATTTCCGGTTGATGAAAGAGTTGAATTTCCAGTTGGAGAAAGAGTTGTTGTTGCTGTTGGAAGAGAAGTAACATTCCATTGTTGTTGTGAAGGCGTTGCAGTCATATTACTTCCAATAGTAAAATTCCATCCTTGATTTGTTGGAGGAAAAGCAGTTGTTGAAATATTCCATTGTTGTTGAGTTGAATTTCCTGAAGCAGTTGTTGTTGTCCATCCTTGATTTGTTGAATTTCCAGAAAATGGTGTTGTTGAAAAATTCAATCCTGGATTAACAGTTGTTGTGACATGCCAAGATGGTGTTGTATCAGTTGTTTCAGGGCATTGACTAATATCTTGACAAATTTGCTTAGAAGGAATTTGACTTATAACTTCGTAATAAATAAATTCAAAATTATTCTGAACCATTTTAATGCAAGCAGCAGATGCTTCATTTCCATCAGTACTTGAAAGTTGAATGCATTCACGTTCAAGTTGTCGACGAAGTTGTGAAGGGGTAATACTTTGATTTGCAAAGAAATTTTCTGCACGTTGAATAATATCTGTGCAGATACGGCAAGGATCTTGAGTACGTTTTGCATCAGCATTTAAATGATTGAATGGTAAAACATGTGCAACAGCAGAAATTGCAAGAATGGCAAAAGATGCAAAAACGGCAATTGTTTGAACCATATTTCTTTTTTCTTTACTTGAAAAGTTGAAAGAAGTTTATGATTGAAAAAGGCTTTCTGTATTGCTTTTAAACAATTTTTTATCTGTCAATGGTAATAAAATCAAAGTTGTTTTTATCAAAAGTTATAAAAGGCGGAGCAAAGACCATAAAGTGTTATATTTTTTGGGTATCTGTTATACGCCCAATGACATCATTCGAATCACATTGTATCGCGAGCTTTTTATGCTTTCTCAGATTAAATTGCTCTTAATTAATCCCACGCAAAAAAAATATTTCTCACACGGATTTATGTAAAAATATTTAAAAGTAGTAATATAAGAAGAGGTATACTGTATTATTATGTATTAATTAAAAGTTGTATTCTTTGTACTTAAAGATAATAAACAAAAAAAGGTTTACGCCTAAATTATCCGGTATCGTTTTTGTCTATCAATGATATCATTTCTATCCAAAAAAAATGTTCTCAAAATTTGCAGTAAAAATTCTTATCACATTTCAGCTTTTTGCTCAATGATAAAGAAAATGAACTTTTGATCCATAAAAAGCCTTAAAATCAATGTTTATGTAGAAAAAAAAAATATGCTGCAAGAAAAAATATATTTGCGACAGAGTTACCGTATACCATTTACAAATTTTTACAACAAATATGTTTAATAAAATGAAGCAAAAGGATAAAATAAATTTTTTGGATTTTGTTTAGAAAAATTGAAAAATGCATGCAAAATATGGCAGTGAAACGTCTATAAATTCTTTTGAAAAATTTTGACACAAGAATCCTTCAAATAAAATCTTGTTTGAAGCTAACATCGCGAATATTTTTTGGAACCTCTTTATTTAAAGAATTTTGGGCTTCAAAATATAAAAAAATGGGTAATTCTTTTAGTTTTTGACGATTTCTATGTTACATGTACTAGTGTATCAAACAAAAAGTGAGGTTCATAATTATAAAGTGATAATAATAACTGATAAAAATCACATGGATCCTATATAAGATCATAAGAATCAAAAAGGGGATCAAAAGAGGATCAAAAAGAGGTATAACACTTATAATTGGATAAAAAAATTTATAAAGGATTCAGAATCCGAGATTCAGAATCCTATAATAATAAGGATCAAATAGGGGATCAAAAGAGGATCAAAAAGAGGTATAAAACTCATTAGGGGATCAAAGATGATAAAAAGGATTCTGAATCCGGATTCTGAAGCTTTTAGAATCTTAATATCATAAGGATCATATAGCAGATCAAAAGAGGTTCAAAATGAGATATAACACATATAAGGGGGATTATTTCAAATTTAATATTTATTGGAACCTCTTTATTTAAAGAATTTTGGGCTTCAAAATATAAAAAATGGGTAATTCTTTTAATTTTTGACGATTTCTATGTTATTTTTGTATTGAAAAATATTATTTTATATTAAACCAATCTCTATTCTTTAAAGCCAAAAAAAACTTTTGCGGGGAATCCCCGGGAAAGGCGAATGAACAACTCTAGTAAGACAAAATAAAAAAGCAAATTTTAGTTTTCAATACTAAACAAATTAATGTTTTGTTTATTAACCCAAAAACTGTTTTTGAAAGTATAGAAAAATTTTTTTGTGCAAATTTTATTGATGTAACAAAATTATGAAATAGCAAAACATAATTCTTTTTAAATCTTTTTCTGTTAAACGTTTTTTTTCGTTCAAGCTTTATGTGAACGCGAAAGCAGTTTGGCTAAAAAAATGAAAGTCCAACGTTATAATTTCTTTTGAACATTTTATGTGCAAAAAGCATGTGATGATTCTTTTTATTCTGTATTTATCAGTTTATTTTTATTTAAATGTTTTTTGTGGTATTGTCGTATCCATTTTTTAATTAATTGAAATAAAATTGTTTAACTCAGTGATCTATTATTTTTACAATCATGCACAATTGTAAAAATTTTATGAAACATTTATTCATTGGCTTTTTTCTGCTTCCTTGCTTTTTAACTCCATTTTTTTCATTTTTTTAAGGATATAACTCCAATTGCAATTATTCAATCTAAAAGAATGCTTAATCTTTGAAACGAGAGCGGATCGGCCGATCGCTAGGTTACATTCTTTAGCAAGTGAAATGTTAAAGAAAGAAAAAGCTTTTTTTTCTTTAAAAGATAACAAAAACAAACATCGGGATATGACAAATCTCGACAATTTATTCAGTTTATTCGTCTTTTCAGGCTTTGCTATAATTTGCTTTAAAGTTTTTTTTTGTGAAGATTAATAATTTTGCAACATTTTTATGATTGTAGATGAAAAATTGATTCGATTTTCAGCCTTGTCCAATTTTAGAAAAAATAAAAAACTTTTTTAAAATATGCAAAAAAGTCCTCCCAATTTGGGGCCTTTGTTGGACTTGAAAACCCTTCACAAACGTATATCTTTGGAGGATTATTTTGCACCATTTTGTCATTGCCAGCTTTGAAAGAACTTAGAAAGAACCGTTCAATTTCTGTGCCGACTCACAGTTGGGCCGATATGTCAAAGGCTACATCGATCAACATTCAAGATTCCGTCCCTGGTCGGGTTTCGACCGCACAGCATTGGGCTTACTTTCTATGAGAACACCGATCTTTAGGGGACGAATGAATTAATTAAAATTCACTGCCGTGAACCCTAAACACGGAAACTAACCACGGTTCTTTGTGGAAAGTCTTATCTTTAAAGATCATTAGTAATCATTTTTTTGCAAGCCCGCCACAACACCCAGCGACCACTCACATTTTTAATTCAAAAGAAAGGAAAGAGATGATTTTTTTTCAAAGCTTTGGACTTTTTTGAGATCAAAAATGGTCAAAACTTTTAATTTAAAATAATTTTAGCATCCATATTAAAATTAAAAATATCTAGAGCAGATCTGATCTTATCTTTTTTACGGATCGATCGATCGACCGATCCGTAAAAAAACTCTTTTGTAATAAAAAAAAGTAATGCAAAAAAACAGTTGCATAATTTTTTTTACAAAAAGTTGTTCCACTTTTTTTGCAGTTGACTCAAAACTTTTACTAATTACTGAAATGTCGATTTTCTGGAGACCTTATTTACCGCTGCTGATTATATTAAATAGTATTTACATTTTATTTCCATACATTCGTATTGGTAAGTATTTTTTAAAACATTTTTTAACAATTTTTACTACATTTTTGTTTCAGGAAAGACACCAATAACTTTAACAGATTTTGCTGCTTCTTTTAATGGTAAACATTTATTGCTTTCTATTAATATATCTTTTATATTCCTTTCTTTTTTGCAGGTGCTAATATTTCTTCACATTCAGAAACATATGATCCAAAAACTAATATATTATATTTATCTGGTATTCCATTGATTTATCTTCCGCCAAATGAACCAAATATTTTACTTCAAAGACCAATAAAGAATTTAAGAATTGATGATTGTTGGTTAATGAAAGGCTCAAATGGATATGTTGAAATTGAGCTAGAAAAAGCTGTTAATATCCATCAACTTGTTTATCATCATTTTAATCAAACTGAAATCTCTGATTCAACTCCAAAGATTATTGATGTTGAGATATGCATATATTTTTAGCGCGTTATATCTTTATTTATATGCTTTTAGGCTATCACAAATGATAATAACAATACTATATTGCATTTGGGAACATTTAATATCTTTGAAAATGTTATTACTCAAATAATTGAATATAATGTTGGTTTTTTAAATATTTCTTATATATTTACAACTTCATTTTTTACAGAATCATACCAATGTATCTCGTCTAAGACTTCGTGTACTTAAAAATCATGGTAATCAAATCTTTACAACTCTTTGTCGCTTTCAAGTTTTTGGTGAAGAAGAAAAAATGAACATCAACTAACAAAGAATCTCCACCATTGGATTCTAAATTTGTTGCTGCACAATTGATGAGTTTTTTTTTGTTAATTTGTTTTTTTTGTTATTATTGTTTTTTTTAAATTTATCAAAAAAGTTTTTTTTATCTTTTTAAACGTGTATTAATCATCAGGAAAATTACTGTAATTTTGAATTATCTTAATTTAACGATGACAAATATCTTTTTTGTCTCAACATTAATTTAATTATTATATGTCTTTTAAAAAAATTCTAACCTTGTAAGCCTTGTCGAAAATGTACCACTGCAATTGCAATTTCACGCTTCATTAAATCAAGCAACCGAATAACATTCAAATTTTCATTTGAAACAAATACCAACAAGTTTGTCTAAAATTTAAAAATCAAATGATATATAAAAAGTGTGTGTTAAAAAAACATTTTGGGAATTTGCTGGTATCAAAATAGATAAACATAGGCAATCTTCAGCATATGTTTCAAAATCAACAAAATTTCGACGAACTGGTAGACATTTTTTATTCCAATGTTTTGTTTCTCGAATTTTAGGCCAAGGTTTTTTTGGGATTGGAGGCTACAAAATTGTACTGTTAAAATTTTTACTCAACACAAATATTACCAAAAAAAGTGTACTGTAAATTTCTGATTAACATCAAAACCTACAGTATACTTTTTAAAGCTTACCTTAAACCTATTTTTTTTTAATGGAGCCTCTTTAGAGCTAACGTTACAAAATGTATTCAAATTATTCATGGTCACCACAAAGTTGTTCTAATTCTTTTGAACTTCAACAACAGAAAGAGTTTTCACCTTTTACACTTCCATTAACACCAACAACAATGTCAATAAATGATTCATCAAATGTTCAAGAAAATCAATCACCATGTTTTAAAGTCGAAGAAAGTATACCTTTGCTCAAACAAGAAGAATCTTTTCAATTAACTGCAACTTCAGAAGGAATAAAACTGGATGATCTAAAAAATCGAATAAAGATTAAACTTGTTGAAGAAAAACTTTTTAATAAATTTAAAGATCTTCAACTTGAAATGGTTATTACAAAAGCTGGAAGGTAAGGGATTTTTTTATTGTTTGAAATAAATAATATTCTTTTGGTTTTAGGAATCTTTTTCCAAAGTTGAATTTTGTTGTTGAAGGTTTAGAGCCAGATAATTGTTATCTCTTTTCTGTAATGTTTAAAAGGGTTGATAATCTAAAGTAAGTCTTTCATCTTTTTTATTACAGCTGCAGATTTAATAGTAATTTTAGATATAAATATACAAAAAATCAATGGATTGAAAATGGGGCTGCAGATGATGAACATCAAAAAGCAAAAGAATTTCCACATGCTTCAAATACACAATTTCAAAATGGTAAACAATGGATGGAATCAGAGATATCTTTTGCAACATTAAAGCTAACAAATAATCAACAAAATTCATCTAAAAATGCTGTAAGTTTTTAAACCTTTTTTTTATTCCATGTTTGTGACAAACGCAATTCGGTTTTTGACTTTAGCTTTTTAACATTTTATTTTAATGAAATTTCTTCATGCATATGGATAACCTTTATGTTATTGACCATTTTAATGTTAACAATCTTCAAAAATATTATATGGTAAAAAAGTTATTATTGAAAGATTTTCTGTTTTTCATATATACTTTTTGCTTCTTGATATTTCTGAAAATTGATAAAACTAAAATAGCCTATAAAATAAGGATTGTCAATATGCAAGAGGAAACTTGATAAAAATAAAATGGTAAAAAAATTACAATCTAATTATCCGATCCCCAATACTGTCTCCATTCAGTTTCAATATTACCATCTGTTTTTTTTCAGGTTATTCTTCGATCATTACATAAATGTTGTCCTGTACTAATTATATATCGTTTTGAACCAGAAAATTCAACATTTACAAAATTTATTGAAAAGGAAATTACATGTTCAACTTTTATCACAGTTACAGCATATCAAAATTCTGCCGTTACAAAGTTAAAAGTTGATAATAATCCATTTGCAAAAGGTTTTCGTGATGGTGGACGAAAACGTTCTCGATGTTATCAAGCCTCTGAAGAATCTGAAGCATCACCACCACCAGCCAAACAAAAATATCTTCAAGCAACAGCAGCAGAAACAAATTCATCAATATTTTCAACATTATTTTTTAATACTTTAAATTATTTTCAAAATTGGTATAATCCAAATATGACTTCAAATGAATTAATTGAAAATTATTATTCTCATGCATTTCAAGCTCAAAATTCAATGGCAATATTTAATCCACAAAATAATTTTAATTTTGAATCTCAACAATAGTATGTTTTTTTTGTAATGGTGGTTACTGTATAATTTGTAAAAAAATTTTTCTTATTTTCATACTTTAAAAAATTGTTTTTATCTGTGTTTTTTTTGATACAAATAAATTATGCTAGGTTTTTAAAAATGTTTTTACAGTAGAAAAGATTGACATTCGTCGTTGAGGGTTCAGAGCAAAATTTTTTTAGCTGTAATTTTCTAACATTTCATTTTTCATTAACCTTTTTCTTGCATTTTGGATAAAAGTTATTTTATAGACAATTTTAGTGTTTAAAGTTTTCTGAAATGTCATAAACTAATAAAGACGGAAATTTTGAAATTTCTATCTCTTTTTAGCTTTTGATATTTCTGAAGATTGTGGTTTTAACTTTATCGATTAAAATATAATGCAACAATATATTTTGGTTTATTGCCAGAGGGGGTTATTCGAGCACCAGAAAATTTTAAAAGTTATCCCAATACAAAATGAAAATAGCCTGCTTCCATCTTCAAAAGAAAATTTACGGACTTCAAAATTCAAAAAGCTCAAACAACAACTTTTATGCTTCAACAAAAAAAGAAAAAAAATTTATTGTATTTTTTGTGCAATTTTTTTATATTCTAAAAATTGATCACACTTTCAAATGCTTAAAAAATATGTAAATAAATGGAAATTGTCGTAATATTTGTCCATAAAAAAGGAAAGTTGTAAAAATCAGTTTTACTAAAACATGTATACTAAAACTAAAACAAAAATTAACCCAATATATTTTTTGAGTGTAATACAGTTACAAGTGTGAGAAATGATATACATAAATAACCGGAAAAATGAGGGGAAAAGTAATAAAGCTAAAATTAAAAGAAACCAATGACAATGCAAAATAAATACAACAGTGTAAAAAATAAAATATAAAAAAAAGGAAAATAAAAAAAATTAATAACAAAAGAAAAAAATTACGGTAATGCATACACTTTTTTAATCACAGTTTTTTATTTTTTTATAAAATTATCAGTTTTTAATTATCAGAGATATGTGAATACGGCAAAGTATTAGAGAAATACAAATGTATGTACAAATGATATAAAATAATAACTAAGAAACATGACTACGGCGCTTTTGAAGAAAATCTTTGAGAATTGGAGGATTTTGAGATGAAGAAGTTTGAGCTGGAACACGAAAAGATTGACGTACACTTGTATCTCTTTGAAATGAAGATTGAGTTGAAGTTTCAACCATTGTATGGCGATATGTATCATGTCGACTAAATTCAGAATTTTGTTTCTAAAATTCAAAACTGCATAAGTACAGTAATTCACAAAATAATCAAGAAACTTACTTCAGCAGCAGTTTCAATAGTGGTAATGACAGTCTTGAAATACTCAAAAAATTCTCCAATAGACAATTTCTTTACAACCAAATACCGAAATACTTCAGTTTTCGTATCATTAAGTTTATCAACAGCTTGTTTCTGTTCTTCAATGAGATTTGAAATTTCCTAAATTAAAGTGTTAAAAATTTTGAAAAAAAACAAATATCAAACATACATGCAAATCACTTTTAGCTGGATCTTTCATATTTTCATTGATTTCAATTTCATCAAGACGACCTTCCAAATCTTTAACCTTTCTTGCTGCAGCATCAATAATTCCAGTAATTTCATCAAGGACAGGTTTACTAAAAATATAATATCATTGTTCAATCTTTTTCCAACCGAAAAATAACTTACGAAGCTTCACCAACATGAATTTTAAGTTTCAAAATTTTAAAAAGCTCGCTTCTTATTGATGGAAAATTCTCAACAATTACATCCATAACATTAGATTTCATTGGAGAATCTTCAGTTGTAATCGTTAAAATTCTATCCAAATCATTAAATTCAAATCCAGCAGCTCCATAATTATTGGTATTTTGATTCAAATAATTTCCAATTTGCCAAACTTTTTCACAAAGCATTTTTAATTGAGGGTAAACACGAATAATGTTTTCAAATGCCGATTGAATGGTACCAATTGAAGCATGTGATCTTTCCATCTAAAAATAATAAAGTATTTATACATTACAGTACTCTAAATAAACTTACATCAGCTTGCAATTCTTTTTTAGCAACAATAAGTTCAAGTAAAAATTTAAAGCCAGTTTGACGAGATACATGAAAGCAAAACAAATCAGCATCACCAAGATTTGAAGTTGATACCAAGCTTTTGTAAGGCTCAAGTTCATTTTCAGTTGGAAATCCTTTCAACAAATTTTCAAGTATATCTTTGCTAACATTTGGATTCAAGGATGTCGTAACAGCTTTCATCAAATCATCAACAGACATTTTAAGCTTTCTAAATGCCAATTCAATTGCAAGCTTCTTTTGACCATTTACAGAAGTAAGTGCAGCTTCATTATTTGTTTTTTGAGCAAGTGATGGACGACATGAATTTGGTGGCTTCTTTTTGAATAATCGCTCCATTTCACCAACAAATTCATTTGATAGCCGAGGTGATTCAATTGTTGCAAATATTGTATTCTCTAAAAGATTAAGAATTACTAAAATATATAAGAAATTTGAAAAAAAAGCTTACTGGCATCATTATCATTTATTGGATTCCATCGACATGCAACTGTTGGATTCATTTTGGGATATTTGATACAATTTGAAGATTCTGGTTTTTTGAAGCCACAAGTAAGAAAACTGAATCCACCACCTGGTGGTGGAGGAGGAGGTGGTGTCATTCCATTTGCTAGCAAAGGAGTTGACAAATTTAAAGGTGGTGCAGGAGGTGGTGCTGATGCACCAGGTAATGGAGGTGGTGGAGGTATTGATGCACCAGGTAATGGAGGTGGTGAAGGTATTGAAGCACCAGGTAATGGAGGTGGTGAAGGTATTGAAGCACCAGGTAATGGAGGTGGTGGAGGTATTGAAGCACCAGGTAATGGAGGTGGTGAAGGTATTGAAGCACCAGGTAATGGAGGTGGTGAAGGTATTGAAGCACCAGGCCCATTTTCGACGACAGTTTCAGCTGCAATTTCTTCATTTTCTGTTGGAAAAATAACTTCAATTTCACCTTCATCTTCAATTGCTGAATCAACTGATGAAACACGCGAAAGAGGTCGAGGAGAAGTTGAAGTTTGAGGTCTTAAAGTTACATCAAGATTATCATCATCTTTTGCTGCAGCAGCAGCATCATTATTTTCACATTGATCTTCAAATGTTGAATTCAGTGATGGAAGTTCTGAAACTGGCGGTACTTCAGCTGATTCTGACGATGACTCAGGAATTGATGGAAGAAAACAAAATGATGTATCAGATCGTGATTCATGAGGAGATGCTTGTCCACCAATAACTTTTGCATTTATATTATTGTTTGCTTCTTGCGCAGATTCATGTTTATTTTCAACTTCAATTGTTGAATCCAATGATGATGATGGAATTGGTGAAGATGATGTTGGAGGGCACCGACGATCAGAATTACTTCGACGAAGATTACTTTGAACTTCCAAATTTGAATCACTTCGACGAAGTGAATTTTGTCGTTGTAAATTTGAATTACTTCGACGAAGAGAATTATGCCGTCGAAGAGTTGATTCAGGTTTAAATACCAACAATTCCTTCTAAAAATGCAAAAATTAAAGTTAAAAATTATCAGACAAGACTTACTGCAAGAGACATAATATCATCAAATTCATGACCATTTTTAGTCCCAAAAGCTCCAACAGTTGGTGTACGACGAGTTATTGCTTCCATAATAGATTCATCTGCTTCAATTAATTTTTTAGAATATTGGATTTGATCGTAAAGCATCGATCCTTCTGGTGAATATTTAATAGAGTTAACAATATGTTGAAGACCTAAAAAAAGAGAGATAAAAGTTTAAAAACAATAAAAAGTCAATCAAAGAAAGCAAAAAAAGGCGTTGAAATATATATAAGCGGCGCTTATCAAAAGACAACACAGATGATTGAGAAAAACAACAACAAAAAGAATGCGAACTCTTTTTACAGATTAACAAAAGCTTAAACTTTTTTATTTTGAGATGATTGCTTTCCAATGCTGCCTTAAAAATCACGTCAAAAAAAGAAGGAAAGGTATGTCAGCGTTTGTGTATTATCTCTTCCGAAAATGATAAAAAAATGCATATTTTGCGTTTTCCAACACCTTTGTGATACCCATAAAAAAACGTGTGAACATTAACTTACAATAAGTTGATTGAAGAATTAATTTTAAATAAATATACCGTGTTTGAAGAATATCTCTGATGACGCAACTAATTTATAAACAACGATAAAAAAAATATGTGCGTGAAAAAAACGAAAGAGAAAAAAAGTGATAATAAAAAAAGTGGAAAAATTCTTGAAACGAATGAGCGCGTGTTATAAAATTTGAATAATTTTTTGTGAAACAAAAAAATTTAAAAAATGTTGTAAAATAAACAGCAGAAACTTTTAATCAACTATTCTATCAAGTATGTTTATGATTTTAGGGGGTAATAAAACGAGACTTCTTTTAAGCAAGCTTTCAATCCAAAGTTTTCAACTTTTTTTGCTATTTTTTGACAAGAAAAAACTTTTAAAAAAACAACAAAACGTTCTCATTCTACGAGGATTTCTTGCGCAAAATGTGTTGTAAAAAAGCGTAAAATGGCAAAAATTTCAACATAAACAAAGTCTCAAAACAAAAAAGATCAACAAAAGTTCATTAAAGACGTTAATGAAACTTTTTCAACAAAAAAGCGGATAAAAAAAGCTGTTTAACACTCAAAAAATAAGATTTTTACACTTGTGTTTCGCTACAAGACAATCAAGCGCGTGGAATATGACAATCAAAGACAGCAATCACCCAAAAGCGCCTTTTATAAACCCAAAAAACCTATTCAAAAAATACATACCTTTAAATTCATGCTTCCAAAAATGATATCTTTCACCAATTGTAGGTTGTTCAATTAAAAATTGATTCAAAACTTTTAAAGCTGAACCTCTTTTATCATTTGCCGTTCGTGGAGATTTAAAATCAGTAAAAGCTTTCTTTGCAGCTTTGAATTGTATTGGTGATGGTGGTAAGTTTGAAGCAGCAGCAGCAGCAACAACAGTATTATTTGGAGCTCCTATAAAAGTGATTATGACATAATTAAGAAATCCATATATAAAGTTTTTAAAGTTATAACCCTCCAAAAACATGTTCGAATTTAAAAAAAAAACAACTTTCGCGTAAAGAAAAATTAATTTCGACATTAAATTAATTCTCTCAACAAAAATCGCATTTTACAAAAAATTGCTTACCTCCTTTTTCTTCTTTAACACTTTTTCTGCTAAGGCTTTTTCGAAGAAAGCTTCCAAAATGTGTTGACATTTCTGCTTCTTTTATATCAGTTGAAGTTATTATTTAATAAATTAATCAACAACCAGTTTTAGTTTATCAGCTTGATAATCAAGTTTTTTTTGCTGATATATAAATTCTTGATGAATGAATAAAATGGCACACATTTTTCAAAAAAAAACAAAGAAGAATGAATATGCAAAATTACAATGGAATAAATTTATGAGAAAAAATGTTTTTTGCTAAAGAAAAAAAATAAGAATTTAGTAGGTAAAAATTGACTGCAGATTTCAAATTAATTTATAAACTGATAAGGATATCTGATAACTAAAAAAGGCCGAAATTTCAAAATTTCGGCCTTTTTTAGTTTATGATACTTCAGAAAACTGTAAACACTAAAATTGTCTATAAAATAACTTTTATCCAAAATGCAAGAAAAAGGTTAATAAAAAATGAAATGTTAGAAAAATACAGAACCCCTTGCTCTGAAACCCCCAACGACGAATATCACTCTTTTCTACTGTAAAAACATTTTAAAAAACCTAGCATAATTTATTTGTATCAAAAAAAACACAGATAAAAACAATTTTTTTAAGTATGAAAATAAGAAAAACTTTTTTACAAATTATACAGTAACCACCATTACAAAAAAACAACATACTATTGTTGAGATTCAAAATTAAAATTATTTTGTGGATTAAATATTGCCATTGAATTTTGAGCTTGAAATGCATGAGAATAATAATTTTCAATTAATTCATTTGAAGTCATATTTGGATTATACCAATTTTGAAAAGAATTTAAAGTATTAAAAAATGGTGTTGAAAATAGTGAATTTGTTTCTGCTTCTGTTGCTTGAAGAAGTTTTTGTTTGGCTGGTGGTGGTGATGCTTCAGATTCTTCAGAGGCTTGATAACACCGAGAACGTTTTCGTCCACCATCACGAAAACCTTTTGCAAATGGATTATTATCAACTTTTAGCTTTGTAACGGCAGAATTTTGATATGCTGTAACAGTGATAAAAGTTGAACATGTAATTTCCTTTTCAATAAATTTTGTAAATGTTGAATTTTCTGGTTCAAAACGATATATAATTAATACAGGACAATATTTATGCAATGATCGAAGAATAACCTAAAAAAAACAGATGGTAATATTGAAAGTGAATGGAGACAGTATTGGGGATCAGATAATTTGATTTTTTTTACCATTTTATTTTTATCAAGTTTCCTCTTGCATATTGACAATCCTTATTTTATAGGCTATTTTAGTTTTCTCAGTTTTCAGAAATATCAAGAAGCAAAAAGTATATATGAAAAACAGAAAATCTTTTAATAATAACTTTTTTACCATATAATATTTTTGAAGATTGTTAACATTAAAATGGTCAATAACATAAAGGTTATCCATATGCATAAAGAAATTTCATTAAAATAAAATGTTAAAAAGCTACAGTCAAAAACCGAATTGCGTTTGTCACAAACATGGGATAAAAAAGGTTTAAAAAATTACAGCATTTTTAGATGAATTTTGTTGATTATTTGTTAGCTTTAATGTTGCAAAAGAGATCTCTGATTCCATCCATTGTTTACCATTTTGAAATTGTGTATTTGAAGCATGTGGAAATTCTTTTGCTTCTTGATGTTCATCATCTGCAACTCCATTTTCAATCCATTGATTTTTTGTATATTTATATCTAAAATTATATCCTTTATTAAATCTGCAGTAAAAAATGGAAGACACGTACTTTAAATTATCAACCCTTTTAAACATTACAGAAAAGAGATAACAATTTTCTGGCTCTAAACCTTCAACAGTAAAATTCAACTTTGGAAAAAGATTCCTAAAACCAAAAGAATTTTATTTATTTCAACAACAACAACAAAAAAATCCCTTACCTTCCAGCTTTTGTAATAACCATTTCAAGTTGAAGATCCTTAAATTTATTAAAAAGTTTTTCTTCAACAAGTTTAATCTTTATTCGATTTTTTAGATCATCCAATTTTATTCCTTCTGAAGTTGCAGTTAATTGAAAAGATTTTTCTTGTTTGAGCAAAGGTATACTTTCTTCGACTTTAAAACATGTTGATTGATTTTCTTGAAGATTTGATAAATCATTTATTGTTGTTGTTGGTGTTAATGGAAGTGTAAAAGGTGAAAGCTCTTGCTGTTGTTGAAGTTCAAAAGAATTAGAACAACTTTGTGGTAACCATGAATAATTTGAATACATTTCCAACGTTAGCTCTAAAAAATATAACAGTTATTTAAGAAAATTGATAAAAAGCTGCGAAAAAGCAAACAATAAAAAAATGGATAGAAAAAAAAGTTTTTTGCACAAATTCGATTTTTGTAAAAACAAAAAAGAGAGTGAGTGTGAAATTGTATCCTTTAGGCATCCTGTTTCGATTAAATAATTGCAATTGGAGTTATATCCTTAAAAAAATGACAAAAATGGAGTTAAAAAGCAAGAAAGCAGCAATAAAGCCAATGAACAAATGTATCATAAAATTTTTACAATTGTTCATGACTGTAAAAATAATAGATTATTGAGTTAGGCGATATCATAAAATCGAAGAAACAGGCAAAAGATGGCTTTTTAGCTTTTCTGAAAATTGTTAACACTAATAATAATATAACTGTACAAAAACAAAATGTTAAAAAGTTACAACCAAAAATGTTTTCAGTCTGAACCACCAAAATAGTGTGAAAAAGCTGTTAGATTTCAAAAGTAAACAAGATTTGAAAACATATATTATTAATAAAATATCTCCGCAAAAATTATATCAAAATTCTTTTTACATCTTTACATCAAAAGCGTAAAAATTAGAAGCAAAAAAACAATTACAAAAAAATGTGTTATTAATAAGCATGAGGAAGTTGTTCAATTTCATCAAAAATACCATGATCTTATTCATAATCATAATATCCATCTTGATAAAGTGCATCATCTTTTTCATCATCATAAGATTCATATTCTTCATCATCATCAGATTTCATATTATCATCTGTATCAGCTTCTTCTTCGCTTGAATCTCTTTCATATTTATAAACTTCTTTTGTATTAGAGAAAGTTACTCTCTTTCTTGTTAGAATTGGCTAAAAAAAAGAATAAAATTAGTTAACCTGTAGCTATATGCAACCTTGGAAGATTAACAAAAATCATAGCAAGAGAAATAACTTACTTGAATATTTATCATTTTATTTCTTTCTGAAATTATAATTGTTCGACCAAGTTCTTCAAGAGATTGATAAAGAGCAAGAGATTTTTGGACAGCGATATCTTGAGATGCAGAATCTTGATGAAAT
Organism: Panagrolaimus sp. PS1159; assembly: GCA_963922195.1. NCBI lineage: Eukaryota > Metazoa > Nematoda > Chromadorea > Rhabditida > Panagrolaimidae > Panagrolaimus > Panagrolaimus sp. PS1159. Next base: position 3,076,470 of record CAWUHW010000006.1, read on the forward strand.
GGTGGTGGATTTAAATAAATTAATGGTAGAGGCTTTCTTACACTATTATATCGCTTTGATTTATATTCTTCTTCAAATCTTTCAATCAACCAAGCACATTCCTAAATAAATTTCCATCATATTGTTTTTCAGATTCATAAAATATTCAAAAAACTTACACCCATATTTTCTTTTGGTACCCACCTGTTATGTTTATTGTTATATCCTATAAAATATTAAGATTATAAAAAGTTGAAGATATAATATATATTCACACTTACCTTTCCATTTAACACGGTATTTAACATTTTTTCCATTTACCCGCTTTTCAAGAATTTCTTCCACTACATATTTCTTATCATCATCATTTGATGATTTAGAACGACGAGGTTGTTGTTGTTGCTGCTTTGAAGCAAATAACTGAATCTGATTCATTGCTGCTACACCTGCAAAAAAAAATGTAAAAGTAAATTATAATACAGTTGCAAAAAAATAAAATAAACGAGAATAAATTCGCGATAATACACGTTAGACAATTTTTAATGCAAATTATGCTTAAAGAAACTATACATAAAAATAAAAAATGGCTAACAAAAGATCACGTTGGAATCGCTTTTTAATTCTGTTTCTTACAAATTTAAAAAACTTGTAAGATGCAGAATTTTTCGCTGATTCTAAATATTTAAGGTTCAAACCTCAAATGTTTAATTGATGATCAGAACTTTTTGCGAAAGTTTTGTACAGAAATATCGATTTTTTCACTAATTTAGTCAATAAAACTTTAGTGTAAATAAATAAAGGAAAAAACTCTCTGCCATCTGGTGGGGTTTTTTTTATCTGATTCTGAATATAACGCTGTTTTTTTCAACTTCGAGCAAAAATCAAAAATTTGTCCATTGACGAAATTTCAATTTAATCGTATCGACTTGAAACTTTGCACACATATAAATATGAGTTAAAAAATAATAATGGAAAGGTTTTTGGACCCATATCAAACCTCGAAACTCTGGGACACGAGCTTGAAAATATCAAATTTTGGAAAAAATGCCAATTTTTGGCAGTTTTCTTGATCTCACAATTAATTTCAAGTTACGCCCGGCAAATTGTTTTATCTGAAGCACTTTTGGGTATATAAATACACACCATAAGCCTTTAAAAATCAATCTAAGTGGGGTGCAAGTTCAAAATGGACAGGGGTCCTCGAAGTTGAAAAAAACAGCGTTATATGTAAGACTCATGTTAGTCCTGTGCAAAAACGTAAAAACATTCAAAAATTCAAAAAAATTTTTGAAGAAGAAAAAATATTCTTTCGTGTCGAGAAAAACTTCTTAACGATTTTTTTAGATGATGTTGAAAATATATTTGTGCATTCATAAAAATGTCAATATTATCGAGAAAAACAAAATTATACACGAAAAATTATACACGAAAAAAAATCAAGTAAGCGATAATGGGTCATTTCACTGCGTAACTTTCACAACGAATTTGTGTGTAAAAAACTGTAACACTCAGTATTTCACGATTTTTTTGGAATTGTCTATGTACTTTCGTTTACATTAATTTAAAACTTTCAATTAAAAAATTGCTGTTATTTTATTTTTAACCCATTTTTATAAAAAATTTTTAGATTTTTCGATGAAAACAAATATTAAACAATAATATTTTAAATTGATTCAAATCGATGGATTAAAAAAATGGTGTTAAAAGTTCCTTCTTTTCATGAGCTTTTTTCTATTGCATTTTTGTTAGAATTTTTTCTTTCAAATTAATATTGTTTTTTAAAAAATAATTTAAGAAAGAAAGCAAAATAAAATTATTCTAAAAGTAGCGCACATCGAATTGAAAGTGAATAAATTGTTCTTTTTTTTGATCTGATGTCTGGCAAAGTACTTTTGTTGGCATTGGAAAAACCGCCAAATTTAAAAATCTTTTGCTAATAATTTTTACGTTTAAACGTTATTGGATTTTTAACCACCCTATAAGTTTATTTTTTTCGTAAAGTTTTGTAAGAAATTTTTTTTATCCGAGAAAAATTTTTAAATTTTTAGCAAAAGATTTTTAAATTTGGCGGTTTTTCCAATGCCAACAAAAGTACTTTGCCAGACATCAGATCAAAAAAAAGAACATTCGTTTCGATGTGAGCGAACTTTGTTTTAAGAAAAAAAATTACACAGTATCTTTGCTTTATTATTGAAATACAGAAAAATACATAAAAATCGTTTAATCTTTGATGTTTTAAATTAAAAAATTTAAAGTTCAAAAATCTTAAACAAAAGTTGATTTTGTTTTTGGATTATTATAATTTTTAAATTATTTTTTGTGGTATAAAAACCTTTTATTCGACAAAAATTTTCAGTTTTGAACTTTTAAAAATTTTAGCGTTTAAAATTTTTGTTTCAATATCGAGAATTTATTTTTAATGTAAGCATTATTTTATTAACATTAATTTAAAAAATTTTTTACTTTTTCATAATTATTTACAGTATATTTTTGTATAAAAATAATATTGTTTTTTAGAGAAATGAGTAAACAAGTTAGTGCTGAAAATGTTTTTAAACAGGGATTAGGTGATCGATATCAAACTTCTGATAATTTTGAAGGTTTATTACAAAATGCTGTTGCAACTCCAATTAATGAAAATGAAAATATTGATGGATTGGAAGAAGCGACAACAAATATTACAGCAACTGGACAAAAGCCTGATTTAATTACTGTTAATGAATGGGCTGAAAAAAGGGGATATCAAAAATCGAAAGATAAAAAGGATGCTGGCGGTGGTGATGACGATGAAAGTAATGAGAAAGTTGATAAGAATGATGATAAAGTTGATGCTGATGATGAAAATAAAACTAAAGAAAACTAATACTATAACATAATTTTTTTTAAAGATAAAAAATTTAAGTAATCTTCCATAATAAAGTTATTTTTGGCAGACTAATAAGACTAATAAAATTTAAAAAGAGTTATTATAGAAAATTGACGAAAAAACTTTAGTTTGAAATAAAGAATGAATGAAGAAGTTTGTAATAGTTTTTTAAACTTTTTTTAAAAAATAAAAGCAACAATTTTGAGTGTTTTTTTTATCAAGTTTGACAAAATATAAGACGGTAAAATATAAAAGTTTTTATTTTTTTCCATTTACAAGAAATCATCATCATTTTTTGTAAATGAATTCAATATCTTAGTTGCTCAATAAGACTCAAAAAGTGTGGCCTTATTAAGTCAGAAAGACGCGCTTATTGAATTCATTTACAAAAAATGATGATGATTTCTTGTAAATGGAAAAAAAAAATGAAAACTTTTATATTTTACCGTCTTATATATCAATAAAAACTTTTAAAATGAAGACGTGCAGAGATAATATGCGACTTTTTGGTTTTCTGTAATAAAATATTGACCGCTCATTTTAGCGCATTTAATTTTTATTTTATCTGACTCAGAAAAAAATTCTGCATTCCCCAATTTGAAATTGATAGGCACAATATCAAAATGGGCAAAAAATTCGGATAAAAAAATTACGATATCTTCGTTTTTCCTTTATCAATTATCATTTTTATCAACATTTAACCTAATAATTTTTTTAACCAATTCGTATAAATATTAAGGTTCTGCATTTTTTGGTACCAAAATTATGTTTGTTGCAAAACTTTGAAAAAACGGTGCACATCCCTACTTTAATTTTTAAAATAGTGATTCATTCTTTCTATTTCCATTTTTTTTCTTACTGAGTGATTCTACGCTCGTTAGTGTTTTAGTGGAGTGCCTTTTTATCTTAACATTTAAAAAAAATGCTTTTAACAACAATCTTATTTTCCAAAGACCATGAAAATGGAAGAAAAACAGCAAAAAAGCTGTTCCTCAATATCAAAAAACTTTTTATCATTGATTGATTTTTTTGAGAGATGACAAAAAAATAAAACTATTCAAACAAAACTTTTTTTCCCATTAGTTTTTTTTTTGTTATCATTTTTGTTGTTTCTTTTCCATAAAAAAAAGCAATAATACGTTTTTTGGCGTACTTTTGAAACTCTAAAAAAGCTAAAGTTTTTTTTAAAATTAAAGAAATAATCTCATTTTTTTGTTTATTTGGATTTTTATAAGGTTTCAAGCTCAAAAGAAGTGGTAGTAATTGTGTAGTCATAAAAAATGCTAATAATTGTTTTTTATTCGTTTTGAGAGTGAAAAGGGAAAAAAATGTAACTATGGTAACCATTTAATTGTGTGTTTATATTTTTACTTGCTTATTATAACTTAAAAAAAAATAGTGTTTTGAGTTTTTTTTCAAAAATGCTTGTTTTTTAATTTTGTTGGCTGTCATGTGGTAGAGGAGTTATTAAGTTTTATAGAAAAAACTTGCTATGTTTGCATAAAATTTATGCTTACAAAATTATCATACATTATGCTCTGCTTTACAGTAACTTTTTTGTATAAAATGTTTTAAAATTTTGTAATTTTTGGTGCGATTTTCAATTTGTTGTTTTACTTTTTTGGCAAACAAAAATTGGCATTTCATGTATTTTGCGACGTTGAAAAACTCACTTAAACAGAGCGTGCTTTTTTTTAAATTTTTGTCTAAAAAACGTAAAAAATTAAAAATTGAAACTTTGCTAAAAAAATTTAAAAAATGACACACCTTTTAAAATGTCAAATCTTTATGATTAATTAAAGGGAGCTGACGTTTTGATACACTTTTCATTTTAACGTTTTTTTTTCGAAATTGCATAAACATGAAAATCAGGGAAAAGAACAATAGAAAAGGACCATGATTTTCAGGTTCATGCAAAAAGCGTTAACATGGAAAATGTATCGAACCGTCAGCTCCCTTTAATTGCTCATAAAGATTTGACATTTTAAAAAGTGTGTCATTTTTTAAATTTTTTTACAAAGTTTCAATTTTTAATTTTTTATGTTTTTCAAAAATAATTTTTAAACTAATAATTTTTATTCTCTGACGCGTATTTGCGTAATTTGTTTATTGAATATTTTTTTAATGCCTCTAAAAAACTGATAAAATTTAATCATAGAAAATTATACAAAAAACCTGACTGCTGTTTTTTTTCATAGTTTGAAATCAGCAAAAAATTCATAACATAAATTCTATCTTCCCTCTTTAATCGTGTGATTAAAAGTTTAAAAAACAAACAAATATGCAAAAAAGACTGTTACTATTTTTGTTGTTTTAAAAAAATTTTATAATTTTTATTCCTCGTGGCCTTTTTTTTTGACGAAAAACCCTTTTTTTCTCTTTTTTCATGGTGAAGGCTTCACCGGAAAGGTGTCCGTTTCTTTCTTTCATTCCAATTTTTTTGTGTGTATTTTATATATTTTTTTTCTGTCACACAATTCCTTCATCGTCATTCATCGTTGTTGATATCGATGCTGCTTTTGCTTTTGCTGCTGATGCTTTTTTGCATGCGATGAGGAAAGAAATAAGCAGAAGAAGAAAGAAAGAAAAGCATCAGCTTCAAAAATGCAAACATCAAAAAAAGAAAAAAAGAGTTCTAAATTTCGGCTTTCTTCTTTCTTTTTTTTATCGTTTAATGGTGGTTCTCTTCATCAAAAAAAATATATATTTTTTCGTTTCATGGAAGAAAACTTTTTCCGTCAAAACAAAAAAATCTTAAGTTTATAGCTTAAATAAATAATTGAGTGCTTATTTTTGTTTCACAACTTAATTAGCAAATTTGCTTTTTTGATTTGATATTTCGTAACAAAGTTAGATTAAGCGCGCGTGTGATTATTTTCCGGAGGTTTTTTGTAATTTTTTACAGTCAAAAATTGTTTTAAAAAACAATACATATTTTAAAAATACCCAATTTTTATTTTATTTTTTGAATAAAAAATTAAATTCTTTAAATTTAAGGAAGAAAAAAGATTTTAAGATTTTGAAATTAATTTCAAAATTTGTTAAAAAAAATTAAAAAACTTTACAATTTTACTATTTTTAAAGCAACCTTATTCTTTGTGAATCCCTGAATCAGGGTTGTTTACACATTTACAATGAGGTGTTTTTTTCAGCTTTTGTATTTAGACGTTCACAACATTGAATTTTTAATTTTATGAATTTATGATGTTTTTAAACTGCTCAAAATGAAATGTATTTTTAATTACATTTAAAAAGTTTTTATTGATATTGTTTATCAAATTTGATAAAAAAACATTCAAAATTGTCGCTTTTATTTTTTAAAAAGAATTAAAAAGCTACTGGGTGGTTCAAAAAATTCCCCCCTTTTTTCGACACCTCGAAAAATTTTCTTTGTTTTTCTATTATTTCCAAAAAAGGAACGAAAAAAAAGGGGGGGAATTTCTTGAACCACCCTGTTACAAACATCTTCGTTCATTCTGTATTTAGAATTAAAGTTTTTTCGTCAATTTTCTATAATAAAAGTCATTTTTTGTAATTTTCGATTTATTTTCAAAAATTTACGGATTTCAAAAAAATCAAAAATTCTCAGATGAGGCTGAAAATTGGTAGATAGACTAATTTGAGTTCAGAAGTCTCCAATTTGAATTTCATATGTCTCATTTTTATGCAAATTTTTCTTCTACCACATGCGGTACCCCAAAAATCGCAAAAAATTATTTTGCTTCAGATGATGTGGTAGATGAAAAATTTGCATAAAAATGAGACATATGGAATTTAAATTCGAGATCTCGACCTCGAATTAGTCAACCTACCAATTTTCAGCCTCGTCTGAGGATTTTCATTTTTTTGAAATTCGACGAGAAAGTCGAAAACAGACATGAGAAGCTTCCACTGTTTGGCGGCCTGACGTAGAACGCTACATTTTTATCCTGCTTCTGAATTTTATTTTTTTCTTGTTTTTCCTTTAAAAAAGGGTGTCAAAAAAAGGATATCAGCATTTAAATAAAAAATAATGAAATAAAAATCCTTATCAGTGCTGATAATGCGATTTTGGCGCAGTGCGTCAGGCCGCTATTCTCATGCCTGGTCAAAAATTACAAAAAATGGCTTATAACTCTTTTTAAATTTCGCGTTTTTATAAAACATTTTTAAAGAAATAACGAATTTGCACTTATTTACTCTTTTAAACTACAATTTAAAACATTTTTAGAACAACAACCTCCACCGCTGAAAAAATGACAGCCATGAATGGGCATCGATTTTTAACCCTTCCAACTTCGCTTAAACCAGCAATATTAATTTTAATTATTTTAACAATGATTTTTGCTGGATCTTCTTCGCATCCAGCAAAAGAATCATTTAGTGGATCATGGTTTTTTTGGTTTACAATTATTGTTCAGTTAATTTTTATCATTGTTGTAATTGCGCTATTTGCATTTGAACGTGAACGTTCAATGACAATGGGACGAGATGCATGGCCAATTGCAGAAATGGCATATTCAACTGTATTTGGAATCTTAAATGCTATTAATATTTTTATTGTTTCTGGTTGGCATTCGGTTGCCACTAATTCATCCTTGCCAGTTTTAACTGCGGTAAGTAATTTTAAGAAGTTTTAGATAAAGGATAGCTTGAAATACCGTCGATTGCATCATTCTGATGAAAAGTATTGAGTGAATGGCTTGATAAATGTTTTGTTTTAAACGTTTTTTTCAAAATGACATGAACGTGAAAATCAGGCAAATAAAACAATAGGAAAAAAACCCTGATTGTCAGGTTCATGACATTTCGAAAAAATGGTTGAAATAAAAAATATATTAAACGGTCCGACTCCCTTTAAATCAGTTTAAAACCCGGAATTATGTTAATAATTCGGACTTGTTTTTTCCATTCAAAGAAATTTCAAAACAGGTTTCAAAAAATTATTTTTGTGATTTAAAAGCCATATTTCCTTGTTGTCGACCATTTTTTAAAAATTTTGGTTTTTCTGAGGTCAAAAAAATGATCTCAGAAAACGTTCATTTGACATCATTCGCACCTTACGAATGATGTTGGATTTGTAAAGTGAAAAATAATATTTCATCAAAAAATCGCGAAATTATTTATCAAATCGATGGGTATTGAATTTCTGAACATTTTTTTAAAAAATCTTGAAATTTGAATGTTTTGCTAAATACTTGCTCTCAACAAATTTTGAAAAAAGTTTTGCAATTCTTTATAATACATAAGAATTACTGTATAAATAAACCCTCCAATTAATCTAAAAAAAAAAATTTAAACAATCATTACTTATTTCTTCAATTTTTCAGATATGCTGTTTCGTTCTCTTCGTTCTGTATGCATTGGGTGGATTTATGATGTTTAGAATTTGGAAAGGATTTGTTCAATCTGGTGCAAGCCAAAATCCAACCCCTGCCACCCAACCTGGAAATATTCAAGGAATGCATCCTGGAATTTAAACAAACACATTATACATACATACTTATTTAATTTACTTAATTAATTAAGAAAGGAACAAAAAGTATTAACATTAAAGGAAGCGGACCCTTTGATCCATTTTTTAAAAAAAAAGGATTTCGAAATATTTCTTTTTTTTCCAAACCATCGATATTCGTGATCAGGGTCACTCTTAAAACGAAAATGCAGTTTCCTTTGTTAAAAAAATAAAAACAATGGAAGCTGCATTTTCGTTTCAAGAGTCATCCTGATCACGAATATCGATGGTTTGGAAAAAAAAGAAATATTTCGAAATCCTTTTTTTTTAAAAAATGGATCAAAGGGTCCGCCTCCTTTAATTTAATTTTAAATTTCTTTGTATTAAATTGTATTTTTATACATCACACATATTTTTTTAAAAAATTGAATTTTGAATCCGGGAATGGGTCTCATTTTGGTTAATTAATTAATTGTTTTTTAAACTTTGTAAATTTAATTTAATTTAATTTAATTTAACTTTTATTTTTATATATTTTAGCCGTTTATATCATTTTTTTATCGATCAATAAAATTACATATAAATCTGTAATAAAAAGTTAACCAAAATTTTTTTCGATAATTAATATAACTCCAAAAATTTTATTGAAAGATTATAGGTAAAAGTGTTTCGCCCTTTCATTTTTAACAGCAATATTTTTGATAAAAAAAAAACGCTCAACCTTTTACTTTTACTGATAAAATGAATAAAGCTTTAAATGCTTCAAATATTTTCTTTTCTGTTCTTTGTCAAAAAAAATTTTTTCGTTCATCGAAAAAATTATCGATAGAATTATGGCCGGATGTTTTAATATGTCTAGCTTTTTTTTATTATACAAAAAAGTGGTTATTGTAAAAATTGTAACAACCATGCTTTTTTATGGAATATTGCTTTACTTTAAAGGGAATCGAACAATTTGATACATTTTTAATTTTAACGTTGTTTTTCAAAATTTCATGAACATGACAATCAGGGTCTTTTTCTTTTGTTCTGATTTTCAGGTTCATGCCATTTCAAAAAACGTTAAAAATGAAAAATATGTCAAACCATTTGCTCACTTTATGTCAAACCTTAAAATTAATTTGAAAAATATTTTTTATTTGCTTATTTTTGCATAGCCTTTAGCTCCTTGTATTTTTACGTTTTCCTAAATAGAAGAACTGCTTTATTTTGAACATAATTGTTCCACCTGTGCCAATTGCGTCAACTTTTCCTTCAGTTTGTTTCCAAATCTCAGGGCCAGTTGTTTCATAATGAATTTTTGCATTTAATGGATTATAAAATTGATTAATAAAAAATGAATTTGGAATTGATTTATGAACATCTTCAGCACATTTCAAAGCTTCTGCGGCACCCCCTGCAGGATCCGTTAAAACAAGTTCTGCACCAAATGCACGTAAAAGTGTTCGCTAAAAAATTAGTTTTTGGTTAAAAATGTTTTACAAAAAAAAGTTTTTTAATTACGACTTGAAGCTTAAAATTAAAACCGAAGGAAATTTATTTTTAAGCGTGTTTGCACATTTTTAAAAATGGATAAAAATAACAAGCATTGCATCATCTGACAAAAAATATTTTAACAATTTAGTTTGTTTTTTAAAAAAGCTTAAACTTTATTGACATAGTAGTTTTTTTTGTAGTTAACTTTTTACTTGTTTTCATTTTCTCCATTCTTATCCACTCAAAAAATATTTTCATCAGTCAATGAAAAGTTGTTTTTTAAAAAACTTGCAATTACTTTAGTCACAAAATATAAAAATTTATAAAGGTGAATAGAAACTAGAAAAATGTTTTCTTCCTTTTCAGCCAAATTAAGGTTAGAGTTTATAGTTATTCAAAGAGGTCACAAAAATAATCAAGTACTACATTTTTCCTTCTTTAGTTTTTTTAAAAATTTTTTTCTTACGTGATTTTTTTTAACTTTAATTTTGTATAAAAAGCAATCGTTTGCTTTTTTAAAATTCATATTTTCTGCTGAAATTCTATTACTTTAAAATTTTATAGAAACAAAATAAAAGATGGCTGATCGAGAATCAATCGGAACTGATATCATTGATCTTGTTGGAAATACTCCAATGGTATATTTGAATAAAGTTTCAAAAGGCTGCAAAGGAAAAGTTGCAATTAAATTGGAATATTATAATCCGGCATGTTCAATCAAGGATCGAATTTCAAAATCAATGATTTTGGAAGCTGAAAAATCTGGAAAAATTAATCCAGAAAAGAATGTCTTGGTTGAAGTTACTTCAGGAAATACGGGGATTGGATTAGCAGCAATGGCAGCAGCAAAAGGGTATAAATTGGTTATTGTTATGCCATCTTCGTGCAGTTCAGAAAGGGTAAAGGATTTTGGATTTTTGTTAGTAAAAAAATTTAATTTTTTATAAACGTATAACTTTTACATTAAAAGAAGGTTTAAAAAATGAGCATTCTGAACAAGCTTCTGCTAAATTTCGATTTCGAAGAGGCTGAAATACAGAAATCGAAATTTCGACATTTTGGAAGCAAAATAATTCTGATATTTCGAAATTTCGATTTTGGGCAGTTATTTCGGTAATTTCGATTTGAGCCCTATGAATTTTGATTTTGCAGAACTCTGATTTTGGAGTCGAATTTGATCGTCAAAAATTTTAGCGAAATATTTATATTTTTAAGTAAATGTGTTTTCTGATAAAAATTTGAAAAGCTATTTTTAGATAAAAAATCCAAATTTTTAATGCCCAAAAAAGTTTTTAAATAAATCTTAAAAATTTGCAAAGTTTTTTAACTAAATTTTGTCATTTAAATTTTTTTAGCTTATTTTTAAAAATGTGCAAACACGAATTTAAAATAAATATCCTTCGGTTTTAATTTTAAGCTTCAAGTCTTAACTGAAAAATTTTTTTTGTAAAACATTTTTAACCAAAAACTAATTTTTTAGCGAACACTTTTACGTGCATTTGGTGCAGAACTTGTTTTAACGGATCCTGCAGGGGGTGCCGCAGAAGCTTTGAAATGTGCTGAAGATGTTCATAAATCAATTCCAAATTCATTTTTTATTAATCAATTTTATAATCTATCAAATCCAAAAATTCATTATGAAACAACTGGCCCTGAGATTTGGAAACAAACTGAAGGAAAAGTTGATGCAACAGTTTTCGCGATTGGCACAGGAGGTACAATTATGGGAACAACAAAATTTTTGAGAGAAAAAAATCCAAATTTACGAGTTTTTGCTGTTGAACCCGCAGAAGCAGCATTTTTTAATGGCGGAGAAATTAAGCCACATAAAATTCAGGTAAACAAAATGAAATATTTTTCAGCGTTAATAAAATCTTGTTTTTAGGGGATTGGTCCTGGACCATTGATGCCAGGAATTTTGGATGTAAAAATTTTTGAAAAATGTATTACTGTAAAATCTGATGATGCAATTGAAATGGCAAAACGGCTTGCAAGAGAAGAAGGAATTTTATCGGGTATGAAATTTTGTCGGAAATATCAATATAAAATTTTTATGGCACACAAAAATTAAAGGGAGTGTCTACTTTTAGCAAACTGATTTTAACCAATGTTTTATTGACACTAGAATCTAAGCGGGCCTTCGGCCCGCCTGCAAGTGTATTTGCGAAAATAATAAAAGGTAAAAACTTTTTAAAATTTTTATATGAAAACGAAATATTATTCAAAAATAAATTTATTGCAAATCAAAAACAAAGAATATGTATGTATGCATAAAAAAAAAGAAGAGAAAAAAATTAAAAAAGAAGGAAACAACCAACAATAACAAAATGAGTTTTTATCTATAAAAACGACTACGTGAATTTCTATTGATATAATCAGGACATTCACGATACATATGTTCACCAAAATGCTTATAGCATTTTCCATTGAATCCTTCACAATTTACCATAAAATGCTTACCAGCACAAAGATGACAATGTCTTTGATCAAATGATTGACAAAAAACTGCAATATGATTATATTCACCACATTTATAACATACAGCAGGTTTATCGATATTAGGACAATAAGGCCTAGAATGACCATAAAGTTGACAGTGAACACATAAATCTGCAAAAAAAATATAAAAACCATAAAAAAGCAGAAATAAGTAACTTACTGTATTCACAATCTTTTGCCATATGCCCTTCTTGTTTGCAAGCAGCGCAAATACTACTACGTGATTTTCTGTTGACATAATCTGGGCATTCAAGATACATATGTTCACCAAAATGCTTATAGCATTTTCCATTGAATATTTCACAATTTATCATAAGATGTTTACCAGCACAAAGACGACAATGTCTTTGATCAAATGATTGACAAAAAATTGCAATATGATCATCTCTACCACATTTATGACATACAGCAGGTTTATCGATATTAGGACAATAAGGCCTAGAATGACCATAAAGTTGACAGTGAACACATAAATCTGCAAAAAAAATATAAAAACCATTAAAAGGCAGAAATAAGTAACTTACTATATTCACATTCTTTTGCCATATGCCCTTCTTTTTTGCAAGTAGCGCAAATACTACTACGTGTACAATATTTGTAAGAATGATCATTAGTCATACACTTCCAGCATGAATAAAAGGTTGTTGTTTGAGTTGCAAAATTTTGAGTTAAACAATCTTCAGATAAAAGTTTGGATTCAATTTGACTTTGGCGGCGTTTTGAACTCATTTTTGATGGCCATTCTTCAACAGAAACTTTTTCAATATGAGCAGGATGGGTTTCTTTTTCATATGGTTGACCAAATACAAATTCTGATTTTGAACCCTTTGCAGCAACAACGACTGCGTCATAAGAAGTTACAGCTTTTTCAATTGATTTAAATTCATTTAAAACTTCAATAAGTTCTTGCCATGGTTCTTTAATAATTAAATCCTAAACAAATAATTTAAATTGAATATACCAAAATGAAAAAACAAACTTCATAATTTGGCCAATTTATTAAAACATGCTTTAACTTTGCTTTAAAGCTTCGAAGCGATTCGTTTTGTGAGATGCCAACATCGACTGCGTCCATAATACTAAGATCATTAATTGTTTTTTCAACAATGAATTTCAACTTTGAGAAAGCAGCTTCATCGCTAGTAAGATCAGGTAATGTTGAATCAAGATCCATAATTGAAACTAAAAATTAACGTTTATTCAGGTTCTGATAATTGTGATCTCTGTGCTTTTGCTTTCTGTCTTTTTCTTGCATTTTCAGCTTCTCGTTCCGCTGATGTTCGATCAGATCGCCTTTTTCGATTTCTATCTGCTTTTTTCTGTTTAATTCTGCTTTTTGAAGTGCTTCTTGGGAAGCAGTTCTTTCAATTTTTTTTCTACCCATTGCAAAAAAGTTTAAACGTTTATTTTTCAAAAAATGTTTATACAAAATGCAGAAAAATTGTTAAACAAAAATTTAAGATGTTTAAAGCTGTTATTGTGAATTATAAATATATAAATTATAAGAATATGAATTATATGAGTTTATGAATAAATGACGTATTATCCTTCGTTATACGAATATAACGACAGTTGAAAAAAGGAATAATGATAAAGGGAATTAGTTAACTCCAAAAAGGAGGCGTCTAAAACTACGCAACAAAATTTTTATTAGCAAAAAGCTAATAATTTTTTAACAATTAAAAAATTGTTAAAAGAAAAATTAAAAAAAATATTTAAAAAAATATTAAAAAGTAATTTTAAAAAGAATTACACAATAAAGTTTGCTTATATTAAAAAACAAAAAAATGTCATCAAAAAAATTGCAATCAAAAAAAAAGACTGTTCAATAAACACCGTTCAGTCTCTCCATAAACTTCCTTTAAAAAGAATACCCTTTTTTTGTTGCAAGCAGCAAAAAAAATGATGACAAAAAAAGGTTGCACACGCCTCTCTTTTCTTTGATTCGCTGTTGCAAAAAAAGACGCATCCTTTTTTGCTGCGGCCAATCAAAAAAAGAATAAAATGACAGGCACAAACGAACATTCACTGTTTTATAGAAGGACAAAAATTTTTCGTGCTAAGAAAACATTTGTTAAAATAATTATACTGAAAGTAGGCACTCCCTTTAAAAGAGCCAAACAGCTTGATACATGTTCCATTTTTTTTGAAATTTCGTGAACCTGACGATCAGGGTCTTTTTTTATTGTTACCAAAATACCTAAAATTATTTTACACATCAAAAAACGGAAATACCGAAATTTTGATAAATAATAATCCAAAATCTTTTATTTAAAAAAATATAAAACTATATTTTTAAGGAAGCGGACGCATTTTTAATCTTTAATGTTTTTTGAAATTGAATGAACCTGAAAATCAGGATATTTTTTATTGTTTTTTGCCTGTTTGTCAGGTTTATGCCATTGGGAAAAGTAAAATCAAAAATTTTTCATGCAGCTTTTTAAAATGCCATATTTGTCGCACCTCAACCTTATGAAAATCTCTTTTTAGGAATTAGTGGTGGCGCAAATGTTGTTGCTGCAATTGAAGTTGCAAATTTACCTGAAATGGAGGGAAAACTTATTGTAACAAGTATTGCATCATTTGGTGAAAGATATTTATCAAGTCCACTTTATTTTGATATTCGTGAAGAAGCATCTGCACTCAAAGAACAAACATTAGAAGATGCAATGAAACGAATTAATATTCATTAAAAAAGCTTTTATTTATATCAAAATTATATAAACAAAAATTTATTTTTATTGTTTGATTTCAAATAAAATATATACTTTTGTTTTATAAATTAATGTTAATCGTATTTTGAAATTAAGTAGCAAAAATTGTAAATTTTTTAAAAATTGGTACAGCACAAATTTAAATTTTAAATTTTGGGACTTTTGCAAAATATTAGTGAAACCTAATTACGTGAACATTTTTTTGTTGACACAAAAAAAAATCAAAATGAACAAAAATTAATTGGACATCAAAGATTTGATTTATTTATTCATCGAATTGCAAAACAAATTCAAAAGAAAGTCCATCATAAATGTGAAACTTTTTTATCAGTTGTTTCTTATCATTGTCCATATCAACTTCAAACGTTTCACCAAGCTCTTTAATAGCCTAAAAGAATTGTTTTTAATTTTTTTTTGCCATTTGCGTAGAGACGGGCAGAGACAATTTGCGACATTTTGTTTTTCTATAATATTATATTGAGTGCTCACTTTCGCGCATTTATTTTTTATTTTATCTGACTCAGAAAAAAATTCTGCATCTGATAGGCACAATTTCAAATTGGGGAATGGAGGGACAAAAAATTTGGCGGAAAAAATTACGGTATTTCCATTTTTTCTTTATCATTTATCATTTTTATCAGCACTTAACCTAATAATTTTTTTTACCAATTCGTATAAATATTAAGGTTCTACATTTGTTGGTACCAAAACTATGTTTATTGCACAACTATGAAAAAAACGGCGCACATTCCTACATTTGCGTCAGCGCAAAAATGGTGGGCTCTGTGAAATTAAGATCAGAAAGTCCTGCCCAAAATTTACCTCATTAAAATTTTCAGCACTTTCATAAACACAAAAATTTAAAGATCCATTAATCTTTGGCGAAAAAACATTTTCAAATTCATTTGAATTAAATTTTATCATATTTTCATACACTTCTTTCCACGGCAATGGATTCCATTTTTCTTTTACAAATGGAAATTCTAAAATTTGATTTTGTGTTTCAAAAGAAACTTCTAAATATTCAAGATTTGGAAGACATTTTGAAATACAGCTAAAATAATGATATAAATCTTTTGGAGATGAAATTGAATCCGTTAAAAAATAATAGCATTGTTGTAAACTTAAACTTTTAACTTCGTTAAAAATTCCACTGAAAAAAATTTTGTTTGAAAATGTTGAATATATACCGGGTGGCCCAACATAATTTTCCTTCGAAAATTTTTGTAAGTTTTAAACAAAGAGAAAAACATACGAAAATTTTCGAAGGGGTATTATGTTGGGCCACAGTGTATATTTTAAACTTACTACCATAAATTTGAAGAGAGATATGTGCAAATTGTGTAATGTGGAACAGGTATATCGAAATATTGCTAAAAATAATTACCATTATTTTTAAAAAAAATTATGTAAAAAAAGGGTTTCATTTTTTAGATATAATTTCTACAGTAATTTTTTTCAAAAATTTTTTTTGAATATTTTTTTTAAAAAGAATTAAAATTATTTTGGAAAAAATAATTTTACCCAATTCTTCTGACTCCGAATACCAAAATACCCGAAATAATTGTTTTTGTCAAAAAACGAATACCAAAATTTCGATAAATCGAAATTCAATATTTTTAAATTATTTTTGAAAAAATATAAAAAAAATTTATAAAATTGTAAAAAGGCAATCAAAAATTAAAAATGTATTTTTGAAAAATTATGAAATAAAAGCAATCAAAAATTAAAATTTCGATTTCGATTTTGGTCTTTTTTGCCCTAAATTTGAAATCAAAAATTCAAATTTTTTTTAAATTTTTTCAAAAAATTTTTTTTAATAAATTTGAAAATTTTCTAATTTTGCAGCTGGGGATGTTAAAATGACATTACAAACGGCAAAAAAAAGTGTTTAATGAAGCTTTTTAAAAATAATATGATATTAATTTTACCTCAAGTGAAGTTTGTGAAATTCCATTTAAAATTAAATAACTTTCATCAAAATTGCATTGTTCTTTAAAAAATTTGTAATAATCCGTTGGAAGAATGTTATAATTTGAAAAAGTGATAGATTTGAGATCTAAAATTTTTTTTAAAATTTTTAATTTCAAAGAGAAAATAGTATTTATTACCTTTTTGAATTAAAAATGCTAAAGCTTGTTTTCCTTTTGGCACTGGAGGATAATGTTCAATTATTAAAACTTTATTGAATTTTGTGATAACCTTTAATTGCAAAGAATAATTTAAAAATTCAAAATACATTGAAAAACTTACAGTTAAAAATTTTTTTAAATGCCAAAAATTATATGAAATTTCAAAAATATTAATATCAATTTTATCTTTCTCTTTTAGGATTTTTCTTTCGACATACTGAAAAAATTATATTAATTATGTTGGAAAAACAAAAATTTTCCCATTAATTTTTATTGTTTTATTTTATTTTAAAAGCACAATTTATTTTTTGCTGATTTCAAAATATGAAAAAAAAGCAGTTAAATGTTTGTAGAATTTTCTATGATTAAAATTTATCAATTTTTTAGTGACATTAAAAAAATTATTCATTAAACAAATTAAAGGACTGCTTAATGGATAATTTAAAAAGTTTTTCGGGGAAATTAAAATATTTTGACAACAGTAACTTTTATGTATAGGAACGCGCGCAGTTTTTTCAAAGTTCGCCAAATGCTGTAAGTTTGGTAGCATTAGAATCGCCGTAAAAAAATCATTGGATATAAAAAAAGAAAAAATAAAAAAATATTAATATTAAAGTTTAATTAATGGATAAAAAAACAAAAAAATTAATTTTTTTTATCGAACCAGTGACCGAAGGACTGATGCGCGGCGCTTTCTCCACTGCGCCATAGACGCAAACTTTTGACCGCTCACTTTCGCTCAATTTTTAAAAATACTATTCGATGCAGAAAAAAATTCTGAATCTGATAGACCTGATTCTAGACCGGAACCTCGTGGAATGTAATACAACCTCATGAAAAAAACGTAAAAAAATACGGTTTTCTCTGAAAATTTTTATTTTTTTGTAAATAAATAGTAATTAAAAGTTTGATTTTCGGAATCAGCGCATTTTTTTACGTATATTAGGATAAAAATCGAAATTTAAAAAAAACTTTTAATTTATACAGTATACCTCTCTTTGCATTTTCTTTTGGATAAAAAAAATGAAAGGGAACACTGGCGTCGCACATTGCTGCGCGCGTTCCTATTTATGTAACAATCAAAAATGCCGAAATTGGATCAAATATGAGTTACACATTTTCGTTTCGGGAAAACTTTCGGTGAAAACCCCAGAAATTATTTCAAAAATTTTTGGATCGTTAAATTTTTCAAACAATTTTTTGTAATTTTTCAGAAATTTCCATGAATTGAAATCCGGATTATGTCAGAAAAAAAATATCATTTCTAGGTTTCAAAATGTTTTAAAGGGAGCGAATTCGATTTCGATTCGATACATTTTTCATTTAACAGCTTTTTTTCGAAATTGCATGAACCTGAAAATCATGGTATTTTTCTATTGCAAGTTATTACTCCAAAGTGAGCAACATTTTAAAATCGATCAGAAATCACGGCTATTGCATTTAAATGCAAACTGTGATTTACAATATCTTTCTTATATCCTTTTTGTAAGAAAGATATAAACAAAACATATTTAATAATTAAATTTATTAGTAATAATTAATGTTTAACATTAAAAATTGAACATGTAAAACATCGAAAAACACGATGTTTGGCAAAAGGTTCATCAACCGGTGGACCTGTAGTGCTATTGTTCTTTTGCCTGATTTTCAGGTTCATGCCATTTCAAAAAAACAGTAAAATCAAAAACCTATTAAATCGTTCTCTCCATTTAATTAAAAAATTGATTTTAAAAGCGTTTAAAAAGCCGATGAAAAAATCTCTAACGTTTTTCAGTAACAAAAAAAACAGAAGCTTACAACAGTTAAATGATCATCATGAACTGTTACAGAATTAACATTTGAAAAATGCTTTAATACTGCTTCAAATGGCTCTTTTCCAGAATCCATAAATCTTTTTAATGATTTCATTGTTTCCTTTTGATTATTTGGAACATTTAAAACTGAAATAATTTCTTCCAATAAATCTTGACAAAGAGTTGGCATGTTTTACAGCTTAAAAAAAGAAAATTAAAATGATTAACTTTAACTTATCGAATACCGTTAAATTATGATTGTTCAAAGAATTAACAAAAACACAGTTTTTTAAAATCTCAAAAACGCGATCACAGAAATCGATTTAACTTATCGGATTTTTTGCGCGAACAAATGCAGCAACAAAATTTTTTGCTGCTGTTTGTACAACTAAAAATATCCAACCAAACTACAACTTTTGTTTTTCCATGACTGTCATTTTGAAAAAAAAAGTTCAACAGAGATTTTTTTTTCATATTTCACAATTTCGGTTAAACAAATACAGAAAAAATTTGATTAACCGAAATTCTAATTTCGATCTTTTTAAAAATCTATTAAATACAAAAAACGATAAAAAAAATATGTACTCGGATGTCATATTTGATTTTTCAATTCATGAAGATGTGTCAACAAAAAGAAAAGTAAAAGAAAGAGGACAAACATTACTGGAACAATTTATTTTTTTGGTGAGTTGACAATGCTAAAATCCACAATGCTTTTTTGAGAAAGAAAAGCTTACACATCAGAATGTAGAGGATGTCCAAACAAAAATGATGGTTTTATTTTTGCTGACATTTTGTTTCTGTTAAGTTTATTCAAATACAAGCTTTTGTTCAAAATATTATTTTCACAAATTTATAATTGGATCATTTTTGGGATTTTGCAATTGTAATAAATTCATTTTACAATTATTTATTGAAAAAATGTTTCAATTTCAAGGTAAATGCTGCATTTGAAAATGATTTTAAAGTCGGTTTAATAGAGGCTCCGTTTGATGAGAGACAAAATTGCAAAAAAGAATTAAAGAAATTAAAAAATGCCGTAAACAATGCCACCTTAATACCTATAGTAACTGTAGTATTCACCTTGTCGTGTTACATGGATTTGATTGGATTGATCAATTTAAAAATGTCCCCAATTAAATTTGAAAGCAACTTTTTAGAGATAAAATTTTTTTCACTTTATTCATGAAATACATTAAACACAAAATAAAATAAAACATCAGTTTTGTATCACAGTTATATTTACACGTATCTTCTTCTTTTGTAATCAATTAAATAAATACAATACCAGTAATCATTAAACAAACATTTTTGCAAGCAATAAAGCTGTTAATCCACCCACTGCTCCAAGTGCATAATATAAACGTTTTTGTATTATTAAAAGTTGAGAAGTTAAAATTGATAATTTTTCATCACTTTCACGTAATTGTTCTTTTGAACGTTTTAACTAAAATTTTTAATTCTATAAACAAAATAGAAAAATAAACATACCAAAAGTCCTTGAGCTTTAATAATTTCATTTTCGTTAGCATTTTCATCAATTGCAATATCGATCGTTCCCAGAATATCTTCAATAATAAAATTTCGACATAATTTATCATTTGCAGAAACTTTTGAACGACAAAGTGCACATTCATATTCCTACAAAATAATCTTTTTTAAACTACAGTATCCAATTACAGTATGACAAAAAATTGTAGTCATACTGTAATTTTGGAGATTTGACATTTATCCCTTTTTTTAACGTTAATTTCATTAATTTCAAAAGTAATTAAAAATCTTATCGTCGAAAAAGAATTAACCCCTTTTTTTAAACGGCAATTAAAAAACTGAAAAAAAAAGTTGGATTTTAAATGACATCAATTTCATTTTGCAGACTCAATCACCTAATTAAAACCAAAAAAAAATTGATAAAGAAATGATTCATTTTTTTGCATTCTTATAAACATGAAAAACAATAATGTCAAACTACATGCTTTTTATTTGACATCAATATTTAGCAATTTGTTAGCAAAAAATTATCCCAAAAAATTTACTATAGCAAAAAAAGAAAAAACTTACTGGAGTTCTCATTGGTGGACATTCATATATTGCACGTTGAATTAAAGTTCGAACACATTTAACACAAAATGTATGACCACAATGTAGCACGACAGGTGCAGCACCAAATACACTAAAACAAATTGGACAATATAGCGGATCAGAAGAAATACGAATTTTATCAGAATTTTCTGCAGCTTCAATAATTTGAGTTTGCTAAAATGTTACTGAATAAAATAAATGTCTCAAAAAGCAACTGAAAATTTATCGCTAACCACAGTCTCTTTTGCAGTCCGGTTAAGGCGGACTTGACATAAAATGATGCAAAATAGCACAATTATGATTAAAAACCACATCCCAGTTGATTTGATGTCATTTTATGAAAGTGCGGTAAAAATTCAAAAATTCAAGAAAATGACGTATATTTGCATATTTTGGCGCAAAATTATTAAATCAACCTGAGAAAAAGAGACCGTGTAACTAGTTTAACAAAAATTAAGCTTCTTCTTAAATTATAAACGCAGTGAACGGTTTGACACATTTTTCATTTTAACGTTTTTTCGAAAATGGCATGAACCTGATGATCAGGCAAAAGAACAATAAATTAAGACCCTGAATGTCAGGTCCGTGCCATTTTCGAAAAAACCGTAAAAAATGAAAATATATCAAGCAGTCCGCCTCCATTAAAAAATCTTTAATCGAAGAATTATTTAAATCTTTTAAATACTGTATACTTTGAACAAATTAAAAGTTCACTTTCTTAGGATTTTTGTTTAAAAAAGACTACGGTATTTAAATTACTTAAATGCTCTGTAGAAAAATTCAAACAAAACCTTGATTTTCCCGCTCATTCTTATTTAAAATATCCTAATAAAATTTAAAACTTCATAGAAAAACAAACATACCGGATTTTCAACACTTCGAAATAATTTCAAAAAGCTGCCAAATACCATTTTCTTTGAAGTTCTAAAATGTAAAATACTTGTTGATTTTTTCATAATAAAATAAAACACAATTATTAACTTCAACAAATTTTTAAAAACAAGTCACAGGACTTTTTTCCAATTCAATCCAACAAAAAAAAGTGCAAACAAAAGCCGCTGTTCACAATATTTTTAAAAAGGCGGAGAAAAAAAAAGGAATTTTTTAAATAACAAAAAAAGAGTATTCTAAAACATCACTAAAGAACGATGTCGTCCGACAAAACATAGAAAAAAGAAATCGGGGAGTTTAATTTAGTGCAAAAAAAAAGAAAACGGATGAAAAAAAACTGAAACATAAAAAAATTTGGAAAAAATTAAGGATTTTTTAAAAATCAAAGTAATTTCAAAAAAGAAGTGTGTGAAATAACAATTTTGTTGAAATAAAATTGAAAGCAATGCACAATGAAAAGAACTCAATGAAAAAGAAGAGAAATAACCACAACAAAAACAAGACCCGACTGTCGATATAAAAAAAGTTGAAACGTTTTAAATTTTTAAAACGCAAGCTGCCAATACAGTTGCAACATGCACGCATATTTAAATAAATTTTATTTTTTCAATTTTTTTCTCAAATTTTTTTTGAGTATTTAACTTTTTGGAATTTTAAATAGTTTTACTTTGGTTTTTAAAATATTCTATTATCTTTTATATTTTATCTTTAAAAAATACTGATAACTTCGTGCCGAAAATGTTTGTTGCGCAATATCTCATTTGTTACTTCTTTAATGCATTTGCTTAGCAACCTTAGGAATCGAATACTGTTCTCCCACATATATAACAGTTTTCGATTCCTATTAAATTGTATTCGTTCGCCCTCGTTTTAATGCTTTTGGTAATTATCTTTAAAGATTTGTGAAACACGTGTATTTCTGTGAAAGACGTGATAGAATTATTTTGTTGAATTACAAAACCCTTTTCTTTTCCTCTATATTTTCACCACGCTTTTTAAACGTTTTTATCGTGATAGTAATCCCCTTGTTCTTTGCTTTATTGTATAATCGTTTTATTGCATTTATTTTAGGACCTCAACAATCATCATGGATTTCCAACAACCTCCACAATTTCGATTACCAAATTCTGTTAATTTAACAAACTTCAATGGACCACCACCTTCAACTTCTTCCGCGGTTGTACAGGCAGCAGCAGCCGTACCATTTTATAATCGACCAGGATCAAGATTTAAACCTCCACCACAAAGGGTATGTGTTATTTTTCATGTTTTGAAAGAGATAGAGCTTATCCCATCACTTTCAGGAAGCTGATGAAGAAATGGCAGATGGACCAGGAAGAAGGCTGCGAAAGAATGTTGCAAATGTTAGAAAGCATATTGATTATTCATCTGGAGCATTAAATGCGCTACAAAAAGATCAATATCTTCATCCATTTGAACCAAGAAATTTTCAACATCCACATTTGCTCTCATCATATAATGTTTTACCAGTTCAAGATATGCTCGATGTTCCAGCTGATTGTGCATGTACAAGATTTGCTCGTGCTGCAACAAATAAAGTAAAATGTCCTGTTTATACTCTTTGTGTAAGTTTTGATAAAAACGTTATGTTTAAAAATAAAGATTTTTATCATTTAATGTTGGATAAAACATACAACAATAACAAAAATTTATTTTTATAGTGGAATCCAGATGGTAGACGATTAATTACGGGTGCATCATCAGGGGAATTTACACTTTGGAATGGTACAGCATTTAATTTTGAAACGATATTACAGGTGTTTAAGCTTTTTGTGAATAATAAATATATTTTTATATTTGGGGATTTGTAGGCACATGATGTTGCAATTCGTGCAATTAAATGGTCATCAGATGCACAATTTATGGCATCTGCCGATCATAATGGCTTTGTAAAATATTGGCAACCAAATATGAATAATGTTAATATGTTTCAAGCACATAATAATGATCCAATTCGTGGATTAACGTAAGCTTTTGTTTTTTGTTTCGTAAGTACATATTTCGCAGTTTTTTTTGTTAAAGAACTCGATTTTTTTAAGCTTACAATAACTTATTAACATAATTATGTTATTTTGGGCTACTGTTGTTTTTTGCTTTCAAAAATAAAACTAACATTTTTTTTAGATTTTCACCAACCAATGTTAAAATTGCTACTGCATCTGATGATGGAACAGCGAGAATTTTTGATTTTCAAAACTGTACTGAAGAACGTGTTCTTCGTGGACATGGTTCTGACGTTCGATGTATTGATTGGCATTCAACAAAAGGTCTAATTGTTACTGGTTCAAGAGATTCACAACAACCTGTTAAACTTTGGGATCCACGAACTGGGAATTGTTTAGCAACTTTGTAATTTTTCTTGTTTAATTTTTTATTACTGGAACAAAATTCATTTTTACCTTTGATTATGAAATAATATTGTTTCTTTTAGACATGATCATAAAAATTCTGTAACTGCTGTACAATGGAATAAAAATGGTCATTGGTTATTATCAGGTTCAAGGGATCATTTAATTAAATTATATGATATTCGAATGATGAATGAATTATTTACATTTAAAGGACATCGAAAAGAAGTTGTTTGTAAGTTTTTTTTGTTTTTAAAGGTTTTGGGATATATAAAATCTAGGATTATGCAAATACAGTAGTCTGATGAATGCAATATTTGGTTTAAAAAGATTATTGCTTTCGAACATTCGTTACAAAGTTAAAATTTGTACCAAAAATTTGGTCTTTCGACTATAACTTTTCGATATTTTTGAAAATCGTGAACACTAAAATAGCTTAAAACATAACTTTTATCCAAATGCAAAAAGAAATTTGATATTAATAAAATGTTAAAAAATTTTTTTCAACTGGATTGTCATTTGGATTACTGTAGTTTCTATTGTTACAACTTTTACTTATATATTTTATCTCTTTATCCATTTTTTATAGCTGTTGCATGGCATCCAATTCATGAAACACTATTTGCCTCAGGTGGTGGAGATGGTTCAATTGGATATTGGCTTGCAGAACCATTTACAGAACTTGGATTATATGATGGGGCTCATGATCAAGCTGTTTGGGTAAAAAAAATTTTTTGTGAATAATTTTTTTATTAAGATTTTTTGTAGGCACTAGATTGGCATCCACTTGGACATATTCTTTCAACAGGTTCAAATGATAATAATACAAAATTTTGGGGGCGTAATCGTCCAGGTGATACTTTGGAAGAGCTAAATGGAATGATGGCATCTGCAAAAGATACCCATCATCAACCAATTAATAATTTTCAATATTATAATTATCATGTTAAATATGATGAAGCTGATTTACATCATGAATATCCTATTGTACCTGGATTAGGTGTTGATGAACAAGTTTTAAATGATATGAAAGAAATTAATCAATTACCTGAATCAATTCCGGGTACAACAACTCTGCCAGATGATTATGGTCCAAGAAATACTTTTGTAAGTTTTTTTTTTATTTTGGAGATGGCTTGCAGAACCATTTACAGAATATACGGTAGCTACAGTATCTGACATAATAAATACGGTGTTAAAAAGTTTTTGTAGTTTCAAGTTCAGTAATGATATGTAGCTACAGTATCCTTGTTAATCTATATTCATATACAGTATTTAATTAAATTAAAATTTAGACTTCAAATATTGGCGCTAAACGAACACTAATCAAACAACCACCACCAAAAAAAGCTCAACGACAATTTGAACGAACATGGACAACTGCAAAACCTGGAACTGATTCATCGCACACTTTTGTTAGTTTCTTCATTCTTTTTTTGAGATTCCAAATATAAATAAATTTTTACAAATCCATTTTTCAGATTGATACATCAGATGATTTATTACCAGTGAATTTTATTTCTCCACCACTTCCATCTCCATCAACTTCATTACTTCGAGCACCTCGACCTCCACTTCTTCGTGCTGGAACTTCACTCCTTGGACGACCAACAGTTCCACCGCCAACAATTCTTGAACATCAACCACAAGCATCTGGAGCAGGTGGAGGTGAAAGTTGGAGGACACCATCAGCTGCTGCAGCAGCACCGCATTCACCACCAATTATTATTAAAGAACCACCAACTCAATGGTTTCCGCCTCCAAGCAATAGTGGATATTCAGATGGTAATAGTTCATTTCCTCCACATGGATTTCCACCACATTCTTCTGCAGTTGGATATCAATTTGATGGTCCGCCTGAACCACAACAACATCAATATCCATTAGATCCAAGAAAGCGTCGAGCTGATGATTCTGAAGATCCTGGTCTAAATGGTAATGGAAAAATTCATAGACAGTATTGATTCCTTCTTTTTATTTATATTTGTTTCTATTGTTGCTTTTGCTTGTATTTTTGTGTAAATTTTTTTAATGAAAAAAATAAAACTTTAATAAATTTTAAAAATGTAGTAGTCTCTTTTTTGCTTGAGTTTTAGGATCTGTTCGAAGAAAAAGTTGTATCAAACGGAGTCCGTAAAAGTAATTGCATCCTTTTGCAAAGATCTACGAGAAATGACCTTTTTTTATAAAAGTTTTTTAAAACCTTGTCGCTTTTCGGGCATCTAAAAATTTGTGAAAAAAAAGAATACAAAACGTGTACAAAAAAAATGATCCAACTTTAATCGATTTCAAAGATTTTTATCAATCTTTAAAAACACGTTGCACTTTCTTTTTTTCCGCTGCAAAAAAAGATAAAAACTTTATAGCCCAAAAGAATTTTAAAGGTACACGAAAACGAGAGAGCTGATATAATCATTTTTTACTCTTTAGAAATTAATTTTAGTCAAATATCTTCTTCCAGATATTTCATCTATCACCAACAACATAGTTATCGATTGCGATTGTAAGTTTTTGTTTTTTTATCAGTGAAAAAAGATAAGATTAAATATGTACGATCTCGTATACGAGAGAAAAAAAAGAAAAAGGTTTTGCCTTTTTTATTTTTTTGTTTGTCCGTAAAAGGCATACTGTCGGCAGAAGTGCAAAATTTCTTGAAAAGAAAAAATTTTTTGCAGAAAAGAAAAAATCAAAAAAATTTTCTCTTTTGCATATTTTTTTAGTCGTCGCAGCAAATTTTTTGGTTCTGTTTAAACCGATTTACAAATTCGACAATCAACAAAGCAACTTTTGCTTTATAAAATATTATAATTGTTTACTACTTTCAACTTTATAACTGGTATATAAAGAATAATGTCAGGTGGAACAGATCGACGAAATCTTTCACGAAAAGTTAAAACAGGTAAACTTTTTTTTTACAAAATCAAAAAATTTGGGGCTTTTTTGTTACTTCTTTTCTCTAAGTTTTAGCTGAGTCATGGGATAAAAGGCTTTCTGAATATGATAGAGATGTAACTCGGGTATTACAAACAGGACGTCTTCCACAGACTACAATTGCTACACCAAAACCAAAATCAATTTCAGTTGCTACTAAATCGTCTGGTATCAAACTTTCAAAACCAAATCTTCTTGCTACACAACCAGCTGCAAAGTCATCTCAAAATGCTCCTGCAGTTGCTAAAGCTCCAACCAAACGTGGAACAACAGAATCTTCAAAATTAACAGCTGCTTCAAAGTCTGTTTTAACAATAAAATTGACTCCTGCTACTCGTTCATCAAAACGACCAGCAACTACAGCTCCTTCACCTCCAGCTGTCAGATCTTCTATGCGACTTGCTATAGCAAAGACTATGCCTGTTGATGCTGAACCAATTTCAACTACCAGATCTGGACTCAAACTTCCAAAATTGGTACCGCTTTCAAAGATAAAAATATCTCCTGATTCTGCTGCTGCTACCATTGCTAAACCTTTAACTAGAAAAGCTTTTGTTTCTGCTACTCTTTCTTCTTCAAGATTAAAAGCTGCTTCAAAGACTGTTTTAACACCGTCTCTTGCTGCTACTCCTCCAATTCGAGCTTCATCAAGATTTGCTAATGGAAAGCATAAACGAATTGATGCTCCTGTACCTGTGGCTTCTAAGCGTCCACGAAGAAACATTGAACCTCAACCGTTTGTTTGTTTAAATAATTTATCATTGTTAATCACAATATTTTAGACATGTTTCTGAATCTGAAACTGAATCAGATAGTGATTTGGAAAATCATCCACCACCTGTACTTTCGCCGTATTATGCCGATGATGATAAAATTATTAAATCTAAAGGAAAGAAGCGGGTAAAATCTCATTCTCTAGAATTTTCTTCAAGTCTTCCACAACTTAATGAAGTACAACCTCCAAGTGCTTCACCAGTTGATGAATTGCCAACACCTGATCCAACTCCTTCAACAAGTGATGTAAATAAATTTGATTATTTCAAATATGATCAAATGGAACTTTTTGGGGATTTGGAGAATGAAGAAGAACGTGTAGAAGAATATGATCCTGGACAGCATTATGCTGCTGATATTGCAGAATCTATAAATGCTTCAAGGTAAGCTTTTTTTTTGTTTTGTTATAGTTTTTCATAACCATTTTTTTAGAACAGGTTACAAATACCAAATTGCACGTAAAATGGGTTTTGGTAATTTTTCATTGGCTTGGTGTAAGTTTTATTTTATTTGAGTGTTTGTTGATTAACTATCAGAATATTTTTAGTAGCATATGAAACAAATGAGGATCAAGAAAAAAAGTTTGTTGCTTTAAAGATTTTTAAAGCTAATCACAAATCAACAAATGAAGAAATTCAAGTATGCTTTGCTTTGTTTCACCTCATATTTTAAAACAGTTTCTTTTTAGAATCTTAAAAAAGTCAAAAGCCATGATCATATTGTTCGATATTATCGTTCATTCAAAATTACAAGAGGTCGTTTTAAACATGATTGTGCAGTTTTTGAACCACTTGGTTCAACCCTATTAACTTTACTTAAACGAGCTAAAGGTGATGGGGCTCCTGTTGGTTTAACTGTGGCTGCTATAAAGAAAGTTGCTCGACATGTTCTTTTGGGACTTCAACATTTGCATGAAGTATTAAATTTTGTTCATACTGATATCAAACCTGAAAATATCCTAACAAGTGTTACTGAAAGAAGCCTCTTCTTGGCGGTTAAAGAAGTGCATGATTGTGATTGTAAAAATAATGGAATTCGTGCTGTATCATTGCGTGAAAAACCTCTTAAAAATGGTTTACCTAATGTTAAACATGATCTTCAGAAAATTCTTGCTGATACACCTTTACCATTATCTACTATTCCTGCAACAACAATTGACAATCGTAAAACTGTTTCTGATGAAATATGTTGGGATGTTATTAGATTCAAAATTATTGATCTTGGTAATGCTGTGGTATGTTTTAACTTTTATTTTTTGATAATTACTTTTTGTTTTAGTCACCTTCAAATGATCCAACTGTTTCGGGAACTTTTGAATATCGTGCTCCAGAAAATGCTTTTGGTGGTATATTTTAAGTCTTTCCTTTTTTCAATATTGTGGTTTCTTTTTTTAGCTCCATTAAATTACTCCTTTGATGTTTGGTCTGTTGGTGCTGTTGTAAGTTTTCATTACTATCATTTTTCATTCTGTAGTACCCATTTTTAGATTGTTGAACTTGCAACCAGTAAACAACTTTTTGCTTCTATTAATGAAAATCATGATCCTCGTGATCTTTTGAAATCAATTACTCGATATCTTGGAAAAGTTCCATATGATGTATATAAAGAATTCAAATATTCAAACCAATTTCTTGATGAATTTTCTACCTCGCGTTCAGTAACATTTTTTCAACGTGTCAATTTGAAGCAATTATTTTCTCCAAATTTTACTGAACAAGAAATTAAAGAAATGGTCGCTTTCTTGGTTTATGTATTTACTTATGATCCTTCCGAAAGGCCAACTGTTGCTAAATGTCTTGAACATGAATGGTTGAGCACTTAAAAATATGTTTTGTTTTGTTATGTTTTTATAAATGTTGACTTTATTATGTGATTTTTGAAAATTAAAGTTTTATAACAATGCAAACAAAATCTATTCTACACAAAAAAACAAATTAAAATTCATCTTCTCGTAATTTCCTTGGAGGATTTCTGTGATCATTTCCAGGACCCCGTGGGAAATATTTTGCTTTTGGATACGGTAGCCCAATACAATTTGTAGAAAGTTCAATATTTTCACGATCATTTTTGTCGAAGATTACAGGATGACCTTGTTGTGCAGAAAGTTCTTTAGAGAAGTCTACCAAGCTCTTAAAAAATAGTTTAATATGTAATAGAAATAGAAGTATGTAATAGAAAGTAACAAACTTTAAAAGTTCTTGGTTCATAGATTGCAAGTTGTGAAAGAACAATATTATCAAGAAGGATATGAGCTTTATCAAAATTTGAACGAAGTGAACGATATTCATGATTATGTTCATCAAGTGCAGCATTAAGACGAGTTTCAGCGTACTAAAAATAGCAAGAAAAAATTCGATACAAAATTTAAGAGAGAGTAAAAGAACTTACAAATTTTTCCATCTTTAATTCATCTCTTCGATGCATGTCCATATAATGAAAAATTTTATCAAGTTGTCGTTGACCTTTTCGTACTGTTGATCGATTACTAGCATATTGCCACTAAAAATATTATGGTTTAAACCGTTTAAAGATGAGTAAGATGAGGAAAGGAAAAAATGAACTTACAGCAATAAATCGTCTCAATCGTTCACGCTTTGGCCAAATAGATGGCTTTGGAATAACATGAAATGGATGATATGAAGAATTAATAATTCGACGAAGATTTAAAACTTCTGTAAGCTTCATATTTTTTGAAATTGAAGAGGATCACAGAATTTGAGGTCAAAAAAAAACTCGAAAAAATTTGTTGAACAATGTTTAATTTGCGTTGGGGAACATTTTGCCAAAAACAGACAGGATTAATTCTTTTTTGAACTAAAAAAAAGTTTACGAAGGACGTTCGTTGTTTTACTATTCTCATTTTCGCAGCTGCTTGCCTCTGGCAAATGAAGAGAAGAAAAAAATGAATGTTGTCATATTCTTTTTTTTTTGTGGCCCTTTTTTTTGTTTCTGGTATATACACACATTTTTTTTATACTCTTCCACACTATCAATCACCATCGACCTAACATTAAACAAAAAAAAGTTGCTAAAAATTTATTTTTTTGAAATTTACCAAAAAAAGCAGAGGTTATCTTTTTTTGGTTACAAAAATATTAAAAAAAGAATATATATTTTTTCACACACATAAAAAATTTTTCTTCTATTTTTTGTCCGACAGTGTTTTTGAATCATAAACTTTTTTTTATTCCGGCGTGTCTCTTTTTTATTTTTAATATTTTTGTTAACATAAAATTTGTAGGAAAATCACTTTTTGCTACTTTAAAAGAAGAAGCTGCTGCTGGATTTTGTCTGTTTTAATGGAAATGAAACATTAATATTTTATCAGAAGAATTTTATATGAAATGCTTTTCTGTTCGTTAATACAAAGGTAAGCAGGTATTTTTGTGAGTCTTTGATTATGCTAAAAATGAATGAATCACAAACATTCATTACTTTTTTAAATTTGCATATGTATCTAATTTCTCTGATTTTGAACTTCATTTGCATAGATCAACGTCGTCCATTCACTTCTTTTAAAAACTCTCCCCCTTTTTTTTAGAACTGCACTGAATAAATCAAATTTAACCCTATCATCATCATCAACAACATCTTCAACAAGGACACATGGCAGTTCGAACATCATTTTTTAATCTTCGTCGAATTCGTCGTATAGGAATTGTACTATTAATTATTGGATTCTTTTATTGGTTAGCTTTGCTAATATTTTCATCGACAACAAATTCTTCATCATCTTCAATAATATCATATAATAATTTATACAAATCAGATATATTATTACCAATGAAAGAAATTAATGATACAAGGTTTGTTTATTTGTTTGTTCTACATTTGTTTGTTTAACTATATTTATTTATTTTTAGGCAGCTAATAAAATCAAATTCAATAAGTGCAGAAAAACAAAATAAGCAACCAATACCACAACCATTTATTCAAGACGAAAATAAGCCTTTAGCTGTTGAACTGTTACATGAAGATGAAGAACAAAAGAATGCTGTACTTCCTGAATGCCCTTCAATTTTTAATAACAAAGATTTGAGTAAGTTAAAGCACTTTTTTGCTGAGAGTTTTTTCGTTCCTTTTAAACAGAGCTAGGGAAATTTTTGATAAATACATTTAAAATTATGTACATATAAATTTTAATCTGATTTAACAGAGGATTAACACAATCATCAAACAATAACAGCAAAATTTTGTAGTTGAACTTTGTGAACTTTTGATAACATTCTTTTATCGCTTTCTTATCAGTCCTCTTTTTTTAGAAGGTCATGTTGGTCAAGCTGGTTTGCTAATTGAAAATTTAAAAGAGGAAGAAGTTGCAGATGCACATTCTGAAATTCAACCAGGTGGACAATGGAAGCCAAAACATTGTCGTTCAAGAAAAAAGGTTGCTGTTGTAATACCGTATCGAGATCGATATTCTCATTTAATACGGCTGCTAAATTTTCTTTTTCCAATTTTACAAAGACAACTTCTTGATTTTCGATTTATTGTTACTGAACAAGTAAGAATTTTGTTTTATTTTTTTGATTAAAATGTACTGTTTTTTTAGTATGGAACTGATCTCTTTAACAAAGGTCGTATAATGAATGCTGCATTTCGTTTAGCTGAACAACTTAAAGTTGATTGTGTTAGTTACTTTTTTTGGAGTGATTTGTTGATTTTAATAAAATTTATTTTTAGGTTATATTTCATGATGTTGATATGTTTCCTCAAGATGATCGAACTCCATATGATTGTCCCGATCAACCTCGACATATTGGAGCTTTTGTTAGTAATCTTGGATATCAGTGAGTTTTTTTGACTGAAATGATTTTTTAAATTACAGTAATGTTTTTTAGGTTATGGTATAATGAACTTGTTGGTGGTGTATTAGCTTTAACAATGGATGATTATCGTTCAGTAAATGGATATTCAAATCTTTATTGGGCTTGGGTATAACTTTAATTTATCAATTTTTTGATGGATAATATATCGTTAACTTTTTAAGGGTGGTGAAGATGATGATATGGGAAAAAGAATATTATCACAAAATTATACAATTGAAAGACCAAATCAAGAATTTGCAAGATTTTCAATGTTAAAACATGGAAAAAGGAAAAGAACTGCACCAAAGCTTATGTATGTGTTTTTTATTGTATTTTTTGTTTTAATATTTCTTATCTTTTTTTAGTTATAAACTTCTTGAAACAGCTGGAAGTCGATGGGAAAAAGATGGTCTAAATGATACGGGTAAATGGAATATTGTAAAAATGGATATTAAACCATTATATTATCATTTAATTGTTGATGTTGGAGTACCACCTAAAGAATGGGGAACAGAAAGATAATAAATAAATATAAATGATTCTTCTTTGTTGTTTATTTGCTCAGGTTAATCACATTTTTTTTTTCAGTTAATATACATTTTTTTACATTTTTTGCCTTTCATCCCTTTTTTTTTGTCACGGATTTCAGTTAAGCATAGTCGTTTTTAAAAGATTTTTAAGGGTTGGAATTTTGGATTACTGTATTTTATTATTACTGTAATTAGATTAGCTTCCCGAACTTTTGTATTTTTCTCTCTCTTAAGTTTTCTACTTAAAAATTTCATAATTATTCTTAAAAAAAATACGCGGTATCCCCGTGAAATGCATAATAATTTTTTTTGTTATCCCTTTTCTCTGTCTTTTTTTCTGGTAGCCACAATAATTTTTTTGTTTTTGAATTTTTTTTTCTGCCAAAATAAGTTTTTTATACAAAAAGAAATAATTTTTTTGCAATAATAATTATATAAAAAGATGAAACATATTATTACTTTTGCTTTAATAAAATAGTATTTAAAAAAATATATAATAAAATGTAATTAATTATTGGCAAGTTTTGAGCATTGTTAAAAATTTTAAAAGTGTTTTTTGTTAATTGCAATTATAAATGTTTGTTAGCGGTAAAAAAAGAGTTTTAGTTTAGAACTTTTTGAAAGTTGCAATGTGTTACTTTCAGAAGTTTTGTGGTTAGTGATTACTATCTTCTACTCGAGAAAATTTTTAAAATATCGGTAGTAAAATTTTATGTATTTTACAATGTAACTTCTAAATTTTTAGCACAAAATTTCTGGAAGGTTTAATTTTTTTACAAAAGGTAGCTGAAAGAAAGTACAGTACCTTTGAAAGGAGGGGATGATTTGATAAATTTTTTATTTTAATGGTTTTTGAAATGGCATAAACCTGAAAAACAGGGTCTTTTCCTTTTGCCTGATTTGCAAGTTTATGCCATTTTAGAAAAAAAAGTTAAAAATGAAAATTCGCCGTTCCATTTAAAATTGTTGTTATGCAAAAATTCGCTAAAAGTTAAGCTACATTGTAAAATACAATACCATTTTGTTACTATTAAATATTACAAAAAGTTAAAAAAAATTTCGATTAAAACTATCCAATAAAAGCTAGTTTTAAACACGTAAAAATTTAAATAAGATACCAAATAAAGAAAACAATTAAAAAGATTAAAAATGTGATAGGGAAGGCAATTCGAGAAATTAAATCTAATCCATTATTTCCAGCAAATCTTGAACATTTTGTTGTGGTTGGTTTTTCAACAATTTCATTTTCAATTGGTTGATTTGTTACAATTGTTGAAAGGGGCTCAACACTGCCATCCCGAACCCCACCAACCCCAAGTGGATGATATCGTGTAATCTTTCGATGAACCCCACATGCAATAACCAAAAAATATTCAATCAATGAAAAGAATGTAAAAATTAGGCATCCAAGAAGGAAATTCTTTGCGGCACATGAACCATACGAAATACGGGGATAAAAAATCTAAAAAAAATCAATACTACAAATTTTTTTATGCTGACAAAATTTGATGCCGTTTTTGGAAACATTTTTTTTCTATTGTTTAAAAAAAATGTTTTTGTTTTTGGGAAATAATTAAAAAGCTTTCAATGAAGCAGAAAACAATAGAATATTTTTGTGTGTTTTGGAAAAACTTTTTGCATTTATTAGTTTTTCCTGTGACCTTTTTTGAAATATGTTTTTTTAAAATAGTGGAAGTAAAATAATTTGAAATTTAGTTTTTAAAGGGAAAAGCTTAAAAAAAGGCGCCGAAAAAAGGACAATGCTTTTTGCCTGATTTCCAATATTGGTAATACAGAATGTCCCAACATAATTGCCGCTTTTGTTTTGGCTGGCAAATTTTTATTTCTTAAAATATTCAAAAACGGTCTTCACAGTCGTGTTCGATAAATCATGGGATTTTTTATGGCGTGAAAATTTTCCTGATATCTAATATGCAAATTTTTCAGCAATGATAGTAACTGAAAATTTTTGCTATCGTTTTTTTTCATTACTATAAAAAACACCGTCAGTTATTGGAGCGATTTTTTGTAAAACCGCTCCAATAAAAATGTTAAAATCCAAAATTTTTTAAAAAATTTTTATGAGCTCAAAAAAATTCCTAAAGCATGTTGAGTTTAATTTTGAAATCCGTTTTTGGTTATCTTTAAAAAGAAAAATATGACAGCCAAAACAAAACCGGTAATTATATTGGGACATCCTGTAAAAAGAATTTGTTAGAAAGTTTGACTCTCCCTTTGAAAGCCAAAAATTTGAAAATTTGTTACTATCCTATTTTTTTAATGTTACAGTATAGCCAGAAAAAATTAATTTGCCAAAAACTAAAACGCTTTTTGGCATTAAAAAAAAGTTCTAAAAAAGCGTACATGAATAACAGCAAAGATAAAGAATGGAATTGCAGCTGAAAATGTTCGAGGAACGGACCATGAACCATGAATAAAGAAATGAAGCCATGAAGAAATGACTAAAAATAATGCAGGCAAAAAAAGTCTCGCAAATCCATCTGAAGATGATCCTTCAAAAATAATTTCTGCATCAATGCATGAATGTACTCCATATGTATAATTTCCAGCACAATCTCCAGCATTTGCTTCAGTAAATGCATATGGACTTTCAAGAAGTTCTTTTGAAGTTTCAACTGGAACAATTGTTGGTCCAGAGTTTGCCCAAACGAATGCAACATCATCAATTGTATATCTGGAAATGTGAGATGATGGGGTTAAAATTATTTTTTTTTGTATTATATAGGTCAATGGATTTTATATATCCATAAGGATGGATTTTATAAATCCATTAGATATGTGGTTTTAGAAATCTAAATCACAATAAAATTTAGAATTGGAATTCTATGAGATCAGCAACTTTTTATGTTAGGATTTCATATATCCAAAATAACTTTTGTCTTTACAGAATTCCTTTTGAATTTTGTAAATCCAATTTATTGTTGTTAAAAAATCTAATAGTAATGATAAAATAAAATATAGGAGGCATTTTTATAATGAATCCAAAAAGAAAGCCCTATGTCGGTGGTCTCGTGGTGTAGCGGTTATCACGTCTGCCTAACACGCAGAAGGTCGGTGGTTCGAGCCCGCCCGAGATCATGTATCTTTTTTGCCAAATTTAATTGATTATTTTTTCAACTGTTACAGTTTTAAAAAAAGTAAACTTTAAAAAAGTACAATTTTTTAATCAAATTATTATTTAAAAATTTTGACTCACCGAAAACTTGAAATTCTTAAATGAAGTGATCGAGAATTTTTGAATGGAAAACTTCCACTATCATCAACAGAAACAACAACACGTCTTCTAAAAAAAATATCATTTTTATCACTGCTGTCATCAATTTTTTTTTTGCTTACTGTTCATTAACTCGAACAAAACCAGCTGGTTCAATGATAACCCGTTTTCGACCGGATACAGGTAATTCTTCAGCATTTGTAAAATAAATATCTGGACTCCAAATTGATTTTGTTGATGGAATTGCAATTTCATCAATACTTTCTCTTGCATCAACATCATATGCAAGACGAGAATCTTCAAATTGTTGTCGTAAATTTAGATCAACGGTTGCAATATTATCCTTCCATTCAATCCGATTAATAAATACCGAAACAATTACAACAATTGCAGAATGTTCAGCAGAATCTGAATGAAATTATTTTATTCAAAAAATTTAAAGCGGAGTAGCTTCTGAATTTTTTTTACATAAAATTGCTACAATGTTTAAACTTTTTTTTTTACAAAAAGTGTTTGATAAAATATCTTTAAAGGGAGCAAAGTGTTTGATAAAATTTTTTTCGAAATGGCATAAACCTTTTTTTCTATTGTTCTTTTGCCTGATTTCCAGGTTTATGCCATTTCAAAAAAAAGTGTTAAAGGAGGCGGATGTTTTGATACAGTTTCGAAATCTTGGACATTCGTGATTTGCAGGCAAACTGAGAGTCTTGAAACGAAAATGACCCTTTTTTAAATTTTTACATCAAAAAAGATGCATTTTCGTTTCAAGACTCTCAGTTTGCCTGAAAATCACGAATGCCCAAGATTTCGAAACTGTATCAAAACATCCGCCTCCTTTAAAAATGAAAAAAATATCAAAATCTTCATCCTCAATTTAAAACGACATTTTCAATTTCAAGAAAAAATTAAAAAAAAGGAAAAAGAGTTAAATTTTAAGCTACAGACATGAAACTTTCAGGATAGGCTAAAATACGGTTGAAAAGAACGAAAATCAAATCATTTCTTTCGTTGTCTGCAGCCCGAGTGAACTGTTTCCTTGTGTCTACTTTCAAAATTCGACTGGTTTTTTTTAACCCCAACATTAAACATTTCCCACAAATAATAAACTTTTGATACAATGAAAACTGATAAAAGGTTAGTTACCTCGAACCGGTGGACGAGTTTGTGGATCATAATCTCCAAACATTCGACTTAAAATTTGTGTTGTTGTACCAATTTGTCGGGAACGTAGAGCTTTTTGATGAATTGATGCATGGATATATGCGTGACTAAAATTTTATTTTTGTATATGGGGGTAATTATTACAGTAATAACCCTATAAATAACTATTTGTAAAAACTGTGTTTACCTTAAAACTGCAAAAACAATAACAAAACTCCAAATTGAAGGTTTTATAGGACCCATATTTTTTCAGCAGCAGCTCCTTCAACCTTGAATGCCCTCCTCTGTCGATCAAAAGCAAAGGCAAAAAATGTGAAACTAAAAAAAAATAATTCAAAAAAGTGTTTTTCAAACAACTAAAAAATCAACAACAACTTTGAATTATCTCGTTCATCTTTTTTTTTTATCTCGCAAAAAGCTTGAAAGTTTATCTCTTTATTTTAGGTTGAAAAACACGTAAAAAAAGATTTTTTTTCACAATCACTGAAAAAAAATAAACAACTGCTTTCAAGCATTTTTCTAGTCGATCGAGAGGAGAAAAAAATTCATGCCAAACAAAAGAGATTTCGCAAATCTCTCTCTTCAAACAAATTCACTTTATTCGTTTTTTAAAAAAAATCTCAAAAACATAAAATCCGACACATTTCTTACTTTTTTTTCTTTGTGGCAAAAAAACGTAAGTAATAAAAAAAACGAAGAAAAGGAAATCAAACGTTTTTCTTCCTTTCACTTTTTTTTTATATTTCTTTTTTTACTGCTTAAAATTTTGTTGATCAGCAAAAAAAAGCAAACAATCGCTTGCTTCTCTTTCTCATTTGCAAAGGAAATGTGGGGATATATGAAATCCGAGGAGAGAGTGGAACGTAAAAAGCAAGAAAAACGACTTGTCACATCAAAAATTTTTGAAAAAAAAAGTTTTTTTATTAGCTCAAGTCAAATTTTTTGACGCTTTTTTTTATCTTTTGTTCTGTTTTAAAATTTTTACACATTTTTTACTAATTATTAAAACTTTTTAGTTTAATAACAATAAAAAAGGCTTAAAATTGAAAAGAAATTATTTTATAATATTTATTATTGGAATAAAAAAATTATAATTTTATGCAAATTTTTCAACTACCACCTGGTCGCCAGGGATTGAAAATCGGGCCGAAAACGTCGGCCGGCCCGGCCCGGGGCCTAAAAATTGACGGCCGGCCCGGCCCGTCGTCGGAATTTTCTCGGCCCGGCCGGCCCTAAAATATTTCAAGTTTTTTTAAAAGTTTTTTAGAATATTTTTCGAAACCTGCAGCTTGCAAAAAATAGTTTTTTGCATCTTTTCTCATCAATATGAATTAATATAACAATGATTCATAGTGATGAGAAAAGAAAAAGTGCGTACTGCGCACACCACAAACATAAAAACTACCAAAAAACAAAATTTGAAAAATATGCCGGGCCGGCCCCCGGGCTTCTTAACGCGGCCCGGCCGGCCCGCGGGCCAGAATAACTAAGGCCGGCCTCATTTTCAATTTCTGCTGGTCGCTCCTAAAATCACCAATAATCGAAAAAAAATTATTTGAATAAAAAATTTTCAACTTTTTATTAAAAAATCGGTTTAAAAGCAAAATTTGAACAGAAAATTAAAGTTAAAAATAACAAATCTAAATTTTTTTTAAAAAACAAAAAATTAAATTCTAACCATAAATACCCTATTATTACAATTTCAATTATTCTGTTTTTCTTCATTGCTTTCGCGAACAAATGGCATCGAATTCAATCGAATATTCAAATCATTCAAAGATCGAATTGGAATTGAACATGTAAAATTTTCACAAATAAATACCGCAGCTTGATCTCTTCCAATTTCAAGTTGTTGATTTAATTCAGGATTTTTAGATAAAAGAAATTCATGATCTAAAAAATAATAAATAAACAACCAACTAATTAAAAAGTGTCAATAAAAAAGAAGAACAAACCTTGAACATCTGTTGAAAGATAAATAACAGATTTATCTGGAAGATATTTTGATGAAATTGTTTGAAGCATCTGTTTTCCAAGTTCATTATTATCTGCAGGGGAAGCAACAACAATCTGCAAAAAAAATTTTTTTTAGGAGGATTAATTAGAATAAGGAAAAATGTTGAACGTTAGTAAAAAAAATGGATCAAAAATTTTGTGATAAACAAAGTCAAAGGGAACAACAAAAAAAGAAAAAGTTTCAATACACGAAATTTTGATTTTTATAAAAAAAATCAAAATTTCAAAATTAAATTTTTAAATTTTTATTTTTGCTAAATATTTTGAAATTTAAAAAATGTTTCAATTTCGAAATTTAAATTTCGAACATAATAAAAAATTTGAAAATTAAAGGCCCTCTTGTAATTTTTAATAAAAAAGTATTTAGCAAAAATAAAAATTTAAAAATACAAAAAATGTTTTAATTTTGAAATTCAACATTTTTCATTATATATCGAAATTTCGAAAATTAAAATTATTTCAATTTTTCAGTTTCCTTTAATTTCGTTTAAACTACAGCAAAAAAAATTTGATTCATTTTTTGCTAAATTTTTTTTGAAAGAATTTAAAATTTCGATTACTCAGAAACTTGCTTACCTGAGTAGCTGCAGATGCAAATCGATTTGCAGCAATAATCATTTTAGGTAAAGCATATGCATGAGTTTCAAGCCTTTTTGCATGTCCATTAAAAATATCACCAGCTTTCTTTCGATATTCTTTATCGCCAAATATATCACTCAGCCGAAGCAAATTGTTACATGCAATTGAATTTGAACATGGTTCTGCGCCATCTTGATCTTCTTGAAGCCGTGCAAATACTGTAGAATCTGTATCACGGCTATTAAAATATCCAACTGAATGTTGTTTATCAAAAAAATGTTCATCCATTTGTATTTGAAGTTTTTCTGCCCATTTTAAATGCGATTCATCAAAATCTGCTTCATAGAGATCCAAAAGTGCTTGAATTAAAAATGCATAATCATCAGAAAACGCAAGGATTGGCTTTGAACTAAAAACAAGTTTATAGCATTGAATAATAGTTTAAAAGACTGTAGCGATTACGGCAGAAAAAATTTTTAAAAAAACTAATTGTTTTACGTTTTAATCTAGCAAATTTTTTTCCTGGATATTCTCAGGAATATTCGAAAAATTTAATGGCAAAAGTTATTTTTGTTTTGAAAACCATTTAAAATATCAAAAAAACCTATAAGTATTAGTTTAAAAGATTGGATTAAAAGTTTTAGATTTTTTGGTAAAAAATAGACTGTTTTGTAAATCTGAATTTACGGATTAAGAAAAATTGTCTTCAATTTTTGATTTAACGAGAAATTTGATAACCCTTAACAAAATTTTTAAAACAATTACTAAAATATAAAATTTAATTTTTTTAGAAACTGTAAAAGTTTTAAATAACATTGCTTTTCGATATTATCAAAGTTAGCTTTGTTTATCATTTTTTCAAACTTTTGCAAAAAAAATATAATTTTGATACCAAAAAACGCAGATTATTTTATGAATAAAAAATGATAAAAGTATTAGCAGTAATATTTATTATAAAAAAAAGCAATTGATAAAGAAAAATTAAAAATACGGTAATTTTTCGCCGGAAATTTTTGCCGTTTTTTCAAATTCTAATAAACACGTTCGAGTCTACAGTAATATCTACCTACTACCGTAATCCTATCCTTCAAAAAACAGAAAAAACTCACATTTGAAAAACATTTTGTCGATTTTCATCTGAATATGCAGTACGTAAAAGTTGATCTTGATCATCCACTAAATTTTCTTTTATAAAATTTACAGCTTTTTGTGCCATTTCCAAATATTCTTTCTTTGCCGGGAATGCTCCATATGCTGCAGTTAATCCAGAAATCATTAAAGAATTCCATGAAGTTATAATCTTAAAATCCAATCCTGGCCTTGGGCGTTCATCTCTCTTCACTAATAATGCCTTCTTTCCATCTTCAATTAATTTTTCAAATTCTTCAACACTTATTTTCATTTCTTCAGCAATTTTTTCAGCAGAATTTTTTCCACCAATAAAAAGTGTATTCTTTTGTTTTAATTCACCTCTTGGATCTGAGCCATCTGGGCAATTTCCTTCTTCTTTAATATTGTAATATTTTTGAAAGGCAGTAAATTGTTCAGGCGTTAAAGCATCTTCAAGCTCTTGTTTTGTCCAAACATAAAAAGCTCCTTCTTTTTTCTTTGGTGCACCTTCAATTGGATATGATTCAGCATCTTCAGCACTACAGAATCCACCATCCTAAAATGTTAAAATGGTTGCTAAAGAAAAAATTCACACCTATCACCAACCCAGCAATATCAAATCCCCCTCCTTACCTTATGTAATAGATCCTTCTTAACATATTCAACAATATCTTCAATTACTTCTTTATATTTTCCAGTTATTTTATAAAAATTTGAATAAATTGATAACA
Organism: Panagrolaimus sp. PS1159; assembly: GCA_963922195.1. Taxonomy (NCBI): domain Eukaryota; kingdom Metazoa; phylum Nematoda; class Chromadorea; order Rhabditida; family Panagrolaimidae; genus Panagrolaimus; species Panagrolaimus sp. PS1159. The sequence goes on from CAWUHW010000006.1 coordinate 3,118,580, forward strand.
ATTGTCCTTGATCATATAACATTTTTTCATAATGTGGAATTTTCCATTGCCGATCTACAGCATATCGATGAAAGCCTTTTCCAAGATGATCATGTATTCCACCTTTATCAATTTCATATAAAGTTTTATCAATCATTTCTTTTGCAAATTTTCCCGGTTCAGCTTGGGCATTATGTTTAAAGTAATATAACAAAAATTCAAGATCAACTAAAAGAGAGTTACTGTAATGGTAAAAGATTATTTAACAAAATTACTACAGTATCTTTTCAGCTGTAAAAAGATTATAAATACAAAGTACAAAAATTTTGAGAGCTTTAAAAAAAACAAAAGTATCTTTTCAGCTGTAAACAAAAGACTTACCAGGTTTTGGAAATTTCATTGAAGCACCAAATCCGCCAAAATCTTCATCAAAAGTTTGAATTAAATGTTCATAACAATTTTGTATCATATGATTTGCAGATGGTGCTTGACCGGGCTTTGGTGCAAGTTCTTTTTGGATTGCTCTTGAAAGTGCTTTTCCTTGTGCTAACACGGATTCATTATTTGATTTCCACTAAAAAAACATTAATGTAATCCCATATTCATCGAAATAAGCTTACCTGTTCAGAAACCAATTTTAAAACAGATTCAAATCCTAAACTTGCAAATGAATCTTTTGGTGGAAAATATGTTCCACCAGTTAATGGTTCACCTTCTGGAGTTAAAAAAACAGACATTGGCCAACCACCATGTCCAGTTACAGACTAAAAAAGAGGATAAAGCTTCATATATCTCCTTTGTTTAATAGTGAAGGATTTCATATATCCTATTTAAATCTTTAAAAAAACATACAACAACAAATGCCATATATAATTTATCTACGTCAGGTCGTTCTTCACGATCTAATTTAATATTAATAAAATTTTCATTCATTATTTTTGCAATTTCTGGATTTACAAATGATTCCCGTTCCATTACATGACACCAATGGCATGTTGAATATCCGACTGTAAATAAAAGAAGATTGTTAAAAGATAGAAAAAATAAATATTTACCAGAAAGAAAAATTGGAAGATTCTTTTCTTTTGCTGCTTTAAAAGCTTCATCACTCCATGGATACCTGAAAAGACATGTGTTGGTAATAGTGAAACAGGGTTACGGAAAGCTTAAAAATTGTCGAAAATGTTCAACAAAAACTACAAATCTCAACTTCAATTACAAAAAAAGTTGTTAAAAATGTCAAAATTTTTGTAGTTTGTAGTATTCAACATTTAAGGTTAAATCTTTAGATCTCCTTCATGATAATAAAGAAAGACTTACCAATCAACCGGATTATGAGCATGTTGAAGTAAATATGGTGATTTTTCTTGTGCTAAACGATTTGCTGGACCAAAATGTGCATGTCCCGCCATTGAACTAAAAAAATTTGAACTATAACATCAAACTTTAACATAAAAAACGGTTAATTAATTATCTCGTTTACAAACAAACAAAAAAAACTAACGATAATCTTGGAGGAAATCTTAATAATCTTGTAAGAAGTAATCGGCTACTCATTTCTTTTTTATATTTTTCATTCACGCAAAACTTTGTTTTTGAAAAAGTCTAGAAAAAAATGAGTAGTAAAAAATAGAAAATTCCCAAGAAAGACCACGGCTTTAAAAAAGTTTTATATAACTATTTCCGTCCTTTTTTTACGTATAAAATTTTAAAACACAACAGCAGTAAACAAAAAAGTAAAAAGAACGCAAAGCATCAAAAAATGGAAAAACAAGTATTTCAGCTGATGAAAAAAAACAACAACGACTTTCAAAATCTTTTTTTGCTGCAAAAAAACGAAGGTACAAACAACAAATTTTTTATCAATAATCAAACAAAAAAAATAAAATGTTCAACAAAAAAAAAGTAATCAGAGATCGTTTTTAAATCTAAAAATGTGGATTTGTTGGGAAAAATTTTAGCAGTGTTTTTAAAAAATCTTCAAAATTTTGCTGTTATTTTTTTTTATATGAACTTAAAGGGAGCGGACAGTTGGTATTATTTTTTGTTTTTAACGTTTTTTTGGAAATGTTATGAGCCTGAAAATCAGGTAAAAGAACAATAGAAAAAGACCCTGATTGTCAGGTTCACGCAATTTTCAAAAAAAAATTTAAATAAAAAATATATCAAATTTTCACCTAAATTTTTTTTTTAAGCAAAGGAGATATTTTTTCGTTTCAAGAGTTTGCCTGATCACTCTTGAAACGAAAAAAGATTTCAAAATATTCCTGATCAAGAAATATTTCGAAATCCTTCATTTTTAAAAAATGGATCAAACCGTTCGCCTCCTTTAATCACAGTATCCAAAAAAAGGGATATATGATATCCAGTTTAAGGTACAGTATCAAAAAATTGAATATCCAAAAAAATTCACTGCTAAAAACTTTTCCCCCCAAATCAATCACCTCCCCCCTTCTCATTAATAATAAATATTATATTTTTGAATCCATTCTTTTTCAACTTCATCAAGGATTGGAATTCTTAAAGCATCTGGTACAATTTCTTCTAATTTTTCTTGAAGATTTACAAAATATTCTTCAAAAATAGTTGGATGATTTTTTGTTAAAATAAAATAATCTCTATCATTTTCATGAATAAATGCATCATTTTCTGTAGCAGACATTAAAGGCATTGAAGAATTCTTCTTTTCAAATTTAATACGAAAATATTTTGTATATGCATTAATAATTTCTATTGGAAATGGAACCCTTCTTTGACAGAAAATTGGATATTGTAAAATTCGAGATTCATTTTGATGAAATTGTTTCATTAATATTCCATCATTTTTTGGTGAAAGCACATCACAATCTTTTGCGGTTTCTAAAAGAAAATATTGTAAGTTTAGAGAAGGCTCTAAACTACAAACTGCAAAAAAATTTTAATGTGTAACGATATGAATACAGAATGTCCCAATATAATTGCCGGTTTTGTTTTTGCTGTCATATTTTTATTTCTTAAGATATTCAAAAACGGACTTCACAGTTGTGTTCGATAAATCATAGGATTTTTTATGGCATGAAAATTTTCCGGATATATGATATGCAAATTTTTCAGCAATGATAGCAATTGAAAATTTGTGCTATCGTTTTTTTCTCATTACTATCACAAAAAACCGTCAGTTAATGGAGCGGTTTTTTGAAAAACCGCTCCAATAAAAAAAGTGATAGCAACTGTGAATAATTTTTTGAAAATTTAAATGTTACTATCAAAATCTGACCATATTTTAACATTTTAAAAAATCCCAATTTTTTTTGAAAATTTTTATGAGCTTAAAAAAATTCTTAAAGAATGTTGAGTTTAATTGTGAAATCCATTTTTGAATATCTTAAGAAATAAAAATATGACAGCCAAAACAAAATAGGCAATTATGTTGGGACATCCTGTACAAAATACAACAAAAAATACATAAAATAAACATACTTAAACCACGTTGTAAAACATGTTGCCCCTTCTTTAATACTGCCTTTGCTTCATTTACAGACATAGAATAATATGAATTTTTAAAATACTTTTTAATTTGATCAAAATCTTTTTTGGTAGGAATTTTATGCTTTTCAGAAATTGTTGTATGTATAGCTTCCATTAATCTAAAAAAAAGAATTTTCAAATGGAAAGCATACAATAAAAACAAAAAAAAACAAACTTTACAAAAGCAAATCGAAGTCGAGCAAATGGTTTATTGCATGTTTCACACATGTAACATCTTTCACCAAAAGCTGATACTAAAATATATATATACAAAAAATTTGTGCCAAAAATTAAAAGAATATTACAAGTTTTATGATGAAGAAAAAATCTTTGACATTTAAAAAATGCTTCATAATGACATTTTTCATGTTCATCCATACTATTTGCATGAGCATTATTTGCATTGATTAATTTTTGGGATGCTTTGTATTGGAATACTTCAAGATCAGATGATTTTTGATGATCATTTTGTTGTCTTGGAAATTCAAATGGATTCTGAATAGAGAGTACTGCGAAATCGAAATCCATAGGATTAAAATCGAAATTTTGAAATAAATTTTAGATCCAAAAATGACATGGAAAATTTTTCAATTTTTTTACAAAAAAGAATTTAGCTTTTTTTATTATTTTAAAAAGCAAAACAACTGATTTTTATAATAAACTTTATTTATACCAAGGTTGTCAAAGGGAAATTCCCGGGAAATTAGCGGGAAATGAAATTAATTTCCCGAAATTTTGGGTATATTAATACCAAAATTTTTTAAAAATTATAATCTTTTTCAATTAAAATAGGTTTTTTTAGCTTTTAAAACAATCAGAACGAATTAATATAGGTAAAAAAAGGGTAGTTACTCTTAAATCATGTTTTTAAATTTTTTGGGTGCGAAGTGTAAAATCTGAAAAATTGGGTTTACGGTAGATTAGCGGAAAATTTCCCGATTTTTCTGATTTCCCGGGAATTTAACAACCCTGATTAACACTGATAAAAAATATTATTTCGATTTCGGATAAAAAGGGCCGAATGCAAAATACTAAAATAATTTTTCTTCTCCGAAATTTCGATTTCGATTTCGCAGAATTTTGATTCTAAAATTATAAAAAAAACAAATAATTTTTTTTAAAATTTTGAATTTTACTTGAAAAACCAATGTTGAAACAGGATTAATTTGTTTATGTTTTTGAATTAACCAAGATTTTTCCAAACTTGTATCCAGAAAATCAAAGGAAGCTTCACTTGAATTTTCAAAAGCTGAAATATGAAGGGAAAGAGTGCTATTTTTATTTGGAAAAGAGTCATTCTTTTTCCAAGGCTTTTTATTATCATCTTTGAAATCTACGGAATTTTGATATTTGGAACAAAAAGTTTTGATGGATGATTTTTTCTTTTCTTCATAGCTTTCAAATATCGTAGTAGAATCTGATAATTTAAATATTATTGTTGCAGTCCTTTAAAACGATAAAATTTTTATCCTTAAATAACTTTCATCTTGCAGTGTAATATTTTTTTTGCCAAAATTTTAAACTAATTCCTTTTAAAAAATAAAAGTATTAAGTTTAAGCATCTTTTTTAAAATCTTTTTAGGACTGCTGCAACAAAATATTTTTCTTTACCACATTTTTTATTGTTATTTAATTTGCTATTTGATTGAATTTTTGAACATTTTATATTTTGATTCAAATTCAAATTAGAATAATTTCGATCACCAGTATCAGCAATAGATTTATGCTTGTCTATTAAAAACAAAAAACTATTTTTTGTTTTCATCTCTTCTAAAAATGCTATTCAAATTTTTATTTGGTTAAAACAAAAATTTAATGAAAAAAAGTGATTATTATTTTTAGTAATTACAAAACATATTTTTTTAAATTTTTGTTAAAAAACATATAACATTTTTGGAAGAAAAAAAATATTTTCAAATAAATAAACATTAGTAAAAATGGCAAAAAAAACACAGTAAGAATGATGCAATATTTTCCAAATATCTTTTTCGTTTTATTACTTTTTTTCAAGATACGCAAAAAGCGTAAAACAAAATTTCAGTTTTTTAATTTCAGACTGAAAAAAAATTTCATTTTTTTGTATCAGTTTTATGGATTTCGAGTTAAACATTAAAACATTTAAATCGAATTAAAACAAAAAAAATCCGGCATTAAAATAAAGAAATTTATTACAAATTCAACATAAAATATTCCAATTTAAAAATTGCCGTTAAAATTATTAATGCTTTTTTGAAGTTGCCCACCATTGTTTAAATGGTTGATGACCATCTGAATCAATGATAAGTTGGCGATTATGTGGTGATGACCATTTAAGAATATTCTTTTCTTTTGCATAATTTAAAGCACCCAAAAATTCATTTCTTGTTGCAAAATTTGAATATAGTACCCCAGGGGAATGGGTAAATCTTGAACGTTCAACTTCCCAAAGATTAATCTATAAAAAACAAGTTTAGCTTATTTTTTAACAATAGCTACAGTATATACCTGATCAACGACAGTTTGTGGAACACAACCAGTAGTACCAAATTTATCAACAGCAATTGGATGAGAATTTGAACGCATAAATGCAACAATTTGTCCTGCAGTAATTCCAAGATCAAATGCACGTCGAACAGAATTTCTTGTTAAAATTGCCATAACCATATCAGGGAATGCCCCTTCAGATTCGGTAAAAGTATTTAGGATAGCAAGTTGAAGGTGATCATTTGTATATGCATATATTCGATAATTTGATTCTGCAACAAGATATCCATCTTGTTTTGCTGACGGTAAAGATTGATGTACTGCAACAGATCCAGTATTTCGAAGCATTGAAAGAATTGGTGTTAGATAAAAGTAACTAAAAATGGAAATTAATAATGAAAGTACAGATCAAAACATACCCATCTTTTCTTTTACGAATATAAATGCTAAAAAAGACATGGATTAGCTTTAAAGATATAGTAAAAACATACCATCCAATTTCTCGCATATGCATAAAAAATTCATTAACAATTTTATGTGGATAATTTGGGATACTGTATGGAGTTTCCAATCTAATATCTGCAACAGCTTTAGCAAAATATGATGCTTTTGAAATGTTTGCTAAAAAAACAATCTTTACATTAGATTCTATCAAACTCTAACAAACTTGGAATTGATGGAGCAAGCATAATAAGCGAACAAAAGATATCAATAATTGCTGGGCCATGATCTGGATGTTCTTTTGTTAAATGTTTTAAATATGCACTTAAATAAAACCATATTTGTGCATGTCGACCTTGAAGTAAAAATTGAAATCCTTTTGAAGTTATATCATTTGAACCTGTTGCAGATGTTCGAAGATATTTAAGTTCTTTAAAGACTGCAGTTGTATTGGTACTAATATTATTTCCATCAGCAGAGCCAGGAGAAATTAAAAACTTTAGAATTGAATCCCATCGTTCGTTGCCTTTTTGAAAGAGTTCTGTAACGGCAAGCTTTTTAAATCGAATATTTGGGCCTTCTTTTAGTCGATCAAAATCTGTTTGACTTCGTTGTCGACGAGTTATTGACATTATATAAGATTTACGAAAGTTTGGCTAAAAAAAGATGAAAAATAACAGATATAAACAGTATAAAGAAACATACACAAACAGTTGTAATCCCATCTTGAACATGTACAATTCTTAAAACAACTAAAAATTCAATAATTGCACGAATTTTTGGTTTCATTTCTGGTGCACATAATTCTTCAACCTTTCTAAAATCATTTATTACAACTTAATCGACAAAAAGAAATAAAACTTACATTGGATTATTGGTTAATAAAAAGTTTATAACATCTTTATGAGGTTCATCAAGCATATTTAAAGTGAATAAAGTTGATGGAACAGATTTGTAAATATTAGCTGCACCTTGTGGACCCATTTTTGATAACATTTTAAGAAATGGATAATATTCTAATGTTGTTGAAGTTGCCATTTTTGGAAAAGATTCTGTAAAAACGACACAAAAAAAGTTAAAAAAGTTTTTGAAATTTCAAACATTTTTTTGTTTGGCAAAAAAGAACGTTTTGCCAAAACGTTAAACATCTCCGTTTTTTTTCTTTGATGTTCGATTTTTTAAGTAATCTATTATATTTCAGATTCCTTAAATCCATTAAATCCCTTATAATTCTTTTAATTTTATTGTTAAAAATCTTAATAAACATGTTAGTAAGATGATGGGCACAAAAACATCATCTATTTTCATTTTATTATTATTTATTTTCCACATTATTCCTTCTACTATCACTATTGACACAGATTCTGGACTTATTTCAATTTCTGATGAAGAAGGAATTGATGAATGTTATATTGAAACAATTGACAAAGAACCATATTCCCCGTTAGTTCCATGCAACTTTTTAGATGCACGTTTTGTTACATGTGAAAATCCAGCGGATGTTGAAACAATTGGAAATTCTTCAAGGGTTTGTTACTTTTTTGTGTTCTTGGATGTTTATTATTTATTTATTTTTAGCAAGCATGTCCATACTTTGGTGTAAGGAATAATATTTTACCAAAGATTAATGTTACCTGTGTAGTGTTTCCATGTATTGAATGTTCCGGATCAAGACATTTTCAACGGGAAGTTAAATGCTTAAAGTAAGTTTTACTTTTAAATTTGTTTAATAAAAACTTTTTTGCTTTAGATATACGGGTCATTATTTTCTTTCAACACTTTTATATTCAATATTTCTTGGCATTCTTGGAATTGATCGACTTTGTCTGGGGTATTCTGCAATAGGAGTTGGAAAGCTTATGACTGCTGGAGGATTAGGAATTTGGTGGCTTGTTGATATTTTTCTTCTTGTAAATGGTAATCTTACGCCAGCTGATGATTCACAATGGATGCCTTATTGGTGATAATCTTTGTGATTGTATAATGTGTATATATTTTAAATGTTTAATGAAATGCTATACATATTTATTAATAATTTTATACAAACAAATATATTATTGGGAAAACACGTTTTATAAATTTCATACATTTGACAAAAAAAAGATACTTTAGAGAAAGGGGATAAGAAGTAGATATTTTTGTCAAAAAATGGATAAGAGAAAAGGGATATAAGTGCTTTGTGATGATTTGAAGGGATTTCAGTTTTTTTTATGAGTGTGCTTTAAATTGTTTTTTTTGGTAAAACCGGACTGTTTTTCCTAAATACGATAATCAAACAAAAGATAGGAGGATATTTACAAAAAAAAAATAAAATTAAGAATTAGGATTTTGAAATTTATTCAATTTGTGATGGAATTGGATCGTCAACTTGGAAGAACATGTTATCACGATTTTGTTGTTGTCTATCAGCATCATCACTAATTGGAAATTTTACTGCTGGAAAATCAACCTAAAAATAAAAGATTAATTTGTTTTTTTTTTTGAGAGATTGAGGTTATCCGCTTTTTTAAAATCCCAGATTGAACTTTTTTAAAGGATTACGGTAGCTTTACAAACAAAAATATTTTACGCTTTTTTGTTTGCATAAAAAACTAGAATTTATGCGTAGATTTTTTTCACATGATTGAACACAACAAAAAAAATATAGGTTGGAAAATAAATGGAGGAATGAGGTTTTTTTGTAAGTAGCATTCCACGCAAAAAATGTTTTTTGTTTTGTTAGGGTAAAACTAGAAGAACAACAATACATTTGTGCTACATAGTGTGCTTTAAGAGATATAAAAAACAAGGAGTACAATGCAGCCAAGTACCCAATAATACAGGGTATTTAAACAAAATTGACTGTTTTGTTTTTGCTGGCAAATTTTTATTTCTTAAGATATTCAAAAACGGACTTCACAGTTGTGTTCGATAAATCATGGGATTTTTTATGGCGTGAAAATTTTCCGGATATCTGATATGCAAATTTTTCAACAATGATAGCAACTGAAAATTTTCGCTATCGTTTTTTTTTATTACTATCACAAAAAACCGTCAGTTATTGGAGCGGTTTTTTAAAAAACAGCTCCAATAAAAAAAGTGATAGTAACTGTGAAAAATTTTTTTGAAAATTCAAATGTGAAAAAAAATTCTTAAGCATGTTGAATTTAATTGTGAAGTCCGTTTTTGGTTAAAAAAAAATTTGGCAGCCAAAACAAAACCGGCAATTATGTTGGGATACCCCGTATTGAACTTTAATTAATAATGTACACCATTAGATACCATTCTTTGTCTCTTTTTGCACTACCATTTTTCTTTTTTTTACTAACCTCAATAGGTTCAGGTTCTTTTGCAACAACTGCAGGAACTTCAGGTTCATCATTAATTGGAGCTTTTTCATCAGTGCTTTTAACTTCTCCACTATGTTCCTTTTCTCCTTCAACTTCTTTAATAGGTAAAATATGTAAATGTGATTCATTTTCATCTGGTTGAATAGAAGGTGGACGTGGAATTGCTGCAGCAGCATCTCCAGAAGCAATAATAGAATTTTGTGAAAGTTCATGACTTAAATTTTCTTCATCTTGTGCAATTTCAGCAAATGGAGTTTCAGATTCCAAAGAATTTCCAATTGCCCATGATGGAAGTGGTTCAGACTGTAAAAAGAGAAGAGAAGGATATTTGTTTTTTGGAATTGTGTTTTTGTGAAATATTTGGAAAAGAAAAATTTTGTGGATTTGTGAAAACGAAGGAAATAGATATATAAAGGATAAAAGCGATATAGTGGAGAAGTGATATTTGAAAAATTTTAATCAAAAAAATATAGTAAAAGAATTTTAACGATAATTTACAATTTTTCTTATTGTGATAGTAACACAAAAAATTTTGTATCGTTTTTACTATTATTGATAGAAAGAAATTTATTTAAAATATCGCTCCAAAATTGTTACTATAGTTTTTTTCAAAACTTTCAAATATCATTTCCATTTTATGAAATTCCGAAAGTTATCACCATCACAGAATGTGCAAAAAATATACCCAAGTGTAAAAATGAAAATATTTTATTCATAAAAAAATAAAATTTTGTTATTTATACAGTATATTATTGTAAGTAAAAAAAATAGGAAGTGTAAAAAAGCAATATTGAAAAATAAAAATTATTTCGTGACAGAAAATTCAATTCAATGCCAATATCTAACTCACAACAGAATCAATGGAGATAGCTGGAAGGGGTTGGGCATTCTCCCATTTTTTTGGTTCAATTGGGACACCATTTGCAGGAAGGGCATTTTGTTGTGGAACCGAAAAAGCAGGCCCAAATCGAAGTGGTGGAGTCATTACTGCTGCTGCAGCAGCTGCTGCTGCTTGGGGTTGAGGTTGTGGTGGTGGTGGTTGAACCTGAGGGAGAATATTGTAAAGGGAAATAGGAAATGGGAAAATTTTGGTTAATATTTGGAAAATCACACAACACGTCAAATATGAGAAAAGGGTTTTGGGGGGATTTAAAGAGTTTAAAAGGTTATGGTTAAATAAATGTTAGAGTTAAATTTTATGTCAAACTTTTCAAACTTTAAAAAAAACTATTATTTTTAAGCTTTTCAAAATTTTTGATAGTCACTCATTTTTGCAAAATATCGCAAAAAATTGTTACTATCGTTTTTCAAAAATTTCAACACCAATCAAAATTTTTAGTTTATCGCTACATTTTTATTACTATCATTTTTTATTTAACCATAACCTTCTTTGAAAAAAATACTACAATAAACATTTCAAAAGAAAGTAGCAATAAAATTATTTACAACTTTTTTTTTGCTGTTTTTTTAAATCACATTGTTAAAAGATAATTGGTGAACTTACAAATGCATCTTGATTTTCTTGTTGTTGTTGTGATTGATGAGTCCATCCTCGAGGTCCTTCATTACTTTTAAAATCAAAAGGTTTTTGATTATTCATTCTCCAACGATTGAGTTGTTCAGGGGTTGATGGGGGTTCAATTTGAATTCGATCTTCTGGTGGAATAAAAGCATTTTCACGTGGATGTTGGAACATATTCATTTCGGGTAATTGTTGTTGTTGTGGTGGAACTTGTTGTTGTTGTTGAAATTGATTGATATTATGATCTGGGAAAAAGATTACTTGTGGCTCTTGATTTTGTGGGAATTGAAGATGTTGTGGAAATTGTTGTTGTTGCTGTTGGAGTTGTTGGGGGACTTGTTGTTGTTGGAACATTTCATTCTGAATGAATGATTGTTGTTGTTGTTGTTGGGGCATTGGGCCTTGTTGGAAAAAAAATGGTGTTTGAGGTCGTTGTTGTTGTTGCTGTTGTTGCCACCAGAATGGTCGGGGTGGGAAGAATGGAGTCTAAAAATGGTAACAAAAATGTAAATTTAAAGTTTCGAACATTTTAAAAAATGCTGTTTTTTATAAATTTTCACAATCACAAAAAAAATTTTAAATTTATCGTCAAATTTGAATTACTATCACAAAATTCGACAAAGTGATAGTAATAAAAATTTAACGATAAACTTCAAAAAAGATTACTATCATCAAATAGTAGTGTAAAATATTGTTTGGTTTTATTGCTCAAATTTTCTTAAATTGAGAAGATAGTAATCAAAACTTAAATGTTACTTTGGATTACTGTATTAATTTAAAAAGCTAATTTTAATAATTGTTTCCAAAAATTTTTTCATTTGATGATAGTAATCTTTTTTGAAGTTTATCGTTAAATTTTTCTTACTATCACTTTGTTGAATTTTGTGATAGTAATTCAAATTTGACGATAAATATAAAATTTTTGTTGTGATTGTGAAAATGAGGAGAAATCGGAAATTGGGAAAACTGCATTAATTGAGAAAAACAAGTTTGCAAAAATTATATTACTTTTATTATGAGATAGTAACCAAAGCTTTTAAATTATCGTCAAACTTTTGTTACTATCGCTTTTCCAAATTTAGTGATAGTAATCCAAATTTGACAATAAATTGAAATTTTTTGTTGCTATCATTTTTTAATCATGTATTTTTTTTTTGAATCAAACTTACTTCAACACGGTTAGCAGTCCAATGATCAAATGATTGAGGTTGCCATTGATTACCAAATCCACGGAAACGTTGTTGTCGTTCTTGTTGTTCACGGGCTTGTTGAGCAGCAGCTTCAAAATCTCCACTATAATCATCATCAAAACGGAAACCACCTCCAAAACGATTATTATTATTTTCATTTTGTTGTTGTTGTTGTTGAAGGAGAGCTTGTGGCATTGCCCATTCACCAAATCCATCCATATTACTATTACTTGATTCATCAGATGATTCATGATTTCTTGCTTGTTGAAGACGTTCACGAAGTTGTTGTTGAAGGGTATCAGGATCAACTTGAAGGACTGAAACTTGCATTGTACCATCAAAGCCCATATCTTCAGCATGCTTTTTAATTCCTTCAAGTAATTTTTTAAAGAATGATAATCGTTGATTCATTGTTGATGCAGCAGGTGTTTCATCATTATCTTGATTAGATTCCTTTTCAACTGATGAATCAATAATTGGACTATTTACTGTTGTTGTAGTAGTTGAAGGAGATTGTAAATTTTGTGGTACAATTGGTGCCTGTTCAATTTCTTGCTGTCTTCGAAGGGTATAAATTCTTTCGGCAGCATTTGCATAATCATAACCCATTTTATGTTTAAGTTCTGCCCACCGAAGTCTAAAGAAATTTTCATCTCGTTGTCGATTGTATGCAATTTCCGAAAGGGTTAAAGCAAATAATCCAATAAGGAATACAGCAAGCATACAAACGAGTACACCCTTATATCCCTTGGATTTTTTTACAAAGATTGGAGTTGCTTCTGGTCCCATTGGAAGGGTTGTGGATGGAGATTTTTCACCACCTGGATATCCGGGTGGTGGAACATCAGGAATTTTGGTTTGATCAATTGGCGCCTTCTGATCAAGGCCAACCGTAAAAACTTTCATTTTTGGGGGTATCTAAAAAGAATTGGATAAGGGATTAAAATGGGGATATTGAATAGTAATAAGGCAATCAGGTAACACGAATTTATTTAAATTTTTTGGCAACATGATGAAACAAAAGCTTAGAAAATTGTATGGTAACAAAAACAACTGAAATATCGTTGATTTTAAAATACTATTGAGATAGTAACTCTAATATCGTAATTATCGTCAAATTTTGTTTACTATCATCTTTTTTGATAGTAATTTAATTTTGTAAAATATCGCAAAATTTGAATTGCTATCATTTTTCGTACATTTTTCAAAATAATTGTTTACTTCAAAAATATAAAAAATTATTGTGGCCAGCATCAGTTTTTTTTCAAGCTTTATAAAAAACCTATCAATCAAAACAGAATACTACTTTACTTTTCACGTCATGATTTTTTGAGTATAAAAAATAAGTTTTTGGAACAGAATTGTTCAAATATTTGATGGAAAAATATTTACAAAAAAATAGCAAAAAGTTTTAGAAAGATGAAAACAGCTACTGAAAGTTTTTTTTTTTTTGATGAAAGAAAAAAAAGTATCAACAAAAGCATGAAGAAAAAAAATGTGTTGAATAAACAGTAAAAATCGGAGAAGTTTTTTTGTGGAGGTTTCTACAGGGCGGTAAACAGATATCGAAGGGGGATATATGAGATCTGGATGGAAGGGAGATTGAGGGTTTCTGTTTTCAAAGCAAAAAATAGCTATTAAAATGAAAAAAAAATTATCGATTAGGAAAAAACTCAAAAATATACGGTAGTTTTATGAAAAGTCTGCGTCAACAACATCATTAAAATTAAATCAGTGATAACAAAAAATTAAAAATAATGTGTCCTTATATACATTAATTAAAACTAAAATGGGGTCATAATTCGACAATCACAATCACAACCCCCACAAAAAATATTATTTTTTTAATCAACTTTCAAAATACCTTTTATTATTTTTCACCGTTACTCTCTCTCTCTCCCATAAAAAAATGATCATGAAAGAAAAGTCCTCCAAAAAAAACTTTTTATAAACATTCTCATCTATAAACAGCTGGAAAAGAGGGGGGAACAAAACTCCACCTATTTTTTTTTCATATGAAATTCGCCAACTAGTCTTTTTGGTCAAAAAAAGTCTCCATCTCTCTCTTTTTGAAGTAAAAAAAATAACAACAAAAAATGATTGGTTTTAAAAATATAAAAAACTTTTTTTTCAACGATATTCAATTTTATTTTTTTTTGAAGGGGCAGTTTTGTTTCGAGATTTTTTTATGACAGATTTTTACAGAAAAAAAGTTTTTTTTTGATTGTAAGTGTGAAATTTTTTTTCTGCATTTTGACAGAGGAGAGACAAAATACGACAAGTATGGTTTTGAAAAAAAAAAAGGGAGGAAAAAAAGAAATATGGAAAAAAGATGGAGGCAATCGAAATATTAAATGTAGAAAAATGGAAGAGGAAAATCGTATGATACAAAATAGGATTTGATCAAATTTTTTTTTTTTGGATTTTTTGTGGAAGGATGAAAAAAGTATGTTGAAAGATTATGTTACTATTTTTTTGTGCTAGGGGATTTGTCATAGTAGGATATGAAAAGAGGGAATATAAAAGATCAAGGTTATTGAAGAGGATACGGTAGATCAAAAATTAAATTTACCAAACAATGACTAAATTAGGGCAAAAATTGATAATAAAAGCGTTCCACCAAACGCGTTATACTTTTGAAGTGTCACAAAATGTGACAAAAATGTTTAAAATTTTTTTTCGGGATAGTAATCAAAAATCAACGATACTTAAGAAAAATTGATTACTATCATCCTTTTTACATTTGTGAAAAACAAAACTTTTTCGAAAACTTTTATCCAAATCCGTAACAAAAACAAATCCTTTCATCCAAAAACGAGTCAAAATCCGAAAAACAAATATATCCCCCAAAAAAGATAAATCCCCTATCTCCAAATCTCGTCTCCTCTTTCATCTCCGTTTCTCTGTTAAAAATTAAAAACACAATTTTTCCTATAAAAAAATATTCAATCAATGATGAAAGAAAAAAAAATTAGAGCGGGACTGGATTAAATTTTAAAATAGGAAAAAAAGAATAGAAACTTTCACAGCATTGAAAAAAAACTATTTTAAAAAATGGGTAAATTTGCACTGAAACTTTTTTTCTTGCGCAGTTTTCAAAAAAGAAGAAAAAAAAAACAAGCAAAAAAAGACGTTTTTGTTTTTTTTGTTTTCAAGTAAAGCCACTTAAAGAATTGAAAAGAAAAATAAATATAAACGTGAAAACGCAAAAAGAAAGAAAGAAAAAAGAATTGATTTTTGTGTTTTAAATATTTGAATGAGAGATGATGGGATCAAGTGCGCAAAAGAATTTTGATACTTTTGGTGGATATTTCAAATCCATAAAGAATTTAAAATATGAATAAAAAATGGATAGTAACACTTTTATAAAAAAATATCGTTCATTTTTTGTTACTATCGTTGAAAAGAGAGACAGAGATAGTAATCGAAAATTGACGATATTCGAAAAAAATGTGTTACTATCTATTTTTCACGTTTTACAAATACAATAGATCTGAAATCATCACCCCTAGCAACTGTATTATATTATATTATGCGAATTGCAAACTTCAATAACACCAAAAAAACTTTAACTTAAACTAAACAAGGTCATACTTTACAAAAAAAGAAGCGTTCACTGACGTGCGACAAGTCACATCATTTTTATATAATTGATTCAGAGGCTGTTTTCGCCAAATTAAAAATATTAAAAAGTCTGACTTTTTTAAATGGAAATAAAAAACACGATAGTAATTTGAACTTAGAAAAGTATCGTCATTTTTTGGTTACTGTCATTTTATGTGATAGTAACAAAAAATAACAATGTTTTTGCAAAATAAATTACTGTCATTTGACAGTAATGAAAAAGCAATAAAAAATTAGAAGAAAAAATATTTTTTACAATTTTCAAATCAAAAACAGTCAGATTAATTTCAATGTTGTGACCATTTTTGATTGAAATAAAATAGCAATTTTTTTTAACTGTTATTATACAGCTCCAAAAACAACCAGCAAAGAGAGAAGGGAAAAGAACCGGATCGAAAAAAAAGTAGTAGTAATAATAGTCACAAAAATAGAAGCGATTAAAAAGAAGAGAGTATTCTATTTTTTTTTTCAAATAACCTCAATTTTAGATTTCATTTTTTTCAACATCGTTATTGAAGCTTGAATAAAAGTGAAAAAAAGATGAAAAAATTTTCTGTCAAAAAGAGAGAGTAAAATTATATAATTACTCTCAAATATTTTTTTTATAGAAAAAAAGCCGGAAGTCAAAAAAAAATTGTAAACAAAGCAGTTTTCATTCTTTTTTTTGCCAAAAAAGGTAAAAACAAATGTTTAAAATTTGCTTCTAAAAAATAGGAAAAAACTTGAACACTTTTTTTTCACGTAATTTTTTATAAGAGCAAAAATCTAGATCGAGAATTACATTTTTAATTCAAATAAGAAAAACCGTTACGTGATTCAATCAAAACAAAAGGGTCAAAGAAGGTTAAGTAAAGTGGTATTTGACTTTTTTTATATTTTTGAAGTAAACAGTTATTTTAAAAAATGTACGAAAAATGATAGCAATTCAAATTTTGCGATATTTTACAAAATTAAATTACTATCAAAAAAGATGATAGTAAACAAAATTTGACGATAATTACGATATTAGAGTTACTATCTCAAAAAATGAAAATTAAAAAAATCTAAATTTTAGAAAAATCTATTACAAAACCTATATTAATTGAATGTAAGAAAAAAAATGGCTATAAAAAAACCAAAACAATTCCATGAATTTTTTTTCTCACAATTTTAGAAACAATAGAAACCGAATTCAACAACATTTATCAAAGAATTCTTTTTTTTGACCAAAAATAAATTTTTTCTTTCAATTTTCAATCCTTTTTTTTTTCAATTTTTTTTCTCCTCCCATTTCAAGTATGTATCGACTGCTGTTGGAAAGGAGAGAGAAAAAAGTAGCCGATTGAATTTTTCTCCTTCTTCAAGTCTTTTTTTTCACTCAATTTTTTTTTCCTTTTATGGAAAAAAGAGAAAAAAATGAAAGTAAGGATTTTTACAAAATGAAGAAAGAGAGGAGAGATGATTGAAGTGTGATTGAAACAAACTTTTTAACCAAAAAAAGTAGGAGGATGAATTAGAAATTGTAGAGGCAGAAAGACATACAGAGGTTTCAACTAACAAAAAAAACGATGGATCAAAAAAGTTTTTTTATTGTTAAATTTCAAAGCAAAAATATATTAAAAAAAAGTTTCAAGCATCATATTTTTTTTGGATGGATATATATTTTTATTGGATGACTGCTTTAAACATGGACAATCTTGTTTTTTTTTTGTTTGTTGAAAGAACAAAAAACTTTTATAATCCATTTTCAACAAAAAACTTTTTTAACAAAAGCCCATTTTAAAAGTAGTTTTTTGGGGGTCTTTGATAGAAAAAAAGTTTTGAGGGTCTTAAAAAGAAAAAAAAACATCTCTTTCACAAAAGATCGCCGCATTCTCTATTTTTCCAGCAGAAAAAACTTAATATTTGTGTCATCTCTATTTTTTTTATAAAAGCCTTTTATAGATATTCTCAAAAAAAGATGAAATACCAAAAAAGAAAATTTCGCAGAAATTAGGAAAGAAAAATTGGAACAAATCCGGTGTTTGAAAAAAAAGTAGGAGTGATTTTTGTTGAAAGAAAAAAGAAAATAATGACAAACAAAGATTAAAAAAGAAAAGAAAGAGGATTAAAAGAAAAGTGAGATTGTAAATGAGCCGGAGTTTTTTGAACTGAAACATTATTTATAATTTTTGTTTGATAAATTGAGGTAATAAACTGGAAAAAAAGAGAGTAACACAGAATTCAAAAAATTGAGTTTTTGAGTTACTATCATTTTCTTTAAAAATTTAACCAAAAATTAAGATATTTTTTAACAAGTTTAAAAAGAGAGGCTAAAAACAAACAATAATTTCAAATTGAAAAAAATCATTTTTAAATAATTAGGATAATAATTGTTTTTTTTAAATATCGTTTCGTTTGAATTGCTATCTTTTGAAGATAGTACCACAAAATAAACGATATTTTTTCTTTTCGATTACTATCACTTTTCAAAGCTTTTAATAGAGGGTTAAACAAAATTATAATAAATTTTTTCCTCTAATGATTTATTTACTGAAACAATATTCGCTTTTCACAACTCCTTTTATTCTTATGTCTTACTTTGATTGATCACAATTTGGACATAAACACTAATTTCCTAAGGATATTCTTTATTTACTGAGTCATGAAAAAATACAAGAAAAAACTTTTTTCAATTATGCTTCTGCGTTCATCGTTTTCAAGCTGCTTATTCAATAACAAAAACGATTTGGGTAAAATATTAGTCATCATCGCTTTTTTTTATGACCATTTCCAGTTGAAAAACAATATCCCCCTTTTCAACAGGCTTTTTTCAAGCTCCCCCAAAAAATCGTCATGCATACAACTCTTCTCAATCAAGCTCCCCTTTCCTTTCAACCAAAAAAAAGACCGGTCAGTTTTTTTTTCTTTTTCAAAAATAAATAAATATATTGAAATTGGTCAAAGAAGCAGCAGCAGCAAAAAAGTAAAGGAAAAAAGAGAAGGAGGGGGGAATAGAAAACAGCTATGCAAACATACAAATATAATAATATTCAAGTTTTTTTTTTCATCACTCATCCAAAACCTCCACAAATAGAAATTTTTGCGTGAATGCTTGGAAAAGCTTTGACCAGAAAGAAACCGAAAACTAATGCGTAAAATGGATATTTGGATAAATAACATTTTTTTAAGATTATTATTTTGTTTGAACATTTGAATAAATAAAAAATATATGTAACCTTTTTTAGAAGCAAAAGTTAGTAAAAAAGTGAAAAACGTAAAATTTTAAGCAATTTTTGAAGCCTTAAAACAAAAAATAGTAATTTGAAATTAAAATTATCGTTATCTTAGAATTACTATGATAGCAACTTTTTTTTGTAAAATATCGTTCAGTTTTGATTACTATCTTCTAAAAACTCGAAATATGAGGTAAAAAGATGTAAGTCGAAAAAGTTCAAGCAGTATTTTGATGTCTTAAAACGAATGACAGTAATTTTGAATTGAAAAATATCGTTTTTTAAAAATTACTGAGATAGTAACATTTTTTTGTCAAATATCGTTCTAAAAAATTACTATCTTCAATGATAGTAACACACAATGAACAATATTTTAATCTTTTCGGTTACTATCAATTTCTTAAACTTCCTTAAAAAATCTTTCGAGAAAAAAAAAATTGTTTTAAATCGCTTAAAAACAAAAAATTCTAGAAAAACTCCTAAAAACATGTCAGCTGACTTGTGGTTTTTTTCTAATTGGAAAAAGTGAATGAAACGAACATCTTTCGTCGATTTTCTCCAAAAATGGAAATATTCAATGATAGAAGGTAGGGGGTAGCATCAGCCCCATTAAAGTATGATGCGATGAAAAAAAGAAAAAACCGGTAATAACAAAAACAACAATCATCATCATTCTTCAGGCATACATACTTCATTCATGGGTAAATGGGTTGTTATATACGTACGTGTATTCTAAAGTAAAGAAGAAGAAGGAAGGCCAAAGGCTGAAGATGAGCATTAAAAAGAAGTGATTTAAAAAAAATGAAAGAGATTTATATTTACTTTTTTTTGGCGAAAAGAAATTACTAGAAATGGAAAATGGGAAGAAAAAACTAGCATCTTTCAAGGCTATTTTTTTCAGAATAAATTAAATGGCATTTTGAAACATTTTAAAAATTTTTTTTGATGTTTAAGAAAAAGGCGATTTTTAGACAGCAATGAAAACTGCATTTTTAGTTTAAAAAAGATATTAACCAATATTTAACGATATTTTGAGCTTTTTTGGTAACTATCATTGAAAATGAAATCAAAGTAACAAAAAATCCAAAAAATACAAAAGAATGTTACTTTTAATTTTTAATTTTTAAATCTCATAGTGCAAAAAAAACATTTTTATACTTTAAAAAAATCCAAAATCCACAAGTGTGAAAAAAGGAATAAATTCAATAAATTCAAATGGTCACGTCTCAAGATAGCTGCAAATTTCTAAAAAAAAGTGAAGAAGATCCACTCGTGGATTTGAGAGAGATTTGCAAATATGAGTTTTTTACACTTTCACTTTTTTTCTTTACAAAAAATTTGAGGTTCGTGAGACAGCGTTTTTTGTGAAAAAATAAAAGAAATTTTTGGATTTGTTTTAAAAGACAAATGTATTTAAAATTAACTGCAGACAAAATGTTTTTTAAATGATATGTGACATATGGTTAACATGTTAATTGGATGTCAGACATTGGAAAATATTAGAATTGATTGGGAATGAAAATTTTCTTTGAATTATCACAGTTTTTTTTACTATGATAGTAACTTTTTTTGTATAATATCGTTCATTTTGGATTACTATCTTCTAAATATGTGGTAAAACGATATAAGCCGAAAAAGTTTAAGCAGTTTTTGTTGTCTTAAAACGAATGACAGTAATTTTGAACTGAAAAATATCGTTTTTTAAAAATTATTGAGACAGTAAGATTTTTTTGTCAAATATCGTTCTAAAAAAATTACTATCTTTCAATGATAGTAACACAAAATGAACAATATTTTAATCATTTCGATTACTATCAATTTCTTTCAATGATAAAAATAAAATTTGAAAGAAAAAGATCATTTATTTCTTGTCTCTTAATCATTATCCCCCAACAAGTTATTTGTTTAATTAAAAGTCGAATACAAACAATAAGAAATAAAAACCAGCTGTTCTATTTTTTTACCCTTTTTTGATTTTTTATAGTCAACAATAATCTTGTTTATAATGTCATCATCAATGTTAAACAATATTGGTATTGACAGTCTTTCCTCTTCCACCACATTTGTATAAAAGAATAAAGAAAAAACAATGTTATTCTGTTTATTTATATGGGAATATAAAAAATGAATGAAAACTATTTGATTAATTACACGTATTTTGTATTTACCTACAGTATCTACAAAAAGTTGTAAAGAACATAAAAAAACAAGTTTTAAAGAAAAAAATTTTTTTTTAAGTTTTTCCTATAAAATCTGGATTTTTAGAAATACTGTAAACTTTAGAACAAAAAATTTGAAAATTTTTAAAACTTAAATTTTTTCTAAACACTTAAATTTCCAAAACTTGATTTCTTTCAAAAAATATTTTGTTAGTTTAATTAAAAGATTACAAAGAGATCAAGTTCAAGTTTTGTATTTACTTTTATGAAATTAAGCTTCCAACTTTAAGTCAAAAAAAAGAGATTAAAACAAATAAAAAATGTGGAGCATTGATTTTAAGGAAGACCAATTTAAAATTGAAAATAAAGCAAAATTGTTATGGGACAAATTTTATTTAGAATTTGAATAAGGCATACTTTTTTTCGAAATTTTTCGAAAACCATGAAAATCTGTGTATTGTTCTTTTGCCTGATTTTCAGGGTAATGCAATTTCGAATAAAAACGTTAAAAACGAAAATTCTATCAAATCAACAGCTCCTTTTTTTATCATTTTTGAATAAAAAATTTGAATATTTTGCAAGAAAAAATTAAAGCAAACTACAGTAACCCAAATACATCAGAATCTTTTAGCAAAACACAATAGAAATTTTTCAACCAAAAGCATTCGAAATTTGACGACTGAAAGGGTGCAAGCATTCGTGTTGAGACCAATTCTATCTTTGAACGCATCAAACAAAAAGAGAAATTTTTGTTTTTTTTGTTCCACTTTTTTATCTCTTTTTGTTTGATGCTTCAAACACAGAATTGGTCTCGGCACGAATGATTGCACCCTTTCAGTCGTCAAATTTGGACTGCGAATTTCTATGGTGAAAAATAATTAGTTTTTTTTCTTCCATTTTAAATTACTTTTGAACATTTTTTCTTCAAAACTTTTGCCAATTTTATACTATGTTTTTTTTGCAAATTACAACATCAAGGTTACATTTATTTTTAAAAACTTTTTATAATAACTATAAACAATTTCAAAAAATCACAAAATTTGTGACAAATTTTGTTCTTTTTAATAATGTCCAAAAAAATAAAAGACAAGTTTGGACATAAAAAATATTTTTTGAACAAACTTTTTCAAGGCTATCCAGGTCCAGTTTTTTTGGACAATATTTTTTGTATTTGTATTTTTACAAAAGTTTTAATTTTGACAATGTTTTGAATGATGATGACTGACAAAAGAGGACCTGTTTTTTGTAAGTAAAAAAACGTAATAAAAAAAGATCAGGATTAATGTTTTTGGTGAATTCAAGAAAGGGGGGGAAAGAAAAAAAAGGGAGTGAACTTTGATTGTGATTAATTGAAAATTTAAGTGTATAATTTTTTAACAAATTAAAAAACAGTAATTAAAAGTTCAATAAAACTTTGAGATCAAAAATAGGTATATGAAAAAATGTATTTTCAACAGTTTGATTTCTTTTGCTAAACTAAAAAAGCCTGTCAAAATCATCGCAACTGCTTCATTACTGTAATCGTGCTAAAAGTTTTTTCAAAATTTTTATGCGAAGCACACCACATCGAACCGAGTGTCTTTTTTTTCGTTCCTTTGCTTGGCAAAATGTTTAACAATGCCAGCTGGAAAAAAAAGGGGAAAATGCGTTTATTCAGTCTTTATGGAAAATTTTCCTTTTTTTTCCAGCTGGCATTGTTAAACATTTTGCCAAGCAAAGGAACGAAAAAAAAGACACTCTCTTTGTAAAAAGTTCGATGTGACACATAAAGATTTTGAAAAAAGCTTTTTCTCGAGAGATTTTTTAAGGAAGTTTAAGAAATTGATAGTAATCGAAAAGATAAAAATATTGTTCATTTTGTGTTACTATCATTGAAAGATAGTAATTTTTTTAGAACGATATTTGACAAAAAAATATTATTATCTCAGTAATTTTTAAAAAACGATATTTTTCAGTTTAAAATTACTGTCATTCGTTTTAAGACATCAAAAACTGCTTTAACTTTTTCGAAAAAAAAATCACACAAATTTGAAAAGTGTCACGTTTTTGTGACAAAAAACATTATAAGTGGATATACTGTATTTTTTTCAATTGGTTCATGGATGGCATTACGAAAATTTTTCGGCATTTTGTGAATGCCAACCTTTCTAAAAAGATGGAAAGCAACAAGGAGCAAAAGTGTCACAAAAATGTGACAATTTTCGAATTTCTGTTACTTTTTTTTCTCAGTATAAATCAACATATTTGAGAAGCCAGGGTGTACATTTTTTTAGTCTTCAAAATTGGAAAATTTTTCTCTAATGTAATCTTTGGCAGCCACGAAAATTTTACCAAAAATCTATCACAGAAATTTACCAGCTCAACTTTAAACCAAAATTTCGAAACACAATAAACTTACAGATCTTTTTGCTGCTGACAATGCCAATGTTTTTTGGGTTGAAATTGGCATTGCTGTTGTTGTTGTTGGCAATTGTGTGTAATCCCACAAAGAGGAACCAAAAATATTTTGTAAAATAAAGGAACGAATTTTGACGGACGGCAATTTTTGAATAACAAAAAATGAAAGAATAAAAATGACCGTTAAAAATGTTTTTAACCGAAATATTAAAAAAAAGATTCGGACACATCGGATTAAAAAAACACACGAGAAGATTAAGCTATATATCCTCTGCATTTTTTTAACGATAGTATTTTATCCGTTGTTTTTTATTTTTAAAAAATCGGATAAAAAATATTTAGAGCAGAAAAAAGTTATGATTCTAGAAAAAAATATTTTTAATAAAAAACTTTGAGTTTTTGGTTTTTTTGCATATGACAAAAATCACAGAAAACGCTTTATTATTACAAATTTGGAAAAATCACACAAGAAAAACAGCTGGAATTACTTTTGTTTATATGATAACTGAAATCAAATAATTTAAAATTTAATATTAAATATTCAAAAATGTGTTTTCTTTTTTAAAATAAACGTTAAATACTCAAACATTTCTGTTGTAATAAAAAAAAGCCTTCCGTTTTTTATTATTATACGGAATGCTTTTTAAATTTTAACAAAACACACAGAATTTATCAGTGCTATTTTAGTGATTATTCCAACGATTTGGGAAATTTTAAGATTGATTAGATTATGGAAAAGAAGAAAAATTACTGAAACAAACGGGTCACAAAATACTTTAAAAACTGTTGGAATATTATTTTTATTTTAAAATTTGTTCCCAGTTTTTATCAATACATGCCTCAAAAAAATCAAAAATTCAATAATTTTAATGTTCAACAACAAAATTTATAATTTAATCAATCTTTTTTTCACCACAGGATCAAGAATTCTTTTCATAAAATTTTAATATGTCTCTTTCAATTTTTTGCAATCAACAGCAACATTTCAGTTATCAACCACGACCTTTTCCTTTTCAAAAAAATTTTTTTTGTTCGTTTTTACTATTTTACATTGTTAAATTTACTATGTTTTTACTTTGTTATGAACGCTTATTTTAATGTTTTTCTTACTTTATATTTTTTGGTGGGCATTGATTAGATTTTTTATGAGATTATTGGTTTTTTAGGTTTTTTCTTTTTGGCAAAAAAAGTTGACCTTTTTTGCCTTTTGAGAAAAAGTGTTGTCAAATCTCCGGCTCCCGGATGAAGAAGGCAGACCTAACAAATATGGGGTCATTAATTTATTCATAACTTTGCACACTCAAGCAATATTTCTCCTTTTTTAAAAAAATATTTTTGTATGTATTTTTGTGGGGCATATAATTTGCGATGCTCAAAGCAGCTGTTCCCCACATTTTTTTTCTCGTACAAGTGATTTTAAAAAATTAATAAATGGAATTTTTTTTTATTCATTATTTTCCTTTTTTTAACTAATATATGCAATATTTTACGCGGAATTTAAAAATATAATTTTTGGACAAAATTTTCCCTGCTAGACACCCCCGAAATTTGAATATTTTTGTGTTTCACGCAGAAGTCGCTGAGGTTATTAGCCGTTATAAAAAAGGTACAACATGTAGTTGATGAAGAATTAAATTCTGCATCGGACCTAAAAAACTTTTTGTCCCCGTATGGCCCTCCAGAGACTTAACAAGAGAAAACAGTTTTTTGAAAAGTTAAATTTTGTAATTTGGTCAAAAACACTTAAAGCGGGAGCTGCATCCAATACAAACTCTTTCTTCTGGCCAGACTTGAAAATCAAGGAAAAAGTATTGTTCTTTTAACATTCACATTTTTTACTCACTGTCTTTTTTCAGTGCCTGCATTCAGTTCAAAATAGGTCAGAAGAAAAAGTTTGTATTGGATGCAACAAACGCTCTAAAATAGATAAACCAAAGTTTTCTAGTAAAAATTTAAAACAAAAAAGTAAAGCAAAAATGAATTTTTAACACAAAATACACTGAAATAATTTAAGATAAAAAACGCCTGCTTCTTTTTAGAGCTGAAAATAAAAGGGAAAACTGATCGCGCAAAGAAAATTTTTGACAAAAACTAAAGTGTTCTCCGAGCGAGCTTTTTCGGATTTTTTGTGATTTTTTAATTCTCAGATGCGCGTATCTTTTTTACAGGGTGATTCAAGAAATTTTTCGGTTGTGTTTCGACACCTCAAAAAAATTTCCCTTGTTTTTCTATTGTTTTGGAAACAATGTTTCCAAAAAAGGAATGATTTTTTTTTGAATCACCATGTTGATTTAATTTTTACTCTGTTTTTATTTTTTATTATTTTTTTCTCATAACATTCTTCATTTTTTAGTACCAAAGTTATATTTTTTACATCAAATCTAAAAAACGACGAGTATCGCAACATAAAATCAAATTTAAAAAAATTGTTTCCAGGTTTCTCGAATTATATTAGAAACATTGCTATTTTATATTAAGCTTTTCCATAAATCTACAGTATGTCTTCAACGGAAACGAAAGAAGGAACTCCCGAAAATGTTCAAAGATATTTTTTCCAGAATGCTTTAATTCAAAATTTTGATTTGCCAACTACAATAATTTCTTACTGTTTTCAAAAAAAAAATGAAATTTTATTACAAAAATCATCAAAATTCCTTTACAAAATTTATACAGTCTGCAAATTCTTTTTCGCAAAGCTACGAATGATTCCTTGTAAATCATTATATATTGATAAATATGGTGGAAATTTTATTGATATACACTATACACATCCTCATTTAGAACGCGCCCCACCACATTTTGAATACTTAGAAATTTCATACCGTAACTGTATTGAAATGGATATACACTTTTATCCAGAATCATGTCTTTGTACAAAAATTGAAGTACAACAATCAACAATTTTACCAACAAGTTATTTAACACTTGGAAAAGATTTTTATTTTGCCATCTCAAAGTTAATCCCAAGGATTTGTATTGAAAAACTTAATACCGTTTCACTTCGAAATCAAGAATTGACTGAAAATGAATTTATATTTCTTAATTCAAAAAATTTAGCTGCTTTTGCAGTCTTTGATACCAAAATTTCTGAAGAAAATGGTTCAATTTGTCCAGTGGAAAAACTTTTAAAATTGTCAGCCCCAAATTTAGCGCGCTTTTCATTGTAAGGATCTTAATTTCGTAATACAAATCAGAGCTAAAAAGCTTCCATTGTTTGGCGGCGTGACATAGAACGCTACATGTTTATCCTGCTTCAGAATTGCTTATTTTTCTTGTTTTTCCTTTAGAAAAGGGCGTCAGAAAAAGTATATCAGTATTTAAATAAAAAGATAATGAAATAAAAATCCTTATCAGCGCTGAAAATGCGATTTTGGCTAAATGCGTCAGACGTTGTTCAGAATTAAAATTCAGAAACGGCCTACCCCATTTCATGGGGAACCTATATGTGATGGAACACAATCAGCAAAACCTCAAAGGGTTTTGATTGAATTCCTGTTCCCACTTCAGAAATAGGCAAAAATCTTTTTTGCTGATTGTGATTACATTTATATTTCCCTTGAAATGATGTTGCCGTTTCTGAATTTTAATTCCAAAGTGGGCACAGACATTCAGTCAAATGATTTTTGGCTTCTGGAAAATAGTTCGGGCAGGCTGGATTAGTGCTTAAAATTTGAAGGCTTTTTTAATCCTTGTGTTCATTTTTTAGATATTGTAATAATCTTACTTACTCCACCCCAAATACGGCACAAAATCTTGCAGCTCTTCCACCTTTAAAAAGCTTGATGCATTTTTCTTTATTTAATCTTGATTCTTTTTTTGATGCAGCATCTTTTATAAAATTTGTAAAAGTAAGTTTATCAGTGACTTTAAATAAAATTGACATAATCAAATGCTCCCCTTACATTGATTGAAATACACCAAAATATTCAAAATTTGTTTTTGCAAAACCCCAATCTTTCCAATCCAAAAACAAAATTAATAACCATTTCAAAAAAATTTTCTTTCATTTAACTAAAAAAAATTTTTTTCTAGAATCAAATCAAAAATGAATCGTGTCTTTTTCAACTAAAATTTAAAGCAGGTATTGATGATGGAATAATTCAAAATTATAAAGAAATTTTTGATGCTGCTTCAGATTCTTTATCAACCAAGAATATTCGTGTAACGATTTGCATTTTCCCGAATTCATAATAATGTCCATTCCTCTTCTTAGATATTTTACAGCCCATCAAAAAGAAAGAAGAAAGATGTCATACAATACGATTCATTCTTTTTTATACCGGTTATATCTCTCTCTCTCTCTGATTTTTTTGTTGAAACACTTTTTTCTTACGTTTTTTTCAGTTTTGTAGAAATGAATTTATATTATTCCTTTGTTTTTGCATTTTGGAATTTTGTAATTGTTTCTGGTAAAAATTTTGCTGAATTTTAAAAAATTGGAGATAGAAATGGAATCATTAAAAGCGGAAACACTAATGCTTTTTTTTGTTAATTTTTTTTGAAAACTAATTATAAAATTCTTAAAAAATATATTTAAAAATTTTTAACGGTAAACGAAATTACTGTATTTTTGTTTTCTTCGATTTTCATATCCATTTTTTGTCAAATTTCAAACTTTGCAAAAATTTCGATTTATTGGAATTTTTCGTCGAAATTTTTATCCAAGTTTCTTGCCATGCATTTTGTTAGTAGAATGTGAACACTTGATTCATTGACGCTGCCTTTGTTCTGATGTTATAACTCTTTTTGCAGAGCTAACCACTCGTTGGAAATTCTCGGGGTATCCAGGATTAGTTGCTACTGAGAAATAACTTTTCTTTGAACTGTTAAATTGCGTCGTTTGATGGTTCACCTGTACATAATTTCGTATTTTGTTTGGACATTTGAATAAATAATAAATATATGTAACCTTTTTTAGAAGCAAAAGTTAGTAAAAACGGGAAAAACGTAAAATTTTAAGCAATTTTTGAAGTATTAAAACAAAAAATAGTAATTTGAAATTAAAATTATCGTTATCTTAGAATAACTATGATAGCAACTTTTTATTTTTTTGGTTTAAGAATGCATTGGACATTTTTTAATCAAAACACTCTTCGATGATGAAATATATTTACTAGTGGGCATAATACTATATAAATAGTTGCATTGGATGTGTCCATTTTTTTTAACGAGGAGAAAACAAGTCAATCTGCGTTCATCTTTCCTTCTTACATTTTTTTGCAAAACAATAAACGGCAGTCATTCATTAATAGAGATGGACCATTTGGCATTTTTGCAAAAAACTGAAAAAGAACTAGTTTTTAGTAGATAGATTCCTTTTTTTTTTCTTCTTCCTTTTTCCACTGATCACTTTTTTTAATCCAAGCAAAGTAATAACGTTTTTGATTATTTATAAAACTTTTTACCAAATTTCATAAAACTTTTAATTTTTTAAACATGATTGCACTATAAGACGCGACGATTCTTAACCAGGGTTGTTAAATTCCCGGGAAATCAGAAAAATCGGGAAATTTCCCGGGAAATTTCCCTGGAATTTCCCGGGAAATTTCCCTGGAATTTCCCGGGAATTTCCCGCTAATTTCCCGCAAACCCAATTTTTCAGATTTTACATATCGCACCCGAAAAATTTAAAAACATGATTCACGAGTAACTACCCTTTTTTACCTATATTAATTCGTTCTAATTATTTTTAAAGCTAAAAAAAATCTATTTTAATTAAAAAAAATTAGAATTTTTAAAAAATTTTGGTAATTATATACCCAAAATTCCGGGAAATTAATTTCATTTCCCGCAAAAATCGGGAAATTTCCCGGGAAATTTCCCTGGGAATTTCCCGCTAATTTCCCGGGAATTTCCCTTTGACAACCCTGTTCTTAACACGACTTCAAATATAAAAACTTTAAAAATTTTTTACGTTTAAAATTAATGTTTGTTTAACAAATAAATAATTTGTTTTCACTTTTTTATTATTTTTAATTATTTCCTTCCAAAAGAGAAAAAAATTTGGCATCTAAAGTGTCTAACATAATCAAATTTGGTAATACCAGCGCAATTTGCTAAGCATTCAAAGATGTTGCAGGTTAACGTGCAATTAACAATAATCCCTAAAACTTTTTTATTCTACAAAATTAAAAGTTTTCTTAATTTAAAAGTTCTTCTCTAATACATTTAGAATAAATATACCATAGAAAATCTCAAATTCCCACAAAATTTAAAAAAAAATTTTATGATTTGTGCAAAATTTCACATTTTTTGCCTTTTTCAAAGGGGGGACCAAAGGAAGAAATATAAATTTTTGGGATTTTATATATGAAATTTGTAGCGACAGATGATAGCATTTTTTTATCGTGTTCACTATCACGAAAAAGCTTCACCAATAATGTGAAAAAATTTTATTCCTAATTGCAAAATTAGAATTTTATAAAGAGTGCTCTTTTAAAACTACCAAAATTAGGAATTTTTTTTCATATTTTTTGGCTTTTAAAAAATCCCTATTGGATCCAAGGTTGACACTTAACATATTCGAATTCAGATCAAAAAGTGACATAAATCCATTCAGAAATAGGGTACGACAAAACAGAAAACAAACATTACAATCACATTAAAAAGGGTTCACGGCAGACCCAAAAGGAATGTGGGCTGCGCGCAAGCTGCAGCAAAAAAGCCACTCTTTTGATTTTTTGTTTTTTTTAAAGCCACTCTTTTTTGAAAAAAGAAATCAAAAGAGTGGCTTTTTTGGTGCAGGTTGCGCGCAGCCTACTTGCGGTGACCCGCAGAAACACACACTTTGTCCGTTTGTCTTTTATTGTAATATTTACTCTTAGCGCGACAATGCTTGCTTCTTTTTCTTTCCTCTAAAAGCTTGCATACTTTTATCGTCGTTGCTTTGAGGACTGTTCGTTTATATCGTTGTTGATTTATAATATATTTATTCATCTTAATAAATATCGTTCTTGTTATAATTGGGTTATAACAATTTGGTGACGAGAGTGGGATTCGAACCCACGCCCCCGAAGAGACTGGTGTCTCAAACCAGTCTCTTCGGTCGATGTACAAAACGAGAAATTCATCTCCAACTCAAATCAAATGCAAAGCAAATACGCGTTCCTGTTCGTCGTATGAGTGCTCAAGGACTTGAAGTCGCAAAAGCAGAATTGAATCGACTTGAACAACTTGGGGTTATGGAAAAGTACGATGATGAAGGCGATCTTATTGGATATACTCCTGGTTCAATTGTAAAGCGGAAAGATGGCCGTCCAAGATTTGTTGTTGACTATTCAACTGGCTTAAATGATCAACTTGAAGAACCATCGTATCAATTGCCAATACCACAAGACATCTTCGATCAATTTTCGGGCTGCAAGTTCTTTACTCAACTTGATCTCTCTGATGCATATCATCAAGTACCATTGGACAAATTTTCTCAAATGTTAACAATGGTTACAACCCCATTTGGTTATTACAAATTCAAAGTTGCCGCAATGGGTCTCAAAACCTTGCCGGCTGAATTTCAACAGATCATGGATGAAATGTTGGCTGATTTACCATTTGCACGGGCATACTTGGATGATATTGTTGTTTATTCTGCAACTTTCAAACAACATCAAGAGCATGTGAATGCAGTTCTTCATCGTATTCAAGAATGGGGATTCCGGCTTAGTTTAAAGAAGTGCAATTTCTTTCAAACATCTATCCGATTCCTCGGTCGTGTCATCACTGCTTCTGGAATTTTTCCTGATCCAGCAAAGATTGAAGCAATTCAAAATATGGCATCTCCAACAAATGTTTCTTCTCTTCGATCATTTTTGGGACTTGTTAACTATTATCAAAATTTTGTTGCAAGAATGCGAGAATTTCGTCAGCCATTGGACGATCTGCTCAAGAAAGATGCTGAATGGAATTGGAATGAAATTCACGATAAAGCTGTCACGGATATCAAAGGTGCTCTCAATGATAAGTGTAATCTTACACACTTCGATCCTCGACATCGTATTACTGTAGCAGCTGATGCATCTCAACATGGTATGGGTGGTGTTCTCTCACATATTTACCCTGATGGATCAGAACGACCAATACAATTCTTCTCTCGTGCTTTGAATCCAGCTCAATCAAAGTACTCACAAACCGAGAAAGAAGCTCTTGCTCTCATTACTGCAATCAAAGTGTTCCACAGATATCTTGAAGGCCGTCATTTCACCTTGTACACCGATCATAAAGCTTTACTCTCAATCTTTGGTCCAAAATCCACCAAACCATCATATGCTGTTAATCGATTGCATCGATGGGCTATCTTCTTGGTTGGATACAATTTCGACATTCGTTACACGAATACGAAACAATTTGGACAAGCTGATGCTTTATCAAGATTGATTTCTCAAGCTCGTCAGATCAAAGATGATTTTGAAGAAGAAGAAGATATTGATGAAACGTCTGCAACTCAATCAATGGTCAACTCCATTTCAAGGTTACCTGTATCTTCAAAAGATATTGTTGAATCTTATAAAGCTGATCCTTATGCTCAAGATATCCTTGCTCAACTTCAATCTGGCAAGCCTCGTGATACAAACATCAATCGTTTTTCTCTCATCAGTGATGTTATCCATATGCAAGATCGGGTCTACATTCCTACAGTACTTCGATCTGCTATTCTTGAACAACTGCACGTTGGCCACAATGGAATCTCCAGAACGAAGGCTCTTGCTCGACAACATTGTTTTTGGCCTGGTATTTCAAAAGATATCGAAAAGATGATTGCGGGTTGCTATGAATGTATTCAAGCTTCTAATACACCAATCAAAGCAACGTTAGCTTCATGGCCTATGTCCCTTCGTCCTGGACAACGTGTTCACCTCGACTTTGCTGGTCCACTTCATGGACATATGGTGCTAATAATTGTTGATAGTTATTCGAAATGGATTGATGCTCAACCAATGAAAAACGCTACAGCGTATGCAACGCTCAAGGTTCTTCTTCGATATGCTGCAGATAATGGGATGCCTCAATTACTTGTCTCGGATAATGGTACTCAATTTACCTCCAAGCAATTTCAACAATTCTGCAAAGAAAACGGCATCAAGCATCGAACTTCACCTGTTTATCACCCACAATCAAATGGCCAAGCTGAAAAGATGGTACAAGTCTATAAAAACTTTATCAAGAAGAAAGCTTTGGAATCTGGTAACAATCCCTTCGACATCCATCTTGCAACGTCACAATTCTTGTGTTGTTACCGTACTACACCAAATACAGCTACACCTGGTAACTGTACACCTGCAAAAGCCCATTTGGGACGTGAACTTCGAACCATTTTGGATCAAATTCGTCCTGAAGTCGTTGATATACTTTCTGAAAATGTTTCTCAAAATGATTCATTCAATCGTCAGCATGGAGCTCGAAAAAGAAAATTTTTGGTCAAGGATACTGTATTTTATCGACTCAAAAATGGTACTTCATGGATCGCCGCCACAGTAACCGCTCGGCTTGGCAAGCGATTGTATCTTCTATCAAACACTGCAAATGGAAAAGATATTCGGGTACATGCAAATCAAATCAAGAATCGAATTGTTGCTCCACCATCAAACAGTTCTTTGAAATTTCTTAAATCTCCAAATGACTTCGATTATGCTCAAGATTCTATGGATGATTATCACTCAATGGTTCAAGGTCCATCAAGTCGTGCTTCTGAAAATTCATATTCTTTCCATACTGCTGAAGAATTATCATCAGATGATTCTACCGTAACTCAACCTGTTCCGCAATCTCCTCCTGCTCGTCGTCGTGGTCAAAGAACTCGTACTCAAACTCAACGTCTCAACATTGGAAAACTCAATACGAAATCATACTGCTAAATCACTTAGGGTTTATTACTTATTTTCTGTTGTATTGTAATTTCTTTAAAGTTAAGTAACTTTAAAGCTAAGCGGGGAGGAGTGCGGTGACCCGCAGAAACACACACTTTGTCCGTTTGTCTTTTATTGTAATATTTACTCTTAGCGCGACAATGCTTGCTTCTTTTTCTTTCCTCTAAAAGCTTGCATACTTTTATCGTCGTTGCTTTGAGGACTGTTCGTTTATATCGTTGTTGATTTATAATATATTTATTCATCTTAAAAAATATCGTTCTTGTTATAATTGGGTTATAACACTACTTTCATTTTTTTTTTGAACGGGTCTGCCGTGGGTCAGACAAACTTTTTTAAATAAAAATATTTTTAGTATTTCAAATATAAAAACTTTAACTCGACCAGCATTGGGACAAATTGCTTTTCTTGGTGAACTTTATGATGGCCATACAGATGCTTTTTGTGAATGTTCTTTGCTTCAAAAAGTTGATAGCAGCAATGTTGATAATTTTGTGAATGCATCTGATATTGAAGAAAAAACTGCTGAATTTATTTCAAATGATTCTTTGGATGCAAAGTTCAAAAGACTTGGAATTGAAGAAGGATTAAAAGTAAGATTTCTATTTTTTACTGGATAATTATGGTAATCTTGCAAATTTTAGTTAAGCTTTTTATCTGGAATGGTCAAGGAAAGTGCTGAACGTAAAAATATGGTATTACAAACTAATGAAAGCAGACCCAATGCAGTGACTGCCAAAAGCAGATTAGAGAGTCTGGGATATTCGAGGTTGTTAATCATTAAATGTTTGAAGAAAAAATAAATATGTTATTTTTCGTCAAAATTATTAATGCATCAAACGGCTTTCTTTTGCAGTAATAATTATATGAATCAAATTAGCATTAGCAAATTTGTTAGTTAAATGCAAATAACTTTAGTAAAAAACATATTGAACAAAAAATTTAAAAAAATTAAAAAAGAAATAAAAATTTTATTTTTCGTATTCTACGAACGTCCACAATGTCTTTCAAAACTTTTAAAACCGATGTTTTTTACACAAATATTTGTTCATTTTTTTTCTTTCTTTCCACGAAGAGCGCACATTTTAAAGAAACGTTGTCTTTTGTGGCAAACGCTTTCACAATTTTTTTTTCAAAGGAATAGCCAATATTTATCCTTTTTAAAATTTTGATGGAAAATTTTCGAATGTTAAATACTTATTTGAATTTTTTTTTGTAGAATAAAAAAGTTTTAGGGATTATTGTTAATTGCACGTTAACCTGCAACATCTTTGAATGCTTAGCAAATTGCGCTGGTATTACCAAATTTGATTATGTTAGACACTTTAGATGCCAAATTTTTTTCTCTTTTGGAAGGAAATAATTAAAAATAATAAAAAAGTGAAAGTAAATTATTTATTTGTTAAACAAACATTAATTCTAAACGTAAAAAATTTTTAAAGTTTTTATATTTGAAGTCGTGTTAAGAATCGTCGCGTCTTATAGTGCAATCATGTTTAAAAAATTAAAAATTTTATGAAATTTGGTAAAAAGTTTTATAAATAATCAAAAACGTTATTACTTTGCTTGGATTAAAAAAAGTGATCAGTGGAAAAAGGAAGAAGAAAAAAAAAGGAATCTATCTACTAAAAACTAGTTCTTTTTCAGTTTTTTGCAAAAATGCCAAATGGTCCATCTCTATTAATGAATGACTGCCGTTTATTGTTTTGCAAAAAAATGTAAGAAGGAAAGATGAACGCAGATTGACTTGTTTTCTCCTCGTTAAAAAAAAATGGACACATCCAATGCAACTATTTATATAGTATTATGCCCACTAGTAAATATATTTCATCATCGAAGAGTGTTTTGATTAAAAAATGTCCAATGCATTCTTAAACCAAAAAAATGGTGAAAAAAGGATTTTGAATGCAAATATTTTGTTTTAATTCAGTTAGCATTTGATAAATAAAATTTTTTTTATTTATATTGGTTATATCCATTTATTGCAAAAACAAAATTTAAAGTAAAACAAAATTTAGGGGCGGCGCTACCGTAACTCCAAAAACTGATGAGCGCAGAGCATTACCTTAAAACAAAAACTACGTCCATCTTTAATTTAATTTAATTTTTTGCATTTTTATTTATTTAATTAAAAATCAGGGGTGAATGAGCGGTAAAAGTAAACAAACGAGGAAGGTACTTTTCTCATTTTTTTAAAAATAGTTTTTAAGAACAGTAAATCCATTTTTTATGTTAAAAGTGGTAGGCGAAAATAGTTATGTCTTTTAATTTGATTTTTTTGCAAATGTTGTTTACTTTTATTTTAAAGTTGTTAAAATGTGTTATTATAAATTGAAAGTTTTGCGTGGAAACAAATTTGATTAATGTAAGAAAATTAAAAAGTGTAATAAATGTTATTAAGTAAATTCTAAGATTTTCCAAAAATTTTATTTTTTTGCCAGTAGTTTTCCTCAAAAAACAAAACTGTGTAAAAAATGGTAGATTATTTTGATATTGAAGTATTACTTATAATAATGACGGTATGGTAATATTTAAAACCATTGTAAATATAAACAAATTTTTAAGGTTGGAATTTTTGGTTTTATCTGCAGTGTTGCTTCTCTTTATATAATTTACAAAAAACCGCTTCTACACAACGCCTATGGTTATATTTGTTTTGCAAGCAGTGCTTCTGAGGGGATGGTGTTACTCATTTTTGTTTTGTTAACACCGGTGGCAATTTTTATGTTAGTTTTGTCCTTTAAAAGTTCCACAAAAATGAAATTAAGTTTTACTAGAGAAGTGCAACTAGAATAATGCGTCAGTGTGTAAAAAGTTTTATAAATGTTGAATAACAAATATGCTACAGGTTATTTCAAGACTTGAAAAAACATAGAATCGTAGTTTGGCATGTATGGAACAAACTGGGATAAAAAATAATAAATAATAAAACAGATGCCGAGATAAAAATTCTAGAAGCTGACAAAAAAATTTTTGCATAAAAAAATTGAAAAATTAAATGCAGCGGTCTCGCATGGTAAAACACCTTTCTTTTTTTTCAACGATAATTTTTTTTTATTTTATCGGCTATTGCTTCGATTTTGCATAAATCTGTACATTTTTAATTAATAAATCATCAGAATGATGCAATCTTTCCAGATTCCGTAATCCTGATAAAATAACATTTTTTATACGAATTTTAACTCATTTTTTTTTCAGCGACAAATACGTCGACGAAAGCCGCATCGGTTTAATTCTCGGATTTTTCATTAATTTTTTATCTTACAATGCCCAATATCTCCATTTACTCAAATCAATAAATCGTTTTATGGCAGTTGTATTTTTTGTAAAATATCGAATATTTTTTACTGATAACGTCACCAAAATTTTGATAATTATTGTTTCAATAATAAGTATATTTACAGTTTTACCATATTTAATATATGAATGCAATTATATTTTTGATTGTGAAATATATGTATGGGATGTTCGAAGTGATGAATGTATAGTTGGAAGTATTGTCGATATCCCAAGTGTTTCCATTTCCATTTTTATTTCATTGCTCTGTGACATTATTACATTTATATACTTGCATTTTGGAGGTCAAACAAAGTCTGGTGCAATGAAAAATGATATTCAATTTCTTATACAAGTAAAATTTTAAAACTAGCATAAATTTTTCTTGAAAACAATTTTTATTTATTATTTTGATCTTTTTTTGGACACTTGCCGATAAAATTAAAAAAAGCGTCATCGTTGAAAAAGAAGATAAGTGCTTTTCCATGCGAGACCGCTGCATTTGATTTTTCAATTTTTTTTTTTTAATAAGTGTTGCAAAAAATTAGCTACAGCGCGCTGAAAAAATATTTTTTCAACAAAAAAAATTTTCTCAGATAATTGAACAATCAAATGCAACGGTCTCGCTTGGAAAAGCACTTTTCATCTTTGACGCTTTTTTTATTTTATTGGCTAATGTGTTGGATATCCTAAAATTTGCTTTCTCCGCATGAGCCTCTTGAAAACATCAAACAAATCTTGGTTGATATAATCTTATGCAAGATTGCGTCATCTTTATCAGAATTGCATTTTTTATCTTTTCTTTTTTAACTTTTTTTTGATGCTATAAAATATTTTTCCAGGCATCTTTGACATCGTTATTTTATTTAATTATGATGATTTCATTTCATATTGTTTCACCTTTAGTTGAAAGCCTGTTAATGATTTTCTTAACGAATACTTTGGCATGGATTTTATGTCATACTTTAAATCAGTAAATTTTCACAATTTTTTTTTAAACGAAGCAAACTGTAAAAAACTTTTTTTTCAGGCTAACGTTTATCCTTTTTACAATTTGCAAGAAAAGTAAACCATCCAACGTTACCATAATTTCTTCCAGCATTAAAAAATGAAGATTAAATTGTAAATATTGTACATTATATTTGTTTTTTATTTTTGCGTCAGACAATTAAAAAAGCATTCAAAAAAAAGACAATTAAAAAATTCCACTAATGTTTTTTTTAATCATCATTGATCCAATTTTAATTAACAGAATAAATTTTTATCATAGTTTTTTCTCAAGATTACAAATGCTTAAGCATGAAAAAATAGTACTGCGATAAAGTTCAAAAAATTTGTTTTTTCTTTTCGTTTTACAACTAAGGATGTGCACCGTTTTTTCAAAATTGTGCAATAAACATAATTTTGGTACCAGAAAATGCAGAATCTTAATATTAATACGAATTGATAAAAAAGATTATTAGGTTAAATGCTGATAAAAATGATAATTGATAAAGAAATAATGAAAATATCATAATTTTTTCTGCCGAATTTTTTGCCCCTCCATTCTCCAATTTGAAATTGTGCCTATCAGATGCAGAATTTTTTCTGTGTCAGATAAAATAAAAATTAGCCTGCCGAAACATGACGGTGGATTATCGCTTCAAAAAAACATAAAGTCGCGAATTGTCAATGCATGTAAAAAAAATCAGAAAAAATTTAAAATGTACAACAAAAAATCTGTCCCAAAACTTATTTTTTGTTATTTTTTTTCCAAATACTTTTATTTGATGTTTTTTTGGGATATAAAAAATTTTAGATGGCAATACAACAATGCATTCTGTTCACAAAATTCATTTCGAATACACGTGATTTTCATCTGATAAAAATATTTCTTTTTTAAAGGTTGAAAACAGGTGCGAATGATATTTCAAAATTAAAATTTTGTTTTTCATTTTTTGGCATTTTAAAATTTAAAATATCAATGACATTTGAAAAAGGAAATAAAGAAAAGTGAAAAAAGTGTTTTTGAAAAAACGCAACATTTCATTGGTTTTTTTGCTTTCTTTTTCTTTGATTAATTAGTTTGTTTACCTTTTTTTGAAAAAGAATCCTGGGAAAATTTCTCTTTTGACAATGGAAAAGCGGCATATTTCAAAAGAGTCAAAAAAATTTTGATTAATGGATGTTGATTTTTGCCGAAACAAAATTGAAGATGTAAGGAGTCTACGTTTTTGTTTTAGAGTAGCGCGTTGCACCAATCAGTTTTTGGAGTTACGGTAGCACCGCCCCTAAAATTTGTTTTACTTTGAATTTTGTTTTTGCCTTAAATATCGAGCAAAACCAAAACAGTTTCTTCCATTTCTTTTTTCCAAGAAATGGAAGAAACTTGTTTTTCAAATTTTTTTTCATTTCTGCGGATTTTTTGAAAACACATTTTTTTATTTTGTTTTTCGTGTTACAGTATAACCCATTTTTAAATATAAAAAATTAATGTTAAACACTTTTTAGATGGCAACAAAAGATACCATTTCATCCAACAAAGAAGATCATCATCTTACATCTGATGTTGGAAATTCTTCAAGTCATGATTCCCGTTACAGTAATCTCAATTTGAATGACAACGTTCAAAGTTCAAAAGTTGAAACTGTCTCTTCAAAAAGTTTTTTAAATGATAGCAAATCATTAAAATATAATAACGGTAAAATGCAGTCTCTCCTTTTTTTTGGAGAAATGACAAAAAAATAATTAGGGATTACAAAAATGGTTCTATTTTTTGTAACTCCAAATTTACTGTTGACTAAATAGTTTTAAAAAAGATTAAATCTTTTAAGTGCTTTAATGAAGTTTATTTCAGACAAAATAAGGTTATAAACATTTTTGTTCGATATTTAAATCAAAATATGTTTTTATACTTTTTTTTAATGTTTTTAAAGTTTTTTACCGCTCCAAAGAAATGTATTAAAAAATTTCCAACAAAATTTTTTGAAATAATTCCAAAAAAGTAACATTTGGATTTTGTTTTTTTTTCGATTTCGATTTCGATCATATGCAAAATTATATCACTGCTTTGATTTCGAAGAGAGTTTAGTGACGAAATAAGAACCAAATGTTGACTTTTTAATATAAGCAAGGATCCTCTTCATTTCATAGGGAAGAAAGGATTCCAAAGCCAAATTAAGAACCCAAAGTGCCGAAAAATTTAGTATAAAAAAATTAAAACCCAAATTTTTTACTTTTAACGATTTTTAAAAATATGAAAAAAAAGCGAAATTTAAAAATCATACAAGTTGTTTATTGATGCGTAGTAATTTATTAATTACCAGATCAGAAGGGAGTTTGTATAAATTTCTCTGGGACTGCAGCATCAAATCCACCAGATTATGCTGATGATTATCGCAACAAGAGCAAAAGTGATTCAAATTCATGGTCAAAATCTGATAAAAATTCACAACCAAGTCAATCTGAATTTTTTAAACCACAAGAAAATGTCCAAAGCAATAAGCGTGAAGTAAATGGTTCAAATCCATTAAAGAAAAGTAGCAGCACTCTTTCACTTCGTATTGCAGAATATGAAAATTCTGTTGAATCCAAGAATTCTCATAAACAAGTAACTGATGAACAGGAAACTGTTGCTGAAAATAATAAAGAAAAGCCAAAAAAGGTTTTTTTTGTCCTTTGCTAAAATATCCTTAAATACAATCTTCCAGGGGTTATTTTCACGTTTCAAAAGTTTTTTTACTGGATCATATCCTAAGGTAGCATTTTCTCTTATTTTCTTTCATATTTTGAAGTGTTTATAGGATTCAAATCAATCAACATCCGAAGACGATGCTGCTGACCCTGAAACAATGAAATTCAGAAGTTCTCAAAAACTTTTTAATCCCAATGAACTTAAAGATGGTCAACGTTTTTTATCAAATGCAAGAGCTGATACAAGGTTTGTTATTTTAATTACCTTAACATATTCGAATTCAGCTCAAAAAGTGACATAAATCCATTCAGAAATAGGGTACGACAAAACAGAAAACAAACATTACAATCACATTAAAAAGGGTTCACGGCAGACCCAAAAGGAAAGTGGGCTGCGCGCAAGCTGCAGCAAAAAAAAGCCACTCTTTTGATTTTTTGTTTTTTTAAAGCCACTCTTTTTTGAAAAAAGAAATCAAAAGAGTGGCTTTTTTGGTGCAGGTTGCGCGCAGCCTACTTTCATTTTTTCTTTGAACGGGTCTGCCGTGGGTCAGACAAACTTTTTTAAATAAAAATATTTTTAGTCTTTCAAATATAAAAACTTTAACTCGACCAGCATTGGGACAAATTGCTTTTCTTGGTGAACTTTATGATGGCCATACAGATGCTTTTTGTGAATGTTCTTTGCTTCAAAAAGTTGATAGCAGCAATGTTGATAATTTTATGAATGCATCTGATATTGAAGAAAAAACTGCTGAATTTATTTCAAATGATTCTTTGGATGCAAAGTTCAAAAGACTTGGAATTGAAGGAGGATTAAAAGTAAAATTTCCTTCTTTTTACTGGATAATTATGGTAATCTTGCAAATTTTAGTTAAGCTTTTTATCTGGAATGGTCAAGGAAAGTGCTGAACGTAAAAATATGGTATTACAAACTAATGGTGATGAAACAACAGTATCTCTTGTTTTTCAAATATCTACAAAGGTAAATAAATTTCTACGCTTTTAATTTTAAACTGATTTAATTTGTTTATTTTAGCATGAATCACTTGATATCGAAAATCCATCAATTTTTAAACATGTTTCATCAGATGCACTTAGAAATGTTTCAACTTCAACACATGTAATTACTGAACTTAAATGGGGTGCTCGTGTACTTGCTGATTTAACTTACAAACATCAAATCAATGATACTTCAGAAAGTATTGAAGAAAAGCTTAAATTTGCATTTGATCAACTTCGAAATAGTTTTTTGGGTGTTGAAACAACTTCAGAAGACATCTTTGGAGATACAGAAAGTTTTTGTCTTCGTTTCTACATTGATGCTGATTTTGATGATTTTCCAAAAACTTTTGAAGAAGCAATAACTTTTATGAAAGAATTTCCAAAGATTATCAAAAAACAAGGCCAAGTAACACCGATTTCATATTCAATGATTCCTGTCATTTTCTTCAGTCAAGATGTACAGAATGTTGATTTCCATGATAGAATTGTTCATGAAGTTGATGAAAAAATTAGTGAAGAAATTGTAGCCATTTTTGATGGAATTGCTAAAAGCCGTAAATTGTTAAATTACGTTGTTCAACATAATTATTGTCTTGAAGATCAAGTATATAGAAGTATTGATGGAAAACTTCAAGAACTCGAAAATGCTTTAATTGATCTTCGAAAACAACTTCGTAATTCACTGATACAAGTTCGTTATGGTCAAAAATCACAAAATTCAATTGGTGGTGCTTTTCAAAATTATCTCAACAGTGATGTTGTACCCGAAGCCATCCAATCATTTTGTAATCAATTTCTTCATTATTATGAAAAAATTGGATTTATTCAATTTCTTGCAAAGAATAATGTTATTTATATCGGACGAGAAAATTCTATCGAAAAAGAACATGAAAAGCTCAAGCATGAAGAATGCTATGAATTTTATTGTGATTGGTCAAATGAAAATCTTCTTGGTGAAAATTCAAGCGTTTTTCTTGGGTTTGGGGGAGAAACTAAATTAATTTTTGTTGATCTTCAAGTTAATCCATTTGCTCGAAATTCAAATATTATTCCTGAAGGTAATCGAATTTGTCATTATCTTAATGGAAGATACATTGATATGGATTGTTTACAAAAATGGAAACTTGATCAATCAAAATCATGGGTAAAATGTAATGAAGTAAAAGAATTCACCAATCAAAAACCAAAAAAGCGTATTGATGTTCTACTTCAATGTCCAAAATCATTTAAAGAAGATGGTGGCTGTGCAAGCGTCGAACAAGAATGGTATTGCTCTGATTGTGAACAACGATTACAGTATGATTTCAAACATCATTTTTATTGCCGTTGTGGTATTGCTCCGGTTACTGCCTATCATTTTCGATGTTCTGGTGAAAATCATGGTGATTCATATTCAAGCTTTGAAGAAAATCAATTGCTTACCTTGGTTG
Organism: Panagrolaimus sp. PS1159; assembly: GCA_963922195.1. NCBI lineage: Eukaryota > Metazoa > Nematoda > Chromadorea > Rhabditida > Panagrolaimidae > Panagrolaimus > Panagrolaimus sp. PS1159. The sequence continues at coordinate 3,161,625 of CAWUHW010000006.1, forward strand.
ATGAAATTGTTCCAAATAAAGAAGTTAATATTCTTCTTTTGGGTGAAACTGGTGTTGGCAAATCAACATGGATTAATAGCTTTGCAAATTATCTTACATATTCAACATTAGCGGAAGCTGAAAATGCTAATCCAATTTCACTTATTCCATCACAATTTACATGTACTGGACTTGTTGATGGAAAATATCAGGAAAAAACAATTAAAATTGGTGAATCAAAAAATGAAAATTTTCGAAAAGGTGAATCTTCCACACAAGATCCTCAAAGTCATGTATTTACTATTGGAAAGAAAACATTTCGTATTATTGATACTCCTGGAATTGGTGATACTCGTGGAGTTGTATATGACAAAGAAAATTTTGCATCAATTTTGCAATTTATTTCACAATTTGATGAAATTCATGGAATTTGTGTTTTATTAAAACCAAATAATTCAAGATTAACTTTGGTTTTTAAATATTGCATTAATGAATTATTGGCACATCTTCATAAATCTGCTGCAGCAAATATTGCATTCTGTTTTACAAATGCTCGAAGTAGCTTTTATCGTCCTGGTGATACTTGGCCAATTCTTGAACGCTATACCAAAGAATTATTTGATAGCCAAAAAGTTAAGATTGATCTCTCAGAAGAAACTATCTATTGCCTTGATAATGAAGCATTTCGATTTCTTTGTTTATTGAATAATGGTGTAGCTATTAACAATGATGAAAGAGCAAATTATGACAAAAGTTGGGAAATGTCTGTTAAAGAAACTCAACGATTATTGAATCATTTTGAAAATGATGTTAAGCCACATGTTGTTGCTGAAACTGTATCATTGAATGAAGCTCGACAAATTATTCTTACTGCAGCAAAGCCTTTGGCCGACATTACCAAGATGATTCAACAAAATATTAAAGCAATTAATCGGCAACGGAATGAAATCGAACAAGCTAATGAATATGAACTTTTACTTCTTGGAAAGCTCAAAATTAAGCATATTGGAATTAAAACTGAACCACTTGGTTATCCTCGTACAGTATGCTGTTCTGCAAGTTGTACTGAAACAAAGCGATTACCAAATTCCGATATTGATAATATTCATACCTGGAGAGGGGGGTCAGATTTTTTGATCCGAGGTCCGGTCCCCCTCGTCATGCTGGGCGAATTTTGCGAGCTCGACTTTGGTATATGTTAAAAATTTTTCGGCGGCCCGAAGGGCCGCCGAATTTTCCTTAAATCGTAAGGGTCCCCCCTTAGCGTATATTTTTGGTTCTAATTTTTTCATTTTTCCAAAGGGTCCCCCCTTTGCATATATTTATGGCGACCTTTTTTTTAGACATCGATTTTTTTTCATCCCCCATTTTCTCTATTTTGTTTTTTAAGAGGCTTTTTCTATATTATCTTTGACGGGTGTTTGTTTTTTTTTTGTTGCATCCTTCAATTTATAATATAATATAATATTTTGCTTTGTTACTTCGTTTGTATCATATCTTTTTTTATTCATTGGTCATATATTAGTTACATTTGCTACTTATTTTATTTTTATTTCGAAAAAATAAAAGTTGAACAGTTAAAAATATTAAAACATGAAATGAAATTACTAAATATTTTAATATTTTATTTATTACGATTATTATTTTAATTACTATTAAAAGCATGGTAGCATGGCAGGGAGCTATCGCAAACTTGTTTTTAAAAGTATTTTGTATTGGTGCCCTGTCAAACAAAAATCCATCCTTGTTGAAACATCTGAAGATATGAAAATCAAGCTTTATGCTCTAAAACTTATTTTTGATACTCGTTGGGCTGCAACTCAGGAATCTGCGCTGAAATCAATTGTTCAAACTTATGTTTGCATGCGGAAAACTTTCTCCACTTTGGCATCAACTTCTGATGAAGAACAACTGGAAGAAAAAAGCGCTGCTGCTGATAAACTTACAACAGTCACTATCAAAAGTCGTCACATCTCCATCTTTAGAGCTGTTTGAACGATTTCAAAATTACCCTGGGTCCGTTTCTTTCTGGCGCTGTTAGCAGAATAAGCTTAGGCGATTGAAAATCAATACCCCCAACCTTGGAGTTCAACTTCATAATTTATTTGAAAGTGTTGCAGTTGAATTTGGTTATGAAAATTTTAAAGATTGGACCCAGCTTCCAGCGGAAGTATTTTACAAAAAATCTTACAAAAACAAGCTGCAAGCGTACTTATTGAAATAAGCCCTGAATTGTTACAGTACATCTCAAGTGCTTTAACAGTACCAGTCGGTAGCAGTGATGCAGAGTGCGTTTTCTCCATCCTTTTTTTTGGATAAAAGAAGAAGTTGTATGTTGTTTGAAACTATTAACGTTCTTCTTACTATCAGAATTGATGGCCCGCCATTTAAACTTTTTGATTGTCAAAAGTATTTAATTAATTAGAAAGCAAAAGGAAATTTAGAAAGTGATAATCCACGTGGACCTTCAAATCCAAGATATGGCACTGAAGACTAGGAAGATGATACTATCCATGCAAGATTGATTTATAATGAATACATGACAGAAATGCGACACAAGAGAGACACCATTTTCATTAAAAACCTAATTGAAACTTAAATTCTGTAATAATTTTTTTCACTTACATTTTTACTCTTTTTAATATGTTAAAGAGTGAAGTCAATAAAAAAATTTTATTACTTATATGCATTCTTGCTTCTATTTTAGTTTTCTGCTTAAAAATTTTTAAAAAAATTTGGCGGAGGAAAAAAAATTTTTTCTCATGCGTTTGAAAAACTTTGCAACTTTTATGTTCAATGATTTTAATAAATTATAGTGTTAAAGTGTTTTAACCATGCATTTAAATATGGAAATTTTAGTATAAAGAGTGAAAACCAAATATCTGTCAAGTTTATTTAAGAATTTTGAATACTTTATGTGCTAAAATTTTCATCTTTTTTTAACGTACTCCCCCCTTTGCCCGTTTTTTTTCCGACCGGCGAAGCCGGTCGGTTGGTCGGTGGTTCGAGCCCGCCCGAGATCATGTATCTTTTTTGCAACAGAAGTCAAATCTGTATTTTCACAATGCTCTTTTAATTTTTGCGTCGCACACAAATAACAATTATTTTTCTTTCATTAAATTTTTTTAGCAAGTTTAAAATAAATGCAATGAATTTCAAAAAAGTATTTTTTTCATCATCAAATGAAACTTTTTTTAACCAAATTCTCCATTTTTTTACTGTAACCACAAACAGTATAATTTTAGCAATTTACATGTTTTTTTATTGTTAATAATTAATGAACTTCTAAAAACGTCAAATCTTAAAACAGCTGTAAAAAATATTTATGATAGGCTTCAAAAAAATATGTTTAATAATTAATTGGTTACTATGGAAAATGCAGGATGTAAATTTTTTAAGGCTTTTTATTAAATATAAAAACAACACAGTTTTTGCAAAAAAAAATTATGACTCCTTAAAATTTATTGAAAGAAAATATTCCATTATAAAAAATAATGTCAAAGATATTACCATCCTCGTCTTCTTCAAATGAAGGAGATTCAACTCCATCTTTTAGTTGTCCATTTCATAAGGATAGCCGATGTCAATACATTCCTGAAGGTGGTTTACCAAGGTGTGAATTTCATCCACCATCAGAAAAAATTACAGCTGTATCAATGAATCCTGGATATTATTATAATGAAGAAAAAAGAAGTTATGTTGGTTCGTAAATTTTTTCGATTTTTAGTTTTTTGGAACTAAAAAAATGTAATTTTCAAGAAAAATAATTGACAAATTTATGAACCAAGAAACTCCAAATACAGGGTGTCCCAACGAAAGTGGCACTTTTCATTTGGCTGTCATTTCTTTTTTTACAGATATTCAAAAACGAACTCCATAATAAAATTTGGAATCGTTTAAAATTTTTTCAGTAAATAAAACTAAAAAAAATAACTTTAAAAATATAAAATAAAATTTTTGAAAATTACGATCATTTTTTCTTCATCAGAGCGGTTTTTCGAAAAACCGCTCCAATAAAACTTTGTGATAGTAATCGAAAAAAACGATAACAAAAAATTTTTGTTACTATCTTTCTTTAAAAATTTTACATTCATCTGAATAGGTAAAAGTTTTTAATGAATTTTTTTTAAAAGTAGCCCATGTCTTTTTCTATGTTTGAAAAAATTTCATGTTTTTTCAAGAATCAATGATTCCGAAAATTGGCAAATTTCTTTACAAAACAAGTTTTTTTAGTTCAAAAAAACGGAAGAGCAGAATATTTAACAAAAACAGAATTTGAAGCGCGCCAATCACTTTATTTAGTTTGGTTCTGCTTATTTTTTATACTTTCATTTTTTATTGCTTGTATGCTTATTTATCTTCCAATGAAAGTTAAAAATGATAAAATTGCAAATGCGGCAAGAAATGAGAGTATGGAAGAAATGGTAAAACGTATTTTTGCTGAAGCAAATATTCCAGGTAAATTCTTTTATCTATTCTTTAAATTGTTTATAAACTTAATTTGCAGTTCCACCAAATTTATTCACTTCTGCTGTACCACCTACTATGCACTAACATTAAGAAAAAAGAACTATATTTTATTAATTCCATATCTAAAAATATTTAATTTTTGACTTTTTGGACTCTTGAATTTATTTTTGTATAAAAATAAAATTTTTGCAAGAAAGTTTAATCGGTTTCAAAAAATCCGAGGTACAAATTTTAAAGACTTTCACATTGAAATAATTATTGAAGTGAAGCCAAAAATAAAATTAATTAAAAACCAATTTTATACGACATAATTTTTTGACGTTCAATTCAATATTCATGAGATATAATCGTTTTGAGCCTTTTTTAAACTTTAAACTGCATTACAAAAATTCAACAATAAAAACAAAAAATAGAAAAAAATAAAAAATTTTTGTTTTTCTTGAAAGGTATTAAATTTTTTACAGTAATAATTAATGAATTGTATCATAGATTGTAACCGTAATCAAAGCTAATAGCAGCTGGAAATCTTAAGGTTACCGCAGAAGTTTCCTTTTGCGGTTTTTTTACATTTCAAAAATTTTAATTGAATATGAAATAAACTGATGTTTTTGCAAAATTGTTTTTTTCTTTTTTCTGTCACTTAAAAATTGCCGAAAACGTTTTTTAAACATTTTTAATAATTTTCTCCAAAAACCAGTTCCATGAAAAAAAATAAAAGTAATGCTGATAAAGTTGATTTTATCCATTTTGACAACCGAGTTTTCCAAAAAAGGAAATAAACGTTTTTGACTTGTTTTAAATTTTGTAAAATTTTTGAAAAATTGTTGTTGTTAAACTTTTTTGGGTAATTTTTCAGCGTTGCAAAGCGTTTTTTAAATGTTACAATCTCCACTAAAAGATGATCCCTCGATGGTTTATTATTGTGCGGTTCATAAAAATGGCTGCTGCCAAAATAATGTTGGAATTGGTTTATCTGTATGTAAATTTGGAAGTTATATATCACCGGATGCAATTCCAAAGGACTATAATGCAGAGGGTGATCAATATTTCGGTATGTTAATAAATAATAATATGTAAATTTGTAAAAGTTTTATTAGATAACAAAAATTTTACGAAATTATTTCAGATTTTTAAGTTTTGTAAAAATTTCAAATTTACACATAATTTAAAAAATAACATTTTTAGTACAAGGTAATGGAAATGTAAAATATTTAACTGAAAACGAATTCGAAGATCAAAAAATTAAAATATTATGTGACCTTTTGCGGTGACCAGCCGCTTCCTATTTTTAGAAGTTGAATCTTCTTAATGCATTACTTTTTTAAATGTCAAATTTTTTTGATCGTCAGAAGAAAAAAGAATTTATTTTACATAAAAAATCTAAAATTTTAAATTTTAAATGTTAGATTTTTTTTTATTTTTTCACATCGGAGCTTGAAAGGATTTTAAATTACAGGCATTTATGCAATTTTAATCAATTTATACATCGAAAAATTTTTATTAAAAAACCAACATCACTAATTTAAAAAAAAGCTTAAAAGATATTTTTAAAGTTTTCTGCTTACGATACTGCAAAAGCATCATCTTTGATAAATTTAAATACAACTATTCCAAAAATTAATTTCATATTCAAAAATGATATCCCATTTTTCGATGATTTCTTTCTTTTCATCATTTGATGCCTTTTTTGATTCTTCATTGATTGCAGCTTTAAGATCATCAATATATTTTCCAAATTCATCAGAACTCCAACGATTTGAAAATTCTTTATATTTTTCATTTTTAACTTCTTTCCAAGCTTTAAAATAACAAAGTTCAATTCCATAAAATATTGTTAACATCATTAAATATGAGGTTGGCTTTATAAGGGTTAAATTTAACAACCAATTTTGATAATTTGTATTTTCTGGAAATGGAATAATCTTTTCAGGATTTATATTTCTTTCTTTTAATTTTGTTTCAAACCAATTTAATTCATCTGAAAGTACCGAAAGTCCATTAATTAAAAGGCTGTAATCTCGTCGCGGAGCATTTTGTAAGACGAATGCCGTAAAATGAACATATTTTATAACGAATAAATAATCTTGTGATAGCCATGTATTAAATTGTTCTTCAGAAATTTCTCCATTTGATACTATTTTAATAAATTTATGTTCGGATGAAGCTTGAAGCAATTTTTCATTAGAGAGAGAAGCAATGAACGATGACATTTTTGTTTCTAAAAAACAAAGAAATTTTTTCAAATGAAATTCAAAGCCAAAAGTAGCTAGGAAACTTTTTTCTTTAAATTTTATAAACAATTCTCTTGCAATTTACATTTTAAAAATAACGAAAGAAAACACGCGAAATTGATAGAGAAAAAAATGCACCAGCAAACAAACAAACATTAAAGCAAAATAAATTTTTCATTGCTTTGTTTAGAGAAAACTCTTTTTTTTGATGAAAGCAATCAAGCACAAGCAAAAAAGTGATTGACAAAAAATGTCTCTTATCACTTTGTTTACTTCCTTTATATTTTTCTTCTTGATAAAAAAAATCCGTCTCTGTCAAAAAAGATTGTCTCTGTTTTCAAAGAAAAAAAAGCTATTTTTCGAAACAAAAAATGAGAAACGCAAAGAAATCGTTACATAAATGTTATGCGGTTTTTAAATTTTCGTCTTTCGATAAAAATTTTAAGCTTTTTTCCAATTATATGTGAGTTTATTGAAAAAGTGAAAACCTATGTCTCATAAAAAGCACAATAAAAATTTTTTTTGATAAGAAAATTTTAAAAATGTCATAGTCCGAGTACAGCATATTATTTGCAAGCTTATCGATGACTCATATATATTATATTAAAAATTTCTTTATAAATTCAAATTTTAGTTACTGTAGTTCTTTTTTTAAAGGGTTCTTCGAATAAATGATCTTCAGATGTGCTAATAGCCGTTACTGGTATATAGGGGGAGTGTTTGTTTGAAAAAAACGTATAATTTTTCAAAAAACATCCTTTTTGTTGGGAATTAATATTTTGAACTAAAATGAAGGGAAAATGATCCATTTTTGACGGCACAGATATTCCAACTTTGCTGGAAATCTTAAAGTTACCGCAGAAGTTTCCTTTTGCGGTGCATTACAATAAAAGGAAAAATAACATTAGAAGTTATTTTTCCTTTTATTGTAATGCAAAAAATTTAGATTAAATCAAACAGGAGACACATTTATTTTCAACAATAAAGGAGTGGTAACCTTACAAGGGACACGTCAGGGTGTGTTCCGGAGTTATGAGAAAAAAAGTATTTCATGATATTCCCCGACCATAAAGAAGTATTCCTGCAAAATATTAGCTGCCCATACGCACTTTTGTATTTTTCATATATACTACATATATATAGGATCGCCTGCTACTTAATACTACAACTTAAGAAATTTATACTTATTTGGGCAAGAAAATAGTCGCAAACAATTTAAAATGCTTTTTCGTATGTTTTCTAATGCAAAGAAATATGTTTTTTAATACAAAAAAGTAGTTGATAAGGACAAATCTTAAGTTGTAGTATTAAGTAGCAGGCGATCCTATATATATGTAGTATATATGGAAAATACAAAAGTGCGTATGGGCAGCTAATATTTTGCAGGAATACTTCTTTATGGTCGGGGAATATCATGAAATACTTTTTTTCTCATGACTCCGGAACACACCCTGACGCGTCCCTTGTTAGAAACCTATAACAATATCAACGCAGATTCGAGTGATGGCGCCATATTTTTAATTGAAGTTGTTAATTGAATGCCAGCTCAGTACTGAATTTCAATTTCTTGAATGTTATTTTTTTATGCGTTTTTATATATAAAAAAATACTGTTGTTACTTACGTTTATTCAATGTTTTAAAAATTTTCGAAATGTTTCCAATATAAATTTTAAAATATTTTTTTTATCTTTTTTAGAGATAGTTATCTATTTTTTATACCTTTTTTATTAAAAAATAAATTGATAAAAATATTTTTCAAAAAAGTTGCGTCCAAAATACAATAGTACAAAATGTATTTTTTAGAGGATTCTCTGTTTTTCTGATTTATCGAATTTGTTTTTTTTGAAAAAAAAACTAAATTTTTTGACAGAATTTTAATAATAAATACATAACTTTATTTCTAAGTCACTTACGTTGACGTTTCAAATTTCAACTTGTCGTTTTTTAAAATTTCGCAATTTTTTAAAGGAAAATTTTTAGAGAAATATCTGTTTAATAATTTCTTTTCTTTTTTTTTTACAGTTATAACCAGCGCCACAAAATGGTTGACCGCAAGGGAATAAGAAGTTTTCAAAAAATTTCATTTTTCCTAGTATTAATTTAATTTTTTTTTACCTTAAATTTGGCACAAAGGGGGGAGGAAGATCTCCCCAACCTCCCCAAAGTCAGTTGCGCTGCTGGTTATAACTCATTAAATTTATTTAACGTTTTAAATGTCAAAATTAAACAAAGAAGATGCAAATGTTAAAGGTTATTTTTTTACAAAAATATGATTAATTCTTGTATATTTTAATTTGACAAATTTTTTTCGTTGTCATGGAAATATTCTTCAATTGGGTATAAAAGATACAAAAAAATTTTGTTAATTATTTTTTATCACAACAAAAATTCTGTGATCTTACTTTTTTAATTATCTCTCAAAGACAGAAAAAAAATTTGGATGTTTTAACCAAACATGAAGGCACTTCTCTCGTTTTCGCCCCCTCCTCTCAAAAAATTCATTTACAAATTTGCATAAAATCAGTGAGCGGTGGGGTTGAGTGAGCGGTTGCTTTTGTGATTGAATTTTTTGAGGGGGGGGGGGGGCGAGAAAAGTACCTGTTGAGAACTTTTGAGAAGTAAAATGCTATAATTATAGGAAAAATTTTTTCAATTAGTGTTTTTAAAAGTCTCTTTTTAAAAAACGAGAGTAACGCTGTTGTTTTACTTTTATTTTTGTTAAAGTATTTAACTTATAATTTCTTATGTTCAGTATTGTGCTTTCGAATTCAAAATGACTCCGGTTGTGATTTTGACTCCGGAGTCGAAGTCACTGAGTCGATTCCGGTGCCATTTTTTTAAGGTTAAAAAAAATTTGAAGCCCAGACACGTTTTCGTGTTAAAAAGTTTTCAGAAACTGTTACAATTTTTTTAGTTGTCAATAACGGAGAAAATTTTGATATCAATTTTTTCCAGTGTTGCAATTTTCGAAATAATCAATTGGTATAATGCCAACATCTCCACCACCGCCATATTCAACTCGACCAAATTCAGTTGCCACTGATAAATATGGAATTCCAATAAATTGCAGCACCTATTTAGATAATGTTGGTTTACCTGCCGTTACATTACCGGGTGCAATTTATGCAGCACCAGAGATAATTTCAATTCCATCATCAGTTGATCCTGGATATTATAATACTCCACAAAATGTTAATTCTATTATTACTGTTACTCAACCTGAACATTTTCCAAGGTTACGTGAAGGTGACCTTACAACTCCTGACGGCGGAAGATATTTTGGTTTGTAATAAATATTCGAAATTTAAACAGAAATTTTAAAAAGTCTTTAAATTTTTTTTTAAATTTACAGAAAAAATTAGAATTTAAATTCAATTTCTAAATTTTAACAAAAATTTTTAAAAATAAATTTTTACGACGTTTTCTAAATTTAATTTTTTTTAAATTTCTAAAATTTAAAAAACGTCAAACAAAAATTTAAAAATTTTTCAAGTTTGCATGTCAACATCACTTTTCACGGCTTCTCAAAGTTTCCAACATTGGCACTTTAAATAAATATCTTTTTTAGTTCGCCGTGATGGAAGAGTTGAATATTTAACAAAACAAAAATTTGGAGATCGTAGAAAGTTGAAACGGGGTATTATCTGCATTTGCATAATACTTTCGATAATTGTTTTATGCCTTGTCATTTATGTTCCAAATAAAATGAAAGCCGACAAAGCGGCATATGCCGACGAACATCATAAAGAAAATGAAGAAAAAATGAAAAAAGAAGCCGAACAAGTAGTTAAAAGCGCCTGGGCAATGACAAATATGCCAAGTAAGTATTTTATAAATGATTCCTAAAAACAAATTGTTTTTTTCAGTTCCAGCTTATGACATTCATAATTGAATGAGAGTTATTTGCACTGTGTTTCAATTACTGTACCATCAATAATATTATCATAAAAAAGTTATTAAATGTATTTTCTTTGTTATTTAACGAAATTCAAATTTGAAATTAAATAAATTCGATATTTTTAAAGAAAATGTTTTTAATTTAAAATTCATTTTGTTTGAAGCTTCAAAAAGTTGTTTAAAAATCATAAATGCATTGATGCAAAAACAAAACAAGGATGTGTTGTTTTAAAATTTTTTGTTTAAAATAACACATTAAAAAAGTAAATAATTAAGATGACATTAAATATAAAATTTAATAAAAAAAATTTTAAGTTTTAATTATTTGTGTAGAGACGTGCAGAGACAATTTGCGACTTTTTGTTTTTCTATAATAAAATGTTGACCGCTCACTTTTGCGCATTTATTTTTTATTTTATCCGACTCAGAAAAAAATTCTGCATCTGATAGGCACAATTTCAAAATGGGGAATGGAGGGGCAAAAATTTGGATAAAAAAATTACGGTAGTTTACTTTTTGTTCAATTATCATTTTTATCAGCATTTAACCTAATATTTTTTTACCATTTTGTATTAATATTTAAATTCTGCATTTTTTGGTACCAAAATTATGTTTATTGCACAACTCTGAAAAAAAAATTCTATGTTTGTAAAAAAATTAAAAATTATCTATGACGCCTTTTGCGAATAATTAATTATGCAAAAAGCACCATTAAAAACAATTTTTAAAAACAGTTTTATTGACGTTATTTTTTTTTAAAAAACAATAACATTTTATTTAAAGCTTTTTAAAGATTTTGCCGTAAAAATGTTTTTTAACCTATGAATGTAAGATAAAAGGCCCTTTCCAAGTTTTGCCAAATACAAAACGATTAATGATGTCATTTTTTTGTAACTACATAATTTTCTATTTCCGCATGTTCATAAATATTACATCCATTTTTGATTTATAAAAGGATTATCTCTTTTAAAGAAAAATACTTCCTCTTTTAAACATTTTTATATATATGTTTTTTCTTTCTTTTTATTTGATACAACTAAAAAGAAGAAAAAATGTCTCTCATTATTTATATAGTTTTTATTGTCTGTTGTTGTTATACAAATGGATGCAATGGTGCAATGTTGGATAAAACAATGGGAGAAGAAATCATTCTATCAACCACAATCCCGGTCACAAAACCAAAACCACCTCCTCCTCAAAATCCAACAAAGCCAACAAATTCCAGTATCAAACTTCCTTCATCTTCCACAAATCCGGCAATTGCAAAAGAACTTAAACTTGGAGGATTCTTTTTTCTTTCGAAAGCAGAATGTCAAAAACTTTGTAATCAAAACCTTTTAAAATGTGTTGCATATTTGTATGAACAAAAAAATCGTGGAAAATGTACACTTTTTCAAAATTTTGTCGACGAAAAAGTAACTAAAAGCCCGAACTCAACAGCTGTTATTTCGAAAAAAAATTAAGAAAAAATGTAATTTCAATAATTTTAAAATAAAAGCATTTGTTTGTGTTGTAAATAGTTTTTTTTTACAGAGTAACCTGGAAGCTTACAATTGTTTTAAATAATTTGCATTCAATTAGGGAGAATTAATTAATTGAGTTTTTAAAATAAAGAATTACTTTTTTTTTCGATATAAAAAAAGTTATTGTGATAAACATTAGTGAAGGCAATAAATTTGTCTACAGTACAGGGTGTTCCAACATACATAATTGCCAGTTTTGTTTTGGCTGACAAATTTTTCTTTTTAAAGATATTCAAAAACGGACTTCACAGTTATGTTCGATAAGTTATGGGATTTTTTATGGAGTGAAAATTTTCCGGAGATCTGATATGCAGTTTTTTCAGCAATGATAGCAACTGAAAATTTTTGCTATCGTTTTTTTTTCATTACTATCACAAAAAACCGTCAGTTATTGGAGCAGTTTTTTGAAAAACCGCTCCAATAAAAAAAAGTAATAGTTACTGTGAAAAATTTTTTGAAAATTTATATGTTACTACCAAAATTTGAATTTTTTTTCAAAGGACCATGTTGAAATCCAAAATGTTTTTTTAAAATTTTTATGAGCTTAAGAAAATTCCTAAAGAATGATAAGTTTAATTGTGAAACCCGTTTTTGGTTATCTTAAAAAAAGAAAAATTTGCCAGCCAAAACAAAACCGGCAATTATGTTGGGACACCCTGTAAAAAATAAATAAAAAATTTGAAAGTGCCGCTTTTTTGATTTCATCACATATTGCTTCGGAAAATGTTTTCCTTCTTTTGAAGAAACAAATAACAAGCCAGCGTCGAAAGAAAGCAGTGACGACTTTTTCTTTATTGATTTCTCCTAAATATAAAATGTTTGAATATTTAAAAAATGTTAAAAAAAATTTTTTTACATTTGTCTTATATGTTACTTAAAAATTGCCAAATTTATATTAAAAAGTTTCTTAATTTTAAGGCTGAAAAATCTTATGTAACCGAACATTAAAAAAGATAAAAATTATTTATTTATTTTAACACAAAAATTGTAAAAGTATTGAATATATCTTTGGTTATTTTCTGATTTATTTTTATCGTGCTACATTTTTTCCAGTCTTACCACCGAGAAAATTTGAGTGATTGTTTTTTCATCGAAAAATTTCTGTACGTAATTTTAAAAAAAGATCAAAATTGTATTAAACATTGGCGAGCAAAACTGCTTTCGCTAAAACTAAAGAAACAAATATTTTTTAACAATTTTGCCAGCAATTTTTGATCTCGTTGCATCACTTTTTCTTAAAATATGATTTTTTTAAAAGAAAAACATCCATTCTTTTTTTATAAAACAAAAAACAGCGTTGAAGGAAAGCATTGATGTTTTTTTCTTTATTGATTTCCATAAATGTTTGAATATTTAATAAATTTTAAAAAATTTTGTCGATTCTTTTTAAAAAAGGGTGAAACGTGTTAAGTAAAAGGAAATTAATATATAGGGTTTGGTATTTTGTAAAAAAAATATAAAGAAGAAAACATTATTAAAAATAAAAAATAATTTATTTCATTAAATACAAAAATTATGAAAGTGTTGAAGAATTTGGTAAATCAATTTTAACATATCGATGAATTTTTCCATCTCTTTGATTATTTTCTGGTGGATTTTCATTGATATATCGGCTTCGAGTTATTTCTTCTGGACCAAAATATGGTCGAATTTGTCCTTTTTCAGGGAATCTTCGAGCATCTTCTGTTAATCGATTTTCAATTATTTCTTTGCGTGTTGGTCGAGATGCTCGATTTCCTGGAAAATCAAGCTTTGGATCAATATCTATTGATGGCACATTTATGATTGTTGTCGTTTGTGTATTCCATGGAATTGGAGTTGTAAACATTGCATCCGTTCGACCATATGGAATTCCACCAATGACATCTGTTCGACTTAGATCATCACCTTCCATATAGCCTAGAAAAGGAATAAAAGTTAAAATGCGATTGGATTTCATATATCCGCCTTATAAGATTAAGTAAATCCACAATTGGTAAAAATAAGTTTCCTCACAGAAAATTTTTTTAGCACAATATGCAAATTCTCTCATCTTTTGAAAAAATAAATTTTTTTGAAAGGGATATATGAAATCCAAATCCGATTGGATTTCATATATCCAGCAGTTGGGATTAAGTAAATTCCTGATTAGAAAAAATAAGTTTTGTCACAGAAAACGATATGCAAATTTTCTTATCTTTTGAAAAAATAAATTTTTTTTGAAAGGGACATATGAAATCCAAATGCGATTGGATTTTATATATCCAGCAGTTGGGATTAAGTAAATTCATGATTCAAAAAAATAAGTTTTGTCAAAAATAAAAAATTTTAAAACTAAATGCAAATTTTTTTCAAAAATCTAAATATTTTTAAAGGGATATATGAAATCCGCTCAATAAAATTTTAAGCTTACCCGATGGTCTTTCTGCTATACTTGTTCCATCATATGGTGGCTTTGGATAATTTTCTATTGAAAATGGTTGAGAAGCTGGTCCATATCGAACTTCCGGATCAATATATCCTTTCACTCTTCGATCATCAACAGCAGAAGGCCATTGCTTTTGATTATTAATTTCTTTATCAATTTTTTCACTCACTCTTCCAAGATCTTGCCGATATTCATTTGTTCCACCACCAAACATATCTTGTCTTCGAATATATGTTCCACCTGCAGGTCGATTATCAGATTTTGCATGATTTAACGGAATTGGAAAAAGATCTTCTCGAAAATCTGGATATGTTGTATATGGGGTTAATGGTGGGGGTTCGGTTGTTGTTGTTGTTGTTGTTGTAGTGGTTGTAAGTGAAGGGTCAAGATTTTCAGAAGATGATTCTTTAAGAACTATAGTATTTGGTTCTGGAATAATATTTGGTTGAAATTGTTCATTTGTTAAAATTCTTGTATTAACAATATCTCCTTGAGATGGCTTTTGTTGATATCCTGGAGGGATATAGCTTCCAGATGGGGGAGGATATTGTCTATCACTTGGCACATATTGACCTATAGGTTGATTGCTAGGTATGTAATTAGGTGGTAGTCCAGTATTTGATCCATATGGACTTTGTCGATATAAATTTACAGGTCCATAAGAATTTACAACATTTTGTCGATACGGATTTGGATTAGCTTCAACAATTCCAGGAATTTTACTTTGAATATTTTGTAAAAATGTTTGTGGAATTTCAAATCGTAAATTTTGTCGTCCTTCTCCATTATCATATCTTCCAATATCTGTTTCATATCTTCCTATTGAGCCTGATGAAAGTGGGATAATACTTGCTGGTACCATTGGCATTGAACCAGCTGAAACTCGAACATCCATTGATGGAATGTTATTATTATTATTTGAACCGTAACTTTGTCCACTTGCTGCAGGTCGAATAGTTTCAATATGACTTTTTGTTATTATTTGATCCCTAGGTGGATTTGATATAGCTGGAATTGAAGCTTGTGAAATTGTTTGTTGTGAAAAATTTGTGATTGTTCCAGGTGGGACTCGAACATTTTCAACTTTATTTTTTACGGTTAATTCGTTGCGAGAGAGGTCAGAAGTAATTGGAGTTTTGGTGTGAATAATTGTTTGTTGAGCTTTTTCAACTAGCTGTGTTTCAATATTCCATCGTGGAGGTGGTTGTTGTTGTTGCTGTTGGTTGTTGTAATATCTTTGTTGTTGTTGTTGGGATGGTGGATAAACGATTGCATCATCATCATAATGTCGTTCAGGTTGTTTTCGAAATAATCGATTTCTATCCGCAAAAGTTTTATCATTATTATATGTATCACTTAAATCTTGTCCAAATGGAATTGGTGCCGTTGTGGTTAATGGAGGAGGGGGTGTAAAACCGGGAATTGGATATGATTCTTCCCCCGTGAAAATTACAGATGGACGAGTTGGTTCTTGTGGAAAGAAACCTGCAGGGGGATAAAATTTTTGTTTTTCAACTGCAGATGGCATTATAAATCGATTTTTTGTTAACATATCTGCATAATTATTATTTGTTGCTGGAGCAGCAGTTGGTAAATCTGAGATATATGCTGCTCCTTCGGTGCCAGGCTTGACATACATCGAAGACCGCATATTCCATTCTGGACCAGTTTGAAGTTGTCGACGAGTTCTTGGCGAACCTAAAAATGGATTAAGCGGATATACGAAATCCACAATCTTACTTTTCAAAAAAGTTTCAAAATCTTTCATTGCCGATTTTGCAGTTGCTGCTAAACTTCCAAGAATATCATCATGTCCAGCTTGCTTTTGTAAATCACTTAAAGAAAAATTTTTTTCAACTTTTACAATTTTATCTGCGATATCAATAAATTCCGGTGTTAAAGATTTTCGAAGTTGATGAAGGGTGTTTTGTCTTTTTCGATCAGTTTCAACCATGTCATGATAAAGTTCAGATTGATCAATACCATGTGATCGGCTGCTACTTTTTGAGAATACTCTTGATAATTCTGTTATCTTTTGTAATAAGCTTTTATTTCTACAACAAAAATAATATTTTTCTCGTGCCAAGACAAAATTCTAAAACATACCGTGAATCAACAATTTCTAGCACCTTTTGTTTTTCTTTTTGATTTGGTAATAATGAATTTATTTTATCTCCAATTGTTTCTTCTCTTTCATTTTTGGATAATTTTTCGTATGATGGAATTTCGACAAAGTTTTTTGGATTATTTGTTTCAAATTGTACATTATGAAATGGAAAATTTGTTCGTTCTTGAATACTTGGCGGATCATTAAATATTATTGGCCCTTCACCATTTTGCCAATATGCATATTCCGATATTACAGCATTGAATAAATTAATTAATAGCAAAAATAAAATATAATTATTCATAGAAGTTTAACAACTAAAAGTTGAAGATTATTTTAAGCTGGAAATTAAAAAAAAGTTTAATTTAAAAAAACGAGTTGAACGGGAAAAAAAGAATATTTCTAAAAGTTGTTTTCTTCGTTCGAAATTTCATTTTTATGCAAAAACTCACTCAAATAAAAATACAATTGTTTTATTTTTTGCTGAAATCTCATACACAAATTCATTTGGCCAATAAATTTTTCTTTTTGAAGATAACCGGAAACGGACTTCACAGTTGCGTTCGATAAATCATAGGATTTTTTATGGCGTGAAAATTTTTCGGATATCTGATATGAAAATTTTTCAGCAATGATAGCAACTGAAAATTTTTGCTATCGTTTTTTTTCATTACTATCACAAAAAACCGTCTGTTATTGGAGCGGTTTTTGGAAAAACCGCTCCAATTAAAAAAAGTGATAGTAAATGTGAAAAATTTTTTGAAAATTGAGTACAACTGAGAAAACTATTATTGTAAAAATATTATTATCTCCTTTTTAGTCCAAAAACCTTTTTTCCGAAAAAGTAATACAAAAAACGCAAAACTTGAATTTATTTTAAAATGAATGAATTTTTTTGTTTGAAGATATCTTTTCTTCTTTGAGGATCTAGAAAAAAAAAACATCTTTTTCGGATCAAAAAAGTTTTAAAAAATGGATCAGCTGGTTTAAAAAAAAGCAAAAAAAAAGTTTTCTGGTTTGAGTTTTTGTTTTCTAAAAAAACGGCTTTATTAGAAAGAGAAAATGGAGGGTAAAAACTGATAAAAAATGTTAAGGATCCGGTCATTTTTTAAGTAAAAATAAAATGATAAACCTTCATTTTTGGATATAAAATACAGGGTGTCCCAACATAATTGATGGTTTTGTTTTGGCTGGCAAATTTTTATTTCTTGAGATATTCAAAAATAGTCTTCACAATTAAACTCAACATGCTTTAGGAATTGTTTTAAGCTCATAAAAATTTTAAAAAAACATTTTGGATTTCAACATGGTCCTTTGAAAAAAAATTCAAATTTTGGTAGTAACATTTAAATTTTCAAAAAATTTTTCACAATTACTATTACTTTTTTTTATTGGAGCGGTTTTTCAGAAAACCGCTCCAATAACTGACGGTTTTTTGTGATAATAATGAAAAAAAAACGATAGCAAAAAATTTTAGTTGCTATCATTGCTAAAAAATTTGTATATCAGATATCCGGAAAATTTTCACGCCATAAAAAATCCCCTGATTTATCGAACACAACTGTGAAGTCCGTTTTTGGTTATCTTTAAAAAGAAAACTTTGCCTGCCAAAACAAAACCGGCAATTACGTTGGGACACCCTGTACGAGTAAAAAATAGCAGTCTTTATTTTCATAGATTTTTAAGAAATTAGACTAAAAACAAGAAAAAATGCGTCAACAACAAAGTTTAAGGTCCTTTAAAAAAAGCAATTAAACTCCGGTCATTTTTTTAAGTACCCACTTTTACCATCTGAAAAAGGTAAGGAGCAACTTTATTTATTTTTGTTTGTAAGCAAAAAAAGAAAAACAATCGAATTCAAAATTTTTATGTATCCAAAAAAAAGTAGTATTCAAAGTTCGGACATGAAAGTTTTTTGTATAAAGTTTAAAACATGATCTCTGTGGAGAAGAGAAAAAAAGAGAGTAAATCCTTTAAAGCTTTTCGGTAAATAAATACTTGTTTTTCGATGGATCAACAAAAAAAGAAGAAGGAATAATACACTTTCATGAAAAAAAAGGTCACTTCTACTGTTCCAGCTTTAGCAGCCAAGTGAACAGTGGCTATAACTCCCTGTTTTTGATGTTCCATGTTTGATGACAGTCGGGTGGAGAGGTAGAAAGGAGGAGGGATTGATTTTTTACAACAAAAACAGAAAAAAAGTTTTGGAAAAAAAGCGGTAAAAAAGAGATCCGAAAGAGAGAAGAAAAAGAGAGAAGGGGATAAATGTACAACAGTCAAATTGCATTTGTTTGCTGCTGCTTCTTTCTTTTTTGTTCGAACGACAACGAATGAGTCAACAAAAAAAAAAAGATCGGCGGCGGCAACAACTCATTTCACACCTGACATGCTTTTTTCATTGAAATAAATATATAATTTTTTTCTTTTGTTTTTATAAACGTTAAAATAATTGATCCTTTGAAAAGAAAGAAAGTGAGGTCATTAATCATGGAAAAAACATTTGTTTTATCAGGTGATTTATAAAAGAATGCAAAAATATTAGCTTATTTTTTTTAGTGGATCATTAGCTTGTTTTTTTTTCAGTATCAAAGTTTTTGTTACACTTCAAATGTTCAAAATAGCTGCAACCAAAATTTTCAAATTTAAAAAAAATTTATCTGTAAAAAACTAAAAAATTCAAAGAAAGCTAAAAAATTAGATTTTGGAACGTACAATTTTTTTGGTGAAAAATGATTCAATTTATTTCACAAAAAATGCAACGCGCTATTTTTTAATAGTTTCAATTCAATATTTTTTTGCACAATTTAAAAAAAAATATCAAAAAAAAGCCAAACGATGCCAGACAGAAACATTTTTGACCAAAAAAAATTTCGTAATAGTTTAACGACTGCGAAATAGCGAAAATATAAAGACGAAAGAAAAATTGCAAAAGCGTTCATATCCAAAATAATTTTCTTCTAAAATTTGAAAGTTTTTTTTTGGATGAAAAAAGACGTTTTTTTAATATTTAAATATAAGTATTTTGTTAACCTTTGTTCTATTTAAAAAAACAACAGAAAACTGAGATCCAAAATTTGAAATATTTTCCAAAAGATCTGGAATACATTTGTGAATCCATTTGAACAGTATAAAAAAATGTTTAAAAAAAGTCGAACAATGTCAGACAAAGACATTATCGATCAGAAAACATGTTTCGTAATATTTTAATAAAAAAGAAAGAAAAAACACAAGCAGTTGAAAGAAAAACTTTCAAAAGTGTCAATAGCAAAAAACGTTTTTTCCCCTAAACATGTACAAAAAATTTTAGGAGATAGAAAAATGCGTTCATTTTTTTAATATTTAAATATTTTGTTAAACTTTGTTTTATAAGTTTTTAAAAACTATATAATACTGTGATAAATATTTTTAACATTATTTTACCAATTAATGAACATGAACATTATTGAAAGAATTTTAAGAAAATGTTTACGAAAAAAAATCAATAATACACATTTTTTTGTTGTTTTTATAAACGTTAAAATATTGACAGAAATTGCAAAGTCATTCATTGAAAAACTTTATTTTGCAAGTGGTTAAAAATTGTTAGTTTACCTTTTTTAATTATTAATGCTGTAAAAAAAATTTCACAATTAAAATAAATGTCGTAAAATATTTAATACGAAGGTTAAAAATTTGAAAGCAGATGCTTTTTTGCCAGAAAAAAAATTAAAAAATCTATTTTTATGTAACTTTGCGTTTTTTGCTCTTTTCAAAAAAGTTTTCATATTTTTGTCTGATTAAAAATTATTTCCAATGATGAAACTTCAAGAATAAAAGATGTTTATAATCATTGATACCCGGAAGCAATTATGGCAAAAAAAAACAATTTTTTAAATAAAAAATGTGATAAAATTAGTTTCGTTTCACCCAATTTCCTTCAAATTTTTTAGATTGTACTTTTTATAAGATAAGCGCGTAGTCTTTTTTAATAATGAGTAGTTCAATTATCTGCACCTGATTTTATATATTTAATAATAATTAAAATTTTTAAACATTTTTTTACATTACTAAAAAAAGTTTATCACTCTTCGATAAATTAACAAAGTTTTAAAATATTCAAAAAGCTAAAAAGCTTACAATTTTTTCAGTGAAAAAAACATGCGATTTTTGCAAAAAAAAATCGGCGTTTCATTTCTTTTTTGCAAAAAAGCTGTACACAACTTTAAATGCCAGTCAATGTTCATTTTATACTTTTTTTTGGGAATTGAAAAAAAGCATTTTTGAACCATTTTCTGTGGTGAAAAAGTGTCGATGTTTTAAATATTTAAAGTTTGTTGTCCTGAAATTTATTTTGAACTTTTTTTATGGTGATTTAGGTCTTCACTTTTTTAGCAATTAATAAATGATACTTTTAAGCATCATTCATTTAAAAAAAGTTAATAGAGCATTTTTGATAAAATTATTTTTCTTACAGAACATCAATCTATTAAAAAAAAATAAACAAAATCTCTTCAATCAAAATAAATAAAAACCGCCTTTTTGATCATTTAAAAAATTAAAATGATTTTAAAACGTATACAAATTAATTCAATAATTTCTAAATGTTTTTTTTCCAAAATGCAAAGGGTTTTTTAATAGTGTACAAACGCCTGTCCATCCATAATTTTGTTTTAAATTTTTATATACATTAAATTTTTTTTGTTTTTTAAGCTTTTCGTGAATTCTGTGAAACATGAAATTCTTAAAATTTTAAAAGACCATCATGTTTTTTATATCTTATACCTTTCGCTACAAATTAATTATGTCCATGTTATAATAATAATTTACTTTTAATTATTCGTATCTGCAAAAAAACTATATTTTTTATTAACGAATATTTCTGCTTCATGCATAAATACTTTTTCATGTAAGAAATAATGAATTTTATTATAAAATTATTAAGCAATTTATAATTACAAATTTTTTGAAGAAAAAACAAAAAATTCAAACACCAACTTTTGTTGGAAAAATTTTTTTCAATCGTAAAAAATATTTTGAAACGTTTTTTCTTTTTGACAAAAAAAATGTTTATTGAACATTAAATTATAAAAAAAGCAGCCTGTGTTTGTCGATTTTCTGCTTTAGTCTTTCGTAGTTTAATGCCCTATAAATTTATGATATAAGTTTTTTTTTCAGAAGCCATATAAAAGAGAATTGACTATCACTGCCTTTGTTTTCGACTAAAAAGAAATTGTATTGACCTCTTTTTAAGAAAAAATGTGTACATTTGAATATTTGATTTTTCAACAAAATTTTAATTTTAAACGGCTAAATTGACTTTTCAACAGCATATTTACCAACTTTTATCATTTTTTCATCAACAAAATCGTATTTAACAGTAATAAAAAATATGATTTTTTCAGATGTAAATTTCAGCATTAAACGATGTTAATTAATTGTTTTTTTTTGTAAAGACAAAAAATCAAACGCTTGTTTTCACAACGAAAGCTAACTATATTTTCTCATCCAAATTTAGCGACCGGCAGCCGAAAATTTTTTTTTAAAAAATCGTATTTCTTTAGTCAGATTATACTATTTTCAACCCTGAATAACACGAAAATAAAAATAAAAAATAAAAAAAAAGGCATCTGAAACCTCTAAAACGCCGTCACAAATAGTGAACGGTAATCCGATCCGAAAAACAAAAAGTCGGATCACGGATCAATCCGTCAAATATCGGATCGGATTGACGGATTGATAACGGATTGGGAATTTTGACGGATCGGATTGACGGATCAATCCGTCGGATCGGATCGGATTACCGTTCACTAGTCACAAAGTTTCATGAAGCAAAAATTTTTCGTCGAAGAAAAAAAAGGGAACACTTTTGTTTGACACTTTTTTATTCCCTTTTTTGCAAAAAATAATGCATTTTCTTTTGTTCTTTTTTTCTTTCCTTTTTTTTATTCCTTTTTTTGGGTGTTTTTTACCAAACTTTAGCTCTGCGTTTGTAAAAATCTCGTGTGCGCCCATACGCGCACATGAGATTTTTTAGTATATTATGTAATTTTTGACGGGCTTTCTAATGATGCTAAGCTTAAAATTCAAGTTTGATAAAGAAAAAAGTTGTAGTTATAACCACAACAAAAAGTGGCATTTTCGGCATTTTTTCCGGCATAAAAAAAATTTTAAGTTGCATTTTCGGAATCAACGTAAAATTTTAGGTATAGTAGGTCTGATTATTAGGGTGTAGCTAAAAATTTTATTTTTTTTACTGTAACAAAAAAAATGTCAAAGAAAAGAAAGGAAAAAGTGTTCCCAGCCGGTCTCTATCCAAATTAACTAAAAACAGTTTCCTGAAATTTTAATAAATCATATTTTTACCACGACCAATTTCAAATTTGGTTGTTTCCTTCGTGATATCATCATAGACTGCAACTTCTCTCCATTTAACCTTAATACCAACATGAAAAACCATTACTTAACAAAATCAAAAAAATAATGTATTGATTAAAATTTTTTATCAGTAATGAACTCTTTAGAAAGAAGAACAAATGAATTTCGACATCACAACAAAAACATGGTAAAAAGAAAGAGAAAAACGAAAAAAATTATTTTTGCTGTCGTTAAATCTACGACCTGCAGGTCGACCTGGTAGCCTTTTTTCGACAAAGTTTAAAAGATTTCATTTTTTTAAATAAAATTTAAAAAAACGAAACAAATTTTCACTTTTTTAAAAATTTATAAAATGAAAAAAAAAAATCATTTTGCATTAAACATTTAAAAAAATTATTTCTTATTTAGATAGATTCATAATGTGTACTCTGAATTGGATTCCATTTGCATTTTGTTTCACCCAATTTTTATAAAGTTTTGTAGGTTGGAAAATGTTAGATTTTATTTTGAACAAATGCTTCCTTTCAGTGTTGTTTCGACTCCGACTCAGGAGTCAATGAGTCGACTCCGGAGTCGGAGTCGGAGTCGATGCATCGAAAAGATCAAAAACATAAGCCGCCGGAGTCGATCTATCGACTCCGGGGTCGGAGTCGGGGTCACCAAAAAATTTTGGAACAACACTGCTTCCTTTCTGTTTTAGTGAAACACAAAAGTTCAGCTATTTAGATATTTTAAACTTTATTTTTTGCATTTAAAGTTTTTAATGAAAAACTCAAATAAAAACTAAAGTTTAGTTGTTCTTTTTTTCTTGTTTTCCACACCCTCAACTGACCAACTGAAAATAAAAACTAATACGTCAGAAAAAAAAAGGAAAGAGAAAATAGAGACTTTAAAAATGGAGACAAAAAAAAACACCCAACATGAGAAAGAACAGGGGTAAAAACAACAAGTAAAATAGAAAGAAAAAGCAGCCATCTCCAAAAACAAAACAAAAAATGATATTTCAACATAAGCTTTTTTGGAATGCAAAAAAATAGCAGCTAAACTTTTTTTCTTTCTTTAAAGCAGCAGACGATAGACATGAGACAAGAAAATGAAAGAAGAAAAATGGAACACGTGTGTGTGTGTATTTGGGTGTGTGGCTCTGTTTTTTTTTCCTTTTTCATTGCTTTTAAGAAATTTTTTTTTACAACTGTTATTTTATTTTATTTTTTATTATTAAAAGTATATTATTTTTACAATGGCATTTTCAAATAATCAATTTTATCCACAACAATTTTCATTCCCAAAGCCAATAATCGCTTATATAATGGATAACTCAAATTCTGAACATTTAAAAAAACTTTATCAAACTTGTAAATATTTTTTTAGCAAAATTGGAATAATTATTATTGAAAATATTAAAATTCGAAAACATTATAAAAAATTTTTAAATATTGATTATAATTTGAATGTTGCACCACATGATCCAATTTTGGAGAAGCTTTCAAATGTTTGGATTGTAAATGAAATTGATTGCTTTCGAGAATATGAAGATAATTTATTTATTCCAACTTTAATACCAAAAATTTCAAAATGTACTGTAAAAAAGATTACAATTATTGATGATGATTTATGGGTTGATGAATTTAAACTTTTAACAAAGAGCGGAAATGTTGAAATTTTAAATTTGGTTGGCGTAAATATTTTTGATCCAAAATGTACTTTAATGCCATTGGAAGATGTTATTTCATTTCTTCCTAATGCAAATCATATACAGTTAAGTTTTAGGCTTTTAATGGGGCATGGGGGAAGCTTGATCTGCTTTGAAAAAATTAAGACAAATTTGATTAAAAACATTAAAGGTTGCGGTTTAATACATTTTTCATTTTAGCGTGTTTTTTTAAATGGCATAAACCTGATAATCAGGCAAAAGAACAATAGAAGAAGATCCTGATTATCAGGTTCATGCGATTTCGAAAAAAAACCTTAAAATGAAAAATATATCAAACTGTCAGATACCCTTTAAACTCGTTAAATGCCGTAAAAAAATTAGAGGAGTTTTTTTGAAGATAAAAATTTTCCGGATATCGGTTACGCAAATTTTTTAAGGAAGGATAGTAACAAGAGTTTTTTATTATCTTTTTTTTCGATTACTATCATAAGTTTTAGTGGAGCTGTTTTTCGAAAAACCGCTCCAGTTAAAAATTTTATGTGAAATTTTTTAAAATACTCTTAGAATCAAAAATTTTTTGAAAGCTGACAAATTCCCAAAATTCTGGATGATAGGGAAACTGTTAATAACTTTGAAATATTACATCATTCACAGAAATGAATGAACAAAAAAAGGAGTAAGGTCTGAATTCCAGAAGTGAATAAAAAAACTGTGTCTTCTCTTTGATCAAAAAGTAAAAAATGTTTCAAACCATCCGCTCCTTTTAATGTGTTCACGTTATTCAAATTAAAAAATTTAAATATTTTGTTAGGGTTTTCGTTTTAATTCAAAACAAAAACTGATGAAAATTTCTCGGGGTTTTCCGTACTTTAAGGAATTTACTAAAGGTCATGAATTACCGTATCTTATAATTGACTTTTAAATTAGAGACATGCAGAGACAATTTGCAACTTTTTGTTTTTCTATAATAAAATGTTGACCGCTCACTTTCGCGCATTTATTTTTTATTTTATCTGTCTCAGAAAAAATTCTGCATTTGGTAGGCACAATTTCAAATTGGCGAATGGAGGGGCAAAAAAATCGGATAAAAAAATTACGGCAGTTTCATTTTCTCTTTATCAATTATCATTTTTATCAGCATCTAACCTAATAGTTTTTTTTACCAATTTGTATTAATATTTAAATTCTGCATTTTTTGGTACCAAAATTATGTTTATTGCACAACTTTGAAAAAACGGTGCACATTTCTATTTTAAAAACACACTTTTATCCCCTAAATAAAATACTGTTTTTCTCACATTGAAAAAAATTGTAATTATTACTTTTTTTATTGAAACTATGTATAAAAAACAGCGAAAAAATAATAACATATTAATGGCTCACTTTCAGATTATTTCCATGTCATGTAACATCAGAAACTTCAAAAAAGCTTGCTGCTCTAAAACTCAACAAAAAATTCAATGTTCTAAATTTAAACATGATTGATAATATTTTTGAAGTCGATGATTTTTTAATTTTTATCAAGGTAAAAATTATATTATTTCGATAATGTTGGAAAAAAATAATATCAAACAATTGTAGAAAAATGCAGCCCCAAATTCTTCAATTGATCTAAAATTTAGTTATTACATTGATATAACAACTTTTGAAGCTGCAATAAAATCAGAATTAAAAATGTGGAAACCAGCAGTTGAAAGGCCAATTTTTAAATGTTCATAATTTTTAATTGTTTTTGTTTTAACTTAATATTATTTGTAAAAAAAGACATTCTTTCAAAAAAAAGTTGAAAAAGCAAAAAAAAACTTAAAAACAAAAAATTTTTTACACAATTATTATGCTCCAGTAAACTTTGCAAAGTAGAAAAAATGATTAATTTTAAGAAATTTATTTTGGTACTGTAGAATCAGAATCACACATTTATATTAATTATTTTACACAGAAAAAAAGTTTAAGCATCAGAAGAAAGAAATGTTACGAAATTTTTAACACCAGATAAAAGTTCTCTTTGCATTAATCGTAAAGAAATTTGTTTACTACAATGAATTGACAATTCTTTAAGTCGAACATTAAAATCATGGAATACTTGATTTTCTTGATGGAATAATTTGAATTCAAAAAGGATGTTGCATTTGGTTGCAGCATTTTTCTGAAAATTAGAATGCGTTATAAAAGAGTGTTATGCAGGAATTACTTTTTGATTAAGGCTCCAGAGCCGAAAAGCGGCATTTTACTGAAAGCTTTGAAGAAAACAGTGTTGCCGATAATGCTGGTTGTGATTCCATTCACAGGCCCGCATTTTTTTACCATTCAATTTTTTTTATTTCTGCTTAATACATTATTTAGCCAACTTGATGCCTCACATTTTAAGACCATATTAATGATAATGCAATGGTTATGATCTTAAAATGTGAGGCATAAACTTGGCTAAATAATGTATTAAACAGAAATAAAAAGAATTGAATAGTAAAAAAATGAGGGCCGTGGGAATGCCTGCA
This sequence comes from Panagrolaimus sp. PS1159, assembly GCA_963922195.1. Taxonomy (NCBI): domain Eukaryota; kingdom Metazoa; phylum Nematoda; class Chromadorea; order Rhabditida; family Panagrolaimidae; genus Panagrolaimus; species Panagrolaimus sp. PS1159. The sequence goes on from CAWUHW010000006.1 coordinate 3,188,743, forward strand.
CCATCGGCAACACAGGAAGAAAAGTTGTCCCTGCTCGAGCTCCGGAACCAGAACCGTAACAAAAAGAAATAAAGAAACGTAAAAACTTACAAGAAAAAAATCACGTAATAAAAGAAAATCAAAAGGCTCAAAAATACTAACATTCTTAAAAGCAACATTTGAAAGCTTTGTTTTATGATTCAATGACATCAATGATGAATAAGTTGTTGCAGTAGTTATACTTTCAGAGATTCTAAAATAATACAATACATAAACTTTTATTAGAATAAAAAAAACTTACTCAATAGAAAATGCATTTGGAACTTCAGCAATGATATCTTCAATAGGAACAAAATCACCAAAATCAAGAATTCCAATAATCTTCATTTCTTTAATACTTTCAGCTTTCGTTATAATTTTATATTCGGACCAAAGAATATAATCACATAATTCAAGCTTTTCAATTGTACAATTTGAAAACGATGGAAGAAATTTGCCATTCATTGGTGCCCGATAAACAAAGGAATCAGTGATCCAAAAATCAATTAGTTTTGGTAATGCAGAATTTGAGAAACAGATTGAAGTTAAAGCTGGATTAAAATGTTCAGGTTCTCCATCATTAACAATTTCAAGATGTTGAATAATATTTTGGCGAAATTTGGCATAAAAGTATTTTGAGCATTGATAAAGTTTAAGTAAATGATGAGGTTTGAGATTCTTAAAAATGTAATCCATAGTTGGAGCTGGAAAGCCAAAGCGTTGATAGATCATTCCATCAGTGTTAAAAGTAATCATGATTAGCTAAAATTGTAATGAAAGTTATTGAATATAAATAGTGAAACAAAAATCGGACAAGCGTAAAAAATTTTCAAAAATTGTAAAAACAAAAAAAATATGAATTTTCAAAAACCCAAAGTTTGGCAAAAAGTGAAAAGACAATTTGCGCAATAAATTTTTAAAGCAAAAAAAAAGTTGAGCAACAACATTTTTTTTGTTAGAAGAATTGGATTACTGTAATCTTCATCAAATGTCAAAGAAAACTTTTTGTCATTTGCAGTCTGTCTTTCAATTAAAATTATTGAAAAACAAGTTTCGTAAAAACTATAAAAGTAAATTTATTTTTTTTGAAAAGACAAAAACAACAAAAATGGCAAGAACAAAAATGAGTATCAACTAAATAATTTTTTTTGTGATTCACATGCAACAAAAAACTGATACAAAATATAACAAAATAAATTTTAAAAACAACAATAACTTTTTCAACATCTTTTTTAAAAAACAGAATACAGTATACCTAAGAGAGAGAAAAAAAACCCGTAACAAAAAACCTAATAGCTAGAAAAGATTCAACAACAATAAATACTTTTTCCCCAAAAAAAGAATTTATTGAATACAACATCCTCGATCCTTTGTTGATGGATATGTTGAATCACCAGAAGTTGATCTTGAACGATTTAATGGTGATGTAAGAAGACGAAAGATTGGTGATTCTCGAGAAGATGTTGAAGTTGAAGAAGGTGAAATTGGTTCTGATGCCGATGTTGAAGCTGCATCTTCTTTCATTCGATCATGAACTGCTTCAGCCAAAGTTGCAAATACAGAATCAATTATTACAGTTTTATATGCAGAAACTTCAAAAAAATGTGCATTTAATTTTGCTGCCTTTGTTATTCCTTCACCTTCTGTAACTTGTCGAGAACATTCAAGATCAAGCTTATTTCCAATTAAAAATATTATTGGATCACGAATACCAGAGCATCGATAAAGTTCTATAAAAAAATTAAAGGTTACGGTAATGAAAAAGAAATAAAATCAGGTCAACAAAAAAGACATACCCGAAACCCATTTATCAACTTCTTCAAAAGATTTTCGGCAAGTAATATCATAGACAATTATTGCGGCAGTTGCATTTCTCATATACATTGGAACCTTAAAATGAACAATGATTAATATTTTCAATGAAATAAAAACAAGTTTAACATTTCTTAGAAGATTCAATTTTTTATAGTTCAAAATTATCAACTAAAGTATTTTTGCATAAAAATTTATTCCCAAAAGCTTAAACATGTTCGGGTTACAGTATTACACTATTTATTAAGATGTAAATTTTGCCTTGTTTAAAGTTACACACGTCTAAATCCAAAACCTATTACGTATTTGATCTTAACAAAGATCAGCTTTTTCTTACTATTATTATTAGTTCATTCTACAGTATCTTCTTCATCTCTCTCTCATTAAGAAGCTGCAAATAAGATTCTTATCTTCTCTCCCCCATTTCTTCTCCGCGTTGTTTTTCTTTTTTTTTTGTCAACAACAGAAAAAAGTATATAAAAATAGAAAGACAAACAAATAAAAGAACCGGGGGATCTCTCCTTCTTTTGAAGAATCACGTTTGCTTTGGAATAAACGTATTTTTCCAGCGTGCATTGAAATGCACAAGAAAAAACGTGCAAAACCAATAAAAGTAATGATCTTTTTTGGTCTTATTTTATCAACTTTGCAATTTTGGATTTAAATTAGATTTCCGAGAGCTTAAGCAAACATTTGGCACTGATTATAGTATAAAAGTCTCAAAAGTTATCATACATTACTGCTATTAAATTTAATTAAGAAAAATAAGTTTATAAAAATAAAACATACCATACATTTGAAACGTTCCTGGCCAGCAGTATCCCAAATTTGTAGCTGAATTGGATCATTTTCAACAACAACATTACAATTAATATAGCTTGCACCAATTGTTGCAGAATGTGCCAAAAATCCTGTTCCACCATATTTATGACTATATATAATACTTGTTTTACCAACACCTAAAAAAGGTAATAATTATTAGATATAAAATTTAACGCGAATTTGAGGGACTGACTAAACACTGGACTGGACCGACTGCTGGACTGGACTGATAAACGCTGGACCGTTAGGATAAACCCTGGACTACAGTATGAAAATGGTGAAAAATTTAAAAACATTTTTTTTTTCAAATTTTTATGTGTATGGAAATTTACAAATTTTTAAATTTTTCACTATTTTCATACTGTAGTCCAGGGTTTATCCTAACGGTCCAGCGTTTATCAGTCCAGTCCAGCAGTCGGTCCAGTCCAGTGTTTAGCCAGTCCCCGAATTTGAAGGGTAAAATTGAATAGAAAAAATGGTAAAAAAAAGTTTGATGAAACTTTTTTTACCATTTTTTCTTTTCGATGTGGACAAAAATTTGTACTTTGTATCCAACAAAAATGGTAATTGCACAAAAAAGTTTGCAAATAAAAATGCTTTAACTTCCAACAGTTATCTTTTCTCCCCCAATCTCTCTCGTCTCTATCCCACAAAAAAATCTCTTTAAAATAAACAAACCTGAATTTCCAAGAACAATAATTTTTGATTTTGATATTGGTGGTGATAGTTCAAGTGATAGCGGTGATTGATGATAATCAAATAATTCTTCAAGTTGCTGTTGTTGTTGTTGTTTAAAATTATTATATGTTGAAGAAGGAGTAGTAGAAGAATGATGATACATTAATGATGATGGATCAGGACTCATAACTTTTTATTTGGAATAAAGTGGAAAGAGAGTTATTTTTTAGATTTTGTTACCTAAAAACTTTTTAATAAAATAAACAGTAAATTACAGAGTGAAAAAAATCACGATTTACAACAGCGATAAAAACGTTCATACATTTAAGGCTGTAAAATTTCTGGTAAATACTTCAAAAAAAATTAATCGTCAATCAATTATTATTATTAGTTTACAATCAAGATGAACAAAAAAGGAAGATAGCGATTATTATAAAAATATAAGGCCATATCCTCAAGGATATAAAAAGTTAGATAACAGAAAACAAAAAAAAAAGAAAGAAAAAAGTATATTTCCGCAGAGAAAAAAGAAGATAGACATTTTTTGACAGGTTTTTTCAAGTGCACTTGGACGCGGCGAAGAGAGTGGCATTTTTGAAAGAAAGATTGAATTTCCTTTTGTTTTGCCTTTCTAAATCTGAATATATCGGATTAAGCAAAATAACAGTTCTACATATTTACACTGGATATTTGTAAAAAATCAAAGGAAGTTTAAGAAAAAATTTTAAGAGAGGTTTTGATTGACCGCTTTCAAAGAAAAAAGTGCGGAAGCAAAATAAAAAGGATAAAATTTGGTTATCATTAATTTTCTTTAAAACAGGAAGGTGGCTCTCTTTTTTTTGTTTCAAAAATTTTTAATGATAAGATAGACTTAAACATTTTATTTGAGTCGATAAAATTTAGTTTTAAAAAGTTCAAAGTTTTCTTTCTTTAATTTTGGCTTTAAATTTAGAGAAAGAGAAAAAAAATACGTCAATCACTTTTATCGGTTTACAACTTTTAAAAGGCAAAAGTGCCTAAAGAAAACAAAAATTTCACCTTTCAAAATTTTTTGAAAAGCAAAAAATAGGTAAAATTAAAGAAATTTTTAAAAGCAAAAAAATGTAAAGATAGGTGAAAGGACTCAAAACTCAGCCCCCCACGTGCTCAATTTCTCAATCACTGCCGCTGCGCCATTCAAAAAAAAAGTTCATTCAAAAAACTAATCACTGCTCAATGATCAACTTAATCACCATTAAAATATAAGCTAAAAATAGAAAAATGACCAATGGTCATTTTTTCCTATCTCTTAAAAACAAAACTTGGAAAACACCCTTCTTTCTAATTTTTTGTTCTTAAAGAATAAAAAGGAATCCCCTAAATTTTTTTTATCAACAAACACAAATCAAACTCCTCCTTCTTTTCATCTCCCCATCTCCTCCATTTGAATCGAATCTATCCTATCCCCATTCGTTTCTGGTCTTTAATTTTTCGGGGGAACCCCCTTTTTTTTCTTCTCTCGTTGTTGCCTTCTTTTTTTCGTTGGCGACGCCAATTGTTGTATTTCAATGACATAAACCATTACAGCGTTGCCCATCTTTTTTCCCTCATTATTTTTGACCATCTCACATTTGGTCAAATATATATATATATGTGTGTGTGTATGTTCCAATTATTTTTCGGGAAATCTCTCTCATTTTCTATCAATCACTTCTTTCTTTCTTTAGTCGTCTTTCTTTCATTTTTGTTTATTGACGACAATTTGAAAGAGAAAGAGAGAGAGAAAGACCAAAAAAAGTACAAAAAGAAAACGTGCCAATTTTTTTGTAGGCTTTTTTCTCTGTCAATGGCACCGCCCCTTATATGTATTTGCATAGATACATACATGTTTGTATTTACACATTTACAATAATATAAGAAAAAAATTGTAGTGTAGCAAAATTGATCCGTCAAAGCAGAAACAGCAAACATAAAAGGCATCTCTCCTCTGTTCTTTTTTTAAAACGAACTAGGATAATTTACAACACTTGATTTATTGTTATCTGTCATTTTCAAAAATAAATTTAATCCCTTAAAATCTTATTTTATTTACAGACAAATTTAAATAAAAAGTTTAAACCAAAACAAAACAAAATTTGGATTAAAAAAATTGAAAAGATTTTTTTTTTGTTTGTTTGTTGGAAGGAGTCAAGCAGGTGGTCCATCAAGAGAATATTGTCGAAGGTCACGAGAATTTGACCGCGAAAGGGCATTCAACAATGATGAAATTGAATGTGCTGATTGCCGAATTCGATTATATATTGGTGCACACATTCGTAAAGCAACCTAAAAAAATATATATATAATAGTATAGTAATTAGCTGAATTTGGTATTAAGGGACAGGTTGTCAAAGGGCTTTTTGAGATTGAAAACAGTGTTGTTGCGACTCCGACTCCGGAGTCGACTCCAGAATCGACTCCGACTCCGGAGTCGGAGTCGGAGTCACGGCGATGGAGTCGACTCCGTTCAGATTTTCCAAATTCACAGGGGGGAGTACGTTAAGAAAAAGAAATTTTAAATTTTAAAATTTTATTTTTTTAATTTTGTTATTTAACGTAATAAATATCATGCTATTCTAACATTGTTATGTTAAAACTAACATTTAAAACGTGTCTGGGCTTCTAAATTTCTCATAAAAAATTTTTGAAATTTTTTGAAAAATTTTTTTCCACCTTAAAAAAAATGACTCCGGAGTCGACTCGAGTGACTCCGACTCCGACTCCAGAGTCGGAGTCACTGCCGGAGTCATTTCAAATTTGAAAGCACAACACTGATTGAAAAGGTTGTACTAAATGCAAGTTCATTGGGGGTGGATAATAATAAATTTTTCATTTTAACATTTTTTACATTAAAAATTGTAAAAAAAACTGTAAAAAATATTGTGCAAATTTATCTGAAAATTTTAGCACATTTATAAAAGTTATAAAATTGTTAAATTTGATTATAGAAAAAAAGCGTCCCACAAAAAAGAGATTTAAAAAAGATAATGGAAAAAATGGTTGACGGATGTAAAAAATGGAATGGTGAAAATATTTATCAAAAATTGATAGCTGAAAAGATAAAAAAAAAAAAGAAAGTGGCCTTCTTTTTTTGGAAAGTTTAAAGAAATTAATTTTGAAATGATGATAATAACTTAATTTTCGAAATTGCATGAACCTGACGATCAGGAACTTTTTCTATTGTTTTTTTGCCTGATCGTCAGAGCCATGCATTTCAAAGAAAACCACGTTAAAATGAAAAATATATTAAGTCCACCTCCTTTAAAGTGGGATTTTTAAAAATTTTTTAAATATATAAATTATATGATTTCGTAAATCCATGTTTCAAAAACGCAGTACTTCCTAAAAAAATGAGTGATCCACAATTTTACGATTAATGTAACCTTATTTTTTAATAGACGAATGTTTTTTTTTGAAAACAGAATTGCCAAAAAAGCTGATATAAGGGATTTCATATATCCCAAACCCGAAATCTTTATTTACCTCATAACTTGGTGGTGGTTCATTTTCCATTGTTGCAGGAATTGGTTCAATCAATGGCCTTCTTTCTTCAATTCCCCTTCCATCTGTTGCTGCAGGGGTATTACTCTGTGAATGATATCCACTAGATTTAGTTGTTCCACAAATTCCTGCAATTGAAATTGATCTTGAAGGTTGTTGTTTTGAAATATTTTTTAAAATCAATTCTGATGGTCTTGGAACTGGAATTGCTGCAGAACTAATTGGAGCTCGTTCATTACATAAAATTCTATTTCGAATATTTGGAAATATTAGAGTAGTATTTGTATATGAAACTGGATCAAGGAATACCGCTTCAGAATAAGATGGAACCATTAAATAATTTTCTCTTAACGCTCTTTCAAGCTCTGTTGATTCCATTGTTGATGTTCGAGTTAGTGGACCTGTATAATTAATACTTGATGGAGATAAATAATTTGTACCAAAAAGTTTTGTTGCATGATAATGTATATGTGCAGTATTATATTCTTCAAACATTCGTAAAGGCCATGAAAGAAGTAATATACTAAATGTCCAATAAATTGTTCGTCGAAGATACCATGGTTCTTTCAATCCTGGATTTGTATATGCAATCATAGAATCAATAAATGGAATTTCAACAAGATCCAATCCTTCCCGAACTTCCATATAATCATCTTTAACTTCATTTTCATTAAAAAATCTTGTACGTTGTTCTTCAAATTCATTTGCAGCTTGCACGCATGCAAAAACAAAACCTTTTGAAAATTTTATTTTAATCATTGGATATTTTTCTAAATTTTCAAGATTTTTTGATATATCTTTAAATCCACATGAATCAAACATAAATACATTTCCAGCAGTATGAGAATTAACCCTTTCATAATATATTTGTGTTGCAGTTATTGCATCACCATTTCGATAACGTGTAACTTGTCGAGATCGTCGCAAATAATGATAACAAACTGATTTCCACCAAACAATTGGTGTTGCAGCACGAAGCTTTTTAATATATTCTTTTGCTTCATTTAAATCAGTTTTTGGAATTTTAGATGCCTTTAAACGTGAATGCCAACATTCTGTTAAATATATTAAATATAATAAAACTCCAAATGCAATTGGAATAAAATTATATCCTTGACTACATGGTCCATGTGCGTAATGGATTACAATTTTTGCATCATATGCAGCATCTTTTATATGGCACCTAAAAAGAAATTCTTTTAAAATATATATTTGGTGTCCCAACTAAATTGGCAATTTTCATTTGACTGGCATATTTTTTGTTTTAAAGTTATTCAAAAACAGACTTCACTATTGTGTTCAGAAAAATACAGGAATTTTCTAATGAATAACAGAAAGAGAAAAGTTTGGTTATCGTTTTTTTCGATTACTATCGTAAGTTTTATTCTTCAATGGAGCGGTTTTTCAAAAAAACCGCTCCAATGAACAAAAAATAATTAAAATTTCATAAATTTCATTTCAAATTTTTAAGGTTAGTCTCAAAACTGAAATTTTTCAAAGGGGAAGGACTCTGTTAAAATTTCAAAATTTTGGGATTTTTTTGACATTTTTATTGGTTCAAAAAAATCCAAAACGATACTTAACACAACTATGAAATGAGTTTTTTGAAAAACTGTAAAAGGAAAAAGTTTCCAATATTAATCATTTTTTCTTTATTGGAGCGGTTTTTTAAAAAAGCCGCTCCATTGAAGAATAAAACTTATGATAGTAATCGAAAAAACGATAACAAAACTTTTCTCTTGCTATCTTTTATTGGAAAATTCCTATATTTTTCTGAACTACAATTGTGAAGTCCGTTTTTGAATAACTTTAAAACAAAAAATGAAAAATATCAATTTCGTTGGGACACCATATAATTGGATAAATTAATGTAAAATTTACCATATCCCATATGCAATACATAAATGCACCAGCAAAGTTGATAATAAACATTTCCAATGAAAATTATTTTTTAAAAATCGAAAAAATCTTATTCGAGTTGGTTTTTGCTAAAATTGGGGGAAAAAAATTATTTTATGGTTTGAGATTACTAATTTGTTCATTTTTTATGCAACAAATTGTTTTTAAAATTTTAACTGTTTTAATTTAAAAATTTTCTTTTTCGTAAATTCATATCCCTTTTAAGGTAATTTAAAAATTACTGAGATACATCAAATGATAAGATGACGCAATTTTAAATCAAATAAATCTTTAATTTTTTTTATCCTACGTCTTTGGATCAAAAAAATTTATTGCGTTATCTGACATTTTTTTTCCATCGTTTGCCACTTTTTTATATGTTCCAAAAAACTCGATAAAAAAACCTACAGCAATATTATCAATAATAACCGTTTGTCGTTGACGAGACATTTTTGTATTTTTTTATATTAAAAATCGTAATAAAAATTGTAAAAAATATTGTGTAAATTCATCTGAAAATTTTAGCACATTTATAAAAGTTATAAAATTTTTAATTTTGATTATAGAAAAAAAGCGTTCCACAAAAAAGAGATTTAAAAAAGATAATGGAAAAAATGGTTGCTGGATGTCAAAAATGGAATGGTAAAAATATTTATCAAAAATTGATAGCTAATATTTATCGAAAAAGATAGATAAAAAAATAGCCTTCTTTTTTGGAAAGTTTGAAGAAACAAATTTTGAAATGATGATAGTAACTTAATTTTTGTAAATATCGTTTCTTAAAAGTTACTATCAATAAAAAACACAAAAATTAAAAAAAAATTATAACTTTGAAAACTAGGTTTTCACATTTTAAAATTCAACTTAACCCAAAATTATAGCTCTAAATTTATAAACTGGCACAAAAAAAGATATCCATTTTTTCTACTCTTTTTTTCTCCATTACCCAGTAAAAAATAATATAACTAATAAATATAATATTCATTTATATTTATATGTGCCCTTCTGGGGGTCACACATAAAAAAAAGAGTATCTTCAAAAGAAAAGATGCCGTCAAAAGAAAGAAAAAGGAAAGCTTTTTTTATTGAATGAAAATGCCAATGGTCCATTTTTTCCTTGGCGCTTCAGACACCAAAAAAAAGAGAATTTGAAGAAAACAAAAAATCTGTACATTTAATATTCCCTGAGGAATTTAATGAAAAATGTTTCCTGAAGTTGGGGAAAAAAATTCTGTCATACACAAAAAAGCAGTTTATATAATTTTTTGTCAATTATATTTTCAAGGAAGCAATATTGCTTCTATTTTTAAAGTGGTTCCAATTTTTTAAGATTGAAAAAAGGATCATAAAATCATACATATTTTGGATGAGGAAGGAAAAACATAGACGAGTTTTGATAAAATGTAAATAAAAATATCGTATTTCACAAAAATAAAAATTATGTAAAATATTTTAGAATATTTAAAAAGGGTTCAATTTTAAAGGAAGCGGACCCTTTGATCCATTTAAAAAAAAAAAGGATTTCGAAATATTTCTTTTTTTTCCAAACCATCGATATTCGTGATCAGGGTGACTCTTGAAACGAAAATGCAGCTTCCATTGTTTTTATTTTTTTAACAAAGGAAACTGCATTTTCGTTTCAAGAGTCACCCTGATCACGAATATCGATGGTTTGGAAAAAAAAAGAAATATTTCGAAATCCTTTTTTTTTAAAAAATGGATCAAAGGGTCCGCCCCCTCCAAAGTTGACAACTGTAAAAAAATTTTTGATGAAAAGAGTTTAAAAAAAGTTATTGTTTCGGGTTTTTAAAATTTTATTCTAAACATTTTATATTTTAAGAAAATAATGAATTGAATGATGAACAAAAAAATGTTAAAATTATGCTGAACAACTTCACTCGCTCAAATATCCGCCTCCCTAATGGTCTAGTGGTTAGGATTTCTGGTTTTCACCCAGGCGGCCGGGGTTCGATTCCCCGTTAGGGAAGTTAATATTTTTTTCAAATTTTTTATTCTGATAAATTTTTTATCTTTGTTATCTTTTAAATTGTATTTTATCAAATTTCCGACTATGAATCTGTCGCTTATTGAATGTCATCTTAATTTTCAATTCTATGTGATCATTAATAAAAATAGTTTGTGAGATTTCTTCATTATTTTCAGAAATATTTGTTCTTTGTTATCCCTTAAAATACAATATAAAAGAAAACAAAAAAAAAATTTATCAGAATAAAAAATTTGAAAAAAATATTAACTTCCCTAACGGGGAATCGAACCCCGGCCGCCTGGGTGAAAACCAGAAATCCTAACCACTAGACCATTAGGGAGGCGAATATTTGAGCGAGTAGAGTTGCTGACTATAATTTCAACATTTTTTTGTTCTTCAATCAACTAATAAAAAACTCTTTTGCGATCATTCACTTTAAGCTGCAGTCTTCAAAAATCGTTGATTTATGTTTCGAACTTTTCTTTTGAGCCAAAAAAAAAGCACAAAGATAAAAATATTAGAAATTTAGTTGACATTTAAAAGGAGCCAGAATAAATGCAAATTTGTGATTTAAATTGATACAAAAAATTATAATCAAATTTATGCAAATCTTATATTTTTTATGAAAAAAGTTCAACTTCTGAAGCATAAAAGATATACTTCAACATTTAAAAAAAGAGTCAAAAACTAAGAAATATTTTTTTGTTGGAAAAAAGAGACAAAAATCAGAGCTGCGTTTTTTGATGCTAAAAAAATTTTAATTATTGTTACTTCTTTTTTTTTCTTTGGGAAGCATAAAAAAAGAAGGCGAAAGTTTCATTCTTCTTTTTTGGTGACAGCCAAAAGGGGAGGAAATAAAAGAGAGAAAAGAAAATGCGCATCTTTAATGGCACCAAAAAAGAAGGAGATAAAAAGGGAGAAAAATGTCGAAGATGAGTCAATAAAAAACTCTGAAAAAAAAAATAGACGGAAGAAGAAACAAGCTTTTTTTCAAGCTTCTACTTTCAATTGGAAGCTAGCAAAAAAAAAAAAGAGAAGAAGTTTTTGGCATCCCCAGAAAATAAAAAAAAGGAAAGGCGACACTAAAAACTCGCAACTTACATGAAAAATAGAAGAAGAAGGAAAGTGTGGCTTTATAATGCAACAATTTCTCTTTTCGGGAGAGTAAAAAAAGCAGAGTTGGATGAATTTGATGGGTCAATGTTCAAAGAACTTGGTTAAAGGGGGTCAAAAAATGAAAATAGTATAAAGCTTACTAGATCAATGTCTTCATGTCTTCATGGATTCAAAAACTTAATAATCAATCAAAAAATTTTTTCGTAAAATTAAAATGATTTTTAAACGTCGTTTTTATTCAAATGTAAAACATTTTTTCTTTCAAAATTTTCTAGTTTTTTCCAGTTTTATAGAAATTTCGAAATGAAAAAATTAAGTTTGTGAATAATAAATTAAATTACTGCATTTTTGGTTTATCCTAAAAAACGAGTAATCAGATTTAGATTAATTTTGTTCTTTTTTTGCTTTTGGTTTATAGCTAAAAATGAGAATAAAAATTTAAACTTTGCTATTTCTTTAAATATCAGTATACTGTAGTAGTTTAACTAAAATAGCAGAAGATATCGTCTGCTACTTTACGCAAAAAAATGGATTTTTTATCATTTTAGTAGATGTAAATGACATAAAAATTGATTTTAATTGCAATAAACTTATTTTTAGACATCAAAAATCTGTAAACTTTTTAAATTTTTTTTTTCAAAAATATCAAACTATGTCAAGTGACAGACTATCGTGCGATACTTTGTTAAGCTGAGAATGGCAGTAATAGATTTCAACTCAAACTAAAAATTTTCAAGAAATGACAACCGTATAAATTTTTTTTTTTTCAAGGCTTACATACTTTATTCTTTTAAATTAGTAGTTTGAAATAACAAAAAAAATTGGAAATGAAATCGTTTTTTTTCCGATTTCCAACTATTGTTTTTTTGAAGCTATTTTCTATTTCTGTTTTTGTCGGTGGTTGAAAAAAAAATTGAACGACAAAGTTGTCAAGAAAGAGTTTAAAGGCAATCTATCATTCGAAAAAAAGCCTTTTGTTTCATGAAATAACACGATTTTTTGAAAAAGAAAATTTTAATCCTTGAGCTTAAAAAATGGGAAAAGAGTGAACACTTCTTTTTCTCCTCCAAAAAAATAAGGATAAAAAAAGAACCGAAGCAATTTTATGTTCCATAAACTTTTGGAAGGAAGAATTCTGTGAAATGGAGCAGCCAAAAGTAGGAGAAAAAAAGTGTTTTTTATTGGTAATTTTTGAAGAAAATTAAAAATACTAAAGTGAGAAAAATGGTATAATTAAAAAGTATTAAAACACAAAATGCGAAATATTTGTGGAAACAATTGGAATAAATTTGATTAAAAAATGATGACAAGAAGAAGCGGATTTCTTTAAAACATTTCTGATAGTAATGATAAAATAAAATACGGGAGGCATTTTTTAATGAATCTGAAAAGAAGGCCCTTTGTCGGTGGTCTCGTGGTGTAGCGGTTATCACGTCTGCCTAACACGCAGAAGGTCGGTGGTTCGAGCCCGCCCGAGATCATGTATCTTTTTTAAATTTTTGTCAAAATATTAATATTTTTTATTACAATATTGATAAAAATCAAAAAAATCGTTGAAATCATTTAAACAAGAGAATAATAACCATTTCACAAATCTGTATTGGTTTCAAAACCCAAAACAACTTATTATTCATCCAAAATGTATCAAAAATCCGATTGCATAAAGAAATTTCATTGTATAAATTTTATCATAAAAATGACTGCTCTAAATTTAAAAATGCAGTTTTATGGATTTTCCTAAAAGAAAATCGCAGCGTTGTGTTTATATTATTTATCTTTATTGTATTTTTTAATTTTTTAATTATATTGTCTTATTTTGTAATCTTTAATGTTTTTATATTTAATCGATCATTCATTTTTACTCTCTTTATATATTTTGATTATTCATTCTTTTTTATACATTTTCTGGAAAAAGTGATGTTTAGACGATCTGCTATTTTTTTTTATTTCTCTTTTCCCTCCATGTCTGTCACCTTTCTTATTCATTTTTTCTTAATTTATACAATCAAGGACTGCTGTTTAGTTTTATTTTGTATTTATTTTTTGTGTTTAATTTTTTTATTTATATTTTTGTACTTTTTTGTTTTTTAATTTAAAAAAGTGTGAATTTAATATAACTTTGTGTTATATCCAAAATTATGTTAAATTCGCACTTTTATTAAATCATCAAATGGAACTTTTTTAACCAAATTCTCTATTGGTTTACTGTAACCACAAACAATGTAGTTACAGTAATTTACATGTTTTTTTATTGTTAAAAAAATAATACAGAAAGCGCGAACGCTATGTCTTCAGACCCAAAAATTTAGCTGCTGGTTTATCCGATTCGGATAACCATAAAAAAGTCAGCCTAAAAACCGAAAAAAGTGAAATGGTCAAGCCTCATCTTAAAGATCCACCCTTTTTATCGGAAGAGTCTTTCAGCCAGGTAAGTTTCAGATCTTTAATTTTTATTTCTTTTCTATTTTATGCAAATAAACACAAAAGATAAATTTGCTCTAAAGACAAAGAAAAAAGAAATGGCTATTTTTTTGTAGAAAAAAGACAGGCGCAGACCTAACATATTAACCGTCTAGCTGATCAAATATAATTATTATTTTTTATATTGTAATGTCAAGCAAAATTTCTTTAAAATAAAAACCTGAAATTTGTAAGTTTCAAACAACAGAAAGATGCTTCAAAATTAATTGGTGATACCGTATATAAACAAATAAAAAAGAATAGTTGGCCATATCGCTCTGTTCTTGTTTATCTCCCCATGAATAAATGTTCGAAAAATGCTAATTTTATAAATTAACATAATCAATCCTTCAAAAACGTATAAATACAGCTGTTGACATTTCATTCAAATTCTTTCTTCATCTGTTTCCTGCTTGTGGATGGTCGTCGACTTTTGGGGATAAACAAGAACAGTACCAGTAAAATCAGTTATGGCTCCACAATCAAAACCTCGTACAATTGCAATTGGAGCAGGAGTACAAGTTTCACCAAAGAAAAATCCTGCATTACAACCACAACAAATTCATCATGGTCTTCCTGGAATGGGTTCTGATATTGTAAGTTTTTTTAAATTTTGGGAAGGATCATCTGGTTAAAAGCAGTGAAGTGACTCCCCCGCCCCGGGGTCCCCGCCCTCCCCTTTAGAGGGGGAAAGGGGAGGGGAAGGGGAAGATTTTAAAAATGGAGGAGAAAGGGCGGGTGTAGGGGGACATTTTGAAACATCAAAGGCGCCGACGTCCCCTTTTGTCCCCCGGGGGTCCCCGCCCTCCCCTTTAGAGGGGAAAAGGGGAGGGGAAGGGGGAAAATTTAAAACATGAGGGGAAAGGGGAAGGGGGAGGGGATGAAAAAGGCCGAGTCATTTCACTGGTTAAAAGGCATAATCTTTTTAATGGATATATTTTTATGGCCTAATTTTTTATGTATAACTTTTTTTTTCAGCCTCGTGGAAAAAATGCTCCACCACATTTAAGTTCTGGTCAAATGCTAAATGGAAAATTTCGAATTGATAAAATTATTGGATCTGGTGGTTTTGGACAAATTTATAAAGCATCTGATGAAGTAAGTAAATGATTTTTAAATTGTTAAATATTTTATAATAATTTAAAAAATTTTTTAGTTGGCACGTGTATCAGTTGCTATTAAAGTTGTACCAGCTGATCATGAACCTGGACGAATGATACTTGAACAAAAAGTTTTGCTATTACTTCGTGGAACAAAACATATACCATATTTACTTGCAAGTGGAACATTTAATGGTTTAATGTATATTGTTATGGAAATATTAGGAAAAAATTTGGGAGAATTAAGAAGAAAAAGAAAAAATCGAAAATTCTCAATTTCAACTGTACTTCGAATTGGTCTACAAGCAGTTGCGGGATTAAAGGTATATATAAATTTTTTTTTGAAATTTTAAAGGAGCGGATGTTTTGATACAGTTATGAAATTTTGGATATTCGTGATTTTCAGGCAAACTGAGAGTCTTGAAACGAAAATGACCCTTTTTTAAATTTTTTTTTTATCAAAAACGATGCGTTTTCGTTTTAAGACTATCAGTTTGCCTGAAAATCACGAATATCCAAGATTTCAAAACTGGATCAAAACGTCCGCCTCCATTAGCAAGTGTTTTTTGTTACGAAATTATTTTTAAATATTTGAATTACTTTCTTTTTTAGGCTGTTCATGATGTTGGATATCTTCATAGGTAAATAGTTTCAAAACAAATGTATATATCCCTTACAAGATAATACTATTTTAGAGATGTAAAACCATCAAATATGTGCATTGGAATTGATGGTATCCAACGTCGAATAATATATCTCGTTGATTTTGGTATGACAAGACAATATCGTAATCAAAATGGTGAATTTCGTAATGAACGTGCATATGCCGGATTTCGTGGTACAATGCGATATGTTTCTTTAACAGTTCATGATAGAAAAGAACAAGGTCCTGGAGATGATTTAATATCACTTTTATATACTTTAATTGAATTGGGTGAAGGATCTTTACCATGGAAGCAAATAAGTAATCCAGAAGAAATTGCACAAAAGAAACGTATTACAACATTTGAAGATATGTGCAAACTTTTTCCTTCAAGTATTAAATCATTTTATCAACATTTGGAAAAATTAAAATATCATCAATTACCTGATTATAATTTGCTAACATATTATTTACAGGTTAGTTTTATAAAATTTAAACCAAAAATTTTGTTACAATTTTCATTTTTAGAAAGCTTTGCCATCAAATATTTCAAATGAATCACCATTTGATTGGGAAGAAAATCCATCGATTTTAAAATCTATTGAAAAAAGCAAAGAAGATGAATCTAATTAATTTTAATATTGTTTTGTTTTTAAGAATATCGTTATATATATTATATATGTGTGTATAAAGACATTAAAAAACAATACCGGTTTTTGAACAACACAATTACATACAGTATTTTTATTTGCTTTTAAAAGCTTGATAAGAATCCAAATCTTTATCTTGAATACAGTTATCAACATCATATTTCTCAAAAAATACATAATTAAAAACTCATGTATTTTTTGAGAAGCTTTTTCTTCTTGCTGAATTAAAGGAAGTCATAGCGAAGAAAACTTCTTTTCAGCTAAAATTACAGTATACCCAAATATTATTTTTCACCTTGTCTATGATAAAACATCAACAAAATAAATGCCAATCCTGT
Organism: Panagrolaimus sp. PS1159; assembly: GCA_963922195.1. Classification (NCBI taxonomy): domain Eukaryota; kingdom Metazoa; phylum Nematoda; class Chromadorea; order Rhabditida; family Panagrolaimidae; genus Panagrolaimus; species Panagrolaimus sp. PS1159. Next base: position 3,205,785 of record CAWUHW010000006.1, read on the forward strand.
TTTATCACGGCAGAAGAAAAGTTTAACTACAGTAACCAAGAAGCTTCACATAAGCACTTTTATTGAAACCCATAAATTGACAAAAAAGCAATATAGAAAACCCACAGAAAAAAAGTGAAAATACAAAGAAAAATACCCCGAATTTTTCATAATTTATTTCTTATAAAAAAGCAATCCATTCTTCAAATAATTCAACAGGTTTATCAGCACCTTTTTGAGCAATCTCTGTTCGAGCATCTTGTACAACGACAGTTCCATCTTCTTTAACAACCTTTAATGCTGGAATTGTTTTAACTTCATATTTTGCAAGCCATTCTTGAATTAAAGGATTTCCAAAGCCAAGATAATACCATTTTCCATGATGATCATCAAAATATTCTTTTAAATCTTCATCTTCTTTGTCACGAGAAACAAAAATCACTTCAAAATTTTTTCCAGCTTTCTTTAAAGCTTCATAAAATCTCTAAAAAAGATGAAAGAGGATTAGAAAAGTGATAACAAAAAATGGAAAATGCAACCTTCAATTTTGGTGTAAATTGTCGACATGGAGGACACCAGCCTGCCGAAAAATATAATGCAACAACTTTATCCTTTAAAACATCAGAAGCTTTATGCTTTTCATGTTCAGAATCATAAATTTCAACACCTTCCCATAGAGACATGTTTGCTTTCTTCTTGATATTCTAAAAGAAAAACAATCAATAAAAATATCAGAAAATTTTATACGCACAAAAGTAAATTCACGCAAACAAAAAACTATGTTTCTCAAGAAGGGAACTACATACATTTTTATTTAACAAAAAAATGGTTACAATAAAGTTTTTTGATGACGAATCTCTTTTTAAAATTAGAAAAGAACAAACTATATTTGTTGGCGCGAAAAATTTATTAAAAAAAGAAAGAAATTTAAACTTTGGTAGTTTTGCTGCAACAATCAATAGAGAACCAACACCTTCGAAAAAATGCAAGAATGTTTAAAGCTCCACCCTCAATTTTAATATACATACAAGAAAGAAATGTTTGTAGTGTATAGAGGAAAGAGGAAAAAATTTGATGACAATTTTCAGGACCAAAGAAGATGGACAAAGTCCAGAACGCAAAAGAGAGGGAAAGGAAAGATTAATATCCGCAAACAAACGTATCATGCAAAAAATTAAAGCAATTCATTAATAAAGATAAAACTTTTCTGGATTATAAAACCTGTTTATTTTCTTCTTCCCAAAAAAAGTGAACAGAAACAATTTTTTATACAGAAAAAAAATGGTAGTACATCAAAAAAAAAATTCTTTAAACATAGAAGAAGATAAAAGAGGAATTATTAGTAGTAGTAATGTAAAAATAACAATAGAGGGAAGAGAGATACATTAAAGACCCATTTGCTTTTGAACGATATCTTCGTTAAATTGCATTGCTTGTCGACGAACACGTTTTTCATATTCAGCTCTAAAAAAATACAGCAATAAGTTGGATTATATTTTTTAAGCTCTTAAAGGCAACTTACTTATTTTGGATGTAAATCTGATATGCTTCAGCTTGTGCAGGATCATCCGGATTTGGATTATTAAGAAGTTCTTGAATTCCAATAAGAAGTTGTTTAATAGTAATCGAAGGCTTCCAATCTTTATTTTCATCCAACAATGATAAGCATACTGTTCCAGATGGATATACATTTGGATGAAAAAGTGGTGGTTCAAATCGGCACTTTGGTGGAGTTGATGGAAAATCATCTTTAAAAAGCATTTTTAACTAAAAAGAGCATAGATTATATATATATATATAAAAGTATTAAAGCAAAACATACCCTATATAATCCACCTTCCCACATTGTATCCTTTTTCCCTGGAATAGCTGTATCCCAACTAAATAAATTCAATGTTCCATCAGGATTCTTTCCAGGTTTTGCAATAAATCCAAATGGATGATCCTTTCTCCATGCTTTTCGTTCTTCAGCAAGCCGTCCAGCAGCAATTCCAGACATTGTTTAATAAGAGCAGAGTTCTACCTATAAAGTTGTTATTAATAAGATAAAAGCAACGATGATACGTAAAAAATGATGATAATAAAGTTAATAAAGTCCAAAAAATAAAATGTTATGAAAGTTTATCTTTTGCACTCTCTCTCTTTCACATAAACGCGCGAAAAAAAGAAAAGTTTTTTTAGTCACGTGATAAAAAAAACAAGAGACAATAATCTTTAGCAAAAGAGCTGCTGCTTCAAGATGACCCTATTAGATTTGTTGAGACTTTGGTAATAGCTACCGTATGCTTTATTAAAGCAATCCATAAAAGATTCATAAATTTTTTAAAGAAATTTGAACAGCAAAAACATTCTTTAAGTTTTTTATTGTTTTTGGCATTGTGTCACACAAAGGTAAAATTCGAACTTTTTAAATTCAAAACAAAAAACAACCTCAAAAAAATTAAAAACAAAATATTTTAAAGTTAAGCAGTTTTAAAAATCTTTGATAAAATTTTCGGTATTTTCTTACAATCATAAAATGAGATTTTCTTTATGAAAAAATATTTAATTAACAAAACAAAGATAATTTTAATAGCTTTTATAAGCATTTTTATTAAAGCTTCTGCGATTTTCCTTTTTTTGGTGTTTTTTGTGAAAATGAACAAAAAATAGAATAATTTTTACCGTATTTTTGGATTCTGTTTTTCTTTGCTTCTGAAAAATTTTTACTTTTGTGTTTCAAATACGAAACTACAATATTTTAGTCAATAAATTTTTGTACTACCCACGTTTGAATCAGATGTTCATTCAAAAAATGGCTTGGCATTGTGTTCTTTTTCTTTTTGTGTTTTTTTAGTTTAAAAAATTTTTAAAAAACGAAAAAGTGAGCATCATCTTTGATTATTGGTTTTGTTTTTCAGATACTTTTTTAAAAAAAGCTCGCTGCTATCCGACTCAGTTTTTATCCCTGATTAATTATATGTATATAATAAAATCATAAAAAATTAATGCAAGATCAGGCTCAATCGTCAAAGATGATGCTCACTTTTTCTTTTTTAAAAAGTTTTTTTAACAAAAATAACAAAAAGAAAAAGAACACAATGCCCAGCCATTTTTTGAATGAACAAAAAGAGTGGAACTGATTCAAACGTGTACCGTAAAGCTCAAAAAAAGGACCATAATCTGGTTTTTGTTTTTGCAAAATGAATATTTTTAAAAAAAAAATGTCTTTAATTTTTATTAGTTAATGTTTTTGTGTAATTCATTATTTCTGACTTTTTTGAAAATGCAAAGTGATGGAATTTGTTTGCTATATTTTTGCATTGTATTCTTTTGGTAACCATTTTTTATGTTGGCTTTTTTAACTGCCAACAACATAACACAATTCCAAAAATATGAGAAAAAAATAATAAAAAATAAAACCGGGAAAGAGATAAATTTTAAAAAGTTACGAGCATCTGAAATTTATAAAAAATCTAAAAAATTCAGACAAGCTTTCTCGGGAAACACATTTCTGCAATCAAAACGTTGATTTTTTCTTGTTTTTTTCAACTCTGAAAAAAAAGCAGCAGCTTTTCACCTTAAATTATTTTAACGTATGGAAAATTATTATTTTTTATTTATTTTTTTCTTTAAATTTTTATCAGAAGCATTTGGGTTATCGATTTTAAGTGTTTTTGCTGTTTAAAAAGTGTGATATAGCTATTTTTTATACATTATAAATCAGTTTTTGAATATGAAGTGTGCTACGGGGCAAAACAACCTATACCATGCAGAATAAAATTCTCCGTCAGATTATACAAAAAAAATCAACGGCAAGGAACGATTAACCGTTTTCGCGAAAAATAGAAAATTGTGCAAATTTCGAGGGGTTTCACTGCAAAAAATATGTCTAAAAGTTGCATTTTTAGATTCCCCGTAAAAAATTACATAACATAGGGTACAAAAAAGTTTAAAAAACCTTAAGTTAAAAACTATTTGTCAGAAAAAAAGCGGGGAACAGTTTTGTTTGAATTGCTGCTTGCTATTTCTAAAACTTGAAAAATCTTTGCTAATTATTCTAGGAACGCGCGCAGTTTTTTCAAAGTTCGCCAAATGCTGTAAGTTTGGTAGCATTAGAATCGCCGTAAAAAAATCATTGGAAATAAAAAAAGAAAAAATAAAAAAATATTAATATTAAAGTTTAATTAATGGATAAAAAAAACAAAAAAATTAATTTTTTTTATCCGGGGAACACTTTTTCTTCATAAATATTTTCGTGACGCGTTCGCAAACAACACTTTTTTTGCAGCAAAAAAAATTTTTTTTCAAAGGCGATAGTGCTGGTTCGATTCCCAGCTGAAACGCAAAAATATTTTTTATCTCCGATTGAGCTGATTTTTGGTACACATAAGCTTTCGGCTGTGGGGGAATCCGAAAATAAAAACAGTTCTTTTTTTTAAAAAAGTTTACGATTTTTGGAGTCGAACCGGTGACCGAAGGACTGATGCGCGGCGCTTTCTCCACTGCGCCATAGACGCAAACTTTTGACCGCTCACTTTCGCTCAATTTTTAAAAATACTATTCGATGCAGAAAAAAATTCTGAATCTGATAGACCTGATTCTAGACCGGAACCTCGTGGAGTGTAATACAACCTCATGAAAAAAACGTAAAAAAATACGGTTTTCTCTGAAAATTTTATTTTTTGTAAATAAATAGTAATTAAAAGTTTGATTTTCGGAATCAGCGCATTTTTTTACGTATATTAGGATAAAAATCGAAATTTAAAAAAAACTTTTAATTTATACAGTATACCTCTCTTTGCATTTTCTTTTGGATAAAAAAAATGAAAGGGAACACTGGCGTCGCACATTGCTGCGCGCGTTCCTAAATTATTCAATGTCTTTACTACATTTTTTTAGGATACGGTTGTCAAAAAATTTGGCGCCAAATTTGAGTAAACACGTATTTAGAAAAAAAATGAGTTCTTACCTTCTTCCAAATTTAAAAAAAGCAACGCATTTTCAATCAATCATATTGCATCATTCTTACTTCTTTTTTTTTGTTATTCTTCCCTCCAGATAATAAGACTTGTTTCATTGCGTGTGCTTTTATTGTTCCGTTTTTTTGGAAAATATAATTTCGAAACATGTTATTGAGAAATGTGCCAAACTCGCCATTTACAAATAACTGAATAAATAAAAAAATTACAAAATTTGTAAAACCGCTTTCTCTTTTGTTTCCACATTTCCTCAAAGTCTGATTAAAAAAATATTCGTTTTCCTGATAGACTGTTTGAAAAAAAATACATTTTAATTCATATTTTTTAGATGACATCAAAAGAAGATATTTTAAAAGACAAGCAGAAATGTTTTGTAAATGATCATTCTCAAACCGATTATAATCAGCATTCAAATCTCAATTTAAATCAAAATCAAAAACGACCAATTTTAATTCCTGTTCAATCTTTTAGCAAAACAAAGAATGATAAAAATTATGGTAAACAAAATTGCTGCAGTCCTTCCATATTTTTTTGTTCTTTTCTAAAAAAGGTTACGGTAGAAGTTTTACAAAAACTTTCTTTCTAAATTTAAAAGAATGAATATTTTTTCAAAAAGGGAAGGACTGCAGCTACATTTTTTAATTACCAGATTCTAAAATTTCTGGTGATTATGGAAAAATAGGAAAATCACAAACATGGAATAGATTTTCTAAAACATCTGAATCTGAACTTGAAACTTTAATTAATGAATCTAAAGCTAAAAATTATTGGAAAAAAAATAATATTTTAAATTCTACCACTGCCACCAAAAGCACCCTTTCTCTTAATATTGCAGCATATGAAAATTCAACAAAATCTTCAGCTTTTAAAGAACAAATTAAAACGAAAAAATTTGAGCCAATCAAAGATACAACACAAATTTTTACTTCTTCAACATTTGCAATTCAAGTAATAGCAGAAAGCATAAAAATTATTTGTGTTTCATTTCAACTTTTATAGGATCCATTTAAATTTCCAAGGCAACAAAGTAATGAAGGATCACCATCACCTCCAAAATTGTCCCATTTTAAAGCTTCCCAACGATTACTTTCTCCAAATAAAGTTTCAAAGAATAAACAAAAAGGTAATAAATCCAAATGCTATTGATGTTGTACAACAAAGTTTTAAAAATGTTTTCCCAAAATTATAAAATCCGTCTTACTGTTTTTTTTTTGTTATTCTTCCCTCCAGATAATAGGACTGTTGTCTTCCGACAAGTTTTAAAGAATCTGATTCAATTTAAGCTTTATGTTTCTTTATACCCATAATAATATCACAACTGCGAGGCTAATATCCATTTTCCATGCTTTTTTATTACTTTTTATAAATTTCCCAAAACGAAAAAGCTCCGCTTCTTTTAGTAAATTTTTTTGTTTCTCTTCGTGCAAAAGGCGGTGTTTTTTAAAGAATCGACTTTTTTTGCTTTACGTTAAAAAAATATATATTTCCCCAATTTTTATTTATTAAGTCGTATGTCGATTACTTAGGAACCAAAAGGAATATGGAAGATTCATTGGATGAATCATCATCTCGAGATTCATTTCATCATGAAATGCTTCCACCAGTATTAAATCGAGGAGATGAAACAGTGATGGAAGTAGATGCTCAATTACCATTATCTTCGTCACCAAAAGAAACTCCTACCAAAGAACCTCCTCCTATTCTTGAAGCAGTACATGATCAGCATGATTGTGGCATTTGCCATCAAGCAATAAATACTGCCGATAAGTAAGCCTTGAGATAGTTTAAATTACTAAGACTTAGTATAAAAATTTTGGTTTTAGAAAAGATCACTTCAGTGCTGGTGGATTTAAAAAAGGTGACGATGATAAATCGGATGAATGGATACAATGTAATTGTTGTAATCGATGGTTTCATATTGTAAGAGTACATATTAATTTAACTAACTATTTTAAGCATTGAAATTTTTTTCAGGCTTGTGCTAAAGTTGAAGAATTTGAAACAAAATTAATTGATATTTATCATTGTTCAGATTGTATTAAAAATTCTGGTAAAAGTATTATTAGTACGTGTTTATTGTGTTGTTTTTTTCTGTTACTATATTAGCTAATTTTTAGTGAAAAAAAATATTGTTCCAAATCGATATAAATTTTGGAAAGAGTCTGAAAAGGGTAAACCGACTCAAGTTGGAACTAAACCATGGATAGAGAAGCATATAGCAGAAGAAGCATCATTTCCAGAATTGTAAGTTCCTTTAAAATCACTTAAATTTCGAAATCTGTTATTTTTAAGCTCTGATTTGAAATTATATGAAAATGGTCACGATTTTAATAATAATTTTAATTACAATGAAGAATGGAGGCAACCGCTTAAAGTGTTGAAGAAAGAAGGTCTTAATATGCAATTACCTGATGGAGATTTTACCATTGATACAATTGTTGATCTTGTTGGAAGAGATGAAGAGATTCAAGTAATTGATGTTTACATGCAAGAAAGTAATACAATGTCAATGGGAGCATTTTATGATCGATGGAAAGATGAAAATCGTGAAAGGCTTTACAATATGTTAAGCTTTGAATTTTCTCATACAAAGTAAAAGCTTTTACTTTTTCCTTTCAGTCCTTTAGTATCACTTTAGGTTAATGGATGTTGTACGTGCTCCAGATCTCATGTATAAATTAAGTTGGGTTCATCGATTTTGGCCACCTGATGGCGCTTCAACAGAAGACTTTATTGTTATCCCAGAACATGTTGAATTTAAACCTGATGTTGCAATGTTTTGTCTTCTTGGCATGGGAGGATCTTATACTGATTTTCATATTGATTTTGGTAAACTATTTCGTCAACTGTTTTTAACATAAGGTTTAATGTCTTTTAGGGGGATCTTCTGTTTGGTACCATGTTTATAAAGGTAAAAAAGTATTTTATGTAATTGAGCCATGTAAAGAAACTCTTGCAAAATTTGTTGAATGGACAAATGGCCCAAATCGTAGTGAAGAATTTTTGAATAAATTTATGCCACCAGGACTTATGAAAAGAGTAAAAGCTTCAATTATCCTCTTTACAAATAAAATAAACAAATTTAAGGTTGAAATAAATGAAGGTGAAACACTTATGATTCCTTCGGGATGGATCCATGCTGTGTATACCCCAGTTGATTCAATTGTTTTTGGTGGTAACTTTATTCATGAACTTAATATTACTCGTCAATTACAGTATGCTCTAATTAAATCGTTTATTACATTTTTTTAATGTAAAATTTTTTATAGAGTATATGATGTTGAACAAGAATGCAGTTATGATGATCACTTTTTATTTCCATCATTTGAATTAACAAATTGGTATGCTGCATTTGAAGCATTGGAAAGATTTGGATCATGTAAGGATCTTGTAATTCTTATCATTCAATGTTTTACCACTTATTTTTTTTATAGTTGGAAATGATTCATTATCTCCACATGTAATTGAAGGTTTTCGTGATCTTAAAGAGTATCTCAAAAAATGGGTACAACGTGATAAAGAGCAAAATGAAAATTATAAACTTCCTAATATTTTTCGAGATACTATTGCTGATCTTGACAAAATGATAATTCAGTATGATAAAAGTTGCCGTGATGAAGCATATGATCCTGAGAATGAAAAGAAATCAAGCTTAAAAATTAAATTAAAAATGAATGGTTATGGTAGTATTTCTCCAAAAAAGCGTGAAAAATCATATGATAAATTACCAAAAAAAGATGGAAAATATATTAAAAATATTTTTAAACCTGGTAAAACCAATTCTGGAAGAACTTCAAAGCCGAGTGGATGGGTAAAAGAATCTGTTGTTGGATTTGAAAGTGGTAAGCAAATTTATATAATTTTAAAAGTGAAACTTTCAAATCTTTGTTTCAGAACCTGGACCTTCATCAAATAGCAATAAAAATTTCTTCGATAATTTTTCACCGGAAGAACAAAAACAAATTAATGCTGCTGCAAAAGCTGATGATGGATTTGTTAAATCTAATGGCGATATAATTTTTTCAAGCAGTGATGATGAAGATATAAAGACTTCAAAAAAGAAAAGAAAGCTTTCCACTAAAGCTAAAGATACTCCAAAAGAACCAAAGCCTCCAAAAACTCCAAAGCCTCCAAAAGCAGTAAATCCACAAGCAAGAATTTTTCAAAAAATGAAACTATTGAAGAAAAAGAAATGAGAATAATTAATTTATCACATTTAACTTTTTTTTGTTAAACTGAAAAGTAATTTCTTGAACTCAGGATTTTAAAACTTTTTTTTGTATGTATGTTGAATTTTTGTGATTTCAAAATAAATTGTCACATTTTTTGCAATTTAAAAGGCATTTAACATTTTTTATAAATTGAAAAGGTTGTACAGGATCTCGAAAAAATGTCCGGATTTTTCTTGAAAAAATAAAATTATTTTGTCGTTTTTGAAAATGTAATTCTCAATAGAAATTACTGTAATAAACAAAGCAGTTTCTTAATAAAATTTTACAGAAGCCTTGCAATTTTAGGTTTTTTTTTTCAATAATTTTACCATAATTTCCAAGGCAACAAAGTAATCAGCTCCACAATTGTCCCATTTTAAAGCTTCCCAACAATTACTTAATCCTAATTCAGCAGCAAACGGTAAAGACGTCGGATTTATGACAGCAGCTGTTTAAGTTTTTTAAAGTTTAAGAACTTAAGCTCTGCAAAGCCTTTTTCTTGTTTAAAATTTTTTTGACAGTTTTCATTTTAAAATTTTTATATTGGCATATATTTGATTTTAAAAAATATTAAAAAGTAAAAATTAAAAAGTGCAGCAGAACTATTTTCCATAACTCTCACATAACCGTTCATTAATTTCTTTGGTGACTTTTTAATTGAAAACGAAGTACATTTTGTAAAAAGTTGAAACGTCTTGTTTCTAATTTTAAACATGTTTTTATTAAAATTTGTTTAACTCAAACTTTAATAAAAATTAATTTGTAAAAACTTTTGTAATAAGCCATGTTTGTAAAGGATCGCCTGAAGATTTATAAGCTTATTAGATCTGAAAAACAATAAAAACTAAGCTTTTGGGTCCTTAAAAATAAATTTTTATATGTACATTATGTACAGCACATTACTTTTCGGATGTTGTTAAGAACAATTTTGTTGATAATATTGTAACGAGAAAAAACTTTTTAATTAATTTCTTTTAACAATTTGTTGTTGTAACCCTTTCTTTCTTTTAAAAATTTTTTTGTAGATACAAATTCGACTAGAATGGAAATGCTTGATATTGATAATAGAGAAGAAGAAAGGCATGATTCTCGACTTGGTACAAAAGAATAGTAAGTTTTGTTTTTGCTTTGCAACAATCCATATTTATCTTGTATATAAATTTTAGTTGGGAATCTCATTATTCAAATGAATTAAGCAATTTTGATGAAAATGGTGATGAAGGTGAAATATGGTTTGGAAGGTACATTTTTGGTTTTGTGATTCTTACTTACTTCTATTTTAGATCTGCTGAAAATCGAATGATCCGATTTGTATCTGATAAGGTTTCAAAGAATGCTAAAATTCTTGATCTTGGTACAGGGAATGGTTCGGTACGTGCATGTTTAAATACATATTTTAAAAGTCTTACTAATCATTAATCTCTTTTTTTAGGTATTACGAAGACTGTGTCAAAAGGGCTATTACAATCTTACTGGAGTTGATTACTGTAAAGAAGCGATTGAACTTGCCCAACGTGCCGCAGAAGCTGAAGAAGATGATAATTCACCAAAAATTAAATTTCAAGTTGCTGATTTAATTGCTGATAAAACTGATCCAGAGTTATGTGGAAAATTTCAAGTTATCTTAGATAAAGGAACATGGGATGCAATAAGTTTAGCGGGAGATCGTGAAGCTCGACTAAAAAATTATCGCCGTTCAATTATGGATTTTTTTGAACTTAATGAAGAAAAAAGTAGTCAAATGTCAAGATATTTTATTATTTTTTCATGCAATTATACAAAAGATGAATTATGTGATTTATTTGAAGGTGATGATTTAAAATATGAATATGAGATTCCTGCAACCAATGCACTCGTATTTGGTGGAAAGAAAGGCGTAACTTCAACAGGGATTGTATTTTGTAAAGAATAAATTATTACAACAGTTGTTAAGTTGAAAAATATAATATTATTGTTTGTAGTTAAAAAATAAAGCTTCTTTTTTGTTTTAATTTATTGTTGTTAAACATCATCACTCAACATTGAATCAGGTGAAAGTACATCATCTAATGAAATATCAACACCACCATCCGTAAGCTTTGATTCATCCATTGGATCATCAGATTGTTGTGTCTCATCTTCTTGATCATCACAAAGTGCCAAAACTGTAGGATTTGCAACAGGAAATGGTTTCAAAACTGAAAAAAATCCAAACATAAATGCATGTTACAGTAACAAAAAGCTCTTAACAGCGTTATAGAATATTACAAATATTGCACAAAAAAAAACTTACCAAAATATGTATCAGGAATAGTTTTTCGAACAATAGAATTTGTTGTTTCTTTTAATTCAAACATATCCGAAACATTATCACTATATCTTGCCCGCTTTGCTTGAAGTTCAGCTTCTTGTTTCTCGAGCTCAGATTTTGCTTTTTCTTTTACAGTTTCATGTAAACTTCGAAATAGGCAATAGCTATCATGTGTAGATAAAGCATATCGAAATAAAGAATTTTCAGCATTTCTTTTATTTTGAGCTTGAAGTTCACGAGCTTTTGCATATGATGTTTCAAAATCCGATGTTATCTAAAAGAATGTTACAGTAATAAACTGAAAAAAAAACTAAAAGCTACAGACTTCAGTTTTTACATAAGTATGTGGATTTGGAAATTTTGGTAAAAATGATGGAATGTATGATGGCATTGAACGTTCTTCTCCAACTTTAATTGCAGGTTCAATTGGTAATGGAGTAATCTTTGGTAAAGGCGTTGTTGGTTTAATTGGAGGATTCTTTTGCATAAATTCTTTAAGCTGTGAAACTTTACATCCATTATCTGCTAATGCAGCAATAACATCAAAAGAATTTGATGTTGAACGACCAGCAAGCTCTGAATATTGTTTACTTGCAACACTAATTGACATCATATCTATAAAAGTGATAATGATTATATTGTTTTAGTTGATAGGTAAAGAAAGGAACTTACAAGAGCATACAAGATTTGTTATTTCATCAATAACTCCACTTTCAGCTTTAGAAAATCCAGAAGAATTTGTTTGTGTAATTATTGCATTTTTAATAGTTTTATATATTATATTATCATATGATATTCCAACCATTTCGTCAGCTGTAAATTTAGATTATTAATAAAAAATTATAGTTGTAAAATAAAGTGAGTAAAACAGAAAAGATTTTCAAAAAGCTTTAACGAATGTTTTTCAGATCCTTAAAAGAATTACAAGAAAAAAAGCTTGCAAAATATGTAAAAACTGGAGGATCAAAACAAACACAGGAAAATGAGATTTTCTATAAGATCTCTAAAACTTCTCCATAAGGATTTCTGAGCTTTATAAAAAAATTAAAGTGAATTATTGAGGAAGTTTTTCGTGGAATGACCATTTTTCTTTGAACCCGGCTCAAATTAAAAATCTCAAACTTTATTATATTTAATTTTTTTAGAATTGCTGATAAAAAAAATCATAAAAATAGCGAAAATTTAACAATTAAAATTTTTCGAAAAAAATTTATCATCTATAGAATTTATTACCTGGATTTAATACGAGATTCAATAAAGTTTGTAAAGCTTTAAATTCAGATACTTCAGGTGGTGGTATTTCATCATTTTGCTGTCTTGGAAATTCAAATGGATTCTGTAAATATTAATTTAATTCACAATTGTTTGTTTTTTTTTTTGAGATATAACACGTGAAAAACAAAAACTATTTTGAACACTTTCACTTCCAAAAAATCATCAACAAAAATTGGAAATTTCTGACACTTATAGGCGCTTTGTAGTACACTTATTGAGCAAAAACGCTAATAAGTGTCAGAAATTTCCAATTTTTGATGATGATATTTTGGAAATGAAAGTGTTCAAAATAGTTTTTGTTTTTCACGTGTTATATTACTTGAATAATAAATGTTGAAGCTAAAAATTGTTTTTCATTTCTAATTGATCCACCATTTTTTAAATTTTCCTTATTTTTTCCAACAAATGAATCAGATGCAATAGCTTCAATAAATTTTTCATATGCGGTAATATCTGTAATATTATTATTATTATCAGTAAAATAGACAAAGATAAAACCAACGAAGTGATAAAGTTCTTTTATTAATAGTTGATAAGCTGCAATCTTTCTTCCATTGCTTTTCAGTTTCTTTTTCAGCATTATTAAATTTCAAACATTTTAAAGGTTTTTCCAATGATAATAGTATTTTTCTTTCTATGCAATAATCAGATACTGTAAAATCTGGTAATTCAGCTGTTGCTGCAGTTCCCTCCGCTAATGGTTTTTGGCATCTGTTTTGCGGATAAAATTTATGATCCATATGCCAAAAAGATTTTTATATCAAAATTTATTTTTTCGGGAACTGCAGCAATTTTTTTACCATAATTTTTATCGTTATTTATTTTGTTAGAAAACTGAACAGGAATTAAAATTGGGCATTTTTGTTTTCGATTTAAATTTAAATTCGAATATTGATTATGATTGATTCGAGAATTATCATTTACAAAACATTTTTGCTTGTCTTTGAATACCATAAATTCATCGTTTGTTGCCATCTAAAATATTTATTTTTCATCATTGCTTTTGATTAAAAAATGGCTAAAAAAGTGTAACAGAAAATTTTTTTTATTTAATTTTGATTTAAAACAAATGGAAAAAAGCAGAGTTTTTTTTTGTTACAAACTAAATTGAACACTTTCTTTCAAAACATAGTAAAAAGTTCTGCTACGAGAAATTAGAAAATACATTTATTCACAAAAAGAAAAAAGTAAGAATGATGCAATATTATTGATTTTTAGAAATGTCTCTTTTGGAAGCACTAAAATAGAGCAACGTTAAATGACTCCACCGTCGTAAAAATTAATCATACTTCATAGACGATGTCGTATCGAACGATATTGGTTTTGATTTTAAAACGTAAAAATATTTGTTATGAAATTTAAAGAATACAAAAAAACACTGATTTAAACCGCATATCCTTAAAAACTGAAAATGGACCAAAAATTTAATAAACCATATTTAAAAACAAAAATTACGGTACTTTTTTTAGATTGAAAGTTTATCCAAAATACACATTTTTTCATATATTATAAATTTTTTGTCTGCATCTTTGGTATCAGAAGATGTAAGACTTGCATGTTTATGATGATGTTTTTTTTATATTTTTACAATTGAAAATCCAAAACTTTCAGGGATTTTTAAAAACTGAAAAAAAATTGTAAAAATCTCAAATTTTTTGCTCGTTTAAGAAAATTCAACGCAAATAATATTTTTTTTTGGACTGCTTCTAGCCCGAACACTAGCCGAATTTTTGAGGGTGGTTTTTGTGGTGCACATTAAAGTGTATTAACACAGTGCTGGTTTACAAGAAAGCCTTCATATGATTATTTTTTTTATAGAGTGTTCGAAGGGTTGGAATTCGTTTTAACTTCGGATCCACCGAGCACCCAGCCCCATATTCATATATATATATTGTAGCCTTTAATAAATCGTTTACAAGCTACAACAACAACAGATAATATAAAATATTCACTTTTTTCAAAAATTTTTATTCAGCGTAAAAAAACAAAAACATAAAAAAACCTCTTCAAGAAAATTGAAAAAAAACAAATCAAAAAATGACAGAGATAAAATCATCAATTTCAAGATTAATGTCTGGCTTCTTATTTTTCTAAAAGTTATGCATTTTTAAAAAAAATCATAAAAAAACTAGATTACCTTTTTATAATCATACAAAATTTCATGATTAAAAGTTTCCGGACTATTTGCTAGTCGAAAATAAAAAAGATTTTGAAATTGTGGAGTTTCAACCAACTTTTGAATTATTGTTGAAGTTACAATTGCATTTGAAGAAATTGTTGAAAAATGGCTAAAATTATAACAATAATAAAATGGCACCTACTAAAATGCGGCTCCGGTTGCGGCTCTCAAAAAAATGTACTAAAATGCTGCTGTGAAATCAACAAAAATTTTCAAACTCACGGGAATGATGTTTTGAGGTTTTGAATAGTGCAAAATATCGGACTGGGGGGTATTTGAAAATTTTTGTTGATTTCACAGCCGCAGCTGCATTTTAGTAGGTGCCAAATTTAGTTTTAAAAACATTTAAAAAAACATACTATTCAAATTTTTTAGCATTTAGAAGAGTTTCAATAATTTCATCAAGTGTTACAATTGAACCATTTTCATTTAATATAGTAACATCATGTAGAATTATATTTTCACATTTTGAAGCAAGAAAAATAAAATTATTGATTGAAAGATTTTGATGCCAAATTTCAAATCTTTTAGTTTCATTGTTATAAATTTTTGGAATCAATGTTGAAATAACTTCACTTTTTCCAGAATCTCGATTGTCAATAAACATTTTTTCAGTTATCCAAATTTTGCTTAAGAAATTATTTAAATTAATCCATTTTTCTTCAATTTCAATTTT
This sequence comes from Panagrolaimus sp. PS1159, assembly GCA_963922195.1. Classification (NCBI taxonomy): domain Eukaryota; kingdom Metazoa; phylum Nematoda; class Chromadorea; order Rhabditida; family Panagrolaimidae; genus Panagrolaimus; species Panagrolaimus sp. PS1159. The sequence continues at coordinate 3,221,356 of CAWUHW010000006.1, forward strand.
CCATTCATTTTCGTATTTAAAATTTGCCCTTGAAATAACCAAAATTGAATTTTTAATAAAAAAATATTTGCAACTTTGAACTAATTTTTGATAAAATTTTGCTGAATTTGGATTCATTAAAATATAACAAATTATTGAATCTGGAAGTGACCAATTTTGACGAGAAATATATGAACGAAGAAATTCAATTCGATCCAAAATAAAAGGTTTTGAAATATTTGTGAAAGAAGGTGTTTTTGCAGAATCTGATATAATCATAATTGAATCCGTTTCGCTGGAGGAATCCATTTTCGATAAATGCAAAGAACTGAAAAAATAAAAATAAGAAAAAAGACGTTTGAAATGCAAAAAATATTTAATGAGAAAATAACAAAATCACGAAAAAACAACTTTTAATTAAATAAATGTAGGAATTTTCTAAGTTGTACAATAAACATAATTTTGGTGCCAAAAAATGCAAAATTTTAATATTAATACGAATCGATAAAAAAATTATTAGGATAAATGCTGATAAAAATGATAATTAATAAAGAAAAAATGAAATTACCGTAATTTATTTATTTGAATTTTTTGCCCCTCCATTCCCCAATTACAAATTGTGCCTATCAGATAGGGATGGACGGGGGCCCGGGGCTTTAGCAAAACGGGTGTTGTAGAAGGGTTTTTTTAAAAAAATTTGGTAAAAATGATTTAAAAGCATGAGCGAGGTCATTTTTATCAAATTTGTTCTTCGTTTAAGTTATTTTAAACAAAAAATGAAGGGCGCTAACGCTTTTAATGCTTTAAAAAAATTTCTTTGATAAATTTTTTAATTAAATCTGGGAAAAAAACCGGGACCCGGGGCCTGAAATTTGGGCCCCCGTCCACCCTTAGAAAAAAACAAGAATACAGTAATAAGAAAATAAAAAACGAATAACGACAACAACGATTCAATGCTTTTTAATATTTGCAGCAGATTTTTAATTGAAGATGGGATTTGGATTGGATCGGGTGGGTTTTTGCATGTTGCATTTTTGGTATTTTTAATAACTTTTTCAAATTTAAAAAAAAAAGCGAACAAGAAATCACTAAAAAGTTTCCAAACAAAGGTAAGGGTTTTTTTTAGCTTTGTTGGAAATATAATTTATTTAATTTAAAAAAACTTAGCAAAAAAATTTGAGATTTTTAAATTTTTCTCAAATTTCTTTTTTCGTTTTGGGAATTTTGCATTTTCGCGGTTGAGAAAAAAATCAAACAAATTTTTTTGTACAAATAATTTTTTGTTTTCGTTTATCGACTGATTTGATTGTCTATGTTTTTCATCCTTAAATTATTATAACCTTTATAATTAATTTCTTCATTCAATTAATATTAATTATTTATTTATTTGCTAAATATATTCTTCAAAATTAAGCGTAAAATAGATAATATGGCAAGTTCGGATGATTCAGCATATGGAAAATCTCATTCATCAAATAATGATACAAGTGGTGACGCAAATTCTACATCAACAACATCATCGGGGAATATAATTGATTTGCGGTAGACATTCATACATTTATACATATCGTTAATAAATTTAAATGCATTTTAGGACATCAAAAAATATTACAAATCCATTTGATTCACATTTGTTTGATTCTTTTACTGCTTTTAGTCCAAATGCTATCTTAAAAACTCCTGCAACAAATAAAACGGTTTGTTAATTTTTGTTTAAAATGTTTCATGGGTTTATATGAAGGATTTTTAGAGAATTAATACAAGCTTTCAATGGTCAATTGAACAACGATCAAGAATTTTGCCGGCAATGATTGATGAATCATTTATTCATGAATCTCCAGAGTAAGTTATAGCTATTGCTTTTGTGGGAAGCTTTTTTACCATTATAAAGCTATACCAAATCCTTCCAAGCTAGAGCTGCTCACGGTGCATGAATAAAATGCATCCATATGTTTTTCACAGATGCTTTAACCTTTTTCAAATATGACATTATTTTAGTAATCCAGAACATGAATTACAAGTTCAACGAACGCTTGATAAATTTTGGAATTCTCAACTGATTGCTCCATCACCAGATGTTATTGGACGTACACAAAAACCTCTAAATTTTACTCCATCACCAATTGTACCATTTTCTCGTCGAAATTCTCGTCTTTTTGATTCAAGCTCTTCTCCAATTTCTCGATCATCAATTCCAACTTCAACAAAAGAAAGCCAAACAGATATTTCAATTCCTATGGATTTTGATCTTATAGGACTTTTAGCAAAACATTTACCACAAAAGCAACATGCTTCAACACCAAAAATGATAAAAAAGTAAGTTATATTTATTAAAAAAATTTTGTAATAAAATGTTTTTATTGATTTTCATCGTTCCTTGATAAAACTTCATCTAATCATGATGAATCTTTGCCATCTGATGCTGAAGAATTTGATTCATTAGAAGATGGTGGAATAAATCTTTCTGTTGCAATTGAACAATCTACAACATCTCGTGGTGATCTTGGTTCAACAAGTTTTATTACTGAACATACGACAAATTGTGGATTTGATCTTTCAAAAATTTCTCCAATTAAACATGAAATGGTTTCTCCGCATACTCGATTATCCCCAATTAAAGAAGATAATTAACTTGCTGCTGCTTTTCTTCGATGAAAAATGACTTCTTTCTTTGTGTATTGTATTGTATTATTGACTATTATTATATCTTGTGAAAAGAAAAAAAGAGATTACAGTAAGAAAAAATTTATTTGTTTTGTCAAAAAGTTATCAGTTTTTATTATTTTTAATTTATAGTCTTCCATGGAAATTAAAATCAATGTAATCAAATATTAAGCTAAAAAATTTTTTTAGTTTATTTATCCCTTTTTTAATGACAATGCAAATTTGTTAATGTCAACCGGCTATGTTTTTTGGATAGTTTGTAATGGACTTTCTCTTTAATAATAAAAATGAAATTTCCCAAAATATTTTGTGAATCAACTAAATTATTTTCATAATTATTATAATTTATAAAAAATTCATACGACTTAAAATTTCGATTTGAAATTTTCTTTCAACAGCCGCCGCGGCCGTTGCTATGATTTTTGGCTGCATTTCTCATCTCTGGTGCGAATTTCTGTCATCAAATAGAATTATTTGAATGTTTTATAAATTAATATAAAAAATAGTACAAAAAAACCTTTTATTGCGGTTGCTTAAATCAATAAAAATAAAATTATGTTTTGCTAGCTTTTTCATCAATAGTGTAAAAAATATTACAATTTTGACAAATTTAAAAAAAGATACATGATCTCGGGCGGGCTCGAACCACCGACCTTCTGCGTGTTAGGCAGACGTGATAACCGCTACACCACGAGACCAACAGAATACGGCCTTCTTTTTGGACATATATTTGGAACAGCAGCGACTTAAAGAACGTGAGCAAAAAAAAAGAGGCGCCTGGGCAACAAGCAAAAAAAAAAGAGACAAGACGAAAAATAGCAAAGAACATTTATTTTTTAATGTCAAGGCAGAAAAAGATTTTTACAGATAATTGAACTTATTTTGTATAAAAAATCTTGTATAAAAAAATTATCCGTTTATTAGAAATACACTATTATGCCCTGAAAAAGAAAGCCCTATTAAAAATTTAGCTGTTGTTTTATCCGATTCGGATAACCCTGAATACGGAGAAAAAAAAGAAACGGCTATTTTTCTTTTGTGATTTTTGTGCCACGCATTTTTCAAAAAATAATTGTTAATAATACGTTTTTTAAAAATTAAAACAAACAACGATACTTTATTTTTTGAAAAAAATAATACAATAATAACAAGCAACAATTATCACTGATCCTCCAAGATATAATTTAGTTCTTAACCACTCAATCTTTTATGACTCATAAAAATTAAATGTTCTTTAAGTTTTTTTAAAAGTACACAAATATATTACCGATTTTTTTCGGTTTCTTTGAACTTTTTTGTTTACAAGAATTTTTGTTTTTTTCTTAAACAAAAAACTAAAAATGACGTTTTTTCTTTTTTTATCAATCAAAAAACAGGGAAGTTTTTTTCAATTATTTGAGGGTGGAATACCAACATAAATGGACGTAAAAAACACAAAAAAAAAAATGAAAAATGAGAAAAGTTGTTTACATCATTTTTTTCTTTTTGTGTGGTGATAATGAATGATGCAGTTTTAACAAATTGAATTTAATGAACCTTCAAAACATAAAAAAATTGTATTTAAAGGAAAGATATTTTATAGAAAAAATGTATTAGAGGTACTTTTCTCGTTAACCCCACCAAAAATTTGTAACGCGATTTTAAAATGTTGGAAGAATGAGAGGTTGTGTGGTTGCTTTTGTGAATGAATTTTTGGTGGGGTAAACGAGAAATGTACCGTATTAAAATTGGATAAACTTTTTTAAGTGGTGTTACATTATTTAACTTTTTAAATGTTTGGTAGTTTTTTGAAAGGCAACTTCGAATGTAAATGTTTGTGTTAAAAAAGATAAACTTGGGTAAAAAATAATTTTTAGTGGTTTTTTGTTTGAAATTCGACAATGTGATTCCCGAAATTAAAATTTATGAATTTTTTATAATTTTGATTAAAACAAAAAAGTTGAAAAAAAAAGTTTTTAAAAATTTCACTTCTACGAAATTTAAAAGTAGCTCTAATCCAATCGTTGTCAATTTTGGTATTACAATAATAATTATTAATTTCGTTTTTACGTTTTATCTGCTAACAAATTTTTTGTGTAAATTAACTTAATTTTTTTTTATTAATATGGCAGAATTTTGTGTTAAATTGCCACATTTGTGTTTATAACCGTAAATCACAGCGTGCAAAAACTATATTTGTTTTGTAATTAAATAAAAACTTTTATTGCTTTTATTTTCTGATATTATTTAAAAGTTAAAAAAGGATCAAAAAGCAATCAAAAATAAATACGTGAATTTTTTTGATTTTTAAAGTTTCAAACATCGACAAAAAAGTTTTTTCAATCCATTTTTAGTCTTTAAAAAATTGGGTTTTGTTTGTTATTTTTGTAATAAACAGCTTTTTTATTTTAAAAAAATTTATTTTTTGCAAATTTTTAATATTTTATGGAAATAATTATTTACAAATTTGTAAAATTTTTTTGTTTTTAAAAATGAAATTTTGTACACATTTGAATAGTTTTTTTTTTGTTGAAATTACATTTTTATGGAAATTTAAAAATTAAGTACCGTTAAAGATTAAAGGTTTTTTTATTGACCCGTTTTTTTGAAAAATGACGTTTGATTTTTGTTCCATGAAAAAAAAGGTTGAACGAATGACAACGGAAAATTCACTGTTAAACGAATTTTTTTTCCAACAAAGAATGAAAAACTTGTTACCCCTTTTTTCATTGATTCATTAAAAACACATTTTATTCGTAAAAATTTTTCCTTAAAAAAATTTATTTTGTTGTTGTTTTTTTGACGGACGTTGAAACGTTTTATGCATGTTTTTAATATACCTTTTTTTTCTTTTATCGGTTCTTCCTTCTTTTTATTTATTTTTTTTCGGTAACTTTCTTTTTTGTCAAAAAGAATTATTCGGGTGCTGCTGCTCATGATCAAATAAATATATATGTACATATTTGTTCAAAAAAGGGTTCCAATCAATATAAAAAAGTTGCTGACAAACTATTTTTTGCTAAAAAAGTTTTTTTTATTTCTACTTTTTTATGACTTTTTTAAATCTCGTGACCGTTATTTGAAATTTTTTTTTGTTTTTTTTTTTTAAAAACGATTTTAACGAATTATTTGTAACCGAAAACTTTTGTTTTCGTTGCAAGACAAAAATGTTTTACTTGCAACAAAATTTGCATGTATAAAATTTCACTTTTATATAATTTATATCAAAGTGATAAGCTATTTTTAAACTCTTTAACAAAAATTTCATTGTTATAGAATAAAAGATATGCCAAGTTCATTATCTCCTTCAACAATAAATGATTCAAAAGATTTTATAAAGCCATTATGTGTTGTTTGTGATGATCAAAGTGAAGGGCAACATTTTGGACAATATTCTTGTAAAGCATGTGCAGCATTCTTTCGTCGAGCTGTTGCATCTAAAATGCATTTTGAATGCAAATTTGATAAATATTGTGAAATTTCTAAAGGTTTGTTTTTTAAAATATAAAAAACATTGTAAACGCAAATATTCAATTTTTTGGTAGATTTAAAAAAGATAAAATAATTTTTATCTTTTTTCACTGTTTTTAAATATTACTATTTATATTTCTGATTTAAATTTTTTTTTGCTGAAATCAAATTCCTTCGAGAACTTGAACATTTTTTTTTAATGACGTAATTATTTTTTTAAGGAGGTCATTTAAGTTAAACTGTCACATTCAATTTTTCGTGTATAATTTGTGTTTTTGTGTTTTAAAACAGATTTAAAAATTCACAAATATTTTAATAATATTCTTTTCTTGCTAATAAAAATTATAAAAATTTATCAAAGACCCATTTTTTTATTTTTTATAATCAAAAACTGATCAATGAAAATATTTTGAATTACGTGAAAATTACGATTCTCATTTTTTTACTTCCACTTTTTTTTCTCTCTTTAACGGACAAATTTAAAAAAAAGAGTGCAAAAAACTTTTCATTTTTTTGGGAAAGAAAAAAAGATGTGATCAAAAGATTAAATGTTCAAAAATGTTACTATTTAAAAAATTGAATAAAAGTTTTTAAAGCAAAATTTGTGTTTCAAAGATTTTTAAAAATCAAGAAAATTTAAATATTGATATTTCAGATATCCGAAATATTTGCAGATATTGTAGATATCAGAAATGTTTAAATAAAGGAATGCTTCCAAGTGGTAAACATTTTTTATTATCCTAAACAAAATAATAAAGTATTTTTTTAAGCTGTTCAAGCCCATCGAGATAGCTATGGTAAAAGATCACATTTATCTGGATCTCCAACATCCATAAATTCAAATGAAAATAATTATTATGGTGAAATGAAAAGGCTGCCGTTAATGCTGGATGGATATTTAAAATTTCAAAGTTTACGAAAAGCTAGCTATGCTTTACTTGTTGGAGGCGGGAATTTTAAGAGTTGGGATCCGGAAGTTTGTTTTTTTCTTTTGTGTTTTTGATTTTCGTTGTGAGAGTTTTTTGCCTCAAAATGAAAAAAATTGATGCCTTAGAAGGAAAATTTTTTTAGGCATTTTTTTGCATCAAAACTAAAAAATCGATATTTTTGTGTCTTACAACGAAAATATATTTTTCGCTAGAGGAAAAACAAAAATTAATTTTTTTCTCGCAACGGAAAAAGAACTCTTGAAACAAAAAAATATGTAATAATTGCATCATTTTTTAGTTTATCCCACAAAGTACATATTCAAATGCAAAAAAGAGTACACAAATGGTTACAAGTTTAATCTATGATATGGTAAATGAATTCTTTGTACCATTTACAAATTTTCCCCCAGAAGATAAGGTAAAAATAAATGCTTAATTTATCATTTAAAACAAACAAAAATTTTTAGAAAATTTTATTTGAACAATTTTCTGTGCTTTTTGATAATGCCGAAAAAAGTTATAATACATTTAAAGCATATGGGCACATTGAAAATAATGATAAAGTGATATTGGCAGATGGAGGATATGTAAAATTGGATGAAATATATAAATATTATATTAATAGCTTGGATGTAAATGCTGATCCTCAGCAACTTGTTAAGTAAGGGAAAAAAAATTTTTTTGTTAGGGGAGGGGGTTGTAAATGGAAACTAATTTTTTGTTAAAATCTTTTGCTGAACTATATTTTTAACAGCAGTGTCTAAACGAAATTGCCACGGTTTTTTTGGCTGCCATATTTTCCCTTTTAAAGTTATCCAAAATGAGCTTCAGTATCTTTTTTAGATGTTTTTTTCGTAGGGAAAAATTACAAAATTTTGTGATTTTAGCAATGTCCTCCCTTTAAAAATTTTAGATTTTAAGAGAAACTTTAAAAATTTGAAAAAATGTTTTGAAATTACTTTCATTTTTTCTTCATTGGAGCGGTTTTTTTGAAAAACAGCTCCAATAAAATTCATGATAGTAATCGAAAAAAACGATACTCAATTATTTCGATTATTATCATTGCGAAAGTAACATCAAAAAACAATTATAAAATATTTCTCATACTTTCATTGGGATAGCAAATTTTAAAAACGATAATTTAATTTTTTGGATATTTTCACTGTGAAATAACCTATATGATGTCTCAACAAAATTGAGTCATAAAATAATTTAAAAAAATAGACTTAAAATTTTTCAACTACTTGAATGGAACTGTTTTTTGAAAAACCGTTCCAATAAAATTCATGATCCAAAAAAAACGGTAACAAAAATTTTTGCTACTATTTTTTCTTGAAAAATTAGCAGATCGAATATCCGCAAAACTTTTATCCCAAACAAAATTCGATGATTTATCGAACACAATTGTGAAATCCGTTTTTGGATAACTTTAAAAGGCAAAATTTGACAGCCAAAAGAAACCCAACAATTATACTGAAATACACATTTTTCATATTATTAAATTTCCAATAATATTAATTCAAACAAGTTTTTTTTAGAATATTTTTGCAATGTTTTACATATATTGCAAAAGTAGTTGTTCCAACAATGATTAAAGCGGGGATTGATGATTATTCAATGATTGCAATATATGGTTTATGTTTATTTCAAGATTATAATGCAGATATTTCATCCAAAACTCGTCAAATTGTTTCAGAAGTTAAAGATGAAATTCTTCGAGATTTACATATTCATTATCGAAATCAAGGATTAAACGATATTGAACTTACAACAAAAATGAGTAAAATTATGCTTTTAGTTCCAACATTAGAGCATGTTGGAAGGCTATTTCGTGAAAATTTTCATCTTGTTGATTTATTTTGTATGCTCGATGTTCCAAGAGCTTATAAATAATGTTTTTTTAAAAATAAAAGAGAATTTATAAAATGTATTGTTTAAAAATAGCTACGTGTACCGTTTTTTCAAAGTTGCGCAACAAATATAATTTTGGTACCAAAAAATGCAGAAAATTTTTATTAATAATAATTGATAAAAAAAATATATTAGTTTTTGTGCTGATAAAAAAGATAATCGACAAAGAAAAAATGAAAAAACCGTAATTTTTACAGCCGAATTTTGTGGCAGTTCGAGGCGGAATTCGAAACTATGCCTATCAGATGCAGGATTGGTTTCTGAATCAGATAAAATAAAAAATAAATGCGCAAAAGTGAGCACTCAATATATTATCAATACCTATTTTTATGTAATCAGCAAGTGTTCGGGCTTGCAGAATAAATAATAATAAATAATAATGTAATAACTAGATACGTGCACAAGCAAAATGTGTGTTTTTGTTTTTTCCCTATAACTATTTTTCTCGTGATTTCTCGTGATTTTGTTTTACACCATTAAAATCAGAAAAAAATTCTGCATCTGATAGGCATAATAACTAAGATGAGTCTCAATGAGTAAAAAATTTGGACGAAAAAATTACGGTATTTTCATTATTTATTTATCAAATAACTTTTTTATCAGCATTTAACCTAATAATTTTTTTTACTAATTCGTATTAATATTAAGATTCTGCATTTTTTTCTTACTAAAATTATGTTTATTGCACAACTTTAAAAAAACGGTGCACATTCCTAGTAATAACACAGAAAAATGCGATGTTAAAAAAGTGCGTAAAAAACGCTTTTTTAATTCCTTTGTCTTCTATTGTTGTGCTAAAATGTGCATAAAAAGTGCCCAAAATGTGCCCTGTTAGCATTATCACAGAAAAATGCGATGTTAAAAAAGTGCTAAACCGTGCTAACAAGGCAGATTTTATGCACTTTTAACGCACATTTTGGGCACTTTTTTGGCAAAAAAATTTTTTAGTCAATAAGTTTACTAGATTAATTCTATAAGTCTGCCACAATTTTTTGCCCTGTTAGCACGGTATAATGCTAACAGGGGCACATTTTGGGCACTTTTTATGCACATTTTAGCACAACAATAGAAGACAAAGGAATTAAAAAAGCGTTTTTTACGGACTTTTTTAACATCGCATTTTTCTGTGATACCGTGCTAACAGGGCAAAAAATTGTGGCAGATTTATAGAATTGATCTGGTAAACTTACTGACTAAAAAAATTTTTTTGCCAAAAAAGTGCCCAAAATGTGCGTTAAAAGTGCATAAAATCTGCCTTGTTAGCACGGTTTAGCACTTTTTTAACATCGCATTTTTCTGTGAATAGCTATTTAAAAACAAGAAAAACTTGAATTTTTCAACTTATATCCATATTAATAAATCCCAAAACCTTGTTTACGTCAATGTTTTTTCTAAGTATAAAAAATTATTGATTTAACAGATGCAAAAATTTTTACAACAAAAATTTGACTTCAATATTTTGATCGAATTTTCCCAAACCGAAATTTTGTTTCAAAAGAAATGTTTTTTTGTTCGTTTTTTGAATATTTTTATTACAGCTTGTTGAATTCCAACCGAAACAAATGTTTGTGGTACAAATATCATGATTGAGACCAATACATTTGTTTTTTTGGTATTTGATTTACATACTGGAAAGCGATCAAGCAGAAAAAAAAATAAAAGTAAGAAAGTACAGTAACTCGTATTCCACGGCAGACCTGTTCGATGAAAAAATGAAAGTGGCTGCGCGCAACCTGCAGCAAAAAAGCCACTCTTTTGATTTTTTTTTTCAAAAAAGAGTGGCAAAAAAAAAACAAAAAATCAAAAGAGTGGCTTTTTTGCTGCAGCTTGCGCGCACCCCACTTTCCTTTTGGGTCTGCCGTGATTCAAAAAAAAGTTGAAATGTTTTTTTTCTAACCGAAATGAGCAATTTTATTAGCAAATACTTTACTACCGCTACCACTCTTCGGAGCTATTTCTCTACTACCACTTCTATTTGCAAATGCTACTGTTACCGTAGTTCTACCAACTCAAAACACTTTAAAATTACCACTTTTAACGAACAAAAATGTCTTACATTAAAATATTGTTCATTATTAATTAATAATTTCTTGATTGCAACTTTGAAGCTTTGTTAATCTCATTACTAATACCAAAAAAAACCCTTGCTCCAAATAACTCCATCTCTTCCACCACACTTTAGTAAAATTTATTAATTAACAAAAAAAACACAATACAAAAGATATCCAAACAAAATCTAACCTTTTGTACAAAATCATTTATATATCCATGTTCTTATTCAAAAACGTGCATTTGTAAAATAATTGCAATCATTTGCTATTTTTCTTATCAATTCAGGATGCATTGATTCATAAGTACTATTGTAATTATTGTTATTTGAATCATCATTGGTATTATTATTATTATTGTTGTTTACAGCATCTTTAGAGATTGATTGAGGTTGAGATTCTTTTGTTGTTTCACATTTTGTTGGATTTCTTTCTGATTCAGGACGATAATCTACAACGATTAAAGCAGCAGGTTCAGAAAAGTGATAATACTTCTTTTCCTTATTTAAAAGCGTTGACATATATATAAGCTATTTTATATCTGGAATAGAAATGGATAAAGAAATATTCATCAAAAAAAAGCAAAATGTAAAGGTAAAGGTCAAACGTAATAAAAAATAATAGTCACGCGAAATTTCAACAAATGCTTTAAAGAAATATACGGAAAATTAAGCTTGAATATAATTTCTACATTGCTGTAAAAACAAAAAGAGAGATAAAGTGCATGCAAGTAATAAAACAAAGTTTAGTAAAGATAGAACAAATGATATCCAATTAGCAAAACACAGGAAAATATATCAAACAAGTACAAAAAAAGGTATAACACGGGATCAAACAAGTACAAAAACAAATGAACACAGTCAGTATTTTTGTTTAAAAAAAGAAACAACTTTGGTAACCAAAAAAATATTACAAAAGTTTATAAAATTTAAACACAAAAAAAAGAAGAGGAGAAAAAAACAACATTGAATTTGACAGAAATAAAGTAAAAATAAAATTTTTTGTGAGCTAAAAAAAACGTGCGACAAAACTTTGGGAAAATTTATTTTTCGCTCCGTTTTTTGACAATCAAAAAAAAGTGTGCTATTTGCAAAAGCATTCAAAAGCTTTAACATAAAAAACGTAAATATTAAAGTTGGTAAAAATGCACCAATAAAAAGATTAAAATTATGCCAAAAACAAAATTCAGTTTTTGATCAATCAACAAGAGGAGGATATCAAAAGATGAAATAACTGCTCGAATCAAATCCAAAATCCCAATATGGAAAATCCAATCCAAAGACACAAATAATAATTATGTGTAAATAAATAAATTAAAAAATTATATAAATATTATGATATACAAACTGGAAATAACACCTTCACCATCAGCAGGATCAGCTTTGCCATTGAGCTTTGTGGATATCTGTGGCATCTGTAAAACTGTTTGCAATGGGATCCTGTAAACGATCATTCTTTCTGGATCATAAAATTTTAATGTTTCTTTTAAAAGTTTTTATTTTTTTTGTTTAAAATTTTTGTACAGATACTGTATTTGAATAAAATCCTTTTTTGCTTATTTTTCTTCTGAGGATCATGAACAAATCTGAATCCATGCCACAAAAGTTGCGGTAACTAATTTGACGTAAAAAAATTTAGTTTATGAAAATTCTATAAAACTGATTTTTTTTGCTTCATTCAAGATTATGGGACTGTAAACAAATTGTCAAACATAATTGCCGGTTCTGTTTTTACTGTCAATGTTGTTTCTGTTACACTTCTTCAAAAACGGGGCGGTGTAACTTTCAAAGAAATTTTTTTTTAAGAGTGCAGTCAAAAAAGATTTATTTTTTAAGTTTTTTTTTATAAGAAGTGACATTTTAAGAGTTATTTTTTAAGAAGTAACATTTTGACATTTAATTTTTTAAGAACTCATCTTTTAAGAACTAACATTTTAAGATGGGTAATAGTAATTTAGACGCGTATACTTTAACTTTTTATCAACTTTTTATTATTTTAGTGGTTCTTAAAAAATGAGTTTTTAAAAAATTAAATTTTAAAATGTTACTTCTTAAAAAATAACTCTTAAAATGTTACTTCTTAAAAAATAAATCTTAAAATGTTACTTCTTAAAAAATGAGCTCTTTAAAAATAAAATTTTAAAATGTTACTTCTTAAAAAATAAATCTTAAAATGTCAATTCTTAAAAATTTATTTCTTAAAAAATAAATCTTTTTTGACTGCACTCTTAAAAAAAATTTCTTTGAAAGTTACACCCCCCAAAAACGGACATTAATCAATGTTGTTTCTGTTATAGTTATTCAAAAACGGACATTAAGCGAACATTGAAAAAAATTCCATAATTTTGTTACACCTTTTACAGAAAAATTTGTGGAAAAAATTCTGTCAAGGATGGCATTTTTAATACGACAATGGCACACCAATGAACTTTTGGCTCTAGCTGCAAAAGATCAAAGAAACCTTTAATTTTTTATAGAACATTCCCTGAGTGCCATACCCTATAATACGGCACTGCAAGGCGTTAATAAACAATTTTCTACAAATAAAATCATTTTTATCTAAAAAATTTTACCTTAAAGGAATGAGAAAAATCTTGCATTATTTTTTGTGGGACAAATTCTCATAATTTCATTCAGTCATAAAATTTTTTTTGTCATATTCTTTTTTTTTGCTGCTGTCTTAAATTATGGCAAATCAATTTTGTAATTTTAATTCTAACCAAAATCAACCAACTTTTCCATCAACAACATCTTCTAATAATTATTATCAAAAAAATATTTTACATTTTGAATCACAAACAAAAATTGTTCCACAACCCCGACAAACTTCAATTTATGTTGACCAAGTTGATTCAAATATAATTCCAACTTCTGCAGAAAAAGATGCTTTAATCAAAAAAATGATAGAATATTTAGAAAATCGAGAAAATTATGATTGCAATTTATTGCTTTTTTATCCAAAAGCTGCATTAAAATCTTATTCAAAAAATAAAGAAGAAAAAAGGTTAATCTTTTTTGTTAAATTTTGTTAATAATAACAACAGCCACTATTGCCGGTGCTGACTTAAAATTATTTCAGCTTTTATGAATGAAAAGTTTAAAATAAAAATTTTCTGAATATCTGATATGCAATTTTTTCAATCAAGGATAGTAACAAAAATTTTTTGTTATCGTTTTTAAAACTTGCTATCACAATGATAGTATCAGAAATATTTTGTAAATGTTTTTTGATGTTACCATCGCAATGATAATAATCGAAATAATTGAGTATCGTTTTTTTCGATTACTATCCTGTGTTTTACAAGAGCTATTTTTTGAAAAAAACCGAACGAAAGATGAAAAAACGATAGCAGTTTCAAAAATTTTAATTCAAGTTTTACTCTTAAGAATTTTAATTTTTCAAAGAGGCGTTCAACTGTTTTTTACCGAGTAATTTATTTCGGTGTGGATAGTCAACAGTAACCCAAAGAAACTTTTGAGAACTAACAAAAATGTCTTAAAAATGTTTTTCATTAAAAATTCAAACAACATAAAATATAAATTTTTAAGAATTCCTACTGTAGAAGAAATATTGGCGACAGAAAAATGTTTTAAGCAAAGTCAAAATCATTTAAAAAATCCCAAAAAATATTTTATACAAGTTTTTTGCAGATATTTTACTCCAAAACCCAGAATTGACATAATTGGTGAAAAAGGATGGAATCAATTTTTTCAACAATTGAAACTTTTGAATTCGAATAATCCTGAAGCAACAATAACTTTTCAAGAATTAAATGCAACATGTGAAATTCAACATCTTGAAAATTTCAAAGAAATTGAATCAAATAAAATTTTTCCAAAAGTAAAAACTTTACAAATTTTTAACAACTCACCTTTTTTTACAAATTTCATTTTTTAGTCTGAAATTTTGATATCAAATTCTTTCAAAATTTCTTGCAGTGAAGGAAATCAAATTTTTCTAAATTTTAAAACATTTTTTGGTGATAATTGTTTTGGAACATTAAAAAGTGAAAAAATTTCACTAATTTCAAAGCCATCAAAATCGACAAATTTATGTGACGAAACTGCACCATTATATTCAAGAAATTTTAGAAGTGGTGATAAAATTGCAATTTTTCATCGACAAAAAACTGATACATCGTATTTAATTATGGGAAATCAATTCCAAAATGGTCTCGGAATTGATATTAATCAATGGAGTGTTTTTGAAATTTATAAAGGTTTGTTAAAAATATTGTAAATGTCATTGCTATAGGGAAATTTGATTATAACAAAGTTACTTTGGCAGCTAAGTTTTCATAAAATGTTTTTAATCAAAATCTATAAAAAAGTGTTGCAAAAAGAATTGGCAATTTTCATTTGGCTGAAAAATTTTTTATGTTAAAGTTATTCAAAAACGGACTTTACAGTTGCGTTCAAAAAAATATAGTAACTTTTTGATATAAAAATTTAGCGGATATCTGAATAGCAAATTTTTCAAGAAAGGATAGTAACATAAAATTTATTTTATCGTTTTTTTCGATTACTATCAAAAGCTTTATTGGAGCGGTTTTTTGAAAAAACCGCTCAAATGAAGAAAAAATGATTTTAAATTCTAAATTTTTATTGGTCCGAAATTTTTTCTAATCTTTTTTTGGCTCAAAAAATTTGTGTTTAATGGTGAATTTTGTTTTTGAATAACTTTAACGGAAAAAATATGTCACTAAAAATAAATGTATCAATTATATTTGGACATCTTTTATTTAAGCATACTGTAACACTTTAAATATTTTTTTCAGTAAATGAAGAAAATCCTTTTGATGCATTTGGAAATATAATATATGAACCGATGGAACAAATCACCTATGAATCTACCGTAATCCTTGTTGATATTTTAACAAAGTTTCGTTCGCCTTTATTAAAAATTAAAACAATTGCGAACGATTTCAAAAAAGTTAAAACTTTTGATAAAATTCCTGTCAGTGAAATGCATCAATGCTGTTTTCAATTTATTGGATCTAACGGATATATGACATCTAATCCAACAAATAATTCAATCATCGAAATTCAAAGTTTTGCAAAAAATGATGAAATTCCACAATGGTTTATTGTTTCTGCAGATTTAATTAAACATCAATTTTATGCATTGAATGGATTAATCGAAGGATTTTGTATTAAAAAATTCCCACATATTTTTGAATGCTTATCGGATAAATATGATCCACAAAAATTTGTAAAATTTGTTGGTGAAAATTTTTCTACTAAATTGGAAGTTTGGATTGGAAGTTTTCAATGCAAAATTAAAACTATCTGGTAAGAAAAATTGTATTTGTTCAAATTGTTATCAAAAAAATTATATAATTTTTTTTAGTAATAACAGTGTAGAATTTTATCTTCCAACACTTGAAACATATAAAAATCATTGCCAAAATTATGGTATTGCAAGCAGCGTTGTAGAATCTGCTCCAATAATGTTTATGAATGAAAATGGAATTATTTTTCATACATTTTTTTCTTATTATTTTACTGGAAAGGAAGAGCTTTTTGATTATGGACAAATTTATCAAGGATAAATTTATTGATTGATTGTATTTTGTTATATTACATTTGTTCATTTTTTAAATAAAAATATTTCCAAAAGTTGCAATAAAACTAACACCCATTAAACAGATTCTATTGTACAATTAAGAAAAAAAAATTTTTCGAAAATCTTATGATTTTCTTTTGTCGTGAAAAGTCAAATATGAGCACCAACATTTGTTCTTCATCTTATTCTCAATGTCAAAAACAATATTATTCAAATAAATAACTGTTCAAAAAAAAGTTAATGCTTTTTTTAGATATTCGGCAAAATAGAGCAACATCTTGCAAACGTTAGAACTTTGCAACCAGACATCCTCATCCTGTCAGGAATGTCTCTAAAGCTGCCTAAGAGGTATTATAAAGTCAAGCAAATAATAAAAGTCATATAAAAATTAAATAACCTACGAAATTTTACCAACAATTTGTTTTCACAATATCTACAACATCATTGAAAGCAGCCATAATATTTTCGTGCCGGGTCCAAGTTGAACGTATAGTGTATTGTAAAAACAAAGACAAACAAAAGCTAAAAAACATTTAAAAAGTGAACCCCAAAAGTTTTAATTTTTCGTCGAAAAAAGAGCATAAAAAATCGTATTCGAATGTTCTTGCAACGAAAAAAACTGTTTCACAAATTTTTTTTGAAAGATAAAAACATTTTCCTCTCCAACAACGTTAAACGTCGACGTCGTGGTTTTTTGTTGCACTTTCTTTATTTGCCGTTTATTCTTTTATATAGTATCTTTGTTACTGTTTTATACGGTCTGTTTTAGCTTTAGCCAAAAATGGGATTAACAATTTCTGGTTTATTTGGTCGCATATTTGGCAAAAAACCTGTTCGAATTTTAATGGTTGGTCTTGATGCAGCTGGTAAAACAACTATTTTATATAAGCTTAAACTTGGTGAAATTGTAACTACTATTCCAACTATTGGTAAGCTTACACCTGTTATAAATGTAATAATTAATGTGTGCATACTTTTATAGGCTTCAACGTTGAAACTGTCGAATACAAGAATATATCTTTTACTGTTTGGGATGTCGGTGGACAAGATAAAATTCGTCCATTATGGAGATATTACTTTCAAAATACACAAGGTATAGCTTTTTCTACTTCCAGCTGTCTTATCTCTAGCAAACATTCGTTAATGTTATATCACTTTTTAGGTCTCATATTCGTCGTTGACAGCAATGATCGTGAACGTATTGGTGAAGCTCGAGAAGAATTGGTTCGAATGTTAGCTGAAGATGAACTTCGTGATGCCGTTTTGCTTATATTTGCTAATAAACAAGATCTACCAAATGCTATGACAGCTGCAGAAGTTACTGATAAACTTGGTCTTCATACTTTACGATCTCGTAATTGGTATATTCAAGCTGCATGTGCTACATCTGGTGATGGACTTTATGAAGGTCTTGATTGGCTTAGTAATCAACTGACAAATAAGTGACTTCTTGAAAAAGTATCAATCTTTTTGTTCTTGCATTATTTACGGGTTTATTTATTAATTATTCTTTTGCATGTGAGATTTTATATTTGTTTGTAATTTATAAGGAAAATATACCACAATAAATGTTATTTTATTTGGTTTTTGTTTTTAAAAATCGATAACTCAGTTTTTTAATACTGTTTAAAATACCTTCTGTTTTTTAGATTCAATTATTTACCGTAATATCATTGTTGCACGGATTAAGATTGGTACAAATTTTCGGAAAAAAAGTAGCAAAAAAGATTTTTTATGGTTTAAACGCACTATGTTACAACATCTATGATTGGCGTCAGCGCGCGAAGCATCTGATGTTTTTAAAAATCATTTTTGTAAATTTCTGTTTTTGTTCATCGAAAGAAAACGTTGCAAAAAACTTTAAAAAAAAATGAGAGAGCAAAAAAGCGTCATCTTTTTTCTTGCAGCGAATTTTTGATAGATTACGTTGCTCAAAATTTTTTTTTTCTTCAAAGATGTTCAACATCGTCGTCATCATTATCCCACATTTTTCTTTCCCATTTACTTTTTCTTTTTGGTTTGACTTTATATTTGTAACTTTTTTTCTCGTTTCAGGTTTCTGCCAGAATGGGATTAACAATTTCAAACTTATTTGGTCGCATATTTGGCAAAAAAGAAGTTCGAATTTTAATGGTTGGTCTTGATGCAGCTGGTAAAACAACTATTTTATATAAGCTTAAACTTGGTGAAATTGTAACTACTATTCCAACTATTGGTAAGCATCCTTTAAAATTCTACCCATTCATGTGACATCTAATAATTATTCTTTTTTATAGGTTTCAACGTTGAAACTGTTGAATACAAGAATATATCTTTTACTGTTTGGGATGTCGGTGGACAAGATAAAATTCGTCCATTATGGAGACATTACTTTCAAAATACTCAAGGTATGTGCTGTCTTTAATTCTATACTTTAGAATGTATTCAATCTTTTTTTAGGTCTCATATTTGTCGTTGACAGCAATGATCGTGAACGTATTGGTGAAGCTCGAGAAGAATTGGTTCGAATGTTAGCTGAAGATGAACTTCGTGATGCCGTTTTACTTGTATTTGCTAATAAACAAGATCTACCAAATGCTATGAATGCTGCAGAAGTTACTGATAAACTTG
The DNA here is from genome assembly GCA_963922195.1 of Panagrolaimus sp. PS1159. Lineage (NCBI taxonomy): Eukaryota > Metazoa > Nematoda > Chromadorea > Rhabditida > Panagrolaimidae > Panagrolaimus > Panagrolaimus sp. PS1159. Next base: position 3,240,512 of record CAWUHW010000006.1, read on the forward strand.
GTCTTCATACTTTACGATCTCGTAATTGGTATATTCAAGCTGCATGTGCTACATCTGGTGATGGACTTTATGAAGGTCTTGATTGGCTTAGTAATCAACTCAAAAATAGTCATTGATGTTCTGAAAAAGTATCAATCCTTTTTGTTCTTGTATTATTTACGGGTTTATCTTTATTATTATTATTTTTTGCATTTGAGCTTTAATATTTGTTTTGCCATTAATGAGAAAAAGTACCAACATAAATGTGTTTATTATTTGCTTTTTGTAGGAGAAGTTTTGGGCAATGTTATTTTCATCGAGCATTTATTGGAAAAAGTACACACTTTTTGTGATAGGTTGGAAGTGTGAGCTGTATCGATCTTTCTTTTTTGTCTTCGGCGTGTATTAATTCATGCTATTTCGATAAAAAACTTAAAAAGAGTGTATTCTGGAGTTACCTATTAAAATCTTGCGGCTGCCACAATTAAACTTAACAATTTTTTTCATGCATAAATACCACTATACTTTTTTCTTAACATTTTTTGCATTTAAGAGATTCCACAGACGAATTTATATGTTGTAATTAACCTTTGCAATTGTTAGTTTTTGCTGTATTACAGTAAAGCTCATGCTTCATTTGCTAAAAGCAAAATATTCAAAATAATTACAAAAACACAGAAATACTGTGGTCTCGCTGATCAATAGCTTTGGAAATGGTAAACTACAGTACTCAAAATAGTAGAAGCAGACGTTCAAAGAACTTCAAATATAACACAAACAAGTGTACAAAAAATAGTTTTATCAGTACAAAGATAAAAACAATGGTAACAAGATAATAAAAGAACAAAGAAAAAATGTTAAGATTAATAAGAATTAAACTGAAATAGAGTTGCCGGTTGTTGTTCCATCATTATTAGCATAACCCGACTTTGCAATAAGTGCTCGATATTGTTTATCCCAAGCAACAATTTCACGAACTTTTTTGCGATATTTTTGTCCAGCTTTGATTTGCAATTGATGAGTTTTAGCTGCCTAAAATACATTGCCATTAGAATTATGTGTGAGTATAAAAATATATGACTTACATCTTTACATTGAATATTAACTGTTGGAAGAAGATAAGTGATACCAGTTGAAATCTTTACACGCATTCCAGGCATAAGTTTATTTTCATCACCATCAAAGATGAAGACTTCAGATGCAGGACGAACAGGTGGAGCACCACCATCATCATCTTCATTACCAATGGTAGCAGTAGTAGTGGGAGGAGCAACTGGAGACTAAAAAAAGCAACAGTTGAACAACAAAAATAAAAAGATGCAATAACGTACCATATAAACAGGAGTATAGCTTTGTCGATATTGTTGTTGTTGTTGACGTGCTTGATGTTGTCGAATTCGTTCATGCTTTTCAGCTCTTTTTTGTTCCTGAAACAATTAGCTTATTATAGCAATGTATACAAATAAAAAATCAAACTTACTTCAACTCGCTTTCCAGCAATAAATTTAGCAGTATTTGAAGAAGTTTCAGTTGCAGGAATGATCAAATCACCATCATCATTCAATTCTATGCCAAGAGAACGCAAGTAATCATGTTCACTTGGAAATCCATGTTGATAAGCAGTTGTACCAAGATCAATCTTATAATCTCTAAAATAACCAAAGTAATCATTTATTACTGCTAATATATAAAAAAAGCAACTTACTCAAGAAGTCCATCATAAAATTCACGAAACTTAAGAACTTGATTCTTTGAATATGCAGCAAGTTTAAGGGCAACACTTGCGTGATCGAGAATGGCTTCTTTTGCAGTCATATTTTCATATGAGGTCATTGTTGCACGAGAGTTAATAACGATTAATAAAATCTGAAAAAAAAGTAGCATAAAGTAAGTAAAAATAAATACAACATTTATATTTTAATGATAGAACAAAAAAGAACAACACGAGATAGCGAAGAAAAAAATTAACTCAAAAGAAAAAACAAAGTGAGCGTCGATTAATGAAAATCTCTTCGAAAATGTTCGTCGCATGGGAAAAAGAAGCTACGGTATTTTCGTTCCAAGATCATCAATTTTGCTTCTTTTTTGAATTTTTTTTCTTTTTAACAATGAAAAAAATTATTGCTTCATAGTGATGTGCATTTGACCGGTCGAAAATTTTTTCGGTCAATTGACCGCACATCACTAATGCTTCAATCAATAACGTTAACTTAAAAATAGCAGACGTCTGCCTAGACAAACATTTTTCGCAGATATGCAAATTTGTTCATTGATAAATATTTATTCATGTTTTTTTGTGAGTTTGTTGCTTTTTTACATTTTTTTCGTCGTTGAAAAAAAATCTGTAAGAAATGGGAGCAAAATTGTCAAAGGAAAAAGATGATTTTACGGTAAAAAACTTGTTTAAACTTTTGTAATTTGTATTTATCGATTATTTTTTTAGATTCATCCATCAACTGTTGAACTTGGTGGTGATGGAAAATCAAGAGTGTAAGTTACATATATTTTTGTCATTACGGGTTTAACTTTTAACTTTTTTTAGTTTATGTGGCTTAGAAAGTTCACATCAATTTGCAACAAATGTAAATCCTCTACAATTTATTGAATCAGAACCAGCATCAGAACTATCAGAATGTATAATAAATATAAATACACCATATTTAACATCACAAACTTCACTTGAATCAATACCAACAGAACCATGTCCATGTTTTATACATCAAAGAAATCTTGAAAAAAATTTACAAATTGTTGATCAAATTCCAATTACTTCAGCATATTTGCTAAAATTAAAACCTAAAACAAAATTACAATCTTGGATTGCAACAATTCCATCAGGAGATGATTTATTAGATGGTCTACAATGGATTTCAAAATTAACATATATTTTTTGTCCACCAATTCCAACATGGATTATACAAAAGGTTGCATTTCATCCACCAGAAAATGGAAAATATTATTTTTTAATTGCTGGAGAGGTTTGTCTTTTTTTTAAAGGATTTGATTGAGGAGGGATTGAATACATGGAAGTACGTGCTAACCATCACGTACTTACAGTAGCTGCTCGATCAATGTTCGAGAAAACATCTGCAACTTGTTTATGTACTCTTGCACTTTTCACATTTGCTTAACCCTATCAATTTTTAGGAAGGTAAACGAAAAGAAATATTTTCTGCTGAAAAAGCTTTAAATGAACCAAATTTAAAGATATGCTTTCGTGGATTTCTTAGTCGTGGATATATGGAAATATCAGTTGCAAAAGGATTTTGTCGAATAAATGTAAGCTTTTACTTTTACTGTAATCCTTTTTATGTCACTTATTTTTTAGACACATATAATTACAACTTCAATGAAACATCATTTAGTTTTAATTCGAATAATTTGTAAAGCATCAAATATTTCAAATACAAAATCACCAAAAATTATGATAATTTCACAACCAAATAGTAGTGATCTTGGTGCATGTATGATTTCAGATCCATCACTAATTGAAATTGCAGATTCGCTACATTGTGATGTAATTGCATATGATTATAGTGGATATGGATGTTCAACTGGACATCCATCACAAGAAGCAATATATTCTGATATTGAAGCTGTATATAATTTTGTTTCAAATGAATTAAATTATACGGATGAAAATATTTTATTATTTGGTTTTTCAATGGGAACTGCAGCATCTATTCATTTAGCTTCAATTCGACAAAATGTAAGTTTTTTTAATTAAAAGGATGTTTTTGTATGTTTAAAACTCAATAATGTGGATTGCTATGCATGCAGTTTCTGACAATATCTCCCTCCCACACGAACTTAAAGTTTTGTATTTTATTTTGCCTTTTTATTAGCATTTTTTCCCACGTTTTTATCAAAAATTCAAAATTATTATGAGAAAAAAAAGAAAGTGTTAGGTTTTTAAGTTGAAAAAATAGAAAGAAAAATTTATAGATTAAAAATGTCAACCATCTTTTTAGTGGTGATAACAGTGGTATATTGTTTTTCTTCCTTTTAAAGCGCATGATAAGCAATTTCTGTTTTCTCTCTTAAAGCAAAAAATTAAAAGAATCTGCAAAACAATTGAATGTCGATACGTTCATTATTGTTTCAAACTCTCGCAACATGCACAACTTTTATAGCTAAAAATGAAAAATTTTTTTGAATAAAAATGTAATAAATCAAAAAAAGTCGTTGATAAAAAAAAATTAAAAATACCGTAATTTTTCCGTCCACAGTTTTTGCCATTCATTTCCAAGACTTGGTACTGAGTTTAGCAGATTCAGATTTGTTTTCTAGTTTTAATAGCATATATGAAAATCATGCGAAAGTGAATACTTTTGTAAACTTGATTTGCTTTTTCTTTCAAACAAAATACTGTACAATTTTTTTAGTTATGTGGAATGATACTTGTTGCACCATTTACTTCATTGCTTCGAATAATTGGAAAAACAGATAATCCATCAACATGTTGTTGGGATCAATTTTCAAGGTTTGTATATACTGTATTCTTTTAATAATTAATTTAATATTTTTTTTAGTTATGATAAAGCAATTAAAATTACAACTCGAACTCTAATTTGTCATGGAATGTCTGATGCAATGATTGGAACGGAACATTCTGAAGTACTTCGAACTCGATTACAAAATGTTGCCGAACCTTTTTATGTACCAAATGCAACACATCGGGTATTTTATTTTTTTTAATAAATATACATAAATAATAATATTTTATTTATAGGGTATTTATGGTGAAGTTTCAATGTGGAAAAGAATTAAAGAATTTGTTGATGATGAATTACAATTTGGAAAATTATGGGATGGAATTGTCATTTTTATTAATAGCAGTAATACGCCTGTTTAAATTTCATTCTATTTTTTGTTGCAATGAAATAATATTTCTATATAAATTTTAACAACTTTTTAGAATGTGTCGACAATTATTTTTTAATAAGATATTCGATTAAAATGAAAAAAAAACGAAGAGTTCGTGAGTTCTTATCGAACTCACAACGCGAAAAAAAGAGTTGTGAGTTCGAGTTGAACTCTTTTTCCTTTTTTAAAAAGAGTTGTGGCGTTGCGTTATTTTGCAACTCTTTCTTCTTCCTGAAGAAATTTATTTCAAGTAAAAAAACCATTGAATTTTTAAAAGTTTATGATGCAGTTTTTTTGCTTTAATTATGCGATCATATAGCTGTAATTAGATGTAAACTGTTATATTGTTTATTAAAGTTGATTAAACATAATTATTAAGTAAGCAAAATAAAAAAAGATAAAAATACATTATTCTTCAGCCTTTCCAAATCTCTCAAATAAATGTTTCATTTCACCAGTCATTAATCGATCAAGATCCTCATATATATGATAAGCTTTAAGGGTACCATAATCAAGATATGAATCTTTAATAATTTTTGATGATTCAAGATTTTCCATAGCTCCCAATAAAAATGGTACAATTCCAAGTGCAAATAATCCTTGTGTTGCAAATGCATAATTATATGCAATTTGTAACTTTTCGATTGTATATGGAACTTTTTCTTCTTCACCACCATATTCTTTTACAAGACATTCAAAATAATATAAAATTGCAAATTGTTCAGCTTGTCGACGAACAACTCCATCAGCACACATTGTTAAAAATCTCGCCATATCTTCCATTGGTGATCCTTCATGCATTGTTTGCCAATCAACAAATGCAGCAATATAATTTTGTATATCACCATTTTTATCAATTCCAAACATTATATTACCACTATGTAAATCCCCATGTACAATTACACGCGGAATTTGAAGTTCATCAATTGCTTCTTTGGAACACCAAATCAAAAAATCAAAATTTTGTGTGAGAGAACGATATTTTTTTACAAGTGGATCAAAGAGATCTAAAAAAGGATTATGGTACAGGGTGCCCCAACAAAATTGCAGGTTTTGTTTTGGCTGGCAAATTTTTCTTTTTAAAGATATTCAAAAACTGACTCCCCAATCAAACTCAACATGCTTTAGGAATTTTTTAAGATCATAAAAATTTTCAAAAAAATTTTGGGATTTTAACATGAAAAAAATTCAGATTTTGATAGTAACATTTAAATTTTAAAAAAATTTTTCACAGTTACTATCACTTTTTTTTATGGGAGCGGTTTTTCAAAAAACCGCTCCAATAACTGACAGTTTTTTGTGATAGTAATGAAAAAATTGCTATCATTGCTGAAAAATTTGCATATCAGATATCCGGAAAATTTTTATGCCATAAAAAATTCCATGATTTATCGAGCAACAAAATTTGATATAAAATTTTTGAAATTACTATCATTTTCATTGGAGCGGTTTTTGTAAGAAGCTCACGATAGTAATCGAAAAAAACGATAACAAAAAATTTTTTGTTATTATCCTTCATTGGGAAATTTGCATAATCCGGAAAATTTTTATATCAAACAAAATTCTATTATCTTTCGAACACAACTGAGAAGCCCGTTTTTGAAAACTTTTAAAGTAAAAATATGACAACAAAAAATAAACGTGTGTGCTGACACCCTTTTTTTAAAAACATACGTTTCATTGAAGATTTTTCAACAAAAGCTTGTCCCATTTTGTCAAAGGCAATAATTGCATTCTTAAAAGCGTCAACTTTTTTAAATACAAATTTTTCTCTCCAAATTGTTGGATCTGCTGTAAGAATATTTTTATGCCAATGTGCCAAATGTCGAATAAATTCTTTAACTTGTGTAAGATTAATATTATCAAAATATGAGATAGTCTTTCCACGAAGTGTTAAATCTTCCATATGAATGCAACCTTCTTGCTTTCCATAAATCCATTCAACAACATTATAAACTTTTGGAAGTGGAACATCAAAAATTGGTGCAAGTTGAGTATAAAAAGAACATTCAAGTTGATGCAATTCTGTCATCTCTTTTTTTCCGGCTTCATCAAACCATTGTTCAGTATCACATTTTTCAGTATTTTCTTCCAAAGATTCAAAACCAGGAATTTTTAAGACTGTTGTATAAACATCCAAATCATCAATAGAATCAACAAATTTTATGATACATCGACAAATAATTGAAATGAATCCCTTTCCACCTGAGACATCAGAAGATGTTACCTAAAATTATATCAATGTTGATGGGAAATTTAGCTAATATCAATTTTAATGAAAACGATTTGGTATTTTTACGGTAATAAGGGGTTTTAAAGTAAGTTGTTATTTAAAAAAAATTTTTTAAAGGGGGTTTTTGGAAATTCAGGAACCATAGAAACTGATGATCTTGGGCGGATTTTTATGGGAAACATTTTATATTTTAACAATGAAGATCTTTCCGAAAAATAGTTTCATTTTAAAAGGATAATACTCACATCATACTACCGTGTGGGCCAACATAATTGCCGGTTTTCATTAGGATAGTAACGAAAAAATTTTCATTTTCATTTTTTTTGCTTATTATTAGGGACCCTCAGCCAAAAAAAAATTTTCGCATTTGGTTATTAATTTTTATATATTTGGATACCTTAGCTTTTTCTAAGACCAATGGCGAAATTTTTATATGTTTAAATTCAGAAGCCGGAAAATGATGAAGCATCTCCGGGGAGCGCTTCCGTTTTCGATGGGATTGAAAAACTTCAAAGAAAAAGCGCCGCCATGCATGCGACGTCCTTAGAGCAATTGTGAGCGTTGCAGGTTTGCATGCGACGCTCTCTAGGTTCAATGCCCAGCTGCGGCAAAGAGATTGTTTCAGTTGCAAAAAAATGGAAAAAAACTTTAAAAAAAGTGAACATGTATTTAAACAATTTGTAAAACTAATTTGTATTTGTAATTTAATTGAACTACTGAAAAAAATAACGATAAAACGTAAAACTTGTGTTATTCTTTTACATTGTTAAGTTACAGGTCAAAGCAATAACAAGATTACACATTTGTTTTATTCAGCTATCTTTTTTTGCTAATAATTATCACAAAGTAGTGATACTTATTTGTCTCTAAATTCATTAATGTAATAATTTTAGTAATAAAAAACAAAGTCATTGTAGTGATACTCGCAAAAATGACTGTTTACGCTAAAATTATACTAACCAACATAATAGCTCATGTTAAACTTATGAAATTGATCGACTTATTCTAAGAATCTTCCTATATGATCGCATATTTCTAAAATCTCAGCAAAGCTAAAAGTTTTCTTTAACATTTTAAGAATCACCACGTTTCTAACACAAAACAAAAATATGTAATGTACTTTTGTAGTTTTGCTGCTTGAAGTAGTTCATTTTTCAATAGTTTATCAATAACGCATAAATATTTTATACAAATATATAACAAAATGAAAAATAGGCCAAGTAGATAATCAATATATAATAACAGGATGATTTCCCATTTGCTGCTGAAGGACTTGAATACGATGAATCTGAAATACATTAAAAGATAAAGTTTATGTTTATTTATGTTCCAGCAAAAATTATAACCTGTATTTCAGCACAATCATACATATATTCTTTAAGATAGTACATTGAGTATGCATATTCTTTGGCAGATACAGTTTTAATAGTTCTATTGAAAGCACATCACAGTTCTATTAACATAATTAACAAAATCGAGCAGCAGCAGAGGTTACTTCTTATCTAAAATAATATGTATAAAATCACAAAAATACAACAAAATTATATATGTAAAAGCTTACTATTAAATCATAAAACCAGTAATTACTTGAGAAAATATTGGAATATACGTTTCGAAGCATCTTCAGCAGTTAATTCGTAGCAGATTTATATAAAAGCTTTGGAGATAATTTTAGCAAACATCTTTGATGAGCTCTTTGAAAGTTTAAAGATTCTTTAAGACAATTTGAGTATACATGTTTTGGTGTGTGATAAAAAGTAAAACAAAAACAGAATATTAATGTGTTAAAAACCCAGTAATTCATTCAACAAAAATGCAAATAGAAATTGTTTAAATACATGTTCACTTTTTTTAAAGTTTTTTTCCATTTTTTTGCAACTGAAACAATCTCTTTGCCGCAGCTGGGCATTGAACCTAGAGAGCGTCGCATGCAAACCTGCAACGCTCACAATTGCTCTAAGGACGTCGCATGCATGGCGGCGCTTTTTCTTTGAAGTTTTTCAATCCCATCGAAAACGTCTTTTTTTGTGAAAAAAAAATTGGCTGAGGGTACCTACTTATTATCACAAAAAACCGTCAGTTATTGGAGCGGTTTTTGGAAAACCGCTCCAATAAAAAAAAGTGATAGTAACTGTGAAAATTTTTTGAAAATTTAAATGTTAATATCACCAGATTTTACGTTGTTATATGCACATTTTCGTCAGACTAAGATTAAAAAGGTCAAATTTTACCTCAAAAAAATCCTAAACCAATTAAAGCATAACTGTGAAGACCGTTTTTGATTATCTTTAAAATTAACGATTTGCCAGCTAAATGAAAACCGGCAATTATGTTGGCCCACCCGGTACTAATCCAATGAAGAAAAACCTTTCATTTATTCTTCATTGGAGCGGTTTTTCGGAAAACCGCTCCAATAAAATTCATGATAGTAATAGAAAAAAAACGATAACAAAAATTTTTTGTTACTGTCTTTCATTGGGAAAATTTGTAAATCAGATATCCTAAATCTTTTATCTCAAAATTGCTTAAAACGATACTGAATTCAACTGTGAAGAGCGTTTTCGATTATTAAAAAAATTAAAAAATTTTAGTAAAAAAGCGGCTCATTTATGTTTGGGCACCCTATATTAGAAAAATTAAGGATGTCTTGTTTTTTTGCCATTTTATGAATTTAAATTATCTCAAATTTTTTCGTTTCATATAAATTCCCTTACCTCTTTAACAGCTCTATCACCGTGTAAACTTTTATAAATTTGGTCATTTGCTCTTAAAGATTCAAGCAACCATCCAACAGTAAATGAACGGCCTTCAATTTGATGATTTAAATCAACGGTATCAGCAATCAATTGTCCCATTTTTTTTATTTTTTAAAAAATTTGAAATAAACACTTTTTGATCAAAAAAGCAAGAATTGATTGAAACAGAAACAATTATTATACTTTTTTTTCAAAAAAAGCAACTGCAAAAATAATCTCCTTTTTTGAAAAAAATGATTGGATTTGACATTTTTTTGAGCAATAAATACTTTTTTTTTGATCTCATAAAAGACACACAAAAAACTTGTTTCATAAAAGTTCAAATGAATAAAACACAAAAAAGGCACGCGTTTTTTGTAGTTTTTACAATTCATTTTTTTGATTTTGTCTCTTCTATGTCACATTTAATTTAAGTCTATTTCGTTTTTACTTTGAAAAAAATAATTGTGAATCATAAATTTTTGATTTGAAAAATGTTGTGTACTTTTTTGAAATTGCATCAAAACAAGGAAACAAAAATAATGGTATTGTTTTATGTCTTTGATGCATTTTTTGATTAAGAAGTCCAGCACATGTTGTTATCAGTTTTTGATAAGCATTAGTGTTATCTTATCTTTCTATGGTCAATATTTTGAAAGCAAAATTTGATATAATTTATTTTTTTGTGCATTAAAAAATGTATATTCTACCTTTAAAAGAGAGATTAAAGAGGTGTTGTTTAGGCTCTAGAGTCAAAGAGTCGACTCTAAAAGATTCAAGCAACCATCCAAAAAATGAAAAATTTTTAAAAAAGGGTTAAAAATGTTTTTTCCTTGAAAATTTAATTCTATGCTTATTTTTTAGCATATTTTTATAGTTAAAATTACAAGCTTAAGTAAGCTCCTTAAAAATAATTTTAAAAAATTTTGAAAACGGTCAAAATTTGAAATTTTATTCGACATAATTTTTGGGATTTAAAATTTTTTTTAATGATCTAAAAAAATCTAATGAAAAAAGTTAGCATTAAAAAAACAATCCCGTGTATTTAAAAAAAACTATTTTTATTATTATCGAAGTCCAAAAAAATAGTCTGGCATAACACTGGACTAAAGTAAGTTTCGGCATTCAGATTTAAAGGGGATGAACAAAACAAAAATTTTTTTAATGTATTTTTACAAAATGCCATGAACTTGACAATCAGGCAAAAGAAAAATAGGAAATGACCCACATCGTCAGGTTCATGAAATTTCAAAAAATAACTTTAATAATGAAAAATGTATCAAACTGTCCAATACCCTTTAAACGCGTTAACTGATGTAAAAAATAGAGAGGTTTTTTAAAATAAAATTTTTTCGGATATCAGTTAGAAGGATAGCAATAAGAATTTTTTATTATCATTTTTTTCGATTACTATAGCAAATTTTATTGGAGCGGTTTTTCAAAAAACCGCTCCAGTTAAAAATTTTTTGTTCATCCCCTTCATATACTGATATCATATTTAACAATTGATCTTAAATATCACATTCTTGAATCAATCATGTAGTCCGTAATATAAATCCAAAACTAATGGACATCTGTAAGCTAAATGTCTAAATACAGTACCGGGTGTCCCAACGAAATTCCCCGATTTCATTGGGCTGGCAAATTTTTATTTTTAAAGATAATCAAAAACGGACTTCACAGTTGTGCTCAACTAAGGTTAGGATTTTTTTAAGCTCAAAAAAATTTTCAAAAAATTTTGGGATTTAAATTCCCTTTGAAAAAAATTGAGATTTTGATAGTAACATTTAAATTTTAAAAAAATTTTTCACAGTTACTATCATTTTTTTTATTGGAGCGGTTTTTCAGAAAACCGCTCCAATAACTGACGGTTTTTTCGTGATAGTAATGAAAAAAAAAACGATAGCTAAAATTTGCAGTTGCTATCATTGCTGAAAAATTTGCATATCCGGAATCATTAAAGTTTTTATTAAAAACAAAATCCTATGATTTATCGAACATAACTGTGAAGTCCGTTTTTGATTATCTTTAAAAATAAAAATTTGCCAGCCCAATGAAATCGGGGAATTTCGTTGGGACACCCGGTATACCACGATTTTGGTATAGTATTAATTTATACCCCTTTTTTGGATGAATTTTACCCCTAATTTTTTAATCCCCCCTTTTTTGGATGAATTTTACCCCTAATTTTTTAATCCTCCCTTTTTTGGATGAATTTTACCCCTAATTTTTTAATCCCCCCTTTTTTGGATGAATTTTACCCCTAATTTTTTAATCCCCCCTTTTTTGGATGAATTTTACCCCTAAACTTTATGTGCATTTTACTAATGTAACTAATAATGTAATTTATATTACATGAACATGAAAAGAAACAATAAGATTTTAACAATTCAATGAAGAAAATCAACAAAAAAAGTTTTAATCAAAAGACAAAGCTGGGCCATGTTTCTTTGGTCTACCACATCGATTTCTTCCGCAATCAGTTAATTGCTGACGACGAGCTTCAATTGATGTGAATTTACGGCGCTTCCGTTTGACTTCAATAACAATAACATGTTTGCAAAGTTTTCGTTGTGCACCAAGGGGACAGCTACAAGTTAAAATACCATCAAAAACTTTTGAATCAGCAACAACAACAACATTACGTTGAAACTTTTTAACATCTTCATATGTGAAAACATCACTATCGAGCAAATCAACCAATGCTTGAAAGTCATCGTCATTCAGTTCTGAAGTTGATCGACGTAAATAATAAAGATTTGCATCTTCATCTTGAATAATTGAAGTTGTTTGTTTGAAATCATATGCAGCAACCCAATCTTTATCAGTAATACGAACTTCAGCTGCTCCAAAATTCTTATCTCTCATTCGAACCATAAATTTTTGAAGCAATGTAATTCCACGAGTTAAAGGAGCTTTTTGCGTAATAAAATCCACCTTAATCCATTTATTTGTAACTTCAATACCATTGTTGCAACGATATGAAGTACCATTTTGGGCGAACCATCGTTTATCTTTTTCAAAATATTGTTGTGCAAAATAATTTGCAAAATCCATTGCTTCTTCACTTTCAAAATCATTTAACCATTTTCTGGCAACAGCAGAGGCCGCAATATCAAACATCTTTTCTTCACTAATATTTGAAAGTTCATGAATATCTTCCATTACTACAGCCTTTTCAACATCAGTAAGATGGTATTGTCTCATCTTTTTATCAGCCATCATTATAACGTGAGCAAAACAATTTTTTCGATAAACTGTTGGAAAAACAATACGAAGGGCAGCTGAAATAGCTTTGCTATTGTCAGCAAGAAATTCAACAGGCATCCAAATATCTTCATAAAATTGATTTTGCTTCATGAATTCAAATATCCATGTATAAACTTGTGTTGTTTCAGAGCTAACAATAGCTGCACCTACAATTACTCATTTTATATTTATAAATTTGAAAAAAAATAGAAAAACGTACCAGTACAATGAAAATGCCGATTAACGTCAGAATACCCAAAAAGAATAACAACAAAATTTTTTGTAGTTAATTTGAATGTCCCGTCAATTTGTCCATGTTTTTGTTCACGTAAGCCATCCATCAAAGATTTACAAGTAATGATAATAGAAAATTGAGTTTTCGACGGATCAGCATTTAACAAATACTTAAAATCAACAATTTTTGGATCGTCACATAATTCTTCAACCATTCGTTCCAAATCAAGAAAATTTATATTACCACCATTTGGAATAAGTACTTTTTTACGATAAGCAATGTAATTCTTAACTTGTAAATTTGTAGGAAGTACACGCATATTTTGATTACGAAATGCTTGAAGGCATGCTTCTGGATTGAAAGCTTCATTACCAGCGATCCGTTTATCGATAATATTTTTCATTTCTTCAGTAATTCCTTTTCTTGAAGCATCTTCATGATTACCATGTTCAGTTTCAGTTGTATAAATGTTATAAGTCAAATCATCTGTTATTTTTGCTTTCCATTTATAATCACATTGCTGATGTTTGCATTTAAAGAGGACGGTTCTGCCTTTATCTTCCTTCCTACAAATTAAAATTAAAAATTAAAAATTCAAATGATTTTTTTAACAATTACAGTGTTAATCCTGCTTCTTTTGCTAAATTATTCAATTCTTCAATGCTTGCAGCATCTTGCAAAAATTCATATATGGCAGCTTTTCCACGCTTTCGCTTTGGTAATGGTTCTTCAACTTCACAAATGATGCTTGCATCATTATTGTTAACAACGTTGGATGATTCACCAGAACTATTAAGATTTATCCGTTCTGAAAGATGCAAGGGGAATTATTATTTTACCGAAGCTCTGGGAACAGTGAAAATAGGGTTCTCTTTTTTACAAAAGACTTACTCCTTTTTCGTCGAGAAGGTGAAGAATTTGATATTGGTTCAGCTGTATCTTCAACAGAATCATCATCTGCAACAGAAGCATCATCTGCAACAGAAGCATCATCTGCAACAGAAGCATCATCTTCAACAGAAGCATCATCTTCAACAGAAGCATCATCTTCAACAGAAGCATCATCTTCAACAGCAGCTGTATCTTGAATGGCATCAATAACGTCTGAAGCATCGAAAAATTCACTATCTGATTCAGCATCTGAAGTATTTTGTATTAAAATTATTCAGTAGCAATCTTTTTTTAAATGATTTTTTATTACCAGATTCAAATGAAAAAGCTTTCTTTTTTTGTTGTTCACTTTTGTTTGAAGCTTTACTAGGATTTACTAATCGTTGGGATGCTTTAAATTGGCATACTTCGGGCTCTGATACACCATTGTTTTGCTGTCTTAAAAATTCGAAAGCTTTCTGAAAAACTCATATGAATTGCAAATTATTTTTTGTGTTTTATATTACTCGTGATTTTAAAGTATCAGTAAAGCATTGTTTTTTAATTGATCCAAGCTTTTCTTTTTTTAATCCTTCAATATATTCACCACCAAATAAATCCGATCCAGCAGTTTCATTTGAATTTTCATATGCTGCAATATGAAGAGAAAGGGTGCTTTTATTCACGGTATTTAAAACATTTTCATTTTTCCATCGTTTTTTAAAATTATTATTATCTTCATTAAGAGTTGAAAAAGTTGAAATTTTAGAAGATTTATTCCATAATTGTGATTTTTTCTTTTCTTCATAATTATTAAATACTATAAAATTTATTGCTGCAGTCCCTCGTTAAATTTTTAAATATTAACTTTATCGTATAAAACAATTAGCTTTCTCAATGGGAACCAATTATAGCTGGAACCTTTTTTACAAACTTTTCAACAAGAAATTATTGTCGCTGGATTTTTTTGAACTGCAGCAGCAATTTTTTTACCACAATATTTATCATTATTTGGTTTGCTATAAGATTGAACAGGAATTAATATTGCACATTTTTTGCTTTGATTTATATTCAAGTTGTAATATAGATTCTCGGAGCCGGTAAAACTTTGTTCAATAAATGAATATTTATCATTTTTTGTTGACATCTAAAACAAATATCTTTGAATCAAATTTTAAAAAACGGACTTTCTAAATACAAAAAAAATTAAAGAAAATATAATGGAAAACAAATGTCGGAGAAAAATAGAATTTTCTTCTTTTCCAAACAGCTTGCTGCAACAAAAGCCAGCGCAAAAACAAATACACGACGGCCCGAACAAGAAAAATAAATAATGATTTTTTAGACTAAAAAAAGCTATCTTCCTTTTTTGTCTTTTGCCCAACCGACGCACATTTGTAAGAATGATGCACTTTGACCAAAAAAAGGCAGATGTACATAAATAAAAATGATGCTGCTTTTATGGAACAAATGTTTGTGTAAAAACAACTGTATAAAGTTTTTAATATTCCACTTTTCTAATATGTTGTAAAATATTCAAAGAAGAAATTCAATTTTTTTTTTAAAAATTACTTAACCCATAAAATTTTAAGAAAAAAAAGGGGGGATTAAAAAATTAGGGGTAAAATTCATCCAAAAAAGGGGGGATTAAAAAATTAGGGGTAAAATTCATCCAAAAAAGGGAGGATTAAAAAATTAGGGGTAAAATTCATCCAAAAAAGGGAGGATTAAAAAATTAGGGGTAAAATTCATCCAAAAAAGGGGTATAAATTAATATATTTCCCACGATTTTATTTATGCGAATATTATTTTTGTCAAAGAGATGCATAAAATAATTTTTTAAATTTATGACTCACTCACTTTGTACGTAAAATTTCAAAGAATAAACTTCACTATTTTTCAGAAGAATTTTATGAATTTAAACAAAACTTTTAAATAATTTATCAAAAATATTTTTTCCATTGTCTGACTTCAAAGTTACTCGACAATGAAAAACCATTGTTCTTCAACAGAATATTAATTCTGGAAGTTTGATTCTTTTGTCTTTCAAAGAATTCAGACAAGAAAAAGAAAACAACATTGAAAGATTTTTGCAGAAACATTTTGTTTGTTTTTCACTCTTTTTTTTCTAACTTTTAAAGTTTATTAAAAAAAGTGCAAAAAAAGTTGTACTAAAAATGGAGCTACTTAGAGATTTACTGATGTGGAAACAAAAAAATTTTTATTCCAAAATTAGCCTTCAAAAAAATAAGTTGATATAATCAGGAAGTATGTTTCTGTTGTTTATATGGGATATATGATATCTTTGGGATATCCCTTTTAGTATTTATTATAGAGAAAAAAATTTAAAAAGCATAAAATTAAAAACTCTAAAAAAATTTGTTTTATTAGTCACAGCAGGCGTTCCTACTGAATATTTTGTTGTTGTTGCTTTTTGAAAAAAAAAACAAATTTAAATTTGAGTCGCGAAAAAAAAAGTCTTTCATTTTTGTTGCTTCGTTTGGTTTTTCTTTTTTTTTGTTATTTAGCAGCTTCTTTTCTTTCATTCTTTCTTCCGCCTTCCGGAGATTTTTTGCCTGTTTCTATTTTTTATAAAGAGAGATGTTTTTGCTTCTGCTGCTTCAATGACTTTTTTTATTTTTTACAACTTATTTTTTTCACGTCTTTTTTTTCATGTTTGACTCTTTACATGTTTTTTTAGTATTCAATAAGTTATATACCAGTTTTCAATTAGTGCAAATATAAGTTTGTGTAAAATTTTTTCCATGACCGATTTTTTGCATATTACTATTATATTTTTTCATTGTGTTTACATTTTTTAATATTTTTTTAAAATTTTGTTTGCTTTTTTCCAAAAAGGATACATACTTTTTATATTTGACTTGTGTGGAATTTAGAGGCCTTTCATTTTTTTGTTCATCTATTTCTGGGGATGATGTAATATTTCAAAGTTATTAACAGTTACCTTATATCAGTTATGCAAATTTTCCTAAAGTTTTGGGAATTTGTCATAGTCCTCGCTTTCAAAAACTTTCGATTCTGAGAGTATTTTAAAAAATTTCACATAAAATTTTTAACTGGAGCGGAAAAACCGCTCCAATAAAATTTATATGATAGTAATTGAAAAAAACGATAATAAAAAATTCTTGTTACTATCCTTCCTTAAAAAATTTGCATAACTGATATCCGGAAAATTTTTTTCTTAAAAAAACCCCTCTATTTTTTACGACATTTAACGAGTTTAAAGAATATCGGACAGTTTGATATATTTTTTATTATTAACGTTTTGTTTCAAAATCGCATAAACCTGACGATTAGGGTCTTTTCCTATTGTTTTTTTACCTGTTTGCCAAATTCATGGCATTTCGAAAAAAAACGTTAAAATGAAAACTTTACAAAACTATTCACCCCTTTAAACTGCAAGTCAATACTCTGACTAGGTTGATCGCTTACAAACTCTTTTATTTTAAAACATACCAAAACCATTAAATTTTGCTGCTCAAAAATGTTCAATTATTTCAAATTAATTACTGTAACTTAATTCTTATGTAGCCTTTTTTAAATTAATTTCTTTGACGTCATTGTTTTAAACTTTCTACTCTTTTTTCTTCTTTTAATTAAAACCGTTCAACCCTGCCAATAAATACAGTAGCCCGCCCTTAATTACAATCTTTATTTTTTAGACTCTCGAAAAAAAATTACCCATGATGTTATTATTTTTCAATGCGTTTTTTTCTTATTTTTATCTTTAAGAAATTTTTCTTCACGACAAATTTCAATTAATTTTAACTTTGTTGAAGCTGTTTTTCTTTTTTCAGATCTTTTCACACATCTTTTTTTCTATGCTTTTTCTTTTTGTTCTCCCTCGAGGGAATTCTTTTCTTCTTTGACTTTTTTTTAAAGAAATCTCATGTTCGTGTTTTTTTATAACCGCAAATTAAAATTTGCATGCAAAAAAATGTCCTCACACTTTTTAACGCCTTTTTTATAAAAAAATTTAAATTAAAAAAGATTTGTTAAAAAATTTTTTTTGCACCGAAAATGAATTAAAATTTTCGGCATTTTTTGGTTTTTGCGAAAAAAAGGGTTTAAAAAATATTTTAAAAATTTTTGAATCAGGGCTATCAAAATTTTCAAATTTTCGTTGTCATTTATAATTGCTTATGTATGAAATTTCAAAATTGAGTGCAAGAAAAAAAAATTGTTTATAATATTCATCTTCATTTTGAACGTTTTAAAATGTCATCTCAAAAGTTGAAAGTTCAAAAATTGAAATTACAATAATAATGTTAAGTTATTCTTTTTTCGGGATTCAATTTTTTAAAATTTTTTTGAGTAAAACTTTGTAAATAAAATTTTACGCATCAAAAATAAAGTTTTTAAAATAGGAAAGATTAATGGATTTCGGAAATTAAATAAAATCTTTTGTTTTTTTATAGCTTTGAAGTTTTTAAAAAAATACATCACTTTTTATAGTAAAAAAAAGATTTGTTAAAAAAATTTTTTTTGACTTTTTTCAAAGAAAGAGTTTTTCTTCTTTTTTTTTCTGCTAATTGAAACTCTGTTTTTTACTTGTTTCTGTTTTTTTTTTGCAAATTAGTAACCTTCGAAACTTCAACAAGTGTGAAAAAAAAAGAAAGTGAAAAGTTTGAAGTCTGAAAATTGAATTTTCTTTTTACTTGAATGATTTTGGTTTTTCATAAAAGAACGAAATCAAAAATTATAAAGGAAAGTAAATATCAGCATTATGTTTTCTGTTAATATTTTTTACCAAAAAATGGCTGCTTTTAATAGATTTTAGTGGAAGACTTCTTTAAAAGCTTTTTAGAAAAATGCCTTTAAATATTTTTTTTTATTGCCATGGAGAAAAATCTGCATTTTTCAATTTTTAAGAAATTAAAAAACCGGCAGTCACGTTTTTGTGAACAATGCTTTTCTTGTTTTTATTTTGGCATTTTCGTGTTTTACCTTTTTTTTCTTTGTATTGTTTTTTTTTCGAAGAATGTTTTTTTCTGCAAAATAAAGGTTGTTTCCTTGTTTCTTTACTTTGTTGTTTTGAAAGTAGCAAAAAATGAATGTTTTTTTGTAAAACTTTTGAGGGTGGTTATTATTTGAAGTATTTCTTTGCTTTAGGCTAAAGCCTTTAGCTTTAATGTTAAATGGGTATATTTGGAAATTTTAGTTTTTTGAAAAACATTTTGAAATTAAGCAAAACGAAAAATTGATACATTGTTAATAAATTTTTTAAAATATATCTATCTAAAACTGGATACTATACGATTATATCAAAGCCGTCTTTCATTTTTTGATTAAAATAATCTTACTGTACAAATTTGTTTGCGTATGCTAAAAATTATAAATTAAAAGTCAAATGATAAAAAGGCACAATTATAGCCCAAACAGTCGTGTACCCCCGTTTTTTTGTAATGTTTAAACTTTTTTAATTTGTTTAATGCCAATTTGTTTCCTTTCTTCCTCATAATTTCATTTTTTCCTTACTCGTTAATTATGAATATTCCAAACATTCTCTTTCTAAAAATTGTTAAAAGTCAAAAACCATTGGGGTCATTTTTAACAAAGTTGCTATTATACATTTGCATTAATTAACATTTAATTTTATTAAATAATTAATTATGTAAATAATATGAATGACACTGTTTTTTTCCACCGTCAACAACAAAATTTTATTTAAACCAAATAATTAAAATTCATTTTCTATTTTTTTGCTTCAATGTTTCTAAATTTCTTCCAAAATCTATAAACGTACCTGATGACATCAGCACATTTTTTAAGTCACATTTTTCCTGGTTTTTTTTGGCATTTTTTTTGGTCTGTTACACTTTGACTTTTCAATTCTTTCTTTTTTCAACAAACGTTGCTTCGGAAAAAAAGTGTTTTAACGAAAAAAAAACTTCCTTAAAAGTAATAAATTTTTTTAACCTTAAATGTTTTTCTTTTATTCCTTGCATTTTTAATTTTTAAATTATTGGTTGATTTTTTGCAAGTTTTTTTAAATGTGAAAGGTTATGTTTAAAGATAATCATAGACTTTGATAAAATTTAAAATTTTGAAAATAAAGGTGTGAAAATAAATGAAATGTTATTTTTTTTTGAATAATTTTATTAATATTTTACTTTCAGTGAAAAAGATGGCACAGAGATAGTCTAAATTGTGGAGATTTTTTTTACTTAAAATGAAATATTGCCTACTTTTTTTATTGTGATAGTAATATTAAGAAACGATAATGAAATGTTTTGCTTACTATCACTTTTATAGTAATCCAGAAATACGACAATAAAATGTTTTGTTACTATCATTTCGATAGTAAGAACAAAAAACAACAAAAAAATGTTTGTGTTACTATCAGCGTTATTTTTTTCGATTTTGTAATGAAAAATTTCTTGAACAATTTTTCAAAAAATGAATTTGTAAACCTGATTCAGGAATGCATAAACAATTGAAAAAAAGATTTTTTCCCCAAAAACAAATTATATGTCTTTAAAAAATAAAATCTTTAATAATTTCATAATCATTTGATAGTTTTTGAACTATTTTTTCTTTTATCTTAAACTCTTTTCATCTGCCGTATAAGCATTTTTCTTTCTGCTTACTTTTTCTTTTCTATCTAAATTTATTCATGCGTTTATAAATTTTTACAATCTTCTTTCTTTTTTTCCCTTTCGATAACTTTTTGCCATTTTTTCCCTCTTCAGTTTTTTGGACCACAAAAACTTAATCAAAGAAAAAAATATGTTTATATTGATGATTGCTGAAATGGAAATAATTCGTGTCCCAAAACCGCCTCTTTGATTCTTTTGTTTTTTACTAAAATGCCTTGAAAAAAATATTTTTTGGCATTTTTTTTCACGTTTTTTTCGTTTTCAAAATTCTGAAACGCGTGATTTTCTGTGTCGTTCGAAATTTTTTTAATTAAAAAGTTTAATATTATTTTTTTTTTCTAATTTAAAGCAATTTTATAGGCTTTAATTTTAATCGAAAAAAGGCAAGCAGTAATAATTATTTAAATTAATTTTTTGGTTTTTATTTTGCTTCAAAAATTTTTTTTGCAAATGAGTTTTTGTTGCCGTCCATAAATTTTTTATAGTTTTTAAAAATTGGTTATTTGTATTTATTTATTTATTTATTTAAACGTTGGTATTTTATTTATTGTTTTTTTTTTATCAAAGTTCCAAATGATGGATAGTGGAAGTGGCGGATTTCGAAGAACTCAATCACTTCGATATCCAAGAAATGGATCCGTTGGATCTCCGGGTGGATGTAATCGAAAACCAAGGCCAAGCTTTAGAAGTCGATCAACGAGAAAAAGTGGTATGTTTATGGTTTTTGATCACTAAAAAAACACACTTTTCCTTAATCTTGGAGACCTGGAATTAGTGTCGTTGCGGCCCACGCTCCGGAGCCACTTGTCTTCAAAGATCAAAGAAAAAATGCCTCTTTTCGGCTCCGGCTCCGACTCCGGGGCCGGTGTCGACAAAAAATGTTCGGCACAACACTTTCAGGAATTAAAGCACAAGCAACCATTTGAAAATTTAATCAAAATATTTTTTGTTTGTAATATAGCTTCCCTATAACTAACCCTCAAACCATAAAAACAAATTTTAAAATGCTATACCAATGATAAACCTAAAATTCAAAAGTTAGAAATTGCAAAAATTGAACTTCAGTATTTCATTTTTGCTCATTATTTTAGTTATAAATCCCTGACTAAAAATAATTGATAAAAACTTGATTATTTTTACATTATTATTAAGCGTATTCTTTTATTAAAGCTTACAATCTGCCTTTCATAGTTGAAATCCAAAATATATTTTATTCCCGTTTTCAAGTTCAACGAAAATCACGTACTTGTTACATTTTTTTGTGTCCTTTTTTAAACTTTTTATCCCAACACGTAAATACACTTTTCAAAAAACCAAAATTTTATTGAACCGTAAAAATATATGAGGAAATAATTCACTTTCTGTGTCTCCGCAGTTTTTCATGCAATAAATATTTACATTTATTTTTAGATGGCGGTGGAACAACTTCGCTATCACGTATGACATTTTCACAGAAGCAAGCATTAATGACGACATGGAGAATATTAAAAACTCAAGCCAATACATTAGCGCGGAAAATTTTTACTGATTTAGAAATTGCTTCACCAAAAGTTAAAGATGTTTGTTTTTATTAGAAAAAATTGAAAAATTGATAAAAGATATATTTAGATATTTTATAAAGCGGCTTTAGTTGATTGTTTTGTAAATAAGGAACCAAAACGGGGTGCAACAATGGATGATCATATCAAATTATTGATACAGTAAGTTTTTATTTGAAGATTTTTAACGAAAGATTTTTTGTGATAGTAATTTTTAAAAACGATAGAAAAATATTTTGATTACTATCACTCCGATAGTAACATTAAAAAATGATAAAGAAATTTCTGCATTATTTTCACTTTAATAGTAATGTTAAAAAACAAAATAGATTTTTTGCATTACTATCGTTGCGATAGTAACATTTAAAAACAAAAAACAAATTTTTGAGTTACTATCAAAAATTAAATTGTTGCTAAAACTTAAATTTTCACATTTTATTTAATTTTTTTTTTTAGATTTTTTGATGATCTTATAGCAAATATTGAATGTGAAACGACAACAATATCAATGATAAAACAAGTTGGACAACAGCATGCAATATTAAGTCAAACCTGTGGATTTCATAGTGATATTTGGGAAAAATTGGGTGAAATTGCAATGGAAAAGATTTGTTCAACAGATATTGTACAAAAAACTCGTGAAGCTGGAAGAGCTTGGAGATGTATTATAGCATTTGTAACAGATGAACTTCGATGTGGATTTGACGGTGAATCACGTGTATTTTCAAGGTATCTTTTTTTTTATGTCCCAAAGAGCTTTCTCTACAAAACTTTTAATTTTTTTTGTATTCGTAGAAGATCCTCTGCAGAGCATTTATTTGAAGAAAATAATGAAGATTTATGCCAAAAATTGCAACAAATGCGAATGGATTATACTTCAACGGTTCCAATGAATTAAAAACTTTTATTTTTTGAAATGCTTTCATTTTTTTTTGACTTATCACATATTTGTATAATGTTTTCTTTTTTCAAACCTTTTAATAAAAGCATATTTTTTTTATTCCTGAAAACACAAATAAATTATTCAAATGAGACGGCGCACGGAGAAAATAACAGTGCACATCGAACCGAGCGTTCACTTTTTTGGACCGAGGCTTGGCAAAATGTTTAAAAATGCCAGGTGGAAAAAAAAGTAAAATTTTCCATAACGACTGAATAAACGCATTTTCCTCTTTTTTTTCCACCTG
The DNA here is from genome assembly GCA_963922195.1 of Panagrolaimus sp. PS1159. Classification (NCBI taxonomy): domain Eukaryota; kingdom Metazoa; phylum Nematoda; class Chromadorea; order Rhabditida; family Panagrolaimidae; genus Panagrolaimus; species Panagrolaimus sp. PS1159. The sequence continues at coordinate 3,264,024 of CAWUHW010000006.1, forward strand.
GCATTTTTAAACATTTTGCCAAGCCTCGGTCCAAAAAAGTGAACGCTTCTCTTTAGCTCAGTTCGATGTGAGTGGAGAAAAAACAACCGGAGAGAAAAAAAACAATTATTTTTTACCCTGGAATTTTTTAATATATTACAAATTTATGAGCAACGATTAATTAACTTTTTAGCATTTTCATAAGAAATTGTATGAATATCAGTATTACAAAAAGCGAAAAACTTGCTTTCAGTTTGTGTGAAAGTTGAAACATGTGTCCGATTTTTGAAAGAATTAAATTTTGGAAGAGGTAATGGTGGTGCTGGTTCATGGAGTAGTGGAATAGATGTACAAAATTTTGAGAATTCTACTGCTTTTTTAGCATATGTGAAAGCAAAATTATACACCGGTTCAAAAGTATTTGAAATAAATATAATTTGACTTAGCAATTTTGGATTCCAATGAGCTTGAAGGAATTTTTCAAATTCAGTATGAGGCAAATGAATTGCATAAAAAATTATTACCGGATTTTGAACTTTTAAAGCATTATCGGTTTCAAGAATATCCACGAATCTTTTGGCACAGAAATCATCACCTTTGTAGAATTGAATGCCCCTTTGTTCTTGATATTCAATTTCTGCAGGATATGCATTTGGATCTTGAGAAGTAATTGATAAACTTGGAAAATATTTTTTAAGTTTTTCAAATAACTGTAATGCTACAGCTAATTGTCCAGTTCCATTGAAGCGCTCATTCCACATTTTACCAAGACCATATATCTGAATTTGAACAACAGTTTTATCTTCCAGAAGGGATTTGAGGTGGGTGTAAATCATCATTCTACAATTTACCGGTTTAGAGATTACTTTTTTAGGGCTGTGAAATTTCCCACTTTTTTAGAATCTCCCAAAAAATAAAACTTTTTTTGTGAGAATTATGTTTTTAGCAACAAAAATTCGAGTTTTTGGCGACGTAATACAGGGTGGTCACGCTGGACCACCCCCAAAACAAATTAAATTTATATTCCAGGGCTGCAAGTTTTAAAAAAACTACTTAGGGGGATCGATAGCCTATCTCATCGGATTTTAAAATATGGTTTTGGAATTTCTACCGTAACCCTCGAAATTTTTTGGTCTCACAACGAAAACCTGAAAAAGCCAAAATTTTCGAATTTTGATAAAATATCATTTGGGATGGCTAGAGGACCTCTTTAGAAGACTAATAATTTTTTTTGAAATTTTATCAAAATTCGAAAATTTCGACTTTTTCATGTTTTCGTTGTGTGACCAAAAAATTTCGAGGGTTACGGTAGAAATTCCAAAACCACATTTTAAAATCCGAGATCCACCGCTCACAAATCTCTTCTTATTAAAATCGTGAAGATCAGCAAAAAAGATAAAAGACGCACTATTTCTTTTCTCTGCTCTCTCTTATAATATTAGAAAAGTTATAATTTTTTTACGAAATAATAAAAATGAACAAGTTACGAATCTCCTTTAAATATATAAAATTATACTTGTAAAAAATCAAGGCGACCAGGAAAAAGCAAAAAAAAAAATAAAATAAATAAAAAACATAAATGTATTGTTAATTGAATCCGTTTTTGTTTGCTATTAAATAAGCTATTTTTATTTCTTTTTTTTATTACAAAATATTATGTACATAAGATATTTATTTTCAAAGACTTAATGCAGCACTAAGAATTTCGGTCCAATGTTCTTTAAGAAAATCTCCAAAACGATTTTTTGGTGTATGTCTTTGAATAATAGCGAATTTTTTGATTTTTGGAACAAGTTCTATTGGAACCTAAAAAATAGGACACTCATTAGCTGAGCTTAAATTTTAATAACAAACTTGTTCAGTCCAATCTTCGGTTCGAGATGAATGCAAATTTACACCAAATTTATGCCAATCACAACTCCATATTTCATTATCCTTTTCATCAAAGAGTACAACGGCAACTCCACCCGTAAAACCTTTAAGCAAATGTTTTGCTCTTAATTCTGTTGTACCACGAAGGAGTCCATTATCATAGAGATTTATTGTTGTTTTCATAGATCTCTTTGATGCAACATCTTCTGGTCCTTGGGTACCAGAAAAAATTACACCACCAAATGTTGCTATAAAAATTTATGGATTAAAAAATAAATATTTCAAGTTTTTTTAGGTATTTTTAATGTTCTATGACAAAAAAAATGGCAGAAATATTGTTTTGATTGTTTCTAAGTTATTTAAAGAAAGTTTTATTTAAAACAAAAAAAGTTACCAGAAAAAAGTACAAAAAGACAAATGGCTGATTTAATTGAAAACATTTTTAACTCAAATTTCAAACAATTGAAAGCTGTTGTTGAAATCTTCATTTTTGTCATTGCTTTTATATTAAACAAAATTTAAAGAAAACAAACTGATAAAAAAAAGCTATTTTTGGTAAATAAATTACTTAAAAAATTAATGCCTCCATATATTTCAAAAAACTGTACGAAAGATAACGTCACTGTTTTAACCAATGTTTAAAGGGGGCGGACCCTTTGATCCATTTTTAAAAAAAAAAGGATTTCGAAATGTTTCTTTTTTTTCCAAACCATCGATATTCGTGATCAGGGTGACTCTTGAAACGAAAAAATATTTTCTTTGTTAAAAAAATAAAAACAATGGAAGCTGCATTTTCGTTTCAAGAGTCACCCTGATCACGAATATCGATGGTTTGGAAAAAAAAGAAATATTTCGAAATCCTTTTTTTTTAAAAAATGGATCAAAGGGTCCGCTTCCTTTAAGTTTGTTTATTTTTAAATTTATACTTTTTCTTTAATTTTTGGTGACGTTTTTTGTGCTATAAATGGTAACATAAACTGATAAGAAAAAACGACTTTTCCGAAAAAGCTGTGTTTTTATTTTTGTTTTCTATCAGAGTTTTTTAAACATTTTTGAAAAAAAAAACAAGATGCGGCAATTTATTTCCGTTTTTATAAAATTTATCAGTGGTTTTTTTCAAAGTGATTCAACATTTGTTTTTTTTCTAATGTATATTTTTTCAAAACCCATTTTTAATTTGACATTATGAAAAGAGTGTTTTGGCTTCGACTGGCTATTTTTATTTAAAGGAGGCGGGCCTTTTGACCATTTTTTAAAAAAGAAGGATTTCGAAATATTTCTTTTTTTTTCCAATCCTTCGATATTCGTGATTCAGGCAAATTCTTGAAATGAAAAAATATTTTCTTTGTTAAAAAAATAAAAACAAAGGAAGCTGCATTTTTGTTTCAAAAGTTTGCCTGAATCACGAATATCGAAGGATTGGAAAAAAAGAAATATTTCGAAATCCTTCTTTTTTTAGAAACGAATCGAAAGGTCCGCCTCCTTTAAATCGAAATTCAAAAATGTCACACAAAAATTTGATCACTTGCGAAAATTCCATATTTAACTTTTTAAAGTTTAATTTTTAAACCATTTTTTTTGAAAACAGTTCTTACATTGGTTGCAAAAAAGGATCCTTTTCTACTTGTCATGTCATTTACCATTTTCTGTAGCCAATATAATGTTCAATAGTGCTGAATTATAATGTACAGAAATACTTAAATATTTTATACAAGTTTAAGTATAGCTGGACACTATAATTCAGATACCATAACAGACTTAAATGTTTTAACATAGTCAACTATATTTATAATCTTTCTGAAGAAAATTGGAATAACCTTTATTATTTAAAAATATACAGCAACAAAAAATTCTGCAAACAGCGTTTACAAAATGGAAAAACACTTTTTTTTCGTAAATTTGCGCTTTCTGGTTTAAGCATGAAATTAACTTAATTTTTAAATGGAAGAATAAAAATTACCAATGATTCATCCCAAATGAATTAGAAAACTAAAACTGATTGAAATAGCAAAAAATTTAAAGTCTATGAACAAAAAAAAGGGTTGGCATAAATAAAAAAGTTTTTTTTTCACTTTTCCTTCGCGATCTTTCAAAAAAGAATTTTCTTTAGATCAACACTTTTTTCTTCTTTCTTTTTTCATTTGAATTCTTCTTTGCGCAGCAGCAGTAAAAATCGGAAAGAAACTTTTTTGTTTTGTTTTTGCCGAGTGTCTTTGGTTTTGCTCGATAAAAAAAGTAAATGTCAAAACATAAAACCAATGTTTCAAAACATATTGTTTATTTATAAAAAATTATGCTAAAATGAGATCTTACATACCGGGTGCCTCAACATAATTGATGGTTTTCTTTTAGCTTGCAAATTTTTTCTTTTAAAATTTAATTAAAAACGGACTTCACAGTTGGACTCTATAAATCATAGGATTTGTTTTGCAGTAATAATTTTAATGATTCCGGATATGCAAATTTTTAAGGATAAATAATAACAAAAAAATTTTCATTTTCCATGTTTTTTGCTTACTATCACAAAAAACCGTTAGTTATTGGAGCGGTTTTTTGAAAAACCGCTCCAATAAAAAAAAGTGATAGTAACTGTGAAAATTTTTTTGAAAATTTAAATGTTACTATCAAAATCTCTGAAATTTTTTTAAAAGGGAGGACCATGTTAATATCCCAAATTTTTTTTAAAAAATTTTATGAGCCTAAAAAATTCCTAAACCATGTTGAGTTTAATTGTGAAGTCCGTTTTTCAATATCTTAAGAAATAAAAATATGACAGCAAAAACAAAACCGGCAATTATGTTGGGACACCCGGTACAAAACAAAAAACAAGGAAAATTAAAATGGCACAATTTTTCCATCACAATCAAAACATTTTCCAGAATCTGAAGGTTTTAATCGATAAATTACATCCAACAAAAGCTTTGCAGATTTATCCGAGGTAATTGGAGCTGAAGGACCTCCAATTCTTGTTTTTGTCCAAGATGGCAGTAAACTTATTGAAAAAATATTATTCTGTTTTTCCATTGACGCTAAAGTAACGGTAAAATGATTTAATGCAGCTTTAGACATTCCATAAATTATATTTCCAGATGGTAAAATTGGATGTGATTGAACTTTTGTGAGCGAGCCAGCTGATGATGAAATATTTATTACCAATGATGGAGCAATCGGACGTGCAGATATTCGAAGGAGATGTATAAAAAGCTAAAATTTCCTTAAAGTTGAAAACTATGAAAAAAAATTTTTTTTTGCTTTTTTGCATTAAACAAAAACACTTTGTCTTATAAAAATTTAGAAATCGACAAAATATATTTTGGTCCAAAAAATGGTGAATCGTTTTTCTTTCGTTGCAATGTTTTCAAAAAAAAAGCAGCTGTGTGTGTTATTTTCTTTTAAAAAATTATCGTTGCAATTTTGTTCCAGAACTCATTCTATTTTGAATATTTTGTAAATCTCAAAAGATAATTATAAGAAATTCTAAAGGGATCTAAAACGTAATTTAACAAAAATGTTATCATATAAAAAAATTCCACAAGAACATATTAAAAATATAGAAAAATTGGCTAAAGTTCGTTCAATGCACGAAAAACTTTTTGATTCCCATTCACAAAAACAACAGACACACCCCAGGCTTCCTTGTATGCGGATTTGCACTAAGTGAAATGATCATGCACAATTTGCATTTAGTGCGCACAAAGTGCAAATGCATTTACTGCGCACTCAGTGCGAAAATTTGCACTAAGTGCAAAAGTTGCACTGAGTGCACATATCGCGCACTCAGTGCGCATTTAGTGCATTATTTTTGCACTAAGCAGGCATGAGAATAGCGGCCTGACGCACTTCGCCAAAATCGCATTATCAGCACTGATAAGGATTTTTATTTCATTATTTTTTATTTAAATGCTGATATCCTTTTTTTGACACCCTTTTTTAAAGGAAAAACAAGAAAAAAATAAAATTCAGAAGCAGGATAAAAATGTAGCGTTCTACGTCAGGCCGCCAAACAGTGGAAGCTTCTCATGTCTGGCACTAAGTGCAACACCTTTGCACTAACTGCGCATTAAGTGCACGCCAAAAATGCACTCTCTGGCACTAAGTGCAATTAATTTTTTTTAAGGCTGGGGTACTTGGACTATTTCATTTCAGCTTTATAAAAAAAGAAAAGTTTTTTGCTTAAATTATTTTTCACATTTTTCAAAAAAAAGAAACCAATTTTGATCTTTTTTCTGCAGATTTTGTAAATGTTTTTATTTTTTTATTTAAAAATTATCTCTAAAAAAATTATTTTTGATTTGCGTACAAAAAAAGTCTATCACCAAATTTCATCCCATTTTTCATATTGAGAACAACATTTTTTTAAAAATAAAATGGGCTCGAAAAAAACGATAGGCTTTTGCTTTTTTTTTTATTGCGATATTCTTCTTTAAAAAAAAATGTTTTAGCCATTTTTTTTATTGTTTTTGAATATTTAATTTGAATTTAATAAATTAAACCTTAAAATCAAAGCTTAGAAAAAGTTTTAGAGAAAGATTGTTTTTATTTAAAGTTTTAAAACATGTTTATCATTTTATTGAACCTGACATTATTTATATGTTAAAAGTAAATTTTATTGCATTTGATTAGTTTTTTTTTAAATTTTCCTCACAAAAATTTACACAAATCAAAAGTCCCTTGACCAAAATAATATATCTTTTTAAACTTTCAATAATCCGAAAAACAATGAAAAACTTGAACTTTTTGGTCGTCATTGTTGCTTTTAATGTTTACACACTTTTAACAAAATGTCAAAAATTCAATGAACTTTGAATGAACTTTTAATACTACTTTTTTGAATTGTAAAAAAAAAATTGCACAATTTTCATTCACGCATATATTTGTTTCTCTCTTTTTTTTTCTCACACTTCAAAAAAAAGTCATCCTTTTTTCTTTGATTTTGTTTCATTGAATCAAAAAAAAGTTTTCAAAAAAAAGTGTCCTTTAAATACAAAAAAAATTTGAGCAGAAAAAAGAACAAAATAAAACACAGACTCAAAACAAAATGAAATTAATTAAAATTCAACGAAATTGAACCCAAAATTTAAAAAGGTATCAAATCGAATTTAAAATCATTTTTTTTAAAAACACAATCTATTTTGTGTTTTCGGTATATTTATTTACTCTATTTTTTGTGTTACTTTTGTGCTACAAAATGTAACAGGGAAAAAAGGGGGTAAATAAAAAAAAATCATCCGATGCAAATACAATAAAACTACAAAAACTTGAGTTTGTTGTTTTTTGCTTGTTAAATTAAAGTAAACAAAAAATTGCGTAATTTTTTGTAATTTTTGGGGAATTAAAAATCGAAAAAAGAATCAGGCGTTCAGTGAAGGAGACTCAAGCATAAATGCCTAATTTCTAGGTTGGATCACAAAGAAACTACATTTTTTAAAAGAAAACTTTCAACTTTAATATAAAATTTGACTTACCCTTGTCGTTATAACTGCTCCAATAGTATTTACATCAAAATGCCTCCAAAATGCTGAACGATTTGGTGCTTCGAAATCTGAGCCAGACTAAAAAAAATGAATTTTACTGTAAATTTATTTAACTATAAAATATTATTTTGAAATTCATAAAATAAAAAAGATTTAATAATTTTTAATCGAAAAGTTACAGGAAAAAAATAGCTGAAATTGTGTTACAGTCTATTTTAATAATTTTGATTTCCTAATTTTTTTTGTTACAGCAACTATAATTTTAATTTTAATTACAGTTACTGTAACAAAAAAAAATTAGGAAATCAAAATTCTTGAAATAAATTTTTCCAAAAATCAAATTTGAAATTTCAACAGAAAGAACATTAATCGACAAAAAAACTTTGATCGAGAAGTATTTTTTGGATATTGTCGATCAAAGTTTCATCGGACAAAGTACAGGGCATTCTCATAAAAAACGTTATCCATTATTATTGATAATTATAATTATGATAGTTATTGATAATAAAATTTTTTACAGTAATCAAATTCAAACGACAACTCAAAATTTTTAAGTCAATCAAAATATCCGAAAGATTTTGAGAGAAAATTTAAAAACTCAATATAAAATTTTTAAAAATTATTATCATTTTTTCTTCATTGGAACCGTTTTTTCAAATAACCGCTCCAATAAAATCCATGATAAAAATCAAAAAAACGATAGCGAAATATTTTTGTTATTATCCTTGATTGAAAAATTAGCAATAGAAAAAAACCAACCATTTCAAGGACTCCAGCATTATTTATTAAACAATTAATTCCATCATTTTCACCAATTTCATAACTAATTTGTTCGGCAGCTAATTGGATGCATAAATCATTTTGGATATCCAATTTTATAATTTTTATTTTTGAATTTGTTTTTTGTAATTTTATTAAATCCTAAAAAGTTGTAAAAGTTTTTAAAGGTTAAAAAAATTCGATTTTGAAAAATTATTGTATTTTTTAAAAAACTAAAAATACAGTAACCCAAAAAAAATTTAGATGGAGCGGACGGCTTCTTATGTTTTTCATTTTAACGTTTTTCTTTGAAATGGCATAAAACTTGAAAATCAGGCAAAAGAACAATAAAAAAGACCCTGATTTTCAGGTTCATACAATTTTTGAAAAAAAATTTAAATGAAAAATGCTCCCATTAAAAAATTTTTAAAATTTTAAACAATCATAATCTCTAATATAATAAAAACTTGCAGTTGCATTTTCTGGTGATCGACAACCCGCAAATACTCGTTCTACAGTATTTAATAAACATAAATGTTTAACAAAAGAGAAACCAATTCCACGATTTGCACCAGTTACAAGAATATTACCTTTTACAATCATTTTTTAGAAAATGCAAAAAAAAATGATTTGAGGATCTTCCTTTTTTCTACGTAACTTTTTTTCGTCAATTTTAAAGTTTGAAAAAAAATTTGCTCCGCCTTAACTTTTTTGTGCTGATCAGAAAATACAAAACGTGACACATTTTTTGTGCACAAAACATTTTGAAACTACAAATTTTTCGTAAAAACGTAAAAAGAATAAAAATAATTTTTCAACAAATAACACAAATTTTAGAGATCTAAAACCCCCATAAAAGCAAGCAAAACATTTTTGATAATAAAATTTTTTACAATACCAAATTCAAACGACAATTCAAAATTTTTAAGTCAATCAAAATATCCGAAAGATTTTGAGAGAAAATTTAAAAACTCAATATAAAATTTTTTAAAATTATTATCATTTTTTTTTATTGGAGCGGTTTTTTCAAAAAACCGCTCCAGTAAAATCCATGATAAAAATCGAAAAAAACGATAACGAAAAATTTTTTTTACTATCCTTCCTTGAAAAATATCCGATTTTTATGTCAAAAAATTCCTGTATTTTTCTGCACAATGATGAAATCCATTTTTAAAATTTTATAGAAACATAAAAAGAATAAAATTTTTTATTTAACAAATTTTAGAAATCTAAAACCCATAAAAGCAAGTAAAACGTTTTTAATATAACAAATTACAGTTATCGAAACAAAAATAACAAATAACAATTTAATAGTTAAATCTTTGGTAAATCATCACCCTTTCTCCATAAAACTTCAACATCATCAGTTCGATATCTTTGAGTATATTCACAACCATCATATGGATTAATATAAACACCGTTTTTATACATTAGAACTGCAGTATGTGCAACCATTGCACCATTATCAATACAATATCTTGCATCTGTTGAACCTAATTTTGCTTTACGATCATTACACATTAACTGCATCATATCTTGTAGACGTTTATTACATCCAACTCCACCAACAATTAAAACTTCTTCAATATTTGCAACTGACATTGCTCGTTCAGTTGTTTCAACAAGCATTGCAAAAACAGTTTCCTAAAAAAGAAGCATTAAAGTAATATATAAAAAAGCTAAAAATTTTACCTGTAATGACATGCATAAATCTGCAGCAGTATATTTTGTATCCTTTTGAGCCATTAAAGATTTTCCTTGTCTTGTAATTTGTGTTAAAATTCCAGAGAATGCCATATCCATACCTTTTACGGAATAACTTAAAGGAAAAAGCTTTGTTCCTTGCTTTGCTAATTGTTCAACCGAATATCCTGGAGATGGTTCATTTGGGAGCTTTAACACTCTTGCAAGTCGATCAAAACAATTTCCAACGGCAATATCTAATGTTTCACCAAGAATATAATACTTTTTACGAGAATAACTAAGAATCTGAAAAATGCTTTTTAAACTTGTAATAAGCTGTAAAGTTTTACTTACTTGTGTATTTCCACCACTAACATATAAAACAATTGGATTATGTGTTTGTGTAATAGATCTTCCCATTTCAACATGTGCAACACAATGATTTACAGGAATTAATGGAATTCCAAGTGTCATAGCTAATGCTTGTGCAGCAACGGCACCAGCTTGTAATGGTGCACCCATTCCTGGACCTTTTGTATATGCAATTGCAGTAACTTCTGAACCCTTCTAAAAAAAAGTTTATTACAATCTTTAACAATATCAATAAAAAAACTTACTTTAATTCCAGCTTGTTCAAATGCATCTTCAATTAATTCAGGAAGAATTTTTTGGTGATGCCTTGCAACTTCTGTTGGCCGAAAACCTTCTCCTGGATCACCATGAAATGTTGCACGAGTATTTGCAATTAGCTCTGTTTCAGTAACAATCCCAACTCCAACTTTATTTGCACTTCCTTCAATTCCAATAATTTTTTGAGTATATATCGATGAATTTAATGAAGTATTCATTGTATTTTCTGGAATGATATTTGTAAAGAAAAAAAATAAACAGTAAAAATTTGAAGATTATTTTATATTTACAGTTTTTTGGATATGAGCCAAAAGCAATAAAATCCTGACACGAAAAAAAACATTAAGAAAAAAACAGCCGATTAAAAAATATGTTTTTTTAAAAGCTGTTTTTTAACATGTTTTGTGTAATCAATATTATTACCAATAATAAATATTTGATCTAAATTTCATCAACTATTGGCTGCTTTCCATTTATTAAAATTTGTACAAATATAATCTGTTTATTAAATGTTAAATATTTATTAAATGTTGGATCAATGAGTGAAAGTTCAGATTTATCTTTTTCATCATCATCAATTTCTCATACTTCTCCAACACATTCAGAAACAACTGAATGTTGTAAAAGTGAAGAAACAATTCAACAAGAAAAGAATCCAGAATTTATTGCACAACTTATTTCAGTTGTAAAAGATGTAAATATTTTATATGATCATTCACATAAACAATATCGAAATACTGAAAAAAAATTAGAAGCATGGAATTTTGTTAAAAATGAAGTTGGATATTTGGGTATGTTTTTGATTTTAAGATTTGGTTCTTTCGATATCCGTTAATCTCAATGTTTTACGTTTTAGGTGAAGCTCAAGAACTTGCTGACTACTTTAAAATTATTCGAGATCGATATACAAAAGCTAAAAGAAAAGTTGCATCTAAAAAGCCAACAAAATTTCAATTTCTTCAAGAGTTAACCTTTCTTGATCCACATATTGCTGATCGATCATCATGGTATGAAAAATCTACTAATGGTAATCGACATGTAAGCTTCCTTCCTTCATAATATCCTAAACTTTGTTAAACACGTTCTTTTTAGAAAATCATTAAAACTCCAAAAGTTAGCAATTCAAACTTTTATTTACGTTTAATTCAAATGGTTCAACAAAATCCATGCTTTTATAATACATGTGATCCAAATTATCGAAAATATTTTTATAAATGTCAAATTTGGAATAAAATTGCTAAGGATCTTGAATATGATGGTGATAATCATGGAATTTATAAGCAATGGAAAAAACTTCGTGATCGATATGTTCGTGAAAATCGAAAGTTACGTACAACTGGAAGAAGTAAAAGTACATGTAAATGGGAATTTTTTAATTATATGGAATGGATGGAACCTTTTATTGAAGATTCAAAGCCATTAGAAGATTATGAAATTCCATTGAAAAGAGGAGAAGCTGAAGCAGAAGAAATGACAAAATCTATTTATGAAAATGGAAAAAAGGTAAGCATGAATGAGGTATTATATTTTTAGCTTTAAATTTTTTCAAAAATGGAGTTGACAAAAAACCGCTCCAATGAAACAAAAAATGATAGTAATTTCAAAAATTTTAATTTAACTTTTTCATAATTTTTTAAAAAGTCACTCTTTAAAAATTTTGGAATTTTCGTTGAGTCCATAAAATCCGAACCGATATTGACTTGAACTGTTAAGTTTATTTTTGAATAACTTCTAAACAAAAAATATGCCAGCCAAAATAAATTCTAATTTCAATGTAGATCTAATAAGTCCCTTTTTTTAGAAGGCACAAATAAAATTTCTTAAACCTGCAAATAAGGTACTTCAAATGCCAAAGCTGTTACCACAAATTGATCCAAATTATACTGAATATTCTGAATCAAATCATCCAATTATTGTATATGCAAATCCTGATGAATCTCATACATCTACTATTATTGTTACATCAACAACTTCTGGAGAATCTGATTCAATAATTCAACAACCTGAAATTACATATTATATTGAAGGAAGCGATGATGAACAATATATCCTTGATTCTGATGCATTACATTATGAACTTCATGAAGAAGATGTTGAAGGAGATGAACAACAACAAGAATATGATGTTGATGAAGAAATTGAAAGTGATGAAATTGGATTTCCCGAAGAAGTATTATTAAGCTGTCAAGAAGATTCAGAAGGTCCTTCATCATCAAATGTAATTTATGCTGTAAATAAACATACCGATCTCAATACATTACCAGAAAATATTCGCTTTGCAATTGAAGCACAAGGAAAAGATGTATTTAAGGATAAAAGTATTATTTATGTTAAATAATTTACCATTTATTTAACAGCAAATTTTATCAAAAGACGAGATTACCATTTTTTCCAACAAGATTTCGAAGTTTTTCGTAGATGAGTAATTTTTTTGTTGAAAAAATGTTGAATTTGTTTTTTGCTAAAATTTGCTGCGGTTTTAAGATTGTAATTATATTATTATGTAACGATTTTCGATTTTAAATGAGATTGGGGGTTCTGTTGTGAGAACTAAAAAGTACTGTATTTTGTATTTTAAGAAAAAATATTTTGTGCAAATTTTATCAAAAAAAGTCAAACAAAAAATTTTTTCGAAACTTTTCGTTTTTTTTTGTTAGAAAAAAAGTTGAGCTCGTCATTTGATAAAACTTGTTGGAGTTAAAAATGTGCATATAATTTAATATTAGTAATAAAGATTTTTATTTTATATAAAGTTTGTCGCGTTTGTAACAATATTGTTAGAATACAATTTTTATATATTTTTTGTTGCTTATAAAACTTTTTAAACTTATTTCTATCGTTTTTAGTGCACTTTTAAAGCTGTTTTTTCATTGAATGCTTGGACGTTTTATTCAAAGAATTTTTACGAGAATTGATAAATCTTCACCATTAATTATGTCAACATCTTCTTCTCAAGAATCAACAACAAATATTATGGATGAAAATATTTCTGAACCTCCAGCAAAGAAAGAAAAACCTTCTGGTCCGCTTCCACTTTCAACAAAAATTATTTGGATTGATTGTGAAATGACTGGATTAGATCCAGAAATTAATCGGCTCTGTGAAATTGCTGCCGTTATTACTGAAGGTGATCTTTCGGTGAGTGTATTTCTTCTTTGTGGTATTTGTAATTACAGTATGGCTTTTAGCATGTTGCAACATTTGATCCAATTATTATTAATCAATCTGATGAAGTTATGAAAAATATGTCAAAATGGTGTAAAAGTACTTTTAAAAAGAATGGGTTGATTGAAAAAATCAAAGAAAGTTCAATTACTACTTCAACGGCAGAAGAAATGTTACTCAAATTTATGCAAGAACATACCGAACCTTTTACATGTGCACTTGGTGGAAATTCTGTAAGTCTTTTTATGGTAATTAAAATTCTGTCAGTCTTGCAAACGCTTTTTGGTGATATTGCTACTGTATAATACGTCAATGCTACCAGCTTATGCTACTGCTTCCCTTTCCAGAAGAAGTAACAGTAGCTGAAATACAGTACCGCAACCTCGGGAAAATTTCGAAGGGAGAATTTGGAATAGGGCTCTCTCTCTCTTTAAAAAATTTATATCCATTTTGCAGGTTTACATGGATCGAATTTTTATTCAACGTGAAATGCCAAAAGTTGCTGCACATCTTCATTATCGTACTGTTGATGTATCAACCATTAAAGAATTAATTCGTCGATGGTATCCATCAATCTATGAAAAACTTCCACCAAAAAAGTTATCCCATCGTGCAATTGATGATATTCTTGAATCCATTGAAGAACTTAAATTTTATCAATCAAATGTTTTTATTCCACTTCCAAATTCTATTGAAGAAGAAGGAACTGCTGCTGCTGCAAAGAAAGAAAAAGAAGTTGGAGGAATTGAAGAAAAGCATGAAGCTGCTGCTGCTGTTTAAAAATTTTAGTTTCAAGTTTGTGTTAAAATTTTTTGTTGATTTTTATTTTATTCAAAAATAATAAATTACGGTAATTATAAATTATATCATTTTTTGACATGTGTTCCTTTCTTTTTTATCCAAGAATGTGAACATGGAATTGCAACAGCTAAAGCCCAAATTTGTAAAAGAATCATAATTCCACATATTCCCATTAATACAGTAAAAGGATAAATTGTTCGAAAAAGATTTGAATTTCGATGTGGTGGTGGGGGTAGTGATGATGATGCTTCAAATTTATCAGTTAAATTTTCATATGTTGCCATATTCAAAAATCTTTGAAATTTTTCTTCGGTATTCTTCGAATCCACCATTTTATCATAATAAATCCATATAAGTATACCATTAATTATTATACGAATTATCTAAAAATAAAACTGTTGTTAATGAAAATTTCTACAGAAAAAGATAGTAACATAAAGTTTATTGTTATCGTTTTTTTCGATTTTTATCATGGATTTTACTGGAGCGGTTATTTGAAAAAACCGCTCCAATAAAAAAAATAGTAATTTCAAACATTTTGTTCCGAATTTTTAATGTTGTTCTAAAAATCTCAAATTTTCATAGGGTTAAAATCACAAAAAACATTGTAATTTCAACCCTTTTTTGCATATACCATTGTAAAAACCGCTCCAATGAATCTTGTGATAGTAACAAAACAAAATGATACCAAAAATTTTTTGTTACTATCTTTAAACAAAAATATTTTTTGGTTCAATTTTGTTGAGACATCCTATTGATTATTTCACCATGAAAATAACCAAAACATTAAACTATCGTTTTTAAAACTTGCTATCCCAATGAAAGTATCAGAAATATTTTAAAATTGTTTTTTGATGTTACTTTCGCAATGATAATAATCGAAATAATTGAGTATCGTTTTTTTCGATTACTATCAAAAGCTTTATTGGAGCTGTTTTTCAAAAAAGCCGCTCCAATGAAGAAAAAATGAAAGTAATTTCAAAAATTTTGTTTCGAATTTTTAATGTTGTTCTAAAAATCTCAAATTTTTCAAAAGGTTAAAATCACAAAATTTTGGAAGTTTTTAGACTTTTTAAACAACTCTGAGATCAAATGTAAAATTTGAATAACTTCATAAATTTTGAATCAAAATGTCCAAAAAAACGATAACAGCCTGTTTTTAAATAACTCCAAAGGAGAAAAAATGCCAGTTGAAACAAAACTATCAATTTTGTATTGACAACCTTTAAAAAGTAAAAAAATACTTACAGTAGCAAAATAAGCTGTAACAAATGCAAAATTAAAATATGTTTCAACATTTACACCAAAAATTAAAGCCAATGGACCAAAGATTGATAAAATATATAATAATTGATAATTTAAATATTCGACCCGATATGCAAGAGATATATTAAAAAGATCAAAAAATAATAAAAATATTGAAAAATTTGTTGCAACTTTCTAAAAAAATAAAAGTTTGATTAAACTTGTTCCAGAAAAACCCCCCACAAATTCTTTACCCGAACAGATAATTTTAAACACCAAAAATATTTATAATATTCATCTGCATTTTCATTTTTATCAGCGGATTTTTCATCGGATGCTCGAATTAATTCTGTCTCTTTTGAAAGATCTCGAAGAATTTCTTGTGATGGCAAATGTATTGAAGGATCAATTGGTTCAGGAGTAAATGATTTCGGCTTCTGTAAATGTAGTTTTATTTAAAAAAAATAGGATTTTGAGAGAAAATTTAAAAATTCGAAGCAAAATTTTTTTAAAGTTGCCATTATTTTTTTTTTCACTGAAGGGGTTTTTCAAAAAACAGCTCCAATGAAATTTATGATAGTAATCGAAAAAAACGATAACAAATATTTTTTGTTACTATGTTTATGATAGTAACCAAAGACTTTTGGTTTTCATCTTTTTTAATTACTATCACTGAAAAACTGCTCCAATGAAGAAAAAAATGATAGCCAATTCAAAAAAAATTTTTTTGATAGTAATCGGAAAAAACGACAACAAAAATTTGTGTTACTATCCGTTCTTTTTGTTATTATCCTTTATTGAAAATCTGAAAATCATATTTCATGTATACCAAAAAAACTATTTCTATATTTCTCTGAACACAAATGTAAAGTATGCTTTTGATCAACTGTCAAAGAAACAAAATGCAAGTAAAAGCAAAACCATCAATTCCGTTTGGATCGCCAGATTGTTTATCAGTATTAAGTCAAAATTTAGCTATTACAATAAAAAATTTGCATATTTTGTAAATTTAAAAAAATTCAAAAAAACCTACTAAACTACCGAGCGATGGTAATTTGCTGCATGCAAACCGGGATGCATGCAGGGTAATTTGTTTGCATGCAGCAAATTACCATCGCTCTAAACTACCAGGTTGAAAATTAATATTTACATTATTATTATTTGATGAAATTTGCGTTTGAGCAGGAGCAGAAGAACCGGCAGTAGCAGGATTTGTTATTTGAACATTTTTTGATGGAGTTGTTTGAACAGGATTAAGTAATTTTTGATTTGCTTTAAATTTCATCACTTCTGATTCTTTGTTTAGATTTGCTTCTTGTTGTCTTAAAAATTCAAAAGGATTCTATAAAAATTCTAATCAAAAATTATTAAAATTTAATTTAATTTTTTACCTGAACAAATAAACTAGAAGTAAAAAGCTTATTCAATTTAATATTATTCATTTTAAATGCAACATTTTTAGTATCAATCAAATCAAATGCAGCAGCTTCAAGTGAATTTTCATAAACAGAAATGTGAAGAGAAAGGATGCTTTTATTTGTGGTATTTGAACTTTCTTTCTTCCAATTCTTTTTAGCTTCAACTTTATCAATAATAGATAAAGTATTAGAATATAAATCTGATGATTTATTCAATAATTTTTGTTTAAATTTCTTATCATAGCCTTCAAATACTATAGAATTTTTAAAGTGTGGCTGCAGTTTCAGTTTTTTGACAACTTCATTGCTTTTGAAATTTTCAATTTTTGTGCTAAAAATTATTGAAAATAAAATAATATTTTAAAAATATTTTGTTTTTTGAAACTTTAACATGACATTATCTAATGTTGCATCTTATTTATAAAGGGGAACTGCAGCAATTATTTTTTACCAAAATTTTTATCTTTAAGTGATTTGTTACAAGTTTGAATAGGAATTAAAATTAGATATTTGCAGTTTTGGTTCAAATTAAAATTGGAATATTGATTGCCACAATCAGCTATTTGAAAATTATCATTAGCAATAAGTTTTGAAATTTTATTTGAATTTAAAAGTTCATTATGTTTCGTCGTCATCTGAAATTAAATCTTTTTCAGCAAAGATAAAACACCTTTTAAACGCCCTCAAAAGATAATATTTTAACAACAAAATTTTCATTTTATTTGCAAAATACTACAATTTTTGTTGTTTAAATTTTTACAAAAATTCTTAAAAACGACAACACAATGCAGGGATAAAACCATTGCCCTTATTGTTAGCATTTAGGGCATAACTTATTTAGCATCAATGGTTAAAATAAATTTATTAAATGTATTTTATTGAACTTTATATAAAAGAATAAAACCAATAAAATGGAAATGACGATGGAAAATAGTTAAAAAGATAAAAAACTGACTGCGATTGATTGAATAAAAAAGAGATATTTAACAAAAACAAAAAAGAGAAAAAACGAAACAAGATTTTCTTACGAGAGAATTTTCAGAGAATTTTTAACTTTAAAAATATGAAACAGAGTTACTGTCAGTTTTCCTTCATCGGAGCGGTTTTTTGAAAAACCGCTTCATAAAAATTTATGAAAGTAATCGAAAAAAACGATCACAATAAACTTTTTGTTACTATTGTTCTGAAGAATCAGCCACACCTTTTCTTGAACTTGTTTTTTTTGTGTAATTCTTTTTTCAAATTTTGTATGTCCGCATTTTTTCTCTGTAAAATTCTTTTTATTGAGCATGTATTTTTTTGTGAAAATATAAAACAACATATATAAATAACTTTTAAAACGTAAAAAAATCTGCCTTAAAATTTCTGTTTTTAAAGCAGTTTTTTATACCCGAAATATAAAACTTTTTTTAAAGAGATAATTTTTTCAGTCGTCTACCATATCCTACACTTTTCATATGGATTCATTCCAGAACCAATTGGACAATTGAATGCTTGTGAAAAAGCTGGAAAATTTTGAAGGGGAACATTGACACGAAAAAGTGCTGGAGAAGTTTTTTCTGAATCAAGAAGTTGTTGAGCAGAATTAATTTTAACTGATTCACAATAAGTCTGAAAAAATATGTTTTTTTAAGGGAGATATCTTTGAAAGATATGGAATTACATTTGCATATGCAATAAAATATAATTGATGATCGGTATAATTTGATAAAGCTGGAAGCTTTAATGTATCCGGTTGTCGTGCAAGTCGAAGATTATATGCTGCATATGCAGTTCTCAATGATCCATTATCAGCAATATTTTCTCGAAGTGTTCGTTTTCCATCAAGCTAAAAAAACATGAATTTAATTAAAAAAAAGGATTTTGATAGGATTTTAAAAAAAATGTGATTTCTAGGGTTTTTTGAAATCGAAATTCACAATCCATAAATCGAAATTTTGTTTCCGTTTTTAAAATCTAAAAATTGAACAATTTTTTAAAAAACCATTTCAACTTTCAAAAATAAATAAATAAAATTAACTAAACAAAAAACACCAAAATCGAAATCAAAATATCGAAATAGTTTTTTGTTCAAAATGAATATTTTGATTTGGTAAAAATGAAAAAAATTAAAAAATTCGAAACATTTTCGAAATTTTGATTTTTGGTCAAAAGATTATTTGAGTTTTAAGGATTTGATTTTGGAGTTTTTTGTTCAAAAATCAAAATTGCTTTTTTGATATTATTGTTTGATCAAAATTTCGATTATAATTTTTAGGATTTTTCGAAATCGAAATTTGAATTTCGCTTGATATCCATTGTCAAAATCCATGGGGCAAAAATCGAAATAACAAAATCACAGAAACAATTTTTAAAGTACAAAATGGAAATATCGAAAAACTAAAATTTCGATTTAAGCAATTTTTTTTAACTCAATCTTTTTTTTGACTTTCCATAAACATTCGAGAACCAAACATCCTATAGATTATTCCACAATGAAAATAACCAAAAAATTAGACTATCGTTTTTAAAACTTGCTATCCCAATGAAAGTATCAGAAATATTTTATAATTGTTTTTTGATGTTACCATCGCAATGATAATAATCGAAATAATTGATTATCGTTTTTTTCGATTACTATCATGAATTTTATTGGAGCTGTTTTTCAAAAAACCGCTCCAATGAAAAAAAATGGTAATAATTTCTAAACATTTTTTCAAAAAAAACATGTTCATGATTTTCTGGATAAAAGCTGAGACAACAATCACCAACCTTTTTTCCACTAATTGTATCAGCTTTATTATTATATTGTGCAATAAAGCATTGCTTTTTAGAATCAAAAAATTTAATTGTATCTTCTTTCCACCAATTTTTTCTTGCACCTGTTTCTCCAAAATTTGAGCCATAATCATCAAAGTTATGTGTTAACTCCCTTGAAATAATTGCACCAATTGAACCATAATTAATTGAATTTGGTGCATTTAAAACATAGAATGGAAATTGCAGCAAAGAAGTTGGCAAAATTATTTCATTATTTTGATAAAGATTGAATGGAATTAATTCAATAAAAGCTTCAAAAGTTAATGAAGAAAAATTATTCAAAAAATTTGATGAATTTAATTTTTTGAATTCATTTTTTTGTGAAAGTTTTCGAATTGAAACTGTATTTTCAAAATATGTATTTCCAATTAATTTTAAGCCATTAAATTGTGTCATAATTTCATTTTCAAAAGTTGAAGTTTGAAAATTTTCAAGAATATTAAAATTAACTTTTAGACGTTTAAGTTTTTCATTTGCTGCTGCCCTCGTTTCTTCGTCCATCCAATCAATATTTAAAATAATTTGTGAAAGGGCTTCTTTTAAATCTCCAATAATTTTTTCAATATCAGATTTTTCAATTTTTGAATATCTTCCACCATTAAATAACCGATTATAAATTGTTATCATTGGAATTGGAAATCTTTCAATTACTTCATTAATGCATTCTTCCCATAATGGTTTGATTGTTTGACCTTTTAATAAAGTGTTAATTGTTTCATGGGGGATTCGGTATCGCTGTGGTAAATATGAATTAAATGATGAAAGTAATTTCCACATTAAATAATCATTTATTGTTTGTGATTCAGTTGTTGAAAGGATTGTTTGAAGCTTTTGTAAATATTCCATATCTACTAATAGCGGCAAATTTGATTCTGTAAATCCAGGAAGAAGATCAAAGAATTCAGTATTAAAAAAATTTTTCCATATTATTTTTGGAAATTTTGTTTTTAGCGTTTGAATATTCACTTTTACAAGTTTTGAAGATGGAGTTGTAATCTGAAAATTATTTCGTTTTTAGGAAATTTATTGTTGACTTTTTTTTATCATTGACAGTAGTTAAATTACCACCTAAAAACGGTGTTCAGTGTAATTAAGCCATTTGTTTTTACTGGCACATTTTTTTTTTCTTTAAAGTTATTCAGAAATGGATTTCACAGTTGTGTTCAACGTGGTTTGGGAATTTTTAAGAAAATTTTTTTGGATATCTCATTGCAAATGAACATTGTAATCCGGAAATTTGCATATCCCATTGTAAAAACCGCTCCAATGTAGATTGTGACAGTAACAAAATAAAACGATAGCAAAATTTTTTTGTTACTATCTTTAAACAAAACTATTTTTTGGCTCAATTTTGTTGAGACATCCTATAGGTTATTTTACAATGAAAATAACCAAAAAATTAAACTATCGTTTTCAAGAACGTCAGCAGGGGGGGGGGGCAACTGGGGCACGTGCCCCCCCCGAAATTCGAGAATTGCCTTTGAAGTTTTGCCGCTCTGTGTTAAACGGCGGCAAAGACCAAAGGCGTGCCCCCCCCCGAAACGCATGTGCCCCCCTGAAAAAAATTTCTGCTGACGTCCTTGATCGTTTTTAAAACTTGCAATCCCAATGAAAGTATCAGAAATATTTTATAATTGTTTTTTGATGTTACTATCGCAATGATAATAATCGAAATAATTGAGTATCGTTTTTTTAGATTACTATCATGGATTTTGTTGGAGCTGTTTTTTAAAAAAGCCGCTTCAATGAAAAAAAACGGTAATAATTTCAAAACATTTTTTCCCATAAAATTTTAAAATTTCTTCTGATATTTTTATAGACACAAAAAAATCGATACTGAATTTTTAATAAAATGAAAATTTTTGCTGATATCCTTCATTAAAAAATTTGCATATCTGTAATCCGGGAATTTCGAAAAATGAGTTCAATTGTCAAATGTGTTTTAAAAAATTTTTAAGAAAAAATATGCCAGCAAAAACAAAAAATACTCTAATGTTTAGGCACTTTGTACTTTAAAAATTTTCTTACATTTGCAATTTTTCTTTCAAAATTTAGCACATTATTTAATTGAGGTTCAGAAGCTTCTGAATCTGCTCCAAATAATTCCAATAAATCCATCATATATGTCCGATAATTTTGTAAATATTCATTCTTTCCTAAACTATTTGAATATAATTTTCGATCTCCAAGTAAAAGTTGTGGTTGTGAAATTATTAAATAACCGGCACCATTTGCGGCCCCATTTGAAGAGATCGTAATTGGCATGGATTGTTTAATTGTAAGCTTAAATAATCCATTTATTCCAAGAAGTTGTAAATTTGTTTCCAATATTTCCCATGAAAAATCTCTTTCTTCAAATTTTGCATTTTGTAAAAGTGCCCATCCACCAAAGCTTGAAATTAACGAAAAAATTGGCATTAAATCTAGCATATCTTGTGCTTGATCATCCATGCATGAATCATAATAAATATAAACAAGTTTTGTAATATCTGATGTTGTTTTATTGTTATTATTTTCTCGAAGTGAAGTATCATCAAGCAATTCACGGATCTCATATTTTAGTCTTGTTCGAGCTTCTGTAAATAGAGTAATCTTTTTTTCAGATTCTGGAACTTGCTTGATTCCATTATAACTTCCACATGCAAATTCATAAAAATTTTCACATGGATTTACTTTTTGATTCATATTTGTTAGAATGCTTGAAGCTGAAAGAATGTGTTTATTTTCGATAAAATGTGTTGAGACAATTTTAATTAAATGCCCAAAAAGGAGACCGTTAAATTTTTTTTTGCAAAAAAAGTTCAATTATCTGTAAAAATTTTTTTCTGCTCTGACACTAAAAATAAATGTTCTTTGCTTTTTTTTGTCTTGTCTCTTTTTTTGCTTGTTGCCCAGGCGCCTCTTTTTTTTTGCTCACGTTCTTTAAGTCGCTGCTGTTCCAAATATATGTCCAAAAAGAAGGCCCTATTCTGTTGGTCTCGTGGTGTAGCGGTTATCACGTCTGCCTAACACGCAGAAGGTCGGTGGTTCGAGCCCGCCCGAGATCATGTATCTTTTTTTAAATTTGTTTATTTTCAATGGTTTTTTTATTGCAGTAAAATATAATTGTATCAACTGCATGTAACAGATGTTTTTTTAATTGTAATTAAAATAATGAGAAAGCGCTAATACCCAAAAAATTAGCTGTTGGTTTATCCGATTTGGATAACCATAAAAGTCAGCCTAAAAACCGAAAAAAGTGAAATGGTTAAGCCTCATCTAAAAGATCCACCCTTTTTGATCGGAAGAGTCTTCCAGCCTGGTAAATTCATTATTTTTTTTGCAAAAGAAAATTTTTTAAAAAGCTTTTTTTTCATCATTTTAAAACTCGTAAAGTCAATTAATTGACCGAAACAATTGAAAACCACTTGACAGTTTCAAAGTTTACAAAACAAAAAACTTTCTCTCGAAAATAAGCAATTATATTTTATGTCAATTAATTTACTTTTTAAAAAAAGTTATTTTTATTTTGACTATAGAAAGTAAGCCCACTTACCAATTCGAACACAATCGGGTGTTAAACAAACATTTGAATTTGAATTTGTATTTGTTGAAAATGACTTTATTTGTTGTGAAGGTTGTTGAAGTGAAGATGATGGTGGAGAAGAAGGTGGTAGTGAAGGAAGGGGAAGATTTATACCATTTGATGATGGTAATATTGGACGTGAATGTGGAAATTGTTGGTTTGATTCACGAGAATTTGATGAAAATGCTGTAAGGGATGGTTTTGTTGTCCATCTTTCACGACATCTTTCTTCAACTAAAAATATGTTTTTATGCTTAGGATTTGAATAATCTTGGATTAAAATTTTTACCTGTGAGGTGTTTAAATCCATCCGTTAATATTCCTAATCCAATTAAAAATGTTATTGCAACAATTAAAACAAATACAAATAATGACACAAATACAGTTGTATATGATCGGGGTCTAAAAAAAATTTTTGTGATAAAGAAAATAAAAAATTCTGCAAAAATTTTAAATTTAAATTAATGGTTTAAACTTCATTAAAAAATATTGTATTTTTTAAAAATGAAAATAATACAATAAAGTTGTTGTAATATAATTTTTAATTTGTACAATGTGGTAAAAATCATGGTAACGAAGTACAGGGTGTCCCAACATAATTTCCGGTTTTGTTTTTGCTATCATATTTTTATTTCTTAAGATATTCAGAAACGGACTTTACAGTTGTGTTCGATAAATCATGGGATTTTTTATGGCGTGAAAATTTTCAGGATATCTGATATGCAAATTTTTCAGCAATGATAGCAACTGAAAATTTTTGCTATCGTTTTTTTTCATTAATATCCCAAAAAACCGTCAGTTAATGGAGCGGTTTTTTAAAAAACCGCTCCAATAAAAAATAGTGATAGTAATTGTGAAAAATTTTTTGAAAATTTAAATGTTACTATCAAAATCTCAATTTTTTTTAAAAATTTTTATAAGCTTAAAAAAATTCTTAAAGCATGTTAAGTTTAATTGTCCGTTTTTGAATATCTTAAGAAATAAAAATATGACAGCAAAAACAAAACCAGGAATTATGTTGGGACACCCTAAAATAAAAAATAAAGTTTATCTTACTTGTATGAAAAAATTACCGGTTCAATGGTTACCGGTGGGGGCCGATGATGATGTCCACCATAAATGGTAACCATTTGAAAGTATTTATTTTTAAAACTTTTTTAAATCAAAAAAGTGTAACAAAAAAAAGTTTTGCTTCTATGATTTTTTTAAGTACCAACAAAATAATAAAGCATGAAGAATCAGACGATAAAATAACTAAAGAAAATCAAAAAATAAATAAATGTATATTTTAATCGTTAACAAAAAGTTTTTTTTATCAAACTTTAATCAAACAAACACACGGATTAACAGTAGTTTTTTTTCCTATTACCTAAGCTTTTTGGGAGCTTCCTTGAAAAAAGATTCAATGGACAATAACATCAAAAAAATATCGAGTCTTTTTTTCTCCGATAATATATTATTACACAAAAAGATTATTGTTTCGAAAAAAAAAGAATGGGGGAGATTGCTTGCTTCTTTTTTACAGAGATGATTTTTTTCTAATGCGCAAAAAAAGAGTTGATGGGGAGAAAAGAAGAAGAAGAGAGAAGCTTATAGGCGCGGGTCCAAGACTCATGAGAGCTAACAATGATATTTTTCAGGAATATTAAAAAAATGATCGGAAACAAGCTTGACAAAGGTTTTATCAAAGAAAGCAAGGAAGGAAGGATTAAAAGATTTAAAAATGAAATAATAGAAATGAATGAATGAGCAATGAAAAGATGATTCAAGGAAGCCATTTCGAGATGGTTTTTGATTTTTATATGAGAATTTATCTTAAAAAAACATAGAAATTGACGAGGTTAAGTTAAAAGAGATAAACATGGATTATTGAAAACCAAGTTTTTAACAAGAAAAAAATATTCAATTTTGTGATAAAAAAAAATTAAAAAATTTTAGGATTTCTAAAACTTTAAAACTTTTAAATTATAAAAGTAATAAATTGGAAATCCCATTTAAAAAGAAAGCACAATTTCAAAACAAATTTTTTTATGACTCAAATGTGAAAAATCGAAAGTTTAATAGAGCTGTTTTTGCCTTCATCAAAGTTGCAAAAAAACAGCGTGAAAAAATATCGAAAGAAATGCCTGATTTTCAGGATTAATCATAAAAAAATTACTACAGTTTTAAACACCCCCTTCAAAGTTTTTCCAAATATATCTTTCTTAAAAATTTGGCATTTTCTCTTAAATTTATATGTTTAAAAACAGAAAACATCCAAAATCAGTTTTTCCCATCCTTGACAAAACTTTATCCCAAAACAAACAATTTTTTTTGTTTGTAACAAAAATTTTTAACACTTTTTTCATTATTATTTTTAGTGTCCGCCTCCAAAAAAATATTCAAGTCTCTCAAAAAACAAGATACCAAAAAAATAAAAAAATATAAAAGTTCAAAATATATAATTTTTTAGTGTTAAGTGTCCACTTATTTATTTCTCTAAAATAAAGGTTAAAAAAATAATTTTTCTAAGGTGTTAGTGTTTTTTCTGTTGGTAGCTTAACCGACCCCCTAAGGCAATCAAAAAAATCATACTCTTGGTTTTAGTTCTTTTTTCTTTATCAAAAAGCTTTTTTTTACTTGACCGAAAGCAAAAAAAACACTCTTAAAAATGACCAATTTACAACATCTTTTTATTTTTCTTCTTCGTCTTCTTCCCATCGGCTACCACTTTACAGAAGTCTCTCTCTCTCTCTCTTTTTTTTTTCGATCTAGCTTTTTTAAGCTTTTTTTCTTTTTAAAAATGGTTATCTCGGGAGATTCGCCGGCTCTTAAAAATCTTTCTTTTTTTGATTATTCATTCTATCTTTCTTTAGCTAGCTGTGCTACGATTTTCTTTTAGGGAAATCCATAAAACTGCATTTTTAAATTAATTTAAAGCAGCAATTTTTATGATAAAATTTATACATTGAAATTTTTTATGCATGCGGATTTTTGATACATTTTGGATGAATAATAAGTTTTTTTGGGTTTTGAAACCAATAAAAATTTGTGAAGTGGTTATTATTATCTGGTTTAAATGATTTCAAAAGGAAGCAAAAAAAAGATAAATACTATGTTCAAAAAAAAGTAAATTTGGTTAAATTGATATGCGAAACTATCAAGAAAAAACAATTGTTGAGGCAATAAAAAAATTCGTTTTTTTTACTAGTTTCTCGTAAAATACTAACTGCTGAGGCTAATAACTGTCAAAAAAACCTTATAATGTTGGTGAAATCAATAAAAATAAAATTATGTTTTGCTTGCATCAATAATGTAAAAAATATTAAAATTTTGACAAATTTAAAAAAAGATACATGATCTCGGGCGGGCTCGAACCACCGACCTTCTGCGTGTTAGGCAGACGTGATAACCGCTACACCACGAGACCAACAGAATAGGGCCTTCTTTTTGGACATATATTTGGAACAGCAGCGACTTAAAGAACGCGAGAAAAAAAAACGAGGCGCCTGGGGAACAAGCAAAAAAAGAAACAAGACAAAAAAAAGCAAAGAACATTTATTTTTTAATGTTAGAGCAGGAAAAGATAAGATTTTTACATATAATTTACTTTTTTTTGCATAAAAAAATCTTGTATAAATAAAAAACTAACCTTTTATTAGGAATACAGTATTCACTTGGTAACCTTCCTCTGCCTTCTGAAGAATGTGAAGATAAAGTACAAAATGAAGTATTTGCAGAATTTGCTGCCGTGCAATGATTGGCACCTTTAAAAGATAAATATTCTGGTGATTCTGATCCAGGATAATCTGGAGGTGGAGCAGGAAGGGATTCAATTCGAGGAAGAATTGTTGGAGGTTCACTTTGTCTCCTTCTGAAAAATTAAATTATAATGTGGGAAAATAAAAAAAAACTACAGTAATTTTTACCTTTTGTTAGTTTGCATTAAAGCATAAGAAGGAAAATAAGCACAAGCAGGATTTTTAAAATACCAATTTTTTGATGTAAATGATTTTTTTCTTCGACCTGTCATTTTTGTGTCTGTATCTGACATTTGAACTTTTTTAGAATGCAAAGAAGCTTGTTTTTTTTTCAATGGAAACAATGAAGGAAATAGAATAAAATTATTGCATTGAGATCATTAAAATAAATTTTTTATTTTAAATGTTTAGCTAAAAAAAAGTATAATTTTAACATTTCAAGTTTGAAAAACAAAACACCAAAATAGAGAAACGGTAAAATTTTTTTTGAAACATAAAGTGGATTAAAGAACCCCAAATTTTTTACCCTCACTAAAACCCGGCCATGTCAAAGTTCTAGGCTGATCCACTAAAAAACGGTCAAGTCCATAGGTTCAAAAACGCTTAAAAACTTGAAATGACTTTTTTTTGAAGCTTCCAAGCTTCAGATTCTCAAACTTCAGTAAACACATCACAAGTTACTGTTTTGCAAAAAACAAAAAAATTTATTGAACAGTTTGAAAAAACAAAACACATTTTGCAAAAAAATTTTTCAAAAAATGCGTTAACATACCACTGAGAATCAAAGATTCACGAAATATTTTTTGCAAGATTTTAAAGAAATAATTTTTTGAACTGATAAAATTTTAATTGGATTTTTTGTAAAAAAAAAGGTTTAGTCGTTCAAATATTTTTGGAGCTATTTGATGATTTAAGCACATTAATGATTTATCAATATTCAATAACGTCTAATTATTAAAAATATTTGACAGCTTTTATTTAGTGGAAATGCCCGGAACTTGGACCGGGCCGGGTTTTAGTGAGGGTTTAAATTTTTCAGTTAAAAAAGGGAGACAAAAACATAAAAAATTAATTATTCCAAAAACGCTGTTTCACGTTTTATTAAAAAATTTTTAACAGAACTTTTGAAAAATACTTAATCAACAAAAACCGTTTGAATAGGAAAATTCAAATAAAATCATTAACAAAAAAATAATGGAATAAAAAAAATATTTTCATAAAAATTCAAATTTCTGTTACCTTAGCTTCCACAAACTTAAAACTTCTATTTTCAATCAAAACACAAAAAAAGGTTTTAAAAACGAAATAACCTGTCTAAATTAAAGGTAAAATGATCTACTTTTTTTTCTCAAGCTTTCATTCATTGATTCATTTTGGTTCAGTTTTAAATACAAAAAGAGCAAGGAACCCCCTATTTTCTTTCTCTCTCCCGAGACAGATTAATTTCCATTTAAAAAATTAAAATCGGATTTTTTTCCTTCTTTTTTATTTTTTCATTTTAAACGAAAAAAAAATTTACAAAAAAAAGTGTGATGGCCATTTACAGTTTTGGTACTTAAAAAAAAGTTGATGACAAAAAAAAGCGTGAAAAAAGAGAAAGCAATATTTTTTTCGCGCATTGCTTTTTTATTGAATCATTTCAAAAGTGCTTCTTCTTCGACTTTCAAAAAAAACAACAAAGCTTCAAAAATTTCACGAAATGCTTTTTGAAAAAAACTTTAAAAGGTGTCAATTTGCTTTTTTAAGTGTCACTTTTATTGGAAAAAAAAACAAATTCATTTATTTTCAAAGATTTTTTTAGTTCTATAGAAAAATATAAATTCATATCTCTGATGAAAAAAAAAACAATAAAAAAATATATAAAGCTAAAAAAACATTGCAAAAAGATATATACATTACAAAAAAGTAAATGTTGACTTAAACCTATTAGGAAAAAATGAACAATAGAAAAAACAAAAATTTGAGCCACTGGTATCACACACATACATATAAAAAAATGAAAAGAATAAAAAGTGTTCAAAGACGAGAAAAAACAATATTATTTTAAATATTGTGATGACTTTGTTTCAAAGCTAATGATAATTGATCAAGAGAAAACCATCGAAGATTTGAACGATTTTCTAAATCTTGTGTTGTCCAACATCGTTGAAGTTGTTTAATTCGATTTTCAGATAAGAATAATGGTTTACCACGACTAAAATTTTTATGATTACTAAATAGCATACAAAATAATCACTGTAAAAGTTTTTAACAAAGAACAATAACAAAAAATTTTAATTACCGTTTTTTCTGTTTTTATCGCCAAAAAAAAAATCGCTCAAACAAAGAAAAACTGTTAGAAACTTTAAAAAATTTTTTGGAATTAAAATGTCACTTTCAGAATTTAAAATTTTCGTTTTTAAAATTGTAAAATTTTTTTCTAACATATTTAAATGTAAAAACTATAAACTTACATTAAATTTCGATCTTCTTCACCATGTGAATCCATATATACAGTACCCCAAAGGACAGCAACCCGATAATAATTAATTACAATCATAGTTGAATTTAATGAAAGATAACAGCAGCAACCTGCTCCACAACTAATTGTATGCCTTTCAACGTATGTTTCAGTTTCACTACTTCGATCATCTGAACCTTCACTGCATCGATTTAAGCACATTAAAGACCCGCAAAGAAGGCAAAGCATTTGATGCTTTGGTGGACGATGACAATTTTCACATTTTTGTCCAAAGAATGCTGAAAATAATTTATCATATTCTTTTGGAAGATTTAAAAGTTGCCGATATCTCCAATTAAATGTTTCAGTTGTAAGAATCTAAAAAAAATATAGATTTGAATAAATGGGATTTTATATGGTATCAATTTCTTACCTCAGAAATACTTTCACCATTAATAAGACAAAGAATTAACTGTTCCAAAAAGTATCGGCTGCTACTTGCCATTACAGCAAAATCTCCACCATTTTTTCCAACAATCATTTTATGAATTCCAATAATATCATTCATTTGAAAAGTATATTTTTCGTCAACGGTTAAATCAATTTTTGTTACTTCTTTGTTAAGCATAAAAACAAATTTTATAAAATGTGAAAGAATATATTCTGCTTGTTTCTTTGTAAAATCAATCATTTCTTGAACACTGCAGAATCCTTGCCGATCTTTGCTAAATTTTGTAAGTGGAAATGTTAGCCGGCCTTTAACTTCTAATAACAGCGGACGTAAAATTTGAAAAACTTTTTGAAGAGATTGTGAAATTAAATCATTGCTTCCAAAATCAGCATGTTCAATAAATTCATTGATTGGTGAAGTTAGAGATGCTTTACTCAAAGTATTTTGAAATGCTCTTGTCAGGCATAATGTTGTCATAACACGGTAAAGAAGAAGACAATATGCTAAAAAAATATTTTATTAGATTTTATTCAAAAATTGTTGACTACCGTAACCCCCATAAATTCTGATGGTAAATACAGGGTGTCAAAACAAAAATGACACTTTCGTGTTTACTATTATTTTTCTGTCAAAGTTATTCAAAAATCAAGATTAAGCTCAAAATGTTTTTAAACCAAAAAATAGCGGAAAAAAGTTTTTAAAAAATTCAATTTCGAGAAAAACATTTAAATTTTAAAAAAGTTTTTTGTAGTTATTATTGCATTTTTTAATAAAACGGTTTTCAGTAATAGAAACAAAAAAAAAGGATACCAAAAATTTTTTGTTACTATCCTTCTAAAAAAATTGCAAATTTGGAATTTGAAAAATTTTTGTTTCAAAAAAATCCTAAACAATATTGAACACAACTCTGGAGTCCATTTGAGAATAATTTAAACGGAAAAATGGTAAAAATAAAAGATTCACTTATATTTGGAAATCATATATGAAACATAAAACTACAAACCTTTTCGATCTTCATCAACAAATCTTTCATCAACTAATGGCAATGCAACACATCGAAGATATACTGATTGATAATCCTAAAATTAATAAATGCTGTAATCCAAAAATCCCCATCAAAAGAAACCGTACACAAATAAGCAATGGTGGCATTTCAGAATCTCCATCATAATTTGCTTTTGAAAATGAATCCATTAACCAATTAAAATGTGTTAAAATTTGATCCTGATCAGGTGATAATGACAGTGTAATAGCACCCGATAAAATATGTTCACTGACAGAACCTTTTGTAAATGAAGGTAACGGTAAGCCCATTGATGTAAACATAACCAATTTATCAATATTACTTCTGAAATGATCAAGATTTGTAAATATATATGGAAGGTAAAAGGATAAAAGCTTACTGTACATAACCCAATCTTGCAGAATATCCTTTAAAACGTTTTTCAACTAAATCAATAGAATCTGGAGTTTCATAACAGCTTCGAAGTTGTCGATATGCAATATCTTCAAAATCTTCATATGCTTGCCGATATTCTGTACTTTGTCTTCGAAGAGTTTCATCCTACAAAAAAATAAATTTCATTTAAATTCAAAAAAATTATTTAAAAGCTTTTGTTTTTCAACTTACTAAAAAAATTGGTCTTGGATCTCGAAGTCTTCGACTATAAAATTCTTTAATATCAAAAACAGTATTCAAATCAGAAATATCAAAATCTGCAGCAATTTTTTCACGCTAAAAATGGAAAAATTGATGCAAAGAAGAATATACATAAAAATTCTTTGAAAAAAGGGATGAACTATAAAAAATAAAACTTACACCATATTGCATTTTTAGAGGGAGAATTGTATTAATATGTGTTCGACACATTGGACATGAAACATTAAAATCTATTCGAACAACAGGTGATGGATTATTTCGAATTGAATCAACATATGATTTAAAGCATGATAAATGTGCAAAATGATTACATGTTCTAACTTCAACTCCAGTTCGAAATCGTAAAGATTTAACAGATGCTGTACCAGCTTTTGAAAAAACTTTTAAACATAGCTCATCTCTTTTATCAAAGAATCTTCGACGTGGTTGAATTGATGGACGATTTATCATTGAAGAAGTTGGAGCAAGTTGCATAATATCTGTAATTTGTTCATCACCTGATAAAGAATTTGGAATAACTGCATGTGGTCGAGTATGTACAAATAGACCAATTGGATTTGATAATGAATGATTTGTTGTTTCTGAACAAATTGGACATTGATACGTTGATTCTTTGATAGTTTTTGTATCAAATTTATTCATTTCTTCTTGAGATATTCCTTCATTCTCCATATGATGTTGCATCATTTTTGAATTTTTTGCTTGAAGTTTTTTGAGAAACGCTTCCTTCTTTGCTTTTAATTGTGCTTTTCGTTCTTCTTTTGCTTTATCAGATGGTGATGGAATTGATGCATTACCAGCTGCTAAAGAATCAACTTCCATTTCAACATTATTTATTGGTTCAGAAAGTGCACTTTCAATTACTGTATATACTTCTCGTCGTGCATCCAAATCTCTGAAAGGTTACAACATTATAATCTTTCAAAATAAATTAAACTTACAATGCCAAAATAATATTCAATAATCGTCCAACATATTCCATTCCAGCTCCATGAATTCTAACCAACTGTTCTTCTTCAATTGGATCCAAGAATTTTTTTAATAATTCAAAAATATGCCGATCCGATGCAGTTGGACATTGAGCTTTTGCAGATTTAACAAAGAGCTCAACCAACATAACCAATAAACTTCGATCACCATTAAAATTTTTTAAAAAGAATTTTATAATTGATTCTTTAGGATTTTGTGCTTCTCGAATACTGGATGAAAAACAAGAAAGAAAAAAGAATGCAGGTTCATTAAATTCATTTGGATGATAGAGTCGAGCTTTACATTCTTTAAATAAATTAGATTTAATAAATTGTATTGAAAGTGTTAAAAGGTAAATTGCTTGTTGAAGAACTAAAGAATAATAATAATCTGTTGTAAGAACCTAAAAAAATAGAATTAATATAATTATAAACTAAAAGTTTATGTACCTTATTAATGATATTATGAATTAATGCAAAGAATGATGGTTGTGTAAGTAGCGCAGCAACAGATTTAGCATTTTCAAAACGATTTTTATACAATTCATCAAAATTATACATTCGAAATCCAAGCCATGGTGATATTGTTGAAGGTAAATTTGTAGATTTTTCACGTTCATGTACTTCAATTCTATTAACAAATTCTGAATAATCTAATCCACCAAAAGATCGAAGTCGACAAAATACTGGACAAACAGAAGAATCAAAATATTCTTTTTTTAATTCATATCTTCCATGTTGAAGTGAATTATCTTGATCAGGTTCAACAAAATTTGCAACTTCATTTAAAATATCATCAAAGACTTCCATTTGTTTATCATAGCAAATATTTCCACGTGAAGGTATTACAGCTTTTACATGAGAATATGGAAGATCTTGTCGAGCAAGAAGTGTAATCATTTCTTCTTTAACAAGTTCATTAGAATCTGGTTCAGCATCACGCCGGCCAATAATAAGATCAAGAAGTAGTCTAAAAATATGATACGTTTATATTATTTATTATAAAAGACAGACAAATATGTACTTACCGTAATGCACCATCAAGCAAATGTGAAACCCATGATTTTCGAGTTACCAAATTTCGACTATCTGCAGTAACTTCAATTTCTTCTCGATCATCAGGATATGCAAAACAATCCAATAAACTAAAGCTATTAATAATGCACGTTAAAAAATATTCTTGGTTTATATTTGAAGCAGCAAATCGAAGAATTATTAAATCTGCAGATTGAAAGCTGAATGTTATTGTTGGCTTACAGTAGTCTAAAAATTTGCTACGTTAATACATTTAATAAAAACAAAGGCATATACGTGATACAGCAATTCGCATTCCTTGTCCATTTCGCAACCACATTCCAGCATAATATTGTGCACGAGCAACATGAATTCGAATTGGATGTAAAATACATTTGCGAAGGAATGCTTCATCTTTTGTTAATTGATTCAATAAACCTATACAATGATGAGTTTGCATTTGAAAGATAAGAGTTGCTAAATGTCGATGAAGTGGAATATGAAATGTAATACAATATGGGGGAGTATTTGTATCCGTTGGAGATTTATCAAGTTTAATTGCTTTGAACCATGTATTCAATGATTCCAAAACATGTTTATAAAATAATTCACAATCTTTTGGTGTTGTTGCATGTTGAAGTAGGTTATGCATTGGCAAAGAACAAGCTTCAAATTCAACATTATAACTTCGTTGTGCAGCAATTATCCAATCATGGGTTCGATGATCACCAGATACAATTCTCCATTCTGTTGTAAATCTAAACAATAAATTAAAAAGCTGTAATCCTAAATAGAAAAAACGTACCCTTGAAAAAGTTCAATATGTCGCATATACATTTCAATTAATGTTTCAGAATCAAAAATTGTTTTTGCAATTGGTTGATGAACAAGTAAATTTTGTGTATCTGTAAGCACAAATAAATCTGCATTCTTTTCATAAAATGGATTTTCTTCAATTGCAACATTCAAATATTCTGATGAAAATCGTAAAATATAATCTCCTGGTGTACTTGAATAAAATCTTTCAGGTGAATGATTAATTTGTAGTGGCCGAGATTTATATACTGACATCATAATTGCAGAACGTAGCACACATTGAACAATATTAATTTCTTTTTGTAACCATGAACATATATTTGAACCTGAACAAATTTGTACAGAAATATGAACAATTCTTTCAGCAACTTTTCCACCTTCTCGTGATGCTGGTGGTAACTCTCGAAGTAATTGAGCAACCATTGCAGTAATATAAGGATAGTATGAAAAAAATTTTTTTGCAAAATGTTCTTTATATTTTGTATCATAGAGTAAATTTAAAAGCATATCAATTAATTCTTGTGGAAATGCAATTCTTATAAGGTAGAGTATCAGTTCATCCAAAACACATTCAATTGTAAGCGGATGAAGTTGAGAAGCTTGAGTACGAAGATTTCGGACTAGCGGTAAACTTTTTAATGAATCAATATCTTGTTTAAGATCGGGAAGTAGTCGCCAGTCAGGAGCTTCAACATCATCTTCATCTAAAATTTAACAGTACAAAAATTTTCTAATAAAATAAATAATAATACCAAAAAGACCTGATGCAATTTGCTTTCGACAAAGTTCATGATAAAAATTTTTATCAAGTAAAAATTCTATTAAAATATCTGTTACAGCAGAACCGGCATCACTAATTTCAGTAATAAAATTAATAATTGGTAAAATACCACGATTTAAAATATCATTTGTTGTAATACTAATTCCTACGAAACCTGGTTCACGATTTCGATAATATTCTTCAACTTTATCTTGGAAAATACACTAAAAACCTATGTATATGTATATCAGTATTTCAAAACCTTTAAAATCTTACCCATCGCCTTAAACAAACAAGTGTACGAGAAATTAATTTTGCAATAACAGTTTTTAATAATGCTAATGAATGGGGTGGAATATTATCAGATTTCTTTGGAGCACCTTCACAATGTCTTGGACAAAAACCTTTTGGATTCATAACATCTGGATTTCCACAATCACAACATCCACCAACAGTTGAAAAAAATCTTGAATAATCATGTCCTTCATGATCAGCTTCTTCAAAGCATTGAGCACAAAGTGACATACCTAAAGATTGAATATAATTTCAAAATGATGATAAATAAAATCTTACAAGAATTTAATCCACATGTATGACATCTATATGCTACAGTATTCTGCCTCCAAACAACATTACACCGAAGTGCAGAATGATATTTTTTCACTAAAAAATTATTATAAAATATATGTTTAAATAATCATAAAAACTTACATTTACTAATAAAATCTTCAAAATTTCCATTTCCAGACAAAATAAGTTTTAAATATCCTCGACTAAGATCATTTAGACTTGTAATTGTTGGTAAAGAATTGTGAGAAGCTGGAGGTATTTCTAAATATCCCATAGCAGTATTAAGCTTTTCATGTAAAAATTTTGCATCATTTCTGAAAAAAAAAACTGTTAAAAGCAATTAAAAGTTTAAAAAACAAACTTCAAAGTTGAATTAAAAAAAGCTTTATCCATGTATTTTGGGCAACCATTTGAAGAACAAACTGTAGATTCTAGAAATGAACAACCATGTTTGCTTAAATTTTGTGCAATTTCATCCATTCTTTTAATATCATCTTGTGTTATCTAAAATTATTTTAAAAAGTCCATATATGGTATTAAATAGATATATATGAAAGCTTACATATCGTTGACTATTTGATGGTGGATCTTTTGGAATTGGATCACGCTCTAATGAAAATGAAAATTGATGCCTTGAACCTGATGGATTTGGATTTTCATCATTATCCATTATTGTTGTTGTTATTTAATCTCGTGTTTTATCTCTAAAAAATGATCATCAAATCAGCTGACTATTTAAAAAAACGATGACAAAAAATTTTAAAATAGCATTTAGAATCTCAACATAGCAACAAAACATGTAAGAATTAATCGATTGTTATTATTAACAAAAACAACACCGTTTTAAATAAAGCCATTTTTAAAAAATTTATGAATCAAAAAAAGGAAAAGAAAAAAAAGAAGCAACGAAAAAGTAAAAAAAGTAATGCGAAAAACAAAGATAACATTGATAGAAAAAAAAGCTCCATCTTGTGTTCATTTTTTTCTGGTCGAGACTAATCCATTACTTTTTTGTGTTCAAAGTTTTTTAGCTCTTTTTTTGCTACTGCTGCAGTTGAGTTGAAAATGATGAGAAAAAAACATGTTTTTGTTTGATAAATATTTTGAAATTATTTTTTGGTAAAAAAAGAGAGAAAAAATTGATAGAAAAAAAAACTGCTGCTTTTTGGAATTTTTAAAGAAAAATGAAAGTACAAATATTTGTTAAAATATTTTATTATAAAAATTGTGCAATACTCTAATAATTTTGTAATTATGCTTTAAAATTACTTTTTAGCAGCATTTTTTTACACAAAAAAATAATAAAGAAAAATTTATTACTTAAAATTCTGTTTTTTTATTACTCCAAATATTCGAAATTTTTTGCCACGCTTTTTTGCGTGTAAAAATGTCGAAATCTGCTTTTTTAACAAACAATATTTTTTGTAAGCTTTAAATAATCTGCCTTAAAACCATATTAAATGGATACTGTAAAATAAGATTTTTAAAATTATTTTTTTCATTAGAAAAAAATGCTTTAAAATTCCTGTTAATTATTTTTATCAAAAACATGTTTTTTTTACATAAAAAAATAATAAAGAAAAATTATTATAATTTTTTTTTAAAATTTCGTTCAGTGAAGTTTTTTTCTTTAAAACTTCATGTTGTAAAATTTCGAAAAACCTTTTGCAAATATCCACTTTCAAAAATTTAAATAAATTACATTTTATTACTTTTAAAACAAAGAAAAATGGAAACACCTCAAAAATGCTAAAATTCTGCCATTATAAAAATTTAAAACTTTAAAAAAACTTTTTTTAAAACAAATAAAAAACAGAAACAAATTCATTAATTTTTAAAAAAAAAAAGAGAAACAAATACGCGCTTAAATTCTTTAAAGAATTATTTTTAAAAAAAATACCTGGGGATTTGACAAAACATAAAACTACCGTATTTTTTGTTTAAAATTTTTTTTTCATTTTTTTTGGTTTACAATTTAAAAAGAGAAATTATAATGAAATTTTTAAAAAATAATGCTAAACAAGAAAGAGAACAACAAAAAAATGAAGAACAACAACTACATTTTTAAATGACTAACAACAAATAACAGGGATTGAAAAATGATTAAAGACAAAATTGTGCAAATGCGATTTTTGAGAAAATTTTGAAAAATTTTAAAAATTTGAATGATAGTAATCAAAATTGCGATGTTTTGCAAAAAGGGGTTACTATTACTTTAAGAAAATCTCGCCACGAAAACGAAATTTTCAAAATTGTTGAATTTTAATATTGCAAAAATAATGAAAATTGATTTTAGGCAGAATTTTAAAATTGCACTTTTTATTCCATCATTGAAAAAAAGTTTAGAAAAAAATTTATCACTAAAAAATTACCGTATATAGTTTTCCGCAATTCTATGCATTTGCACAAAAGAAAAAAATTTTGGCATTGAACTAACATAAAAAAAGATTTGCTTTTTTTTTAAATAAAAAGCAGAGCCCGTTAAAAATCGAGAAAACAAAAGAAAATTACTAGAAAAATAAAAATACCCTGCTGTTTTAAAACCAAATTTGTTAAAAAAAGAAGAATAGCTTGAACTTATTAAAGATTTTGTTAAAGAAAAAAACAAAAGAGACACAAATTTAAAGAGAAAAAAAAACTTTTTCGGAAAAATATTTGTTTTTATAAAATTTAAAATAATAAAAATTTTTCATTTAGCACGGTCTTTGGTAGTTGAACTATTATTGGAAATATTATTATTAAACATTGCAAAATTTGCCAATTCTGCAGATGAAATTGTACCATTTGATGTGGTTGAAGAATTTGAATTTCCAGATGTTGGAGAAATTGATAGCTTATCTTTTGGTGGAGTTGTTGTAAGTGGTTTCTAAAAAATTGAAGAGGGTTATATCATTGACCTATAAATGTTTAAAGGAGGTTTAAAAACTGATAAATTTTTTTGGTGGTCATTTTTTGCTTTAAAGTTATTCAAAAACGGAATTTACAGTATTGTTCAACAAATCTTAAAATTATTTTTGATACAAAAATTGTTCGGATATATGATTTGCAAATTTTTTAAGAAAGGATAGTAACACAAATTTTTTGTTGTCGTTTTTTCCGATTACTATCAAAAAAAATTTTCTTGAAATGGTTTTCATTTTTTTCTTCATTGGAGCAGTTTCCAGTGATAGTAACTAAAAAAGATGAAAACCAAAAGCCTTTCGTTACTATCGCAATGATAATAATCGAAATAATTCGAATATCATTTTTTTCGATTACTATCACAATTTTTATTGGAGCGGTTTTTCAAAAAACCGTTGCAATGAAGAAAAAAAATAGTAACTTCAATTTTCAAATTTTATATGTTATTCTTAAAATCTTTGAAGAGCCGGAATGACTAAAAAACAATAGCACAAATTCGAAAAATTGCTAGTTCAAAAATTAAATCCTCACTTTTTAATTTTAACGAGATTTTTAAAATTTTTAAAAATTTAACAGTTTTTTTTAAATTATTACACTGCTAAAATTTGCGTACAACAGAATATTTAAAAAAAAACAAACATTAGTTGTTGCAGATGATGTTGAAATTGGTGTAATTATTCCAGGATCAATGATCGGTGAAAAGGTTGATGTTTGAGTTGTTGTAAGTGCGGTGATGGGTGGAACGCTTAAGCCAATAATATTTGACATTGCATCAAATGATGATTGATTTATTACACTACAAAAATTTAATGTGTTTTTAATAAAAATGTGAAACATACTTATTCATTGCTAAAAGATGATGATGTTGTTGTCCATTCATCATAATTGGTGTTGAACGATTTAATGGTGAACGTGAATTGGCATCATTAAAGTGCATTAAAACTAAAAATAAACAAAATGTTAAAATGTATTTTTAGAAAGAGTGTAATTTGATAATTTTTAAAATTAAAAGTTAGAAAAAAAGTTTTCAAAATTTGAAATTAAAATTTTTTGTTTACGTAATTTACAGTGAAAAAGTCATTGAATCGAAATTATCGAAAAAAAATGTTTAGAGTATTTTCGATTTTCGAAATTTTGGCAAGTGCGCTTTTTTCAAAAAAATCCTATTTGACAAAAAAAACTTGTTTGATTACCTTTTATTTTTACCAAAAAAAAGCAAATAAAAAATTGCTCTTTTATGCTTTCATTTTTTGGTCTCAAACCTCTTTTTTTTCTCTCTTTTCTTTTAAAAAGAAACTGCGACAGACATTTACGACATCAAAAAAAAATTGTTACTACTAATTTTGCGAAATACATTTTTTTGTAAAAGTGCAAGAAAAAACATTTTGTTTTAAAAACTTTTGAAATTAAAAAAAAACACAAACAAACAAAAAATATGTTAAAAGCCTAATAAAAAAAATAATTTTGAGGTTCGAAAAAGTTGGTGAAGGAATTTGATTCAAGCAAATTTCGACAAGAAACAACAAAACATAATACTTTTGAGTTTTTAAGACTGACCATCTTTTATTGAAGGATCATAACCATTAATCAATGGCTGTTGTTGCTGTTGTTGATGGTGTTGATTAATAATTGATTGAGAATTTGATAGAGCACGTAAAGTTTCAAGAATTGGAATTGGGGTTGCTGTTGGGGTACCAGTTGGAGTATGCAATGGACTACTTAAGAAAAATGGAATTGGTGAAGATTGATGTAACATTGGTTGCTTTTGAAAATAATTCTAAAAGAAATTTGTTTTTATTGTATTTTTTGATAAAAAATATATTTACCACATTTGCCATAAAATTTGATGGATTTAAAGTTTTTTCCATTATTAAACCATTTCCAACAACAGGAATTATCGGTCGAGGAGCAATTAATGTCTAAAAAAAAATAAAAATTAGGTCAAAAAATAATTAGTGATAAAACTTTAACAGTATCCCAGAATTTACAAGGTCGTATTATTTAGGTTACTGTAGCACATAACCTAAATAGTACGACCTAGTACATCTAATGTAAAGAACTTACAGCACTATCTGCAGGCCTTGAAACAAATTCACGAACTGGACTAATCAATGATGAATTATTTGAAAGTGGAGAATTTTTACTTGATGAATTTGGATCAATTGGAATTGGGGTTATCATTCCATTACTACGAATTACACTTCCATTATTATTATTATTATTTCCATATGTTCCATTACCATTATTTGATGGTGGAGTTGATTGAACTGATAAAGATGTTGCAGCCGGGGAAGAGGCAGATAGATTATTACTGCTTCCATTTTGTGAATATACTCCACGACGTCGAGATGAAAGTAATGGAGCTCGAGCATCTTTTGATGGACTATCAGCCATTGTTGTTGTTCCTCCACTTTGATTTAATCGAGTAGTTCCACCTTTTTGTCCATTAGATTGTGTTGGAGCTGTAAATGCAGAAGAAAGAGAATGAAATTGTGGATGTTGAGGTTGTGGACGATGAATTTGATGTTCATTGCTTAATGTTGAACTTGGAGGAGGATTTAAGATTCGAATTGTTTTTGAACTATCAGCAGTTGATGTTTCATTATTAATATTATTTGTAATAGCATTATTATCCTGACCAGCAGTAGATGATAATGTTGAAATTCCTGAGTAATTATTAATATGTTGCGATTTAATCCTTTTATCTGTTGATTTTGTTGTTGTTGCAGAAGCAGCAGCGGTTCTTTTTCGAATTTGATTATTATTATTATTATTGTTACCCGTTTCATTTTGTAAAGAAGACCGTTTATTCCCGTTTATTGATTTAATATTTGACATTGCTAATGTTGTTGTTGTTGAAGTTGAAGAAGATGGAATTAATGCTGATGTTGTTGTAGTAGATGTTGTTAAATTATCTGTTGTTGAAACATCCGACCATGAACTTTCATTGCTTGATGTAAAAGATTCACCTTCATGTTTTAATGTACCAGCAGATGGAATAAAAACTCTTCCAATATTATTATTAGTTGATTGTACAGGTGCTGTTGCTGCTATTGATGATGTACGACCAGATTGAATATCAGACATACATGGACGTGTAAGCATTCGAAGTTCATATGCAGTAAAAATTCCAGTACCCCATATTCCTTCACTTACTGGAAGCTCTGCTGTTGTTGTTGCTGCGGTTGTTCCATTTCCTTCTCCATTACTTTCATCCTCTTCTTCAGTAGCAATAATAATTTCTTCTGGTGGTGCACGATGTGATGAACGAGAATTTGGATCATCAGGATTTGTAATAAAAATAAAATTTGCAAGAAATAAATCCAATTCACGAACGGTTATACTGATATGGTATGGATTGACGCAAAGCGTAGGATTTCGACATTCACTACATTTTTCAAGTCTTTCACCATCTGTTGATTCAAGTGGAATACCCTAAAATTTATACAACCATATTATTATTATTAATGGTACAATATATTATTATTTTTTAGGCAGCTGTTTTTTTATTTAAATTACAACAGTCATAAAAAAAACTTCTGTTGGACTACAAATGTCACAGTATCCATTTTAAAAAAATAAAAAAACAGCTGTTATAAAAGTTAAAAGCATATGACTAAAAGCGTACCTTAAACAGAATAACCATAACTAAATCAAGCCTCCAAACTTTATCAGCTTGTCGTAAACAATCAATTCGGCGCATTTTACCTTTTTGATCAGGATTTGATAGGACGCATACAGCAGGTTGTTGCCCAGTAACAGATAAAACAAATTCTTCTCGATGTGGTGGATATATATCTTTTCGAAGTTTTCCCAACAATCTTCCAGCCCATTTTTGTTTTGTTTCAGCATTATCATTCTATAAAAAGTATTTTTATTTTTGAAAGTATAAAAAATCAAAAAGCACCATCAAATCTTCTTTAATCTTTTTTTCATC
This sequence comes from Panagrolaimus sp. PS1159, assembly GCA_963922195.1. Classification (NCBI taxonomy): domain Eukaryota; kingdom Metazoa; phylum Nematoda; class Chromadorea; order Rhabditida; family Panagrolaimidae; genus Panagrolaimus; species Panagrolaimus sp. PS1159. The sequence continues at coordinate 3,306,671 of CAWUHW010000006.1, forward strand.
TTCAATTGCAAGCCTTTGCTCTTTTTGTTTTGTAAATCGTCGCTTTGCTGCTTGTAAATGAAACCATGTATAAGAAAATTCTCGAACATATGGTAAAAGTTCTTCAACAAATGGATGAAATTCTTCCTATAAAAAAGTTAATTATATATTTTCATTAAAAAAAATAAGTATTAAGCTTACATTCCCTCTTGGCGAATATGACATTGTTGAACTCCATTCTCTTTGTTGTTGTTGTGAGATGTTGGTGTTGTTGTTGCTCGTCGACATGCTCGATTACGAACCGAAATTGCTTTTTTTAGAAAAAGAGAAAATAAAAATAGAGGGAAGGAAAAATATAGAAAAAAGAGAGTCAGCTTTTTTGGTATCGGTCGAGTCGCCGCTTACCCAGTTTGTTTCAGCCCAACATGTGTATTATAAAGATTTAATGGTTTGAGAAATTGATTTCTTATTGTTGATGTTGGACCTAGAATTTTATATCAATAAAATATATGAAAAAAAATTGTTTATCAAAAAAAATCACGAAATTAGAGCAGAAAAAAGTTAATGGAAAAAAGAGTTCAAAAAAGTCTGAAAGCTTTTATTTAAAAAAAAAGTTGTTTAAAAATGAATTAAAACATATTTAAATAATAACAAAACATTTTTCCTTCTTGGCATTAAATAGATATATATGTGTCTAAAAGCAACACATGGATGTTGGAGTTTTTAATATTTTATTTTTGAAAAAAGTGGGAAAAAAGGAAAAAAAGAAAATCAATAGAAAATAAAAAAAAATGCGACGACGCACAACAAAAAAAAACTAAGAGCTCAAATGTTACTTTTGTGAACCAAAAAAAAATTCTAGTTTTTCTGTTTTAAAAATATAACAGGAAATAGAACGTCAAATTTAAAAACAAAAAGAATAAAACTATAGAATTACCAATAACTACCGTATCCTAGCAATATCTCATGTCTCTCTGTGATGTCTAAGAACAAAAAATACTGTAAAAATATTCGTGGAAAGAAAAATAATTATTTTTTCGGAAAGATGTAGATTAGAAAGAGAGGGTCTCATTATTGTTTTCAAAGATGGTATATTGATATAAAATTTTCACGGTCGATATTAAAAAAAAGAAGACACGCAATTTTTTCTTTTTTTCAAAAGTTTTTGGTGAGCTTTTCTTCCTTTCTTTTTATAAACGTGTGTGGCGTGCAACAGCAAACACAACTGTCACGGTCCTTTTTCGAGTGGTGTTATTTTTTTTTCTTCAAAAAAAACAGAAGAAAGAATATAAAATAAAACGACTCAAAAAAAGAGAAGAAGAAGCAGAAAAGAATACCCCCAAGATTGAAAAATAAAATTTTTTTTCAATGAAATCTGTTTCGATTTTTTATGTGCTGGGAAAAAAATAGGAAAAAGGAAGAATAGGAAAAAGGAAGAGATGATCAATAAAGATTAATCCCGTATTTTTATGTATTATCGATATATATCCATGTCTCTATGCTCCCGGAAATGATGATGATGAAGTTCCTAGCAGAAAATCTTTTTTCGCCAAATATCTTATCCAAAAATTTTTGCTTTTTGCTTTTTTCGCACAGAAAAAGACAACATATTTTTTATTAACAAAAAACATGAACAAACAATTGGGGTAATAATTTTATAAATAAATATTTTTATGTTTATCTCTCTCTCTCTCAAATATGTTTTGCTACTGTTTTTAGTGTTTTTATTCGTTTCTATTTTTTTTTCAGGGTCATTAGTAATTAGGCAATGGGGATGTTTCGGATTAAAAATGGATTTTATAAAGTCAAATACAGCACTAAAATTTTAATTAATATTCAAAATCTTCAAAAATTACAGTAATCCGTATACGATAAAAAAATTTGAAAAAGTAATCAAAAAAATTTTTAATTGTAACATTTTAAAAGGCTTAAAAAACAATTTCAAAACTTTTTTAAACGTCAAATTTGAAAAAAATTAACTCAAAAAAACAACTGGATGGAAAATCGCCAAATGGCTAAAATCCAATTCTTTTTTCCGCATCAGTCACTACTCCCTTTTTTTTCTGTTGCTGCCAACAACTAAAAACTAACTAAAAACTAAAACCATTGGGGGGTTTTCCTCGAATATAAAAAAAAACCACTAAAAAGAATAAAATTGCATTAGTCTCCACCCCAAAATTGAAAGAAGGAAAAAAGAGTGGTAATAATAATTTCTTTTTAAGGGTAGTAATGTTTTAAGAAAAAACGTGAAAAGAGAAAAAAACAGCTTGTAAATCATACCACGTTCAATAAAGGAAATAAAAATTTTTATGTAAAAAAGGAAAAAAAAACCTTTTAACAAACTTTTGCTTCCAATATGTAAAGTAATTATTTAAAAAACAATCTGTAAATTAAATATGTTAGTTAACATACTAAACTAAGTTTTGCACGAAGGATTTTTTGATTAATTGTTTGGGAGTGGTTTTACAGGTATTTGTAGTTAAAAAACTAACACTTTTCACAAAAATGAGTTTAAAGACCTGTAAAATCACTCCCAAACAATTTATCAAAAAATCCTTCGTGCAAAACTTAGTTTAGTATGTTAGCTAACATATTTAATTTACAGATTGTGTTTTAAATAATTACTTTACATATGGAAAGCAAAAGTATGTCACAAACTCAACTTTTTGCGAACGCGCCGTGATATGGGAAAAAATACGTAATAATGCAAAATGAAAACTACAGTATCGATAATTAAAGGGAGCGCATAGTTTGATACAATTTTCGTTTTAACGTGTTTTTTCGAAATTGCATGAACCTGACAATCAGGGTCTTTTTCTATTGTTCTTTTACCTAATTATTAGGTTCATGCCATTTTGAAAAAATCGTTAAAATCAGAAATATATCAAACCTATCACTCCTTTTAAAAAACAAAAAAGTACATTTAAAGGAAAATAAATTTTTAGGTTAAATTGTGAATTAGACAATTACAGTATTAAAAACAATTTAAATTTTCTCAAAAAGTTAAAAATTAAATTTTCCAATACCTCTAAGACTACTAACAAAAAAGAAGGACAAAAGTGTTTCACGCTTATTCCCAACTACCACCTAAAAGACCACCGTCACTTTTTTTTCTTTCTTATTTTCAAGTGCCAACAACAAAAGTGAAAACAAAGGGATATATTTCTAACATTTTTTCTGATGTCAATATTTTTTTTTTCAATTGAAATGTGAATATTTTAAAAGCATACGAAAGCAATATAAATAACACGCATCTTCCATTACCACATTTCATAGGTTTTTACACGCAACAAAGATGCGCATATAAACATATATACATTTTTTTGGCTTTTGTTGCAAGAAAAAAAAGAGGACCCCCAAAAGTGATGAACATAATACCGAAAATTTCGTTGCCGGACAGAAAAAAAAATAACAAAAAAAGAAAGCAGACAACAAAGTAGTATATATGCAGCAGCTTTGTTCAAAGAGAAAAAAAGAGAGTGTGTTAATGTTTGAAAATGTGTTCGTCCTTTTTTTTCTGACTCTTTTTATATATTTTTTTAAAAACACCCGGTCTTCATTTTTTTCTTTCTTCTTTTTTTTCAATGACATACACATTGGCCTCTTTTAATGTTTAACGAAAAAGGGTATACTCACACTCTGGTCCCTAGCATGTCGGCATCGACCAACGACGTCGTCGTTGTTGTATACTCTTTTTCCTTCAACAAAAAAAGAGAAGAAATGCAGTTTTTTTCCAAAAAAAAATATGCTTGTTTTCTAAGAAAGTTTACATTTTTTAAAAAAGTGACAAAGTTAAATCAATTCTATATAAAAATATGTTTTAAAAAGATAAAAAGGCAGGAATAATTTTTTTCATATCAAAATTAAAAGCAAAACAATTTAAGCAAAGCAAAATGAAAAAACCTTATCAATCGAGGAAAAATTTTTAGTCTTAAAAATATGACAGATGAAGATCGATCACCAAAATTTTTTGCTTTACATGTTGAGGTAAAAGTAGTATTATTATAATTTAATAAAAAGTAAAAAAATGAATTTTAGACAAGTAGTAAATTTATTGGAGGAAGTGATCTTATTTTAGCAATTATTTTAGCAGCAAATGCAATTTCTTGCTTATTATATGGGACAGCATGGTGTAAGTTTTTGGTATTAATGGAATATTTTGCAAAAGCTTTAACTTTTATAGAATGCACAAAAAACTGAAAAAAAGTAAAATTACATCACCAACAAATTTAAATGAATTTGATGTAGATGAAGTTCAACTTTTACAACTTCTTATACTTTCTTTAAAAGGGAGCCGGATGAATTGATACACTTTTCGTTTTAACGTTTTCATTCGAAATTTTATTAACCTGATAATCAGGGTTTTTTTCTATTCTTCTTCTGCCTGATCGTCAGGTTCATGTTTTTTCGAAAAAAAATGTTAAAACGAAAAATGTATCAATTCGTCCGACTCCCTTTTAAAGAAGGTATAAGAAGTTGTAAAAGTTGAACTCCATCTACATCAAATTCATTTAAATTTGTTGGTGATGTAATTTTACTTTTTTTCAGTTTTTTGTGCATTCTATAAAAGTTAAAGCTTTTGAAAAATTTTTAATTTGTCTAACAAAACCTAATAAATATGATTTTCAGTAAATCTTGCTATTGGCATTTTAACTTTTTCTGCTGCAATTCTTGCATTAGTTTCTTTATACTTTGGATTTGATAAAAAAGAATCAATTTATCTCATTATTCCAATAATTTTTCAAGTATAACATTGCTTTACCTCTTAATCAATGCTAATATATCTTTAAATATATTTTTAGACAATAACAATTTGTTGGTGTATAATATTAGTATTAGCAGGAATTTTTAGTGTTACATCTGGACATTTATGGCCTCTTCAATCTATTATTGGAATAAAACCTCCAGAAATAAAAGTCAGTAAAGATATTCGAGATGATAATTACATTTCACCCGATGACACAAATCCAGAAACAAATCGAGGTTACTTAAAACAAAAAAAAAACTCAAAAATAATATATATATTATTTTAGCAATTGTATGGGGACAAGTTGCAATCTTTTCAGCGCTTCTTCTCTTCGTCTTTAAACTTTGGGCATTTGTTGTTCTTAAAATGGTATATCGATATTATCTACAATATGATATCTATGATCAATATACTTATGGAGATTCAAAATATGCAAAAATTTCACAAAAAGATTTTCATGATGATAATGAAGAGTTTTGTGATGATGATTATCCTTATGATCCAGATTTTGAAGATGAACAATTATAACTAAACTAATCTATCAAAACTATCTTAACTCTATTCAATAATTTAAAAAGTTTTACAAGATTTATGTTTAAAATCAATAAAAATGAGCCTAAAAATGGGTACACAAAAAACAATAATTCGGAGAAACTAACCTTTTTTAAAGCTGTTTTTGCATATGAGAAAAAGTGCTGGAAGGGTAGTGTTACGGCTTTTCTAAACCAATCTTTGAAACAGTATTATAGAAAATGTGTTAAAAAATCTTAATAAAAATTGATGAAATTTTTTAAACAAATTTTACTCAAAAAATAATGGATGTTTTCAATTCAATAAAATCTTGTGAAATTGTCTTAAAACGAAAAGTTAAATTTAATGATTGACAAAATGTTTCTTAACGCCAACAAAAAAATCCTCCGATAATTTTTTTATCGCTTTTTTTGCTTCAAATTTTTCCACGTTATTTTTTTGAAGGAAAAGCTTTTGTTGATTTCTTTTTACAATGCTTAAACGACCAGCTAAAAAAATAACAGCTTTAAAAGGTCCACCATTGATTAAAAAGGTATGTTGTCTTGTAGGATTTTGGCGATGAAAAATAATGAAATTTTATGTTTTTAGGCGAAAAAACTTCCTGAACCTGAACCTTTAGAAGAAGAGGAAGAAGAATCTGAAATTGAATTAGAAGAATCATTTGATGAAGATGATGAAATTGATATGGATTCAGAAAATGACGAAAATTTAATGGAAGGTGTTGGAGATAATGATGAAGAGGAAGAAGAAGAAGAATCTGATGATGAATTTGCTGATATGAATGCAAAAGCATTTGTACTTGCTGATGGAAAAGATGATGATGACTCTGATAAAGAAGTAATAACTATTTATTTAACTTATTTTATTAATATTTAATTTTTTTAAGGTTGAAATTGCTCTTCAAGCTGGCTTAGTTGATGGTAAACAATTTTTAATGCGTGCACAAAAGCGTGAATTGGTTAATAAAGTTGTAAGTTGATTTCACTTTCCTTCTTTTTTTGCTACAATTTAATTTTTAGGAAGATATTAAACAAAAACTTTCACAAATGAAATCATCTGCTAAATGGATTAAGCATGTTGCTGTTACAGCTTCAAAAGAATTGGTATTTGATAAAGATATTGATAATGATTTTGAGCGTGAAGCACTTTTGTAAGCTTTTAATATTTCTCTATTTGTTGTTAATAGTTCGTTTTTAGCTATAAACAAGCACAAGATGGAGCTCGTCAAGCAATTGCAATACTTAAACAACTTAATATTCCTGTTGCACGTCCAGCAGATTATTTTGCAGAAATGGTTAAATCTGATAGTCATATGCATCGTGTTCGAAATGTTCTTCTCAATAAACAAAAAGAAAAAGATCGTCGAGATACTGTACGACGTTTAAGAACAGAAAAGAAATTTGCAACAAAAGTTCAAAAAGAAACTGAACAACAACAACGTACAGATAAAAGAAAATTTTTGGAAGCTGTTAAAAAGCATCGAAAGGGAATGAAAGGACAATTGGAAACAATGTTAAGTAATGCTCGATCAATGGATATGGATGAAAATGATGGTGGACCATCTGCTGAAAGACCTCAACATAGTGGTGGAAGAGGAGGTGCTTCTGGTGGTGGAAAGAAATTTTCAAGAACTGCTAGAGATAAAAAATATGGCTTTGGTGGAATTAAAAGAGGCAACAAACGTAATGATAAAGCAAGTTTCAATGATACTTCATTCAAAAGTAAAAAAGGTTTTGGTGGCCGTCGTCCAAAATTTGGAAAAAAACGTTAATCTTTTTTTAGAAAATATATTTTTGTTTTTCTTTTAAAAATTTTTGTTGTTGATTTTTTATTATAAAATGGTTATATTTGTTTGTTTGCGTTCTTTCATTTCTCATCAGTTTCAAAGCTGACTCGTATTTTTTTGTTATTTGATGTTTTTAAAAATTATATTTTTGAAAAAAAGAAAAATGGAAAATTCTTTTAGTTTATTATCGTTTATTCCAAATGACTATAAAATGATTGTTGAATTTGCTGCTGTGACGCTTTCCACGGCAATTTTAATTGCAGCTTCAATTCTGCCGTATATTGGATTAAGGAGAGGATTGGATTCTCCCTCAAGGCCCCCAAAAGCTTTGAATGGTTTATCACTGAGTAATTGCTTTGCATGTGGAATATTTTTGGGTACTTGCTTTCTTGGCTTAATCCCACATGTACAAATGCAAGAAGGTGTAATTTTAAAGCAGCTTAATATTACTGAACCTCATTCGCAAGAATATCCATATTTAAGAACAAATTTTGTAATTCTTGCTGGATTTTTAATTATTTTATTGATTGAACAGGTTTGTTTTTTTTAATACAGTAGTAGGATAAAAGCTTATTACTGAGTGGGTTAGTCATCAATAAAATTTTGTACTTTTTATGTTAAAAACCTCTGAATTATTTTTTATCGTTTTAGATTGCATTTATCTGTGCTCCATCATCTCATAATACTTTGTCAACAGATGCCCATTATCATCATCCTGAACAGCCTGTCCCTCGACAACAGAATGGCCTTCGTGATAGTGACCTAAATCAACCACTTGTAAATCTTGATTCAGAATCAGAACAAGATGAATTGGAAGAAATTCAATTTAGAACAGCATTAGCAACACATCCACCACATGATCATTCTGATGACGAACATGGCCATCACCATCATCACCACATTCTTCCTGGTGAAACTGGCTCAATTGAATATATTTTGTTATTAATTGCACTTTCCGTTCATTCAATCTTTGAAGGAATTGCACTGGGAGCACAAAAAGAATTGAATGGTTTTATGAAATTTTTACTTTCGGTGATGATTCATGAAGTTTGTTTACTTTAATTTAGAGCTTTTTCTAATGGAAAAATTTTTAGGTGCTATGTTCATTTGCATATGGTGTCAGTTTATCAAAGCAAAGAATTCCATTAAAAAAAGCATTTGGAAGTATATTATTTTTATCATTTTCGCTTCCTATTGGAATTTTGATTATGGCATGGGTATGTTTCTATTTATGCAGGATGTTCCAAAGTCATTGTTTTGTTTTGATGGTATATTTTCTCTGTTAAAGTTCTTCAAAAAAGGACTTCACAGTTGTGTTCAGTATCGATTAAGATTTTTTGAGCTCAAAAGTTTGTAAGGGTTCCCTTTCGAAAAACTAAGATTTTGAAATTGACTTTAAAAATTTAAAATTAAATTTTTAAAATTACTTTTTTCTTAAAAAAAAAATCCGATAAATTTTAACCTCAAAAAATTTCCTTTATTTTTCTGTGCTTAATTTCAAAGTTCATTATTTAAAAGAAAAAATATCCCTGTAAAAGCAAAACCGTCAATTTTTTTTGGATACTTTTTGATCTATTAGCATTTTTTTTATATTTTACATTTTTAGATTGGAACTTTTGAAGCTTTAACAGCGTTAATCTTTCGATTTGTGTTAGAAGGTATTGCAGCAGGAATTTTTATTTATGTTGCATCAATTGAAATGTTGTCGACAGAAATTCCTCACCTTCCTTCCAAAGCTGGCTTTGTTAAAGCTGTCATCGTTGTTTCTGGTGCTGCTGTATTCTTCTTCATTAATTTATTGCTAACTTAAAATTTGTTTTTATTTTGAAAAAATTGTGTAATGGTTAAATATCGAAATATTTTTTAAACATTTTTTTATAACCTGAATTACGATATCTAACTTGAACATGATTTTTTAAAATTGTTTTTGTATTTCTCGGTTTTTTTTTCTTATTTTCTTTCAATGATGCAGAAATTATTATTTTTGTTTATTTTGTCATAATATTTACAGGTTTTGTAAACCAAAGATTTTTTTATTTTTATATTTTTTTTATAAAATTTTTTAATTTATTCCAATTTTTTTGAAGCAATGAACATTTTCAAGGGTGAAGGATATTGTTTTTTTGATGAAAAAGAAATTTGGGATAAAATTTATGAAACTTCAAAGAAAAAGATAAAAAATGAATTTTATGAAATTTGGGATACTTTTAAAATGGATTCTGAAGTTGTTGCTGCAGAAAAAAGAATTGATTCGAAAAATAAAATACGTAAACGAAAAAAATCAAAAAATGACGGTGGAGCAGGATTTTTATTTGAAAGATCAAAAATTATTGAAAATGTTTGGAAACAATTTATTCAAGATGGAAATGTAAAAAATGTTGGAAAAACTTCAGAAAATAATAAAATAGCGAGAAAAGCTTCTGAAAATGTAAAAGATTTTGGATGGATTGAAAAATTATCAAAAATGGATTTGAATGATTTGGAAATTGTTGAAATTGGCAACGGGGGAAGCTATGAAATTGCAGCAGATAAAATGAGAATATTTAAAAATGGTAGTGATAAATGTATTGAAATTATTGTTGATAGAGAAAAATTTGTTATTCCAAATCAATCAGCATTTATTCCTGGTCCGATTGAAGGTATCAAACATTTGGATTACGGTATGTTATTTGTTGAAAATATTTTTGAAAAATTGGTATTTGAATTTATTTTGTAAAATAAATTTTTAGTAATTGTACAGGATGTTTCAGCATAATTGACGGTTTTGTTTTTGCTGGCATTTTTTCATTTCTATTCGAAAAAATGGACATCAAAAATATGTTCAATATAGCTCCTTTTGAGACAATAAAAATTCTAAAATTTTGGGATTTTAACAGGAATAAATAAAATTTTGAGAATAGCTTTAAAAATTTGATTTTTGAAAATATTATCATTTTTTCTTCAATGGAGCGGTTTTTTGAAAAACCGCTCCAATAAAGCTTTTGATAGTAATCAAAAAAAAAGATAACAAAAAATTTTTTGTTACTATCTTTTCTTGAAAAATTTGCATATCAAAATTTTTGAAAAACTTTTATCCCAAAGATAATGCTATAATTTATCGAGATAATTTTAAAAGGTAAAATTTGCAAGTAAAAACAAAACCGCCAATCCTGTAATTTTTTTGTGTCGTGGGAAAGGAGAACTTTTTAAATTTGGAGGAAAAAGAGCTCAGAAAAGATGATATTTTTGGAACATCCGGGGGTAGGGGAGGGGAATAAAAATGGCCAAGTCGAAATACTGGCCGCAACAATATTGCTTACAGAATTACGGTATCAGAATCTTAATTCATTGTAAAACTTTAGCTAATGAAAAATACGATTTAATAATTCTTGATCCACCATGGCCGAATAAATCTGTTAAACGGCTAAAATCATATAATACTTTTGAAATTGATAACCTTTATGATCTTCCAATTGAAAGTTTGTGCCATTCAAAAACGGCTGTAGTAATTTGGTTAACAAATAATTCAACGGTTCATTCTTCAATCAATCGAATTCTTGAATCATGGAATTTAGAAATATATTCAATTTGTCATTGGTTAAAAATTACTAAAAATGGTGAACCAATTTCTTCCTTTAATTCAATGCACAAAGTTCCATTTGAAAGTTTTATTATTGCATTTTCAACAGAAATGAATGATCATCAAAAAGAAATGAATTTTTCATTGATTAAAAATGATTTTTGTTTTATTAGGTTAGTTTAATTTTAAATGGTTCTAAAAATAGGGCAGTAATAAGATTATTAAGATTTCAAAGAAAAAATAATTGAATTATTTTTAGTACCCCAAATTCATGCCATTCTCGAAAGCCTCCAATTGGAAAAATTCTTGAACAAATTTTAACTGAAATTAGCTTTGAAAAATCTCTTGAACTTTATGGTCGATATCTTTGTCCAAAAACGACAACAATTGGATTTGAAGTTTTAAAATTTAATCATTTTTTTTCGAATTTTGAAAAATGTTTATAATTTTTTGTTTATGTAATATTTGTATAAAAAAATAAATCGTATATTTTTTTTCAATATGTAACATTTAAAGGAGGCGGACCCTTTGATCCATTTTTAAAAAAATAAGGATTTCGAAATATTTCTTTTTTTTCCAAACCATCGATATTCGTGATCAGGGTGACTCTTAAAACGAAAATGCAGCTTCCATTGTTTTGATTTTTTTAACAAAGGAAATATTTTTTCGTTTCAAGAGTCACCCTGATCACGAATATCGATGGTTTGGAAAAAAAAAGAAATATTTCGAAATCCTTTTTTTTAAAAATGGATCAAAGGGTCCGCCTCCTTTAAGCATTTAAATATAGAAATTTTTTTAATACACCGTTTATTTACAGAAGCAACATTGTATACAAAATTTTTTAAACATTCGACATTTGGGGAAAATTTTTATGGGCATTATCTGTGATATAATTAAAACTTTAATAAAACAAATAAATCCAAAACATGATATAAATAATCTTTGTTATTAGTTTTCGCAAATTAAATAACAGTGATTCTGATCAAAAAAGCTTTTTATACACTTTTTAAGTCGCATATTTTGCCCAAATATCGCATGTTTAAAACAGAAGGTATCAAAAAATTGATAAACAAAACATCATTTTTTAAAAATTTTTTATCGTCTTATATGCAGAATTTACAAAATAAAACATTTAAAAAAAGAAAAATTCTTTTTTTAATTTTGTATCAAAAAAAAGTCCCAAGTTTATAAATGAAAAAAAAAAACATTTTTTATAACATTGTGGAAGGGAAATAAAAAACAGCATAGTGAGTTCCAGACGTTGAACCATAACTAAAAAAAATTTGGGTACTAAACGGAAGACAAATGTAGCACTTACTAAAAAGATTACAAAATACTTGAATATTTTCGAACTATTTCCTTCTTCCATTTATACAAGCCACGAAACATCAATGAATAAACAATTACGAAAATTAATAAAGTAAAAATCTGTAATCGTAATCCTCTTTCAAACTGAAAGCAAATAATATATAATTTTTTAAACTTTTTTTTCGATCACAAGCACTATGTCGGATGCGAAATTATAAAGGGAAAGCAAACTGACCCTTGAATCACGATTTCGACTTTCGATTTCTCTCTGTGCGAAATGTTCTTTCATTCTCATAATTTTTTTGAAGAGATTTTTTGACAGTTTTACCAACATGTTCAGCAGTTGGCAAAGTATTTGATTCTTAGAACAAATAATCCAATAGCAATGAATGATTGTCACCAGGTACACGAAGTACAGGAGCATCAAGATAATCAGAAGTACCAGTTTTAACAACTTTAATACAAATTTCTGAACTAATACCACAGAAAGAATATCCATATTCAACAATTACTAAATGATGTGTTTTTTTAATGAATTTAGAAATAGTTTCAAAATCAAATGGACGAAGTGAACGAAGATTTATAACCTATAAAGATAAAAATTTTTATCCTTTTTTAAAACATAAAACAAACTTACTTCTGCTCTGATATTTTCTTTTTTTAATTGTTCAGATGCTTCAAGTGCAAGAATAAGCAACAATTGTAACATCGCTGCCTTCTTTGGCAATTTTAGCATCATATATTTCAAGTGGCGAAATAATATCTGCTTCGAAATATTTTTTAGTTGTACAAAATGAGCTATCATATAGTCTTTGATTTTCAAGAAAAATGACCGGATTTTCATCATTAATTGCTGCTTTTAAAAGACTTTTATGGTCTTCAGAATCATATGGTGCTAATACCTTTAGATTTGGATAATGATTATACCATTTAGAAAAATCTCGTGTTTCGTGAACACCAATAGATGGTGCAATTAAAACAATTGGTACACGATTCTATAAATAAACAGTATTTGGAAATACGTAATAAAAAAAAACGTCTATACCCAGTTTACTCCCAACATTCTAAAAAAATAATTCCTTTTAGATGCAGCAATCATCATCTGATCAATAGTTTGTTCAAAAAAGTTAAATGTTTTGAATTCGCAAATAGGATGATAACCATCAGATGCAAGTTTTATTGCATTTGCAATAAATCACGTTTGAATCAGTTCCGCTCTTTTTGTTCATTCAAAAAATGGCTTGGCATTGTGTTCTTTTTCTTTTTGTTATTTTTGTTAAAAAAACTTTTTAAAAAAGAAAAAGTGAGCATCATCTTTGACGACTGGGCCTGATCTTGCATTAATTTTTTATGATTTTTTTATATACATATAATTAATCAGGGAAAAAAACTGAGTCGGATAGCAGCGAGCTTTTTTTAAAAAAGTATCTGAAAAACAAAACCAATAATCAAAGATGATGCTCACTTTTTCGTTTTTTAAAAATTTTTTAAACTAAAAAAACACAAAAAGAAAAAGAACACAATGCCAAGCCATTTTTTGAATGAACATCTGATTCAAACGTGTAGAGCTCAATCCTTTAATGCCATATATTTTGCAAACACCTTTTGTTATCTTGAAAAAATCGAATAAATTTTAATCTGTAAAAGAAGTACGGCAGCAAATAAAATGGATTCTGAATCCTTTTATTTGCTGCCGCTGCCGCATTTTAGTACGTACCCAGAAAATGGGTAAAAAAAATTTGCATTTTTGGATATTTGGTAATTCAAACATGCCTTTTTAAATGTTTTTAGTTTAGTTTAAAGTAATCTAGAACTTGTTTACTATCAATTAAACGGTAATTAACATTTTGTAGAAGTTTTAAAAAAAGGTTTTTTGAATATTGTGATAACTTTGAAAAATTGTATATATATCATTTTTGTTAATTTAACTTTAAATTTGCTATTTTATGTTCCAACAAAAAAAGAGATATTTCTATAAAAAAATTACCCATAAAATTGTTTATTGACCTAAAAATTTATTTTTTTTTAAAATCACGACCCTTTTAATTGAAAGAATTTCTCTTATCAATTTGACTCAAAAAAAAAGAATAAAAATGGAAATAGAAACAACACCAAAATTTTTTATTACAACAAAAACACATGATTCAATTTTTGCAATTTTTTGCAAAGTTTTTGAAATATTTTCACATGATTTTTTAGCATTTAGCTTGCTTACTCAATTGAAGCTTATCATTTTTATTTAAAAAAATAATATTGTTTTGAGAAATTCTAAAATAACCCAAGTTAGGTTAAGCCCTTTTTTACCATTCATTTTACGCATGTTTATGATGGAATTGAAAATTTTGGATGATTCATTGAAATAATTTTCTCTTTCACTAAAAAATTTACGGATCAAAAATCATCGAAATTGGGGGATTTTTGCAAAAAATTATTCTGATAAGAAAGAAATAAAGCATGTAAGCAAAATAAATCTAACCCGAAAACTTGCGTCATTCAACTTTGATTTTTTTTCTTTTGATTGAAAGGTAAAAAAGCGATATTATTCTTTTCTTTTTATTGTGATTGTGTTATGATAACATAAAACAATTGAAATGGAATGCATAAGATTCTTTAATTTTTTTTATTTGAGGTAAATGCCTTTTTTTGATTTGTTGAAAGAATAATATTTAAAGTACAAAAGTTATTATTATTATTATCGATGAAAAAAGATTAAAAATATGTCAAATTTGAAAGAAGGAACAAAAAAAAGGGTTGATTGAGAAAAGTTTTTTTAATGACGCATATAAAATTTGTTTTTGATTGAAGTTTTTTGGCATTTGTACTGATTATTTGTACTTTGATGATTTTAAAACTGATAGCTGAATTTTTAATCCAAATTTGAAACAAAACATTTCCACTTGCTACAGTAATCTAAAAACTTTGAAATACAAGCGACGGGGAATGAACGTTTGTAAAAATTTATCCGTCAAATCGCAGTGAATGATTGGCAGCAAAACAAACTTTTTCATTCTCCATCATTGTTTTTTTTTTCGTTTTGGGAACACTTATGACGGATCAGGCAACATTTTCATTTTCACTGTCTTGGACAATTCTTTTAAGAAAAAAATTTTTAAGATATATGATATGCAAATTTTTCAAGAAATGATAATAACAAAAATTTTCTGCTATCGTTTTTTTCGATTACTATCATAAAAGTTTTATTGGAGCGGTTTTTTGAAAAACCGCTCTAATAAAAGAAAAATATGAAATAACTGTAAAAATTTATAAAAATTAAAATGTTACTCTCAAAATCCGAATCCTGTTAAACTCACAAAATTTTTTGTATATTTTTATTGGCTCTAAAAAATCGTAAACTATACTAAATTCAACAGTCCGTTTTTTAATATCAGTAAAATTAAAAATATGCCAGCCAAATGAAAAGTGTCAACTGCGTTAGGACAAATTGTAATTACTTTTTAAATAATTTGCTGCTATTATTTCTTGCTTAAATTGTCGAATTATTAAAAAATTAAAAATGTTTGACTTTTTTCTAAAATCAAAATCCTGCAATTTTGCAACAATTGCAGTTTTTCATTTTTTTACAAAACATTGCTTAATTTAACATTTACAAAAAAAGATCAGACAAAATCACTTTCATTTTTTTGCATAAAAATCTTTTTCTTGAAATTTGATATTTTTTCCTTTGCCATTAAAAAACAGAAATCAGACAAGAAAAATATATCGAAGATCCCTTTCTTTTTTTTTATTTCATTTAAAAACAAAATATTGTTATTTGAGAAAAAGAGTCAAATGATTTGACTCTTTTATTTTTACAATGTTGCCTTTCTTTTTTTTTGTTTAAGTTATTTTTACTGATTAACACTGTTATTTTATCTTTCCAAAAAACGGTAGTCATTCTTTAAAAAGGATTAAAAAGAAACACGTGTGTTTTAAAAAAAGTATCAAAGTTTTGATAACAAAAAAATTGCTTCCATTTTTTTTGCGAAAGAGACAGAATTTTGTGTGCCTAAAAAATAGCTGTATTTTACTTCCAAGAAAAAATCGTTGATTTGGTTTCAAAGATTGAAGGTTTTGTTGAAGATGTTTTTTGATAGAAGAAAGAAAAAATAGGATGAAAAAAGATAACGTATTTAGCTTTCTTTTAAACTGATTGTAAAAATGTTAAACATAAAACTATTTTTGATTTGTTACTTTGTTTTTTGTTTGTGTATAAAAATTGTCAATTTTAACAACTGTCTGCGAACAATATCTGAAGGTGTAAGGTTTCAGGGTTAAATTTTCTTAGGATTATTTTTTTCGTTTTTTTTGATAAACCTTTGACATTTTAAAAGAAGTTTTTTCATTTTTTTTACTTTAAAAATTTTTTTTTTCATTGCAGCGGTTTTTCAAAAAAACCGCTCCAATAAAATCCATGATAGAAATCAAAAAAAAAATATAAATATTATAACTACCGTTTTTTTTTTCATTGCAGCGGTTTTTCAAAAAACCGCTCCAATAAAATCCATGATAGAAATCAAAAAAAGCGATAACCAAAAATATTTTGTTACTCTCCGTTTTTAATAAAGTTTCGTATCAAATGTTTTATTTTTAAAAATCATTTTTTAAAAATAAAACTTTTAAAATTTTTATTTTAAAAAAAATCCTAAGCCATACACTGTTTAATCCGTTTTAAAACAACTTATACCAATAAAAACAAACGGCTCAATTTTGTTTGAAACGCCCACATTTAATTTTTATCGAAATTTTGTTTATTTTTATCTTTCAAATTTCTATGTTTTAGTGTTTTTCCTAAAAATTTAGTAATGTTACAGTAATGCACTTTTTTTTCTAGGAGGTCTTTTATTGCTTTTTTAAAATCTCCTCCGCAAAAAACTTTTAATCATTCATAAATGAGAAAAAAAAATAGTAATGGATGGATGAATCAAAGCAAAAGCCAAAAAAGTCATAAAATAAAAATTGAGTGTTTTATGTGTTTTTTCACTTTTTTCCTCTTTTTTTCAACACGTGTAAATCACTTTTAATTTTATCACCTTTTTCCTGACTAATTTTTTTAAAGTGATAGAAAGAGAAGATTCATTAAAATTGAGAGGGGGGATAATTTTGATTGGTGATAAATGGAATGTTTTTTGGCAACTTTTTAAAGTGATTTTTGAAATTTTATATGAATTGGGAAATCAGAAAAAATCATTAAAAACAAGGAATAAAAAATAAATTAAAGAATGTGTGAAGCTTTGGAAATGGCTTAAATTAAGAGATCTTTTTTTAAGGGTACGAAAGTAATTTATTAGTTGTGGTTTTTTACTTAAAAACAAACAGACATTCGTTGATCGAAAATCGTTTAAAGTTTTTCAGCTTTCGTAATAATTTGTTATAAGAAAATTCAAAGATGTACAGGGTGTCAGGGCTTTTTTTAAATAAAAAATTTCGGATATCTGATATGCAAATTTTTCAAGGAAGGATAGTAACAAAAAATTTTCTGTTATCGTTTTTTTCGATTACTATCATTCATTTTACAGGGTGTCCCTACATAATTGCCGGTTCTGTTTTGGCTGTCAAATTTTTATTTCTTAAGATATTCAAAAATGGACTTCACAGTTGCGTTCGATAAATCATGGGATTTTTTATGGCATGAAAATTTTCCGAATGTATGATATGCAAATTTTTCAGCAATGACAGCAACTGAAAATTTTTGCTATCGTTTTTTTTCATTACTGTCACAAAAAACCGTCAGTTATTGGAGCGGTTTTTTGAAAAACCGCTCCAATAAAGAAAAAATATGATAGTAATTTCAAAAATTTTATTTCATGTTTTTAAAGTTATTCTCAAAATCTTATGTTTTCAAAGAGGGCCAGTATAAAATCACAAAATTAGTTTACAATTTTGCATCGATTTTTAGATTTAAGTAAAAAAATTTTTTCTAAATCTCCGATTTCAATTCGTCATCAATTTTGTTTTATAAAAAGTATTCAGTTGTAACCAAAAATTAAATTTAACTGTTTTATTTACAACTGAATAATTCACCAATGCACATCTTTGACCTTCCATTATATCCTACATGATTTTTAACAAAATGACTGATCTCTTTCTTGAAGTTTGTTTTTTGTTTCTTAAGCGTCATCAAAAATAGCAGGTGACATCCCCTGTTACATATTTATTACTTCCTCGGTTGTTCATATTTTTACTTTAAAAACAAAAAAGTAAAGTAAAAAACCAAAAAATCAGTTGTTTTTTTTTGCTGCTCACTTTTGTTTTAGTAATGAAAAATAAAACACTTTTAATTTTGTTGTTAGAAAAAACTTTGTCATTCACTCTCCTGCTTTTTGAAGCAAATCATCACTTTCTCAAGGGTCTTAAAAAATTTTAAAAATGTCCATTATTTTTTTCCGTATCAGTATTATTCATTCCGATACGGGCAAAAAATGGAGTAATAAAAAAAGTATGATTCAACTTTCATTTTTGGACTCTTTCTTATTTTTTATAAACTCCACCCTTTTTCCACTTCTTCTCTCTTTTTTGGCGGCATTGTTTTTTTTGACGCAAATAAAAAAGTTTTTGTGTTAACTTTTTTAGCTGCTTTTTTTTAATGATAAAAAAATCAAAGCAAAAAAATCCCTCCCTTAAAAAAAAGAGTTGAATTAAAATTGCTTTGATTTTGATTTAATAGGCTTTTGAAAAAAAAAGTGGGAGGGAAAAAATATCGATGGAAAAGAAAAAATTGGTATATAAATCTTTGTTAAAAAAATTTTAAAATCAGTCTTGAATTTTCTGATTTTTTTTATTACCAAAATTTGAGCTAATAAAAATAAAAAGAAAAGTAAAAGTTATTTTTTGAGAAAATTTTTTATGTGTTTTTTTGATGAAAGTTATTTTTAAAATTTTTTTTTTTTTGGGTGTTACCGTTTCTTTCTTTCAAATTTTATGGATATTGAGGGTAATTAAGTTGAGAAAAAAAGTTTTTTAATGGGAGGAAAAAAGGTACATAAAATTTTGAGTTTTTTTTCTTTTGGGTATTTGTTGCAATTTAATTGTTTCTTTGGGAGGGAAGAAAATTTAATATTTTACTGTAACTGAAGCTTTGGAAGAAAAATAAACATTTTTTGCTGGAAAAATATTAGGAAGAAAAATTTTTTGGGAAGAAAAATGTATCTAAAATATTAAATTTGGCAACATTTTTTTCGATCGAATTTTATGAATCTTTTAGTAATCAAAAAATCTCAACATTTTAAAAACAAACAAATCTCTGAAGGTTTGTTGCGATTTGGGAAAGCTTTTTTAGGGACATGAAATTTAGGGATTTTTAAAAATATTTATTAAAGGAGGCGGACGTTTTGATCCAGTTTTGAAATCTTGGATATTCGTGATTTTCAAGCAAACTGAGAGTATTGAAACAAAAATACATCTTTTTTGATAAAAAAATTTAAAAAAGGGTCATTTTCGTTTCAAGACTCTCAGTTTGCCTAAAATCACGAATATCCAAGATTTCAAAATTGGATCAAAACGTCCGCCCCTTTAAACAATAAAATTCAAAAGATTGCGAAATCAAAATCCTAAAATTTTATGTTCCCCAAAAATTTCGTTCCCAAAGTACTCAATTTTCTGTCTTCAATAACAATCACGCTAAAATATAAGCATTAGCCCAAAAACAAAATAATTTTAGTCCACTATTTCTCAGGATTTTTCGATTTTAACTTTAACAACTAACAATACATTTTGCTTTAATCTAATACCAAACCTGTTTGAGCATTGTTTAAAAAATCCTCAAAAATGCCATTACTTTTAACACACCCTTTACTTTTCCTAAATCCTTTTTGCTAATTCCTTTTTTTCTCATCCACTCCCCCTTATGATCTTCTTTTTTATTTTTTTGCAAAAGCAAAAAATAAACCTTTCCTTTTTTCGCGATATCAGGTTTTATCTTTTTTAACCTTTCACATACGTCAAATTATATTGTTTTACAACAGTTGTCTGAGAAAAAAAAAAGTTATTTAACCATTTTAAAAAAATTTTTGCAGAAAATAAAGAAAACTTTTTATTTTTTGCAAACTGGTCGTTGATTTTCTTCTTTCATAATATATTTTTTAAATTTATAAAAAAAATGAAATTTACTTGGTCAATTATTTTATTACTTATTCTTTTGTTGGCTACAATAGTAACATCAAATGAACAACGACGTCGCCGACATCAAAGAAGAAAGGTAAGGCATTTAACATTTTGTATTACTGTTGTCCCAACATAATTGTCAATTTTGTTTTGGCTGGCAAATTTTTCTTTTTAAAGATATTCAAAAACGGACTTCACAAGTGTGTTCGATAAATCATGGGATTTTTATGGCTTGAAAATTTTCCGGATATCTGATATGCAAATTTTTCTGCAATGATAGCAACTGAAAATTTTTGCTATCGTTTTTTTTTCATTACTATCACAAAAAACCGTCAGTTATTGGAGCGGTTTTCTGAAAAACCGCTCCAATAAAAGTATTTACTTTATTTTAATGTTTGCAATTTTTTGTGATCAGAGATCAAAAAAGACCCACCATAAAAAAAACTTTTTTTACAATGGTTGTAAAAATGTAAAAAAAAATAATGCTTATTCATCAAATTTTTTTATAGGATTATCGTAAAATTCGTTCTGCAGCTGATTGTGGCCCCCATGAAGAATTTACAACTTGTGGACCCGAACCCCATTGTGAAATAAGCTGTGACAATTTATTCAGGTTTGTATTTATTTATTTAAAAGAATTGTAAAAAAATGCAAAAAAAATTAAGTAGCTTAAAAATAGAATACTTTAAACTTAAAATCTCTCTCAGATTAGAGTTTTTTTTGGTTGGATTAAAGTTATGGGGAGAATTGACGTACAAGTTGAAGGTTGATAAGTGATAAGAAAAGAAAACAGTATTGTTGCTTCCTTCCTTTTTGGTGGGATTTAGTTTTATCAGTGTTGGGATTAAAAAAATATCAAAAGCAATTGTTTTAACAAAGAACGGGTAAAATCAGGGAAAGTTTTGAGGAATGACGGACAAACAGTGTTAAAGTATGTAATGTGCGTCATCATAAAATTTTTATTGCATTTTTTTCCAAAATCTTTTTATCTTTTTCAAAATCTCACTTACATCCATTTTTTAGTCCACCTCGATGCCAAGCAGATTTTACAAATCCTCGATGCTATTATCCTCGATGTGTTTGCAAGCCTGGATATGTTCGAGATTCAGATGGCCGACGATGTGTTGCAGAATGGAGATGCAAAATTCAAGGAAAGCTTAAAAGTCATGAAAAGCATCATCATCGACATCATACATCTGCAGCAGCAAAAAAAATTTTGGGAACAAAAGATGGAAAACGTGATTACTTCCTTTTTCCACAAGCAAAAAATACAAATTTTTGGTAAATATAACAAATTTCTTTTAAAGAATGTAAAAAATATTTTTTTGTATATAGAATCTTTTTTATTACTATTTTTGTAAACTATTAATAGTTGTCCAAGAAAGAGAAAGAAAGAAGGAAAAACAAATTTTAATTGCTATTGAAAAATAATAAAATTTTTATAAAAACAAACATTTTTTAAAACATAATTATTTTACAACAGCAACAACAAAATTATATGAAATTACAACAACAGCAACAACATTATCATTGTTATTGGAAACAGCATTATTTAGTAAAGTAATTGTTGAAAGGAAAGAAGTAGGCGGTTGACAAGTAGATAATTCATAATCAATAAAACATAATTGCTTTTCCATATTTGATACGATAACATGATAGACAAGTCGGCAGAAACTAAAAAAAAGAAAGTATTAATAAAAAAGTTGAAAAAAAGCAGTGATTGAATAAAGATTTAACAACCGTAGACTCCACAGTTAAATTCTGTAATGTTTAGGTTTTTTTGAGCAAACAAAAATGTTTCAAAATAACTTTTAAAATTTGAAAAGAAATTTTGAAGTTACTATTTTTTTCTTCAATAAAGCGGTTGTTCAAAAAAAAACCTCCCATATGAAACTGATTTTAACTGTGAACTCCATTTTTATTTGTTACAGTAACCCAACCACAAATAAAATGAATGGCGAAAGTCCCAATAATTTTTTTTCCGAATTTTTTCAAATGGCATTAAACAAAACCCTGATATTTTGGAACGCTTTGGAACGCACAAAAGGACAAACAAAAAATTAAGCTTTTTTACCTTCTTTTTGTTTTTCTTTTCCAAAGTATTCCTAAATATGAAAAACATTTGAGATAAATTTTCTGAAACTTTTGACACTCATTTTAACTTAAACAAAATTCTACAGTCCCTTAAGGTATATCTCTATTTATCACAACAAAAAAGCTTTCTGTTCCGTCAATGGACCAATACAACAAATAAAAAATAAGCATACCGTGAAACTAATATAAGAATAATGCCGTTTTATTTTTCCTTCGTAGCCACATTTTGAACATTTAATAACTGAATCACCCATTTTTATTTTTTTAATTATCCAAAAAATACCAACAACAACAATAATAAACTAGCTTTGATTGTAAAAAAATAAAATAATGCAAATATTAAAATTTTTCTGAATAAACAATATGATAGCCGCCGGTATTTGTGTCCACTTCACCCATTGAACAAATTTGAATCTAAAAAAGGAAAGATTGTAAAAAAATGTTTTTAGTTATGCAAAAAAATAAACTCACTTTGTCAACATTAATTGTACCATATTCAATATTTCCAAACTTTTTTAATAAATCTGTTGCATCAATAAAATCTTTTTCAGGTTTTTCTGATCCAAGATAACGAGTATTTATAATTGTCATATGTAACTTTACAGTACCACCTCTTGGCTTTTCAGTTAATCCAGCTTTAACAAAAGCATTTGAAAGATGATTTGCAAGTTTTTGAGCACTAAAATATCCCATTAACAACTTGTTAAAACTACAGTAATCAACTTACAGATCAGATTGAACTTTTGCATATACAACTTTTACAGCATCAACATCTTCATCACCCATATGTGAAAGGCCTTTAATTGTCATTTTAATGGTTGCTGTTTCTTTCTTTTTAAAATCTTCAATTGCAGCTTTTAAAATTTTTCCAGCTTTTTTAGCATCTTTTTCAGAAAATAACCAAAGTGGAACAATTGTTAGATGTAATTTTGCTGGTGGCATATAAAGTGCTGGTTCTCTGCAAGATTCCTAAAAGAAACTCAAGGTTATAATGACAAAAAAGCTTAAAAGCATACATGAATATCCCCAAAAAGCATTTTTTCAACAAATTCACCATGTTTTGTCATAATTTCTTCAGAATTACATGGAATCATAACAAAATGTGTAAATGGAAGTCTTCGACGTCCTTCTAAAACTATCATTTCAATTCTATCATAACATCTTTGAGCATCTTCTTCTTTTTTTGATGCAATAACTGAAAAGGGTTGAACGTATTGCAGTTCATAGAAATATGGGGATTAAACTTACTAACAGGACCAGGATCACCACGACGTGGAATATCTATCTTTGAATTGGTTTCTTCTTCAATTTGTCGCTTTGTTGAACCTTTTGTACCAATTAGCTTTCCAAGAAGTCCTTCAGGAACAAAAATACTGCAAAATCAGAGTTTAAAATATGTAAAAAGAAGTCAAAAAACTTACTCTGTCATGTATGCACGCTTTTTAGCATTAAAAATAATGTTGTAATGATTCTCTTCTTCTTCCTTTTCAGGATGTCTTTCCTGCTCTTCTTTTGTAATTGGATCAGAAGGTCTTGGTTTTTCATCCAAAATTTCATCTCCAATTTGATCAACATTTCCTTCTATAAAATTTTTTTAAAGATTAATGATAAGAATTAAAATATAGCTTACCATAATCAACATCTTCATCATATTCAATGTCAAATGCTCCAGCAAGATCAAATTCACCACGTAAATTTGAACCTCGATTCATATCCATTGGTGCATTTCGCCGATAAATTCTTCCATTAACTTCATACGTTAATGAATTAAGAACATTCATATTGTATAGCTACAGCTAAAGTGAATAAATAATTAAATGAATTAATGTTTGTATGAAAAAATTAAAGCAAAAAACAATGTGAAATGCTGCAGCAAAAAAAAAACGCGGAGTTTGATGATTTTTTCAAAAATTTTTGTTTTCCCTCAATTTTTGTCAAAATGAGTTACAACGCCATTGATGTTTTTGGTAAAAAAATTACAAATATTTTTTAGTTAAAAACTTTTCGAAAGAGTTGTTCATAAAATTTTTGCAAAAACAATTTTCTAACATTAGTTATTTCTTAGCGTTTCTACTCTGCTAGAAACAGCTTTTACTAAAAATTTCAAAAAATAAAATAATTTTTTTATCAAAACTGGAGATTTTTGTTTCAAATTTTAAAAATTCAACAATCATTTTTATTTAAAATACACAATTTTTGAGGTTGCCTAAAATTTATAGCATAAAAAAGATTATTTTTTTGCATTTAAGAAAGAGAAAATCCAATTTTTTATATTAAAATATTAAAAATCAATTTCAAAAATTGTTTTTTCCGAAATCAGTTTTTTTTAACCCAAAATTTTTTAAAAAACTTAAAATGTTTAACTTTCACATCAAAACGAATGTTCTTTTTTTTGATCTTATGTCTGGCAAAATGTCATTTTTGCCAACGCGCAAAGCGGGAAGTTTAAAAATTTTCAACTGAAAAAAATTTGTTTTTTTCTTCGAAAAGAAAATTATTTTACATTTGTTTTTTAATAAAACATTTAATTTTTATGTTTTTTTAATATAATTATGGCTTATATTATAAAGTTACAGGTTTGTAAAAAGCTTTATGTTAAAATTTTGTGTTTACGTTGCATTTTATTATAATTTATATGATAAAAAAATTATATAAACGTAGTTTTAGTTATGATATATAAAATTTGCTTTCGCTCGTTGCTAACAATTTTTTGAAGATAAAGATGTTGAACCATTTTTTTGCCTTTTTCTCTTTATTTTCTTCAAAACTGATTCTTTGTTGCTGCTGTTTGCTTTATTCTACCTGATTTGCTGCCATCAATAATGAAATTTTGTTATATGTCTTCCATAATACTGGATGTACAGAATATTTCTTTCATGATTGTCCAGTTTTTGGTAAAGCAATTGAATTTATTAATGCCACATCTCCACATGAAACGAATTATATTTATGGCAATGTTACATATGTTTCTGGATGTGGTAATGAAAAAAAGGATGCTCGTCATTGCATTATGAAAAAGGTTTGACTTGTGTTTTCGTTGCTTCTGTAGATTACATTACTTTTACGATTTTTAGTCAGCAAATTTCCTTGAGGAAATTGCAGAGAAACAAATGAATGGAAGCTTAAAAATTGGAGAAATTATTACTGATGTTAAAGATGTTGTTGCTGTTACGAAGGTTACTGGTTCTTCAACAAATATAACTGATTTTTATCCTGCTTCAACAACTGATACATCAACAGAAAAGTCTGCTCCTAATGTTCATAGCAATGATACAGTTGATCCTGTAATTCATTGTGAAAATGGTACTGATGTTCTTCTTGGTTCTGGTCCTGTATTATTACTTCTGATAAAATAGATTCAACTATTGTTCCACCTGCTACTTCTATAACTACTCTAGCATCTGTAGCTCGTTCTTCAAGAATTTCTACCTCAAAAACAGCAACTGTTACACCTAGTTCAAAATCAAATGATTCATCTACTTTAGTACCTGATTTAAAATATGATGGTAATGGCTACTGTAGCTCCTGCACCAGCATCAAGTATTACTCCAACTGATACAAGTGCTTCAAATGGACAAGATGGAAGTTTTTAGAAGAAAATTGGGTGTTTTACAATTTGTTTAATTCTTGCTGCATGGATTTTGTATAAATATTTAAAACTAATACATATATAATAACTAATTTATATACAAATATGTATTGTAATATATGTGTCTTGGTATTAATATGCTAAAATAAAAATATTTTTTGTAGGCTTTTTTACTGCTTTTATTATTGATTGTTATTGATTAACATCATAACACTATTTTCGGAGACAAGGAAAATTTTTCATGCGCTTTCTACCGTATTTTTTGTTGAGGATTTGTTTAGCTAAAAATTTTTTTAAACATAAAGCTTTTTACAAACCTGTAACTTTATAATATAAGCCATAATTATATTAAAAAAACATAAAAATTAAATGTTTTATTAAAAAACAAATGTAAAATA
The DNA here is from genome assembly GCA_963922195.1 of Panagrolaimus sp. PS1159. Taxonomy (NCBI): domain Eukaryota; kingdom Metazoa; phylum Nematoda; class Chromadorea; order Rhabditida; family Panagrolaimidae; genus Panagrolaimus; species Panagrolaimus sp. PS1159. The sequence goes on from CAWUHW010000006.1 coordinate 3,332,762, forward strand.
ATTTTCTTTTCGAAGAAAAAAACAAATTTTTTTCAGTTGAAAATTTTTAAACTTCCCGCTTTGCGCGTTGGCAAAAATGACATTTTGCCAGACATAAGATCAAAAAAAAGAACAATTTATTTACTTTCGATTTGATGTGGCTTTTTTTAATCAAAGAAAAAAAGGCATGAATTATAAAAACATGTTCATTCTGGAGTTTCAGAAAAATTACCTGATTTGAATCAGTACAAAAAAAATGTAAAATAAATTACGGGTCATTTGAAAAAAAAATTTTTATAATTTATTTAAAATACAATAAATAAAAACAATAAAAAAAATAGAGAGATCGAAAAAATAAACAAATTACAAGAAAAAACAAATTGAGCCACAAAAAACAAAACAATTTATGATCGTTTTGTAAAAAGATTTAGCGGAAGATTGAATGCTGAACGTGTTGGTAAATTTGTTAATTCAAATCCGGTTTTTGGTGCACCATTTGTATGTAAAAGTAGAAGATCATTTAAGCATTTTGTTGTTTCAATTGGTTCTTTTGCATTATCATCTTTAAAAAAAGATTCATTATAATTATATTTGTAAAAATTAATTAAAAACATACCCAAATTATGAATATAAAATACCAAAAGTGCAATCATCTTTGTTAATGATAAAGTTGGATGTGTTCGAATAAGTTGATTTGTTAATTCTTGATTTCTTTCTATTGCTTCAAGCAGCTAAAAAGGAGAATCCGTTGTAAAAACAAAACTCACAAAAACAACTTACAGGACATGAAATAGTTTTCCAATATGGATTTGAAGCCATTGCAAGACAAAATTGCATAAAACATTCAAATGCTCGAGTATATGCACCTTCAGCAGTTTCAAAGCTTTGATTCCATTCTTTTCCAGTAAAAAAGCCACGAGGAATATCTTTCCAAAATTTTAAACTGCTTACAGTTGGAACAACTAAATAATCAATAAGTGCATTCCATCCACAATTTGTTGAAGCAAGTCGAGTAAATAATGACTAAAAAAATCTTTTTGGATTACTGTATATTTTTTATGATTAAATATACCATTATTGTAACAAAATATGAACATGATTCACGATTTTTTCGATCCAAAATATGATTAAAATCAATTTTAAGATTTCGAAGACTACTTAAAATGCTATTAACATTTCCAGATTTAACAAAATATTGTGAAACATGTTGATTGCTTGATAAATCTTCTCGAAGTATTTCTGTTAAACATGCAGCAGCAACAATCTGAAAAAAAATGTAAAGTAATTTTTTTAATATTAAAAAGTATAAAATATAATTCATCATATTTTTAATATATTTGCATAAAAAGGGATAACTTGTCGCATCTTTATCCCATTTCTATTCTTTGTGTCTGCCCTTTTCAAAAATCCCCTGAGAGTCAACAACACATTTATTGCCTTTCAAACAACCATCAAAAATATCGTTGTCCCCTTCTTTTTTGATATGACACCAAAAAAATATTTGGTGACCAATTGATTCTTATGCTTATGCTTCGAGAATCCCCTCCAAAAAAAAAAGAAGATATTCCTTTGAGAATACCAAATTTTTTTACTATAAAAAATGTGTCAACTGCTTCTGTTCTTTATATATATTTTTTAAAAGTCTTCCACTTTTTATAAAAAACTTTTTTTTTGTTTTTCTTTATTGATGCTATTTTATGCATGACTTTTTTCTTTGCGCAAACCACTTTTACTCCTTTTTTATTATTTAAAAGTTAAAAAACTTTTTTAACATGACTATCAACAACAGAAAAGTCCTCAATTTTGCGATATTGTTTAAACAAACATATCATAAATATGGATTAGGTCATATTATTCTTCTTTCATCTTATGCTGCTTATATTTTATGCTTTGGTGCTGCATTTTATTGGGCAGAAAGCACGCAATCAACAAATTATTTTTTACAATGGCAAAATAAAATTTCTATTAATCGACAAAAGTTTGTTCAAATAAAATTTAGAGTACTGTATTTTTAAACAAAAATTTTAGATTTATCAAAAATGAACTATTACCAGAAATATTTAATAATAGTAAATTGCTACTATTTATTCATGATCATAAATCACAATATATGACACAATTATTAGATGCAAAATTAAATAATTATGAAAAACGCCTTCGATTAAAGCCACCTATGCCAGTTTTAAAATGTACTTTTACAAATTCACTACTTTATGTAAGCTTAATTTCGTCCCCTTAATTTTTTTAAAATAAAATGTTTAGGCATTTTCTGCAATAACTACGATAGGATATAGTTACATTTATCCAGTAACAAAAATTGGAAGAGTTATTTCTATTGCTTTTAGTACTTTTGGAATTCCTTTTACAATAGTTGTTATAAAAGATGTTGAATATCTTTTAGTTAAAATTCTTTCATATCCTTGTATAATTTTTGGTAAGCCTCGAATTTATTTTACAGTAACATCTAGAAAACTCTTTTTACAGTACAATTATGGCATATGTTTCGATTTTGTACATTACAATCTGTTAGTGAAACTGAAACCGAAGAACGATTAGACGATAGTCAATTAAAACATAATCCAAAAAATTATCGCGTTAGCACGGCAGAGCGATTACTTTTAATGCCAATTACAGTAATTGTAATGGCACTGATTGGATGGATAAGTATTGGATGTCTGCTATGTCATTTATACAATCCAAGCGTCGACGTACATTTACTTGTTTATTTTGTTTTTAATTCTTTATCTACGATTGGAGTTGGTGGAATTGATCTTGGAGGTAAAACTTTTTTTAAGTTTTGAAAATGTAAGTATAATTTTTAGATCATCCTTTAATTTTTGCTGCACTATTTTTTTATTTACTTTTTGGACTTTCAATTATTTCAGTATTTATAAATTTAATGCACACAAAATTTAGCCGACAATATTGGCTACCAGGAAACGCTTATATGCCATTATTACAACGAAACAGAATTTATGATATTAATGCTGCAACCGTTGAAAGCTTTAATGACGATGAACAAAGTTACGCACATGAACCACAAATGTATCGCTATACAACGCTTGGAATATTTCAATCAGAAGTAATTTTTTATACTAATATTTTTCTTAAATCTGTAAAATTTTAGGAAAGATGTTCTGTAATTCAAGAAATTCGAAAATCAAAAATTATTACAGATGCAACAACTCAAACTCGATTTGGTGGAAATATTGAACGCATTCGAGCTGCTTCTCCAAAAAGTGGTTTACCTTCAATCCCACAAGTCAATGAATCAGAATCACATGATGATGTAACAGATTTATTATTTGAAACATATGTTTCACGACCCCCTCGTTTAATCTATAGTAGTTCCCGAACTTCAACCCAACAACAACAACAAAACCAACCTTTAATTGAAATGGAGCAAAATTGATATCATCACAAATGGCAGAAATAACATTTTCAGATAATCCAGCAAAAATTGAACCCCATGATGAAAAATTTTTCTTTCTTTCTGTCAAAATTGATTCCAAAGCTCCCATGCTTATATCTCCATTTTGTAATTTAATTTCTTCATCATTTTTATACGAACATAATGTAAAAATTTTCATAATTGAACCATATAAATCAAGTTTAAACGAAACACATTTTGCATAATCTAAAAAAATACAAAACTATTTTTTAAAAAAATGAAAAATATTTACCTGATGAAATAAGATAATGAAAAAGTTGAGTTAAAATTTCACCAAGTTGAAGTCGACGATTTTCAATTGATGAATCAAGGGCAACAAGATCGGCAATAGATGATACAAGACGATATACGGTATTTGAAATTCCACCCGCAACTGCATCATTAACTTTAATATCACCAGTATATTTTAGAATAAGGAATAGAGCATCAATTAAATAAAGGCGCTGAGTTTCAACTTCAATAAAATTTACTGGTGCAAAATATGCTAAAGTATTAATTACAGCAACCCAACCAGAAAGTAAATGTACACATGATGCTTCAACTAATCGACGAGCATTATATCGAGTACAATATCGAAGAATACTTTGACATTCCTAAAAAAACATTTATTAATTAATAAAAAATAAAACAAAACATACCATTTCAATATCTTTAATTTCAGCAGAAATAATTGAATCAATTTCAGTAATAAGTAAAAATTGAAGATATAGGACATCATATTGTTCAACACCAATACCATTATCACGTAAACAAATTTCAAGAATTTCATCAACTCTTCGATCATCAAATTTTTGTAATGCCGGCAGTGGAAGTTTATCACAATCTGCTTTACTATTTTCAAGTAATGCCCAAATAAGCGGTAATTCTTTCATTGGAGCTGAAATTGTACTCGATTCATCACCATCTTCAACAAGAATATGTTGAATTGCAGGAGAAAATAAAATGGAATAATATTTTTGTGGTTCAGATGTTTGTCCCATTGCAAGTAGGGACGTTAATTCAATAGCAGAAAGTTGAAGAATAATTCCTTGTACAGCTCGACGAAAAATTGGATCAGTACATGATGGTTGATTAATATCAATAAAAGTTGTTGTAAGATGTTGTTGTTGTTGGGTTGTTGTTGTAAGATCACCATGAACATTATCAATATAATCAATTTTTTGAAATGTTGAAGATGTTGTTAACCGATAAATTAAATCATAATTAACTCGAAGATATCGTAACATAACAGCTGAAGATTCAGTTTTAAATGAAAGCATTCGAAGAAAGAATCGTAGAGTTGGTTCAAATAATGCAGCAAATGAAGCATTAAATGGATCAGAATGTGCAATAAAAATTTCAGTAATATTTATAAAACTTTGTAAACAGCTTGTTGATTCTCCAACAGTATCCATTGTAGTCAAAATTGATGTACCAATATTTTGTAAATCAAATCCACAAAAGAGATATGCAAGATTGGGCTTTGTTGGATCAGCTTCAAGTGAATCAATAAAAATTTCTGTAATTAGCCTTGCAATTTCCCCACGAAGTCTTGGAGTTTTTGTTGTTTCATTTGCATCAGGAAGATCAAAAAGTGGAATATCATTTGGCGAAATTGAAATTTCATCATCATATACAGATGTAAGACGAGTAAAAATTGATTGATATAGTTCTTTTTGTGAAAATAATACTGAAACAAGTTGAGCTTGAAGAGATGGACGTTGAGATGTAAGTTCTTGCAAAATTTTTACAACAAAAAATGTATGTTTAATCAAATTTTCAGACTAAAATAGAATAAAGCATTATAAATTGTAAAAAAACATTTTAAAAAAACCTTACAGTACTGACAAAACTCATCAAAACATTGAGATAAGTTGTATTTGCTTTAATTGCCAATGGACTTAAGAATAATTTTTCTAAAGTTGAAACAAGTTTTGATACACCAGATTTTCGAATTGCAACAATAAAAGATTGTCGATGTCCAACTGCAACAGAAAGAAGTCGAAGACATGCAAGTGAAAGCTTATCACGAAATTCATTCTTTGGTGAATAATCTTCAATTCGATTTGAACATTCTGTAAGAATTAAAAGAATTGTTCGACAAAGTTCTGAATCATTTAAAATTTCTCCAAGAATGTATACTTGTGTTTTGTTACTTGAAACTGATTCAGTTGTAATGTAGAAATGTCGAAGAAGTTGATAAATTGAATCAATACAAAGGGTTAACATAAGATACTAAAAAAAGACTACTGTAGGATTTGAAAAAAAACAAAAAGCTTACAAGTTGATCAGTATTTGAAAATTTTCCATCATTAAATGTTCCCATTATTGAACCAGTAATGAACTGTAAATATGGTGTAAGCTCTTTTGAAGTTGGAACATTTTTACGTGAAAGTAATCGACTAATAAGTTTTAAAAATCCCATTGTACAATTATAAATTCCAGAAACTTTTTCTTTTTGAAATTCATCCTAAAATTTAATTTTAATATTCCAATAACAAAACTTTAACAAGTACCTGAATTCCATGAAGAGCATTATTATCAAAAGTACAAATCTTTTTTTGAATTAATGATGACCAAATTCTCATAGATGCTCGCTCATCAATAGCTAATGATGCAAGAAATTCATATAATACACCTTTCAAAGTTGCAGGAAATGGTTCAATTAACATTCCAGTAGCAATTTCAATAACATTCCATCGATGTGAACCATAAAATCCAAGCCGAGCATTATCAGATTTTTCAGCAACAATTTTTGCAAGACGTAAAAATGTTAAAATTCCTGCCAATTCTGTTGTACCAATTTTTTGTGGAAGTGTAGAAGGTTTCGTTTGCCAATTTAATTGTCGTTGTTTACCATTAAAATCATTTAAATATTGTGATAGACCACTAAATAGTCGATCCCATGAAAGCATTGAACGTTCATCACCAGTAAAAATTTCAAAAACAAATTGTGCAATTCTTTCAGTTTTACAAAAAGTTTTGATCATTTCAATATACGGTATAAAAAGTCTCGGGGATGCAATACTTCGAGCATTTGTTAAAAAGTTAACAAGAGGTGTCTAAAAAACAAAAAAATATAATTTTTAAAAAACTGCTAAAACAAACATATTTTGAAAGAGTAAATTGTTCACATAAGCTTGCAACCTTTGAAGAATCAGCAGAATATGCATGAGTAACCATATCCAAAAATTTGAGATAATACAAATTTGGCTTTTTGATATAATCTTCATCTGTTTCATTAATTCCAGAAAGCTCATCTTCACAAATATTAAATAATTCTTGATTCTTGTCTTGAAAGTAGCAAAGAAAACTTTTGATAAATGAATCAATGATATCAACGGTAACTTCGAAGGAAGCATAATCTCGAACATCAATAATACAACTTCGAATAAATTGTAGAGCACAATTATCCAATGCAGTATCAAGAAGTTTTGATTCTTCAAGTGGAATTTGATTACGAAAACCTTAAATATAAAAGATTTAAAAAGAAGCAAAAAGTGAAAGCCAAACCTCCAGGATAATTTCTTGAACATCTTACAGCAATGCTAAAGCAGAAAGCAATTGAAGCACAACAAGTTGGATTATTCCATTTTTCATAAAGATTTTTGCGAAAAATTTCAAAAATTTGTTGAATATTTTGTGCTAAAAAATCACTATCAGCAAAAACAACAATATTATTAAAAAAAACTTACAATGCTTCAATCTTGATGGATTAATAAAAACCAAAATAGAAGTCCAAATTGCAAGATTTGCAGTGCTAAATCTCAATGAATCTTGTTCCAATGGAACTGCTCGTAATGCAGTAAAAAGTAAATCCAAAATTTCAGCTTGTAATTCAATAAGAGAATTATGGCAAAAAATGCATAAAATTTCATAACAACTTTTTTCAATATCTTCAATGCATTCCATTAATGCTCGTTGATGTTCAACAGTTCCAAGGCCATTAACTGTAGGCTTTTGAAGTTTTTCAAATTCAGATTTAACATTGAAATTTTGAAGAATATCTAAAAATGGGATAGACATTAATAATAATTTACAAATAATGAAAAAAAAGAAGCATACATAAAACTCGTTTAAACAATTCTTTATCCTTTAACAATGAATCAACAAATTCAACCAAAATTGTTGGCATCATATCATCTGCAACACTTTTAAGTCGAAGAAGCATTTTAAGAATTAAAATAAAATGCCGATGTGCTTCATAATAACATACAACAGCACAAAGACCACGAGGGAGGGTATTAAAATTACGAGTTTGAAGTTCACCTAAAACAACATATAAACTTAAGTTGTATAAACAACAAAAAAATCTTACCAGTAAGAATAAGTTCAACAGCATCAATTTCATTTACATCAAATAAATCACTTAATATTTTTGCTTCATCACTAATTACTTGATTGAGAACAAATTTTTGACCATTTGCAAGAATAACCGTTTTTGTAGGCTCAAGCAAATTACGTTGAGAAGCATTCTTTGGCTAAAAAAGAAACGTTACTACTTTATTTACTTTAAAAAAACATACCTTGTTTGTAAGTGGTTTTGTAATGTGTTGAATGTTATCTCTTAAATTTTTCACCAATTCTTCACTCAATGATTCATTATCCAATTCTGTTAATACTCGAGTAAGTTGGTGGTAGAGGCTACGAGAAGTAATCCACATAGTTCTTGATGCAATCTAAAAATAGTAAAAGATTTAAAAAAATTAACGGTGAAAAATTTCAAATAAAGTGGGAAAAATTTTAACAAAAAAAAGTAATAGCCGCGGTTTTGGCATTTAGACACAGAAAACGAGAAAAGAAAAGATCCAAAAAACTTTCAAAATATTTTGTTTGATTTTTTTTCTGTTTACTTTTTGAAATTCAACATTATTTACTAACTTTATCGCTTTTGTATTTGCTGCTCATTCTTAATCTCTATTTAATGGTCTATAGGAATGTTACTTTTTTGTTTAAATATGTTAAACAAAAATACCGTAGTTTGTTCGTTAAAACTTTTCTAAAAAAATGAGGGAAAAAACTTTGCAAGAAAAAAAAGTACAGCAAAGGTTTTTGAAAAAATTCTTTCCGCACAAAAATGGTCTACGTTTTTTTTGAAGTTTCACAATGTGTTTTTATTTTGAGTTCTTCAAAAGATACTGATCCAGTCAATCTTCTTGAGGATATTTGAAATATGAATATTTGACAAATTTTGACAATAGAAATAGTAATTTTAAAAATTAAAAGAAATAAAATTTCTTGCCAAAGTGGCCAAAACAGTTTGTTATGAGGCAGATAGTTGAAATAAAGAATTTTAATTTTCCGATGTTTCGATGCAAAGAAGGAAACAACAAGTCAAAACTAAGAACAAAATGATAATTTTACAGGCCGGTTTGGAAATTTTTTCTGTCATCTATCCTTATGCAGCGCTGCTTAATGATGCAATAATCAACCACTTTTCGCCTTATATTATTAATCCCCATTTTCCCATTAGTTTATATTTATTTAATGAAAAACTAACTGCTGATGACGGTTGACTTGAACCAAGCTGAGATGCTTTAAATTGCATAAGTTCTGGTTTAATTCTTTGATCTCCATTTTGTTGTGTTGGAAATTCAAATGGATTCTGAAAAATATTAAATGAAATACATTTTTTTCGTTTTTTATAATACTTGAGATTTTAAAATATCAGTTAAGCATTTTTTAGAAGTTTTGATTGATCCAAATTTTTGTCTTTTTAATCCTTTAATATTTTCATCATCAAAGAAATCTGATGCAGCAGCTTCAGTTGAATTTTCATAGTCTGCAATATGAAGAGAAAGGGTGCTTTTATTGGTGGTTTTTAAAGCATTTTCATTTTTCCAGCGGTTTTTTAAATCTTCATTATCTTCATTATGAGTTGTAAAATTGGAAACTTTAGAAGATTTATTCCATAGTTGTAATTTTTCATTTTCTTCATAATTATCAGAAACTGTACAATCTGTTGCTGCAGTCCGAAAAATCTTAATTTTATTGTTAAAGCCTTTTTTGATCCACGAAATAAACATAAAAATTTTTTCATTTAGCAACAAATACTATCATTTTACAAAAAATTTCAACATAAAACTGATTTTTTTTAACTGCAGCAGCAGTTTTTTAAACTATAATTTTTACCATTATTTGTTTTGCTATTAGATTGAACAGGAATTAATGTTGTACATTTTTTTCTTTGATTTAAATTTAAATTGTAACATTGATTTTCAGAGGTGGTAAAACTTTGTTCAATAAATGAATCTTTATCACTTTTTGTTGACATCTGAAACAAAAATTTTTGAATTATTAACTTTTTTAAAAAATGGCTTTTATAAATGCAAAAAAAAGTAAGAGAGAAGAAATAAGCGTGTTAATGGAAAATAAAAGCCGGAGAAAAATCGTCTCGAATTTGCTTTTTCCCTAACACACTGCTCCAAAAAAACAAAAATCCACTGTCCAAAAAAAAACGCCAGAAAAAGAAAAGCAACACTTTTTTGTTTTTTTGAAAGGGCACGAAAGGTGTTGAAAATGATCGGTCTTAAAAGAGAGAAGATTTTTTTTCGACTGAAAGTGCTTTCATTTTAAACATCAATTTTTTTTAAAAATAGTCAATCAATGTTTTTTTGGCTGCAAAAATTTTGCCGATCTTGTAAACATATCTGAGATACTGTAATTAGTGCGTTAGAAAAAATAAAAGCTCAAAAAATTGTCTCGCACGGAACACTCTCTTGTTTTTTGCGAAATGTCGACTTTTTTTTTGTTTGAATTTTTTTCTGTTTACTTTTTGAAGTTCAACATTATTTATTAACTTTATCGCTTTTGTATTTTTCTTTGCTGCTTAATCTCTATTTTATGGTCTAGAGGACTGTTGCTTTTTTATTTAAATATGTTAAACAACAATACCATAGTTTGTTCTTTATAAATTTTCTTTCTTTTAGCTTTTCTTTCCACCTCTCTCTGTTTTTCCTTTCTCTTGTCAATTTTTTTACTTTAGATCTGTCCATGCTGCAAGGAAAATAAAAAATCGTTTAAGGGCTGTTCACATATTTAGAGATGTTAAAACGGGGGAACCCGGTCTTGCAAAAACACAAATTGGGAGGGCAAAAAGAGGGATAACCCACTCTTTCTCTTTCTTTTTTTTTTTCTTTTTTACTGTGTTATACACCTTTTGGTCTCTTTTTACCCTCCCATGCAAGGCCGGGAAGGTTGTTAGTTAATTGTAATGCAGCTTTGACTTTGTTTGTAAAAAAGGGTAAAGGGATTAAAAAAAATGAGTTATCTTCCCCTGGACTCTTAAAAAATTTCTTTTTCCAGATCGTCCATAAATGTTGAAACATCTAGGGAAAGGTGTTACAGATAAATTTACATAAATCGTTTTTATTCGTGTATTGTTTGTTTGTCTATAAATATGTGTGTTGGGTACGAATAAACATCTCATTCGCTTACTTTTTATCTCCACTACAACAGACGATTATTTTTAAATTAGCTTTTTTATGTGGTTATATATTTTGGGTGCCAAAAATATTGCTCCCTGTTTTCTTTTTTTTCAATTCCATAGCCTTTTTAATTTACGTCTGCGTTTCTTTCTTATCATTTTTACGCGTTTTTTTTAACTCAAAAATTAATATGTTAACTTTATTTCCGTTTTAGATATGCGTCGTTATAAACGAGAATATTCTGAATCTGCAAGTGAAGCCGATCGTGCTGAAGATGAAGCATCTCAACCACGGCTACAACGACGTCGACAAGAAAATGATGAAAATCGTGTAAATGGATATGCAAGCAGTAATGAAGATGATGAAAATCAAGTTCCTGGAGTTGAAGAAGATGTTGAAAATCTTCCTTCAACATCTGTATCACGTCGTCTTCAACGTCGTCGCTCTGTTGAAGTTGCAGATCTTTCCCGAACTGTTGAGTCAATTGATATTGAAGATGTTGTTGTTGCTGGACAAGTAAAAGAAATTGAATTGGAAAATTTCATGTGCCATGCAAATCTTAAAATGCGTTTTGATACTGATAAATTCAATTGCTTTTATATTGTTGGACCTAATGGATCTGGAAAATCTGCAATCTTTGCTGGACTTAATATTGGTCTTGGTGGAAAAGGTCGATCAAATAATCGTGGAAATTCAATTTCATCTTATATTAAAGAAGGTGAAGCGTAAGTTTTTACTTTATTTACTTTAAAGAATATGTATTTACTGTTAATCTCTTTTAGATCTGCAAAGATTCGAGTACATTTATCAAATATCGGTGCAAATCGTCTTACAGCCTATGATGACGAAATTATTATCGAACGAATTATTCGACAATCATCTTCTACATATTCGCTTAAATCAATGGATAAACATGGAAAGCAACGAATTGTTAGTACTGCCAAAAAGGATCTCGATAATATTCTTAAACGATTTTCTATTGAACTTGAAAATCCACTTTGTTGGCTATCTCAAGATCGTGCAAGAGAATTCCTTCAAGAAATGAAACCAAATAAGCTTTACGAAATCTTTATGATTACTTCTGAACTTTGTATCGTAAGTTTTAGTTTAGATCTTATCTCTAATAGCAGATGTTTTAGGTAAATGCTCATCATACAACAACTGCAGAACATCTTGAAGATATGCAAAAGATTTTGGATAATTGGAAAGAAAAACAAAAGGAAATGAAACAGTAAGGATTATACGAAAGTATACTGTATTAAATCATTTTACTTTTTAGAAACTTTGATAAACTGAAACAGATTGCTGAAGCAACAGGAAAGATTCGAAAATGTGAAAGAGAATTATCAAAGTTAAATTGGATTGCTCTATGGATTCCAATGAAAAATAATGTTGGAAAAGTTGAATCTATCGAAAAGGCAGTTGATGCACTTCAAAAAGATATTGAAAAATGTCAAAAGAAAATTGAAGGAAGAGATGTAAGTTCTTTTAAACCATTGCTATACCGTATAATTTGTTTCTAAACTTTTAGGCCGAAGCAATTGAACTTCGACAATCAATGGAAACAATGCAAATAAGATATGATGCAATTGCAGCTGATATTGCAAAGAAAAGAGCTGAAATTCAACAATGGAAACGTGTTCAAAATGACGATTCATTCAAATCTCGACAAATTGCAAATCGTGTTGCTGCCTGCAAAACAAAGTTAAAAAGTCATGATTATGAAATTCGTGAAGCAAATAAACTTCTTGAATCTGTTCTTGGACGGTAAGGGATTATAGCTGCTAATTTTTTAACATCATTATCAACATTTTAGTGCTGATCGAGATATTATTGGTGAAAAGGCTGAACTCCAACGTAAAGTTGATGAAGCCCAACATCTTCTTGAACAATTAAAAGAACAAAGGAATGCACTTAATCAACAAAAGCTTGCTGTTGAAAGTGAAAGAAATGAAATGTTTGAAAATCTTCAAGTTTGTTTTTTTCGTCTTATGGTTATACTGTAATATAGAGATATTTTTATAGGATTGTGATGCAAATATTCGTACCTACAGAAATGAAATTACAAAAATTGAACGAAATCAACGTGAACGTGAAAGAATTGCAAAAGATCAAATGGCTCGATTTGGACAAGATACAACTGATATCCTTCGTTATATTGATATGCATGCATCAAAATTTTCAAAGAAGCCAATTGGTCCCGTTGGAATGCATGTCAAACTTCATGATAAAAAATGGGAAAATGCTGTAGAATATTTAATGAAAAATAATTTGGCTCATTATCTTTGTGATAATGCAAAAGATCGACAAACTTTTGATCAGCTCCTTCAACTTCATAAAATTAAACAAGTTCCTGTTGCAACTGTAAACTTCGCTAATGAAAAATATAATACTGCTTCAGCTGAACCTGATGAAAATATTTTAACTGTTGCACGTGAAGCGATTATCGATGATCCAACTGTATACAATTATTTGGTTGATGTTTTACATATTGAAACAGTTATGTTAATTGAGAGAGATGATGAAGGTCGTGAAATTATGAGTCAACATGTAAGCCTTTTTTTCGAAGATCTTATGTACATAGTATATAGATAACCTTTTTAGCCACCCCGAAATGTCTCAAAAGCAATCACACAACAAACAGCAGAAATTTATCCAGTTAAATCTGATCGACCATATCGTTTCTATGCTGGTCGAAATTTTCGTGCACGTGTTCTTGGTGATACTAAGAGTGTTGAAGATGATATGGCTGTTGATGATCAAAAACGATATTTTGAAGAACAAATTCGTATTGCTGAAAGACAAAAAGAAGAATTTAAACGTGATGAAAATGAAATCCGTCAAAAGGGTGCAGCTATCTCAAAAGAAGGGCAAACAATTTCAATTGATATGAATAAATATGAAAAAAATATCTCAAATTATGAAACAGAAATTCGTAAATTGGAATCAATTGCAACTCGTGAAACTTTGATTAATGATGCTGTAAGCTTTTTCTTTAAAAGGATTACTGTAATCTTGAATGATGGGGGTTTTTTTAGAAACAAACACTTGCTGAACTTAATAAAATGAAAGAAAGAGATGAAGAAGTCTTGAATCAAGTTTTACAAGAACAAAAAGAAAATTTTGAAATCTATAATGAAAAGGGTAAAAAGATTCAACAACTTGTTGATCAAAATAAAGCCCTTGCTCAAGAACTTAGCACTGTTGAGGTATGTGATTTTTTGTCTTAAACAAGTCCTTTAACTTTGATGTTTTTTTAGAATGATGTTGATCAATTACGTGGTGAATATGAAAATTTTGATAATGCAACAGAAAAATTTCGTTCTACCATTCGAAATAATGAACGTCAAATTGTTAAACAAAATGAAATAAAAGCTCGGCTTCTTGTTGAAAGAGAAACAATTCAAACAAATCTTGAAAATACATCAAAATATGAAAAACCAGAAAATATGACTGATCCACCTGATTTTGATACATTGATTGATAAAGAATCATGCGATAAACAGATGTTAAAAATGAAATCAGAAATCTCAGCTTTTACTCGTCTCAATCAAGGTCGACATGTTACTGAAGGTTTGATCTGATTAATGTTTTGGTTTAATAATCTCTTTTTGTCTATTTTAGAAGAACTTGCGGCAGCTCGAGAAGCATATGAAAAAGCATCATTAGCTGAAAAGGAAGCTGCGAAGAGATTAAAAACTGTTAACAAAGCCTTTCTTGCTCGTGAAGAATTATTTGCCAAAGTTAAAGAAGAAATTCCAATAAAACTTCGACAAAAGTTTGCTGAATTGATGAATATGAGAAATTATGTTGGTGATTTAACAGTTGATCATGAAACAAAGAAAATTGAAATTAGTGTTCAAACTCATAAAGATGCAAAGAAGGGAAGATTGGATAATGGTCAACCACTTGTTTCTGAAGATGAAGATGCTGATGGAAGACGTTTATCTGTTGCAGCAGCAACAAAAAAGCGTGACCAAAATATTACACAAGATTTAAAAGGTTTGTTGCTTCATGCTTTGGGATACTGTATCTATATATGCTTTTTTATAGGTTTATCTGGTGGTGAACGATCATATACAACTGCATGCTTTGTTATGGCACTTTGGTCATGTGTTGAATCACCATTTCGATGCTTGGATGAATTTGATGTTTTTATGGATATGGTAAATAGGTGCGTAATCTTTTTTTTTATGTTTTTATGGATATAATAAGTCTTTTTTTTTCAGACGCATTATTATGGAATTGTTGTCTGATCTTGCTCGGCAACATCGTCATATTCAATTCTTCTTTTTTACTCCTCAAGGAATTTCAGAACTTCAAGCCAATGATGTTGAAGTTTTTACCATGGCACCTGCTCGTCGTTAAAAGAAATGTTGTCTTTAATTATCTTTTTTTTTGTACGGTGATTATCAGTATCTCATTTTAATTGTAATCTCTTTTTTTGATGATACTTGTTGAATTTATTTTTTCTTGTATTAAAATAAAATTTCTTGTATTAAAGGCGGAGTGAAAGAGTGGACGGACACATAACTGGAACCTTCCAATTTATTTTTTTCAGGTCGTCGTAGTTGAAAAAAAGACGTAGAAGGAAAATGAAGAAAAAAAACCGGTCAAGGACACGTTGACTTAGTTTGAAACCCCTGCAGGCATTTAATTTTGGAAGTTTTTTAAGAAAGATGGAAGGAAAAGAAAAAATAAGATCGATTCAAATACCGACGTCCGCAAAGTTCGTTGTCGTTTTCCAGAAAGAAAAAAGTGTTCGGTCATTTTTATTTCAAATATATCCCTTTTTTTATTAACAGTTTTCTTTTTTTTTAAAACTGCCATACGTGTTCAATTTTTTGTAATTACACTTTTTTTGATTGCTTTAAATTTTTAAACAACAAAAAACTGTGTGTTTTTTTATCCTAAAAATTTTTTCTTTAATTGACACAAACTTTTAGGGATTTGCCAAACCATGAAATTTTATGCTTCTACGGCATTTGCCGCAGCCATCCTTTTTTCCATTGGAATTTCATCTTCAAATGGGGATGTAAAAGCTGATAAATTAACTGAAATGTATAGTAATCCAATTGCCCATGGTTTTGGGGATGATATTGAATGGGTTAAATGGGAGGATGCAATCGAAAAGGCTTTAGAAGTAAATAAACCAATCTTTTTATTAATTCATAAAACTTGGTGTCATGCTTGTAAAGGTAAATATTTTTAAGAGATTAAAACCTTTCAAAAAGAAAAAAATGTTAATTTTTGTGGTAAAATTTATGGCATTAATTCTCTAGAATTTACTATCATTTAAAAAAAAACTTATAGGAAATTTTAGAAGGATTACGGTAATAAAAATATACAAATCTTTTAGTTTGCTTCCAAATTTGAATATTTGGAAGCTAATTTATATAAATTTTTCTATTACTTTTCGAATTCATAAAAATATAGTTTGTAAAATTTTTGTCAAAAAGTTTTCGAAAAAAATTTTTTAAAGAAATTTTCTTTTAAAGAAATTTTCCGTTGAACAATATTTTTTGTTACAACAAAACTTAAAAATCAGGTATCATTCAGAGCTGTGGTTGCTCCAAATAACAAAAAACAATAGCTATTGAATGCATGATTTTTTGGGGTTGAAAAAAATAAAAAAAATCAGACATGAGAAGCTTCCACTGTTTGGCGGCCTGACGTAGAACGCTACATTTTTATCCTGCTTCTGAATTTTATTTTTTTCTTGTTTTTCCTTAAAAAAAGGGTGTCAAAAAAAGGATATCAGCATTTAAATAAAAAATAATGAAATAAAAATCCTTATCAGTGCTGATAATGCGATTTTGGCGAAGTGCGTCAGGCCGCTATTCTCATGCCTGAAAAAAATTCACACGGTTTATTTTTCTTTTTAACAATTTTTTTCGTAAATAGCATGAACCTGACGATCATGATCAAAGGAACCTTGATTTTCAGGTTTATGTCATTTTTAAAAAAACTTTTAAAAGAAAAATGTATGAAACTATTCGTTTCCTTTAAAAAATATTTTCTTTCAGCTATTTTTTTTATATTATTGATAGAGCTGAAAATCAGGCATTTCAAGGACTTTTTTAAAGCTAAAAGAGAAACTTGCTCCAAAAATGCCGGATTTCTGGTTCAAAAAATCCGGCATTTTTAGAGCAATAAAAAAACTTTTGTTTGACCAGGTCATTCGTTTTAAATTTTAAAAACGACAAATATAATAAAACTTAATTACAATTTTTTCCTGCTAAAAATCCTTCAAAATTTTAGCTCTCAAAAAGACTATGCAACAATCAAATGCTCGAAAAGCTTTTAAAAAATTATCCGAATATTTTGTTATGGTTAATACAGAAGATGATGAAGAGCCATTTGAAGAAGAATATCGTCCAGATGGAAAATATATTCCTCGCTTACTTTTCCTCGACAAAAATGGTGATCTTATTTCAGAAATAAAAAATAAAAAAGCTGAATACAAAAATTATGCATATTATTATTCTTCACCTGCAGATATCCTTAATTCAATGAAAGATGTTTTAAGACATTTTGAAATTGATGTACCAGATTTAAAGAAGGGTGATGGACTTAAACCTAAAAAGCCTGAAAAGAAACGCTCTAAAGAAGATGGACCAGAACCACCTAAAATGAAAGATGAAAAGAAAGAAGATGCCAAAAAAGAAAAGAAAGAAGAAACCAAAAAAGATGACAAAAAAGATTCAAAGAAATCTGAACTTTAAAAATTTTTTGTTGAGAATTACAGTAATTATTATTATTATTATTATTATTTAATTATGCAAAATTATTAAATGTTGACTAATTTATACGTGTTTTTTAAATTCATAAATTTATTTAAACTTTCAATTTTTTTTTAGTTTTTACAATTCATTTTTTGATCAAAACTTGGCGATAATATTATTTGAAAATTTTCAATTAAAAATGAAAACTGAAGAACCATATTTTTTTACTATTTATTTAATTTAGGTTTAGTTGATTTTTTAAATGACATCGTTTAAATATTAATACGTTTATTCCATTTTTTACAAGATCTTTATAAAATTTGATAAAAAAAAAACATGTTCATTATTATAAAGAAAAAAATATTTAACATTAGATTTTTGAATAGTAAGGAAAAAATCAAAATGGAATTAAAAAATTATGGATTCATGAATGTTATTTCTTTTCTTTTATTTTGATTTTGTTGCACCGGCATGGATAGCTATGACAGCCTCAGGGCTTGTAGCTATTTCTTCAGGAGTTGTAGAAACTGTAGTCGTTTTACTGGAAAACAAACCTTTTTCTTCGACCTAGAGCGATGGTAATTTGCATTATGCAAACCGGGGTGCATGCAGGGTATTTTGCTGCATGCAGGGTATTTTGCTGCATGCAAAATTTTTTTGCGGAGAGAAAATTTATAGGGGCATCTGGGGCAGAAAAATATATCAAAATTTGCAAAAAAATTTTGCATGCAATAAATTACCCTGCATTTGCAGCAAATTACCCTGCATGCATCCCGGTTTGCATAATGCAAATTACCATCGCTCTTCGACCTAAACAAAATTTTTTTAAACAGATTTTTTGATAAGTACAAACAAAATTTTCCATGGCCTAAATGTTTATTGAAAAATAAAAGTTTTACCGTAGTTTTGGCATGACATGCTGTAGGATCTTCAATTTCCTTTGGGGTAAACATTTGATAATAGTATATAACAAAATCAAGAAAATGTAACAAAAATAAATTGTGAAAACTTTTTTGTTTTTAACGTGCTTTTATATTTTTCAGGCTTTGTTTAGTAAAACCTTTGACACACCTTTTTTTATTTTTTTTTTAAATTTTTTTACATGATAAAAAATAATTTTTTTTCACAAATTGTCCGTTGTTTTGCTAAATTTTGCAATTTATTTTGTTATAGATATTGCCAAAAAAATTTATTTGAAATCTTTTACACGATAAAAAACAACTTTTATTTCACGAAACACGTTTATTGTCAAGTAATAAATTTTTTTCTTGATATTATTAAATGTATTTTGTTGTAACACATTTGATAATAATATTATCAATGTGTTACAATAGAATATCAACTGTAAAAGCTGAAGAAAAAAATTATAAACTTCATAAATTAATAACAAAGATATTTGAAATCTAAAAAGCTGCATAAAATCTCGATTGAATGCAATTTCCTAAAATAATAAAACTGAATTTTTAATATTCAAAAAGTTTCAAAAAATTTTATCAGTATTAATTACATTAAAATTAAAAAAGACTTGAAATGAATTACTGTAGATTTACTTTAAAACAATATCTTTGGCAATTTGTTCCATTTTGACAATCATCTTTTTTAAAAACTTTAAATTTTTTTTAAAAATTTCTAAATCTTTTTTAAACCGTGCAAACCTTATTTCTTTAACATAAATTTCTTGAATATTTATTCAATATTTTGCGTATTTTGTTGACTTCAACTTTATTAACGATGGGAAAACGGGCAGCTTCAACATTGTCTTCATCAGCAGCAGCAGCAGAAACAAAGATTCCACGAAAAATTAAAAAAGAAATATATTCTCAAGATATCAATGTTCCAATTTCTACAGAATCTTCTACATCTTCAAGTGCTGGGAATGATGATGTTAAAAGTGTTATTAAAAAGGTAAAGAAAGAAATTGTTATTGTAGAAAAGACGGAGGCGATCAACAAAGACATTGAAGCAAAAGTTATTGGCAAAACTGAAATTGAAACAACTGTTGAAAAATTTGATGCCAATGAAAAGAAAGTTAAAACTGTAAGAAAAACTGCTGCAAAAGTTAAAGTTGAAAAGCCAGCATGGACGCCTGCTCTCAAAGCTGAATATGAAACAATTGGGAAGTCTGTACTTGCATCTGTTGGAAAATCAAAAAAATATCTTGGTGCACATGTTTCTGCTTCTGGTGGAGTTGAAAATGCTGTATATAATGCAATGGCAATTGGATGCCGATCTTTTGCATTATTTCTTAAAAATCAACGACGTTGGGATTCAAAATCTATTGAAGAAGATTCAATTCAAAGATGGCATGCAGCAATTAAAGAAACAGAATTTGATTTAAAGATGATAGTTCCACATGGAAGTTATTTATTGAATGCTGGTTCACCAAATTCTGAATTACGTGAAAAAACAAAGGCATCAATATTAGATGAAATTCGACGATGTGAAAGTCTTGGAATTGGTTTATATAATTTTCATCCAGGTTCATCATGCGGAAAATGTAATGTAGAAGAAAGTATTGAATATATTGCAGAAATTTTGAATGAAGTGATTGAAGAAACTAATAATGTTATACTTTGTAAGTTTATACTTTTTGGGAGCTAAAGATTAATCTATGTTCAATTTTTAGTGGTTGAAACAATGTCTGGACAAGGAAATACTGTAGGAGGAAAATTTGAAGAACTCAAATCTATTATTGATCATGTAAAAGAATCAAATCGTCATCGAGTTGGTGTTTGCTTAGATACTTGTCATATATTTGCTGCTGGTAAACGTTAACTTCGTCTAACTTTTATATCATATACTTTTTAGGCTATGATATTCGAACCGCAGAAACTTATGAAAAAACAATGAAAGATTTTGATGAAATAATTGGATTCAAGAATTTGAAAGCTGTTCATGTTAATGATTGCAAATGTAAGCTTTTCTTTTATCATTCTTTTATAAGATTTTATAAAGCTTGGTTTTTTTCTAGCTGAATTGGGTTCACATCTTGATCGGCATGAAAATATTGGAAAAGGAAATCTTAAAAGCTGTTGGCAATTTTTTATGGATGATTCAAGATTTGAAAATATTCCGTTAATTCTTGAAACTCCTGAAGGCCTTTATCCTACTGAAATGATAAAACTTTATGGGATGGATAGAAATAATAAAGAATCATCGGATGCTGCTGCAACTGCAACAAATGGAACCAAGAAGAAGAAATAAATATTTTTTAGTAATGTTAATTTGTAATTTTCATTTTTTTAAAAAATCATTTATTGTCATTTTGCTTTTAAGAAAAAGAGTGATAAATTTTTATTTTTAATTAGTAATTTGTGCAATAATGCATTTAGAAAACAATAATTATTAAGTTTAGGAAATAAAAAAAGAAAGAAGAAGTTCGGCTTTTTTTATTTCGACAAAATATCGAAACTTAAAAAACCACCAGAGCTAACAAAAACATTGTGTTGAAATGGAAATTACGATCTCTTTAAAATAAATTTTTCCGTTTTCGAATGTTTACACAAACTGACAATTTTTACAATTCAAATTTATTTGTTCAAAAATTATTAAAATTTTATCCCATTCTAAAGGGCTCTCCTCGTCAAAAATTCACAAGTTGTTGCTTATTGCTTCAGCAGCAAAAAAGATTGGTTCATTTCGCATATCAAATCGAAGAGGAAATTTCATGAGATTTTTCGTTATTTTTCGTAACTTTTTCCTTTGTTCTTTTCTAACGAAAAATTACGAAAAACGTTTTTTTCAGATGGCGTTGTAGAACATTTTGTCAGCTATTGTCTCATAAAATTTCCCTTTTTTTAAACAAAAAACTGGATGTGTTCGACACAAATTTTTTTGTTAGCTTTGGCGGTTTTTTAATTTTCGATAGACGGTGCCCATTTGATCTTTTTTGCGCTTTTTTTATTTAATATTTTTATCATTTACCAATGATTAATAAATATTTTTATAGATGGCATCACAAAATAAATTAACAAAGCCTGAAACTATGCCACGGAAAGCATATCAAGCTTCACCATTGCATGACTCTTTATCCGGTAGTGCAATATCTGGAAGCAATGATGAAAATGTCGATGAAAAAAAGTAAGAATTTTCTTTTAATAGAATCTGCTTGTCGTTTAATGATGGAAGTAGATAAATGGATCTCTAACACGGACGGCAAAAATGTTTAGAAAGAGTTTTTGAGTAGCCAAAATCTCAGATCTCAAAAATTATTTTAAACATTTCTTGCCGTCCGACGTTAAAAATCTGCATATTTACATTAGTCGTAATTTGAACATTTTTAGTGAACAAAAATCATATATAAGCAATGTTGAAACTTGGTCTTCAAAGACATCTTCCAATGATGATACCATTAAAGATTTCTGTGTAGGACGTCTTCGAAAAGCTAAACCATTTGATCGTTCATTTCTTGATGAAAATTGTTTTGATGAACTTGTAACAATTGCCCTTAATGGAATTCCGCTTGATACATCTGCTTTAGAAAAGTTTAAAAATGAGTATGTTTAAACAACATTTTTTTATATATTATTAACAATCCTTTTTTTTAGTAGCATTGATGAACTTCCTATCAGTGAAAAATTAAAAAGAAATTTTTATCAAATAACACTTCAACAAGGAAAACTTACACCTATTCAACGACATCTCATTTCAATGATTGTTGAAGATAAAAGAAATCTACAAATTAATTATCCAAAATTATGTGGTGCGAAAACTGCTTTATTAATTGGAATTATTGAAAAGGTTGAAAGAATTAAAAAAGAAATGACAGAAAGAAAGAAAGGACCTATTGCAATTATTTTAATTGAAAATGATGTTAGTGAAAGAAGAGAAGTTCGAAAGCATCTTTTGTTAAAACTTCGACAACTTTTGAGTGGAACTTCTGTAACATATAGTATAAATAATCCTGCAGTTGCTAAGGATATTGCAATTCTTCCAATTAATACTTTTCTCGAATCTTCAAATGTTAGTTTTTTTATATATGTTTTGCATCATTGTTTATAAATTTTTGAGATTAAATTATCCAATCTTGCACTCTTTTGCATTTTTAATGCTGAAATTCTTTTGAAGCAAACGAAGAAAGAAATGTTTCTTGATTATATTGATAATTTTATTGTAAGTTTTTATTATTATTTTTTGATGGAATTTTATTTGCTTATAATTTTTAGGGAAATGATGTTCAAAGAATTGTTGCAATGAATCGAATGGCAGGGGATCAAAGAGCTTGGTTTTATGACATCTGTAAACATGGAAGTCTTCGAATTTATAATCCATCCAAACATGACGCATAAGTTTTTTAATTTGTAATATTTTTTTGTTGATAAAGTTTTGTTTGTTTACAGTATACTTTTATGATCGAATTTGATATATCTGCTTTGATTAAAATGATTTTTTATTCATTAATTATCTTTTTTTGTTGTTGTATTGTTTATTGTATTAACTTATTTATAATGAAGATTTATTAATGGAAAAATTTAAAATTTAAAATCAATGTTAAAAAATCATCGTTTTTTCAACGTTCAAAAAAAATTTGTTGCAACAACTTTTTTGAATTTTTTGTTTTTTGGCAAAATGTGACACAAATATTTTACTTCACAAAAATTTTTGCTGACAATTCCGTCAACTTTTTTTTTGCTATTAAAAATCTTTAATTTAACGCTTTTGACTTAATTACTACTTTTACTTTTGTATTTAAATTAATATTATTACTTTTTGCAGGTTCAAGTATCAATTATGGGTGATCATTATGGATTTTCTTTGACAACTTTCAGGTAAATTTTTAAATATCTTTTTTTTGATATTCTTTGATTCAAAGTATCTCTCTCTTTTAGTCCTTCTGGCAAACTTATGCAAATTGAATATGCTTTAAATGCAGTAAAGAATGGACAACCTTCTGTAGGACTTCGAGGTTTGTAATACTCTTTCTTTGTTGGTGCTTGAATGGATGAATAATATACTTTTTTTATAGCAAAAGATGGCGTTGTACTTGCAACAGAAAATAAATCATCAATTTTACATGACGATGAAACAAAAATTGAAAAAGTTAGTGAACATATTGGTGTTGTTTATAGTGGTATGGGACCTGATTTTCGGTAAGGCTTATAATATCGTGGTTGAGAATATCGTATAATTTAAAATGGCTTTTTTAGACTTCTTGTTAAACGTGCCCGCAAAATTGCAATTCAATATGAGCTTATGTTTGGGGAAGAAATTCCAACAACTGAACTTGTTTCACGTCTTGCTGCTGTTATGCAAGAATATACACAATCTGGGTATGTTGCTTTTAATCTTGGACTTGAAAAGGCCACATAAATTTCTACCGCAAAGCTTGTGATAGTCTTTCTCGTATTACACAAACGGTTAAATTACATTATTGTTTTATAGTGGTGTTCGTCCATTTGGTGTTTCACTTTTGATTGCTGGTTGGGATGTTGTTAAGAAGCGTCCACTACTCTTCCAATCTGATCCATCTGTATGTTTTTTCATCCTTTCCTTTATGACACATTACAATTCCTTTTTTAGGGTGCATTCTTTGCATGGAAAGCAACAGCACTTGGCAAAAATGATATTAATGCTAAAACATTCTTAGAGAAGCGTTTCAATGATGGCCTTGAACTTGATGATGGAATTCATACTGCTCTTCTTACATTACGTGAATCATTTGATGTTGGAATGACAGAAGAAAATGTTGAAATTGCTGTTTGTACTGAAGCTGGCTTCCGGCGTCTTAGCCGTCAACAAATTAAAGATCATTTAAGTGCTCTTTAATAATTTTTCTCCCGGTTTGCATCTTTTTTAAATCCATGTGTTTCTCTTAATTATTTTGATTTTAAAAATCTGTAATATTGTTTGAGGCTTATTTTTTTGTCATTATTAATTTATTAATATTTTTACACACATATATATTTGCCTCTATCATTTTTACTCCAATAATGAAATTTTAAATAATGTAATTAATTTTTTACATGTTATTATTTGTAGCGGATACTGGTCCAATTGCGGATATTGAAGATGTTTGGAATCTTTTTGGGATTAAGGCATTTCTAAATGGAGTAACAAAGAAAAGAGTTATACAAGCGTTAAAGATTGGATGAGTTGTTAAAGTGATGATAGGAATGTATTTGAAATCTTCCTTAAAATTGATTTTTAGTTAATCCTATTTAAAATTTAAAAACCTTACTCCAATAGCAGTTTTTGTAAATGCTTTAACGACAATGTAAATTAACGGGATAACACAAATTATTATTGGCAAAAATGTCTGAAAAAGACTTTTGTTTTAGTTTTTAAAAAGATGATACCTGAATGAGTAAAGCGATGACTAATCGAATATGCAGTTGATAAGTCTTTTTCGTGATTTGACCTTTGTAAGCATTTAATTGTTTTATAATTACTAAAGCACATAAAACATTTAATCCACTTGAAAGGGGGGCTAAAATTGTTAGAAATTGTTTTATGTTTTGTGAAAAAGAAATATTCAAGATGTCCCAAACGAAATCGATGGTTTTGTTTTTTTACTGACATATTTTTTGTTTTATATTATTCAAAAATGGACTTTACAGTTGAACTTAACTAGTTGTATTCAGAAAATGTAGGAATTATTTTGATATAAGATTTTTCAAATATCTAATATGCAAATTGTTTAAGGAAGGATAGTAGTAGCAAAAATTTTTGGTTATCGTTTTTTTTCTTTACTATCACAAAAAACCGTCAGTTATTGGAACGGTTTTTTGAAAAACCGCTCCAATAAAAAAAAGTGATAGTAATTGTGAAAAATTTTTTGAAAATTTAAATGTTACTATCAAAATCTGAATTTTTTTGTTTTTTGATGAACAATGAACGAAAAAAGATGTTGAAAGAAGAACAATGCTCTTTGCCTGATTTTCAATATTTGGAAAAAGAAAAAAATTTGTTAAAAATTGCATTTTCTTTTAAACTTTCAATTTTTTCTTAAATGTTATTATTAGGGTTACTTTTGCTTACCCAAAAAAACACATGTAAATATAAACATATTTGCATGTGCAGTTTGTCGATAATCATATCCAAATACAATATTTCCTTCTTTAAACATAGACAATTGTTGTGGAAATTCAGCTACAGTAACCTTATAAAAATGTTCAGGTGGAACTTCCATTGCATAAATTAATACTGCAATTGAAAGGGAAATAACTTCAGCAGATCCAAATAAAATTCCTTTAAACCATTTATATTTAAAAAGGCGTTGACCTTCATCTGCACAAAGGCAACTAAACCGATAAAGGAAGCAATAATTTAATCCAACAATGCATCGAGTAAAAGAATATGCAGCAAGAGTAAAAACAATATGACCACAATGTGGTCCAATAAATTTTGCAATTCCTGCAATTACAACTCCACCACCAGGAATAATTGGAATTGGTTGAAGAAGAAAACATATAAAAATATTGAAAAAGAGATCAAAGACCTGAAATAAAATCTTTTTTTTTTTAAATTTTCAAAAAATAGAAAAATGATTTTTTTGAAACCCATTTGGACTTAAGAATTAAACTCAAAATGCTTAATGAATTTTTTTAAGTTCATAAAAAATTTAAAAAAAATTTGGGATATTAACATGGAAAAAATTCAGATTTTAATAGTTACATTTAAATTTTCAAAACATTTTTCACAATTACTATCATTTTTTTTTATTGGAGCGGTTTTTGAAAAACCGCTCCAATAACTGACGGTTTTTGTGTGATAGTAATGAAAAAAAACGATAGCCAAAAATTTTCAGTTGCTATCATTGCTGAAAAATTTGCATATCGGATATCCGACAAATTTTCTCGCCCTAAAAATCCCATGATTTATTGAACACAACTGTGAAATCCGTTTTTGAATATTTTAAGAAATAAAAATTTGGCAGCAAAAACAAAAGCGGCAATTATGTTGGGACACCCTGTATTTTTCTATCTTTTTTTCTTTGACATTATTCTGAAAGTGAAGTATTAGCAAAAAATTAAAGATAACGTAATTCCTAATAAAATCATTATTTGAAAAATGAGTAATTTGTTTTTGTTGCCGATATTAAGCAATTCACCTGTTTCAATACTTTTAAAAACCTATGAATCATGTGATATTCTAATGATAATTATAAAATAGCGAAGAAAATTGCAAACTAATTTTGACCAAATTTTTTTATTAATTTAAATTTTTTTTGAAAATTGATGAAAATGTTTTTAAACAAGGATTTGAGCAATATTTTTTGAAAATAATTTCGAAAAATTTTTCAAATTCTAATTAATTTCAAAAAAAAACTTACTGTAAAATTTAACAAATACCATTTATATTCACTAATTTCTTTCGTAGCTTTTTTAAAAATAAAAACAATAACAATTCCATTTAAAACAGTCGAAATTGTTCCATTAAAATAAAGTATTGCTTCAAAAATTGTTTCCAATGAAATCATTTTTAATAATAAAAAAACACTCAAAATACGTATTTTAATTTTAATTTTATTAAAATAAAAAACTATTAGCTTTTTTTAATATAAATAATATTTATACAACTTTGTTTAAAGTTAAAAGTTTGCGTTTTTATTATTTATAGTTTTCTTAAAATTGGTTATAAAACAAATTTAAATTTGACACCTGTCTGTCTAATAAAAATGCAAATTATATTTTTGCTTTTTGTTCTCAAAATTATCTTTTCTAAGAAATTTTAATAATAAAATACGTATAAATTTGTTGTTTAAAATAATTTATTTACCACAATGTTTGTTAACTAAAAACGAAAATTTTTTTACAAAAAAAAGTATTGCGAGTTTTGTAGAATTAAAAAGTTAAAAAAATTTCAAACAACCATGAAAAATGCTTGAAAAACTTTTAAAAAAAAAGTTGACAAAAGCTGGGGGGCGACGAGATTAACTGAAACACAAATTTTAAAAGTTTATTATGATTCCACCAGACAAACAGCTGCTTAAAGGTTATAAAAAATGCGTAAAATACAGTACATCCAAAAGCAAATTTGTCGTAATTGCTTTTTTAATTTATGAATATTTAAATTTTAAAAGGTTTACAAGAATAATTGGTTTTTAAATAAAGGGGGTGTCTATCCACAACAATACCGTTTTGTTTTATGTGTCTTATTTTTTTTAATGATAAACAAAAACGAACTTTGCAGCTATAGATTTTGAGACTAATTTTTAAAAATTTAAAATAAATTTTTTAAATTAATATCATTTTTTCTTCATTAGCGCTGTTTTTTTTGAAAAACCGCTCCAATAAAATTTGTCATAATAATCGAAAAAATAAAGCAGCAGTGCTGAAAAAATGTAGGAATTTTTTTGATAGAAAATTTATCGGATATCTGATATGCAAATTTTTCAAGGAAGAATATTAAATAAAGTTTTTTGTTATCGTTTTTTTTCGATTACTATCACAAATTTTATTGGAGTTGTTTTAAAAAAAAAACCGCTCTAATGAAGAAAAAATGATATTAATTTGTAAAATTTATTTAAAATTTTTAAAAATTGGTCTCAAAATTTATAATTTTTCAAAGGGGGGCATGTTAAAATCTCAAATATTTCGAATTTTCCGCACAACTGTATTGGCTCAAAAAATTCTAGACGATGTTGAGTTCAATTGTAAAAACCCGGTTTTTGAATAACTTTAAAACAAATGTCTTAAATATGCTTGGACACGTTTTAAAAAAAATTTAGTAGGAAAATTTTTTCAGAATTCTATTGATTTTTCATAAATCCGCGTATCGAGCTGGTTTTTAATGGAATGGATTGGTTTTCGACAGTTTAAAGTTGTTTGTTTAAAAATAAAAAATTTTTGGTGGACTAATTAAAAACATATTATATGCTTATTTGGTCATTTGATGTCTCCCACTGAAAATAGGAACATGTGAAAAATAAAATACATGTTTATTTTGTGAATGCAAAATTAAAGAATTTTTGAGCATTTTTTAAAATCAACTGTTTTTATAAATATTTAAAATAAAATTAGTTTTTTACATAAATATTATATTTAAATTTTTAAGCAAGAGCTTTACGAGCACGAGCACGAAGACGAGCAAAGATTTCATTATCATTTGCAACCAATTCATTAAAAGGTTTATCAAATTTGCATCCAACATCTAAGGTTACAGTTGAATTGAGGCATTTTCCTGATCTCCAAAT
Source organism: Panagrolaimus sp. PS1159 (assembly GCA_963922195.1). Classification (NCBI taxonomy): domain Eukaryota; kingdom Metazoa; phylum Nematoda; class Chromadorea; order Rhabditida; family Panagrolaimidae; genus Panagrolaimus; species Panagrolaimus sp. PS1159. Next base: position 3,361,457 of record CAWUHW010000006.1, read on the forward strand.
ATACCAATCATTTTCACGTTTTTCAAGTTGATATGAGAAAAAGTTAAAGCATGCTCGATGGCCTTGTTCAATATGGGCATTGAAGACGGTATGAGCTTCAGGGCAGATAAGAGCGCAATAAACTCGTTCTTCGCCATTATGAGTTTCACTGAAGCATCCTTCACCTTCTGCAGCTGGGCGGCCAGGTTTTTCGGTTTCAGAATCCTTAATAATCATATTACAACGAGCACGATCTTTTCCAGCTTTAAGTTTTCCATCAGGGGTTGTACATTTAAGGGTACGATATTCTGAAAGTGGATAAGATGAGATTAAGTGGATATATGAAATCCGAGTTTAGTGTGAAAGTATTTATGAAGGTAAAAATTTTTCAAGTGGATAAAACAAATTGTTGATAAAATTTTATGAAATGGATAAAAATGGATATACGAAATCCTATTGAGATTTCATATATCCATTTTAGGCATCTCCGAAATTAACATGACATATATTAGTTACTATTAAAAAATCAACGCAATTTTTTAATAAGCCTAAAATTGTGTTAAAAACCGATGGATATATGAAATCCCTATATATCCCCCATAACCACAGTAATAACACTTACGTGGATGTGCAAATGCAACAACAAATAAGGCAGCAACGCCAAAAAGAACAACTTTTCCAATCATTGTCGAGAAATGACAAAATCTGATGCTAATTAAAAAAATCTTTTAAGCTTTTATATATCTCTTTGTCATTCCAAAAAAAGGAATCATCCCTTTTTTTAATTTTCAAAGTAATTATTAACGAAGTTCCTGTTCCAAGAAGCAGCAGCATCGAGAAAATGACCAGTTTTTCATTTCTTTGAATCTTCTTTACACGAAAAAAACCTGTCCATCGATTGCTTTAGCCTTGGCAGTTGTTGAGCAAATCCTCTTTTTTTGGAATACATTTTTTGGTTCCATAATCTCTTTTTTTTATTAATTAATTTAACGCATCTCTTTTTGCTTTCTTCCTCCAAAAAAAAACGAAAGAAATGTAATCTTTTAATCTTTAAACGAAATTGAGAAATATAAGATATCCTTAGGCGTTGATTGCTCAAAAAAGATAACAAATGTTTGTTTGTCGAGAAAAATGTGTTAAAAAAATGCGCATCCCTTTTTTTAGGGGTATGTTTAAAAAAGGTGTAAAAGATGACGAAAGCAAAAGAAAAAGTGACCGGAAATATGGAATTTTGGTTTCATTTTAGAAATCCATCCACAGATAATTTTGATAAGTTTATTCAAAGCAAAAATCATTAGAAAAATTTACATTACTGGATCAGATAACTATGGAAAAAAATTAGAATGTTTTCCTTCATGTCTATGGTTAGAAATATATGCAAGTATTGTCCAACAAAACTGCTCTTTTTGTTTTTGCTGACATTTTTTTATTTCTTAAGTTTTTTAAAAATCAACTTCACATTTGAACTTATTATCGGTTAGGATTTTTTGAGTAAATAAAAAAGTAACTTTAAAAATTTGAAAAAAATTTTTAAAGTTACTGTCATTTTTTCTTCAGTGGAGCGGGCTTTTAAAAAATTCTTAAAATCATTTGTAACATTTTTGCTTTTATAATGCTTTGAAACGAATAATCAGAAATTTAAATAATTGCGTATAATTTATATTTTTTGTCTAAAATAAATTCTATAATTTTTATTGCTTTTTTATTCTACTTTTTGTTAAAAAAGAGTTTTGTTCAAATTTTGATATTCATTTTTAACAATTTAGATCACATGAGGACAAATAGAACCTTACATTTTCCTTACAACATTTTTTTGAAGAAGGAATTAGAATAGCCGAAATGGATTTAAAAAATTTTTAAAAATTGATATGTATGCTACAAAAAATTTATTCTTTTGCCTTTTGTTTTCTCTTAAAATAATTCATAAATGTTGTATTTTTGACAATATTATTGTTTTTTTATCTTTTTCATTTTTTTTGCCCACATTTTTTTTATCAAAAAAATCTTCCGTGTTGGAATTTCAGCAACAAACAATATTGTTTTTACAAAAAAATTTTTACAAAAGTGTCTATGGCCAATTTAATAGCATATTTGCTATTATTCAAATATTTAATTTATTTAATTTTATGGCATTTATTTGATTGTTGCAAAAATGTTTGGCGTATTTTAAATGAAACGTCAAAAATTCCATCAAAAAATGCAAGATTTCATAAAATTCTTTTTCGGCATAAACGAATGCCAGGCGAAAATCCCAGGCGTGAAGATTTTGTTACATTTGATAATGGATTTATTTCAACGGAAGTTTTAAAGGGTCCTGAAAGGACAATTTATTCAATGGATAAGGTATTGAAATTTCTACGCGGCTAAATTTTTGGGGTAAAAAATGTCTCAAACGGAATTTCGATTTTTGATAAATTTTCAGCAAAATTTTTAAAATTTCACATTTTCGTCTTACCAAAATTTACATAATTTAATATTTCAGAAAAGCGTATTATTCATTGAAATGCCAAAACCTTTAATGCATTATTCAATCGATAAATATCCATTTATTTATCCCACTCTTTTTGAAGAAGGAATTCAAATTGCTGAAATTGATTTAAAAACATTTATTAAATTTGGTGATGAATTTGAAATAGATTATAAGCCTCCAAAATGCTTATATTTTACAAATACTGCTCGAAGTGCTTAAACACTTTTTGGTTCAATGCTTCATCAAAATGGCCATTCTATAGTTATTGGGGAACATCCGGCAATAACAACTTTATCATGTGGATTTGAACAAAGTTATTGGAATACAAGTGTGGGTAAAAAAGTGAAATCAAAATCAAAAATTTTAATTTCGTATTCGAAGAGAAAAATTAATTTACGAAACTTAAAATTTAAAAATTTCGATTTCAAAATTTAGTAAAAAGTTAGAACAGCAAAATTCGTAACATGACTCAAAAATGGAATCCAAGAAATTTCAAGTTCGATTGTTTCAAAAAAAAATTTTTATTTTTTTTAATTCTTCAAATTTCAGGACATAACTCGCTTACTTTCTCCAACAATAAAAATTCTTCGAAAAAATATTCCATCAGGCCATTTATTAATTTTTAAAGTTCGATCATATTTTTATGTTTCGTAAAAAAGGTCTTTCATCCGTGGAAAAACTTTTTTAATTATATCGAAATTTCGTTTTTTTGATTTCGGCAAAAAAATTTATTTAGCAATTAATCAAAATTTCGATTTTTATGATACATTTAAATCCCTAAAAATAAATGACAAAAATCTTGTTTCAGCTTAATCTTCCATCTGATACATGTGTGCAACATGCACTTGCCTGCATGGAACATGATTCACAAGATGGCACTTATTTAAGTCAAAAAATTATGAAACAATATTTTGCTTCTGAAATTACACCAGAAATTAAAGAAAGGATTTTGTTTTATGCAAAACGCTTTGAAATGGAACTGAAAATTCTTGGCTTTGAATAATTTTAAAAATACTGAAACTTAAAAATATTTTTTTTTATTATTCGTAAATCCAATCATTAATTTTTTAAATAAATTTTTAAAAAATAAAACAGCAAAATATTAAAATTTATTCAAAAATGGATACTGTATTTTTTGTTGAACAAATAAAAATTTCTTGAAAAAACTCCAACTTTTTTTCCAATAGATAACGACAGTAGGAAAAAATGTACAAAATTAATTTCTTTAAAAAAATGTAGGTAACAATAATCAAAAATTATTGATAACAAATTATTTTTTATCGCAAACAAATTTTAAAACATGTGTCAAAAATCTCGCAACGAATCAATTTTTAACACAAAAAAATAAAAAAACAGCAATTTTTTGTGTTTTTTTTACTTTAATTTTTTGTTTTTTAATCAAAAAATAATATTGTACAATTTTAGTTAAAAGTAATTTAACAAAAACAATTAAAGAACATGGGTTTTCTTTGGAGCTTAACAAAGTAAGTTTTTAAATGTAAAAAGTTTTTGTAATTTTGTTGTTAAACTTTGCTTTACTTGTTTATGTGTATTTTTTTAACACTGTATTTAACTAATGCTTTTTGCAGAGTTGGAATCAAAATTGGTCTTGTCGTTGGAGCTGTAAAACTTTCAATTGATAATGATGTATGGTCATTAAAAACTGAAAATGGTTCAAATGGTTATGAAAAGTTGAAGAAGTATATTCTTCCGGGGACAATTGTTTATAAAGAAAAGGTATTGTCACTTTAATAGTTTTATCACCAATGCTTTATTACCTTTGTTTTTAGCTTCCATCACCTGAAGAAGTAAAAATAAATGCCGGATCTCGTTGGAATTCAAGTGTAAATAGCGTATTTGAATATCTCAATTCTGCTCCTGCGAGAATTAATTCTGGTATTAATTCATTGTATCGAAGTGCATCAGATGCTGTATCAACAAAATAAAATGCTATTCTGCTGTAGAAGGTATATATTGACTTTTTAATTGATAGGAAAAAACAATTTTTTTTGACTTGCCCGGGTCGTGTTTTTTTCTTCTAGTTGTTAATGAAGATAGTATTGTGTAATAAATAATTTACCTCAAAACTCATATCTAGCGCGTTAAAAAAAGTAACAAATATCCCATTTAACTTTCAAACATTTATTCAAATTGTACAAAAAAATAAACAAACAAAAAAATTACTAATGATGTTTTGACTTTGATTTATGATGGCCACCATCGGAACCTTCTTGACGCAAAGCTATAATCATGAAACACCAATACCATTGTTTATAGAATTATTGACGCTTACCTAATTGATCATAAAAATCATCTTTATCAAAATCTTCGCGATTAAAAACTCGTGCAGATTTTGGTAATGCAGATCCCGTAGGATCAATATCAAATTTTCCCATTAAAAATTCATATAATGCTGGATTCTTAAATGCTTTATTTCCATCTAATTCTTGTTCCAAATTTCTTCCTTGTCCTTTTAATTGAAACATATAATTGTATTTTTGCTAAAAAAAAGGGATATATATGAGATCCAAAGGAAGATGAAAAAACATACTTGTACTTCTGGTGCAACATTTACAGGGGTTCCTCTTCTCTGCCATTGTTCTGCATATCCTCCAACATATGGGGATCTTTGTCGAATTGGTGCTGCTGGAGATCTGCTATCAGTTCCACCACTACCTTCAATAATTTGAACTTCTGGTGATGCATCTTCTTCTGGCATTTCTTCATCTGCAACATCTTCATTAACAATTTGTGTTGAAGGATTTTGAGCATTTGATGAAGTTGGATTAAGATGAATTGGAGAACTATCATCTTAAAAAATTATGTTTTATAAAAACGTGTATAAAATATAAACAAACCTTTACTCATTGAAAATCTTCTTGTCTCTTCATCTGAATCATATTGATATCCAACCAAGCCAGCCATTTTGGTGGAAATAAAATAAAGAATAAATAAAATAAACAAAAGTTTATTAAAAGTTTGTTTGAATTTTTAAAAAGTTTTGAAAGAAAAAAGAGCAATCGCAAAGTTTGCAAAATGAAACACTTCGCCAAAAGCCAACAGATACAGTATTTTTTTGTAAAACAAAAACTTTTAAATATTAAATTTTATTAAACAACAACAAACAAATTTAAAACAAAATTAAAACTATTATCTATCTAATCTCTATTATTAACCTATACAAATATATCCTAAACATATTAAAACCATCCTAAACTGGATATGCTCCTGGAATTAAATGAAATGAAAAATTTCCATCTTGTGAATCATTTGAATCATTCAATGGCTAAAACCGCTATTATTAATAATTAAAACTATTACCAAAAAATCTTACTGTAACAATTCCCATATACATTGACGTATCCCGTTCATTATACGGTATTTTATTATGACTTGTAAATTTTTTGTAAATACCACGAATTCCAAGAATAATTAGCAGAGGAAATAGAGTAAAACATGCGACAATAACAGGCATCAATGCACTTATATCTGCATCAGGGGAAGTAAAAGAAAACTGAAAAATGAATTACTGTAAAAATGAACTGAAATTGAAGGATCAGTTTTATTGACATATTTTTTCTGTCAAAGTTATTCAAAAACGGATTTCACAGTTTACTAAAATATGATTTTTTATGAATCAATAAAAATGTTAAAATTTGAAATAAACTTTTTTAGAGTTACTATCATTTTTCTTTATTGGCGCTGTTTTTTGAAAAACCGCTCCAATAAAACTTATGATAGTAATCGAAAAAAAAACGATATCGAAAAATTTTTGTTACTATCCTTCATTGAAAAATTTGCTAATCAGATATCCTCTAAATTTATATTTAGAAATAATTCCTAAAAGATACTGAGTTAAGCCGAGAAATCCGTTTTCGCTTATCTTAAAAACAGAAAAAATATTTCAGCAAAAACAAAAGGTTCAAAATTATGTTTGAACTTTTAAATCTTAAAACATACCTTTAATAACATGATTGCGACACCAGTATTTTGTACACCCGTTTCAACAGAGATTGCAGTAATATTTTCATATTTTTGTCCAAAAATTAACGATATGAAACATCCAAAAATAAATCCAGAGATCGGAAGTAAAGCTCCAGCTAACAATGCCGACCATGAAAGTAAATTAATAAGATGAAAATTTAATATTGCCCCAAAAATAATAATCCAAAGTAAAATAAAAAAAATAAGAGGACGAAGAATTGCACGAGCTTTTTGAGAGAAATTTGGAAAGAACTTTGCAAATGCAACACCAAACAATAATGGAATAACCAAAATTCCAAGAGCAGAAAAAATCTTTTCATATGGTACAACAATTTTAACATATGAAATTCCTTGCAAAAATCGATGTCCAAGAATATTCATCCAAAATGGAATTAAAGCTAAAAAATGTATTAATTTAATTACAATATCCAAAGAGGGATAAAAAGAAACTCACCAACAGAAGCAATTGTGCTTAAAAATGTCATTGTAATCGAAAGATTCACATTTCCTTCAAGGAGTAAAGTCCAAAAATTGCTTGCTCCACCTGATGGTGAACAACCGGTTACAAAAAGTCCCAAAGCAAATGAATTTAAACCAAGTGGAAGAAGAATTGTAATTGAAATGGCATAAGCAAGAAGTGGCATAAGAATAAATTGTGAAAAGCAACCAATTAACGGAGAAATTGGTGATTTGATTGTTTCCCAAATATACGGTAGCTTTAACTAAAAAGTGGTACTTTAAATGATTAAAAAGGGCGTGCTTATTAATTCAATCAATAAAAATGTCCCAAAAATTCCAAAATTTTGCGTATATAATTACAGTATCCAAAGAAGTCTCTTTCTATAAAAAATATTCGGATTCTAAAAAGAACTTTGAAAACATGAAATAAAATTTTTTAGAGTTATTGTCAATTTTTTTCATCGGAGCGGTTTTTAAAAAAACTGCTCCAATAAAATTCATGATAGTAATCGAAAAGAACGATAACAAAAAAGTTTTGTTACTATCCTTTCTTAAAAAACTTTATTTCAAAAAAAGGTATGTTTATTACAAATATGTAGTCCGTGTTTGAATATTTGTAAAAGAAAAAATATGCCAGTTAAAACAAGACTAGCAATTATGTCTGTACTCCCTGTATTTGGGGACGCCTTTTTAAGGGTTTCTTTTTAAAGGAATTCATAGCAATATTTTTTGACATCAAAATCCGCAAATGCCTTGTCTCCCATTTTTTCGTTTCCAAATTTGCCTTCCCCAAAAATCTCATCCCCAATAACAATCACGAAATACTTAAAATACATACTTCACAACCCATCAAAAAATTTGCTATTGTAATAAGAAATACTAAAACTGCTACAAAAATTGCTTCATGAATATTGTAATCTTTTTCACGAATAACCCATAAATCCATTCTTGATGCACCTTTAATTGGCTTCAATTCACTACCAAAATCTTGTCTTTCATCATCTGTTGATAATTCCATCAATGTTATTAAATCTCCATCACTTTTACTTATTGAATCAACAGATATCAGTCGAACTTGTAGAGCTGTTTTTCCCATAAAATGTGTATCAATAGTTGTATTAAACTAAAAACGGACATGTATTAATAAAAGGGATAAAAAGTGATAAGCTTACATTATATTCAAGATTTTCATTCACAACTTTTAGATCAATTGGATCAATCCCAATAATTTCAATATCTGATGTTGCAACTTCATTGTGGAGAGTCCTAAATTTCAGCACTTATTTAAACTTATAAAAAACAACAAAAAACTTACTTTACAGAAACTTTAAACGGTTTATTATAGAATTCACTGTTGAAAAATTCATCAGAATCAAATTTGATTCTTACATTTACAGTTACATGTTGTCCTTCCAAAAGATTATGAATATAATTTGGTGAAAATTGTATTCTTGCAATATCTTGAATAGTATTTGCAGCAGAAGAATAAAATTGTGCAATAAAAGATAACAAACATAAAAATGGACATTTATTTTTCATTGTTGATTGACTACTGCTAACACAACCAAAATACCATTACATAAAAAGATAATAAAAGAGATAAATCTAAAAACAATAGCTTAATTAGTAATAAACAAGATAGGTCAAAAAATCAGACAGAAACTACAAATTTTATGCAAAAAGATTGTTTTGTGTTTTACACAAAAAAATGGTTTGATCAAGTTTGATTTTTTTCCTCTTAAGATTTTTGTTTTTCACAGCTGTTGCAAATTGCAAAAAAAAGTTTTTGCTGCTGCATTGTTTGTTCAAAGCTTTGATTGTTTTTGTCTGTGTCTTCTTTTTCCAACTCATGTCCGACATCGATTTTCTTAAGTCTCCGATCGAAGCATCAATCAGACTCAAAAAAAAGTTTTCTTCAGTCCGAATGAAGAAAAAAAAAGTTTTTCAAAACACGGATAAGATTTCTGAATGCTTTATCAAAAACAAAAAAAATTGATCCCAGTGAGGTTCGAACTCACGACCTTCTGCGTGTAAAGCAGACGTGATAACCGCTACACCATGGGACCAGCAGGAAAATAGGCTTTTTTAGTGTAGTTGTCTTTTTCAAAAGAAACAACGACGACACACATAAATTTGTTTTTGCCGTAGCAGCTGTAATCCGTGCTTTTTCTGAAGCTGCACAGCAGGTTCAACTTTTTTTGTGACCGAATGCCAACGCCATGTTTTTTGATGTTGAACATGTTTGTTTTATAACTAAAACACGAATTATCATCAATAAATTTAACCATTGTATGTTTTTTTAATATTACTTAATCATGAAAAATATATGACAAAATGATTGTAAATCACTGTTTGCATTTAAATGCAATAGCGGAGAAATGCTATTGATTTTTCGTTTTTGCTCGATTTGGAGTAATAGCTTATTTTTTTAATTTCTTTTTTTTGAACATTAATTAAACTGTTTTAGTATTTAAGCCATATTAGCAGGACCCTAAAGATATATCAGATTTTGTTTTTGAGAATTATCTTCGATCCGATAAAGAAATATCGAGTGATTTGTGCAAAATTTCACGTTTTTTCCCTTTTTTACAGGGGGGACCAAGGCAAAATCATAAAATTTTCAAAAAAATTTTTTTTCTTAAAATGGTTGGAATATCTTGGTAAACTCCTAAAAACATCATTCTGATACTTTATTTTTGATAAAAACCAGCTATTTGCTCTATTTTAATGTTTCGACATTGATCATACTGTAAGTTTAATTGTATTACATTTTAGCAACTTTTTATCAAAAATAAAGTATCAGAATGATGTTTTTAGGAGTTTACCAAGATATTCCAACCATTTTAAGAAAAAAAATTTTTTTGAAAATTTTATGATTTTGCCTTGGTCCCCCCTGTAAAAAAGGGAAAAAACGTGAAATTTTGCACAAATCACTCGATATTTCTTTATCGGATCGAAGATAATTCTCAAAAACAAAATCTGATATATCTTTAGGGTCCTGCTAATATGGCTTAAATACTAAAACAGTTTAATTAATGTTCAAAAAAAAGAAATTAAAAAAATAAGCTATTACTCCAAATCGAGCAAAAACGAAAAATCAATAGCATTTCTCCGCTATTGCATTTAAATGCAAACAGTGATTTACAATCATTTTGTCATATATTTCTCATGATTTATTAATATTTAAAAAACATACAATGATAAAATTTATTGATAATAATTCGTGTTTAATGTATAAAACCAACATGTTCAACATCAAAAAACATGGCGTTGGCATTCGGTCACAAAAAAAAGTTGAACCTGCTGTGAAGCTGCAATGGAACAATTTAAAGACTAAAAAACTTAAAGGAGGCGGACCCTTTGATCCATTTAAAAAAAAAAAGGATTTCGAAATATTTCTTTTTTTTCCAAACCATCGATATTCGTGATCAGGGTGACTCTTGAAACGAAAATGCAGCTTCCCTTGTTTTTATTTTTTTAACAAAGGAAACTGCATTTTCGTTTCAAGAGTCACCCTGATCACGAATATCGATGGTTTGAAAAAAAAAACAAAATATTTCGAAATCCTTTTTTTTTAAAAAATGGATCAAAGGGTCCGCCACCTTTAATAAAAATGCTTCTATTTTTTTCAAGTTTGAATTTACACTTTTAGTTGTAATTCCCGGAAAAATTGTAAATAAAAACCGTTTATTTATAAAACTTTTAACAAAACAAAAATGGGATCATCAAAATAAAATACAAAAAAAAAATAAATTTATGGCAATTTAAATATTTATAGAAAGATCAATGGGGATAGATACTGTAGATGGCACCAAAATATTAAAAACATTTTTGAAATTTATTCAGTAAGCTTAACTTCGGCAAACTAAAATGAGAAAAAAAATCAACATCCAAATATTCATTTAAAATATTGAAACTTACATTATCATCTTCAATTTGAATAATTAAATTTGGGCGATGAATTTGATTATTATTTGATTCTTCAGAAGTTTTTGTAGAAGCTGGAGTTAGATCAAGTAAAGGCCCATCAGAGAATTGTTGAAGTGATGGAGATTCACCAAAAATTGTTTCAGAAAGATTTTCCATTGGAACTTCAATAAGTGAAACAGTTTCAGTATTTCGGCGGCCACGATTTTGTCGAAATCTTTGAGCTCTTTCACGAATAAAGCCTAAAAATAGAAATCCAGTAGCGTTTGAAAATTGAATTTTGACAGAAAAATTGAATGTGAAATTTTTTTAGAGAAAAATTTTCACCGATTTTCATGTTAAGTTATAAAGAAAATTTTTGTGCAGTTTAACACTCCTTCTTTTATGTTCAAAGTAAACAAAAAAAAATAAAATAACTAACTGTGATCAGTGAAGAAGCTATGATCATATGTTGAAACAATAATAACACATGCCAAAAGAAGAAGTGCCAAAAAAAGAGCAAAAATTGTTACATTTTTAATATGAGGTGGTGATTTTTGTACAGTTCTAAAACAAATTAAAATTTAGTTTAGTTGGAAATGGTAAAAATATGAATCAATCATTGATCACAAAGATTCGTTTAGCAAAAATTTTACATTTTTAGTTATTCGAAAAGGGACTTCAAAATTGATCTCCGTTTCGTTTAGCGTTTTTAAAATGAAAATTTCTTGGATATTTGATATACAATTTTTTCAAGGAGAAATTAGTAACAAAAAATTTTGGTTATTGTTTTTTTCAAAGTTATTGTCATTTTTTTTTCAATGGAACGGTTTTTTGAAAAACCGCTCAAATAAAAATCGTGATAGTAATCAAAAAAACGATAATAAAATATTTTTGTTATTATAAATAAAAATCGTTCCAATGAACATAGAATAATAGAAATTATAGAAAAATTTTATTTAAAATTTTTGAAATTTTTCTCAAAATCACAAGTTTTTAAAAGAAACTCTGTTATAATCGGAGAATCTTGGATTTTGTCCTGACATTTTTATGAACCCAAAAAAACTCCAAAGCATGCTAATTCCAACTGTGAAATCCGTTTTTGAATAACTATGAAAGAAAAAATATGCCAGTCAAAACTAAACCATCAAACTCGTCCGAGATAAAAAAAAATCTTACGTTTTATTCGAAGGAAAACCATCTAAAAGTGTTTCAACCATTTCAATTACATTTTCATTTTCATCAGAAGCTTTTGCAAAAGTTGTATAATATTTAACAAAATTTTCAGAAATTGAAATCATTTCATCAACAAATGGTTTAATTGAAGCATAAAGAATATTATTACTGCTATCTAAAAATGTTATATTACAATAAAAATGTTTTATTACAGTCAGAAGCACTTACTAAAACCATAAAAATTTTTAAAGCTAATAAAAGCACCAGTAAAAAATTGTGGATTTTTTGAAAGATTTTCATTAATCATTGACGGAGGTAAATGTGGAGATGCTGGAAAAATCAATAGCATTTCTCCGCTATTGCATTTAAATGCAAACAGTGATTTACAATCATTTTGTCATATATTTCTCATGATTTATTAATATTTAAAAAACATACAATGATAAAATTTATTGATAATAATTCGTGTTTAATGTATAAAACCAACATGTTCAACATCAAAAAACATGGCGTTGGCATTCGGTCACAAAAAAAAGTTGAACCTGCTGTGAAGCTGCAATGGAACAATTTAAAGACTAAAAAACTTAAAGGAGGCGGACCCTTTGATCCATTTAAAAAAAAAAAGGATTTCGAAATATTTCTTTTTTTTCCAAACCATCGATATTCGTGATCAGGGTGACTCTTGAAACGAAAATGCAGCTTCCCTTGTTTTTATTTTTTTAACAAAGGAAACTGCATTTTCGTTTCAAGAGTCACCCTGATCACGAATATCGATGGTTTGAAAAAAAAAACAAAATATTTCGAAATCCTTTTTTTTTAAAAAATGGATCAAAGGGTCCGCCACCTTTAATAAAAATGCTTCTATTTTTTTCAAGTTTGAATTTACACTTTTAGTTGTAATTCCCGGAAAAATTGTAAATAAAAACCGTTTATTTATAAAACTTTTAACAAAACAAAAATGGGATCATCAAAATAAAATACAAAAAAAAAATAAATTTATGGCAATTTAAATATTTATAGAAAGATCAATGGGGATAGATACTGTAGATGGCACCAAAATATTAAAAACATTTTTGAAATTTATTCAGTAAGCTTAACTTCGGCAAACTAAAATGAGAAAAAAAATCAACATCCAAATATTCATTTAAAATATTGAAACTTACATTATCATCTTCAATTTGAATAATTAAATTTGGGCGATGAATTTGATTATTATTTGATTCTTCAGAAGTTTTTGTAGAAGCTGGAGTTAGATCAAGTAAAGGCCCATCAGAGAATTGTTGAAGTGATGGAGATTCACCAAAAATTGTTTCAGAAAGATTTTCCATTGGAACTTCAATAAGTGAAACAGTTTCAGTATTTCGGCGGCCACGATTTTGTCGAAATCTTTGAGCTCTTTCACGAATAAAGCCTAAAAATAGAAATCCAGTAGCGTTTGAAAATTGAATTTTGACAGAAAAATTGAATGTGAAATTTTTTTAGAGAAAAATTTTCACCGATTTTCATGTTAAGTTATAAAGAAAATTTTTGTGCAGTTTAACACTCCTTCTTTTATGTTCAAAGTAAACAAAAAAAAATAAAATAACTAACTGTGATCAGTGAAGAAGCTATGATCATATGTTGAAACAATAATAACACATGCCAAAAGAAGAAGTGCCAAAAAAAGAGCAAAAATTGTTACATTTTTAATATGAGGTGGTGATTTTTGTACAGTTCTAAAACAAATTAAAATTTAGTTTAGTTGGAAATGGTAAAAATATGAATCAATCATTGATCACAAAGATTCGTTTAGCAAAAATTTTACATTTTTAGTTATTCGAAAAGGGACTTCAAAATTGATCTCCGTTTCGTTTAGCGTTTTTAAAATGAAAATTTCTTGGATATTTGATATACAATTTTTTCAAGGAGAAATTAGTAACAAAAAATTTTGGTTATTGTTTTTTTCAAAGTTATTGTCATTTTTTTTTCAATGGAACGGTTTTTTGAAAAACCGCTCAAATAAAAATCGTGATAGTAATCAAAAAAACGATAATAAAATATTTTTGTTATTATAAATAAAAATCGTTCCAATGAACATAGAATAATAGAAATTATAGAAAAATTTTATTTAAAATTTTTGAAATTTTTCTCAAAATCACAAGTTTTTAAAAGAAACTCTGTTATAATCGGAGAATCTTGGATTTTGTCCTGACATTTTTATGAACCCAAAAAAACTCCAAAGCATGCTAATTCCAACTGTGAAATCCGTTTTTGAATAACTATGAAAGAAAAAATATGCCAGTCAAAACTAAACCATCAAACTCGTCCGAGATAAAAAAAAATCTTACGTTTTATTCGAAGGAAAACCATCTAAAAGTGTTTCAACCATTTCAATTACATTTTCATTTTCATCAGAAGCTTTTGCAAAAGTTGTATAATATTTAACAAAATTTTCAGAAATTGAAATCATTTCATCAACAAATGGTTTAATTGAAGCATAAAGAATATTATTACTGCTATCTAAAAATGTTATATTACAATAAAAATGTTTTATTACAGTCAGAAGCACTTACTAAAACCATAAAAATTTTTAAAGCTAATAAAAGCACCAGTAAAAAATTGTGGATTTTTTGAAAGATTTTCATTAATCATTGGCGGAGGTAAATGTGGAGATGCTGGTCCAAACGTGATTACATTTTGTGAAATTCCAATTGTATTTGTTACTGAAAAATTATTTTTGTTAAAATTTATTCGAAATGTAATTTCGAAATTTTCTTCACGATAAAATACTCAGTATTTTAGGCTAAAATAATTTATTTGATAATTTTGATAATTCGATTTCATCTCTATGGTTTTTAGTTTTGACAAAGCTTACGGATTTGTTATGGCTTGAAAAACTTTCCGGATATCTGATATGCAAATTTTTAGCAATGATAGCAACTGAAAATTTTTGCTATCGTTCTTTTTTTCATTACTATCACAAAAAACCGTCAGTTATTGGAGCGGTTTTTTGAAAAACCGCTCCAATAAAAAAAAGTAATAGTTACTGTGAAAAATTTTTTGAAAACTTAAAAAATGACATTCATTTTGTATAAAATTTCATAACTATCAAAAATTACAAATGTTATGAATATTTTCTCCAACAATTTTCTAGAAACACCAAAAAACTTACAATTATTTTTCTTTAAAAACCCAAATAAATCTTTTTGACATTTTTCAGGTCCAAAATTATCAATCATTTGAAACATAACAAAATTTTTTAAACCATTTGATAAAGCTTCACGATTTTTTTCTTCAAAAACAAATTTTTGTAATCCTTGAATAAGCTGTTCACAAATATTTAACACTTTTTGATTTTCAAATGTACCAGAAAAATTATTATTTTGGAAAGTATATAACCATTTTTCAGGATTATTGCCAAAATGAATTCTTTGATTATTTTCTCCCAAAGTGATAAGATGAAATTTTGTTGAATTATTGCTATTACTGCTAGAAGTTGATGGAATCATGCAAGTAATTGAATGATAAATTGTTAAAATTTGTTTTTGCTAAAAAAGTTTTACATGGTGATTGATATTTGGGTACGGTATATGAGTAACAAAAAAAACACACCATAGAATTATCTAAATTTGTATTTAAAAGAAAAATATAATGAATTGGAAAATTCATTTGTGCTTCAGTTAAATTAAATTCATATTTGATTGGAAGAAATGGAGCTTCACATTTTTTGATTACTGCTGATTCTGGTTCCATTTTTGTTGTTGAAGGTAAAGCAAATGGCAAAGAAGAACATAATAACAAAAAAAATATTAACAAAAACATTTTTCAGCCAAAGAAATTGATAATCAACCTGAAAAACGTGAGAACTTAAAAAAAAGACGTGTATGAAAAAATGTAATTTTGTAAATATTGATTGATGAAAAAACTATGAAAAAGCAAAACAAGTAAATATGAATCACTAAAAACGATTTTGACCAAAAAATGAAAGAAAAAGCAAAAGGCAAAATTCGACATGTTTTTCAGAAAACAGCGACCAAAAAATGGTTGTTTTTGGATAGCAACAGATTTAGTAATTTATGAAAAGAAACATTGACACTGTTTTTTTACAAAGCCATCTTTATATTTTTTTAAAAAGAAAAGCTTTACTTCTAGGCCAAAAAAGATTTCAAATACAAGGGATCAAGACAACAATATTTTTCCCTTTAATTTCATTTCTCATTAAAAAAATAAGATTTTTAGCAATTTTATAAAGATTATCCCTTCTGAATTTGAAAAAAAAAGAATTTGTTTTTATTTTATTTAAAAAAAGAACATTTGCCAAAAATAAAGCAATTTATTTTTGGTAAATATTCCAAAATTTAAGGTGAAGGAAATATTAGCAATCAAGGATAAAGCAAAATCATATCAAAATTTAAATTAGAATTGATTTACAAATTTTATTAAAATGTTTTCGTAAGACAACAACAAGCAAGCAAGCAAAAGAGCAGATTGGCAACGCAAAAAGCAATGCAAAATATTTTTGCTAAAAAACATGGCTTTAAAAAATCAATCAAATGATTTTTTTTTGTATCTAAAAGTGGACGATCGCTTTTTGCTTCTTTTTTGTTGTTTGTTGGTGTTTTACAGCGTTTATAAAACAAAAATAACCTTTAACATTTCCTTTGAAAGAAGAAGACTGCAGTCGTTTTTCGGAAGTATTTCGAAAGAAATCGTTGCAGCCTTTTTTCATAAAACAGAAAATCAAAAAAATATAGCTTTCATTAAAAAATTTGTAAAAGTTAAAAGTTATAAAAATTCTGTTTTTTCAATTACCCGCGTTCTTACCAAAAATAATGCGACCCCACAAAAAATTTATATTTAAAAGTGAAAAACCGCTCCAATAAAACTCATGACAGTAATCGAAAAACACAAAAGTGGAACTTTTTTTTACTGTCCTTGCTTGAAAATTTAGAATTTCAGATAAAAAATTTTTGTTTTTCACTTTTTTTTTATTGGAGCTGTTTTTCAAAAAACCGCTTCAATAACTGACGGTTTTTTGTGATAGTAATGAAAAAAAACAATAGCAAAAATTTTTTGTTGCTATCATTGCTGAAAAATTTGCATATCAGATATCCTGAAAATTTTTATCCCATAAAAAATCTTATAGTTTATCGAACATAATTGTGAAGCCCGTTTTTAAATAACTTTAAAGGGAAAAAAATATGCCAGCTAAATAATAAGTGTCATTTTTGTAAGGACACCCCCCCAGTACCGTAAAACAAAAAATTTTTTTAATAGAAGCACAAATAATAATCTTCAAAAATTTTATTGGCAAAAATTATTTAAACATAAAAAATAATACAAAATCTAAAGACATTTATCATCTTTAACATTTGTATTTGGATGCATACCATCTGGAAGAATTCCATTAGGATTCTTCTTTTTATTTTCTTCAGATAATTTTGCAAAAACTGGTTCAGTTTTTTCGAGTAAAGTTGTAACAGCTTCATGTGCACCACCAATTTTTACACCAATATGTGCCGTACAAATATTATCAAATTTCCAATCATTTAACATATTTTTCATCCAATCTCGAAAGAGATATGGTGCTGCAGCAGTTGGATGTAAGCCATCAGAATCCATTGAAGGATGAAAGAATAAAGTACCACGTTTATAACCAATTAAACGAAGAATCCATCCTGGATCTTCTGTATACATAATTGTGTCATCAACATGTAAAGTCTTGGAATATGGATGATAAACAAAAACACTGATAAAATGATTCGATGATTCTGGTTGAGGATTAATAAATTCAGCACCTGGAAAAAAAAGAATGTGTAAATAGATACGGTACATAATAAGCTTTTTTTTTAAATTTAGCAGATGCCGCAGTTGGTAGAGCAATTGGTTCCTAGATAACATTTTGAAACTAACTTTTAAAATTTATGTTAGTAATCAAAAAAAAACGAAAAAAAAAATTTTTTTGTAACTATCCTTTCTCGAAAAACTTGTACCGGGTGGGCCAACATAACTGCCGGTTTTCATTTAGCTGGCAAATCGTTAATTTTAAAGATAATCAAAAACGGTCTTCACAGTTATGCTTAAAATGGTTTAGGATTTTTTTTGAGATAAAATTTGGCTTTTTTAATCTTAATCTGACGAAAATTTGCATATTACAACGTCTGGTGATAGTAACAGTTAAATTTTTGTTTTCATTTTTTCAATTACTATCACATTTTTTTATTGCAGCGGTTTTTCAAAAGTTTTAAAAAAACCGCTCCAATAACTGACGGTTTTTTGTGATAGTAAGCAAAAAAATGAAAATTTTTTTGTTACTATCCTAATGAAAACAGGCAATTATGTTGGCCCACCCGGTATATCAGATATCCGATAAACTCTTTGAAAAATTAGGATTTTAAGATTAACTTTAAAAACAAAAAAAAAATTTTTATAGTTGCTATCGTTTTTTCTTCATTGTTTTTTAGTGATAGTAACAAAAAAAAAACGATAAATAGATTTTTTGTAATCATTCTTCATTTAACAATTTGCACATCCGATGAATGTTAAAATCAACAAATTTCTCAAAGCATATCGAGTTTGATGTTTGTACAGTAATCATGACAAAAAAAATCCCATACCTGCTGGAATACGTAGCTTAACTTCAGGTTCCCATTTCTTTCTAATATTACAATCAGTAAAATCACCCTTCCATGGAATATTTGTAAGTTTTCGTAAATGTCTTGGTGTACCATAATATGATGCATTTGGATAAGCTTGATAAAATGATGGAAAGAATAAAGTATGAAATGGATGGGCAGCAATTACAGCTTCAATCTTTTGTCCATTATTTGTAAGCTGATCAATTTCCTTTCGAAGTTTATCATTCATTTCAATTGTATCAATAATAAGGAATTTACCATTTTCTAATTGAATAATTGACATTTGTGTTTGAATATCAACAACCAAATACATTTTAAAAGTTCCACGAACATTCCAAAATCGTTCACCAATTTTATTTAGCTGATTCTTTTCTGATGCGGCAAAAGAAAATGCCATAAATATTGTTGAAAAAATTAATATTTTTAACAGAGAGTAAAACATTTTTTGACTGCTAAAAGAAAAGGCAAAAAGTATTAACGAAAGAAAAAAAGATAAACACAATTCACAATCGAATGAAAATAGATATATCCAAAGAATTAAACAAGCGTTAAATATATATTTGTTCAATCAATCAAAGAGAAAAAGTTTAGAAAGAAAAAAGAAAAGAGCAACACAAAAAAAATATTTATAAATAAAAACACGTAAACAAAGAAAAAAAAGGATAAAAAAAAGATGACTAAAAAAAGAACACTCAAACAGCAATGATTCATATTTTGTAGTACGGCAGTGTTAAAAAAAATCGGTGTTCTTTTTTATAAATATTTTTTTAAATAAATATTGCTTTATAAATGTTTTTAAAGTTTGTGTTATTTATAAAAATCAATAAAATTATTGAAAAAAAATTTTAGAAAATTTGAAAAAAATTATTTGGTCCGACCAAGACAAAATTTCGAAAAAAAAATTTTTTTTCCAAAAATTTTTTTTACAAAAATTAAAATGCTTTAAGATTCTGATAATAACTGTGCAAACCGTTTTTGTTTAAATGTAAAAGAAATCGTTTAATAAAAAAAAGAAAGTGCGACTTTTTCTCTGGACACCCTGTACTACCAACAAACAACAATGCAGTTGCATTTTCATAAAGTGGGGGAAAAAAGCTTAAGAACTGCATGTGTTGAATAATTTGATTTTTTCTAACAAATTTGAAAGGTCATAAAAATCATCATTTCCTGCATATATTGCACATGACACTCCACGAAGGCCTTTGTATTTCTTTATAGTATCACAACGTTTCTGAAAACGTTCAACATCTTGTTGCATCATTCTTTTTTTGTCCTGGATTTTGTATAGTTTATGCAAATAATATTTTCAAAAAAGACTTGCGAGCGCAAATGGAGTGTCCAGATTTGACGTCGGGTGTTTTAGGGAGGGAGGGGGTAAGCAGTGAAGTGACTCCCCCGCCCCGGGGGTCCCCGCCCTCCCCTTTAGAGGGGGAAAGGAGAGGGGGAAGGGGAAGATTTTAAAAATGGAGAAAGGGCGGAGTGAAGGGGGACATTTTGAAACATCAAAGGCGCCGACGCCCCCTTTTGTCCCCCGGGGGTCCCCGCCCTCCCCTTTAGAGGGGAAAAGGGGAGGGGAAGGGGAAAAATTTGAAACATGAGGGGGGAAGGGGATGAAAAAGGCCGAATCATTTCACTGGGGGTAAGCCAAATCTGACGGTGAAGGAAGGGGGGGGGGGGTTCGGTGAAATCTGACGTCGGCAAAATCTGTCAGTTGTGTATTTTTAAGTATTTAAATCTGATATTTTGCAGTTTATTTTCTTTTTAACAATTTCTGACGAGTTTATGTAAGAAAAAATATTATTTGCGGGCAAAAACGTGACTGTAGATGTCAAAAAAACAGAGAAACCCCGATTTTTGAAATGAAATGTTCCATATTTTTTACTTATGTTTGAAACATATGTGGAATAATAAAAACTTTTTACAGTTTTTTTTACACAAGCATTTGTTGCATAAAAGCGGCATCATTTTTATTTATGTACATCTGCATTTTTTTTTGGTCAAATTGTATCATTCTTACAAATGTCCGTCGATTGGGCAAAAGGCAAAAAAGGAAGATAGCTGTGTTTTAGTCTAAAAAATCCGTATTTATTTTTCTTGTTCGTGCCAGTCGTGTATTTGTTTGTGCGCTGAATAAAAACGATTTACAAATACTTTAGTGGAAGAAATTTAAAAAAGTTGAAAAATATTTAATATTATTTTTTTTTACGAAAATCTGCTTTTCTTACATTTTTTAAAAATTTGACGATTTTTCTGACGGGAGGGGATGGGGTCTTTTACCTCAATCTGACGCAGTCCGATTTAGGGAGGGGGGTTCAGAATTTCCATAAAAACCCGACATCAGATCCAAACACTTCCAAAGCTGAAATGAATTTGTAATAAATTTTCTCATGTTGCTTTCTTTTATGCGGAGAGTAAACTGTTTCAGTGTTTTTTACTTATAGTCATAATTAAAGGACGTTTTTTCTTATTTTCGACCAAACTGTAAACTTAGAAAAAAAATTTTGTCACGGATTTGGCTAATTTTTGGCCCATAAACTAAATCGAGGTCGTAGATCACGAAAATGACCTCAGAAAACGTTCATTTGACCTCATTCGCACCTTATATACCTGACCTCATTCGCAACGTGCGAATGAGGTCAAATGAACGTTTTCTGAGGTCATTTTCGTGATCTACGATTTTGATTTAGTTTATGGGCCAAAAATTAGCCAAATCCGTGACAAAATTTTTTTTTCTAAGCTCAAAATTTTTAAAAAATGGTCGAAAATAAGAAAAAACGACTTTTAATTGTGCTTTAGATGGCTACAAAAGATAATTTTTTGTTTTTCAAAGACAAACATAAATCTTTTAATTATTGTCATACTGATACTCAATATTCTGATCTGAATTTAAATCAAAATCTAAAAGGTTTAAATATATTTCCAATTCAATTTAATAGCAAATATATAACAATAAAAAAATTGATAACAAATATTGTTGCAATTCCACGATTATAAAAAATTAAAATAAAAACCCGTTTTAAAATGTGAAAAAAGTAATTTTTAAATATATTTTTTACTTTTGTCAATTCATTTCGGCATAAACTACCGTATCAAAAGACTGCAGCAACAATAAATAAAATATCAGATTATACATTATCTGAAAGCTATGAAGAAAAAGAAAAATCACAAACATGGAAAAAATCATCGGCGACAAATTTGTGCTCCAAATACTCAAACAATTTATCTCTTAATGATGAAAATAAAAATTTTGGAAGAAGAGTGGCTCTTCAAATGCCACAAATAATAGCACACTTTCCCTTCATATTTCTGCTTATAAAAGTTTAAATGAAGCTTCATCTGATTCTCTTAATAATAGT
The DNA here is from genome assembly GCA_963922195.1 of Panagrolaimus sp. PS1159. NCBI lineage: Eukaryota > Metazoa > Nematoda > Chromadorea > Rhabditida > Panagrolaimidae > Panagrolaimus > Panagrolaimus sp. PS1159. Next base: position 3,383,404 of record CAWUHW010000006.1, read on the forward strand.
TTTCAAAAATCTTTGTAGTGGCTGATAGATTAAGGAAGCGCCGCCTTCTTTCAACACCTATAAATACCTTTGGTGTTCTCTCTAACTTTGTCATTTCCATAGCCACAAGTCAGTCAACATCCATCTCCTTCAGTCCTTCGCTGGTATAGTCTCTCCATCTCTCTCTCTTCTGTGTCTGTGTATGTATAACACCTAATAAAGGATATGACCCTAGCTTACTGTAACACACATGAAGAAGCATACGAACCACTGCAACACCATAGTTACTACATGGAGGTCCTACCCGGACTACATCTTTTTTAATTCAAAAACAGAAACAAATTAATCCAGCTTCAAAATTTGCTTCACAAGTAAAACTAAAAATAAAATAAAATTGTTTGTTTTATTCTTATATTTTTAGAGTCCATTTGAATTCCAAAGACAGCAAAATGACAAAGTACCTGAGCCGGAAGTGTCACGATTTAGAGCTTTCCAACGATTATTGAATTTAAAGAAATCAGATCCTCATTCTAATACTGCGTGAATAACCGAAAACTATTCGACAACTTGAGTTCTTTGAATGTTAAAACACGATTAAGAAAAGCCAAAGGTTTTTTACTCGGTCGCTTAATGTCGTCAAAAAATTTTTTTGGTTTGAAAAATCATTTTTGGTTTTCATGGTTTGAGACTTAGTAATAGTGTGCACTAAACAAGTACATTTTTGCAACTAATTTAACACCGCGTTTTTCTGTTTAGTGTTGTATAAGTAAGTAAAAGTTTTTTCATTCATAAACATTTGTCCATAAATGGGGTAAGTGACGATTTTTCTCTCAAACGAATATGGGGCAAATGTTGATAAACCAAAATTTTGCAGCAAAATCTATAAAATTTGTAAATACAGATCTTATAACGAAAGACGCCATTAAAAAAAACATTAAAAATTTTGTGTGAATAAAAGTTTGAAAATAAACAGTCAGCTCCATTTTTTCTCAGATATTTTAAAAAGGGACTGTCCAGATCTGACATCGGGTAAAAACACAAAATTCTGGAACCCCCCACCCCCTCCATCGAATCCCAGCCAACGCAAAAAAATTACTTTATAAAAAAAGTGTCTAAAAAAATTTTTATATTTAAAAAAAAATAAAAAGAAAACAATTTTGATGTAAATAATCAAAAAACAACTATTTTTTACAATTGCCCTTTTTCGATCCAAATAATATTTTTTACAAAACAACCACTACTATTAAATCACATTTATTTAACTTTTTAATAAACTACAAATAGCAATTTATAATATAAAAACTTTTTTTAAACACTTTTTTTTATAAAGTAATTCTTTTGCACTGGCTGGGATTTGATCCTGGCCCTGCGTGCGATCGTGCATGAAAGGCTGAAGTGCTAACCACAGACACACCAAAACGCGTAATCATCGCCTGCTTGCGTTTTTTTGCATTTTTTTCTTGCCGTTTTTTTTCTCTTTCTTCAGAAAAATGGCGGTCCCTGTTAATGTTTTTTGATTGATGATTTTTTCAGCTGTTCTAAAAATTTGAAAACCATGTCTGACGACGAAGAAGCAGTTAGCGTTGAAAATGAATATGTTGTTGAAAAAATACTTGATAAAAGAGGATCTGGAAAAAAGGTTGAATACCTTATTAAATGGAGAGGTTGGTATATTTAATTTATTTGCTTTTTTATATAATATCTTTTTTAAGGCTATGATGATCCTGCTGAAAATACATGGGAACCAATAAATAATTGTGTAAGTTTTTGTACAATTCATTTTTCAAAGAAATTAAAACTTTGTTTTATAGGATTGCCCTGATCTTATAAAAGAATTTGAAGCTGCTTATGCTAAAAAGGTATAATTTAATAAATTTTTTATTTTATTTAATCATTTTATTTTTTAGCAAAAATCAAAAGAAAAGCTTAAAGAAACTCGTGGATCTCGTGCTAATACAAAATCTGTTGAAGTAAGTGTTATATTATATTTTTTCATTTAATAATTTTTTATATTTTAGCCTGATGGAAAACATGATCGTAAGCGTAAAGCTATTATTGAACCTCCTCAACCAATTCGTAAAAAAAAGCCTTCACCTCCTAAAACTAGAATTCGTGGAGATCCTTCGAAGTCATCTGATTCAAATTCTGACGTTTGTTTTTTCTTTTTCTTTTAACTTTTTTTTTAAAAACCTTTATTTAGCGTCCTACAACTAGCATTAAAAAGGTTGAAAATGGAGATGATGATGTTCGACCTCAAGATTCAAGTACCCCTCAACAAACTGTTATTAAAGAAGTAAAACCTGTTGCTCCAAGATTTACTCCTGCTGATGATTTACCTCCACTTGATTTTATTGCTAAAGAGATTGTAGGAATTAGTGGTAAACCTCCTGATCGCCAATATGTTGTTGTTAGAACTAAAAATAATGCATTGAAAGCTGCTGAAATTAAGGCTGTTGCAAAACAGAATCTTGATGTATGTTTCAAAACTTTTATTTCATTACTGTAATTAAAAAGTTTTTTAGTTGATGCTTGATTACTTCCTCGCTCGTCTTGAAGCAAAAGAATAAATTACTAATCCTTTACTGTCATTTTTTTCTGTTTAATTTATTATTTTGTTTTTCTTTGTTTTCTTTGATAAATTTTTTTAAAAAGTTAACCGTTTATTAAAAAAAGGGAAATCAAATTTTTATTTTTTGTCAAAAATTCTTGAAACGAAAAAGATCAATTTTTGCCCGCTCCAAAAGCGTGCAATAAAGAAAACGTAAACCTTTTATTTTTTTTATGGAGCGTTTAATTTATATATTTGTTGAAATCTTATATGTATTTATAGAGTTTTTTGTACCGTAACTTCGCGTATTATCACTTAAAACTGTTTTGGATATGATATGGCCACTTTACCTTCAGTTTCAGGTTAACAAAGTTGTTTCTGCTGTAAAATATGAGTAAACGACCTCGAACATCTAATTCATTTAATACATCAACACAACGTCCTGTAGTTCAATCAATTACATCTCCTCGAACAATTACTGTCATTCGACCTGCTGAACAACAACAACCATCATCATCATCAACATCAACAAGATTTGTTCGAGCAAATGTTTCAAACAGCAATAATGATCCAAGCATGGCTCAAAAGGTATGTTACTTAACACTCTTTACTTTATAATGTCTTATATTTTAGATGCAAGAACTTGAAGAATTAGTAAAGAAAGTTGTGGATGAAAATGCTGCATTGAAAGCTGAAGTTGAAGATTTGAAAGCTGAAGTTGCAGAACTCAAGGATATGCAAAATCAAAATTATGAAAAAACAAATGAACTTGAAACAATTCTTAAAAGTCGACGTAGCAAAATTCAAACGGTAAAAGCTTTTTACGTTCTTACAATATCCTTAACAAAAACAATTTTTTAGAATGCCACTTTTCATAGCACCCCTGAAATGTCAGATACAGAAATTCAAGTTCGATTCTCATCTGAAATTGCAAAGTTTTTGCTTAAAGATTTAATCAATTTTGATATGGAAAATAAGCCATTGGATGAAGTTGCAAAGCTTATTGCAATTAAAATGTTTGAACAGGTAATTTTTACATCTATACTGTGTTACCATTAATGTTGTTTAATCTTTTTTTAGTTAATACCTGAAGGATGTACATTGGCAAATTTTTCAACTGCAAGTACTCCAAGATATGGATATATCACAATTCCAAGTAATCTTTTTGATGAATTAGCTGAAAAACTTGTTCTTTTAACTCAAGGTTATGTTGATCATAATCTTAAACATGCTTTACTTTTGCGGATTAATTTTGGATTAAATGATAAAATGTAAGTTCTCTTTCTCCTTTTGATTTCTAAATATCTAAATAGTTTTTATTTTTAGTAAACGTGCAAGAAAACTTATGAGAAGAAGCGAACACACTCCAGAATAATAAATGAACAAGTTCTTATTATTGTTATTGTGATCAAATTAATTGTGTTTAATACTTTTTTGATTTTACTTTTACTTTTTAACTGTTTTTATACAGTTTGTGTCTGGTTTTATTAGTTATTAAAAATATTTGTTTTATTCACTTCCTTTGCATTTTATTGACGTCTTTTTTAAAATATTTAAATGTTTGTAAGAAGGAACTTCATATTGTTTTTCATCATGTAAAATGAGGTTTTGTTGTTTGTTTCGGTTTAATGAAAAAGTTTTAAATTTCGATATTTTAAAAATATGAAAAATTTGCAATAACAACATGTTGAAAATGTTAAAAAGTTTTTTCTGATTACTCTCAGCATGATAGTTATTTTGAAAAACGATAATGAATTTTTTTTGTTATTATTTCTAGGATAGTAACACGAAAAAATGAAAAAATAATATATCTGATTACTTTCATTGATAGAAAAATCATAAATTTTTTTTTTTTTTTTTTTCTTCAGCAGATATCAAAATTTTCAATGCTCAAAACCACCACTACCGTAAACCGTAACAAGATTTAATTCAAAACTGACAATAAAAAATAAATATTTTAAAAATAACTGATAACAAAAAAGTTAATAATGAGACTGTTAAAACAAATCAATTTGAAAAAAAATTAAATTAAAAGATTGTTTGAGAATGAATTTGATAAAGAGCATTCATAGATTGTCGAGATTCTTCAGTTTGATTAGGAAATGAGATTCGAATTGGATGATAGATTTTTGAAGCATTTTTAATAAATTTATCAACAAAATTTTGAAGAATTTTTGAAAACTTGAGTGAAATATTATTAAATTCAAGAAAGAATTCAATTGATGGATTGGCCTTAAAAAACATGTTTAAAGGAGGCGGATGTTTTGATACAGTTTCGTAATCTTGGAATTTCGTGATTTTCAGGCAAACTGAGAGTCTTGAAACGAAAATGAACCTTTTTTACATTGTTTTTATCAAACAAGATGCATTTTCGTTTCGAGACTCTCAGTATGCCTGAAAATCACGAAAATCTAAGATTACGAAACTGTGTCAAAACGTCCGCCTCCTTTAATTTTTTTTTAAATTTTTAATCTAATTTAAACAAGAAATAAACTTACTTTCATGAATTTTTTGAAAAGTTTAAAGTCAAAAGTTTCTGGAATATTCATTAAAGAGAATGATTGCAATTTTGTTGGATTTAAAGCTTCAATGAGTTTTTTGGTAGTTTTTGAATTAATTGTTGGAATCATTTCACGAGTAAAAAACCTAAAATAAAAAATGTTTAAAAATTGCTGTAAATAGTTTTGTAAAAAAACTTACCATAGAAAAGTTTTAACATTTGGAAGAAATTTAAGAACTCTATCGATTGAAACAATTGTTCCAAAATAGCAATGAACATGTGAATTATAAAGTGTAAAATTTTCAATATTGTTTTTTGAATTGATAAATTTTAATTGACTCAAAGTAATATTTCTTCCAACAACTCGAAAATATCGAATATCACAAATAAAAGTTTTTGAAAGAAGTTTTCCAATAAAGGGATTTCTTTGTTCTGTGCAACATTCAATTCCATTTGAAATCCATAATAAAGGTTTTGAAAGAGAATTTAAATCCAAATCTTTTATTTCATCCGATTTTCGATCATAATATTTCCATGTTGTTTTATCAATTTTAAGAAAATGTACTTCAAAAAATGGAAATTCTTTAAAAGAAAAATGACGCTTTGAAGATTTCATTAATTTTAGTAATAATTTTGGATTTGCATTCTTTTTAAGATAATATAATATTGGTTCAGGAAATCCAAGTTCAACATTTTCAACATGTTCAATATTTTCTTTAATTGGAGTTGACAAATTTACTATTGAATGACAATTGTTTGATTGAAGAAGTTGAGATTTAGAAGTTGAAGATCTTTTGAAAATTCTTTTAAAAAATTTCATTTTTAATTTTGATAACAAAAAAATGAGTACAAATAAGCGAAATGATAAAAAATGCAGAATAAATTGAAATTTAATAATAATTAAATAACCGTTGAAATTTTTCGGCAAAAATTTATTTGACCCGATTATTGATTTTATAAAAGAAGTGTCTTATTGTTCTAGAAAAATTTAAAAAATACAAAAAGCATCACAACTGACTTTTTAAGTACCATTTTTTGAGACAAAGAAATCATGCAGGTTTATTGGGTTCATATCTATATTTTTTGAGCTCGGCGGAGGTTCCCTTGTCATGTTAGGTGGTCTTTGAGTGCTCAAAGCCAAAAAAATTTTTCTCTTTTATCGTAAGGGAAAAATTTTTACGTATTTTTTTATTTTTTAAAGAATGCCTTTGCTTTGCGGTTTTTTTCGTTCTTATAATTTTGTTTCCGATGAGGTTTAAAAAACAATGAAAGAGCAACGAAATTGGTTTGAATTAGTTGATTGCACTTCAGGTATCGCATTTACTTGTTTATTAAAAGCAACTTTAATGCGCTGTTGTAGATTCTTTGATTACAGTGCCCGACCTTCGCTTGCAAAAGTGATAAGAATCTTGCAAGAGACCGGCACTTGCAAGAAAATTGTAAGAAAATTGCGCGCTGTTATTTTCTCGCAAGAAAAGTGCAAAAAATGAATTATGGCAAGAAAAGAAAAACGTTTGTGCAATAATTTTGCAAATTTTTAAATAACTTTTCCTTTTGTTTTGAAAAGTAAAGATCTGCAAAAAAAATAAGTTAAACTAAATATTTTTAAAATTCTTGCAGCAGAATAACATATTTAAACACTTGTAAAAAAAACTCTAAAAAAAGTTAATGAAAGAAGAAAGCGCGCGCAAAAAATTATCGTCCCAAAACGAAAACCCAACAGATGTTTTTTTTTACTTTATAACTATATAAATTATAATTTCTGTTGATATCATAGTTCCTTTTTTGATTAGATTTGAATTTGCTTTTTTAAATTATCAAAACTATGGATTATAGTATGATAAATGTTGAAGAAACATTTTATCAAAATTATCAACGTATTACATTCAAGAATCTCCAAATCTTGTTGAAGCTGGTCGACTCCCTCGTTCAAAGGATGTCATTCTGACTGGAGATTTATGTGATGCTTGTAAACCTGGTGATGAAATTGTATGTTTCTTTTATTACGTTAATGCATTTAACTGTTTATTTTAGGAAGTTATTGGTGTCTTTACAAACAATTATGATTCACCTTTGAATTCTGAACAAGGTTTTCCAGTTTTTGCTGCAGAAATTGCTGCAAATTATATTCAAACAAAAGATCAAATTGAAACTGATGCTTTAACCGATGAAGATATAAGAACAATTCGTGAACTTTCAAAAGATCCAGAAATTGCAAAGAAAATTTTTGCTTCAATTGCTCCAACAATTTATGGTCATCAAGATGTTAAACAAGCAATTGCAGCATATGTTCAACGGCATCCAGTTACTCGTGAATGGACGCTAGAAGCTGGTGCAATGGTTTTAGATGATAAAGGTGTATGCTTAATTGATGAATTTGATAAAATGAATGATCAAGATCGTAAGCTTTCGTTTTGGGTAATGTAGCAATAATAGTATATTTTTTGTAGGACGCAATGGAACAAAAATCAGTTTCAATCTCAAACGCTGGTATTATTACATCACTTCGGGCTTGATGTACTGTAATTGCTGCAGCAAATCCAATAGGTGGATGATATGATTCTTCTCGGACTTTTGCAGAAAATGTTGATCTTACTGAACCAATTTTATCACGATTTGATATTTTTTGTGTTATTCGTGATTCATTACTGGAAATAATTTTACCTATGATCCAAAACAAAAGAAAATTACTTAACGTCTATTTTAAAAATTATAGTTTGTTGAAGTATGTATTTTTCTTTAAATGCACTGTTTTTTACTGTACTTTTTTAACCTATTTTTTTTTCTGTATTTGTTTAATTTTTTAAATAAACTTTTCTCGAAATATAACTCGCTTAACATCTTTTGGTTTACTGTAGTAAATTAATTTTTTCTAAAAATTCAAAATTAGCTGTCATCATTTTTATAGTTTTTACTAAAAATTAATGATTCACTTTTAAAAAAATTTTTAAGCTATTTGTCTTTTATGTTTTATATTAAGGTGCTGGCTACGAAGTGAATGATGGGAGTTGGATAATTAGATAATCAAGACGGCTTTATTGGTTTACATAATTCACATACAGCTAATAAACACAAGAGCAAAAGAAAAAGGCGACCAGAATGAACACGAAAAAGTGATCAAGCGATCCTTTTATACCAAATTAGGGGAGACATTAAGAAACATAATGTCAAGCTTAAACAATGGAAAAGAAAAGGAACGAGAGACGAACAATAAAAAGAAGGGGAACTAACAATATACGTAACTTTTAGCAACGGATTAAAGCTTTAACATCAAAAAATGAAACAAAAAAAGGTGTGAAATTAATCACCTTTTTTATCTTTAATTTTACACACATTTTTTCAGTTATTAAGCCTAAGAGCTTTCTAGACTTTTGTCAACAAATTTCCAGAAATTTTCCCACAATGTAATTTTAGTTTGTCGATAAAGTTTTTACTTGTTTTTTAAAATTTTTAATTAAATTTTTAAAATGTATTTTTTACAAAGTAATTATTAATATCATTATGCACAAATTCTTTTGTTTGTTTGTGTTTGCGCGCAGTCGAACATGCGCGCGCTTTTTGCCGCAGGCAGTTCTCGAACTATTTCGACATAATGTTTTTTTCTGTGTTGAAAAAAATTCATTCATTCATTTTCTCATTTTTTTTCAGACGTTTCTGATTTTGCTCTCTTTTTTTAATGTCATTTTTAAAAAACACATATATTTTTAAAAAAGCATATTTTTCGACTAAATATTTTTATTGAAAGCCTTTAATTTGATTCAAATTATTTGAGAAAATGAATTTTAATCTGCCCTTTTCAGAAAAACAATTGTAAGTTTTCCCTTCCTTTATTTTTGTCCACTTAATTTTTTCCCCTTTCAGGAATGGTTCAAGTAAGTTTATTCCACTTAAGTTTTTCCCTTTTCAGATTTAAAGTAAGTTTCCCTTTTTGTGATATTTTAATGGCAGATCAAAGGCTTTCAATAAAAATATATTTTTTTCCAGTTTTTTTTACGACCTTCTCATCTGGAGAAAAAAACCTTGGCAAAACCGCTGAGCTAAAATTCTTAAAAATTTCGACTTATAAAATTATATATGTTACCAGAATTTTTGTTAATTAGGAAATATTGTTAATTCCTAAGAATTTTTGTGAATGACTAGGAAATATTGTTTAAAAGACAATAGTCGTTCACAATATTTCCTAAGAATTAACAATATTTCCTAATTAACAAAAATTCCGGTAACATATATATTTTTTATAAGTGCTTAAAAAAAAAGCAAAAAAGTAATGTTCGAATAATGAAAAGAAAACTGCAAAAAATTAGATACGCAAGCCAATGGGCAAAACAACGAATAAAAATACTGCAAACATAAAAAAGAGGTACTGTATGGGGTGTAACAGAAGTCGTATTAACGTAAAAATATTAAAAATATAAGCCGTTAAATGATCGTAAAAAAGTTCTTGCAACAAGTAATTGCATATGAATTTATGTTTAGCAAGAAAAATGCAATCAATTTGCAAGAATCTTGCAAGTCTAAAAAATCTGCAAGAATCTTGCAAGCGAAAAAAAAGTTCTTAATTCAGACAGGCACTTTTGTCTTGCAAAGTTATTGCAAGAATCTTATCACCTTTGCAAGAGAAGGTCGGGTGGATGATATTACAGACAATATCTGTGTGCGTTGCAAAATATAAGACGGCTAAACGAATTGTGATTTCCGGATTGAAAAAAACGACCCTTTTTTTTAAGATTTTGCCATTTTTCGTTTTAAAATCGAAAATGCCAAAAAAAAGTTCAGAAAAATTTTTCAAATTGAAAAATCGCTTTTTATTCAATTGTTGCCTCAAAAAAAACTTTTTTGAGGCAATGAAAGAGATGTGGACATGATAGCCTCATTTTTTAAAGACGTTAGGTAAATTTAGGAAAAAAGACAAATTCTCAAATTGTAAAATGAAAATTAAAAAATTGAGAAAATTTTTTGTTATCGTCTCAACTGTGAGGCACCGTTGTTAATTTATTGATAACGTCCTCAAAATCGAGGCAGTGTTGTTATTTTATTGATATCTGCCTCAAAAGCGAGGCAGCTTTATTAATTTATTGATAGCTGACTCAAAAAGTGAGGCAGCTTTATTAATTTATTGATAGCTGACTCAAAAAGTGAGGCAATTTTCGTCGAAAAAATTGCCTCAAAAAGTGAGGCAATTTTCGTCGAAAAAATTGCCTCAAAAAGTGAGGCAATTTTCGTCAAAAAAATTGCCTCAAAAAGTGAGGCAATTTTCGTCAAAAAAATTGCCTCAAAAAGTGAGGCAATTTTCGTCAAAAAAATTGCCTCAAAAAGTGAGGCAATTTTCGTCAAAAAAATTGCCTCAAAAAGTGAGGCAGTTTTTGTTAAAAAAATTGCCTCAAAAAGTGAGGCAATTTTCGTCGAAAAAATTGCCTCAAAAAGTGAGGCAATTTTCGTCAAAAAAATTGCCTCAAAAAGTGAGGCAATTTTCGTCAAAAAAATTGCCTCAAAAAGTGAGGCAATTTTCGTCAAAAAAATTGCCTCAAAAAGTGAGGCAATTTTCGTCAAAAAAATTGCCTCAAAAAGTGAGGCAATTTTCGTCAAAAAAATTGCCTCAAAAAGTGAGGCAATTTTCGTCAAAAAAATTGCCTCAAAAAGTGAGGCAATTTTCGTCAAAAAAATTGCCTCAAAAAGTGAGGCAATTTTCGTCAAAAAAATTGCCTCAAAAAGTGAGGCAATTTTCGTCAAAAAAATTGCCTCAAAAAGTGAGGCAATTTTCGTCAAAAAAATTGCCTCAAAAAGTGAGGCAGTTTCTGTCGAAAAAATTGCCTCAAAATTCGAAAACAATATTTTTTCATAAGTTTATTATTAACACAACCAGATATTTATAAAAAACAAATAAAATAAATGCTACAGCGTCAGCAAAAATTACAACAGAAACAGATATTACCTACAGCGTGAACAACGAATTTATGATGAGGTATTTGAATCACTAATCAGTGTTGAATCTGCAATATTAACATCATTTTCAGAGTTTTCTTTAGGTTCAGAAGTTTTTGGAGCAGCAAGCAGTGGTATCAACGCAGAGTACTCTTTGATTGATGAAGGTCCAATGACGCAAATTTTCTCATAATAATGCAATTCAGATATAATTAACGATCATACCGGAACAGGGGGTCAGAAATCTGACCCCACCGACCAACCGACCGGCGAAGCCGGTCGGAAAAAAAACGGGCAAAGGGGGGAGTACTTTAAAAATTCAAAATTTTGGATGAAACTTTTAGCACATAAAGTATTCAAAATTCTTAAATAAACTTCACGACGTTTGGATACACATCGTTGTTGCCATTCTTGTTGAACTACTTGATTTTCCATTTTGAAGAAACCCACTTCTCCCAAAGGTGATTTTGGGGAAAATGCAACTTGTCCAACAACTACAGCGTTTTTTGCAGCATTTTCCAATTCATTAAGAAGCATAATTAATTGTTCCAAATCTTCACCAGTAAATTCCTAAAAAACCAAATAAAATTACTTGCTTTTTGTTAATTAATAACTTACTTCAACTGATGGAGGCCAATCCTGTAAGAAAATTCGAACACTACCACGAAGAGCACGAAAAAGTGGAGCATGATTAATATCTTTAAATTCTACATCGTCAGATGCCTTCAAGCTTTGCAAAATACTATTTAAACCAAGTTGTAAATGTTGAAAGTTAGCATCAGATGAAGTTATTGGTGCTTGAACTTCAGGATGTTCTACAGCGTAATCTTCGTTGCCATTCATTATAATTGAAAGTACTCTAAAAAATAAATAACTGTAAGCAAACATAAAAAAATAATTAAAGTAAAAAATAACGAAAATATATAAGAGCAAAGACAAAAAAAGAGACAAAAAAATAGCGGGATAAAAAAGAAACGACTTTTGAGAAAAAAAAATACATTTTATGCGAGCATGTTGCAAAATAGGCGCTGCTGTGGAAAAATGTTGGCCACATGTGTATGAATGAAAATGCACGGCAGAAAAATTTGGATTTAAATTTTTTGTTACAGAAAAAAGCTATATTACTTTAATATTTATTTTAATCGTTATTGTTTCGCGTTTTTTTTTATCCCACTATTTAATCTTTTTAATTTTCTTAACTATTTTAGCAATATAATTATTAATTTACATGGTTTAAACGCTGTAGATCTAAAAAAATATTTGCATCTTGATGGATAGGGTTGCTGAAAGGTTAAAAAGATTACTTATTGAAGGAACTGCTGCAGTTCAAGCTGAATCTGTTTTCTATAAGGAAGCTGAAGCTTTAAAACGACAAAGATTTGCTCTTCAATTTGAAAAATGCTTAACGAAAGCTCATCAATGCTGTCCAACTGTTCGCTTTCCTATCAATGAATCAAATGAACTTGATGAATTAAATTCTTACGCTGTAGATGACGCAACTAAAGTTAAACTTATTTTGGATTCGCCGCTCAATAAAATTGGTGGAGATGGATATTTTCAAGATAAAAATTGGGAAGAAATGAAAGAAATGTTTCAAACTGTTCAACATCAAAAGATGAATGCTGCTGATCATATTTTGGATGTATTAAATGGAGCCTTTGTAAGTTTTTTGTATAGTTTACCACAATAATTAATATGTTTTAGAAAGGAAAAGCTTTGTTTGTTCAAGGACCTGTTGCTGGTGGAATTGCTACAAGAAGAAGCGACATTGATCTTGCTTTCCGTAACGCTGTAGATTCAACGGAACAATACTTCAGAGCTGTATTACAAATTCTTCGAAATAAGTCTTATCATTTTTCAAAATGTTTCTACACGAAATCTCTTGTAAGTGCTTTCTTTTCGTTCCACTAACATGACAAATAATTTTTAGGTTAAACTTGTACATGTTGAAATTTCTGGCGGTATGAAAGGAGTATATTCCTGATCCGGATAACGAAAATCTTAAAGCGTTTCTGCACAATCCAAATGTATGGAAACCATGGCGATTGCCACCACCTATTACGATAACTCAAACTCCATCATCAGCACATCCAACTTTGCAAGAACCTGAAGCTGTACCAATAACTGATCCATCATCTTCAGCAGAAATTCAGCCACCGAATGAACCATTAATTTCAACAGAAATTCAATCTTCTGCAGAATCTTCAATTTCAACACAAATTCATCATTCTGATAATACTGTTATTTCTAACGCTGTAGAATCATCACTCCGTCGATCAACAAGAAAAAGAATATAAGTGCTTCCACCAAAAATTCCAAAAACAATTGAAACGGAAAAGAAAAGACAAAACTAAAGTCCACATCAAACGCTGTAGGTAATATCTGTTTCTGTTGTAATTTTTGCTGACGCTGTAGCATTTATTTTATTTGTTTTTTATAAATATCTGGTTGTGTTAATAATAAACTTATGAAAAAATATTGTTTTCGAATTTTGAGGCAATTTTTTCGACAGAAACTGCCTCACTTTTTGAGGCAATTTTTTTGACGAAAATTGCCTCACTTTTTGAGGCAATTTTTTTGACGAAAATTGCCTCACTTTTTGAGGCAATTTTTTTGACGAAAATTGCCTCACTTTTTGAGGCAATTTTTTTGACGAAAATTGCCTCACTTTTTGAGGCAATTTTTTTGACGAAAATTGCCTCACTTTTTGAGGCAATTTTTTTGACGAAAATTGCCTCACTTTTTGAGGCAATTTTTTTGACGAAAATTGCCTCACTTTTTGAGGCAATTTTTTTGACGAAAATTGCCTCACTTTTTGAGGCAATTTTTTTGACGAAAATTGCCTCACTTTTTGAGGCAATTTTTTTAACAAAAACTGCCTCACTTTTTGAGGCAATTTTTTTGACGAAAATTGCCTCACTTTTTGAGGCAATTTTTTTAACAAAAACTGCCTCACTTTTTGAGGCAATGTTTTATAAATTAAACAAGTTGCCTCAAAAGTGAGTATCGTTTATAGTAACTGTAGATTACTTTTATTTGGTTTAAATTTATTTATTCTTTCCATAAAGTCTTGGTCGGCCGACCGCAAGCTTGGAAATATTCAACTATATAAAAGATAGAAAAAGAGAAATCGAAAAGAAGGAGAAAAAGGATGCGTTGGCGCCTTTTTCTTCTTTGTCTGCTACCCTTTAAAGGTGCAGGTGTTTTGAAAGTGGTGGAAAGCGCGACGATGGTGCCAACCGTCGCGACACTCCCGCCGAAAAGAGAAGCTTTTAAAGTTAGTAACAATTTTAAGTTTTGGCTTAAAGTTTTACATATAAATTTACAATAATGACAACTAAGGGGTTAGTATAAATTACAAAAGAAAAAACATGCAATGGTATAAACTATTTTGTGAAGGTCTGATAATATGAAAATGCATGCACAGGGAAGTGTTCATTGACAACTTATATGACTTACAATCTATAATGATTCAGCCTTGTTTATCCAAGTTTCTTGCCATGCATTTTGTTAGTAGAATGTGAACACTTGATTCATTGACGCTGCCTTTGTTCTGATGTTATAACTCTTTTTGCAGAGCTAACCACTCGTTGGAAATTCTCGGGGTATCCAGGATTAGTTGCTACTGAGAAATAACTTTTCTTTGAACTGTTAAATTGCGTCGTTTGATGGTTCACCTGTACATAATAAGTTGCCATTAATATTTTTGAAAATATGTATTTTGAAGGAATGCTAACGCCAATTAGCAGCCCTCCCCGCCAAATAAATATCTCTTTGCTATTGAATTAATGGATTTTCTGCAACAATATATGGTTGTTGTGGTGTTGTTAAACGCCAATAGAAATTTGATCCATGATAATTCTGTTTTTGAGATTTTTGCTTTTGATCAATTAGCTGGTTCAACAATATAATTTTAATACTGTAGCCATATGATCAAGAAAGTAATTGTTTTAGCACTAACATTTATAAACAAATGGAATTTGTTTGAACTTGCTTCTAATTGCTGCCACGCGGGTTTTAATAAAATTACAAAATAAAAGAAGTTTTTAACCGATTAATAAAAATATTTTGTAAAAATATAACAATAATAAAGTTGGCCAAGATTCGTCGTTCAATAATGAACTGGTCGATGCACCATATCGCTTATAGTAACTGTAGATTACTTTTATTTGGTTTAAATTTATTTATTCTTTCCATAAAGTCTTGGTCGGCCGACCGCAAGCTTGGAAATATTCAACTATATAAAAGATAGAAAAAGAGAAATCGAAAAGAAGGAGAAAAAGGATGCGTTGGCGCCTTTTTCTTCTTTGTCTGCTACCCTTTAAAGGTGCAGGTGTTTTGAAAGTGGTGGAAAGCGCGACGATGGTGCCAACCGTCGCGACAGTGAGGCAATGTTTTATAAATTAAACAAGTTGCCTCAAAAGTGAGGCAATGTTTTACAAATTAAGCAAGTTGCCTCAAAAGTGAGGCAAACATGAAATAAATTTCTGATTTCTTAATTTTCTTTTTTTGACTTTCATTTTAATGAGTTTTTTAACAAATTTGCCATTTTTACGAAAAATGGTGAAAAACAGAAAAATCGTCTCAAAAAAGGTTGTCACTTTATCTTTTTTACTGAAGCTGCCTCAAATAAATTTTTTTTGAGACAGTTCTAACAGAAAAATGAAAAAACCATTTTGAAAAAAAATTCTGAGGCAACCTGATGCAATTTATCAGTTTTAGCGTCAAAATTAGCAAATGTAAAATTTTCCAAAAACAGGGTTGTTTTTTTCGATCCGGAAATCATAATTCGTTTAGCCGTCTTATATGCTGTAAAGAAAAAAACTTGTGTGTCGATGACATTGATACTGATCGTAAACACCATCCGAAAGAGATGCAGTATAATTCCATTAATCGTTTTGCAACAGAAAAACGGTTACGGCAATTAAAAAGATGTGGGAAGTGTCAAGATTTGTCATTACAACAAATCTCGATATTTCTTTTTCTTATGTTTTTGATCGCTTTTAAAAGCTTGATAGACTTTTTCTTGCTTTTATTCACTTGCTTATAACTTTTCCTGTTGCTGCCGGCCGGCTAGCTTTTTGTTGGAATAAAATGATTATAAACCACTAAACAACTAAACTTTTAATAGGAAGTTTGATGAGGAAGCATCAAGATTCTGCGCAACACAAAGATTGTTTTCTGTTATTTAAAAACCATGCTTTAAACAAAATTGTTTTTTTTTTGTTGACCAAATTAATAAATTTGGTGAATCATCTCTCAAAAACAACATCTTCATTGTACAAGTTCCAATTGCAAAATGCAATTTGCAATTGGAGAATAAAAAAGAAGCAAAACAGGATGCAAGGGAACAATGCTTTCCCTGATAAGAAAATTATAATCTTAAAAAAAAGTTGATTAAAACAAAAGAGACGTTGTTGAAAAATGGGTTCTTAGAAGTAAAAAATTACAGATAAAAATAAAACGAAGAAATAAAAAGAAATCATTGATTATTCTTTTTTCTTTTTTTTCAAATCTTTTAATAAAATAATATTTAAAATTTTTAGGATAATAACAAATCTTTCACTTCCAAAAAATGGCTCTCACTGGTTTATGTTTTATTACTTATGACGGTAAAAAACATGTTGGACGACCCCAAAATACTTTTAAAAAAGCACTTGAAAGCTCTCAAAAAGCTTTTCTTGGAAAAGTTAGGGTAATCAAAAGTTCTGAAAATCAAAGATTTGGAATGGAAGTTCTTCGAAATGGGGAAGTACTTTTAAAAACTTCAAATGTGAGTTTGTTTGTATTTTCTGTTATTAAATAATTAAGCGTTTCAGATACGCCACATCACTCCTACTTTCAAAGGCGATGCTGTTGAATTCAAGTTTTTTGGAAATCAGATTCCTGGTGACATTGAATTCGGAGACAAAAAAGCTTTAACTGGCTTCCAAATGGACTCACAACATTTTGTTACTATTACCATTCACATGCATTTTGTAAGTATACGAAAAAGCAAAACAATTAAATTGTATTAACATTTTTAAGATAAAATTTGTTAAATTCGGTGAAGCAACATTAGAAGAGCAAAGCCAATACCATCAAATGATCCGTGATCTCGAAAATAGGGATGTTAAAAGTGAGCTATGGAAGTGTGTAGTAATATATAAACAAAAATATTTTTAGAAACAAGAAAGGATGCTGTCGCAGATGTTGTCTGCAATAATTTACTACAAAACAAGATTTCCAGTTTATCTAACCAGCAGGAAATCCAAAACTTTGCCAAATATTTTGAAGGAAGGCGTAATTCAGGTGCCATAATTAGTAATTATTTTGATCGATTAAAGTTCAATTTTAGAAATTCCCCAACAACAACATGTTGTTAAAAAACCGCTTTGCAAAAACTATGAGTGTCAATGCCATGATTGCTTATTGAAAAAGCAAGCTGAAAAAAGTTCTTTGGTAGAAGAATTTGAAGAAAAACTTGACACTGAAAAACAAAAGGTTAAAGAATTGGAATGTGAATTGATTGCCGTCAGTGATATTTACGAAGCAGAAATTGACAGCTTAAAAGAAAATTTGACAACTTTTATTCAATCAGAAAATGATCTAAAAGCTGTAATTGCAAAACAACAAAGTGATATTCAAAATTTGAAAGACCAACTTGCTCGCCAAAATCACCGAAATGAAGAACTTCAACGCCAAAATAACAGACAAATACAAGAGAAAAATGCCGAAATTCAGCGACTAAATCAATCAATTCGACAATTAGAACAAGTTCAACAATACGTTCAACCTCAACGTTATGAAAAAGTTTATATTACAAAAACCGGCGATTGTTATCATACATACACAGGATGTCCTGGATTATCAAGGGCCAATAACGTCTGGCCGGAAAATCTTATACATGTTCAAGGCCGCTTACGTGCATGTATGAGATGTTCTTAAAGTTTTTATTTCATCTGATTTTTTTTCTTCAATATTACATCTGATTAAAAATTGATATTCTATTAATTGCTTGCTAATTCTTTTTTTAGAAATGCTCAAACGATATTTTGTGTTTTTAACAAAAAAAATTTAATTTTTAATTTATTCACATCGAAACGAATGTTTTTTTTTTGATCTGATGTCTGGCAAAGTGCTTTTGTTGGCATTGGAAAAACCGCCCAATTTAAAAATCTTTTGCTAAAAATCTTTACGTTTTTCTCGGATAAAAAAACTTTTTACGAAATTTTACGAAAAAAAACGAACTTATAGGGTGGTTAAAAATCCGATAACCACCCTATAAGTTCACTTTTTACGTAAAGTTTTGTAAAAAGTTTTTTTATCCGAGAAAAACGTATAAATTTTTAGCAAAAGATTTTTAAATTTGGCGTTTTTTCCAATGCCAACAAAAGCACTTTGCCAGACATCAGATCAAAAAAAAGAACAATTTATTCACTTTCAATTCGATGTGTATTGCCATTTTTATAGTTGAATTTAAATAAAATTTTTGTACATCAACATCAGTCTCCCATTATATCTTTCGTGCCAGCTATGTTTCACATTTTTCTACAGTAAATTTTTAAAATTTTTATTTATTGGGTAAAAGTTTTTATAATAAAAAATCGGTTTTGAGCATTTAATAAAATAAATGAGATTCTCAATTTGGGTTTTGCACTGAAATTTAAGAAAATTTTAAAGCACAACGTTTTAAAGTTTTATATTCTGTTTGACATTAAATTTGGTGTATGTAAATTATTCAAAAACAGACTGTACAGTTGAAATCAACATCCTTTTTTAGAAATAAAATTTTTCCAAAGTTTTAATACGAATTTTTTTTTAAGAAAGAATGTTAACAAAAATTTTTGAGTATCGTTTTTTTCGATTACTATCATGAATTTTATTGGAGCGGTTTTTCAAAAAACCGCTCCAATGAAGAAAAAAATGATTGTAGCAGTAAAATTTTATTTCAAGTTTTTAAGGTTGCTCTAAAGCAATGGCTTCTCGTCGACATTTTTTAAAGAAATTTCAATATGTTTTTTAAAGTTTAAATTATGCATAAACAGTTTCAGAAGATTAACTTTAACAGCATCATATGATAAAATTATCAAACAAGTTTTGCAAAAAATAATTTATTAAAAAATAATTTAAAAACAGAATACAAAAATTTTCTTCTTCACTTTTTTGTCACTAACAAAAAAATGTCCAAACATTTTTTAAGTAAAATACAAATCTCAAAAACATTTTAGTCACCATTTTTGGAGATAATTTCTTTTAAATCATGTGCAATAGAATTTGCTAAAGTTGAATCCATGCATCGAACATCAATTGCATATTTATCAGGTAATTTTTTGATTAAAATACAAACTGGTGAATCATCATATGAATGTGCATATAAAGAAGCTGCCTCATTTTCATCATTTAATAATTCAACAACAGATAAATTTGAAAGTTTTGTAATTTTATCAATTATAATATCAAATGATTGAGTTGATGGAACCTTTTCAGATGCAGAACCAGCTAAATCTCCAACAATAAATTTGTAAGATGTTTCACCAATTGTTGCATAATTTAAGAATTTTATGGATGGGAATGTTAAAGTAAAATTTAGTCGATCTTCAGAATTATGGCCATCATTTTTCTAAAAAAAATTGTATTAAAAATTTTTATGGATACAGCAGGATTTTTTATTTTTGAGTATTACAGAATTTTAGTTTAACAAATATTTTAAAAATTTTTATAATTTTTCCATAATTCTGCTATGAAAATTTTTAGGATAGTAACAAAAAATTTCGATCATTGTTTTTTTTCGATTACTATCATGAATTTTATTGGAGCGGTTTTTCAAAAAACCGCTCCAATGAAGAAATTTTTTGAAAAATTCAAAAAACTAAATTATTTCAAAAAAATTTAATGAAAAAATATCATGTTTTTCGAAATCGAAAAGATTCGTCTGAAGACAAAAATTAAAAACTTACTTCAATGCAGTACATTAATGTAACTTTAATTTTTTGAGTTTTATCAATTTTATTAAATTCGAAATGTAAAACATGCTCATTTGAAGCTTTATTCGTTAATTCAAATGGAAGCATAATTGATGAAGCCTAAAAATATGCAAATTTTATATGATTAATAAAATTATTTTGGAAATTAAAAAAAGCTTACATCTTTAATCCCTGAAGACATATCAAGTTTAACTTGTTCACTTTCAAAAACGCTTAATTCCAACCTTCGAATTGTATCGGATCCTTTATTTTTAAATTTTATTGTTGCATTTCCACGTAACTCATTTTTCTCTCCCCCGCTTTCAATTGAAGAAATTTCAGAAGATTTAAAAATAACATTTCCCAAAACTTTAATATCACCATTTTGTGCCAAAGTTTCCAACTTTTTTGGAGTTGCAGTTTGTC
This sequence comes from Panagrolaimus sp. PS1159, assembly GCA_963922195.1. Classification (NCBI taxonomy): domain Eukaryota; kingdom Metazoa; phylum Nematoda; class Chromadorea; order Rhabditida; family Panagrolaimidae; genus Panagrolaimus; species Panagrolaimus sp. PS1159. The sequence goes on from CAWUHW010000006.1 coordinate 3,403,724, forward strand.
CAAATCCATTACTACTTGGAATTATCGTAGTAGTGTCCTCTGGAATTATCAACTCTTCAACTTTTGATGATGACGGCTTTGCTGTGGATGAAAGTGAAGTATAATTTTCTTCAATTGATTTTTCAGATTTTTTACGTTTTCGTTGTTTTTCTTTTTTTGAAACTTTTTCAGACGATTTTTTTGGTTTCTTTGATTTTTTCTTTTTTTCTTCACCATTTTTTTCTGCAATTGTTGTTTCAGGACGAATAGGAGGTTTTTCATTTTTAGGTAAAGAATACATTGAATAATCATCTTCAGCTTTAATATAAGGTTTTGGAATAAAAAGTTTTTCATCATCTCGAAGGGGTTCATCCAAATTCATATCCAATGCTTTAAATTCATCATTACAGCTTCCATTTCGCTTTTTTTGTTCTTCATTATCAGAGGATAATGCACCTTCTGGCATTTCGCCATCATCTCGATTTACTTGATGAATAACAAATGAATCATCGGCATTGTCATCGCTGCTTGAAACAGTGTTTCTTTTTTTGTTTTTTCCACTGCCTTTTGTCTTTGAACCTTTTTTTCCTTTTTTCTTCTTTTTATCTGAAGTATTTTTTGCTGCATCTTTCCATGAAATTGTTGAAGATTGTTGTTGCAAATATGAATGAAGTCCGATAACTCCAGGAATTTCAAGTGGACTTTGTAATTCAGAAATTGCAGTTTGAAGTGATTCAGATCGATCCATTCCAGACTTTGATTTTTTCATTGCTGCTACTGCTGCAGATGGTGAAGGCTTTGAATCAGATTTTACATAATATGGATTATTTTCTTGTTCTTGTTGTCGCTTTCGACGAATTTCTTCAATCTCTAATTCCATATCGTGTTGTTGTTGATGCTTTTGTTTCTTTCCATTAATCTTTGTAGGAGAAGCTGATGGAGATGTTGTAATAGGTTGTTGCCCGGACATTGTTGGGAATGTTACTTCTGGTTCAGAATCTGATTCCTCATCTGCTGTATTTTCTTCCGGTTCATTAATCCATTCATCCAAATTTAGCCCATCTGGAATTGGAACACGTCGTTGAGCTTTTGATGCAACAGGATTAAGCTCCCCTTCAAAAAGAGAAGCAAATGATTCACTCATTTTTTCACGTTCAGAATGTCGTTCATCAACAAATTGTATAATTTCAACTAAATTACATGCACGTTCTTGCGCTTCCAAATGATCAGTATATTGAAATTCTGGAAGTTTTGAAAGCATTAAATTATCCAATGATTCAACAGAATCCCAATCATCTTCTTTTTCATATTTTGTAAGAAGAACAGAATATAACTTTGAAATATTTTGAACGTAAATTGAAAGAAGTGCTCCAGGAACAATGGACATTTTAATTCGAAGCATTGCTTCAAGCACAGATGGAACGTCACGGACATGTCTGAAAATGGAGGGTTAAATGTTGAAAGAAAAATTTTTCATTCAATTAAATTTTTGAGTTCCAATTAAAAATTTTTGTACACGGTTTTTTTGCCGGTTTTATTTTTGTTAGCATTTTTTTATTTCTTAATTTATTCAAAAACCAATTGCACAGTTGTGTCCAGTATTTTTAGGATTTTTTGAATCAGTAAAAATGTAGGAAAACTTCTAAAATTTTGGGATTTTAACACGCCGTTGAAAAAGTAGGATTTCGAGATCAGATTTTGAGAGTAATTTTATAAATTTGAAATTAACTTTCACATTTGCAATCATTTTTTCTTCATTGGAAAATTTTTGAAAAACCGCTCCAATAAAATTCATGATAGTAATCGAAAAAAAAACAATAACAAATATTTTTTGTTACTATGTTTATGATAGTAACGAAAAATTTTTGGTTTTCATCTTTTTTAGTTACTATCACTGAAAATCTGTTCCAATAAAATTAATGATAGTAATCGAAAAAAAAACGATGACAAATTTTTTTTGTTACTATCCTTCTTTGAAAGATTTGAATTTCTGGCATCCAGAAAATTTTTATTCGAAAAAAAATCCTATTTTTTTTTAAAAATTGAAAAAAAAAACTGTGTTCGAAATGTGGTTGTTTTTTTGTTCCCTTTTCTCTTCAATGAGAGAGCGCCTCTTTTATTCTCTTCTGTCCTTTTTCACCTCCGCTGCTGCCTTTTCTTTGCAAACGTCGGTCGAATAAAAACAAAAACATTTTTTTATGCTTTCGCCTGTTTGCTTGTGAGATGACTTTAGGAATTGTAAACGAGTAGTTTCTTACTCTCTATTATTCCTGGGAAGGTCTGAGACATGCTCCTTAAATGTATCCTTTAGGAAGGGAACGTTCAAGTATGAACGTAAAACTGTACTGGAAGTTGTTTCCGCTTCAAAATCTTACAATGGAACAAGAAACTTTGTAAAAAGTGGATTCCATAAGAATTTGTGGGCGTTCGAAATACGGTTTTGAGCAGCGACTTTAGTGCGATAGTCAAATAACCCAATTCAGACTACTACACGAGCAAACAAAATTTTTTTAAAAATTAAAAAATGCAATTAAATTTTTAAAAATTTCTATCATTTTTTCTTCACTGAAGTGATTTTTTCAAAAAACCGCTCCAATAAAATTAGTGATAGTAACCGAAAAAAACAATAACAATTTTTTTTTGTTACTATCCTTCTTTGAAAGATTTGAATTTTTGGTATCCGAGAAATTTTTAAACCAAAAAAAATTTAAAAAAAAAATTGGACCGATATTAATGAAATTTTAGTTTTACAAAAATTTAAATTTTTAATAATTTTTGGTATTAAACTTACTCTGAATATTCTCCACAAATCTATGCAGCAGCTAATAAAACTTCAGAAATATTATTTCTTTGTGCACTATTTCCACTTAATAACAAATGTGCATTTTCAACTAATAGCGACATTTGACTAACAGAAAAATGCCGAACTGATTTAACTCTAACAGTAACATCTTGAATTTGTTCAGCAATTTTAATGCCATGTTTTGAGCCTTCAACTTTTGTCATTTCAACCAGCACAGAAATATACCATTCAAAATTTGTAATATAATGATAATTATTATATGAGCAGATATCAATAATCCGTGAAAGTAATTCATCCCGATAGAAGCTTCCCTCTGCTGCATCAACATGTTGCATTAATTTTTTAACAATTTCCATAATATTTTTTCTTGATACCATTCCATATAAAAGATCTAAAGCTCTTAAACGAATTGATTCATCTTTATCATCCAAACATCGCAAAACAATATCTTTATGAGCTTGAACAGCTTTTGGATGAGTTTGTAAAATTTTTCCCATTGCAAGAAGTCCAAGATATTTTAAATTTTGATCAGAATCTTCAATAAGAACTCCAAGCTTTTGTACACACAATTGAATAGAAGCTGTAAAATCTGCAGGAGATTCGGATGAAATGCTAATTAACACTGCAATAACAGTATTAATACATTCATAGAGGAGTGACATGGCAGAAGTAGAATTAATTAAATTTGTTAAAGGTTCAAGAAGCTTTTTTCCAAGTTTTGCTTCCAGAGGAACAAGAGAACCAAAAAGTTTAATAATTTTAATTAACATCCAATTATTGCTTGAAGTATTCATAAGCTTAAAAAATACTGGTGCAAGGGATAAATAATTTCTTGGATTTTTTCTTGCCAATTCACAAATAACATTTACTGCTGCTGATTGTACACCAGGATCTGGATCTTCAAGTTTATCTTTTAGCCGTTGAAAAGTTGGTCGAAGTGATTCAGGATATTTTAAGAATATTTTATAGAGTACCAAAACAGCCTTCTTTCGAACATATGGTCGAGTTGATGATAACAAATTTACAACATCATTTACAAGATCTCTTGCAAGATCATGAGTGGTAAAACATGCTAGCCCTGTTAAAGCAAGGCCGTTGTCATAGAGATTAGAAGATTGCAAATCTTTTCGAATCATATTTGTTGTCATCATAATAAGCTCTTCATTCTCTTTTGTAAAACATTGGGAGGCTGCTAGGTATCTGGAATAATGGGGATTGAGATTAACAAAAATTTTTGTAAGCTTATTTAGGGGCACAAAATGTTATTTGGATTATACAAACAACTTCAAAATACAGTGTGTCCCAACATAGTTGACGGTTTTGTTTTGGCTGGCAAATTTTTATTTCTTAAGATATTTAAAAACGGATTTCACAATTAAATTCAACATGCTTTAAGAAATTTTTTAAGCTCATAAAAATTTTTAAAAAAATTTGGGGTTTTAATTTTTAACATTTAAATTTTCAAATAATTTTTCACAGTTACTATCACTTTTTTTTTGAAAAACCGCTCCAATAACTGACGGTTTTTTGTGATAGTAATGAAAAAAAAACGATAACAAAAATTTCCAGTTGCTATCATTGCTAAAAAATTTCCATATCAGATAGCTGGAAAATTTTCACGCCATAAAAAATCCCATGATTTATCGAACACAACCGTGAAGTCCGTTTTTAAATATCTTTAGAAATAAAAATTTGTCAGCAAAAACAAAACCGGCAATTATGTTGGGACCTTGTACCTTAGTGTTTATAATCTTGTAAAAAGTAAGAGGATATATAAGATCTTTACCCAACACGTTTTTCACTAAATCTTGTTGAAGCCATAACCTCTATTATATTAAAGGCAGCCCATGAAATATCATATCCAAGCATTTGAAGCTAAAAATTATCTTTTAAATTGAATGTATTTTGGTTTAACTATAAAGTTTTATCTTTATGAGATATATGATATCCTTCCAATACAAAAGACAAACTTACATATGCAAGCTTTTCAACTGCATTTGCTTTAACTTCTGTTGAATTTAATTGAAGTTCTTGCTTAATTTCTTCAATACAAGCAGCAATATACCTCGACTAAAAAAAATCAAACACTTTATTATGTTCAAATTTTTATCATCTTTTTTTTAAGAGAACATACCTCATTTTCTTTATTATTACGAATTCCACGAATTAAATCCGTTAAATTTTTATCAAATAATCGATCAAGATTATTTCGAATATTCCGTAATGTCATTTTTTTTGGTAATAAAAAATATTTAATAAGCAAATATAACCAAAAAAAGTAAAAATCAATAATATAAAATAGTTAAATAAAAACTACAATCATTAAAAATCTCGTGTTTTTTTCTTGAGCAGAAATAATATTTAAAGATGCCAACACAAAAAATAGATAAAATGCAAGTAAAAAGTTTTAGACTAAAAATGGAATATAAAAATTAAATGCGCGAAAATCAATGTTCTTTTTTCTTTTTTTTTCAGTGGCAAAAAAAAGTGTTATTGAAAGTTGTAGTTTTAGCAAAAGCAGCAGCAGCAGAAAAAAAAAGGGAGAGGAAAGAAAGAAAGTCAGTCAGCAGTCAGAGAAAGGAAAAAGAAATTCAACAGCCAAACAATCGTTAAAAAAAGAGCTCTGCCAAAAAAGGATGGAACATAAACCATAAAAAAAATTTTTTCTGCATGTAAGCATCAGTATTTTTTTCATGGCATCTTGGGAGAATCTTTTTTAGTTTTGGTTTTCTCTTTGAAGCTTGAAAAATGAAAATATCTCTAAAAAGGATGAAAAAAAGATAATGTTTTTGTTGCAAAAAAAATGTGTTTTTCTAAATGTCAGATATTTATCATTTGTTATCTCTTACATTTTTCCAACATTTTCGTTTTTGATAAAAGTTTTAAAAAACGAAAATGTTGAGAGCAAACTTTTTTGTTTTTGTTTGGTGCCTGTGTTGCCAATTTTCAAAAAACATCGGTGCCGGTGCCATTGCCGGCGGCATTTTTCCTTTAATCTTTCCAAAACATCGGTGTGAGTGCCCGGTGCAGGCCCCTGCACCTCAGCAACACTATTTGGTGCAATGAAATAATTTCAAAACAAATTCGGTAACAACAATTAAAAAAATCACAAAAGACAATTTAATTTTTAGAAGTGCTTCGAAAAAATGAAAATCTGCAAAAAATGTTGTTCTTAATTATTTTCCGTTTTGTAACTTTGGAAGACACTACTTTCATGGGTTTTAAATTTTTGCAAATGTTTACTCATAATTTAACAACTAATTTTAGGCCTTCACTAAAAACATTTAGATTGGGTTTTAGTGAGGGCCCAAATTTTAAAAGGTATCAGTTTTCTTGAAATTGTAAAATTGTTTTAAAAAAATTGGAACTTTAGTGTTTTTATTTAAAATGGGATTTTAAAAATACATGGGATATTTATTTTTTGTTAAAATTTATTTCTAAAATCGAATCCAAAAGTAATTTAAAAAAATTCGAAAATAATGGATACATTTATAAAAGCTTATGTAACATTTTAAAAATAAAAAACTATTATTTTCTGCGGAATTAATTTTTACAAATTTTGCAATAAAAAATTGTTTTTAATTAGTCGTTTTTTTATTTCAAAACAAAAACAAAGATTTTTTAAGCATGTTTTTTAAAGATTTTCTGTCGTTTGCAAGAAAACACAAAAAAAAGAATAATTTTTATTTAAATTTACAAAATTTAAAAATTTGGTAGAATAAAACATTAAAATATATTAATTAATTGATGAAACTGTTCAATTATTTATTTTTTGCCAAAAAGTCCGCCAAGTGGATTTGATGGGCCAGGAATTGATGGAGATGGAACAGGAAGATTGTCAATGGGATTTCCACTTGGAATTGGTAAACCAGTTGGAAGGGGATTTGGTACTCCGCTTGGAAGTGGAACTGGCAATCCTGTTGGGAGGGGGACGGGTAGGCCAGTTGGAAGAGGAACAGGTAAACCAGTTGGAAGGGGTGGAAGAACTGGACCACTTCCATTATCCTCAGGTTTTGAAGCAAGTGGAATTCCAATATCAACTTGAATTCGAAGAAGTTTTAAAGTTTTATCACAGTGAATGAGATCAGTTGCTTTAAGGGTGTTTAAAATATTTCCAAGATTGAGAGATGAAAGTAAGCCACCACTTCCACCACCACTAAGAAGATCTCCAGCTGGAAGGGAGCTTAATGGATCTGTTGCTGCACCACCCGTTGCACCGCCAGTTGCACCGCCCAAACCATCAAGGATTGGAGCAGCAAAGAGGGTTGTTGAAAAAACAGCAAAAATGAGAAAAGTTGATTTGAACATTTCCAAATGTTGTTGCTGGTACTTGAATAAATGGAATCCCCAAAAAGGATATATCATTTATAAAATTCGAGGCACTATTTATATTCGATTTTATTGGATAAAGAACAGTGATTTATGAAATTATGACCTTTTTAATTTTCATTGTTTTTTACAAAATTTTATTTATTTAGTTGCAATGGTATTGTTTCTAATTAATTTGTGAGATAGGCTTCATTTTTACATTATTTATTCAACAGTTGTTTGTACCGAATTTTTTAAAATTTTTAAACAATTGAAGTCTAACATTCCCTTCACAAAAAGAAGATCTCATGATTTTTAATTTTTTTGCAAAAATTTAATAGCATTTTGATTTTCCAATTTTGCAAAGGGTTATTTGATCTCCTGTTAAACCATAAGCGACAGAGTTCTGCAAAATCGAAATTTCGGTTTTCGAAAGCCCAAAATACTTAAATTTTTGTATTTCGATACTTTGATGTCGGACACAAAAAAATAATTTCAGCCCTATCGATTCTGGTTTCAGAGAGTAAGAATTAATTAATAATATAAAGCCCTCTTTCCCAATTTTTATGTAACTTCGTTGTATTTTGCCACCGATGAAAGAAAAATTATAGTGATTCATTGTTATCGATTGTCACCCAAAAAAACAATTTTTTTACCATGACATTTAAAAAAAAGAATTAGTAAGTAAACAACATACAGAAATATTCTTGTACAAAAACTATATTACATTTGTTTATTTTATTTGACAAAAACGATAACGGAAAATTGTCATTATTCAGTTAAATAAGGGAATCACAGCGGTGGTAAACTGAAATTCTAATTAATTTTTAGAGAGTTCCACGATTTATTTTTTTTTGTTAATAAAGTAATGAAGCAACAAAAAATGCAAAAATATTTATAGTTTTAGAGAAGGTTAAATACCATCAAATTTTATTTCAATCATGTGAAAAATGCTGCTACAAAAAAAAACGTAAGACATTTCTTATAAAAGTATAGTATCAAATGTACAATTAATACATCCAAGATTACAACACTATTACTTTTTTAAAAATATGCATTGCCAATTCCCTTTAGCAAGATCAATCATTTCTGTTATAAAAATACAAAATTCATTGTCATTCATCATTTCCTTCCGAAATTGAATAGTTAAAAAGCAAAAATATTCAAAATTAAATACATCCTAAAAATGAAAGATATTACTGAAATGATAAAAAAAAAGTAATTTTTAGCATACTTTACAGTAATCAAAAACTTCCGGTGCTTTTAAAATTGTATCCATTTCAATTAATTGTAATTGCCTAATTTTGGCATTTCTTTCTACTAATTTTAACTTTGAAAATGTTTCGGTTGTACAATTGCAAGGTTTAATACTGAAAAAAGGAGAAATTAATAAAAATCTTGGAAGCTTAAAAGGAAGTGTATATCATGTTCAAAGATGATTGATCTCTTTGTTTTACTGGCATATTTCTTTTATTAAAGTTATACAAAAACATTTAATAGGGATTTTTTGTGTCAAAAAATGAAGAAAACGAAATTTCGATTTTAAAAAAACCGCTCCAGTAAATATCATGATAGTAACCAAAACAAACGATAACAATAAATTATTGTTACTATCTTTGTTTTTCATTAGAGCGGTTTTTATAAAACCGCTCCAATAAAACCTATGATAGTAACCAAAAAAACCGATAACAATAAATTATTGTTACTATCATTATTTTTTTTCATTGGAGGGGTTTTTTGTTATTATCTTTTCTTGAAAAATTTGGATATCAGATATGCAATAAATTTTGATATAAAAAAAATCATAAACGATACTGACTGTGTATTCAGCTTTTGTTTATTTTTAACAGAAAAGTAGTATGCCGATGAAAATAAAGTAAATCACCCTTTACCCCTAAAGTCGAGTAAATTTGTCGTTGATCAAATTAATTCAATTTTATGCAAAAATCTATTAATAAAATATATCTTACGATATATACTCAGCATTTGGGATTTGTGACATAATATCTTCAAGTAAAACTCGATCATTATTTGAATATTCAATTTTTGAGCCATTTAATAATAAATGTTTAATTCTGCCACATTCAGTAAGTAATGAATATTCATTCCATGTTAAATTATAAAAGTCAATTTTTAATACTATTAAATTACATTTAATGATTTTAGGTAAAATATTTGTTAATGGATATTGAGTTTGAATATACAGGTTTTCACGAACAAACAATTTTTGTACAATCTTATCATTAGCTGTTAGCAAAAGACTGTCCATCCATGGTGTTATAATAATGGGATCTTCTTCAGGCTTTCTAATAAATTCAAAAATTTCAAGTTTTTTTACAAAAATCATTCCATAATCATAGTAAAAGAATTTACAAGTATACATCAAATTTATCCATGAATCATTATCAAGATTTTTAACAATATTATCCCAAACATTTAATGGAAAAGTAAATTCTTGTGTTGCTGACATTTTAATGCCGGTAATAAAAAATTTGTAAAACATTTTTAAAGAAAATTCTAATTATATTTGTCAGTGAGAAACGTATTGCCAAAATGGATACCACTAAAAAAATTTTAATACAAGGTGTCCCAACATAATTGATCGCCGGTTTTGTTTTTGCTGTCATATTTTTATTTCATAAGATAATATCAAGAATATTATTCAAAAGCGGACTTCACAATTAAACTCAACATGCTTTAGGAATTTTTTTAAGCTCATAAAAATTTTGAAAAAAAGGCATTTTAACATAAAAAAAATTCTGATTTTGATGGTAAAATTTAAATTTTCAAAAAATTTTTCACAATTGCTATCACTTTTTTTATTGGAGCGGTTTTTCAAAAAACCGCTCCAATAATTGACGGTTTTTTGTGATAGTAATGAAAAAAAAACGATAGCAAAAATTTTCAATTGCTATCATTTCTGAAAAATTTGCATATTATGGGACACCATGTGTCTCCACAGATTCCAAATTTTTAAGATAAAAATTAATCATGTTTTACATCGAATTTAGAACTGAAGCGAAAAAACAAAATCAAGTAAGAAGTTGTTACTTTTTTTCACTGTCAACGATAACAAAAATCTTTAGAATTATTTTCTTTAAATCTTTGTAATACTTTTACAGATTTCGAATTTTGTCAAATTTATCTCTGTTGCATTTTTATTTTTTTTTGTTACTTTTTTTTCAAATATCGTTGCTTTTATTCTTCGAAAGTTGTGGATAAAGAAAAAAGTTTATTTTTTTTTGTTTTTTAAAAAAAAAAGAAAGAAAGAAAAACAGGAGATACGCATGTTAGGGTACCAGAAGCCCACAAAAGAGCTTTTGGTCCTAACATGTGACGACGTTATGAGGTGAGTAATTTTTGTTTTGGTTGGATGAGCGATTATGTGAGTGTGATATGTGAGAGATCAGGATGCAGATTTTTCTGAAAATTATGATTGGTAGTCTTAATCAAACTTTGCAGAAAGTTTTTAAAGCAAAACGCTTTAAAAACCGTATTATCAGAAAACAAGCAGCGTAAATTTATTGCATTTTGAAAGGACAGCATTCCGTCAAGTTAAGTTCCTGATAAATTCTGTGGCGTATAATTTTTGACATTTTTAATTTTTAAAAAGAAAGGAATAGCTTGAACTTAAATTAGAGCATTTTTACACCAATAAATTAGGTTTTAGGCTTTAAATTAGGTTTTAAAAAACAAAAAAGAGCAATCATTGATGATTATTACTCACCTTGGCGTATAAATTTCTAAAAGCAAACTAAAAAAATTATTTTAAGAAATTTAAAGAACAGGCCTTTATCCTTCAATATCGAATGGCAATTCGATATTATCATAGTCATTTTCAAATGGCAGTTCATAATTTTCATCTTCTGCTACATAATTAACATGTGGATTGAAGTTAGTAAAGTCTGCAATAATTTCTAAAGTTCCTTGATGATCAACAATGTATCTCATATCAGATGAAGGAATAGTACTGCCATACAGCTTTGCAGTATTATTTATCACGAAATAATAAGAAAGGTGATCTATTGAAAAAGGTGGTTGGAAATCTTTTACCCAGAAAATTTTTGCAGTTATATTGGCGTCACCACAATGTTCCAAATTGAAAAAAAATTTTGCTGTATAAAGAGCGTCAGAATGATACTCAACTTCTTTTACAATTCCACTGAACGCCGTTCCATGTTCTCTGGCATCTTGAATATCCTTTGCCGCGAGTTCCCACCCAAAAGCTTTCTCAGTAGTGATTGGGTCAAACTAAAAAACAGGTATCATTAGAATGGGAAAAATATATATATAAAACATCGCCTTTGAATATGCTTTTCCAATAAGTTTTCCATTATTAAGCACCAAGCTGTTGATGGAGTTGTGATTTTGTGGAACAAATTCGCCGAGTTCCTCATTGTGAAACATAGCCATTTTCTAAAAGAACCTAAAATATATTTTTACGGAAAAAAATTCGCCGAAATGCAAAAAAAGCCGCCTCCTTGTCCTAGTGGTTAGTGCTGAGGAATGTCGACCGGAAGCATCCCGGTTCGACTCCCCCTCGGACGTGCTGTTGATGAAAACCCGGAAGATCCCGGGTTGGATTCCTCGGCAGCCATTGGGGCGGTGGGGCTGCGTGCTCGGTGGATCCGAGGTTAAAATGAATTCCATGGGTGGAACCCAGGTTAAAAGGAATTCCAGCCGTCAGCACCAAGACGTAAAAAGTGGATGCTCGGTGGATCCGAGGTTAAAACGAATTCCAACCCTTCGAACACTCTATAAAATAATCATATGAAGACTTTCTTGTAAACCAGCACTGTGTTAACACACTTTAATGTGCACCACAAAAACCACCCTCAAAAATTCGGCTAGTGTTCGGGCTAGCAGCAGTCCAAAAAAAAAAAAGTGAAAATTTTTTAAAAGGTTATATAGCAAAAAAAAGTAATTCCCCGAGGAAGAGCATCTCCCTTCTAAAAAAGTAACACGTTTTTTTCTACTTGAGTGCTTCTCAAAAAAAGATACCTCCCTTTTTTTAAAACTGCTTTAAGCAGATGCCTTTGGAGATTAAAAGGAAACACAAAAAAATAGAAGACAAAAAAATTCTGGAACAAACAAAATGTCTTTTTAAAGCGCTACCAAAAAGATTTTTAAATAACTGAACTGCCCATGGGTCCACTTCGAACTCAACTGAAAGAGAGTGTCTCTTTTTGCTTTCCAAAAACTAAAAAGATGTTGCCGCTTTTTAAATTTTGAATTTAAGATGATAAATTTGAGAAAAAAGATTTTAAAACGACAGTTTTGCAAAAGAAGAAAAAAAACTTTTTTTTAAAAGTCGAAGATTTGCAAAAAATAATTTCAGAACGGGAAATTAAAAAATTTTTTATTTTAAAATTAAAATAAACAAAATGAAAGTTTTAAAAACGAAGGATTTTAAATCGACTGATTTCAAAATAACTGTTTTCGTATCATCTATCAACCGTAAATTAAAAATCTAAAAAGCGGCAGCGTCAAAAAAAAGACAAAAAAAAAGACAACTGAAACTTTCACTTTCACTCTGAAAGAACGAAAGCACAGAGTTTTGAAAATTTTTGAAACTCTGTTCTCTCATTTTTCTGTTATCTTTTTTTGTATATTTTGCCAAGCAGTGTCGATGAAAATTTTTGCTCCTGTGTAATCCCTATTACGTTCATAATACCACAATTTTATGATATCATTTTTGAAAGTTAGAAAAAACATTATCCAAAATGAAATTACTATATCAAAAGTATAAGAAAATGAATTTTTCATTTTCATTATTCTTATTTAAAACAAAACTAAAAAAAACCGATATCCAGATATCGGTTTTTAACAACTGTAATAAAAAAATTTACATTTTCTTTTACTTTTGATACAGTAATTAAATTTTGAAAAATGTTTTTTTAAAAACTATCAAACCTAAAAAATATTTCTGAGAATTTGAATTTTATAAAAATTTGGAAATCGTTTAAAAACAAAAAATATTAAAACGTTTAAAAGAAAAATGTTAAATTTCTTTTGTTTTCTTTTTTTAGCAAAGAATTACAAAAATTGAAAACAATTTTTAAAGAAATTCTTTATTTTATTTATCCATTATCACAGATTACAAATGAAGAGTCAACTGATGATAAAAAAAATTTACGAAAAATAGCTATTTTTCAAGAAATAAAAATGTTTATCAAAAATTTTGTAGGAAAAATGTAATTAAAACTTGTTAAAAAAAATTTCGTCATTCAAAACCGAAAATCAACAATAATTATCAATTTAAAACAATAAAAGACATTGAAGTTTTCATTGACGGGTAACGTAATGTCTTGGATAATCCATATGAAATCTTTTATACCATGGATCCTTGATTGATAATTCTTTCAATTCTTTTATGAAATTTTCATTTATTTGATTGTTAATTTCATTATATCGAAAATGTATCATAATTTCTGCTGTTGGTGACAGAATATTCTAAAAAGGGATGTATTATATCCGTGGGATAAATTAAATCCATACCTTTAAAAAGCTATAAAAACATTCACTATCAAAATTTCCATAAATATTTACAAAATTTAATATTGAAATTGCTGTTTTTCGATTTAAAAGTAGCAAATTTAAATTTGTTTTTGGTGCAAAATAGCAAGGTTGAATACTAAAAAGAGCAAAATTTGCATATGTAACAGGGCTGTCCGGGATCCTGGATCCCGGCCGTTTTTCCGGGATTTTTGTCCCGTCCCGGAATCCCGGATTTTTGGCCGGGATTCCGGGACTTTTTTTAGCAAAAATATGTTAAAAAAAATCAATTTAACTTGCAAATTTTTTGCTATAAAATTGATTTTGCCCTTTTAAAACCTTACGCATATGGAAATTTTTGCTTATGTCGTCAGACAGATTCATATAAAAGTCTAAAATTTATTCTCTTTCTTTTATTTTTACCTATTTTGATATAGCAACAAATTTTTGAAATTGCATATGGTACCTAATTAAAGAGCAATTTAGTTTTTTTAACAGAAATATTTTATTTTTTGCTTCTTTTTGATGTCCCAAAAATAAATTGGTGTTTTTTTTAAAAAATTAAGATAGGTTTGGCAAATCCCGGAATCCCGTCCCGGACAAAAAAGCCAGTCCCGGACAGCCCTGATATGTAAATCATTATTTAACTTTAAATCTTACTGCATTTCATATGCCAAAGGTATCCTTGACATTAAAATATCAACAGGAACTTGATTATTCATTGTATCTGTAACATCCACGCCTTCCAATGCCAACTTTTTAATTCTTTCAGAATTTGTTAATAGCAAATATTCATTCCATTTAAGCTTATTATATTCAATTGAAATCTCTATTAAATTACAAAATAATATTTTTGAAAAAATAAAAGAAGATAAAATATATTGTCGTGAAGAAGATTTAAATCGTCGTTGAACAATAAGTTTTTTAATAGGAAAATTTTTGTCAACGCAAAGTTTTAAGGATTTCATATATCCTGAAATTTTAAGGGTGCTATTATCGGAAGTGCCAGAAGAAACAATTTCGAGGTCATCAACCGTGACAATATTGTACATAGAATTTATTAATGAAAAATTTGTTCCATGAGATTTAATTTCTTGTTGCTTTTCACGAAAATATTTACAAGTTGAACATAAACTTCTCATAGAAGATCCATCGAGATTGGCAAAAATAATATCCCAAATTTCAGCGGAAAATATAAAATCTTGAGAATTTGACATTTTTGTTTTACAGCAAAAATCTGTTCAATAAAATTTTTTTGTTAAAAAGATCCAACAATTTGTCATTGACACACATTTTGCCAAAATTGTCTGCTTTTTTGCATTTAAATTTTGCAGTAAAAAACGTTGAAAAACTTTTCTTTCGAAAAATTTTTTCAAAACTCGTTCTACTTTTTTATTATTGTTTTTTTTTGTATGAATTACAAAACTTTCTTTTAACCTTGAAAGAAAGAATGTTGGGAAGATTGTGGGCGCCAATTTTTTACGAACAATTTTTTCTTTTCTTTTTTTCGTCAGTTTTTTATATTTCTTTTTGTGATTCATTACTACCAGAAACCTCATAGAAGAAAAAAGTATGTGTAAAAAGAGGAATCATTTTTTTGATGTTAAAAATGGTGATAAATGTTTAAACTGAAAATGTTTTTTATCTTAAAGGGAGAAGGGGTTTGATACATTTTTTTCAAAATGGCATGAACCTGACAATCAGGGTCTTTTTCCAATGTTCTTTTGCGTGATTATAAGGTTTATGCCATTTTGAAAAAAATGTTAAAAACAAAAAATGTATTAAACCCTCTCTCCCTTTAAGGAATAAAAAAACACTTTTAGTTTAAACATTTACCTTTTTTTTACCATTAAAAAAATGATGCCCCTTTAAATTTTCAGTTAAACCGATAGTAAATATTTTTAGGTTACTTTTGGCTCACGCGCTGACTTATGATAAAAATAATAAATAAAAATTTTTATCGGTAACATTTTTTTGTTGCAGCTTTTCGCTATTTTTGGGAAAAATTTTTACGTGCTTTCAAAAAAAGTTGTTTTTTATTTCCCTTTTTGATCAAAACGAACCAAGTTTTTTGTTTACTCTTTTCCGGAAAAAGATCCTTGCTATCATTTTTGTTTATTTTAAGCATCAAATAAAACTTTTTTTTTTATCATCTGACATTTCATCCAAAATCGTTTGTGGAAAAGAAAAAAGTGTTAAAGTTCAGTTCAGTCTTTTATCCTTCTTTTTTTTTCTTATTGCATCCGATTTTCTTTGAATTCTTTCTTGAAATTTTGTTAATAAATTGAGCTAATTTTTTTTCTGTATTATGTTTTTTTAATGTTTCAACGTGCATATTCTTTTTTGGATAAAAAACAGATTTGTCTCTCCAAAAAACGTGTCTATAATCCCTTTTTTTGTGGGAAAGAAAAATCGGATATGAATTCATCTTTTTTTTTTCAACACCAACAAATAAACTGCCAGCCGACTGCCGACCCGATTCTCACTTCTTTCTGCCATCAATCGACTGCTTTTTTTTGCTTCTGCTGATCCGCGATTGCCCGCGCAAAAAAAATTTTTTCCTTTTTTGTCCCAAAAAAATCTTGCCGCGATTTTTAAATTAAAAAAGTTTTTTTTACAAAATTTAAAAATTTTCATCTTATTTTTTTTGCGTGATCGCATTTTCTTTTTTTTCCGTGTTTGACGACTGACATAATTGAAATCCGCCATTCTTTTTTCTTTTCTTTCTTTAATAATTGAATCCTTGAAATCGATATATCTTCTTCTCCTTTTTAGATATTATTATATCCTATCATATTCTATTATTTTTTACCAGATATATTAAACGATAATGTTTAAAAAGAAACATAAACCTGCGAATCGAGTAAGTTTTTTTTAATACACAATTATATTTTTTTAATCTTTACTACTTTAGGATGTATCAGCAGATAAAAAAAAGAAAACTTCAATTGAACAAGCTGCAATATTATCTGAAATTGCTGTAAGCTTTTACTTTAAATGACTCTAACTTTTATCTCACTTTTTTTAGTCTGAAACAAATGTCGATCCAAGTACGCTAAAGAGGTTACCAGTAAAAGATCGCGATCAACTCATTGAACAATATCAAAAAACTTCAACACAAAATAAAGAATTTTTGGAGAAAATTTGTACAGATTTAAAAGTACCATTCGGGAATGAAAATGCTTTTGTTGATATTGGACAACTTGAAAAGTTTAAGAATGTACTGAAGAATGCTCCAATGTCAGATATTAACAAGGTTCGACTTTTTTGCAACTGTTTAAGATGTTAATATTAGTGTTGATGGTTTTAGGTATTAGCAGATGAAGGAACAGTATACTTTTTCAAGACGATTGAACGGAAATGCAAGAGATTGCAAGATATTCTACGATCTGCAAATGAAGACAATATTAATATGGATAGAAAGTTGGCAAATATTCTTAAATGTGTTAAATATTTATATGCATGTGTTGCATGCTTGTATGAAATCTTTCGAACAGGGGTATGTTTTTATTCTGCTGCATTAACATAAGGATGAAGATGTACAGGGGCAGAGGCTTTAATCCCCCGAGGCTGTGGCATGGCGGCTCTGAAGGGTCTGGCCGAACCTCTGTTCATCCATACATCAACATTGATTACCATTATTTATTTTTTAGCCTGGTTATAAAGTATTTATTAATACACAAAATTCATATGTTGCTCCATTGTTATCTCTTTTATTCACACTAAATGATGCATATGATTTTATTCGAGATAAATGTAATACAACTGCAATGGATTTAATGGATATTGATAATTCCCGATTGAATATTCTTAAACTTCTTGTTCCATTACCTGTATATCAAGGAATTGAAAATGATAAGCATGAATTGCTGGATTTTTTACTTGGTTCTTTGGATTATGTTGCAGCATTTAAAAATCGAAATCGTCTTGAATGTATACTTTCTTGTTTGAACAGTGAAAATATTAAAGTTATTGAAAATGCTTTGGATTTAATTAATACAATAATTAATAATGTTGGATATTCTGAACATGATGACGCAAGTAGTATGCCTGAAAATGATGATAATCGAAGTGTTAGTGTTCGAAGTAAAAATGAACATGTTGAACGAATTCTTATAAGAAATGAATTTTTAAATGGTGGATTAGGAAAAAGTTTGGATGTAAGTTAGAGTTTTTTGGATTACTGTACTACTAATAATGAATCGATTTTAGAATCTTCGAAGACTGTCACAAAATTATGAAGAAATTGCAAAACCTTTGGCAAGCTTTAATGAATTAGATGCGGAAGATTTTGATTCTCTTGAAGATACATTTAAAGAAAGGTAATCGTTTTAAATCTTGTTACAGTAATTTTAAAGCTTCATGTTTTAGATCATCAATGTTATCAAAACTAAAAGAATTCGTTGATGCCTTTCCAGAATCGGATAATGAATCACTTTCAATTGCAAATGCTATAAAACTTATTCAAGATGGAACATTTGAAAAATTTGTATTTTTAAAAGGACCTCTTCAAGTACCAATATTGCCGTCAATTTCTTCTGCTACGCCGTTGCCGCCTGTTACTGGAGGACTTTCGGCACCACCTGTTCTTCCACCAATTACCGGTGGACCGCCGTGTCCTCCAGCTCCACCTGCAACAACGTCATCTGGTGCACCTCCACCACCGCCGCCTCCACCTCCACCACCTGGATTGTTATCGAAAAGTGGTGCACCTCCACCACCACCACCGCCTCCACCTCCAGGTCTTCTTCTCAAAGGTGGTCCACCAGCTCCGCCACCACCTGGATTATTGAAAGGTGGTCCAGCTTTGGCTCCAATGAAACCAATTTTACCAGAATTTATTATACCAAAATTGGATATTATTAGTGATAAACCAATGAAAAAAATGCATTGGAATGAACACTTGGTATGTTTTTAATTTAATTATTTTATCAATTACAGTATACTTTTTTTAGATTGCTGTTAATCTACTTTCTGAAAAATCGATATGGTCAAAATTAGATGATAAACAAGTTAATCGATCTGCAGTAGTCAAAAAGATTCACGATAATTTCTTTGTTGATAATCAAACGTAAGCTTTTAAGTTTTATTCAAATTTATATGTATATATTTTTTTAGTAAAATTCGTAAAAAGTCACCTGAACCAGCAAAGAAAGTTAAGCTATTTGTTATTCAAGATAATAGTGTTTTACAAAATGTTGCTATTGTATTTGCTGCATTCAAAATAACTCCAAAACAATTTTATGAAGTTTTATTGGATGTGGATGAGAATATTCTTACTGTAGAAGCAATTGAAAGAATTATTAAATTATTACCAGAACCAACAATTATTGAAAAGCTTGCTGCATGTACAAAAGAACAAATTAAAGAAATGACTGAAGCAGAACGATTTTTAGCATATTGTGCAAAAGTACCATCTCTAAAAACTCGACTACGTTCTGTACTTTTGAAAATAACATTTGATGATCGTGTAGCTGTTATTAAAGAAACATTTTCAACTTTAACAATTGGTATTGCAACATTTTATTCAGAAAGTTTAAAATTATTTTTGAATTTGGTACTTTTTGTTGGAAATTACTTAAATCGTGCAAATCAAAATGCTCCAATTACGTATGCTTTCAAACTGTCTCTTCTCAAAACTTTGGATAAAGTAAAAGGAAATGAACAAAATTATTCACTTCTTCATGCTTTACAAGAATTAATGAATGATGAATTTCAACAACATTCCCTGCTTGCTGAATTAAATATTATTTCTGCAGCAGCAAAAATTGATATTGCTGCAATCAAAAATGAATTTAATAGTATTAAAGGTGAAACTACTTCGGTAAGGAATTTTTTTGGTTAATGTAGTCTGAAAAAGGTTTTTGTCTTGATCTACCGTAATCTTTTGGAATTACTGTATAAAGATTTCAAAGCATTAATTAAAAACTTTATACAGTAACAAAATTGATTACGGTAAAAAATAGTTTGAGACACAACTGATGGCTACAGTAATTTATCGTCTACTTTTTTTTAACAAAGATATTAAAAATGTCTTTTGTTGTAGGTTATTGGATTCTTCAATAAATTTGAAACAGAAGATAAACGTGATAATTTTAAATCAAAGATGCAAAAATTTGTTGATCAAGCTTCAAAAGAAATGTCTAATTTAACTGCTGTAAGTTTTTCTTTGTCTTTTATATATATATATATCTTATCGTTTGTTTTCTTTTTAGCAACTTGATAACATTGATAAAAGATGGGAAGAATTACGAGAATATCTTGCAACAAAAAATTTTACATATGGTATGAAAGATCTCTTTGAAGATGTATCAGAATTTCAAAAATCATATTATCAAATTTGTTATGATTATCAACGAAAGAAAACTGAAGGACAAAGAAAGATTAAAGAACAAAATAAACCGGCACCACTTAAAATTATTCAATTATCTGCTCAACAACAACAACAAGCAATTGATTCATTACAAGGATTGGATGAACGTCGATATTTGGATGGTATTCTTAATAGTGTTAAAGGTGGAAGATATCGAAAAGATGGATCAAAAACTCCCTCGAGTCGTACACCAGAATCTCGAACATCAAAAGCAACAAGAAGATCTCGTGTATATGTACAAGATGGGAATCGTGAAAGGCCAACATCATCAATTGAAGCAGATAAAAATTCACTTGGATATTGTGTTAGAAAAAAGGGTCAACCAACTCAACATATTCCGCCAACTTCAACAAATGGAACAAATGGTGACGAAAATTTATTCAAAGCTGAATTGGATGCTGCAGTTTTAAAGAATGCAAATAATCGTCCTACACAAATTCGTGCAAATAATTCAAATATTCTTAATGAAACAAATCCAGAACCTCCATCAGCAGCAGATTTAATTGCACAATTAAGAAATTTGGAATAATTAATTCTATATATTTTTTGTATGTTTATAATTACTTTTCTTTCATTCTTAGGAAATCTTAAAAAATTTGTGCTTTATTTGGTCTCATTTTTCGCTTATTATTTTTTTTTTCAAGTCATTACTCAGGGTTTCATTTTTTTTGTCTATGTAGCCTTTTATTCTTTTACCTGCCTTTTTTACTGATATATAAATTTTTAATTTGCAAAAAGTCTTTAATCATTCCATATCTTATATGTATTATGCATAATCAAAAAAAGTTAATAAACTTGTTTTTTACTGTAGATTTTATTTGTTTGAGGTTTACTGTAGTTTTTATTAATGGGGGAAAGTTGAAACGAACAAGAAAAGCTTGTTCCTCTTCAAAAAAATCTTTTAATTAAATGCAAAAAAAGTTTTTTTTAAACAAAAAAGTTTTTTTTTTAAAAATTTTGTTTGTATTTGTTTTTAGAAAAAAAAGAAGAATTGCGTTGGCGGTTTTGAAGCAAAAAAAAATAAAGCCTTTGATTCTTTCTTTTTTTTGTGCGCGAAAAAGGCCGATTGTAAGTTTTGTAATCGGATTTTATGATTTTTATTTTTGTGAAGAGGCGAAAAGTTGCAACATTACTAATAAAAAAATATACAAAGAAAAAAAAACATTAGATTGGAAGAGAAGAAAATTGAATATATAAAAAAGATGTCAGACAATGAGCAATTTTATAAATGTGAATTGAAAATTGAAATGAAACGATGCGTTCAAGGCTAATATTTGAATATCATTAAAATCGTTATTGAACCCCCCCCCCCCCCCCATTTTTAAAAAAAAGAAGACGTAAACGTTTTTGAATTGGAATCAGGGCTGTCTGGAATTTTGGATCTTAGCCATTTTTTTGGAATTTTTACCATTCGAAAAGTTATGGTTTTTGTTTCTTTTTTTTCATTAAATTTTTTTTGCTATTTTCGAAACTTTGATGTTTGACTATTTATTTGATGAATCATTTTTATATGAATAATTTATGTTACAGATTTACATTTGTATTATCTACGGACACTTAAATTTTCAAAGTTTCTGATATTTGATATTTTCATAGTTTTATTAATTCCACCAACTGTTATTTTTGTGTAACATATAAAATGCTGCTTCTATTAAAGCTTTTATTATTAACTCTATCTTTTTTAGCTTTTCCAAGAAACTGCTAAAATTTACGTTTTCCTTTAACTTCTTCTTTGCACTTTTTTTATTTTCCATTTTTTTTGCTAGACGATACAAAAAAAGTTGATTGAAGAAAAGTAATCGGGCAAACAAGGACGGTAAAAGAAGAAGCAGAAAACGTTGAAGAAGCATTAAAGCATTTTTGCCCCCTCTCTTTTTTTCTTACCTTTAGTATTGCCCTAAAAAATAATATTAGAATAAGCAAAAAAATTCCAGTCTTTTAAAAACTGCGTAATAATCCATTATCCAAATGAAGAAGCAACCCTAGGCTTCCGAAAAAGAAAAAAAAGCAAGAAGCATTTTTTTTTGTGTTGCGCAAATAATTCTCTTTTTTCAACTTTAGTAACTTTATTTATTTTTTAGTTAATTTTGATAGTTTTTTGAGGTCAAAAAAATTTGTGAAAGACAGTTTGAATTTGTGTTGGACACTTTTGAAGGGGAGGGGATTAGAGTAACAGGTTGCAACATGCTTGAACAGGATTAACTTTAACTTTAAAGTTTTTAGGTTCTTAGGCTTACCGTTCTATCGTCGAAGAAGAAGTTTTCCATGGTGAAAAAAAATTAAATAATTTACCATGTTTTTATCTTCTGTTAAACTTTTTTTCAGAAAACTTCAATAACCTTCAAAAAACCCCCCATCCAAAAATCTAATAAAAATGTAACTTACGAATATTTGTATCACTTTTTTGTTACTTTCCACCAAATTGAACAGTTTTTTTTTTCAATTTGTATTTTTTACTTCAGTTTGAACAATTTCCCTTAAAGGCGGTTTGATTAAAATTAAAAAAGAATAGAAAGGCATAAAAATGTTCAATCTTTTTTAATTTGAGAAATGACGTTTTGCAATAACTTTGATTTTGATGGAATTGTTCACAATTCAAGGACGGCAAAACTTTTTTTTCTTAATAGCTGATTCATTCTTAAATAATTTTATGTCATTTGTTTAACTAACTTTTATAGGTATAACTATAAAAATAACTTTCTTCAACGATAATTTGCGTTTTAAATTTTGCTGATAAATAAGTTTACCGTACAATATTTTGCTAAAAACGTCTCGTAAAATATTTCATAAAATAAAATAAGATAGTATCAGAAATATTTTAAAATTGTTTTTTGATGTTACTATGGCAATGATAATAATCGAAATAATTGAGTATTGTTTTTTTCGATTACTATCATGAAGTTTTATTGGAGCTGTTTTTCTGAAAATTGCGTCTGAACACTTTTACTGATTCATTTTTTTTAAATTTTCGTAATTGCGTCTGCAAATTCTTCTTTTTTTTGTAAAAAAGTAATTTCTCACAGCAGATAAAAATCACATCACTTTTATTTATTGTTTTTTTATCGACTTCAAAGTAGTAAATTAATTACTGCTCCCGATTACTTATCTGAATCATCCATTCTTTAATTACAAAAAATTTATCATCGTCGCCTTTCTTTCTCACATAAAAAATGATACATATATTTCTCATGTTTAACTAACCCCCTAAAGGCATCTCTCCCGATAGTTTTAAAAAAAACAACACGCATGTTTTTTTTAAATATAAAATTACTCCACCCAGAAAAAAAAAGTTTTTTTAATGATTCATGCTCCTATTTTTTTATTTTTAAAAACTTTGAAAAGTTTATGATTTTTGAAAAACCCTTATTTTTTCGTCTCTTTTGTTTGTTGCAATTTCAATTTTATAAAATGTTTTGTCCCTTTTCAATTTTAATCGTGTCTTAATCCTTCCAAAAACTTTTTTGTCACACAAAAAACTTTTTTGCCTTCCGGAAAAATGTATTATTATTAATATTTTTTTTGTTGTTTTTGAAAAAAGAAGATTGAATCTGAAATCGCCAGCATTAATAATTTTCAAACGATTATCGCCACTTTTTTTTGTTCTTCGACGACGATATTTTTATGATACAACATTTTTTTTTTGCTGCAAAAATATTTTAAACGTTTTTGAAATTTTTTTATAGCGGAAAATGAAGAATTTATGGGTTTCGATGAAAGAAGTTGATAATTAACAGAAAACCCAAAAAAAAATACATTCGTACGTTTTTTAATGTTTTTGGGAAAGTTTTAAGATTCTTTTGAAAAGTTTATGATCTCGAAACTTAAGAAAATGTTTTAAAAAATTTAAGTAAAAAACTTTGTAATCATTTTAAAAATGGGATAAACGAAAATGGTTTTTCTATCGTTTTTAATAGTCGTTTTCAATGAAAGTAAGCAAAAAATTAAAGTTTAGTTTTTTTAAAGTTGCTATCCCAATGATAGTATCAGAAATATTTTGTAAATGTTTTTTTGATGTTACTTTCGCAATGATAATAATCGAAATAATTGAATATCGTTTTTTTCGATTACTATCATGAAGTTTTATTAGAGCGGTTTTTCTGAAAAAAACGCTCCATTGAAGAAAACGATAGTAATTTTTTGGACATTTTAGTTCACTAACTAAGCTGACATTACAATTAATACGATAATAACACAGGTTACAAAAATTTCCCATCATATGTGTTATTCTCTTTTTTCCTTTAAAACAATACTTTCTAACTTAATTGCCGTTAAACGTTCCCCCAAAACTGGCTTAAATTATTTTTTGTTGCCATTTAATCTTGACTCATTTCTCTTTCATCAGAAGCAGAATAGAGAAAAAAATGGAAGCCAAAAAGTATACAATCCTTTTTTGTAACTCCCGCTCATTTTCATTCATTTTATTTCTCATTTGTCGTATTTAGTTTTTTATTCTTTTACAAACCTTTTTTACTAAAAACAAAAAGGCGGAGTTAAGTTTAAAAATTTTTTCGAAGAAACTTTTTTTTATTCTTGTTCTCATCTTTTTTCTTCCAGAAGGCAGTAAAGAAGACGAAGAAGAGGGAGGTTAAAGACATTGCGCTTCTGCCTGCCTCCTGATTAACAACTTTTTTCTTTCTCATTTTTCGAAGATAAAAGTTTTTGTTGACGATTGTGATTGTTTGCTTCGCGGATTGCAAAAAACTTTTTTTTCTCTTTTTTAGAGACTGCTGCTCCTACGCTAACATGAATTTTTTTTTCTGCACACTTTTTTCTTTCCACAATCCTTTGCAATCGGGAGAAGAGCCTTCCACCATTAGTTTTTAGAATCAAACAAAATTCTATTGTCTTTACTTTTCATTCATTTTTGAAAAAAAAAGTTGTTGCTAAAGCGTTAAAAACAGTTTTTTAAGCCTAAAAAATTTTAGGCTAAAAAAATCTTTCATTCATTTAATTCCATCGTCTGCCACTTACATTCTAGTAGCAATAATTGAAAGTTTTGTTTCTAAAATGAAATTTCTCTTGTATTTTTTCAAACTATTTATTATTTTTTGACTGTAAACAACAACAATTATAATTAATAAAAGAACGATTATTGTTTGTTTCTTTAAAAAATGTCTTTTTTGTATCTTCTTTTTTTTTCTTCAAAACTGTACGATTATTTTTTAATCAAAAAATTTCTTACTGTTTCTGTTTTTTATTTGTATATTTTTTCAAATCACAGAAACGAAGAAAGTATATCTATAAAAAAGGGAATCATCAAAAAAGGCCTTCAAAAAGAGTCAGTCAGTCTAACCTATCAAAGGCAGTCGAAGAAGAAGGTATTAGTAATGGGGGATGACCCTTAATTTGTTTTTAGAGATTACTCTGCCTGAATAAATGAATGGAAAAAAAATAATGTCAGTGTCACTAAAAATTTTTTTCGGACATTAAAAATATGATGGCAAAAATGAGAATTAGTTTTTTTGAGAGTCAGATTTAATCAAACGTTTTTTAGAAGAATTGGAATTTGTGTAAATTTAAGATTTTTGTAAAGTGACAGAATGAAGGGTGTCTGAGATGAGGGATAAATTAGGAAAGGTATTCGAAAACAAAAGATGGGATAATCTTTGATGTTAAACTAATTTGGGGGATTTTGAAAGAATAAAGAATGAAATTCCTCAAACTGTTTTTTAATTAAGACCAGAAAATCTAAAACAATTATTTAAATTTCCCATCCATTTTATGAAGACATTTTTTGATATTTTTTAAAATTTTTGAATTCAGGTGTTGCTATCCCAATGATAGTATCAGAAATATTTTGTAAATGTTTTTTGATGCTACTATCGAAATGATAATAATCGAAATAATTGAATATCGTTTTTTTTCGATTGCTATCGTTTTCTACACTGGAGCGGTTTTTCAGAAAAATCGCTTCAATAAAACTAAAATAAATTTATTTCTAAGATGAAAGAAAACTTTTTCTACATTTTTTAGACTCTTAAAAACTGATTTTTTGCCGACAACTTATTTTTTGTGCTTTGGAACCCAACAAAGTTTTGTTAAGCTTCAACAGTTAACAGGCGAGGTTCACTTCAATGTACCTTTCACCGTTCTATTCCATTCTTCTTTAAATCTTTTTTCAGTTCTGTAAAAAAAACTTTTAACCCTTTTTTCTTCTTTACTTTTTTAATCTTTTAAATAACCCGTCTAATAACAGATTTTCTTCTTTCCTTTTTTTTTCTTTTCCACGTACGTTCGACAGAATGATTATACAAAAGCAAACTGAACCTTTTCATTTCTTTCACTCTTTTTTGATTCATTTTTATAAAAAAAAGAAACCGGAACCTTGAATCATCCATGTTTGACAAGAGAGAAAATGGTTGAAAAAAACTTTTTTTAAACGAGGCCTTAAAAGGAGGAGAAAAGGGGAAGATGAGAAATAAGGAGGGGGGCATTAAATGGTCAACCGTAAATGCGGCTGTTTTTAGTTTTACGCATTGAATAATTTTTGCACGAACGCTTTTTTTTCTCAGTTGTACAATAAAATAGTTGAAAATCAAAGTCGAAAAAAAATCATCATGGAAAAATTTGTTTGCAAAAGTTTTAACCATTTTTGGAAAATGAACGTTTTTTTTAGTTGTACGTTTGTACTGAGGAAAACAGTCGGCCGGGTGGCAGCAACAGCAGTTGCAACGTTGTGTGCGCACATTTTTCTCTTTGATGTTGGCCTGTTTTGATTTTCAATCTATCATCTAAAAATACAGATATGCATTTATACAGCTACGGCCAGCCACAAAAATATACATATAAATTACTACTATGATTTGTTTCTCTCTTTTCCTCATATATTTCCATGTTACGCTTCTATCCAAAAAAAACTATCATCATCGAATCATCACTTCTTTTTTTTTTTCTTTCCCTTACAAACTTGCTTGCATCAGAATTCCTCTCTTCTTCCTTCCCCTCTTCTTTTTCACTGAAGCTGTTGCAACCTCTGCTGGCTGATGCTAGAATCAAGGAAGACGGAGAAGAAAAAAGAGAAAAAAACCTATGCGTTGAGAGGATTTACGGGGAATATAAAAAAAGAAGACTAACAAACATTACAGAAGAGAAAAAAAAGAAGAATTTGTGCGGCGCTTTTTTTTATACGCATTTTTGGAATTAAAAAAAGCTTGATTTTTTTTCAATATGAATTTTGAGTGAGTTTTTTTCTGATTTTTATTTTTTGAAAAAAGTTGTATATTTATTGTTTTTGTCTATGAAAAATCAGAAATCAATTGTTTATATAACAATAATAATAATTTTAATCGGGTGCTTTTATTTTTTGTCTTATTTGGACTTGATCTCATAGAAGAATTTTTTGAGGTATTTGACAGCGATAATTATCCAGAAGTTTTTTTAATATTTTAAATGATTTATTATTGCAGCATTAAATCACAACAAATATAAATGTTTCCCATTTTTTGATTACTGTCGTTTATTCGGTCTTGACAAGATTACTTTTAATTGGATTTAATTTTAATCGAATTTGGTTGAAAAAATCAGTTCGGGATAAAAGAAACTTCAGTGACAATTTGGAGGTTTATGTTAAGTGTGCTATTAATTAACATGACATGTACTATATCCTTTACTGATCTCTTGAAGCCATTCACCTTCTTTTCCCTTTTCACCCCAGACTTACACCACTCACTAAAATCTTACTATCAACATTTTTTATACCCTTTTTTGTCTCAAAAACACTTTTTTTTGTTGTTTTTCTACCTTCAAATATTTTTTTTATTATCCACAAAAAAAAACTTTTTTTATACGTGTTTGTGTTTAACTTTATTTTATTTTTATTTTTTATTGGCGTAACGCACAACATTTTTTTTTCCTTATATATTTTTGACTGTAGTTTTCTTGTTGTTTGCCATGGAAGAAAAACGAGAAATTGAGGTTGTTGTTGATTGTACAAAAACTAAAAAAAAACTTTTTTCTTCCATCTTTTTTTTCTTCAAGCAAGGAAGGAAGAAGTAAAAAAAAGATAAGAGCTTTTCTTCAAACAAATAAAAATAAAAAGGGGGGTATTATCACTTTTAATTTTAATGTGGCAAATTTAAAGCTAAAATACATTGGAGAGAAAAAAGAGGAGTTCCATCCCTTCTTTCTTTTTTTTTTGCGTTGAACAAAACCGATGCAGTTTTAATAGTTTTTTTGATATTAAAAATGCGGAAAGAAAGATATTTATGTTACAACTTTTTGGTACAGCTATTGTATCAGATTGCTTTACATAGCTTCTGCTTGCTGTAATATAATTTTTTGAAAATATTCTAACTTTACTTTATTTGAATACCATGGCTCAAAAAGAAAATAACATGATGATAATCGAAAAATATGAATATCTTTTTTTTCAATTACTATCATGAATTTTATTGGAGCGGTTTTTTGAAAAACCGCTCCAATAAAGGAAAATGATAGCAATCGAAAAAATTTTATTTTAAATTTTTAAACTTACTTTCAAAATCTAAGTTTTTTAAAGAATTTAGGATTTTTTAAACAAAAATTTCACTAATTAGTTTAATCTAAAATTGCTCTAATTTTTTTACAAAAAATCAACAAAATGATACTTTTTTTATTGCCCTTCTTAATGTTCGGGGTTTTTTTTCAAGACCAAGAGTTCCAAGAATTTATTGCACGCACCTTGGCGCCTTGTTGCATTTCTTTTTTTCTGATAAAACTTTTTTTTACACACCTTTTTTGATTTCAAGTGTTGGAAATTGTTGGTAAAAAACCATCTTTTTACTCTTTATTGAACTTAAAAATATTTGCCATTATCTCAAAAAGCTGATTTTATGCTAACTACTTTAAGAAATTTTGCCAAAAAATTAAGAAATTCATGGGATTTTTACCGGGCTATTTTCCCTTTAATTTAGATTTTGAGAGTAATTTTAAAAATTTAAAATAAAATTTTTGAGATTAATATCTTTTTTCTTTATTGGAGCGGTTTTTTAAAAAACCGCTCCAATAAAATGCATGATAGTAATTGAAAAAAACAACACTCAATTATTTCGATTATTATCATAGCGATAGTAACATCAAAAAACAATTTTAAAATATTTCTGATACTTTCATTGGGATAGTAAGTTTTAAAAACGATAGTTTAATGTTTTGCTTATTCTCATTGTGAAAAACATTACAAGTAGTCCCAACAAAATTGAGCTAAAAAAAAGTTGTTGTTAACAGATAGTTACAATTTGTCCAAATCAGATTCTTTTTTGACTTTTTAAAGTTACATAAAAATTGAATACTATTTTTATTTTTTTATTAATAAAAATTAATCAATCGTTTTTTTCCTTTTTTTTTGTTTGTTGTTTTGTCTCCGTTTTTTTTCTTTCCGTTTTCTTCCTTCAAAAAAGTTTTTTTTCTATTTCAATGCCATTTCTTCTTCTTTCCCTCTCTCACTCTCCCCCTTTCCGATATATATATTATTTTTGCCTGCCCTTTTTTAAACATTGATTTTTTTACGTTCCAATTTTTGTATGTTTCCTTATTTTTTTACCCTTGAATATTTTTTTTCCGTTTTATTTTCTTCGATCTTACGTTTTTTAAAGAAAAAGAACTGTTTCAAAAAAGTAAGTTTACAAAAAAGTGATAGGTTTCAAATTAAATTGGTTTTTTTTTTATTTATTTGTTTTCCACGTTTCTATCTTTTTTTTTTCACACCTTTTTTGGAAACAAAAAAATGAAATGAATAAAAAAAATAATGATTTTTGACGCCCTTGGGCGCTCTTCAAATAAAAAAAATTTTGTATTTGTTTTACAACTTCTTTTTTTTGCATTTAATTGAAACATTGTTGCCACCATGAAAAACTTTTAAAATTTTTCTTTTTGTTTTTTTGGCGTTGTCTTTGTTGATTTTTGTTGGAGTCGATTTTGTAGTTTTTGAAATTGAATTTCTTTGACCATAGGCGTTTTTTCTTTGTTATTGAAATAACTTTATTTTGATTGATGTGTTTCATTTTGTGTTTTAACGAGAATTTCGTTGTTTTATATTTTAACAGACAATAATTTTTCTAAAATAATTTTTAGCGTATTTCTCATTCATTATTTATGCAAAAGGAAGAAACAACCAAAATCACCATGTCGGGAGATTCGGACCTTGCATATCGTTCAGGAATTCAACCTCGAACTGCAGTTCGAACCCAGAGCCGACAATCTGGTGGATTTAATACCCGCGGGGGTGGTGGTGGTAAGCAAATTTAAAAAATTTTAGTGGTGTTACTTTTTTTACCAAATACTATTACTCCTGCTTTTTTTCCTTTGACCTCAATCAAATGTAAAAAACTTTCCTCTCCCATATTTGCAATTAAACGTTGAATCACCTTCTTTTTTGAGAAAAAAAAAGATAATGCGAAATTTAAGAAGATTTTGTAGACGATTGCAAAAATGCAAAATAAAAAAAAGAAGATGAGCGAAAATTGCACTCCTTTTTTTGCTCTATTTGCAATTCTTAGTTTTTACAGTCTCCTTTTAAATCGAAGAGAATAGAAAAAAAAGTTTTATGAAAAAAATTGCAACATTTTTAACAAACGGAAAATAAGCAAAAGATGGAACAAAACAATACCAGAGTTAAAACGAAAAAACAAGAAAATTTTGTTTTCCTGGTGGGACCAAAATCAAAATTTATTAAAACAGTTTTTACAACTATTCCAATTTGATCGGATTTTGAAGAACTATCCTTTTATTCTTGAAATAAATGAATAAGAGTGATTACAGGGCTAAAAGCCTGCACCTTGCAAGCAGCATTAGTGATTATCCCCTTATCAATCATACTCTCTCCAACAGTAACATCCACCTCCAAAAAAAAAGTTCAACATTAATTCTGCTTAAAATTACAACTCACCTTAAAAATACACGTTAATCCCCAAAAAAGACTATCCATAAATATCGAAATTAAAAATAAGCAAAGTTTTGAAAAAAAAAGAAAACTGTCAACTTATTTTTTGCTTCATCATCTCTGTTATATATCCAGTTTACTTACTTCAAAAAAAAAGAAAACTTTTTTGTCCATACAAAAAAAAACTTAAGCTTCAAAGGTAACTGACTTCCTCGGATCTTTTCTTCTTTACTGTTTTTTGATGAAATGAAAAAAAAAGCATAAGAGAAAGAGATTTTGTTTGTTTGAGATTTGTGAGTAACTTTTGCTGCTGCGGGGATAAACAAAAAAGTAAAAGGAGAAAAAAAAAGAACTCAAACATATGTTTTTTTCTCTCTCTTTCGACTTTCAACGATAGCTTTGATTTTATAGTAGCTGGGTTGTTTTGTGATATCTGTTTTACTGTTTTTTTATTATTAATTTTTAAAAAAAGGGTTTTGGAAAAAGTATTTTTTGTTAAAATTTTTTTTGTCTATAATGGATTCACCAAAGCTTAATTATTCACATTTATTATCGGCAAGAGGTAGAAGTAATGGAGGTTGGTAAAAATAGGGTCATCAGCATAAAATATGCAAATTTGTATTTTCCACTCAAGACCCAAAATTACTTCTTGAGATACGACAACAATAAAATGAAAATATGCAAATTTTCATTTTCACTCAAGACCCAAAATTTCATCATGACTAAATATATCGTTTTTTTTTAATCAATAAATTTACATATTTTTAGGACGTGTTCTTAAAATGGTTACTGAAATGGGTTCTGCAACTGTTGGAGGAATTTCTCCTGCCCTTTCTGCAAATGCCGCCAAATCATTCCTTGAAGCAACGGATAAAGAAAAGAAAGAAATGCAAGGCTTAAATGATCGACTTGGAAATTATATTGATCGTGTAAAAAAGCTTGAAGAACAAAATCGTAAACTTGTTTCTGAGCTTGAAGATTTACGTTCACGTTGGGGTAAAGATACATCTGAAATTAAGGTATGTGCTTATTATTTTAAAAAGGGTTTTCGTTGTGAGATCAAAAAAAGAATTGTTTTGTTTATAAGCTTTTTTCTTGGTTGAAACTTTTTGCTATCTTTTTTTTTGTCTATAAGCTTTAAAAGCAATGTACCCAAAAAATGGCGCCGAAAGACAAAGAACCAAAAATAATATCTTTAATCAAAAGAAGAACATATTTGTTATCTCAGAATTCTTTTACAACCAATTATTTTTATTGAAAAAAACAACATTTTATTACATTGAAGCTGAAATCAAAGAAGAAAAAAAATCTAATTAAAACCAATTAAAATACAAAAATGCAACTTTTGAGATCTCACAACGAAAACAGAAAAATGATAGTAATCACAAAAATTTAAAAATTTAAAATTTTGTGTTACTATCTTTTTAATGTTTTTTATGGATTTTAAGAAATTAATCCAAAAAATTAATTTATAGATTAAATATTCTGATAGTCTTTCTGATGCTCGAAAAGACATTGATAATGCTGCAAGACAAAAGGCAGAAATTGATGTAAAAGTTGCTCGACTTCGTGATGATTTAAATGAATATCGATCACGGTAAGCAAAAAAAAAAGAGGATTTTATATTTGTGTCTAATGTTTTACATTTGTTGACAAAACTAACTGAACGCAAAGAGATGTTTTTGAAGAGCTATTTTTGAAGTATATTCAAATAATCACTTTAAGTCCTAAGTAAAAAAATACTGCTGGTCTCTATGATTGCACTTTTTATCTTATCAATAAAAACAGCTGCAAAACTGAAAAAAAGCAATGTTAAAAATGCTAAAAATGCATTGATTGTAAAAAAACCAGCTTCCGTTTTTGGCCAAATTTTTTTCTTTAACAGCGATTGATAGTAATTGTCCCAAGCATATTTTACATTTTTTTGATTACTCTCATTTTTTTTATTGATCTGTCAGTAATTAGTGATAACAAAAAAAAAGAATCCATTCATTTTCTTTGATCAAAACTTTCCGACAAAGCAAAAAAAACTATTTTACTTTTTTTTTTCTAAAAGCGTTCTTCCCGATTTAGACAAATTATACAACTTTTTTTATGCAAACAAAAAACGTCAAAGATGAAAAAAAAAACAATTTTTTTAAGAAAGATTGAAACCATTAATTTTAAATCAAGGTCAATTCCAATTTCCTTTTTTTTTGATGACCAGAATTAAAAAAGTAATACTAATTTTGGTCATTGAAATTTTTTACTTTGTGGAATTTTGTTTATTTAATTTTTCGATTTGAGAAAAAAAAATAGTTATATTTAGATCCAAATTATGCAAATTTTGCTCAGATAAAACCTCAAAAATTATAACTCGTCTTTAAAAAATCGATTGCGGAAACACTTTTTGCATATTTTTTACAAAAGCCGTAAAAATTTTTTAAAAATAACAAAAAATTTCTTTTTTTGCGGCAGCAATGAGGGACAAAAACTGGTTTTTAAATGCAATAATAATTCTAGAAATTGAAGCGAGGGAAAAAAAAGGGAAAAACACAATTCTTTTTTTGTGGGGGTGATTCAAAACTTTTTTTTTACAAATATAGGGATTACTCACACACTTATGTAATTTCTCTTTTTTTCTGTTTTATTTTTTTGCATTGTTTGCAAATGAGTTTAAGTTTACTGAATACAAAAGAATAAAAAAAATATGAGGGGGAAGAAGCAATGAATGAATGAAAGCAAAACTAGCTTGGAAGCATTGTTTGAGATTTGAATTAAAAAAATATTATCATCTTGAAAAAAAGCCTGACGATGAAAAACGAGCAAGCAATTTGAAAGTTTTAAAGATGATGACATTTTGCATTGACTAAAAAATATCTCAACACGACTGTTTGCGAATATCAGAATCAGAAGCAAAATCAGAAGCGAATTAAGCAACATTCTTAAATATAATATAGATAACAAATCAGAGCATGAAAAAACTTCTTGCATCATTCTCATTAATTGTCATACAATAATCATCCCAACTTATCAATTTCAGTTACGAAGATATCCAACATCGCCGTGATGGAGATAAAGAAAAAATTGCACAATGGACAAATGCAATTGCAGATGCCCAATCTGAACTTGAAATGCTTCGAGCCCGTTGGAAACAATTAACTGATGAAGAAAAGCGTTTGAATGGTGATAACTCAAGATTATGGGATGAGCTTACGAAAGCCCGAAATGATTTGGATGAAGAAACTCTTGGACGTATTGATTTCCAAAATCAAGTTCAAACTTTAATGGAAGAACTCGAATTTCTTCGTCGTGTTCATGAACAAGAAGTTAAAGGTTAGTTCTTTTTATTTTTTTGTGCGAAAATAAAAATAATTTTTTTCAAATATAGAACTTCAAGCCCTTCTTGCACAAGCACCAGCAGATACCCGCGAATTCTTTAAAAATGAATTGGCCCTTGCAATTCGGGATATCAAAGATGAATATGATTACATTGCCCAACAAGGCCGACAAGATATGGAATCCTTTTATAAACTTAAAGTAAGCTATTTAAATAATATGAAATGTTAAAAAAATTAAAACTTTTTTTAATAACGAAAACTAACCCAAAAATTTTTGATCAGAACTCTTACAACGAATAATAGTAACCAAAATTATCAAACTTTGTAATTTTGAGTTACTATCATTTTTTGTTAGAAAAGTTTAACATTTTTTTGCGAGAAAAAATGCAAAACACTGTATCTTTTTTTCCTCTCATTTTTTAACAAAAAACTGTTCAACCATAAAAATGAATAAGGCGATTTTGTCAAACTTTGATTGTTTTGTTGACAAAAATGCTCAACGAGAAAAAAAATCGATTAAACAAAAAAAAACGTTATTTTTCTACAATTTTCTCAACTTTTTAGGTTAGCGAAGTTCAAGGAAACGCAAACCGTTCTGCAATGGAATCCAATTATCAACGTGAAGAAGTTAAAAGAATGCGAGATAATATTGGTGATCTTCGTGGCAAACTTGGTGATCTTGAATCAAAGAATGCCCAACTTGAAAAAGAAGTTCAAAATCTTAATTATCAACTTAATGATGATCAACGACAATATGAACAAGCTCTCAATGAACGTGATGCAACATTACGTCGTATGAAAGAAGAATGCCAATCATTGGTTGCTGAATTGCAAGCCCTTCTTGATACCAAACAAATGTTAGATGCTGAAATTGCAATCTATCGTAAAATGTTGGAAGGTGAAGAAAGTCGGTAAGTACAATAATTTAAATATTAAAATTTTGGCATTATTGGAAAAAATGCCAAAATATGCACGGCAGGCCCGTTCAAAGAAAAAATGAAAGTTGGCTGCGCGCAACCTGCAGCAAAAAAGCCACTCTTTTGATTTCTTTTTTCAAAAAAGAGTGGCAGCTTGCGCGCAGCCCACTTTCCTTTTGAGTCTGCCGTGTATGACAAAATAGGACACTTTGCCAAGAAAATGAATATTGGCATTGATCTACAAAATGCCAAACTTAACCTTACTTCCCCATTTACAGTGTTGGCCTTCGTCAAATGGTTGAACAAGTTGTTAAAACTCATTCCCTTCAACAACAAGAAGATACAGATTCAACCCGAAATGTTCGAGGTGAAGTTCAAACAAAAACAACTTTCCAACGATCTGCAAAAGGAAATATTACAATTAGTGAATGTGAACCAAATGGAAAATTCATTACCCTTGAAAATACTCATCGTTCAA
Organism: Panagrolaimus sp. PS1159; assembly: GCA_963922195.1. Taxonomy (NCBI): domain Eukaryota; kingdom Metazoa; phylum Nematoda; class Chromadorea; order Rhabditida; family Panagrolaimidae; genus Panagrolaimus; species Panagrolaimus sp. PS1159. Next base: position 3,439,252 of record CAWUHW010000006.1, read on the forward strand.
AAGATGAAGATATTAGTGGATGTAAAATTAAACGAAAACTTGATAATCGTCAAGAAATTACTTACACAATTCCTGCAGGTGTTACACTTAAAGCTGGTCGATCAACAAAGGTAAGAAAGAGTTTTGGAGAAGATTTGTAAAAATGATAGTAACTTTTTTTACAAAAGTTTGTAAAAATAAATTACTATCAATTTTCGCGTTAAGAGATTTTTGTCAAAATTTTGAGCTAATTATAAACATAAACACGTTTTTAGATTTATGCTCGTGGACAAGGTGGCAAAAATGATCCACCAGAGACACTTGTAAATGAAGGTGAAGCCACATGGGGAATTGGTGGAAATGTTGTAACAACTTTCACAAATCGTGATGGTGAAGAACGTGCAACCCATACACAAAAAACAACTCAAATTGGTCAATAAACAACCACCTTCGACCAAAAACAACAGTTATCCCTTTAAAATGACCATTTTAAAAAAATTTTGCATTCATCTTTTCTTCAATTTTTTTTTTGAATCCTATTATATTTTTTTCTTTTTTTCGCTCAAAGACTCTATTCATCACTGTCAAATCCATTCGTTCATCGAAAGATAAAAAAAAACAACAAAAAAATTATTATCCTTCAAAAAAGATTTTTTTTTCTTCTAAAAAAACTGCCTTAAAATTTTTTATATAATATAAATTTTTTTTCAAAGAATGACACTTATTTTTGATATATTTTTTTTTGCATTAAAAACTTTCACTGCTTTCTTCCATTTAATTTTTTAGCTTCAAAAAAAGGATTGTTTCTTTCTTTAACACGAAAAAAAGTTGTCTCTCTCGACACGAAAGTCAAAAATCACTGAAACAATCCTAAAAAATGACCTTTTTTCTTTTGTTTTGAGCTGCCATTGACTTTTTTTTTAAAAACTGTTCTACTTTTATTTTTCTTTTGTATCTTAGATATTTCACTTACTTAAATTTTTCATCTTTTTTATTTTTAATTTCAGCTGTTTAATTCCAGTTTAGCAGCCCGTATATCCGAAAGAAAAGAAAAAACTTTTTGATGCTTTTTTTGTTTCTAGCATGTTTTAACTTTTTTAAAATTTTTTTTAATAAATGTTTTTTATATGTAATAGATTTGATTAAATGATCAAAAATAAATCTTAATACAAAGAAAAAAAAGTGATGCCAGAGCCGCAACTGCCTTTGGCACAAAGGGTTGGGAGGTGTTGTAACCCTGGTATTAGGGTATTAATACTTTCTGTTGTTAGGTTAAGATTCTCACCATTGGTGAAGTTCAATATGAAACAATGGTACTCATTATGGGAATGAGACATCCTGCTTTGGAAATCTTTCGTAATCAAGCACTGAATCTTCTCAATAAGGATCCCGATACAACTATGGACAAGATTCAAGATGCAATGACGGCCACTCTTCGTACTCAAGCTGATTCAAAATTGCCAATGGGAACTTTTGTGAATTATGTTAAGATGAATTCTTCTTCAAGAGCAAAGAAACATCGCAAACGTTCTGATTCTTCTTCTAGTGCTAATTCTCGAGCTTCAAATACTTCTTCTACTTCTTCAAAACGTGGTGCTTGTGATTCTTGTGGCGGCCCTCATCGTCGATCAACCTGCAGATTCAGAGATGCGGAATGTTACAAGTGTGGGGGGAGTGGACATATAGAGAAAGTTTGCAAATCCAAACGTGCTTCAAGTTCAAAGCATGCTTCTACTTCAAAGTCTTCTCGTCCACGTGTTAATGCTGTAACAACTGCTGATCCACCGGCCACTTATACAAGAGATTATTCTAAGAATAAACCTTCTGGACATATTGTACCTTATCAAGTGAATAATGTTCAAGTTGCTGCTACTACTTCAAAGTCTTATGCTTCTGTTGCTGCTTCTCTTACTCCTCTTTCCTTCAATGATGCTACAACTTTCCATCGTGGTGATTCTGTCCAATGGTACTATTCTTACTGTAATGCTTGGCTTCCCGGACATATTACTCATATTCATAATACTGGAATGGTAGAAATCAAAAGTGGTCAAATGAGTGCTATTCTTGATCCAGCTGAAGTATTTCCATATGATCCATCAAAGTCTCCTGCTTCTCCGGCCAAAGTCTCTTCAACTGTTGCTGCAAGTAAACGTAAATAATTTCTTATTAGTTATTGTTTAGTTTTGTAGTAGTTTTATTGTTGAGATTTGTTTAGTGTTTTTAATGCTAGTGGGGAGGGATGTTGTAACCCTGGTATTAGGGTATTAATACTTTCTGTTGTTAGGTTAAGATTCTCACCACGAATGTAACAACGTTACTATTCGTTGGTCTTCGTTGTTGTTCGAGAACGTTCAGCCTATTTGCAATAGTGCTGTCTTCTCTTTCTTAGTTTTATTATTGCTGAGCTTGTGCTAGGAGTTAGACGCTAATTCGGCCTCTTCTCCGTTTATTCTATTCTGCTGTAATAAATATTGCTGTTATTATTATTTGTGTATCTGTCGGATACAACAGGAGGCCTCTCACCCCTTTGTGCCAAAGTTTAAGATGAAAAAATTAAATTCATACTAGGAAAAATGAGATTTACCTCCGAAGGAAACCTCCCACCCCTTACTTGGCACCAATGTGCGGCACTGTTTTTTAAATAAATATACCCTTAAAGAAAAACCCTTCAGACACTATTTTTAAATAAACGATCAAATGTTGGCAAAATGAAACGAACAAAAAATCTTATCCATATATTTTCCTTCTGCAAATTTTATTGCTGATTTTTTCCATTTTGTTGAATAATTTTTTTTATTATCGTTTTATACAATGAATCATCTCCAACGTCGACGACGTATATTTCCTTATAATATTCAACGAAAACCTCGTTCCCAAGTTCTTTCGTTTCCCAAAGATGCAATAGATTATATTTATGCTAATGTAACACCGAATATTATTCAAAAGTTTAAGACAAACCTGTTTATTATTAGCTCAAAAATTTTTAAAAAATCCTATTATGGATAATATAGAGATATCGCCAAGATATGAATTCCAAGAAATTGTTGATAAATATTCGATAAGATCATCACCTTATCATTGTGACTTTCGGCGTCCATATTTAAAAAATATATATCTTTTAAATAAATTTTTTGTATGAAAAACAAACAAATTTTAAAAATGTGATAGAAAGAATTGAAAAATGTATTATTCGTGAATTGCATCTTTTAGAAATTCAAATAGATCGAGAAGAATTTGATTTTTTAACAGCTGAAGGATTGATTGAAGTATTAAATTTATTTTCATGTGAAATTGAAGCATTATCAATTGATAAAATAATAAAAAAAAGTACCAAAAGCATATCATATAAGGTAAGAGTATTAAAAAGGTTGTTCCTGGAATGATAATTAAAAAGTTGGAGAAAAATTTCTCGACGGTTTCTTTAAACACTTTTTTCGTTTTTTTTAACCTGGAAACCAAACGAAGGAAAATAGAAAAAAAAAACAAAGATAAATTATAGGATTGGAATAAAAGTTTATTTCGGGTATTTGATTTGCCAATTTTTTAAAAAAGGATAGTAACACAAATTTTTTGTTGTCGTATTTTCCGATTACTGTCAAAAAAAAATTTTATTGAACTGAATATCATTTTTTTCTTCTTTGGAGCAGTTTTTCCGTGATAGTAACTAAAAAGATGAAAACCAAGAGTATTTCGTTACTATCATAAAGATAGTAAAAAAAAAGTTTGTTATCGTTTTTTTCGATTACTATTATGATCTTTATTGGAGCGGTTTTTTTAAAAAACCGCTCCAATGAAGAAAAAATGATAGTAAATGTGAAAATTAATATCACATTTATAAAAATATTATCAAAATCCTTTTTATATATCGTGTTAAAATACAAAAAATTTAAGAATTTTTATTGGTTCAAAAAAATCGAAAACGATACTGAAAAAACTCTGAGATTCATTTTTGAATAACTTAAGAAATAAAAAAATGTGTAGCATAACCCTGTATTTTTTATTTAAGCATATCACCGTCTTATATTACACGTGAGACTTCATCTGCTTTAACAACATTAAGTCATAAAGTAAAATAAAAGTCTTTGAACTTTTTAACATTGCAGAATTAATTGATATTGGAGATTTTTGGATTTTTCTTAAAGTAAGATTGTATATTTTTGTCATACTTTAATTCAAGATAAAATTACAGAAAAATCTTGCACCAAAAGCTCATATGAAAATTATTTATAATTTTATGGTTCATTTTTTTAAACCTGAAAATCAAGCGAAGGAAAAACAGAAAAAAAATCGTTTTCGATAAATCATAGGATTAGAATAAAAGTTTATCGGATATTCGATTTGAAAATATTTTAAAGAACGATAGTAACACAAATTTTTGGTTATCGTTTTTTTCGATTGCTATCAAAAAAATTTTTTTTCAACTATCGATTGCTATCAAAAAAAATTTTTTTGAATTATCATGGAGCAGTTTTTCCGTGATAGTAACTAAAAAGATGAAAACCAAGAGTATTTCGTTACTATCATAAAGATAGTAAAAAAAAAGTTTGTTATCGTTTTTTTCGATTACTATCATAAATATAATTGGAGCGGTTTTTTCAAAAAACCGCTCCAATGAAAAAAAAAGGATAGTAAACGTGAAAATTAATATCACATTTATAAAAATATTCTCAAAATCCTTTTTTTAGGTCAGTGGACACTTACAGGAATGGGGTCAAATGAATGTCTACACTTGCAGGAATGTTGTCTACACTTACAGGAAAGGGGCAAAATGCTGGCGAATGCCAATCCTGCTGTAAAAAAGCAAAGTCTTGTTTTTTTTCTAGCAGTAATAAATTTGTTTGATTTACAAAATAAATATTATCTTCCATTTTTATTATAGTTTTATATCAGTAATATAAAAAAAGCCCCACTCTAATTTAGTAGTGTTTAACCCTAATTTTTACAAACATAAAGCTATCCTTTTTTAGTTGTTTGTTGGTAAAAATTCGTTTGATTTACTAAATAAACTTATTTGTTCTTTAGATCTTTTTCAGCTATTTTAGCAATTCAGATGCCAATTATTTAATACAACAACGACTTGAATATTCAAATAGCATATAAATATTTGGAGAATTTTTATTAAATCAAAAGTAAAAGTTTAAACAAAAAAAGTTGAAAGCAGTGATATTGAATAATTACAAACTTTCGGGAGTCTTTATTCCAACAATTGCTTGGTAATGTCCTGGAGTTGTGAATAAGAAGATGGAAGGAAAGCCATGTGCACAGCGAAGCCCTAATGGAGAACATCGTGTGAAAAAAGGTTGATTGTTTGAATCACTTGGATTTAAAACAACAATATTAATTAAAAGCACATTTGCAAGTCCCAATAATTCAGTTGTCCCACCCCAGTAATCTTTATCAACTCCTCCTTTAGTCAAACATCCAAGTTCAAGATATTTGATAGCATATTCAGCTTGGACTTTCGGATCTTTGATACCATCTAAAAATTAAAAATGTATTTAGAAACAGACCCTTTAAATACTTACGGAGAAAATCTGCATATTCTTTTAATTCAACAAAAGCTGCTTCTCTAATTTCCCAGTAGTATTCTTCACTGCCAGTAAAAAGCAATGAAACTGCTCTCCAGCAGCAATTCCCATCACCATCAACATTTCGTTTAATGAACGGTGTATGTTCATCAACTTTGTCAGCAGCAAGATTTAAAAGTGGAGAATTTACCGCCAAAGCTGGATCAAGACCAAGCTTCAACAAAATCGATTCAAGCTCAGGTAAAGATGGTGGAACAAATTCAACTTCTCTATTAACAACTGCACGATCTTCAGGACGATGGGGAACAATCTTAAAAGTTATGCTTTGGTTAGAATTTTATATTTATGTTCATACTACTTACACAAATGCCTTCATCAGTAGAAGTTGCTGCAACTTCAGGGGGATATGAGTTATCCGGATCCCAAGCTGATAGATCTCCAAATTCAGTAAGAAAGCTTCTTTCAGCTTCTTCAAATACTGCGGTTACTTCGTGTTCAATATCTCCAACATCAAAATCATCAAACATGAAAGCACCAATCAGGGTCTCCACCGTCCCGTCCCGAGACGGACGGGGACGTGTTTTTTTAAATTTAGGGACGGGACGGACGGACGGGTAGTGCTAAAAATAGGGACGGGACGGACGCGTTCTTTTTCAGGTTTTGAACGTCCCGTCCCGTTTTTCTTTAAATTTTTTCTTCTGCAAAATTAAATTATGATTGAAACTTAAACGTTAAAATAGTATGTGCTGCGGATAAGGAATTAACAATTCTGGTGTGCTAAATTGATTGCAGACCTCAACTGGAGGTCTGCAATCAATTTTATCTTCATTTTATAAAGAAACTATACAAAAATTATCTTTAATTTTGAACGAAAAATCATCACTTATTACGGTAGAATTGGATTTATGGAGTGATCCTGCACTTAAAAAGGGTTACCTTGGTGCAACTACGCATTTTTTGGATAAAAGTTACAAAAGTGTTAAAGTTTTTCTTGGTGTTGCACCTCTTCCGCCCAAGCATGATGCAGGTGTTATTAAAAAGTATTCAGATATTTTGCTTAATCGTTATGGCTTATCTGATAAAGATGTTTCTCGATATGTTACTGATAATGCAAGTAACATGTTAGCTGCATTTAAAAATGATATTTTCGGTAAATCCCTGTAAAAATATTTTCGACTTATACATATATATTAACAATTTCAGAAAAATTTTTTGTATTTGTTTGACTTACTTTCAAATAACGGGGACGGACGGGACGGGATACCCGTCCCTGACGTTAAGAACGGAACGGACGGGGACGTATCTTTTTATATTTAGGGACGGGACGGACGGACGGGTAGTGCTAAAAATAGGGACGGGACGGACGCGTCCCAAAAAAAAGTGGGACTTTGGAGACACTGGCACCAATGAGATCATTTCCATCATCCCATTCTTGTCCTTCAACTGGTTCATTTTGCTGTGAAATTTGAGGACGCCCAACTCCAAGATCGCCATTCCAAATTGCAGAATCTTCAGCACGAGCTTTTACTGCTGCATTCTTTTTGGACTTATTAGTGCTTCCAGATTTGTTACGGATGTCATGTAACAAATACTGTACACGCCGGAGATGTCGAAGATCAATTTGAATTCGTTGTTCTTCATTTGGTTCCTGTAATTTTGAAATGGTTAGTTTTGGGGGGGGGGGGGGGGGTGGTTTGGTCTAAATTACCGATTGTAAACTTTCGACAAGTTCATCTTCATATGCTTGAATACGGTCAACAAGAATTTTGTATTTCTTTTCCTGTTCTCGTGCCTTTTCACCGCGTTTTAAAGCTTCAAGCCTTTTTTCAGCTTTTGAAAAAAGTAACTGCATATCATGAATAAACACATTATATTTTGGTTTTCGATCATATAACTTTGCGATAACAGAATGCCATCCTTCTGATCGATTTGTATTTTTTACCCGGCCCCCATTAAAGAAGCACCAGCTATTGCCAGGTTTTGTAAACCATGTATTTTCAACATATTCAACAAAGGAATGCATTTCTTGTACTGGCCAAGTTTGTTCACCTTCAGGAGCAGCAGGTGGATTCCTGAGAACCTTTTCCCAAATAAAATCTCGTTCTTCAATCGGTAAAAGGGGAAGAGCCATGATTGAACGAATCCTAAATACAGTAAAATTAAAACAGATAGCCTCATAAAGTTAAAAACAAACCATGTTCTAATCGGAAGCCATTTTTCAGGATAATCTCTTTTTTCAAAGACGCTGTAAAAAAAAGGTTTAATTTTTTGATACGGTAAGAAAAATACGAAAAAGCATATCCCATTGTTTACCCCGGAACACAAAAGAATTTTTGGGTTACTGTAATCCAACATTTATCACAAATTACTTATTACCGATCGACAAGAAATAATTCATCAGGATCTCCATATTTTATTACCCCCAAATCATATTTTTAAAAATACAAAAAGTGAAAAAAAACTTTGGGTTACGGTATTTACCACCAATTGCAATTACTGGTTTCGCAAAAACATTTCCTCTGTTTCCCAATATTTTATTATCCCAGAATTACTTAAAAACAGAGGAAACCAGAATGAAAGTAACTTAAAGACGCATACAGAACCTTTTAAGAGTTGAAGCTATCACGTGAAGAAAAAAAGCTTTCTTCAAGCCATAGTCAAAAGACTCTTTAGCTTTTAATGGTAAACATCTGATGTATTTTCATTCCCTTCAACCTGTATTTATACAGAAATATCTACCAGAAGATGCTGTCTGTCTTTATTTTATTATCAAAAGTGTGTCCTTGCTCCGCCTTTTTCCAGCTTGAAACTTGTATTACAAAGCCAACAAACTTCAGGAAGCTGAACAAATTTTGTGATCCCGCCTTCAAATGTCTGGTTTGAATTTATGTCTAGACTGCTGTTCATTCCTTCTGTTTCCTTCTTCAGACTTTCACAGGCTTCTATTTTACGATCAAGTCTTAATAGCCCAAAAAGCTGCAAAATTTGAATTGATCCGCCTTTTTGGCTTTTTGCAAAACCCAAGTCTAGACTTTAGCCTATTGTTTTTCCAAAGCTTCTTTTTTTGGTATAGAGAAACGTCTATTGAAGTCTCTCTTTTGCCCCACCTGGAGGCAACAAAGAACGCTCAATTGCCATCTTTTTACAAAAGCCATGTCTAGACTGTTGTCTTCCCTTTTTTGGCAATCGATCTCCCTTCCCCGCCTGTAGGCAGCAAAGAACATCCAAATTGAAACTTTTTAAGCCAAAAGAAAAACTGTGAGAAAAAATATTTTTAAAAAGCGTATGCCAAAACAAATTATCAATGAAATACAGTATGCAAAAACCTTTTAAACATTTTGAGATAAATTTTATGCATGTCTATAGATTACAGTATCACAAATGATACCCTTCGCATCTGTTAACGATAATATCGAAAGCAAGTTTCTTTTTGGTTACATATTCGATTGTAAAAGCTTACAGTATCCTCTTCACAAAAACCTTTAGCAAAAGAAAAAAATTTTATCATAAAAATATTTATTTCAACAAACATATATCATAAAACAAATAAATTTACACAACAAAAATGATAGTTTGTATGAACATAAAAATAACCGTTTCATCATGAATCAAATATCATAGTTATTTTTATGTTCCATTTAGAAAGCTAAAAAGGCAATACGTTTCGACCCTTTAATCTTCCGACGATTTACATGCTTCAATGAAAAAAAAATTTAGAGGCCCTGCAGATGGGTCATCTTCAGGAAAGCGTCTGCAAGGCCTTTAAATGGAAAGCAATAAAATCTACAGTAGACCTTATTACTTTCCAGGAAAATAATAAACATTTATCTATCCAAAGATAATGTAAAATATCTTTTAAATGAAAGTCAAACATACCAAATTCAAATCAATCAATTCATTTCCACATATTCAACAAGCAACTCCAATGTTTCAAAAATATATACCATCACATCTTTTCTTCCATTGCTTAAAAAATCAAATATTACAACCTTAACCCAAAAATAAGCTACCAGTAACCTTAAAGTTTCCCAAATAACCCCGAAAAGACATACCTTGATTAACAGCATCAGCACAATGTTCGGTTGCATATGTGGATAACCAAAAACCAAGAGTAATACTGGATGGAAGGCAGCAAAATAAGCTCACAAAGCAGCTCACGAAATATTAGCACCGCATGAATAAGATGGTACTTTAAATAAAAATCCATAAAATACATATCACGATGAATCCAATAATCTTACCTTAATAAGGTATATATATTCACATTCTAAAAAAGATATATAAAAAGGATCAACTACGAGTTGCAGACTAATAAATTTAGTTCTACAAAAACCTATACAAGCTAATGCAAGTCATTAACGATCTTAAACACCAATAAATAACTCCAAAAGAACATACCTTGGACAGCTAAGCCACCTTTTCCTTCCATTGATTATATCCACAGCCTAAAAACGTAAATTATAGTTCAAACACCATTACAATATATCTGAATTTGCTTCACAATAACCTACAGGAACTTAAACATGATAAAACATATCACAAACTGCCAAGTGTGCTTTAAAATGGTGAAAAAAATACATACCTTGATGACAAAGTCCTCTACTTTCTTCTTTTTTACACATTTGACCAAAAATCTATCATTTTTATCATCATTCAGTGATAAAATATGCTTTTAAGCTTTCTAAGATTACTGTGTATTGTTTTTAACAATAATAAAAACATTATTAGCGTTAAACTATCTAATCCAACTATAGTTAACACTGAAAAATATATTAATATTTCAGATATTTGACTTAAAAACTATAAAAGTTTATAAGTTTTGTTTAAGTAAATAAAACTATTATATTTTATTACTTTATTTTTGTTCATTTTTTTTATGACATAAACATTTTAGCAGTAATTTACTGTTAAATAAAAATTTAAACAATTACTCATAAAAAAAATGCAAGCAAATGCAGTCACTCTTTCAGTGTGCGTACATCCAGGAAGTGCGCCTGTGTATCCTTGTAAGAATTCGCACAAGCCTTGTGCGAATTCGCACATTCCTGTAAGTGTAGACGGACCTTTTTTTATTCCTGTTAAATCCTGTTAAAATCCAAAAAATTTAAGAATTTTTATTGGTTCAAAAAAATCGAAAACGATACTGAAAAAAACTGTGGAATTTGTTTCTAAATAACTTAACCGGAAGCAACTTATTTGAGCATATCACCGTCATATATTGCATCTGAAACTTCATCTGCTTTAACAACATTAAATCATAAAAGTAAAATAAATGCCTTTGAACTTTTTAACATTGCAGAATTAATTGATATTGGAGATTTTTGGGCTTTTCTTACAGTAAGATTGTATTTTTTTTATCTTATTTAATATATAATATTAAAGAAAAATCTTGCACCACAAGCTCATATGAAAATTATTTATAATTTTATGGTTCATTCTAAAGAATTTTTTGAAGTGTTAAAACAAATGATTGATTGTTGGGAACCCTATAAAGAAAGACCAATTATGAAATGGTAATTTATTGTTGTAACAGTTTTTTTTCAAAATTCAAATGCATATTTACTTGTAAAATTTTTTACAAATATTTTATTACCGAAATAAATTGTTTTCATTTTCCAACTCCGACTCATTTTTTACAGCTGATTTTAAACAATCTTTTACGAAACCATATTTACATCTTCCTTTTTGCCACCATTCTTTTACATTCATTTGTTTTCGATATCCAGCTTTAACCTTTTTTGCTAAATCACAAATATTACATGTTAATTCTTTTAATGAATCATAATTATTTGATTTCTTATAAAATTTTGTCCATTCAAAATATCTTAAAATTAATCGCTAAATATAAAAATAGAATTAAAACTATACTTTTTATATTCTTCTTTATTATTCATTAAATAAATTAAATATTCTGCAAAACTTTTAACAGTTTTAAAATCAGATAATGCAATTATATACGGATTTAAATATAATAATTCTTTTTGCAATAATTTTCGATCCATTATTATTGGAACTATTAAATTTTTTAGCCTCCAAACTTTTTCAGAAAAATAATCAGTACAATGTGAATTTTCAAGTGCCAAAACAAAGAAATGTTTTTCTAAAAATAATTTTTGTGTTTTGTATTTAAAATTTAAAAACAAACCTAATTCTTCTTTTTCACAATTTTCATAAAGTTTACAATTATTTTGACTTTGATAACAATTTCCATATTTTGTAATTGGAATATATTTTTCAAGAATTGGAATTAGGAATTCTCGCTTAGAAGATGAAAGTATAATAAAAAAGAATAAAAGAACAGAAAATAAATGTTAAAATAACACATAAGTTTTTCATTTGTGCAAAAATGTAAACGAAAAGTGACATTAGTAAATATTGAATTTTTGAGTGGCCAACAAATAATAGCTTTTTTTTGGTGATTCATTTTTGGCTCAAAGAAAATAAAACATTTTTTTTTTGTGTTATTAGATTAATAATATTCGGCGTCAAATTAAAAAAATTTTGTTTGCCAAGGTTTTTAATCGTAATGTAGAAGTATTGCAATGCAGTAATTTATTAAAACAAATTTTTAAAGCATCTTAAAAAATTAAGTGAAATGAAAAACAAATTAAATATACAAAAAATTTCTGAATAATGGTGACAACTTATGAAAAACGGAGAGCAATCTTTGTACAAAGAAAATGTGATGTTTTTATACATTTTATTTCTTCATTTTTTTAACACCACTGAACGCAGAAGAGGAGAAGAAAACTGTAAACAAGGTTGTCATCGTTTTGGTTTCGAATTTCTACTAAAATCAAAAATTTTGTTTTGTGCTCATCTTTGCTTTGTTAATTAATCAAGTAATATTTTATATACCTGTAAAAATTTATAAACAAACTTGGTAAAAGTAAATTAACAGCTCCCCAAAAAAAACGCAGACAGCAAAAAGTTTGAAAAAAACGATGACAAAAAAACAGCAACAAAATGTTTGCACGTTGCAAAATATTTTTTTATAGTAAATTTGCAAATTTTGTTCGTTCATCGCAGTTAATTGTTAATTATAAATTTGCATAATGTTTAACAATAGCAAGACGTCGTTCACAACCTTTGCATACCATTTTTGGCAGTATATAAACAAATTTCTCATAATTTTTCCCATTTCGCTTCATTTTTCAACGTCGAAAACGGTGGTTTTGCAGCAGCGCTCAACAAAATGAATTTCTTCAAACTTTTGCTTATCTTTGCTCTTTTACTTTTTGGATCTTTTGGTCAAAGATTTCTTCGGCATTCAAATAATGATGATGCTTTGTTTGATGGAAAAGATTCTGATGACAATTATCTTTCTTCTGATGGATCAAATGCTCAAGAAATTCGTGGTGATGTAAGATTAACTGGATATGCAGAAGAAATTGAACTTGAACTGGATGAATTAAAGTTTGAATATTGTTCTGAACGTATTGCTCAAAATAAACAACGTTGTATGGATCAAACGTAAGCTTTTAAATGTTACTGTTTATTCGTAGGCCATCTTTTTAGAGTTTATGTTTGCTATGATGCTGAAAATCCTGATATTTCTTTACAAGGTGAATGTCGACCAAATCAATGCAGATTTGAAGCTGGTATTTCTGCAGGAGAAGGATATAATGTCTTATGGTTTATGTTGCCTGTACATTGTAAGCACTTTTTTAATCAGTCTATTCTAATCTTATATTTTTAGCAACGTTGTTTGATTATGATAAAGATGTTTGTGCAACAGCAACAATGATGTCCCCCTACGCAGCAGTATCATTTCAGACATCTTTTCGGAGTTGTAAACCTCTAATTATCGAAGGAAAGATTAAATTGACTGTTAAAAAAGCTACACCTGAATGTTTTTTGACAGTCGTAAGTTATTTTTAAATCATTAATCATTTCCTTTTATTTAATACTTGATTTTAGAAAAATGCAAAAATCTGGTCTCCAACAACAACTCGACTTCCAGCAACTCAGGCATCACCAACTCTAGCATCTGCTGAAGGTTCAAAAGAAGAAACATCAAATGGAACACTTATATGGGCAATTGTTGGTGGTATACTTTTTATTCTTGTTATTGCTGTTATTGCTCTTGCGTAAGTTATAGCTTTACCAAACATGTAAAATTACACCATCATTTTTAGTGTATGGTACTTTTGTATTCGAAAGCAAAGTAAAGCTGTTGATAAAATGAAGATTAATGCTGTAGCATTCCATGAAACTCCAATAACTACCGCTGAAGCTGGTTTTATACAAAAGAAAAAAGAACCTGTAAAACCAGAAGAAGAAACGGTTGAAAAGAAGAAAACTACTGAAGAAGAAAAGAAGGCAAAAGCAGCAAAGAAGGAAAAAAAAGTAGTGCAAAGAATCCAACTACAACCTTCAAAAGAAGTAACACAGGAAAGAGTACCAAAAGAAATTCCACCAAAAAAAGTACCAAAAAAGAAAGTTCAAGCTTTTGTTGAACCAACTTTGGATGATCCAACTACTGGTGCTTCAATTACTGCAACAGAAAATCAACAACCACATGTACCTGTTCCAAAAACAGTAATTCATCCAGCACCATTGCAACCTGCTTCAAAAGCTATTACACAGTATTCAAAGAGTTCAAGTAGAAAAGGTTCACTTTCTGGACGGCATGAAATTGGAATGCAACTAATGGTTGAAAAACCATCTGAAACAGTTATACGTCGTTCTCAAGGTTCAATTGATGCTCCAACAAAGGATAAACTTGAAAGGTATGTTTTTTGTATTTTTTTGCAATTTTATATTTGTTTTTAGATTTTATTCTGCTGAATCTGCTCGTCCACTTGAAAAACGTGAAATAATGCTTTTTTGTTGTAAAAGAATAAGTGTTATGTTCAGAAGTATCGAACTTCTCATGTGAGTTATTTCCATTATTAACCTTTTTTATTCGAATTTCTTTTTAGTGATGCTGCTATTGAAAGGTTAGCAGAACATGGTGCAAAATTTGGTGATAGCGAAACTGTTGTTGAATTATCTGCAGAAGGTGAAAGATATGTTCAAAGAAGTTCAACACCTGAATATATTCGCAGTTTTGCTTTTGGTGGTGTTTTTCGTGAATTGATTGATGCAGAAACTGAAGTCTTTGAAACGTGTCCAATCCCTTTGTTGTTTGTTATTGTCCTTCAAAGACGATATTCAGTTCTTAATCGTCGTCAAGCTTGTACCTGGATTAGGTATGTTTTTTCAAATTTTGAGCTATCTTAATTTAACCTCTTTTTTAGGCGCCAAATGCCTATTATTTTTGCTGAATTTTCTTTGAAAGAAAGAAAAAATCTTCCATATCCAATTCCAGCAATTGAAGAAGCATATAATATGGATCCAGATGGATTCAAAAATATTGCTGGTTTAAATACTGAATCTGGAATGGAAGAAGAACCAACTCAAGATTCAAATACTCGTCCATCAAAAAAGAATCGCAAAAAGCAATCTGGTGGTGGAAAAAAGAAACGTTCAAAGAAGCGTCGTTGAATCTTGTCGAAATATGCCGCTGCAAAAATGAAGTTTTTTCTTTGTTTTGATTTAATGCAGTTTGTGTTTTTTTTGTAATAAATATGCATTTTTTTAATAATGTTAAACTAATGGTTTACACGTCAAATAATGTTTGAGGGGTTACTGTAGTTTTTGCCAAATTAAGTTTTCTCTTTTGTATAAAAGTTTTTTGACAAGAACATGAAAGAACTACGTAAATTTTAACCAGGGATGGGCATTTGCTGTAATGTAAAATTTTTGGTGTTGATGAGTTTTGGCATAGCAACATGAGATATTGATGATTATTAACTCACTATCATTTGTATGTTCTGTGCTATCAAAATTAACAACTTTTGCATCAACTAATTGACTTTTTAGTAAAAAATAAGTTGCATTTCTAATCTCTTTTGTTCAACAAACAATAAAAAGATTTTTGCATTTTCTTTTTACATGATAAAAAGAGTTTTATTTTCTGAAAAACACGTGGTGTCTTAAAGTAAAAGCTATTGATTCTTTTGACACCAAAATAGTAACATTTACCGTCAAGAAATTCGGATGTTTTTTTAGTATTTTTCTTGATCTTAATAATAGGATATCCATATAAAAACAAATATTGATATAACCGTGGCAAGTAATTTTTAATATTTCTTAAGAACTTTTTGTAAAAATAAAATTTCTGGTTTTTTTTTTTTTTATGAAACGGGTAAAAATTATTCACACATCTTCTTAAATAATGTGAATATAAAATTTCCAAATTTATTTTAATATTAGTTCACAATATTCATTGGAAATTAAAGATGTTGATAAAATTACTGATACTGTAAAGATTAAAATTGCTGATCGAATATTTTCAAGTCCGGTTCAGAAGAATAATATTGAAAACGAAAATGTCTACAAAAGTGAATGTTACATTCATATCTCTTAAAGATGTAAAACAAAAATTTGTTTACGTTTTTTGCATTTTTACTCTTTCTCTGTTTCTTCTTGTTTTTGACTGAATAAATAATTTCAAAAAAAATTTGTTTATGAGTATGATTTTCATAATTTTAGAAACAAATTGGTATTTTAAGCATTTTCGTTTTCAATCTTTTTTTTGTCAAAAAACAAATCCAGTTCACAACTAAAAAATTTAAATTTTTTTGTCCAAATTGTTGATGTTTGTCAGAATATACTACAGCTTTAAATATTAAGTCATTTAAAATAATTTACTCATTGTAAAAGCGGTCTAAATTGATTAATTGGAAATTTAAAAAGCACTTAATTTTTTTTGAAGATAATAACTGATTAATGAAGCTTGAGTTTTTATAAGAAAAATTAGTTAACAATTTTATTTGCAATCCACGAAGAGCAATTTTTGTACAAAGAAAAATGGGATGTTTTTATAAATTTTATTTCTTCATTTTTTTATAAAAAACACCACCGAACGCAGAAGAAAAAAACTGTGAAAAAGGTTGTCATCGTTTTAGTTTCGAATTTCTATTAAAATCAAACATTTTGTTTTTTGCTCATCTTTGCTTTGTTAATTAATCAACTAATACTTTATACACCTGTAAAAATTTATAAATAAAGTCGGTAAAAATAAATAAACAGCAGCGAAAAAAAACACAAACAACAAAAAAAAAGTTTGCAAATAAAACAGCGAAAAAATATTTGCACGTTGCAAAAAACTTTGTAGCAAAATATTTTTTTACAGTAAATTTGCAAATTTTGTTCGTTCATCGCTGTTCATTATTCATTGTTAATTATAAATTTGCATAATGTTTAACAATAGCAAGACGTCGTTCACAACCTTTGCATACCATTTTTGACACTATATAAACAAATTTCTCAAAATTTCTCCCATTTCACTTCATTTTTCAACGTCGACAACGGCGGTTTGCAACAACGCTCAAAAAAATGAATTTCTTCAAACTTTTGCTTATCTTTGCTGTTGTGCTTTTTGGATCTTTTGGTCAAAGATTTCTTCGACATTCAAATAATGATGATGCTTTGTTTGATGGAAAAGATTCTGATGACAATCTTCTTTCTTCTGATGGATCAATTGCTCAAGAAGTTCGCGGTGATGTAAGATTAACTGGATATGCAGAAGAAATTGGACTTGAACTGGATGAATTAAAGTTTGAATATTGTTCTCAACGCATTCGTCAAAATGAACAACGTTGTATGAATCAAAGGTGAGTTTTTTAATATTTCCTTTTTTTTTTTGAGGCCATCATTTTTTTAGAGTTTATGTTTGTTATGATGCTAAAAAACCTGCTGATACTTCTTTACATGGTGATTGTGGACCAAATCGATGCAAATTCGAAGCTGGTATTTCTGCGTCGACAACGGCATTCGGATCACAACAACGTATGTGGTTTATGGATCAGGACTTGCGTAAGCTCTTTTTGATTTATATAATAATACTAAATTTTTGTTATTTTTAGCAACGCCGATTGTTAATAATGCTGATATTTGTCCAACAGCAATAATGAGATCTCCAGAAGCAGATGTAACACTTATTGGACCTTTCAAAAGTTGTGAACCTTTAATTACCAATGGAAAGATTAAAATGTTTGTTAAAGAAGCTACACCTGATTGTTATTTGACAGTTGTAAGTTTTCTATATTTCATCGATTTCCTTTATACATATTTTAGAAAAATGCAAAAATCTGGACTGCAACAACAACTCGTCTTCCACCAACTCCATCAACTTTAACATCTGCTGAAGGTTCAAAAGAAGAAACAACAAATGCAACAATCATATGGGCAATTGTTGGTGGTATACTTTTTATTCTTGTTATTGCTGTTATTGCTCTTGCGTAAGTTATAGCTTTACCAAACATGTAATATTACATCATCCTTTTTAGTGTCTGGTACTTTTGTATTCGAAAGCAAAGTAAAGCTGTTGATAAAAAAAAGATTAATGCTGTAGCATTTCATGAAACTCCAATAACTACCGCTGAAGCTGATTTTGTACAAAAGAAAAAAGAACCTGTAATACCAAACGAAGAAACGGTTGAAAAGAAAACTAATGAAGAAGAAAAGAAGCCAAAAGCAGCAAAAAAGGAAAAAAAAGTAGTGCAAAGAATCCAACTACAACCTTCAAAAGAAGTAACACAGGAAAATGTACCAAAAAAAGTTAAACCAAAAAAAGTTGCGCCAAAGAAAGTTCAAGCTCCTGTTGAACCAACTTTGGATGATCCGACTACTGGTGCTTCAATTACTGCAACAGAAAATCAACAACCACATGTTTCTGTTCCAAAGAATGTAATTCATCCAGCACCTTTGCAACCTGCTTCAAAAGCTATTACACAGTATTCAAAGAGTTCAAGTAGAAAAGGTTCACTTTCTGGACGGCATGAAATTGGAATGCAACTAATGGTTGAAAAACCATCTGAAACAGTTATACGTCGTTCTCAAGATTCAATTGATGCTCCAACAAAGGATAAACTTGAAAGGTATGTTTTTTGTATTTTTTTTTGCAATTTTTTATTTGTTTTTAGATTTTATTCTGCTGAAGCTATCTTAATTTAAACTCTTTTTTAGGCGCCAAATGCCTATTATTTTTGCTGAATTTTCTATGAAAGAAAGAAAAAATCTTCCATATCCAATTACAGCAATTGAAGAAGCGTATAATATGGATCCAGATGGATTCAAGAATATTGCTGGTTTAAATACTGAATCTGGAATGGAAGAAGAAGCAACTCAAGATTCAAAAACTCGTCCATCAAAAAAGAATCGCAAAAAGCAATCTGGTGGTGGAAAAAAGAAACGTTCAAAGAAGCGTCGTTGAAATTTTGCTGCAACAATGTCGTTTATTAGTTTATGCTTTCTTCTTTTTGTGTTAATTTTTGATAAATGAAGTAAAAGTTAATTTTGCAACTGTTTTAAAATCCGATTGGTGGTTACTTTTGTAAAAAAAAATTTTGCTTTTTAACGTAAAAAAATATTTATCAAAAATAAGTAATCTATGAATTTTTTTACAATTACTGTGATATCGTCTGAAAGGATAATTATCCAAAATATTCCGTATAACCGATGTCTTTAAAAATAGTGATTATTGGGTCATATGATTTATATTTTTGTTTATTACCCCTTAAAAAATCAATGAATAGCTTCAAACGCTTTTAAGAAAAACTGAATCAGTAAAAATTGAGATTTGTAATTTTTTGTTGTAAAAAAACTGAATGAACAATAAATTGCAAATACGATTAAAAACTTTATTGTTATAATCTTAAACATTTTGAAAGTCAATAAATTCAGCACTTACTTTTTATATTTTCTGATCAAAGCTGATTTCAGCCAAGTTTTTACATAATCCTTTTCGTATGTTCCATCACTCCACCATTTTCGGGCATTCATTTCTTTTCGATATCCATTTTTTACTTTTAATGCTAAATCACAAATTTTGCATGGTAAAACTGGCAAAATTCCACACGTTTTAGATTTCTTATAAAATTTTGTCCATTCAAAATATCTTAAAATTAATCGTTAAATATAAAAATAGAATTAAAACTATACTTTTTATATTCTTCTTTATTATTCATTAAATAAATTAAATATTCTGCAAAACCTTTAACAGTTTTAAAATCGGATAATGCAATTATATACGGATTTAAATATGATAATTCTTTTTGCAATAATTTTCGATCCATTATTATTGGAACTATTAAATTTTTTAGCCTCCAAACTTTTTCAGAAAAATAATCAGTACAATGTGAATTTTCAAGTGCCAAAACAAAGAAATGTTTTTCTAAAAATAATTTTTGTGTTTTGTATTTAAAATTTAAAAGCAAACCTAATTCTTTTTTTTCACAATTTTCATAAAGTTTACAATTATTTTGACTTTGATAACAATTTCCATATTTTGTTATTGGAATATATTTTTCAAGAATTGGAATTAAAAGTTCCCTTTTTGAGGGTGTTCGGCAATTACTCACAAATGTAACAATTGTTTTATTCTTTTTGGATAAAACTTCTTCAATCTAGAAAAACAAATTTATCATAATTTCAGATAAGAGAATATGATGAACTTCGAAAAGGTACTCTCATTGTTTAATGATACACTTGCCTCATTATCTCTCCATTTATCGATATCGTTTTCTGTTAAATTTGTAAAGCGATTATACAAAAATGGATAATCACTATCAAACATGTAAGTAATAGTAGCATTAAAAAAACCATTCGGAAGCCGATACATTTTGAAAAATGAATTTGCAGGTGATTCAGAACTGATAAAAACATTCATTCGATTCAGATTTTTCGTTTCTGGAAGATTTGTATAATTTATACTTGGAAAATCAAATGTAATTAAAGTTGCATTTGTTTCAAAATTTTTATCTCGACTAAAAATACAAGATTTTGAACATTCATATTTTGCATATGGAATTTTAATTCCGTAATAAAGATTCCATTCAAGAATTATTGGAACATTGGATTCAGAAGATTCTATGGCATCTGTCATCGAATATGATAAAAACATCGTTTTAAAATTTGATAGTGTTAAAATTTCATAGAAAGTATAATAAAAAAGAATAAAAGAACAGAAAATAAATGTTAAAATAACACATAAGTTTTTCATTTGTGCAAAAATGTAAATGAAAAGTGACATTAGTAAATATTGAATTTTTGAGTGACCACTGAATAATAGCTTTTTTTTGGTGATTCATTTTTGGCTCAAAGAAAATAAAACATTATTTTTTTTGTGTTATAAGATTAATATTTTTTTTAATGAATTTCCCTATAATTTTTTCATTACCTATATTTTTAATGAATTTCTAAAATTTTGTAAATTTATTGAAAAAAATCAAAGAAATAAGCAAAAACAAAGAAATAAGCAAAATTGAATATGAGCTTTTGTTGAAGGAAAAAATGATCCATCAAGCTGAGCTTTGAGGATATGATTTTGTGAACACTGACAGTTAACACCATCACCTGCTGATAAGCAGCTACAAGTATCTTCACTAAGTTTACAATGAAATTGTGCTGCAGAATATCGACTATTACAAGATAAAATTTTCATTGCTTTTGATGAAGTTTCATCAGCGAAAGCAATCCTTTTTCCATCAAAAATGAAATTTTTGAAGGAAATAACATCTGAAGTTCTTACGGAAGGTAATGAAAGCTTAAAATGTTTAAGTTCATGAACCATACCTTCTTCAAGAAAAAAATTTTCAGTTTTATTTTTATTTTGGGAAAGAAAAGTTGTTTGAATATTAGCACCCATTACCCATTTTCTACATGAAAATTCTTCATAAATGGTTTCATCTAAGGGTTGTGCATAATATCGAAAGAATGTACATGAATCGTAACATAGAAAACAACCACATCCCCAACATCCACAACTTGAAGAACATCGGGTGACTCCAGGAAAATTATTTACCAATGTGAGCTCATTAATTGTGGTATTCGACGAAGTTTTTGCACAAACATCATTTATACATGAGCCAGAAGATGGGCACCGTTTAGATGAATAAACTTTTACATCAATTAATCTCGAAAATTTTGCATATCCTTTTTGGCAAATTGCAGTTGGTGTTACAGTAACAGATAAACTAGCTTGAGCCAAATTTTCATCATCTTGAAATAACATTTCTACGCTATTGGTATCCATAATCGTAAAATGTGCAATGCTATTATGCTGACAACTTTTTATTCCAGCAGCATTTCGAATGCAATAATCATTCTTTGCTTGAAAGCTAATAATTTGATGTGCACCATCAACAGATGATATAAACGAAAGAGAAAGTGCAAGACTAACAGCAAGCGTAGCTGCTTTATATCGAAAAATAGCAGCTTGTGGGGAGGCACGTTGTGAACTAACTGATACTACTGGTGATGATCTTTGAGCAGGTGTATTAGCTAAATTAACAAGTTCAATACCTTCTTGTACATCAGATTTAGCAACATCTGCACTTGTAAAATGTTTGATTTTACGGATTTTATCAAATAATAATTTTAAAAGGCGAGCACGTGGACCGCGTTTTTGTCGACGTACAAGATAAAAGAGTTCAATGATAATGAGAGGTAAAATAATGAGGAAAAAAATTAAAATAGCATACACCCACCAAGTGCAACAATCATTGGCTACAAATTCAGGTCCAAAACTTAATACCTCACAAATATCTGTTCTATTACAAAGTTGTGTTACTGCAGTTTCAGCAACTCCTTTTCGCCACAAAGTGATTGTAATATTTTGATCAATACCTATCAAAAATTTAGGAACAGAAATGTGAACAATTTTAGATTCAACTTTGACAAATTCAACTCGTTGAAGAAAATTAATTTGAATAACAACAAAAGCTCATATTCAAATCATGAATTTGAGTACCATCAATTTCAACTTGACCTTTAACACATTTTGTTTTTAAACCCAAAAATGGTGCAGTTAAATGATGATAAACCTTTTGATCTATTAATCCCCAAGCTTTAATTTCAACATTGCCACTTGATGTTTGCAAAAAATGCTTTTCAAAAAATTTTGGAACGCAAACAGAAGTGGCATCTTCATAACAAGTATTCCCAGAACCTTTACAAAATTCTTCTGGTCCATCATAACCATCTGAACCGTCACCGAAACATTTAAATGATTCGTTGTGAACTTGTTGGTGAACAATGTGTACATCATTAACAAAATGAAGTGAATCATCAAGAAGTTGAATTTGCATCAATTGTTTTACTTGAGCAAATTGACTGCAATGAGGATCATCATTATAAGAACAAAACACAGGCTTTTGTGAGCGCAATGCTTGTTTAGCTTTTGCAATTTTAGTAGCAGAATTTTCAACATTGGCTTTTCTGAAATATGTACTAGAACAACCGTGAGCCCACCTTGGACAATTACAACTCTCATCTGTTTCACATTTAATATCACTTCTTGCAGGTGAAACAGATTTTACTGTTGAACAGTAATATTCTTGCCAGCAAAAACCTGAGCCAAATCGATAAACAGAAAATTCTTTATGGTAGCATGGTGACTGATAGACTTTTTCAATATCTCCTTGACTTGGACAACGTTCAGATAATACTGAACTAAAAAATGCAAAAAGGCAGCAAATGAGTACAAATGCTGGATTTACTTGAAGAATTGACATTACTCGCCGAGGATCTCTGCGAGTTTGCATTTGATGAGTTTTTGCAGGAGGTGCAACTTCAACACTAGCAGGTTCTGCTGAAATTTCTGGTGATTCTGTATGATCATGAGCAAGTGGATCACCAAGATGGAGTTGAGGAAGATTTGCAGCTTTGATTGGCTGCGTTGGTTTGACCATAGAAGCATCATCAACTTCTAATGGCAAAAGATGATTCACTGGTCGCTTTAAAATTTTACCACTTGGGGTTTGAATTTTAGCAGTACGAAAACGTCCATCTGAACCTTCAAGAACTTCAACTACTTTTGCAAGTTTCCAAACTTCCCTATCAACTCTGTCTTCAAAAAGAAGTACAACTTCATCAACACGAGGAGTACGATAAACAACATGACCTGATTGTTGATGATGACGAGTTCGATCACGAAGCATTCGTAAATAATCATTATTAAATCCATCTTTAAACTTTTTTAAATATTCTTGTGCTTTTGTCCATAAAGCAACAAGATTTTCATGATTACTACCAAATGAATAAGTATCATCATTGGCATCTAATTCAACCGAAGGAAGACCTGGTTTAACAAATGGGGAAAGAAAATCGATGGGTCGTACAACAATTTGATTAGCATCTTCAGAAATGTAAGTCAATGGGCGACAATTAACCCATGCTTCAACTTGAGTAAGTAATGTTAATAACTTCCACAATGTAAAACATTTCTTACCAATTGCTCTTTTAAGATTAACCTTTAGAAGTTTAATCATTGCTTCATAAACTCCTCCTGACCAAGGAGCTTTTGCAGTAGTGAACTTCCAACGAATTTTCTTCGATGTACAGTAATTCATTACATCTGCATCTTCATTAATTATCCATTTAGGAATTACTGTTGCAGCAGTAACTGTTAAATTTGTAGCATTATCCGAAAAAATAAATGAAGGCATGCCTCTTCTTGACGTCATCCGTGACAATGCTTCAATGAATGATTCACCAGATAAACTAGGTACAAGTTCAAGGTGAATTGCACGAGTGCTTAAACAAGCAAAAAGAACTATCCAATGAGACTTTGGTTGTGTCACACCTTCAAGTTTGACTGAAACAGGGCCGGCTAAATCTATTCCAACTGCTTCAAATGGTTTTCCAAAACTTCTATGAAGGGGAAGATCATGCATCAAAGGAAGTGCAAAAGGGACAGCTTTAGCTTTTCGGCAACCCATACAACGATTTCGTAAAGTTGACTTAACGATACTTCTTGCTTTTGGTAGATAAAATCTTTGATTTAATTGACTTAAAACCATTGAATCGCTACCATGATTCATATTTCCGTGAATCTCTAAAATTAACAAACGAGTTTCTGGGCAATCAGCTAAATAAATTGGATCTTCTTCAAGCTTAACTTTGCAATACTTTGTAATTAAACCTTTGCTAAAATATAGATCCAATGTAAGAAACTTTTGAGCTGTTAAAGGAACCGAAGATTGAATATTTTTAATTAAAACGATTTCAGCTTGCTTCAAAATCTGAATTTCATCAGGTTGATCAACTTCAAAAAATTTTTTACAAAAACTTTTTGATTTCTTTAACAAAAATTTAAGGATGACAACATATGTTCCAACTAAAGATTGCCAATTTCGAAATTTTGTTGCATCAACTATAGCAGCTTTACCTTCAATAATAATTTTTTCAGAATCTTGCCGTTTAAAAGCGGCAACAATTAACGGTTCAAGTTGTTCAGCTACTTTTTCTAAATTAGGTTGAGCTGGCCAAAATTCTTCAGCTTTGCGAAGGAATTCAGGACCTTCAAACCATAAACGATTATTAATGAGTTCACTAGGAGAACAACCACGACTAACTAAATCTGCAGGATTGAGTGTGCCTGGAACATGACGAAATTCTGCATCACTTTCTCGAAGCTTATTAACTCGATTAATAACATAACGACCCTTTCCTTCTGGATTTTTGATCCAATAAAGGACAGTGCTCGAATCAGTGAAAATAATAACTTTTTCA
Source organism: Panagrolaimus sp. PS1159 (assembly GCA_963922195.1). Classification (NCBI taxonomy): domain Eukaryota; kingdom Metazoa; phylum Nematoda; class Chromadorea; order Rhabditida; family Panagrolaimidae; genus Panagrolaimus; species Panagrolaimus sp. PS1159. Next base: position 3,464,322 of record CAWUHW010000006.1, read on the forward strand.
ATAATTACAACATCTTTAAGTTGAGCTTTAATAAATTCAACAACATGTAATGCTAATGCCGTAGCAGTTAATTCAAGTTTTGTAATCGTCATTATAATTTTGAGTGCTGCAATGCGGCTCTTAGCAAAAATTAAAGTGGTATAAAATTTACCATTCTTGTCCAAATACCGTAAATAAACAGCAACACCGTAAGCCTTCTCCGAAGCATCTGCGAAAACCAATAATTGAACAATTTTAGGATCACCATTTTGGAAAACTTTACGTTTCAAACGGATGCAGAAATCAAGACGTTCTTCATAAAGAACTCTAACATCCTCGATCAAAGCTTTATCCATCAAACTTTTCCAATCTGACTTATGATCCCATGCTTTACGAATCAAAAGTTTAATTGGAACTCTAAGAGGTTCGAGAATCCCTAAGAGATCGAATAAGCTGGCAGAAAAAGATACCAACTCTTTTTTGGTTTTTGGAGGTTTTAATGGATCTAATTTTTTCCAACCAAATGTTAGTTCATCAGTTGGAATAACTAATTCATGACCTAACAAATTAAAACTTTTTGCATCAACACCAAAATGTTTATTAACTTCTGGACTATTACTAACATGCCCACGAAGATCCATTTTTGCAGCAGCAAATGCTTGTTTAACAATTTCATTTGCAGTAATAGCTTCTTCAACAAGCTTTGATCCTAATACCAGATTATCAACATAATTATTTCTGAGAACTTGAAGCAAATATGGAGCAAATTCTGGACATTCTTGTGCAAATTTTTTTAAATGATATTCAGTTGCATGTGCCAAAATATTGGGACTTGAACCAAGTCCAAATGGATTTACCAAAAATTGATAAACAACTAAATTTTCACGTGTTAATGGTTTTTCTAAATCTTTAACGAAAAGAAACCGAACATATTTCTGTGAATCAGGTTTAAGATGAATTTGAAGAAAAGCTTTCTTAATATCAGATGCAACAATAATTGGATAGAAGCGTGAACGAAGAAGAACACCAGCAAGATCAGGTAATCTATTATCACCAATTAAAAGTTTATCATTTAGAGATTCTCCTTTTTCGGTTTTACATGAACCATCAATTACAAGGCGTGCAGAAGTTGTTTTACCAGGTTTAATAACAAGACTATGAGGCATGAAATGTGTATCAGCATCATTTAAAACTTCTGTGCTAACAACTTCTGTAAATTTATTTTCAACAAATTCATCAACAGCTTTCTTGTATAAAGTTGCATATTCTGGATCCCGTAAAAATCTTTTTACTTGTGAATTTAACCGTCGAAAACAATTATTATAATTGGTTCCAAGATTAGTCAAATCATGGAAAGGAAGTTCAACATAAATCCGTCCATCAGGATGTTGTTCAACAGATTCAAGAAAGCGTTGCATAAAAAGTCGGTATTCATCTGCATTTGGATCATCAACGATCCCCATAAGCTCTAACTCATACAAAAATTTTGGATCAGAAGTTAATTCTTCGGCCGTAACTCTTGCAACAACAGGATTAGGCTTTTCACAATCTTTTTCAGCATCTTTACATTTTGCATTAACACTTTTTTTTGTAATTGCTAACAAAACTTTAACGTTGCCAAGATTAACATTTTCTTTAGCGTGAAGTAAACCACTTTTTTCAAGTGTTTCATCAACTTCTGCAGCAAATTTTTCTTCCTTTGCTGGTGTAGCAACCTTTTTACCAAGTGCTTGTGTACCAATTGTTGCAACAATTGTGCTTTTAGGTTTCAAGTAACTTCTAACAACACTACCTTTGCCACCAATTAATGGACCTAATTTTGAATTAATCCAAAAGAATCCATTTTTTAATTTTTTACTTGGTTGATGAGCAACAAGATCACCAAATTCTTTCATCGATAACAATATTTTTGGATAACCATGTTTAATTGGAAGTGGTTGCTTCATTTGTTTACCCTTATCCCAAAGCTGTTCTACTGGTGTACTAGGAATAGTTAATTTACTAATCATGTTACTACTACCACAAGCTTTCATCAAATATTTGCTACCATCATGAAGGTGAATGTTAAAATCAAATTTACCATCAGCAACAAAAATTTCACCAGTAGGACCTTGGCAATCGGTAGAATATTTTTGAACGGGAAGTTGCAAAGCCTTTGTTAAATCTTTATCGATCAAACTAAGTTGTGCACCACTATCAACGAAAACCAAAACTTTTTGACACTTTTTTGGATTATCTGGATGAGAAACTGTGACTTCACGACTAAGCAATAAAACTTCAGCTTCACCTTTTTGTGCAACAACTTTATTGGCAGCAACTACAACTCGTTCACCTGGTTTCTTTGAAACAGGTCTTTTACTTTCATTGACTTTACAATGCAAAGTATGATGCCTTTGTAAACATTTGTTACATTTTACAAAAAGTTTACATTTTTCAGAAGGATGATTACTTCTAAAACATTTGAAGCACAAATTTTTATCTTTTGCAATTTGTTGTGCTTCATGCAATGTAGTACAACTTGGGCAGTCATCTGATTTATGATTCCCTTCACAAAATGGACATTTAAGAATAAAAGATGAAACTTTTTTCCATTCTTGCTTTACCACTTGTGGACGTTGACTCTTTTGACCATCATATGGAACAAAAGCTGGTTTTGGAGAGATTATTTGCTTAACATTTGTTTTAACAACACGAGGCAAAAATCTACCATATGTTGTTGTAACATCAGCAATTATAAGATCAGCTTGTTTTCTGTATTCTGTTACAGTAGCGTCACCTATAGTTAATGTGCGTTCATACATAGAAAGTTGATTTAAAACTTCTTCAGGTAATTTGCTCTTTAAAAGTTCTTTAAAATGTGCTGCTTCTATATCTTGAGCATATCCATTAAGGGCAACAAGATGAAATTCAAAATCATCAAAAGCTCGACGGACTGCAGAAAGATCATTTTTATCATGAACTGGAATTGCAAGCTTTTTAAGATGAATTGCAATAGCATCGCGTTCACGACCAAATCTTTGTTTTAATTTAGCTAGAGCTTCTGGGTATTCAGCAGCAGTACTATATCGACAAATGGCTGAATAAGCTTCACCCTCAACTCGTTGTTTGAGCATCTGAAGCTTAAGGACATCAGTTATATCAGATTTATTACCAACTGAATTATCCCAATCATCCACAAAACCCTTATAAGCTGCTGAATCTCCATTAAATAATCTTTTCTTTGTCTCTTGACCTGGATTATTTAACAAAACCATTTGGCTGGGAACAGTTATTGTAGCTGGAGCAGCAGGGACAGCAGGTTGTGCAGCTGCAGCAGCAACCTGAGCAGCAGTAACAGCAGCAGCTTGTGTAGCAGCATTTTGAGCTGCGATTGTCCTATCGATGATACTAATTTCTGACTCTAGATCGCCGATTGCCTCAAGAAGATCAGCCATTAATTCTCGAAAAGGAGTTTTAGTTTTGTCATCAAATGCATGTTCCTGATAACGTGCTTCTTCAGCAGCTTTTTCAGTAGCATCTGTTAATGACTCAATAAGAGTTTGCCAATCCTCTTCAATTTTCTCATATTCATCATATGATACCTTTAATTTTCCAACTAAAGCAATTCCTACATTTGCTCGTGCTGTTGTATAGTCTCCATTATTACCCAAAAAAGTTTGCGCATCTCTAATCCTTCTTTGTTGCCTGGTAAGCGCTAAACCCAAAAGTCTGCGTAAACTTCCTGACATGATTTAAGACAATTTTGTAATAAACAAAGGAATAAAGAATGTTATAAACAAAAAAAATGTGCTAAACTTTTAAATCGGTTACCACTTTGAAGTAAAAGTGCCGAAAGGGATTTTGATCCGAAAAAATGATCGTAAAAAATGAGACAAGTTCAAATTTCTAAACAAAGGAAAAAAATTGCAAAAAATGAATAAACAATTTGCGCTAAGGCACAAGCGATCACTTCAACAGGTTGCTTGGTTTAAACAAAAAACGAAATAAGAAAAGGAAAGGTCAACTCAAAAAAGGATAAGTAAGTGAAGGAGAGACAAAAAAGTGTTTCTACAACAAAAACAAAGTCAAAAGCAACCTCTTTATTTATTCAACCTGGAACACGGCTATTGAACAATGATCAGGATGAAACTTGAGTGCAGCTTTCTCGATCACTACCAATGATGATTATGAACAATCCAATGAAAAATTAATTCCAACAATAATTAAATGCAAAATTTTCCAAAAAACAACAACAGGATACAGTAATATGAATTCCAAAAGTATATAATTAAGATGAAAGTTAAATCCACAAATTACAATAAAATCACCAAATATTTGTAAAAAATAATAATCAGGTTGATGATAAATATATTTTAAACCAATCTCGATTAAAGCGGCTGAGCCCCCATAAAGCGGTTAAACTTCTTTAAGATGATGTGTCGCTATTGATGTTAAATAATAGGAGAGGAAAATATATATAGTAATTTATTCAAAATCCTTTTACAATAAATCCAAATAAAAAGAAATAAAAAGGATAAAGAGATCAAGTGGCCTTTGACTCTTGGAAAACGAAGGAATGAATATAAAAGAGAAAGATAGTTTGAAGGAGAAAGAAAAGGAGAGGCGGTGCTTATGTGCCATTAGCTTTGTAGCCTTTTGTAAGGCCTCTTTTCCTTTACCTGTATTTTATCGATTTTAATAATTTAATTTAATTTAAAATTTGAAAAATAAGCAAAAACTTAAAATTTATTATCACTTTACTCATTTCAATTTTAAAAAATGGCTGATTTTGTTGATTGTGATTTGAATGAAACTGAACCAGCAAATGAATCCTTTGATATTTTTGATAATGGTGAACCTCCAGCTAAGAAAAGACGTGGTGCAAATGTTAAATACGAATTTGTTGAAGAAGTTGAAACTTCAGATGATCTCAAACAAAAAGCGAATGTTGCTGGTTTAACAAAGTAAGTGAACTATTTCTTAAACTTTAATTAATTTAAAATGTTTCAGGATAAGTACACAAAATGGAAATGTATATTATGAATGTAAAAATCCAGCATGTTGTTACAAATGGAAAGCCAAAAAAACTGATCAATTCAAATATTTAATTTATGAAACAGAATGTGGACATGATCATGAAAATGCAGAACGAAAAAGTGGATTAACAAAATGTATGAAAGATATTGTTGATAAAAGAATGAGTGGTAATGAAAGAGTCAATGCTGGCGCTGTTTTTCAAGCTTTTCTCAATGCTGGTATCAAAAAACTTCCCACGTCAATGCTGATAATGCTCAATGTATTACAACTGCTCTTTTTCCTGATGTTCACCGAAGAAACAGTATCGCTCATATTATTCGACATATTTTTGATGTTAAATTTGGCGAATTCGAAATTGATAAAAAAACGGATGGAGAAATAATGAAAAATGAAATTCTCGAATTAGCAAATCATGCTTTTGAAAATCATTTTGATTTAGCTGCTGCTGCGTTAATTGAAAAATGGAAAGAATCTGATCATGTTGGAATGGAACTGCAAGAAATCGACCAGGATGTCCCAGAAATCATACTCCAGCATTATCAAGAACTTAAATAATTTTTTTACTTTGTTGTTGTTTCTTATTTCTTTGATTTTTTTCAATAAATTTACAAAATTTTAAAAATTCGATAAAATATAGGTATTTTAAAAATTATAGGGAAATTCATTTAAAATATAGGGTAAAAATAATTACATGCCTTTTTTTGGTGATTCATTTTTGGCTCAAAGAAAATAAAACTTTTTGTGTTATTAGATTAATAATATTCGGCGTCAAATTAAAAAAATTCTGCTTGCCAAGGTTTTTAATCGTAATGTAATAGCATTGCAATGCAGTAATTTATTAAAAAAAATTTTTAAAGCATCTTAAAAAATTAAGTGAAATGAAAAACGAATTAAATATACAAAAAATTTTAAAATAATGGAGACAACTTATGAAAAACGGAGAGCAATCTTTGTACAAAGAAAATGTGATGTTTTAATACATTTTATTTCTTCATTTTTTTAACACCACTGAACGCAGAAGAGGAGAAGAAAACTGTAAACAAGGTTGTCATCGTTTTGGTTTCGAATTTCTATTAAAATCAAACATTTTGTTTTTTGCTCATCTTTGCTTTGTTAATTAATCAACTAATACTTTATACACCTGTAAAAATTTATAAATAAAGTCGGTAAAAATAAATAAACAGCAGCGAAAAAAAACACAAACAACAAAAAAAAAGTTTGCAAATAAAACAGCGAAAAAATATTTGCACGTTGCAAAAAACTTTGTAGCAAAATATTTTTTTACAGTAAATTTGCAAATTTTGTTCGTTCATCGCTGTTCATTATTCATTGTTAATTATAAATTTGCATAATGTTTAACAATAGCAAGACGTCGTTCACAACCTTTGCATACCATTTTTGACACTATATAAACAAATTTCTCAAAATTTCTCCCATTTCACTTCATTTTTCAACGTCGACAACGGCGGTTTGCAACAACGCTCAAAAAAATGAATTTCTTCAAACTTTTGCTTATCTTTGCTGTTGTGCTTTTTGGATCTTTTGGTCAAAGATTTCTTCGACATTCAAATAATGATGATGCTTTGTTTGATGGAAAAGATTCTGATGACAATCTTCTTTCTTCTGATGGATCAATTGCTCAAGAAGTTCGCGGTGATGTAAGATTAACTGGATATGCAGAAGAAATTGGACTTGAACTGGATGAATTAAAGTTTGAATATTGTTCTCAACGCATTCGTCAAAATGAACAACGTTGTATGAATCAAAGGTGAGTTTTTTAATATTTCCTTTTTTTTTTGAGGCCATCATTTTTTTAGAGTTTATGTTTGTTATGATGCTAAAAAACCTGCTGATACTTCTTTACATGGTGATTGTGGACCAAATCGATGCAAATTCGAAGCTGGTATTTCTGCGTCGACAACGGCATTCGGATCACAACAACGTATGTGGTTTATGGATCAGGACTTGCGTAAGCTCTTTTTGATTTATATAATAATACTAAATTTTTGTTATTTTTAGCAACGCCGATTGTTAATAATGCTGATATTTGTCCAACAGCAATAATGAGATCTCCAGAAGCAGATGTAACACTTATTGGACCTTTCAAAAGTTGTGAACCTTTAATTACCAATGGAAAGATTAAAATGTTTGTTAAAGAAGCTACACCTGATTGTTATTAGACAGTTGTAAGTTTTCTATATTTCATCGATTTCCTTTATACATATTTTAGAAAAATGCAAAAATCTGGACTGCAACAACAACTCGTCTTCCACCAACTCCATCAACTTTAACATCTGCTGAAGGTTCAAAAGAAGAAACATCAAATTCAACACTTATATGGGCAATTGTTGGTGGTATACTTTTTATCCTTCTTATTGCTGTTATTGCTCTTGCGTAAGTTATAGCTTTACCAAACATGTATTATTACACCATCATTTTTAGTGTATGGTACTTTTGTATTCGAAAGCAAAGTAAAGCTGTTGATAAAAAGAAGATTAATGCTGTAGCATTTCATGAAACTCCAATAACTACCGCTGAAGCTGATTTTGTGCAAGAGAAAAAAGAACCTGTAAAACCAAAAGCAGAAACGGTAGAAAAGAAGAAAGCTATTGAAGAAGAAAAGAAACCAAAAGCAACAAAGAAGGAAAAGAAAGTAGTGCAAAAAATCCAACTACAACCTTCAAAAGAAGTAACGCAAGAAAATGTTCCGACCTAAGTTGCACCAAAGAAAGTTCCACCAAGAAAAGTTCCACCAAAGAAGCAAGCTCCTATTGAACCAACTTTAGATGATCCAACTACTGGTGCTTCAATTACTGCAACAGAAAATCAACAACCACATGTTTCTGTACCAAAAAATGTAATACATCCAGCACCATTGCAACCTGCTTCAAAAGCTATTACACAGTATTCAAAGAGTTCAAGTAGAAAATATTCACTTTCTGGACGGCATGAAATTGGAATGCAACTAATGGTTGAAAATCCTTCTGAAACAGTTATACGTCGTTCTCAAGATTCAATTGATGCTCCAACAAAGGATAAACTTGAAAGGTATGTTTTTTGTATTTTCTTTTGCAATTTTTTATTTGTTTTTAGATTTTATTCTGCTGAAGCTATCTTAATTTAACCTCTTTTTTAGGCGCCAAATGCCTATTATTTTTGCTGAATTTTCTATGAAAGAAAGAAAAAATCTTCCATATCCAATTACAGCAATTGAAGAAGCATATAATATGGATCAAGATGGATTCAAGAATATTGCTGGTTTGAATACTGAATCTGGAATGGAAGAAGAAGCAACTCAAGATTCAATAACTCGTCCATCAAAAAAGAATCGCAAAAAGCAATCTGGTGGTGGAAAAAAGAAACGTTCAAAGAAGCGTCGTTGAAATTTTGCTGCAACAATGTCGTTTATTAGTTTATGCTTTCTTCTTTTTGTGTTAATTTTTGATAAATGAAGTAAAAGTTAATTTTGCAACTGTTTTAAAATCCGATTGGTGGTTACTTTTGTAAAAAAAAATTTTGCTTTTTAACGTAAAAAAATATTTATCAAAAATAAGTAATCTATGAATTTTTTTACAATTACTGTGATATCGTCTGAAAGGATAATTATCCAAAAGATTCCGTATAACCGATGTCTTTAAAAATAGTGATTATTGGGTCATATGATTTATATTTTTGTTTATTACCCCTTAAAAAATCAAAGACATGAAAGAATTAAAAAGTTAGCTCCAAATGCATTTAAGAAAAACAGATTTAGCAAAAATTGAGGTTTGTAATAATTATATCTTTTGAAATGATTTTATTTTTGTAAAAAAACTGAATGAACAATAAATTGCAAATACGATTAAAAACTTTATTATTATAATCTTAAACATTTTGAAAGTCAATAAATTCAGCACTTACTTTTTATATTTTCTGATCAAACCTGATTTCAGCCAAGTTTTTACATAATCCTTTTCATATGTTCCATCACTCCACCATTTTCGGGCATTCATTTCTTTTCGATATCCATTTTTTACTTTTAATGCTAAATCACAAATTTTGCATGGTAAAACTGGCAAAATTCCACACGTTTTAGATTTCTTATAAAATTTTGTCCATTCAAAATATCTTAAAATTAATCGTTAAATATAAAAAAAGAATTAGAACCATACTTTTTATATTCTTCTTTATTATTCATTAAATAAATTAAATATTCTGCAAAACCTTTAATAGTTATAAAATCAGATAATGAAATTATATACGGATTTAAATATGCTAATTTTTTTTGCAATAATTTTCGATCCATTATTATTGGAACTATTAAATTTTTTAGCCTCCAAATTTTTTCAGAAAAATAATCCATACAATGTGAATTTTCAAGTGCCAAAACAAAGAAATGTTTTTCTAAAATAATAACGTTTGTGTTTTGGATTTAAAATTTAAAAGTAAACCTAATTCTTCTTTTTCACAATTTTCATAAAGTTTATATTTTTAAAATTACAAAGTTTGAAAAAAACGGTGACAAAAAAATAGCAAAAAAAAGTTTGCACGTTGCAAAAAATTTTGTAGCAAAATATTTTTTTGCAGTAAATTTGCAAATTTTGTTCGTTCATCGCTGTTCATTATTCATTGTTAATTATAAATTTGCATAAATATGTTAATGTTTAACAATACAAAGACGTCGTTCAAAACCTTTGCATACCATTTTTGGCAATAAATAAACAATTTTTTCATAATTTCTCCCATTTCACTTCATTTTTCAACGTCGAAAACGGTGGTTTTGCAGCAGCGCTCAACAAAATGAATTTCTTCAAACTTTTGCTTATTTTTGCTCTTTTACTTTTTGGATCTTTTGGTCAAAGATTTCTTCGACATTCAAATAATGATGATGCTTTGTTTGATGGAAAAGATTCTGATGACTATCTTCTTTCTTCTAATGGATTAAATGCTCAACAAATTCGTGGTGATGTAAGATTAACTGGATATGCAGAAGAAATTGAACTTGAACTGGATGAATTAAAGTTTGAATATTGTTCTCAACGCATTCGTCAAAATGAACAACGTTGTATGGATCAAACGTAAGCTTTTAAATGTTACTGTTTATTCGTAGGCTATCTTTTTAGAGTTTATGTTTGCTATGATGCCAAAAATCCTTCAGAAGATACTTCATCGCAATATAAATGTAGACCAAATCAATGCAGTTTTGAAGCGGGTATTTCTAAGGCCTCATCTGGGTTACAAACACCTTTTGTGTGGTTTATGGATTCTACAACGTGTAAGCTTTTTTTGCTTTAAAATATGTATAAGAGTTTTAAAATTTTTAGCAACAGCAAAGATTTTAAATGAAAATGAAGATATTTGTCCAACAGCAATTATGCGATCTCCAACAGCAGCAGTAACACTTTTACAACAGCCTTTTTCAAGTTGTGAACCTTTAATTACCAATGGAAAGATTAAATTGTCGGTTAAAATAGCAACGAATGAATGTTTTTTGACAGTCGTATGTTTTGTTTTCTATATTTCATCGATTTTCTATATACATATATTTACATTTTTAGAAAAATGCAAAAATCTGGACTGCAACAACAACTCGTCTTCCACCAACTCCATCAACTTCAACTTTAACATCTGCTGAAGGTTCAAAAGAAGAAACATCAAATGCAACAATCATATGGGCAATTGTTGGTGGTATAATTTTTATCCTTCTTATTGCTGTTATTGCTCTTGCGTAAGTTATAGCTTTACCAAACATGTATTATTACACCATCATTTTTAGTGTATGGTACTTTTGTATTCGAAAGCAAAGTAAAGCTGTTGATAAAAAGAAGATTAATGCTGTAGCATATCATGAAACTCCAATAAATACTGCTGAAGCTGATTTTGTGCAAGAGAAAAAAGAACTTAAAGAAGAAACGGTAAAAAAGAAGAAAGCTCTTGAAGAAGAAAAGAAACCAAAAGTAGCAAAGAAGGAAAAGAAAGTAGTGCAAAGAATCCAACTACAACTTTCAAAAGAAGTAACACAGGAAAATGTACCAAAAGAAATTCCACCAAAAAAAGTACCAAAAAAGAAAGTTCAAGCTTTTGTTGAACCAACTTTGGATGATCCAACTACTGGTGCTTCAATTACTGCAACAGAAAATCAACAACCACATGTTTCTGTTCCAAAGAATGTAATTCATCCAGCACCATTGCAACCTGCTTCAAAAGCTATTACACAATATTCAAAGAGTTCAAGTAGAAAAGGTTCACTTTCTGGACGGCATGAAACTGGAATGCAACTAATGGTTGAAAAGCCTTCTGAAACAGTTATACGTCGTTCTCAAGGTTTTATTGATGCTCCAACAAAGGATAAACTTGAAAGGTATGTTTTTGTATTTTTTTGCAGTTTTATATTTGTTTTTAGATTTTATTCTGCTGATTCTGCTCGTCCACTTGAAAAACGTGAAATAATGCTTTTTTGTTGTAAAAGAATTAGTGTTATGTTCAAAATTATCGAACTTCTCATGTAAGTGTTTTCCCCTATTAACCTTTTTTATTCGAATTTCTTTTCAGTGATGCTGCAATTGAAGGATTAGCAGAACATGGTGCAAAATTTGGTGATAGCGAAACTGTTGTTGAATTATCTGCAGAAGGTGAAAGATATGTTCAAAGTAGTACAACTCCGGAATATATTCGAAGCTTTGCATTTGGTGGTGTCTTTCGTGAATTGATTGATGCAGAAACTGAAGTCTTTGAAACGTGTCCAATCCCTTTGTTGTTTGTTATTGTCCTTCAAAGACGATATTCAGTTCTTAATCGTCGTCAAGCTTGTACCTGGATTAGGTATGTTTTTAAATTTTAAGCTATCTAAATTTAATCTCTTTTTTAGGCGCCAAATGCCTATTATTTTTGTTGAATTTTCTATGAAAGAAAGAAAAAATCTTCCATATCCAATAACAGCAATTGAAGAAGCATATAATATGGATCCAGATGGATTTAAAAATATTGCTGGTTTGAATACTGAATCTGGAATGGAAGAAGAACCAACTCAAGATTCAGAAACTCGTGCATCAAAAAAGAATCGCAAAAAGCAATCTGGTGGTGGAAAAAAGAAACGTTCAAAGAAGCGTCATTGAATCTTGTCGAAATATGCTGCTGCAAAAATGAAGTTTTTTCGTTGTTTTGATTTAATGCAGTTTGTGTTTTTTTTGTAATAAATATGCATTTTTTTAATAATGTTAAATTAATGGTTTACACGTCAAATAATGTTTGAGGGGTTACTGTAGTTTTTGCCAAATTAAGTTTTCTCTTTTGTATAAAAGTTTTTTGACAAGAACAATTAAGAACGACGTAAATTTTAACCAGGGATGGGCATTTACTGTAATGTAAAATTTTTGGTGTTGATGAGTTTTGGCATAGCAACATGAGATATTGATGATTATTAACTCACTATCATTTGTATGTTCTGTGCTATCAAAATTAACAACTTTTACATCAACTAATTGACTTTTTAGTAAAAAATAAGTTGCATTTCTAATCTCTTTTGTTCAACAAACAAAAAAAAGATTGTTGCATTTTCTTTTCACATGATAAAAAGAGTTTTATTTTCTGAAAAACACGTGGTGTCTTAAAGTAAAAGCTATTGATTCTTTTGACACCAAAACAGTAACATTTATCGTCAAGAAATTCGGATGTTTTTTTAGTATTTTTCTTGATCTTAATAATAGGATATCCATATAAAAACAAATATTGATATAACCGTGGCAAGTAATCTTTAATATTTCTTAAGAACTTTTTGTAAAAATAAAATTTCTGGTTTTTTTTTGTTTTTTATGAAACGGGTAAAAATTATTCACACATTTTCTTAAATAATGTGAATATAAAATTTCCAAATTTATTTTAATATTAGTTCACAATATTCATTGCAAATTAAAGATTTTGATAAAATTACTGATACTGTAAAGATTAAAATTGCTGATCGAATATTTTCAAGTCCGGTTCAGAAGAAGAATATTGAAAACGAAAATGTCTACAAAAGTGAATGTTACATTCATATCCCTTAAAGATGTAAAACAAAAATTTGTTTACGTTTTTTGCATTTTTACTCTTTCTCTGTTTCTTCTTGTTTTTGACTGAATAAATAATTTCAAAAAAAATTTGTTTATGAGTATGATTTTCATAATTTTAGAAACAAATTGGTATTTTAAGCATTTTCGTTTTCAATCTTTTTTTTGTCAAAAAACAAATCCAGTTCACAACTAAAAAATTTAAATTTTTTTGTCCAAATTGTTGATGTTTGTCAGAATATACTACAGCTTTAAATATTAAGTCATTTAAAATAATTTACTCATTGTAAAAGCGGTCTAAATTGATTAATTGGAAATTTAAAAAGCACTTAATTTTTTTTGAAGATAATAACTGATTAATGAAGCTTGAGTTTTTATAAGAAAAATTAGTTAACAATTTTATTTGCAATCCACGAAGAGCAATTTTTGTACAAAGAAAAATGGGATGTTTTTATAAATTTTATTTCTTCATTTTTTTATAAAAAACACCACCGAACGCAGAAGAAAAAAACTGTGAAAAAGGTTGTCATCGTTTTAGTTTCGAATTTCTATTAAAATCAAACATTTTGTTTTTTGCTCATCTTTGCTTTGTTAATTAATCAACTAATACTTTATACACCTGTAAAAATTTATAAATAAAGTCGGTAAAAATAAATAAACAGCAGCGAAAAAAAACACAAACAACAAAAAAAAAGTTTGCAAATAAAACAGCGAAAAAATATTTGCACGTTGCAAAAAACTGTGTAGCAAAATATTTTTTTACAGTAAATTTGCAAATTTTGTTCGTTCATCGCATTTCATTGTTAATTATAAATTTGCATAATGTTTAACAATAGCAAGACGTCGTTCACAACCTTTGCATACCATTTTTGACACTATATAAACAAATTTCTCATAATTTCTCCCATTTCACTTCATTTTTCAACGTTGACAACGGTGGTTTGCAACAACGCTCAAAAAAATGAATTTCTTCAAACTTTTGCTTATCTTTGCTGTTGTGCTTTTTGGATCTTTCGGTCAAAGATTTCTTCGACATTCAAATAATGATGATGCTCTGTTTGATGGAAAAGATTCTGATGACAATCTTCTTTCTTCTGATGGATTAAATGCTCAAGAAGTTCGCGGTGATGTAAGATTAACTGGATATGCAGAAGAAATTGGACTTGAACTGGATGAATTAAAGTTTGAATATTGTTCTCAACGCATTCGTCAAAATGAACAACGTTGTATGAATCAAAGGTGAGTTTTTTAATATTTAATTTTTTTTTTTGAGGCCATCATTTTTTTAGAGTTTATGTTTGTTATGATGCTAAAAAACCTGCTGATACTTCTTTACATGGTGATTGTGGACCAAATCGATGCAAATTCGAAGCTGGTATTTCTGCGTCGACAACGGCATTCGGATCACAACAACGTATGTGGTTTATGGATCAGGACTTGCGTAAGCTCTTTTTGATTTATATAATAATACTAAATTTTTGTTATTTTTAGCAACGCCGATTGTTAATAATGCTGATATTTGTCCAACAGCAATAATGAGATCTCCAGAAGCAGATGTAACACTTATTGGATCTTTTAAAAGTTGTGAACCTTTAATTACCAATGGAAAGATTAAAATGTTTGTTAAAGAAGCTACACCTGATTGTTATTTGACAGTTGTAAGTTTTCTATATTTCATCGATTTCCTTTATACATATTTTAGAAAAATGCAAAAATCTGGACTGCAACAACAACTCGTCTTCCACCAACTCCATCAACTTTAACATCTGCTGAAGGTTCAAAAGAAGAAACATCAAATGCAACAATCATATGGGCAATTGTTGGTGGTATAATTTTTATTCTTGTTATTGCTGTTATTGCTCTTGCGTAAGTTATAGCTTTACCAAACATGTAATATTACATCATCCTTTTTAGTGGATGGTACTTTTGTATTCGAAAGCAAAGTAAAGCTGTTGATAAAAAAAAGATTAATGCTGTAGCATTTCATGAAACTCCAATAACTACCGCTGAAGCTGGTTTTATACAAAAGAAAAAAGAACCTGTAAAACCAAACGAAGAAACGGTTGAAAAGAAGAAAACTTCTGAAGAAGAAAAGAAACCAAAAGTAGCAAAGAAGGAAAAAAAGTAGTGCAAAGAATCCAACTACAACCTTCAAAAGAAGTAACACAATAAAATGTACCAAAAAAAGTTGCGCCAAAAAAAGTTCCATCAAAAAAAGTGCAAACTCCTGTTGAACCTACTTTGGATGATCCAAGTACTGGTGCTTCAATTACTGCAATAGAAAATCAACAACCACATGTTTCTGTTCCAAAAACTGTAATTCATCCAGCACCATTGCAACCTGCTTCAAAAGCTATTACACAGTATTCAAAGAGTTCAAGTAGAAAAGGTTCACTTTCTGGACGGCATGAAATTGGAATGCAACTAATGGTTGAAAAACCATCTGAAACAGTTATACGTCGTTCTCAAGGTTCAATTGATGCTCCAACAAAGGATAAACTTGAAAGGTATGGATTTTTGTATTTTTTTGCAATTTTATATTTGTTTTTAGATTTTATCCATCTGATTTTCCTCGTCCACTTGAAAAACGTGAAATAATGCTTTTTTGTTGTAAAAGAATAAGTGTTATGTTCAGAAGTATCGTACTTCTCATGTGAGTTATTTCCATTATTAACCTTTTTTTATTCAAATTTCTTTTTAGCCATGTTGCTATTGAAAGGTTAGCAGAACATGGTGCAAAATTTGGTGATAGCGAAACTGTTGTTGAATTATCTGCAGAAGGTGAAAGGTATGTTCAACGAAATACAACACCTGAATATATTCGCAGTTTTGCTTTTGGTGGTGTTTTTCTTGAATTAATTGATTCAGATGCTGAAATCAATGAAAATTGTCCAATTCCTTTGTTGTTTGTTATTGTCCATCAACGACGATATTCAGTTTTTAATCGTCGTCAAGCTTGTACCTGGATTAGGTATGTATTTTTAAATTTTGAGATATCTTAATTCAACCTCTTTTTTAGGCGTCAAATGCCTATTATTTTTGCTGAATTCTCTTTGAAAGAAATAAAAAATCTTCCATATCCAATTCCAGCACTTGAAGAAGCATATAATATGGATCCAGATGGATTCAAGAATATTGCTGGTTTGAATACTGAATCTGGAATGGAAGAAGAGCCAACTCAAGATTCAAATACTCGTGCATCAAAAAACAATCGCAAAAAGAAATCTGGTGGAAAAAAAGAAGCGTTCAAAGAAGCGTCGTTGAAAAAATGTCGTTTATTAGTTTATGCTTTCTTCTTTTTGTATTAATTTTTGATAAATAAAGTAAAAGTTATTTTGTAACTGTTTTAAAAATCCGTTTGGTGGTTACTTTTGTAAAAAAAAATTTTGCTTTTTAACGTAAAAAAATATTAATAAAAAAATAAGTAATCCATGAATTTTTTTACAATTACTGTGAGATCGTCTGAAAGGATAATTATCCAAAAGATTCCGTATAACCGATGTCTTTAAAAATAGTGATTATTGGGTCATATGATTTTTATTTTTGTTTATTACCCCTTAAAAAATCAAAGACATGGAAGAATTAAAAAGTTAGCTCCAAATGCATTTAAGAAAAACAGATTTAGCAAAAATTGAGGTTTTTAATAATTATATCTTTTGAAATGATTTTATGTTTGTAAAAGAAACTGAATGAACGATTAAAAACTTTATTATTAAAATCTTAAACAGTTCGTAAGTCAATAAATTCGGAACTCACTTTTTATATTTTCTGATCAAAGCTGATTTCAGCCAAGTTTTTACATAATCCTTTTCGTATGTTCCCTCACTCCACCATTTTCGGGCATTCATTTCTTTTCGAAATCCATTTTTCACTTTTAATGCTAAATCACATATTTTGCACGGTAAAACTGGCAAAATTCCACACGTTTTAGATTTCTTATAAAATTTTGTCCATTCAAAATATCTTAAAATTAATCGTTAGATATAAAAAAGGATAAAAACTATACTTTTTATATTCTTCTTTATCAAAAATTTTGTTTTGTGCTCATCTTTGCTTTGTTAATTAATCAAGAAATATTTTATATACCTGTAAAAATTTATAAACAAACTTGGTAAAAGTAAATTAACAGCAGCCCAAAAAAACACAGACAACAAAAAAAAGTTTGAAAAAAACGATGACAAAAAAAACAGCAAAAAAAAGTTTGCACGTTGCAAAATATTTTTTTATAGTAAATTTGCAAATTTTGTTCGTTCATCGCAGTTCATTGTTAATTATAAATTTGCATAATGTTTAACAATAGCAAGACGTCGTTCACAACCTTTGCATACCATTTTTGGCAATATATAAACAAATTTCTCAAAATTTCTCCCATTTCACTTCATTTTTCAACGTCGACAACGGTGGTTTGAAGCAGCGCTCAAAAAAATGAATTTCTTCAAACTTTTGCTTATCTTTGCTGTTGTGCTTTTTGGATCTTTTGGTCAAAGATTTCTTCGACATTCAAATAATGATGATGCTTTGTTTGATGGAAAAGATTCTGATGACAATCTTCTTTCTTCTGATGGATCAAGTGCTCAAGAAATTCGCGGTGATGTAAGATTAACTGGATATGCTGAAGAAATTGAACTTGAATTGAGTCAATTAAGGTTTGAATATTGTTCTGAACGTATTTCTCAAAATAAACAACGTTGTATGGATCAAACGTAAGCTTTTAAACGTTACTGTTTATTCGTAGGCCATCTTTTTAGAGTTTATGTATGCTATGATGCTGAAACTCCTGATATTTCTTTACAAGGTGAATGTCGACCAAATCAATGCAGATTTGAAGCTGGTATTTCTCCAGGAGCCGGAAAAAATGGTTTATGGTTTATGTTTCCTATACATTGTAAGCACTTTTTTAATCAATCTATTCTAATCTTCTATTTTTAGCGATGTCGTTTGATTATGATCAAGATGTTTGTGCAACAGCAACAATGATGTCCCCCGACGCAGCAGTATCATTTCAAACATCTTTTCGGAGTTGTAAACCTCTAATTATCGAAGGAAAGATTAAATTGACTGTTAAAAAAGCTACACCTGAATGTTTTTTGACAGTCGTAAGTTATTTTTTAAAATCGTTAATCATTTCCTTTTATTTAATACTTGATTTTAGAAAAATGCAAAAATCTGGTCTCCAACAACAACTCGTCTTCCACCAACTCCGTCACCAGCAACTCTAGCATCTGCTGAAGGTTCAAAAGAAGAAACTTCAAATTCAACACTTATATGGGCAATTGTTGGTGGTATAATTTTTATTCTTGTTATTGCTGTTATTGCTCTTGCGTAAGTTATAGCTTTATCAAACACGTATTATTACATCATCTTTTTAGTGTATGGTACTTTTGTATTCGAAAGCAAAGTAAAGCTGTTGATAAAAAGAAGATTAATGCTGTAGCATACCATGAAACTCCAATAACTACTGCTGAAGCTGATTTTTTACAAGAGAAAAAAGAACCTGTAAAACCAAAAGCAGAAACGGTAGAAAAGAAGAAAGCTCTTGCAGAAGAAAAGAAACCAAAAGCAGCAAAGAAGGAAAAGAAAGTAGTGCAAAAAATCCAACTACAACCTTCGAAAGAAGTAACACAAGAAAACGTACCAAAAGAAGTTCCACCAAAAAAAGTTCAAGCTCCTGTTGAACCAATTTTGGATGATCCAACTACTGGTGCTTCAATTACTGCAACAGAAAATCAACAACCACATGTTTCTGTTCCAAAAACTGTAATTCATCCAGCACCATTGCAACCTGCTTCAAAAGCTATTACACAATATTCAAAGAGTTCAAGTAGAAAAGGTTCACTTTCTGGACGGCATGAAATTGGAATGCAACTAATGGTTGAAAAACCATCTGAAACAGTTATACGTCGTTCTCAAGGTTCAATTGATGCTCCAACAAAGGATAAACTTGAAAGGTATGTTTTTTGTATTTTTTTGCAATTTTATATTTGTTTTTAGATTTTATCCATCTGATTTTGCTCGTCCACTTGAAAAACGTGAAATAATGCTTTTTTGTTGTAAAAGAATAAGTGTTATGTTCAGAAGTATCGAACTTCTCATGTGAGTTATTTCCATTATTAACCTTTTTTTATTCAAATTTCTTTTTAGTGATGCTGCTATTGAAAGGTTAGCAGAACATGGTGCAAAATTTGGTGATAGCGAAACTGTTGTTGAATTATCTGCAGAAGGTGAAAGATATGTTCAAAGAAGTTCAACACCTGAATATATTCGAAGCTTTGCTTTTGGTGGTGTCTTTCGTGAATTGATTGATGCTGAAACTGAAGTCTTTGAAACGTGTCCAATCCCTTTGTTGTTTGTTATTGTCCTTCAAAGACGATATTCGGTTCTTAATCGTCGTCAAGCTTGTACCTGGATTAGGTATGTTTTTAAATTTTAAGCTATCTAAATTTAATCTCTTTTTTAGGCGCCAAATGCCTATTATTTTTGCTGAATTTTCTATGAAAGAAAGAAAAAATCTTCCATATCCAATTACAGCAATTGAAGAAGCATATAAGATGGATCCAGATGGATTTAAAAATATTGCTGGTTTGATTACTGAATCTGGAATGGAAGAAGAGCCGACTCAAGATTCAGAAACTCGTGCATCAAAAAAGAATCGCAAAAAGCAATCTGGTGGTGGAAAAAAGAAGCGTCGTTGAAATCTTTCTGAAAGTAGCTGCAAAAATGCAATTTTTTCTTTGTTTTGATTTAATGCAGTTTGTGTTTTTTTTTTGTAATAAATATGCATTTTTTTAATAATTTTAAATAATTGTTATTCACGTCAAATATTGTTTAATGGTTACTGTAATTGTCACAAAATTAAGTTTCGTTTTTTAAAATAACTTTTTGATAAGAAAATAAAATTGTTCCATTAAAAATGGTAGAATGAAGCTGTTACTTATTCCGGATTGCACAATTTTCTTTCTCTTGAAATATTGTGTTTAAAAAAGAAAGCTTTAAGCAACAATGAAACATAAAAAGAGATAAAAAAAGATTTATCTACCACTTAATCAACATCAAAAACACATTATATTGAGGACACAATTTTTGAAAAAAAAAATTATGTAAAAAGTTTAATAAAAGAAAATGTGAAAGGCATATTAGATTCTAAAAAAGGTTGAAATAGTATTATCCACAAAGAAACAGAAAAAAACCAATACTGTTTTTATAAAACGTTATGACCATTGTTATGCTTTTGAGTGCAAGTTAAAATATTATTTAATAGTTTCTGGTTTTAAAATTGTGTTTAAACATTTTAATTTTTGAGAAAAAAATTGTTTGTTTTTCTCCTGTAAATGAGAAAGGGAAGCCAAATATCGGTCGAGTATTATACAATGGGTGACAAAAACTTGTGTTCACTTTTGTGCACTTTTTTGAAAACAAGGCGAATCTTTTGCCTTAGGCCTCATGTCACCGATTGTAATTCCTGCTTTACCGTCGTAGATATTACATTCTTTTTTTTTAAAAAGCCAAAGTGCCCTTTTCTTTTTCTTTTCTGTTGCAAGAAAAAGTTACATCAAAATAAAGCGTTTTGTTTCAATGTTGATAACTTGCTTGATTAACTGCTTTCCTTTTTTCATTGCTGTTTTTTAAATAATGTGCAATCGATGATTTCGCGATAAAAAATAGTTAATGATATAAAGAAATGGAAATGGAAGCAAGCGACAACAGCTGTGAAAAACTAGAAGATCGTTTTTTAAAATAAAATAAATATTAAAAAGAAAGTTTCTCGAAATATTTATTTGTAAATTTTTATCTGTGTTATGGGTTTTCTTTTTTTTTTGCCAACGCTGTTTCAAATAAGAGCTGACATTTTCCAGTTCAGTAAAACGCTTTTGTTGCAGATTCATCTTTATTTACCTTTTCATAAAAAATGCGTTGTTTTTGTGGGGGAGGTCCGATGTGCTTTTGCAGACTCACCTATGTTATCTACAAATTAAAATGTAACATATGCAAGCAAACTTATATCGGGAAGTGTTTAGCTTTTAATAGACCCTGTCATTTTTTAATTTGTTTCAGGAAAAACTGCTCGCCAAGTATGGATTCGAATTTCTGAACATTTATATGCAATTGTGAAAGGTGACGGTTCTCCGTTAGCTAAGCATAAGGATATTTTTAAAATTACAAAGTTTGAAAAAAACGATGACAAAAAAATAGCAAAAAAAAGTTTGCACGTTGCAAAAAATTTTGTAGCAAAATATTTTTTTACAGTAAATTTGCAAATTTTGTTCGTTCATCGCAGTTCATTGTTAATTATAAATTTGCATAATGTTTAACAATAGCAAGACGTCGTTCACAACCTTTGCATACCATTTTTGGCAATATACAAACAAATTTCTCCAAATTTCTCCCATTTCACTTCATTTTTCAACGTCGACAACGGTGGTTTGCAGCAGCGCTAAAAAAAATGAATTTCTTCAAACTTTTGCTTATTTTTGCTCTTTTACTTTTTGGATCTTTTGGTCAAAGATTTCTTCGACATTCAAATAATGATGATGCTTTGTTTGATGGAAAAGATTCTGATGACAATCTTCTTTCTTCTAATGGATTAAATGCTCAAGAAGTTCGTGGTGATGTAAGATTAACTGGATATGCAGAAGAAATTGAACTTGAACTGGATGAATTAAAGTTTGAATATTGTTCCGAACGTATTGCTCAAAATAAACAACGTTGTATGGATAAAAAGTAAGCTTTTGAATGTTTATTTCATATTATTTAAGGTCATCTTTTTAGAGTTTTTGCTTGTTATGATGCCAAAAATCCTTCAGAAGATACTTCATCGCAATATAAATGTAGACCAAATCAATGCAGTTTTGAAGCGGGTATTTCTAAGGCCTCATCTGGGTTACAAACACCTTTTGTGTGGTTTATGGATTCTACAACGTGTAAGCTTTTTTTGCTTTAAAATATTTATAAGAGTTTTAACATTTTTAGCAACAGCAAAGATTTTAAATGAAAATGAAGATATTTGTCCAACAGCAATTATGCGATCTCCAACAGCAGCAGTAACACTTTTACAACAGTCTTTTTCAAGTTGTGAACCTTTAATTACCAATGGAAAGATTAAATTGTCGGTTAAAATAGCAACAACTGAATGTTTTTTGACAGTCGTATGTTTTGTTTTCTATATTTCATCGATTTTCTATATACATATATTTACATTTTTAGAAAAATGCAAAAATCTGGTCTCCAACAACAACTCGTCATCCACCAACTCCATCAACTTTAACATCTGCTGAAGGTTCAAAAGAAGAAACATCAAATTCAACACTTATATGGGCAATTGTTGGTGGTATAATTTTTATCCTTCTTATTGCTGTTATTGCTCTTGCGTAAGTTATAGCTTTACCAAACATGTAAAATTACATCATCCTTTTTAGTGTATGGTACTTCTGTATTCGAAAGCAAAGTAAAGATGTCGATAAAAAGAAGATTAATGGTGAAGCATTTCATGAAACTCCAATAACTACCGCTGAAGCTGATTTTGTACAAAAGAAAAAAGAACCTGTAAAACCAAAAGCAGAAACGGTAGAAAAGAAGAAAGCTATTGAAGAAGAAAAGAAACCAAAAGCAGCAAAAAAGGAAAAAAAAGTAGTGCAAAAAATCCAACTACAACCTTCAAAAGAAGTAACACAGGAAAATGTACCAAAAGAAATTCCACCAAAAAAAGTACCAAAAAAGAAAGTTCAAGCTTTTGTTGAACCAACTTTGGATGATCCAACTACTGGTGCTTCAATTACTGCAACAGAAAATCAACAACCACATGTACCTGTACCAAAAACAGTAATTCATCCAGCACCTTTACAACCTGCTTCAAAAGCTATTACACAGTATTCAAAGAGTTCAAGTAGAAAAGGTTCACTTTCTGGACGGCATGAAATTGGAATGCAACTAATGGTTGAAAAACCATCTGAAACAGTTATACGTCGTTCTCAAGGTTCAATTGATGCTCCAACAAAGGATAAACTTGAAAGGTATGGATTTTTGTATTTTTTTGCAATTTTATATTTGTTTTTAGATTTTATCCATCTGATTTTCCTCGTCCACTTGAAAAACGTGAAATAATGCTTTTTTGTTGTAAAAGAATAAGTGTTATGTTCAGAAGTATCGTACTTCTCATGTGAGTTATTTCCATTATTAACCTTTTTTTATTCAAATTTCTTTTTAGCCATGTTGCTATTGAAAGGTTAGCAGAACATGGTGCAAAATTTGGTGATAGCGAAACTGTTGTTGAATTATCTGCAGAAGGTGAAAGATATGTTCAAAGTAGTACAACACCTGAATATATTCGAAGCTTTGCATTTGGTGGTGTCTTTCGTGAATTGATTGATGCAGAAACTGAAGTCTTTGAAACGTGTCCAATCCCTTTGTTGTTTGTTATTGTCCTTCAAAGACGATATTCAGTTCTTAATCGTCGTCAAGCTTGTACCTGGATTAGGTATGTTTTTTCAAATTTTGAGCTATCTTAATTTAACCTCTTTTTTAGGCGCCAAATGCCTATTATTTTTGCTGAATTTTCTTTGAAAGAAAGAAAAAGTCTTCCATATCCAATTACAGCAATTGAAGAAGCATATAATATGGATCCAGATGGATTCAAGAATATTGCTGGTTTAAATACTGAATCTGGAATGGAAGAAGAACCAACTCAAGATTCAAATACTCGTCCATCAAAAAAGAATCGCAAAAAGCAATCTGGTGGTGGAAAAAAGAAGCGTTCAAAGAAGCATCATTGAATCTTGTCGAAATATGCCGCTGCAAAAATGAAGTTTTTTCTTTGTTTTGATTTAATGCAGTTTGTGTTTTTTTTGTAATAAATATGCATTTTTTTAATAATGTTAAACTAATGGTTTACACGTCAAATAATGTTTGAGGGGTTACTGTAGTTTTTGCCAAATTAAGTTTTCTCTTTTGTATAAAAGTTTTTTGACAAGAACATGAAAGAACGACGTAAATTTTAACCGGGGATGGGCATTTACTGTTATGTAAAATTTTTGGTGTTGATGAGTTTTGGCATAGCAACATGAGATATTGATATTTAGTAAAAAATAAGTTGCATTTCTAATCTCTTTTGTTCAACAAACAATGAAAAGATTTTTGCATTTTCTTTTCACATGATAAAAAGAGTTTTATTTTCTGAAAAAAACGTGGTGTCTTGAAGTAAAAGCTATTGATTCTTTTGACACCAAAATAGTAACATTTATCGTCAAGAAATTCTGATGTTTTTTAGTATTTTTCCTGATCTTAATAATAGGATATCCATATAAAAACAAATATTGATATAACCGTGGCAAGTAATTTTTAATATTTCTTAAGAACTTTTTGTAAAAATAAAATTTCTGGTTTTTTTTTGTTTTTTATGAAACGGGTAAAAATTATTCACACATTTTCTTAAATAATGTGAATATAAAATTTCCAAATTTATTTTAATATTAGTTCACAATATTCATTGCAAATTAAAGATGTTGATAAAATTACTGATACTGTAAAGATTAAAATTGCTGATCGAATATTTTCAAGTCCGGTTCAGAAGAAGAATATTGAAAACGAAAATGTCTACAAAAGTGAATGTTACATTCATATCTCTTAAAGATGTAAAACAAAAATTTGTTTACGTTTTTTGCATTTTTACTCTTTCTCTGTTTCTTCTTGTTTTTGACTGAATAAATAATTTCAAAAAAAATTTGTTTATGAGTATGATTTTCATAATTTTAGAAACAAATTGGTATTTTAAGCATTTTCGTTTTCAATCTTTTTTTTGTCAAAAAACAAATCCAGTTCACAACTAAAAAATTTAAATTTTTTTGTCCAAATTGTTGATGTTTGTCAGAATATACTACAGCTTTAAATATTAAGTCATTTAAAATAATTTACTCATTGTAAAAGCGGTCTAAATTGATTAATTGGAAATTTAAAAAGCACTTAATTTTTTTTGAAGATAATAATTGATTAATGAAGCTTCAGTTTTTATCCTTCTATAAAACAGTGAATGTTCGTTTGTGCGTGTCTTTTTATTTTTTCAGTTGCGAATGCTTTGCATGTTGCTTGCATTTTAATGACTTTTTTGCAACAAAAAAATTTTTTTGATGACATTTTTTTTGTTTTTTAACAAAAATAAAAGCAAGCTTTTAAAAAGTAATTTTTTGTGTTTATACAACGTGCGGCGATACTTTGATTCCAAGCGCATGCGATTTTCGTGGGAGAATTTTTTTCAGTTGCAAATCTTTTCGCGAGAAGAGCGCACATAAAAAGCGCATGCGCTGGAATCAAAGTATCGACGGGTATTGTATAATTACTTTTTTATATTTTTTTAAAAATTTTTTTACTTTTTTTTCACAACTTTTTAATTGTTAAAAAGATTAGCTTTTTGTTAATAAAAAAATAGGCAACTGTATATTGTTGATCCAGATGAAGCTGTTGAAAATAGATTAGACGTTTTTAATAAATTAAATCCAGACGTTGTAAAAACAATTGGTACAATTTTAGCTGAAATTAATGAACAAGCAAAGGCTTTTAAAATGCTTTATGAAACAAATAAAGCTGCAACGTGAAATTGCAGAAGAACGTGGAATTGATCCATTAAATTTATCTTTGCATTTTGGGATTAAATCAGGCCAAGATAAAAGAAAGTCTAATTTACAAGCATCAAATAAAGTTGCAGCAGTTTTTGCAACAACAGTTAATGGAGAAATCCCAGATTCATATATCACAATTTATGACAAAAACCAAAAAAAGCTTAAAACAGTTAATGCAATGGATCCTAACGTTGAACCTTGAATTTATCCCTTTTTTTCCCAATGGGCAAACATCTTTGGTATCCAGATTTAAAATAGATAAACCCAAGCCAAAGGTTAACAAGAAGTGCTTATGCAAAATATATGATTTCGATTTGAGATGGGGAATTTAATGTAATTTTGCATGGTGGAAGACTTTTCCAGAAATGGTTGGTTGATACTGCATTAAAGATTCTTAAAGATAGAGGTATTTATCTAAAAACTCATCAAAAACAACTTTTAAGAGATTCATATAAAAATATTGACGAGTTTATGAAAAAATTTCAGCAAGACAAGAATGTATTTTACTGCATAAATATTCTTTGTTTTTGATTTGCAATAAATTTATTTTTTCCTTTGAATAATATTTAGTTTTCATATAAAAACTTCAAAAAGTTTTGGAAAATACTTTTTTTATCCTATATTTTTACTGAATTTATCTATAATTTTTAAAATACCTATATTTTATTGATTTTAAATGAAATTAATTTAAAATTTAAAAAATAAGCAAAAACTTAAAATTTTCTCAATTTTCTTTATGTTATCGATTTTAAACAAAATTTTTTTTTAAATTTGAAAAATAAGCAAAAACTTAAAATTTTCTCAAATTTCTCAAATTATTATACTCATTTCAATTTTTAAAAATGGCTGACTTAGTTGATTGTGATTTTAATGAAACTGAACCAGCTGCTAGCAAATGACTCTTTTGATATTTTTGTTAATGATGAACCTCCAGCTAACAAGGGACCGTTTTGAGATGTAAACCCCAGATTTCTTAGGTCATATGTGGAATCGATAGTACCCCTATAGGTATGAAAAACCCCTAAGGCTTTTGTGCCCTTTCGGGGTTTTACAGAAGTTACAGGATTCTAAAGTCAAAAATCCACGACCCGGGGGTCGTGAGTTAAGGAAAAAAACGCAGGTGTCAACTGAAAAGGTTCCCTTGTAAGAAAAGACGTGGTGCAAATGTTAAATACGAATTTGTTGAAGAAGTTGAAACTTCGGATGATCTCAAACAAAAAGCTAATGTTGCTGGTGTAAAACAGTAAGTGAACTATTTTTTAAACATAAAATTATTTAAAATGTTTTAGAATAAATACACAAAATGGAAATGTATATTATGAATGTAAGATACCATCATGTTGTTATAAATGGAAAGCAAAAAAAAACGGATGAATTCAAATACTTAATTTATGAAACAGAAAATGCACATGATCATGAAAATGCCGAACGAAAAACTGGATTAACAAAATATATGAAAGATATTGTTGATAAAAGGATGATTACTCGATCACTATTATATGAAAATGAATTTACATGTAATTGTCCAATCGGAGCATTACGCATACGTTGCAAGCATGTACTTCTTATTCAAATAATGTGCAATCATCGGCAATGGCCAAACATGCCTGCACTTCGTCAAACAATAAATAGAACTGCAAGAAATCGACCAGGACGTCCCAGAAATCATACTCCAGCATTATCAAGAACTTAAATAATTTTTTTTATTGTTGTTGTTTTTTAATTCTTTGTTTTTTTCAATAAATTTTAAAAATATAGGTATTTTAAAGATTATAGATATATTCAGCAAAAACATAGGATGAAAAAAAGTACATGCCAAAAGTTTTTGCCTTTTATTAAATTTGCAAAAACACTTGCAAGCGGGCCGAAGGCCCGCTTATAGTCTAGTAAGAAAAATTAGTTAACAATTTTATTTGCAATCCACGAAGAGCAATTTTTGTACAAAGAAAAATGGGATGTTTTTATAAATTTTATTTCTTCATTTTTTTATAAAAAACACCACCGAACGCAGAAGAAAAAAACTGTGAAAAAGGTTGTCATCGTTTTAGTTTCGAATTTCTATTAAAATCAAACATTTTGTTTTTTGCTTATCTTTGCTTTTTAATTAATCAACTAATACTTTATACACCTGTAAAAATTTATAAACAAAGTCGGTAAAAATAAATAAACAGCAGCGAAAAAAAAACACAAACAACAAAAAAAAAGTTTGCAAATAAAACAGCGAAAAAATATTTGCACGTTGCAAAAAACTTTGTAGCAAAATATTTTTTTACAGTAAATTTGCAAATTTTGTTCGTTCATCGCTGTTCATTATTCATTGTTAATTATAAATTTGCATAATGTTTAACAATAGCAAGACGTCGTTCACAACCTTTGCATACCATTTTTGACACTATATAAACAAATTTCTCATAATTTCTCCCATTTCACTTCATTTTTCAACGTTGACAACGGTGGTTTGCAACAACGCTCAAAAAATGAATTTCTTCAAACTTTTGCTTATCTTTGCTGTTGTGCTTTTTGGATCTTTCGGTCAAAGATTTCTTCGACATTCAAATAATGATGATGCTCTGTTTGATGGAAAAGATTCTGATGACTATCTTCTTTCTTCTGATGGATTAAATGCTCAAGAAGTTCGTGGTGATGTAAGATTAACTGGATATGCAGAAGAAATTGGACTTGAACTGGATGAATTAAAGTTTGAATATTGTTCTCAACGCATTCGTCAAAATGAACAACGTTGTATGAATCAAAGGTGAGTTTTTTAATATTTCCTGTTTTTTTTTGAGGCCATCATTTTTTTAGAGTTTATGTTTGTTATGATGCTAAAAAACCTGCTGATACTTCTTTACATGGTGATTGTGGACCAAATCGATGCAAATTCGAAGCTGGTATTTCTGCGTCGACAACGGCATTCGGATCACAACAACGTATGTGGTTTATGGATCAGGACTTGCGTAAGCTCTTTTTGATTTATATAATAATACTAAATTTTTGTTATTTTTAGCAACGCCGATTGTTAATAATGCTGATATTTGTCCAACAGCAATAATGAGATCTCCAGAAGCAGATGTAACACTTATTGGACCTTTCAAAAGTTGTGAACCTTTAATTACCAATGGAAAGATTAAAATGTTTGTTAAAGAAGCTACACCTGATTGTTATTTGACAGTTGTAAGTTTTCTATATTTCATCGATTTCCTTTATACATATTTTAGAAAAATGCAAAAATCTGGACTGCACAACAACTCGTCTTCCACCAACTCCATCAACTTTAACATCTGCTGAAGGTTCAAAAGAAGAAACATCAAATGCAACAATCATATGGGCAATTGTTGGTGGTATACTTTTTATTCTTGTTATTGCTGTTATTGCTCTTGCGTAAGTTATAGCTTTACCAAACATGTAATATTACATCATCCTTTTTAGTGTCTGGTACTTTTGTATTCGAAAGCAAAGTAAAGCTGTTGATAAAAAAAAGATTAATGCTGTAGCATTTCATGAAACTCCAATAACTACCGCTGAAGCTGATTTTGTACAAAAGAAAAAAGAACCTGTAATACCAAACGAAGAAACGGTTGAAAAGAAAACTACTGAAGAAGAAAAGAAGCCAAAAGCAGCAAAAAAGGAAAAAAAAGTAGTGCAAATAATCCAACTACAACCTTCAAAAGAAGTAACACAGGAAAATGTACCAAAAGAAATTCCACCAAAAAAAGTACCAAACAAGAAAGTTCAAGCTTTTGTTGAACCAACTTTGGATGATCCAACTACTGGTGCTTCAATTACTGCAATAGAAAATGAACAACCACATGTTTCTGTACCAAAAAATGTAATACATCCAGCACCTTTACAACCTGCTTCAAAAGCTATTACACAATATTCAAAGAGTTCAAGTAGAAAAGGTTCACTTTCTGGACGGCATGAAATTGGAATGCAACTAATGGTTGAAAAGCCTTCTGAAACAGTTATACGTCGTTCTCAAGATTCAATTGATGCTCCAACAAAGGATAAACTTGAAAGGTATGTTTTTTGTATTTTTTTTTGCAATTTTTTATTTGTTTTTAGATTTTATTCTGCTGAAGCTATCTTAATTTAACCTCTTTTTTAGGCGCCAAATGCCTATTATTTTTGCTGAATTTTCTATGAAAGAAAGAAAAAATCTTCCATATCCAATTACAGCAATTGAAGAAGCATATAATATGGATCAAGATGGATTCAAGAATATTGCTGGTTTGAATACTGAATCTGGAATGGAAGAAGAAGCAACTCAAGATTCAATAACTCGTCCATCAAAAAAGAATCGCAAAAAGCAATCTGGTGGTGGAAAAAAGAAACGTTCAAAGAAGCGTCGTTGAAATTTTGCTGCAACAATGTCGTTTATTAGTTTATGCTTTCTTCTTTTTGTGTTAATTTTTGATAAATGAAGTAAAAGTTAATTTTGCAACTGTTTTAAAATCCGATTGGTGGTTACTTTTGTAAAAAAAGATTTTGCTTTTTAACGTAAAAAAATATTTATCAAAAATAAGTAATCTATGAATTTTTTTACAATTACTGTGATATCGTCTGAAAGGAAAATTATCCAAAATATTCCGTGTAACCGATGTCTTTTAAGATAGTGATTATTGGGTCATATGATCTATATTTTTGTTTATTACCCCTTAAAAAATCAAAGACATGAAAGAATTAAAAAGTTAGCTCCAAATGCATTTAAGAAAAACAGATTTAGCAAAAATTGAGGTTTGTAATAATTATATCTTTTGAAATGATTTTATTTTTGTAAAAAAACTGAATGAACAATAAATTGCAAATACGATTAAAAACTTTATTATTATAATCTTAAACATTTTGAAAGTCAATAAATTCAGCACTTACTTTTTATATTTTCTGATCAAAGCTGATTTCAGCCAAGTTTTTACATAATCCTTTTCATATGTTCCATCACTCCACCATTTTCGGGCATTCATTTCTTTTCGATATCCATTTTTTACTTTTAATGCTAAATCACAAATTTTGCACGGTAAAACTGGCAAAATTCCACACGTTTTAGATTTCTTATAAAATTTTGTCCATTCAAAATATCTTAAAATTAATTGTAAAATATAAAAATAGAATTAAAACTATACTTTTTATATTCTTCTTTATTATTCATTAAATAAATTAAATATTCTGCAAAACCTTTAACAGTTTTAAAATCAGATAATGCAATTATATACGGATTTAAATATGATAATTCTTTTTGCAATAATTTTCGATCCATTATTATTGGAACTATTAAATTTTTTAGCCTCCAAACTTTTTCAGAAAAATAATCCATACAATGTGAATTTTCAAGTGCCAAAACAACGAAATGTTTTTCTAAAAATAATTTTTGTGTTTTGTATTTAAAATTTAAAAGCAAACCTAATTCTTCTTTTTCACAATTTTCATAAAGTTTACAATTATTTTGACTTTGATAACAATTTCCATATTTTGTTATTGGAATATATTTTTCAAGAATTGGAATCAGGATTTCTCGCTTAGAAGATGTGTAACAATTACTCACAAATGTAACAATAGATTTATTCTTGTTGGATAATATTCCTTCAGTCTACAAAAAATTGTAAAAAATTTGCATAAATTTAAGGGAGTTGTGGGGTAATGGGTTTTTGGCACTGAACTTACGTCCTTATCACTCCATCTATCAATATCATTTTCAGTTAAATTTTTAAAGCAATCATATAAAATTGGATAATCACTATTTAACATATAACTGATAGTTGCATTAAAAAAATTATCAGATATAGTTGTTGGATATGGATAATTTCCTGGTGATTCAAAACTAACAAAAACATTCATTCGATTAAAATTAATAGTTTTTGGAAGATTTTCAAGGATAATATTTGGATAATGAAATGTGATAAGTGTTGCACCTTTTTCAAAAGTTTTATTTTTTGTAAAAATACAGGATTTTGCACATTCGTAATCATCATATGATATCTCAGTCCAATATTTATTCCATTCAAGTATTATTGGTTTTGAAAAAGTTTTTTTTTTTTTTTTTTTTTTTAATTTGTTCAACTTCCAATTGGCATCATCGTTCCCGGTTTTCCCGGAATAGTCCCAGGTTCACAAACACGTTTAGGAGAGTTAGTAGGAAATGCAAATTGGAGGTTTGGATCACTTGATTCTGCAGTTACTGGAATTCCAGCTTTAACAAATTCAACATTTAAATGTCCATATTGTACAGATTTAATATTTATTATTATTCATTAAATAAATTAAATATTCTGCAAAACCTTTAATAGTTATAAAATCAGATAATGAAATTATATACGGATTTAAATATGCTAATTTTTTTTGCAATAATTTTCGATCCATTATTATTGGAACTATTAAATTTTTTAGCCTCCAAACTTTTTCAGAAAAATAATCCATACAATGTGAATTTTCAAGTGCCAAAACAAAGAAATGTTTTTCTAAAAAAAACTTTTGTGTTTTGGATTTAAAATTTAAAAGTAAACCTAATTCTTCTTTTTCACAATTTTCATAAAGTTTACAATTATTTTGACTTTGATAACAATTTCCATATTTTGTTATTGGAATATATTTTTCAAGAATTGGAATTAGGAATTCTCGCTGAGAAGATGTGTAACAATTACTCACAAATGTAACAATTGTTTTATTCTTTTTGGATAAAACTTCTTCAATCTAGAAAAACAAATTTATCATAATTTCAGATAAGAGAATATGATGAACTTCGAAAAGGTACTCTCATTGTTTAACGGCACACTTACCTCATTATCACTCCATTTATCAGTATCCTTTTCTGTTAAATTTGTAAATCGATTATACAAAAACGGATAATCACTATCAAACATGTAAGTAATAGTAGCATTAAAAAAATCATTCGGAGGCCTATATATTTTGAAAAATGAATTTGCAGGTGATTCAGAACTTATAAAAACATTCATTCGATTCAGATTTTGCGTTTTTGGAAGATTTGTATAATTTATACTTGGAAAATCAAATGTAATTAAAGTTGCATTTGTTTCAAAATTTTTATCTCGACTAAAAATACAAGATTTTGAACATTCATATTTTGCATATGGAATTTTAATTCCGTAATAAAGATTCCATTCAAGAATTATTGGAACATTGGATTCAGAAGATCCTATGGCATCTGTCATCGAATACGATAAAAACATCGTTTTAAAATTTGCTAATGTTTCAGAGAAAGTATAATAAAAAAGAAAAAAAGAACAGAAAATAAATGTTAAAATAACACATAAGTTTTTCATTTGTGCAAAAATGTAAATGAAAAGTGACATTAGTAAATATTGAATTTTTGAGTGGCCAACAAATAATAGCTTTTTTTTGGGGAAAATAATTATTTTTACCCTATATTTTTAATGAATTTCCCTATAATTTTTTCATTACCTATATTTTTAATGAATTTCTAAAATTTTGTAAATTTATTGAAAAAAATCAAAGAAATAAGCAAAAACAAAGAAATAAGCAAACACCTGTATTTTATCGATTTTAATCATTTAATTTAATTTAAAATTTGAAAAATAAGCAAAAACTTAAAATTTATTATCACTTTACTCATTTCAATTTTAAAAAATGGCTGATTTTGTTGATTGTGATTTGAATGAAACTGAACCAGCAAATGAATCCTTTGATATTTTTGATAATGGTGAACCTCCAGCTAAGAAAAGACGTGGTGCAAATGTTAAATACGAATTTGTAGAAGAAGTTGAAACTTCAGATGATCTCAAACAAAAAGCGAATGTTGCTGGTGTAACAAAGTAAGTGAACTATTTCTTAAACTTTAATTAATTTGAAATGTTTCAGGATAAATAGACAAAATGGAAATGTATATTATGAATATAAAAATCCAGCATGTTGTTACAAATGGAAAGCCAAAAAAACTGGTCAATTCAAATATTTAATTTATGAAACAGAATGTGGACATGATCATGAAAATGCAGAACGAAAAAGTGGATTAACAAAATGTATGAAAGATATTGTTGATAAAAGAATGAGTGGTAATGAAAGAGTCAATGCTGGCGCTGTTTTTCAAGCTTTTCTCAATGCTGGTATCAAAAAACTTCCCACGTCAATGCTGATAATGCTCAATGTATTACAACTGCTCTTCAGCAAATTTTTCCTGATGTTCACCGAAGAAATAGTATCGCTCATATTATTCGACATATTTTTGATGTTAAATTTGGCGAATTCGAAATTGATAAAAAAACGGATGGAGAAATAATGAAAAATGAAATTCTCGAATTAGCAAATCATGCTTTTGAAAATCATTTTGATTTAGCTGCTGCTGCGTTAATTGAAAAATGGAAAGAATCTGATCATGTTGGAATGGAACTGCAAGAAATCGACCAGGGTGTCCCAGAAATCATACTCCAGCATTATCAAGAACTTTAATAATTTTTTTACTTTGTTGTTGTTTCTTATTTCTTTGATTTTTTTCAATAAATTTACAAAATTTTAAAAATTCGATAAAATATAGGTATTTTAAAAATTATAGGGAAATTCATTAAAAATATAGGTAATGAAAAAATTATAGGGAAATTCATTAAAAATATAGGTAATGAAAAAATTATAGGGAAATTCATTAAAAATATAGGGTAAAAATAATTACATGCCTTTTTTTGGTGATTCATTTTTGGCTCAAAGAAAATAAAACTTGTTTTGTTGTGTTATTAGATTAATAATATTCGGCGTCAAATTAAAAAAATTTTGCTTGCCAAGGTTTTTAATCGTAATGTAGAAGTATTGCAATGCAGTAATTTATTAAAACAAATTTTTAAAGCATCTTAAAAAATTAAGTGAAATGAAAAACGAATTAAATATACAAAAAATTTTTGAATAATGGTGACGACTTATGAAAAACGGAGAGCAATATTTGTACAAAGAAAATGTGATGTTTTAATACATTTTATTTCTTTATTTTTTAAACACCACTGAACGCAGAAGAGGAGAAGAAAACTGTAAACAAGGTTGTCATCGTTTTGGTTTCGAATTTCTACTAAAATCAAAAATTTTGTTTTGTGCTCATCTTTGCTTTGTTAATTAATCAAGTAATACTTTATATACCTGTAAAAATTTATAAATAAAGTCGGTAAAAATAAATAAACAGCAGCCCAAAAAAACACGGACAACAAAAAAAGTTTGAAAAAAACGATGACAAAAAAAACAGCAAAAAAAAGTTTGCACGTTGCAAAATATTTTTTTATAGTAAATTTGCAAATTTTGTTCGTTCATCGCAGTTCATTGTTAATTATAAATTTGCATGATGTTTAACAATAGCAAGACGTCGTTCACAACCTTTGCATACCATTTTTGGCAATATATAAACAAATTTCTCAAAATTTCTCCCATTTCACTTCATTTTTCAACGTCGACAACGGCGGTTTGCAGCAGCGCTCAACAAAATGAATTTCTTCAAACTTTTGCTTATCTTTGCTGTTGTGCTTTTTGGATCTTTCGGTCAAAGATTTCTTCGACATTCAAATAATGATGATGCTTTGTTTGATGGAAAAGATTCTGATGACTATCTTATTTCTTCTGATGGATCAAATGCTCAAGAAGTTCGTGGTGATGTAAGATTAACTGGATATGCAGAAGAAATTGAACTTGAATTGGATGAATTAAAGTTCGAATATTGTTCTGAACGTATTGCTCAAAATAAACAACGTTGTATGGATCAATCGTAAGCTTTTAAATGTTACTGTTTATTCGTAGGCCATCTTTTTAGAGTTTATGTTTGCTATGATGCTGAAAATCCTCCTGTCGCTTTACATGAGTTCTTGCAAGATGGATGTGGACCAAAGAAATGCAGATTTGAAGCTGGTATTTCTCCAGGAGGTGGAAACAATCTCTTATGGTTTATGATCTCTGGATATGGTAAACACCATTCTTATCAATTTATTCTTGTGTTTTTTTTAGCGACGGCGTTTGATTATGATCAAGATGTTTGTGCAACAGCAACAATGATGTCCCCCGACGCAGCAGTATCATTTCAGACATCTTTTCGGAGTTGTAAACCTCTAATTATCGAAGGAAAGATTAAATTGACTGTTAAAAAAGCTACACCTGAATGTTTTTTGACAGTCGTAAGTTTTTTCTATCTTTCATCGTTTCTTTTTAAACATTGTTTGATTTTAGAAAAATGCAAAAATCTGGTCTCCAACAACAACTCGACTCCCAACAACTCAGGCATCACCAACTCTAGCATCTGCTGAAGGTTCAAAAGAAGAAACATCAAATTCAACACTTATATGGGCAATTGTTGGTGGTATACTTTTTATTCTATTTATTGCTGTTATTGCTCTTGCGTATGTTATAGCTTTACCAAACATGTATTATTACATCATCCTTTTTAGTGTGTGGTACTTTTGTATTCGAAAGCAAAGTAAAGCTGTTGATAAAAAGAAGATTAATGCTGTAGCATATCATGAAACTCCAATAACTACCGCTGAAGCTGGTTTTATACAAAAAAAAAAAGAACCTGTAAAACCAGAAGAAGAAACGGTTGAAAAGAAGAAACTTACTGAAGAAGGAAAGAAGCCAAAAGCAGCAAAGAAGGAAAAAAAAGTAGTGCAAAGAATCCAACTACAACCTTCAAAAGAAGTAACACAAGAAAATGTACCAAAAAAAGTTGCGCCAAAAAAAAAAAAAAAAAAAAAAGTGCAAAGCTCCTATTGAACCAACTTTAGATGATCCAACTACTGGTGCTTCAATTACTGCAATAGAAAATCAACAACCACATGTTTCTGTTCCAAAAACTGTGATTCATCCAGCACCATTGCAACCTGCTTCAAAAGCTATTACACAGTATTCAAAGAGTTCAAGTAGAAAAGGTTCACTTTCTGGACGGCATGAAATTGGAATGCAACTAATGGTTGAAAAACCATCTGAAACAGTTATACGTCGTTCTCAAGATTCAATTGATGCTCCAACAAAGGATAAACTTGAAAAGTAGGTTTTTTGTATTTTTTTGCAATTTTATATTTGTTTTTAGATTTTATTCTGCTGAATCTGCTCGTCCACTTGAAAAACGTGAAATAATGCTTTTTTGTTGTAAAAGAATAAGTGTTATGTTCAGAAGTATCGAACTTCTCATGTGAGTTATTTCCATTATTAACCTTTTTTATTCGAATTTCTTTTTAGTGATGCTGCTATTGAAAGGTTAGCAGAACATGGTGCAAAATTTGGTGATAGCGAAACTGTTGTTGAATTATCTGCAGAAGGTGAAAGATATGTTCAAAGTAGTACAACTCCGGAATATATTCGAAGCTTTGCTTTTGGTGGTGTCTTTCGTGAATTGATTGATGCAGAAACTGAAGTCTTTGAAACGTGTCCAATCCCTTTGTTGTTTGTTATTGTCCTTCAAAGACGATATTCAGTTCTTAATCGTCGTCAAGCTTGTACTTGGATTAGGTATGTTTTTTATAAATTTTAAGCTATCTAAATTTAACCTCTTTTTTAGGCGCCAAATGCCTATTATTTTTGCTGAATTTTCTATGAAAGAAAGAAAAAATCTTCCATATCCAATTTTAGCAATTGAAGAAGCATATAAGATGGATCCAGATGGATTTAAAAATATTGCTGGTTTGATTACTGACTCTGGAATGGAAGAAGAAGCAACTCAAGATTCAATAACTCGTCCATCAAAAAAGAATCGCAAAAAGCAATCTGGTGGTGGAAAAAAGAAGCGTCGTTGAAATCTTTCTGAAAGTAGCTGCAAAAATGCAATTTTTTCTTTATTTTGATTTAATGCAGTTTGTGTTTTTTTTGTAATAAATATGCATTTTTTTAATAATTTTAAATAATTGTTATTCACGTCAAATATTGTTTAATGGTTACTGTAATTGTCACAAAATTAAGTTTCGTTTTTTAAAATAACTTTTTGATAAGAAAATAAAATTGTTCCATTAAAAATGGTAGAATGAAGCTGTTACTTATTCCGGATTGCACAATTTTCTTTCTCTTGAAATATTGTGTTTAAAAAAGAAAGCTTTAAGCAACAAAGAAACATAAAAAGACATAAAAAAAGATTTATCTACCACTTAATCAACATCAAAAACACATTATATTGAGGACACAATTTTTGAAAAAAAAAATTTATGTAAAAAGTTTAATAAAAGAAAATGTGAAAGGCATATTAGATTCTAAAAAAGGTTGAAATAGTATTATCCACAAAGAAACAGAAAAAAACCAATACTGTTTTTATAAAACGTTATGACCATTGTTATGCTTTTGAGTGCAAGTTAAAATATTATTTAATAGTTTCTGGTTTTAAAATTGTGTTTAAACATTTTAATTTTTGAGAAAAAAATTGTTTGTTTTTCTCCTGTAAACGAGAAAGGGAAGCCAAATATCTGTCGAATTTTATAATTCCTGCTTTACCGTCGTAGATATTACTCTTTTTTTTGACATTTTCCAGTTCAGTAAAACGCTTTTGTTGCAGATTCATCTTTATTTACCTTTTCATAAAAAATGCGTTGTTTTTGTGGGGGAGGTTCGATGTGCTTTTGCAGACTCACCTATGTTATCTACAAATTAAAATGTAACATATGCAAACAAGCTCATATCGGGAAGTGTTTAGCTATTAATAGACCCTGTCATTTCTTAATTTGTTTCAGGAAAAACTGCTCGCCAAGTATGGATTCGAATTTCTGAACATTTATATGCAATTGTGAAAGGTGACGGTTCTCCGTTAGCTAAGCATAAGGATATTTTTAAAATTACAAAGTTTGAAAAAAACGATGACAAAAAAACATTGAAAAAAAGTTTGCACGTTGCATGAAATTTTGTTGCAAAAAATTTTTTAACAGTAAATTTGCAAATTTTGTTCGTTCATCGATGTTCATTATTCATTGTTAGTTATAAATTTGCATAATGTTTAACAATAGCACGGCGTCGTTCACAACCTTTGCATACCATTTTTGGCAATATATAAACAAATTTCTCATAATTTCTCCCATTTCACTTCATTTTTCAACGTCGACAACGGCTGTTTGCAGCAGCGCTCAAAAAAATGAATTTCTTCAAACTTTTGCTTATCTTTACTCTTATACTTTTTGGATCTTTTGGTCAAAGATTTCTTCGACATTTAAATAATGATGATGCTTTGTTTGATGGAAAAGATTCTGATGACTATCTTCTTTCTTCTGATGGATTAAATGCTCAAGAAGTTCGTGGTGATGTAAAATTAACTGGATTTATTGAAGAAATTGAACTTGAATTGAGTCAATTAAAGTTTGAATTTTGTTCTGAACGTATTGCTCAAAATAAACAACGTTGTATGGATAAAACGTAAGCTTTTTAATGTTTACAGCATTTTATTTAAGGTCATCTTTTTAGTGTTTTTGCTTGTTATAATGCCAAAAATCCTTCGGATACTTCTTCACAAGTTGGATGTAGACCAAATCAATGCAGATTTGAAGCGGGTATTTCTAAGTCCTCCTCATTCTTGCCAACAGCTTTTGTGTGGTTTATGGATTCTGCAACATGTAATCTTTTTTGCTTTAAAATATTTAAAAGAGTTTTAAAATTTTTAGCAACAGCAAAGATTTTAAATGAAAATGAAGATATTTGTCCAACAGCAATTATGCGATCTCCAACAGCAGCAGTAACACTTTTACAACAGCCTTTTTCAAGTTGTGAACCTTTAATTACCAATGGAAAGATTAAATTGTCGGTTAAAATAGCAACAACTGAATGTTTTTTGACAGTCGTAGGTTTTTTTCTATCTTTCATCGTTTCTTTTAAAACATTGTTCGATTTTAGAAAAATGCAAAAATCTGGTCTCCAACAACAACTCGACTTCCACCAACTCCGTTACCAGCAACTCTAGCATCTGCTGAAGGTTCAAAAGAAGAAACATCAAATGGAACACTTATATGGGCAATTGTTGGTGGTATAATTTTTATTCTTGTTATTGCTGTTATTGCTCTTGCGTAAGTTATAGCTTTACCAAACATGTAAAATTACACCATCAGTTTTAGTGTATGGTACTTTTGTATTCGAAAGCAAAGTAAAGCTGTTGATAAAAAGAAGATTAATGGTGAAGCATTTCATGAAACTCCAATAACTACCGCTGAAGCTGATTTTGTACAAAAGAAAAAAGAACCTGTAATACCAGAAGAAGAAACGGTTGAAAAGAAGAAAACTACTGAAGAAGAAAAGAAACCAAAAGTAGCAAAGAAGGAAAAGAAAGTAGTGCAAAGAATCCAACTACAACCTCCAAAAGAAGTAACACAAGAAAATGTACCAAAAAAAGTTGCGCCAAAAAAAGTTCCACCAAAAAAGCAAGCTCCTATTGAACCAACTTTAGATGATCCAACTACTGGTGCTTCAATTACTGCAACAGAAAATCAACAACCACATGTTTCTGTTCCAAAAACTGTAATTCATCCAGCACCATTGCAACCTGCTTCAAAAGCTATTACACAGTATTCAAAGAGTTCAAGTAGAAAAGGTTCACTTTCTGGACGGCATGAAATTGGAATGCAACTAATGGTTGAAAAACCATCTGAAACAGTTATACGTCGTTCTCAAGGTTCAATTGATGCTCCAACAAAGGATAAACTTGAAAAGTAGGTTTTTTGTATTTTTTTGCAATTTTATATTTGTTTTTAGATTTTATTCTGCTGAATCTGCTCGTCCACTTGAAAAACGTGAAATAATGCTTTTTTGTTGTAAAAGAATTAGTGTTATGTTCAAAATTATCGAACTCCTCATGTGAGTTATTTCGTCTATTAACCTTTTTTTATTCAAATTTCTTTTTAGTGATGCTGCAATTGAAGGATTAGCAGAACATGGTGCAAAATTTGGTGATAGCGAAACTGTTGTTGAATTATCTGCAGAAGGTGAAAGATATGTTCAACGAAGTACAACTCCTGAATATATTCGCAGTTTTGCTTTCGGTGGTGTCTTTCGTGAATTGATTGATGCAGAAACTGAAGTCTATGAAACGTGTCCAATCCCTTTGTTGTTTGTTATTGTCCTTCAAAGACGATATTCAGTTTTTAATCGTCGTCAAGCTTGTACTTGGATTCGGCATGTTTTTTTAAATTTTAAGCTATCTTAATTCAGCCTCTTTTTTAGGCGCCAAATGCCTATCATTTTTGCTGAATTTTCTTTGAAAGAAAGAAAAAATCTTCCATATCCAATTCCAGCAATTGAAGAAGCGTATAAAATGGATCCAGATGGGTTTAAGAATATTGCTGGTTTGAATACTGAATCTGGAATGGAAGAAGAGCCAACGCAAGGTTCAAATACTCGTGCATCAAAAAAGAATCGCAAAAAGAAATCTGGTGGTGGAAAAAAGAAGAGTTCAAAGAAGCGTCGTTGAAATCGTTCTGAAAGTAGCTGCAAAAATGCAATTTTTCTTTGTTTTGTTTTAATTCAGTTTGTGTTTTTTTTTTGTAATAAATATGCATTTATTAATAATTTTAAATTGATGGTATACACGTGAAAAATTGTTTAATGGTTACTATAATTGAGTTTCGTTTTTTAAAAAAAATTTTTGACAAGAAAATAAAATTGTAAATTTTAACCAGGGGTGGGCATTCACCGTACTATCAAATTTTTGGTGCTAATGAATTTTGGCATAGCAACATGAGATTTTGATGATTATTAACTCACCATCA
The DNA here is from genome assembly GCA_963922195.1 of Panagrolaimus sp. PS1159. Lineage (NCBI taxonomy): Eukaryota > Metazoa > Nematoda > Chromadorea > Rhabditida > Panagrolaimidae > Panagrolaimus > Panagrolaimus sp. PS1159. The sequence goes on from CAWUHW010000006.1 coordinate 3,505,602, forward strand.
TTTGTATGTTCTGTGTTATCAAAATAAACAACATCAATTAATTCACTTTTTGGAAAAAAATAAATTGCATTTCTAATCTCCTTTGTTCAAATATCAAAAAAATGGAATGTTCATTTTTTGCAAATCATCAAAGACTCTCATTGTTTAATGATACACTTGCCTCATTATCTCTCCATTTATCGATATCGTTTTCTGTTAAATTTGTAAAGCGATTATACAAAAATGGATAATCGATATCAAACATGTAAGTAAAAGTAGCATTAAAAAAATCATTCGGAAGCCGATACATTTTGAAAAATGAATTTGCAGGTGATTCAGAACTTATAAAAACATTCATTCGATTCTGATTTTTCGTTTCTGGAAGATTTGTATAATTTATACTTGGAAAATTAAATGTAATTAAAGTTGCATTTGTTTCAAAATTTTTATCTCGAGTAAAGATACAAGTTGTGCTTGCCAAGGTTTTTAATCGTAAACTTTGTTTAACCATATTATTATTGTTTTTCAAATTTTGATTACAATTTTTGCAAAAATTAAAAAGAAAATGACCCTTTCTTGTCCATTTTTTTTATTTTATTTGAAAAGCAAGTCTTCGTTAAGCATGACTTTTATATAGAAAAAGAATTGAATTAATGGGGTTAAAAATGGAAGAATGAAACTGTTACTTATTCCAGATTGCACAATTTTCTTTCTCTTGCAATCTTATTTAATAGTTTCTAGTTTTAAAATTGTGTTTAAACATTTTCATCTTTGGGAAAAATTGTTTGTTTTTCTCTTGTAAAGTAGAAGCGGAAGTCAAATATCTGTCGTATTTTATAATGCCTGCTTTACCGTCGTAGATAATATATAAAAATGAAGTGATTAGTGAGTCATTCGATTTATATTTTTGTTTATTACCCCTTAAAAAATCAATGAATAACTTCAAACGCTTTTAAGAAAAACTGAATCAGTAAAAATTGAGATTTGTAATTTTTGTTGTAAAAAAACTGAATGAACAATAAATTGCAAATACGATTAAAAACTTTATTATTATAATCTTAAACATTTTGAAAGTCAATAAATTCAGCACTTACTTTTTATATTTTCTGATCAAAACTGATTTCAGCCAAGTTTTTACATAATCCTTTTCGTATGTTCCATCACTCCACCATTTTCGGGCATTCATTTCTTTTCGATATCCATTTTTTACTTTTAATGCTAAATCACAAATTTTGCATGGTAAAACTGGCAAAATTCCACACGTTTTAGATTTCTTTTAAAATTTTGTCCATTCTAAATATCTTAAAATTAATTGTTAAATATAAAAACAGAATTAAAACTATACTTTTTATATTCTTCTTTATTATTCATTAAATAAATTAAATATTCTGCAAAACCTTTAACAGTTTTAAAATCGGATAATGCAATTATATACGAATTTAAATATGCTAATTCTTTTTGCAATAATTTTCGATCCATTATTATTGGAACTATTAAATTTTTTAGCCTCCAAACTTTTTCAGAAAAATAATCAGTACAATGTGAATTTTTTTTTTTGGGAGAGGAAAAAAAATTCAAATTTAAAGATTCAAAAGTGGTAAAAGTCGTTTATTATGTACAGTAATCATTAGGGGAGGGCTAATTGGATAACATTTTAGTGATTTTTCCTTTATTATCGAAACTTTATTTTTTTCGGGGATGAAAATCTTTCGGGGAAGGGGAGATGGGGATCCCCGAAATCAAAAATCTTTCGGGGACGGGGAAATCGGGGAAACGAGGGGGGACGGCAATATACTTGGAAAATCAGATGTAATTAAAGTTGCATTTGTTTCAAAATTTTTATCTCGACTAAAAATACAAGATTTTAAACATTCATATTTTTCATATGGAATTTTAATTCCGTAATAATAATTCCATTCAAGAAATATTGAAATAATGGATTCAGAAGATCCTATAGCATCTGATGTCGAATATGATAAAAACATCGTTTTAAAATTTGCTAATGTTTCAGAGAAAGTATAATAAAAAAGAATAAAAGAACAGAAAATAAATGTTAAAATAAAACATAAGTTTTTCATTTGTGCAAAAATGTAAATGAAAAGTGACATTAGTAAATATAAAATTTTTGAGTGACCACTGAATAATAGCTTTTTTTTGGTGATTCATTTTTGGCTCAAAGAAAATAAAACATTATTTTTTTGTGTTATAAGATTAATAATATCTGACGTCAAATTGAAAAAGCTTTGCTTGTCAAGGTTTTCAATCGTAATGTAGAAGTATTGCAATGCAGTAATTTATTAAAACAAATTTTTAAAGCATCATAAAAAATTTAGTGAAATAAAAAACTTATTAAATATACAAAAAATTTTGAAATAACGGAGAGCAATCTTTTTCCAAAGAAAAATGAGATGTTTTTATACATTTTATTTCTTCATTTTTTAGCACTACCGAACGCAGAAGAGAAGAAGAAAACTGTAAAAAAGGTTGTCATCGTTTTGGTTTCGAATTTCTACTAAAATCACACATTTTATTTTGTGCTCATCTTTGCTTTGTTAATTAATCAAGTAATATTTTATGTAAAAATTTATAAATAAACTCGATAAAAGTAAATTAACAGCAGCCCAAAAAAAACGCAGATAACAAGAAGTTTGAAAAAAACGATGACAAAAAAACAGCGAAAAAAAGTTTGCACGTTGCATGAAATTTTGTTGCAAAAAATTTTTTTACAGTAAATTTGCAAATTTTGTTCGTTCATCGCATTTCATTGTTAATTATAAATTTGCATAATGTTTAACAATAGCAAGACGTCGTTCGCAACCTTTGCATACCATTTTTGACACTATATAAACAAATTTTTCATAATTTTTCCCATTTCGCTTCATTTTTCAACGTCGAAAACGGTGGTTTTGCAGCAGCGCTCAACAAAATGAATTTCTTCAAACTTTTGCTTATCTTTGCTCTTTTACTTTTTGGATCTTTTGGTCAAAGATTTCTTCGGCATTCAAATAATGATGATGCTTTGTTTGATGGAAAAGATTCTGATGACAATTATCTTTCTTCTGATGGATCAAATGCTCAAGAAATTCGTGGTGATGTAAGATTAACTGGATATGCAGAAGAAATTGAACTTGAACTGGATGAATTAAAGTTTGAATATTGTTCTCAACGCATTCGTCAAAATAAACAACGTTGTATGGATCAATCGTAAGCTTTTAAATGTTACTGTTTATTCGTAGGCCATATTTTTAGAGTTTATGTTTGCTATGATGCTGAAAATCCTGATATTTCTTTACAAGGTGAATGTCGACCAAATCAATGCAGATTTGAAGCTGGTATTTCTGCAGGAGTGGGAAACAATCTCTTATGGTTTATGATCTCTGGATATGGTAAACACCTTTTTTATCAGTTTATTCTAGTGTTATTTTTAGCGACGCCTTTTGAATATGATCAAGATGTTTGTGCAACAGCAACAATGATGTCCCCAGTCGCAGCAGTATCATTTCAAACATCTTTTGGAAGTTGTAAACCTTTAATTACCAATGGAAAGATTAAAATGTTTGTTAAAAAAGCTACACCTGATTGTTTTTTGACAGTCGTAAGTTTTTTCTATCTTTCATCGTTTCTTTTTAAACATTGTTTGATTATAGAAAAATGCAAAAATCTGGTCTCCAACAACAACTCGACTTCCACCAACTCCGTTACCAGCAACTCTAGCATCTGCAGAAGGTTCAAAAGAAGAAACATCCAATTCAACACTTATATGGGCAATTGTTGGTGGTATACTTTTTATTCTTTTTATTGCTGTTATTGCTTTTACGTAAGTTATAGCTCTGCCAAACACGTATTATTACATCATCATTTTTAGTGTGTGGTACTTTTGTATTCGAAAGCAAAATAAATCTGTTGATAAAAAGAAGAATAATGGTGAAGCATTTCATGAAACTCCAATAAGTACCGCTGAAGCTGATTTTGTGCAAGAGAAAAAAGAACCTGTAAAACCAAAAGCAGAAACGGTAGAAAAGACGAAAGCTCTTGCAGAAGAAAAGAAACCAAAAGCAGCAAAGAAGGAAAAGAAAGTAGTGCAAAAAATCCAACTACAACCTTCAAAAGAAGTAACGCAAGAAAATGTTCCGAAAGAAGTTGCACCAAAGATAGTTCCACCAAGAAAAGTTCCACCAAAGAAGCAAGCTCCTATTGAACGAACTTTAGATGATCCAACTACTGGTGCTTCAATTACTGCAACAGAAAATCAACAACCACATGTTCCTGTACCAAAAACAGTAATTCATCCAGCACCTTTACAACCTGCTTCAAAAGCTATTACACAATATTCAAAGAGTTCAAGTAGAAAAGGTTCACTTTCTGGACGGCATGAAATTGGAATGCAACTAATGGTTGAAAAGCCTTCTGAAACAGTTATACGTCGTTCTCAAGGTTTAATTGATGCTCCAACAAAGGATAAACTTGAAAAGTAGGTTTTTTGTATTTTTTTGCAATTTTATATTTGTTTTTAGATTTTATCCATCTGATTTTGCTCGTCCACTTGAAAAACGTGAAATAATGCTTTTTTGTTGTAAAAGAATAAGTGTTATGTTCAGAAGTATCGAACTTCTCATGTGAGTTATTTCCATTATTAACCTTTTTTATTCGAATTTCTTTTTAGTGATGGTGCAATTGAAAGGTTAGCAAAACATGGTGCAAAATTTGGTGATAGCGAAACTGTTGTTGAATTATCTGCAGAAGGTGAAAGATATGTTCAAAGAAGTACAACACCTGAATATATTCGCAGTTTTGCTTTTGGTGGTGTTTTTCGTGAATTGATTGATGCAGAAACTGAAGTCTTTGAAACGTGTCCAATCCCTTTGTTGTTTGTTATTGTCCTTCAACGACGATATTCAGTTTTTAATCGTCGTCAAGCTTGTACCTGGATTAGGTATGTATTTTTAAATTTTGAGATATCTTAATTCAACCTCTTTTTTAGGCGTCAAATGCCTATTATTTTTGCTGAATTCTCTTTGAAAGAAAGAAAAAATCTTCCATATCCAATAACAGCAATTGAAGATGCGTATAATATGGATCCAGATGGATTTAAGAATATTGCTGGTTTAAATACTGAATCTGGAATGGAAGAAGAGCCAACTCAAGATTCAAATACTCGTCCATCAAAAAAGAATCGCAAAAAGAAATCTGGTGGTGGAAAAAAGAAGAGTTCAAAGAAGCGTCGTTGAAATCTTTCTGAAAGTAGCTGCAAAAATGCAATTTTTCTTTGTTTTGATTTAATTCAGTTTGTGTTTTTTTTTTGTAATAAATATGCATTTTTTTAATAATTTTAAATTGATGGTATACACGTGAAAAATTGTTTAATGGTTACTATAATTTTCACAAAATTGAGTTTCGTTTTTTAAAAAAAATTGTGGGCATTCACCGTACTATCAAATTTTTGGTGCTGATCAGGGCTGTCCGGAATTCCGGACCGTGTTCCGGAAATCCGGAATTTTCGGACGTTTTTTGCGTTCCGGATTCCGTGTTCCGGATTCTGGATTTTTGGTCCGGAATCCGGAACAAAAACAGGCAAAGGGGGGAGTACGTTAAAAATTCACAACTTTAGCACAGCTTACTTTTTTAAATAGAAACAAATAAATACAAAAACCAAAACTTCTTCTCTACTTTATAGTTTTTCACTTTTCTTAAAGTACTACCTGTTATGATCGTTTTTTGATATTTAATAGACGCAAAAAATTTTTTCGCCTTTTATATAGGGTTTGAAAAAATTTGTTCCGGATTGTTCCGGATTTTTCCGTATTCCGGACAAAAAAAAATCCGGAATTCCGTGTTCCGTGTTCCGGATGAAAATTTTTGTTCCGGACAGCCCTGGTGCTGATGAGTTTTGGCATAGCAACATGAGATTTTGATGATTATTAACTCACCATCATTTGTATGTTCTGTGTTATCAAAATAAAGAACATCAATTAATTCACTTTTTGGAAAAAAATAAATTGCATTTCTAATCTCCTTTGTTCAAATATCAAAAAAATGGAATGTTCATTTTTTGCAAATCATCAAAGACTCTCATTGTTTAATGATACACTTGCCTCATTATCTCTCCATTTATCGATATCGTTTTCTGTTAAATTTGTAAAGCGATTATACAAAAATGGATAATCGATATCAAACATGTAAGTAAAAGTAGCATTAAAAAAATCATTCGGAAGCCGATACATTTTGAAATATGAATTTGCAGGTGATTCAGAACTGATAAAAACATTCATTCGATTCTGATTTTTCGTTTCTGGAAGATTTGTATAATTTATACTTGGAAAATTAAATGTAATTAAAGTTGCATTTGTTTCAAAATTTTTATCTCGAGTAAAGATACAAGTTGTGCTTGCCAAGGTTTTTAATCGTAAACTTTGTTTAACCATATTATTATTGTTTTTCAAATTTTGATTACAATTTTTGCAAAAATTAAAAAGAAAATGACCCTTTCTTGTCCATTTTTTTTATTTTATTTGAAAAGCAAGTCTTCGTTAAGCATGACTTTTATATAGAAAAAGAATTGAATTAATGGGGTTAAAAATGGAAGAATGAAACTGTTACTTATTCCAGATTGCACAATTTTCTTTCTCTTGCAATCTTATTTAATAGTTTCTAGTTTTAAAATTGTGTTTAAACATTTTCATCTTTGGGAAAAATTGTTTGTTTTTCTCTTGTAAAGTAGAAGCGGAAGTCAAATATCTGTCGTATTTTATAATGCCTGCTTTACCGTCGTAGATAATATATAAAAATGAAGTGATTAGTGAGTCATTCGATTTATATTTTTGTTTATTACCCCTTAAAAAATCAATGAATAACTTCAAACGCTTTTAAGAAAAACTGAATCAGTAAAAATTGAGATTTGTAATTTTTGTTGTAAAAAAACTGAATGAACAATAAATTGCAAATACGATTAAAAACTTTATTATTATAATCTTAAACATTTTGAAAGTCAATAAATTCAGCACTTACTTTTTATATTTTCTGATCAAAACTGATTTCAGCCAAGTTTTTACATAATCCTTTTCGTATGTTCCATCACTCCACCATTTTCGGGCATTCATTTCTTTTCGATATCCATTTTTTACTTTTAATGCTAAATCACAAATTTTGCATGGTAAAACTGGCAAAATTCCACACGTTTTAGATTTCTTTTAAAATTTTGTCCATTCTAAATATCTTAAAATTAATTGTTAAATATAAAAACAGAATTAAAACTATACTTTTTATATTCTTCTTTATTATTCATTAAATAAATTAAATATTCTGCAAAACCTTTAACAGTTTTAAAATCGGATAATGCAATTATATACGAATTTAAATATGCTAATTCTTTTTGCAATAATTTTCGATCCATTATTATTGGAACTATTAAATTTTTTAGCCTCCAAACTTTTTCAGAAAAATAATCAGTACAATGTGAATTTTTTTTTTTTTTTTTTTTGGGAGAGGAAAAAAAATTCAAATTTAAAGATTCAAAAGTGGTAAAAGTCGTTTATTATGTACAGTAATCATTAGGGGAGGGCTAATTGGATAACATTTTAGTGATTTTTCCTTTATTATCGAAACTTTATTTTTTTCGGGGATGAAAATCTTTCGGGGAAGGGGAGATGGGGATCCCCGAAATCAAAAATCTTTCGGGGACGGGGAAATCGGGGAAACGAGGGGGGACGGCAATATACTTGGAAAATCAGATGTAATTAAAGTTGCATTTGTTTCAAAATTTTTATCTCGACTAAAAATACAAGATTTTAAACATTCATATTTTTCATATGGAATTTTAATTCCGTAATAATAATTCCATTCAAGAAATATTGAAATAATGGATTCAGAAGATCCTATAGCATCTGATGTCGAATATGATAAAAACATCGTTTTAAAATTTGCTAATGTTTCAGAGAAAGTATAATAAAAAAGAATAAAAGAACAGAAAATAAATGTTAAAATAAAACATAAGTTTTTCATTTGTGCAAAAATGTAAATGAAAAGTGACATTAGTAAATATAAAATTTTTGAGTGACCACTGAATAATAGCTTTTTTTTGGTGATTCATTTTTGGCTCAAAGAAAATAAAACATTATTTTTTTGTGTTATAAGATTAATAATATCTGACGTCAAATTGAAAAAGCTTTGCTTGTCAAGGTTTTCAATCGTAATGTAGAAGTATTGCAATGCAGTAATTTATTAAAACAAATTTTTAAAGCATCATAAAAAATTTAGTGAAATAAAAAACTTATTAAATATACAAAAAATTTTGAAATAACGGAGAGCAATCTTTTTCCAAAGAAAAATGAGATGTTTTTATACATTTTATTTCTTCATTTTTTAGCACTACCGAACGCAGAAGAGAAGAAGAAAACTGTAAAAAAGGTTGTCATCGTTTTGGTTTCGAATTTCTACTAAAATCACACATTTTATTTTGTGCTCATCTTTGCTTTGTTAATTAATCAAGTAATATTTTATGTAAAAATTTATAAATAAACTCGATAAAAGTAAATTAACAGCAGCCCAAAAAAAACGCAGATAACAAGAAGTTTGAAAAAAACGATGACAAAAAAACAGCGAAAAAAAGTTTGCACGTTGCATGAAATTTTGTTGCAAAAAATTTTTTTACAGTAAATTTGCAAATTTTGTTCGTTCATCGCATTTCATTGTTAATTATAAATTTGCATAATGTTTAACAATAGCAAGACGTCGTTCGCAACCTTTGCATACCATTTTTGACACTATATAAACAAATTTTTCATAATTTTTCCCATTTCGCTTCATTTTTCAACGTCGAAAACGGTGGTTTTGCAGCAGCGCTCAACAAAATGAATTTCTTCAAACTTTTGCTTATCTTTGCTCTTTTACTTTTTGGATCTTTTGGTCAAAGATTTCTTCGGCATTCAAATAATGATGATGCTTTGTTTGATGGAAAAGATTCTGATGACAATTATCTTTCTTCTGATGGATCAAATGCTCAAGAAATTCGTGGTGATGTAAGATTAACTGGATATGCAGAAGAAATTGAACTTGAACTGGATGAATTAAAGTTTGAATATTGTTCTCAACGCATTCGTCAAAATAAACAACGTTGTATGGATCAATCGTAAGCTTTTAAATGTTACTGTTTATTCGTAGGCCATATTTTTAGAGTTTATGTTTGCTATGATGCTGAAAATCCTGATATTTCTTTACAAGGTGAATGTCGACCAAATCAATGCAGATTTGAAGCTGGTATTTCTGCAGGAGTGGGAAACAATCTCTTATGGTTTATGATCTCTGGATATGGTAAACACCTTTTTTATCAGTTTATTCTAGTGTTATTTTTAGCGACGCCTTTTGAATATGATCAAGATGTTTGTGCAACAGCAACAATGATGTCCCCAGTCGCAGCAGTATCATTTCAAACATCTTTTGGAAGTTGTAAACCTTTAATTACCAATGGAAAGATTAAAATGTTTGTTAAAAAAGCTACACCTGATTGTTTTTTGACAGTCGTAAGTTTTTTCTATCTTTCATCGTTTCTTTTTAAACATTGTTTGATTATAGAAAAATGCAAAAATCTGGTCTCCAACAACAACTCGACTTCCACCAACTCCGTTACCAGCAACTCTAGCATCTGCAGAAGGTTCAAAAGAAGAAACATCCAATTCAACACTTATATGGGCAATTGTTGGTGGTATACTTTTTATTCTTTTTATTGCTGTTATTGCTTTTACGTAAGTTATAGCTCTGCCAAACACGTATTATTACATCATCATTTTTAGTGTGTGGTACTTTTGTATTCGAAAGCAAAATAAATCTGTTGATAAAAAGAAGAATAATGGTGAAGCATTTCATGAAACTCCAATAAGTACCGCTGAAGCTGATTTTGTGCAAGAGAAAAAAGAACCTGTAAAACCAAAAGCAGAAACGGTAGAAAAGACGAAAGCTCTTGCAGAAGAAAAGAAACCAAAAGCAGCAAAGAAGGAAAAGAAAGTAGTGCAAAAAATCCAACTACAACCTTCAAAAGAAGTAACGCAAGAAAATGTTCCGAAAGAAGTTGCACCAAAGATAGTTCCACCAAGAAAAGTTCCACCAAAGAAGCAAGCTCCTATTGAACGAACTTTAGATGATCCAACTACTGGTGCTTCAATTACTGCAACAGAAAATCAACAACCACATGTTCCTGTACCAAAAACAGTAATTCATCCAGCACCTTTACAACCTGCTTCAAAAGCTATTACACAATATTCAAAGAGTTCAAGTAGAAAAGGTTCACTTTCTGGACGGCATGAAATTGGAATGCAACTAATGGTTGAAAAGCCTTCTGAAACAGTTATACGTCGTTCTCAAGGTTTAATTGATGCTCCAACAAAGGATAAACTTGAAAAGTAGGTTTTTTGTATTTTTTTGCAATTTTATATTTGTTTTTAGATTTTATCCATCTGATTTTGCTCGTCCACTTGAAAAACGTGAAATAATGCTTTTTTGTTGTAAAAGAATAAGTGTTATGTTCAGAAGTATCGAACTTCTCATGTGAGTTATTTCCATTATTAACCTTTTTTATTCGAATTTCTTTTTAGTGATGGTGCAATTGAAAGGTTAGCAAAACATGGTGCAAAATTTGGTGATAGCGAAACTGTTGTTGAATTATCTGCAGAAGGTGAAAGATATGTTCAAAGAAGTACAACACCTGAATATATTCGCAGTTTTGCTTTTGGTGGTGTTTTTCGTGAATTGATTGATGCAGAAACTGAAGTCTTTGAAACGTGTCCAATCCCTTTGTTGTTTGTTATTGTCCTTCAACGACGATATTCAGTTTTTAATCGTCGTCAAGCTTGTACCTGGATTAGGTATGTATTTTTAAATTTTGAGATATCTTAATTCAACCTCTTTTTTAGGCGTCAAATGCCTATTATTTTTGCTGAATTCTCTTTGAAAGAAAGAAAAAATCTTCCATATCCAATAACAGCAATTGAAGATGCGTATAATATGGATCCAGATGGATTTAAGAATATTGCTGGTTTAAATACTGAATCTGGAATGGAAGAAGAGCCAACTCAAGATTCAAATACTCGTCCATCAAAAAAGAATCGCAAAAAGAAATCTGGTGGTGGAAAAAAGAAGAGTTCAAAGAAGCGTCGTTGAAATCTTTCTGAAAGTAGCTGCAAAAATGCAATTTTTCTTTGTTTTGATTTAATTCAGTTTGTGTTTTTTTTTTGTAATAAATATGCATTTTTTTAATAATTTTAAATTGATGGTATACACGTGAAAAATTGTTTAATGGTTACTATAATTTTCACAAAATTGAGTTTCGTTTTTTAAAAAAAATTGTGGGCATTCACCGTACTATCAAATTTTTGGTGCTGATCAGGGCTGTCCGGAATTCCGGACCGTGTTCCGGAAATCCGGAATTTTCGGACGTTTTTTGCGTTCCGGATTCCGTGTTCCGGATTCTGGATTTTTGGTCCGGAATCCGGAACAAAAACAGGCAAAGGGGGGAGTACGTTAAAAATTCACAACTTTAGCACAGCTTACTTTTTTAAATAGAAACAAATAAATACAAAAACCAAAACTTCTTCTCTACTTTATAGTTTTTCACTTTTCTTAAAGTACTACCTGTTATGATCGTTTTTTGATATTTAATAGACGCAAAAAATTTTTTCGCCTTTTATATAGGGTTTGAAAAAATTTGTTCCGGATTGTTCCGGATTTTTCCGTATTCCGGACAAAAAAAAATCCGGAATTCCGTGTTCCGTGTTCCGGATGAAAATTTTTGTTCCGGACAGCCCTGGTGCTGATGAGTTTTGGCATAGCAACATGAGATTTTGATGATTATTAACTCACCATCATTTGTATGTTCTGTGTTATCAAAATAAAGAACATCAATTAATTCACTTTTTGGAAAAAAATAAATTGCATTTCTAATCTCCTTTGTTCAAATATCAAAAAAATGGAATGTTCATTTTTTGCAAATCATCAAAGACTCTCATTGTTTAATGATACACTTGCCTCATTATCTCTCCATTTATCGATATCGTTTTCTGTTAAATTTGTAAAGCGATTATACAAAAATGGATAATCGATATCAAACATGTAAGTAAAAGTAGCATTAAAAAAATCATTCGGAAGCCGATACATTTTGAAATATGAATTTGCAGGTGATTCAGAACTGATAAAAACATTCATTCGATTCTGATTTTTCGTTTCTGGAAGATTTGTATAATTTATACTTGGAAAATTAAATGTAATTAAAGTTGCATTTGTTTCAAAATTTTTATCTCGAGTAAAGATACAAGTTGTGCTTGCCAAGGTTTTTAATCGTAAACTTTGTTTAACCATATTATTATTGTTTTTCAAATTTTGATTACAATTTTTGCAAAAATTAAAAAGAAAATGACCCTTTCTTGTCCATTTTTTTTATTTTATTTGAAAAGCAAGTCTTCGTTAAGCATGACTTTTATATAGAAAAAGAATTGAATTAATGGGGTTAAAAATGGAAGAATGAAACTGTTACTTATTCCAGATTGCACAATTTTCTTTCTCTTGCAATCTTATTTAATAGTTTCTAGTTTTAAAATTGTGTTTAAACATTTTCATCTTTGGGAAAAATTGTTTGTTTTTCTCTTGTAAAGTAGAAGCGGAAGTCAAATATCTGTCGTATTTTATAATGCCTGCTTTACCGTCGTAGATAATATATAAAAATGAAGTGATTAGTGAGTCATTCGATTTATATTTTTGTTTATTACCCCTTAAAAAATCAATGAATAACTTCAAACGCTTTTAAGAAAAACTGAATCAGTAAAAATTGAGATTTGTAATTTTTGTTGTAAAAAAACTGAATGAACAATAAATTGCAAATACGATTAAAAACTTTATTATTATAATCTTAAACATTTTGAAAGTCAATAAATTCAGCACTTACTTTTTATATTTTCTGATCAAAACTGATTTCAGCCAAGTTTTTACATAATCCTTTTCGTATGTTCCATCACTCCACCATTTTCGGGCATTCATTTCTTTTCGATATCCATTTTTTACTTTTAATGCTAAATCACAAATTTTGCATGGTAAAACTGGCAAAATTCCACACGTTTTAGATTTCTTTTAAAATTTTGTCCATTCTAAATATCTTAAAATTAATTGTTAAATATAAAAACAGAATTAAAACTATACTTTTTATATTCTTCTTTATTATTCATTAAATAAATTAAATATTCTGCAAAACCTTTAACAGTTTTAAAATCGGATAATGCAATTATATACGAATTTAAATATGCTAATTCTTTTTGCAATAATTTTCGATCCATTATTATTGGAACTATTAAATTTTTTAGCCTCCAAACTTTTTCAGAAAAATAATCAGTACAATGTGAATTTTTTTTTTTTTTTTTTTTGGGAGAGGAAAAAAAATTCAAATTTAAAGATTCAAAAGTGGTAAAAGTCGTTTATTATGTACAGTAATCATTAGGGGAGGGCTAATTGGATAACATTTTAGTGATTTTTCCTTTATTATCGAAACTTTATTTTTTTCGGGGATGAAAATCTTTCGGGGAAGGGGAGATGGGGATCCCCGAAATCAAAAATCTTTCGGGGACGGGGAAATCGGGGAAACGAGGGGGGACGGCAATATACTTGGAAAATCAGATGTAATTAAAGTTGCATTTGTTTCAAAATTTTTATCTCGACTAAAAATACAAGATTTTAAACATTCATATTTTTCATATGGAATTTTAATTCCGTAATAATAATTCCATTCAAGAAATATTGAAATAATGGATTCAGAAGATCCTATAGCATCTGATGTCGAATATGATAAAAACATCGTTTTAAAATTTGCTAATGTTTCAGAGAAAGTATAATAAAAAAGAATAAAAGAACAGAAAATAAATGTTAAAATAAAACATAAGTTTTTCATTTGTGCAAAAATGTAAATGAAAAGTGACATTAGTAAATATAAAATTTTTGAGTGACCACTGAATAATAGCTTTTTTTTGGTGATTCATTTTTGGCTCAAAGAAAATAAAACATTATTTTTTTGTGTTATAAGATTAATAATATCTGACGTCAAATTGAAAAAGCTTTGCTTGTCAAGGTTTTCAATCGTAATGTAGAAGTATTGCAATGCAGTAATTTATTAAAACAAATTTTTAAAGCATCATAAAAAATTTAGTGAAATAAAAAACTTATTAAATATACAAAAAATTTTGAAATAACGGAGAGCAATCTTTTTCCAAAGAAAAATGAGATGTTTTTATACATTTTATTTCTTCATTTTTTAGCACTACCGAACGCAGAAGAGAAGAAGAAAACTGTAAAAAAGGTTGTCATCGTTTTGGTTTCGAATTTCTACTAAAATCACACATTTTATTTTGTGCTCATCTTTGCTTTGTTAATTAATCAAGTAATATTTTATGTAAAAATTTATAAATAAACTCGATAAAAGTAAATTAACAGCAGCCCAAAAAAACGCAGATAACAAAAAGTTTGAAAAAAACGATGACAAAAAAACAGCGAAAAAAAGTTTGCACGTTGCATGAAATTTTGTTGCAAAAAATTTTTTAACAGTAAATTTGCAAATTTTGTTCGTTCATCGATGTTCATTATTCATTGTTAGTTATAAATTTGCATAATGTTTAACAATAGCACGGCGTCGTTCACAACCTTTGCATACCATTTTTGACACTATATAAACAAATTTTTCATAATTTTTCCCATTTCGCTTCATTTTTCAACGTCGAAAACGGTGGTTTTGCAGCAGCGCTCAACAAAATGAATTTCTTCAAACTTTTGCTTATCTTTGCTCTTTTACTTTTTGAATCTTTTGGTCAAAGATTTCTTCGGCATTCAAATAATGATGATGCTTTGTTTGATGGAAAAGATTCTGATGACAATTATCTTTCTTCTGATGGATCAAATGCTCAAGAAATTCGTGGTGATGTAAGATTAACTGGATATGCAGAAGAAATTGAACTTGAACTGGATGAATTAAAGTTTGAATATTGTTCTCAACGCATTCGTCAAAATAAACAACGTTGTATGGATCAATCGTAAGCTTTTAAATGTTACTGTTTATTTGTAGCTTATCTTTTTAGAGTTTATGTTTGCTATGATGCTGAAAATCCTGATATTTCTTTACAAGGTGAATGCCGACCAAATCAATGCAGATTTGAAGCTGGTATTTCTGCAGGAGTTGGATATAATGTCTTATGGTTTATGTTGCCTGTACATTGTAAGCACTTTTTTAATCAGTCTATTCTAATCTTATATTTTTAGCAACGTCGTTTAATTATGATAAAGATGTTTGTGCAGCAGCAACAATGATGTCCCCAGACGCAGCAGTATCATTTCAAACATCTTTTGGAAGTTGTAAACCTTTAATTACCAATGGAAAGATTAAACTGTTTGTTAAAAAAGCTACACCTGATTGTTTTTTGACAGTCGTAAGTTTTTTCTATCTTTCATCGTTTCTTTTTAAACATTGTTTGATTATAGAAAAATGCAAAAATCTGGTCTCCAACAACAACTCGACTTCCACCAACTCCGTTACCAGCAACTCTAGCATCTGCAGAAGGTTCAAAAGAAGAAACATCCAATTCAACACTTATATGGGAAATTGTTGGTGGTATACTTTTTATTCTTTTTATTGCTGTTATTGCTTTTACGTAAGTTATAGCTCTGCCAAACACGTATTATTACATCATCATTTTTAGTGTGTGGTACTTTTGTATTCGAAAGCAAAATAAATCTGTTGATAAAAAGAAGAATAATGCTGTGGCATATCATGAAACTCCAATAAGTACCGCTGAAGCTGATTTTGTGCAAGTGAAAAAAGAACCTGTAATACCAGAAGAAGAAACGGTTGAAAAGAAGAAAACTACTGAAGAAGAAAAGAAACCAAAAGTAGCAAAGAAGGAAAAGAAAGTAGTGCAAAAAATCCAACTACAACCTTCAAAAGAAGTAACACAAGAAAATGTACCAAAAAAAGTTGCGCCAAAAAAAGTTCCACCAAAAAAGCAAGCTCCTATTGAACCAACTTTAGATGATCCAACTACTGGTGCTTCAATTACTGCAACAGAAAATCAACAACCACATGTTCCTGTACCAAAAAATGTAATTCATCCAGCGCCACTGCAACCTGCTTCAAAAGCTATTACACAATATTCAAAGAGTTCAAGTAGAAAAGGTTCACTTTCTGGACGGCATGAAATTGGAATGCAACTAATGGTTGAAAAGCCTTCTGAAACAGTTATACGTCGTTCTCAAGGTTCAGTTGATGCTCCAACAAAGGATAAACTTGAAAGGTATGTTTTTTGTATTTTTTTCAATTTTATATTTGTTTTTAGATTTTATTCATCTGATTTTGCTCGTCCACTTGAAAAACGTGAAATGATGCTTTTTTGTTGTACAAGGATTTGTGTTATGTTCAAAATTATTGAACTTTTAATGTGAGTTATTTCCATTATTAACCTTTTTATTTATTCAAATTTCTTTTTAGTGATGCTGCAATTGAAGGGTTAGCAAAACATGGTGCAAAATTTGGTGATAATGAAACTGTTGTTGAATTATCTGCAGAAGCTGAAAGATATGTCCAAAGTAGTTCAACACCTGAATATATTCGAAGCTTTGCATTTGGTGGTGTTTTTCGTGAATTAATTGATTCAGATGCTGAAATCAATGAAAATTGTCCAATTCCTTTGTTGTTTGTTATTGTCCTTCAAAGACGATATTCAGTTTTTAATCGTCGTCAAGCTTGTACCTGGATTAGGTATGTATTTTTTAATTTTGAGATATCTTAATTCAACCTCTTTTTTAGGCGTCAAATGCCTATTATTTTTGCTGAATTCTCTTTGAAAGAAAGAAAAAATCTTCCATATCCAATAACAGCAATTGAAGATGCATATAATATGGATCCAGATGGATTTAAGAATATTGCTGGTTCAAATACTGAATCTGGAATGGAAGAAGAGCCAACTCAAGAAGCAGTTACTCGTGCATCAAAAAAGAATCGCAAAAAGAAATCTGGTGGTGGAAAAAAGAAGAGTTCAAAGAAGCGTCGTTGAAATCGTTCTGAAAGTAGCTGCAAAAATGCAATTTTTCTTTGTTTTGTTTTAATTCAGTTTGTGTTTTTTTTTTGTAATAAATATGCATTTATTAATAATTTTAAATTGATGGTATACACGTGAAAAATTGTTTAATGGTTACTATAATTGAGTTTCGTTTTTTAAAAAAAATTTTTGACAAGAAAATAAAATTGTAAATTTTAACCAGGGGTGGGCATTCACCGTACTATCAAATTTTTGGTGCTAATGAATTTTGGCATAGCAACATGAGATTTTGATGATTATTAACTCACCATCATTTGTATGTTCTGTGTTATCAAAATAAACAACATCAATTAATTCACTTTTTGGAAAAAAATAAATTGCATTTCTAATCTCCTTTGTTCAAATATCAAAAAAATGGAATGTTCATTTTTTGCAAATCATCAAAGACTCTCATTGTTTAATGATACACTTGCCTCATTATCTCTCCATTTATCGATATCGTTTTCTGTTAAATTTGTAAAGCGATTATACAAAAATGGATAATCGATATCAAACATGTAAGTAAAAGTAGCATTAAAAAAATCATTCGGAAGCCGATACATTTTGAAAAATGAATTTGCAGGTGATTCAGAACTTATAAAAACATTCATTCGATTCTGATTTTTCGTTTCTGGAAGATTTGTATAATTTATACTTGGAAAATTAAATGTAATTAAAGTTGCATTTGTTTCAAAATTTTTATCTCGAGTAAAGATACAAGTTGTGCTTGCCAAGGTTTTTAATCGTAAACTTTGTTTAACCATATTATTATTGTTTTTCAAATTTTGATTACAATTTTTGCAAAAATTAAAAAGAAAATGACCCTTTCTTGTGCATTTTTTTTATTTTATTTGAAAAGCAAGTCTTCGTTAAGCATGACTTTTATATAGAAAAAGAATTGAATTAATGGGGTTAAAAATGGAAGAATGAAACTGTTACTTATTCCAGATTGCACAATTTTCTTTCTCTTGCAATCTTATTTAATAGTTTCTAGTTTTAAAATAGTGTTTAAACATTTTCATCTTTGGGAAAAATTGTTTGTTTTTCTCCTGTAAAGTAGAAGCGGAAGTCAAATATCTGTCGTATTTTATAATGCCTGCTTTACCGTCGTAGATAATATATAAAAATGAAGTGATTAGTGAGTCATTCGATTTATATTTTTGTTTATTACCCCTTAAAAAATCAATGAATAACTTCAAACGCTTTTAAGAAAAACTGAATCAGTAAAAATTGAGATTTGTAATTTTTTGTTGTAAAAAAACTGAATGAACAATAAATTGCAAATACGATTAAAAACTTTATTATTATAATCTTAAACATTTTGAAAGTCAATAAATTCAGCACTTACTTTTTATATTTTCTGATCAAAACTGATTTCAGCCAAGTTTTTACATAATCCTTTTCGTATGTTCCATCACTCCACCATTTTCGGGCATTCATTTCTTTTCGAAATCCATTTTTTACTTTTAATGCTAAATCACAAATTTTGCATGGTAAAACTGGCAAAATTCCACACGTTTTAGATTTCTTATAAAATTTTGTCCATTCAAAATATCTTAAAATTAATCGTTAAATATAAAAATAGAATTAAAACTATACTTTTTATATTCTTCTTTATTATTCATTAAATAAATTAAATATTCTGCAAAACCTTTAACAGTTTTAAAATCGGATAATGCAATTATATACGAATTTAAATATGCTAATTCTTTTTGCAATAATTTTCGATCCATTATTATTGGAACTATTAAATTTTTTAGCCTCCAAACTTTTTCAGAAAAATAATCAGTACAATGTGAATTTTCAAGTGCCAAAACAAAGAAATGTTTTTCTAAAATAATAACGTTTGTGTTTTGTATTTAAAATTTAAAAGCAAACCTAATTCTTCTTTTTCACAATTTTCATAAAGTTTACAATTATTTTGACTTTGATAACAATTTCCATATTTTGTTATTGGAATATATTTTTCAAGAATTGGAATCAGGATTTCTCGCTTAGAAGATGTGTAACAATTACTCACAAATGTAACAATAGATTTATTCTTGTTGGATAATATTCCTTCAGTCTACAAAAAATTGTAAAAAATTTGCATAAATTTAAGGGAGTTGTGGGGTAAAGAATTTATAGTACTGAACATACCTCCTTATCACTCCATCTATCAATATCATTTTCAGTTAAATTTTTAAAGCAATCATATAAAATTGGATAATCACTGTTTAACATATAACTGATAGTAGCATTAAAAAAATTATCAGATAAAGTTGTTGGATATGGATAATTTCCTGGTGATTCAAAACTAACAAAAACATTCATTCGATTAAAATTAATAGTTTTTGGAAGATTTTCAAGGATAATATTTGGATAATGAAATGTGATAAGTGTTGCACCTTTTTCAAAAGTTTTATTTTTTGTAAAAATACAGGATTTTGCACATTCGTAATCATCATATGATATCTCAGTCCAATATTTATTCCATTCAAGTATTATTGGTTTTGAAAAAGTTTTATCAGCTTCACCTGGGAACATTAAAATTTTAAATATATCCATTGAAAATGGATTCGAATAGTAAAATGTTAATAAACAAATTACAGAAAAAAATATTGTTGCATATAATTGTAATTTTTTCATTGATAAAAGATGCCAACTTCCTGTAACAAAAATTATTATAAAAAACGTGGTTTTCAAAAAAATGGAAAAAATCACGTAACCTTTACTAAATTTTATAAAAAGTTTGAATTGTGTAAACAGAACTATATATTTTTTCTTTCATAAAAATAAATAAGCCGTGAATCAAAGTGCGAGAAAAAAAATCCTTTCTTAAAGAATAAAGCGCTTTTTTTTCACCTTTTATTGTTATTTTGAAAATGGGAAAAATAATTTTTTATAGGTTTTTAAAAGATATTTTCACAATGACAGAAAGCAAAAAATTAAATTAAAATTTTTTAAAGTTGCTGTCCCAGTGATAGTAACAGAAACTTTTTACATTTGTATTTTGATGTTACTATCGCAACGATAATAATCGAAATAATTGAATATCGTTTTTTTCGATTACTATCATGAATTTTATTAGAGCGGTTTTTTGAAAAACTGCTCCATTAAAAAAAAATTATTGTAATTTTAAAAGTTTTACTTTTTAAACTTACTCTCAAAATCAGAATAATTGATTATCGTTTTTTAATACTAACTGTTTTCTAAAATCTGTTTTTTACTAACCTTTAAAAAAACTTTTTAGCATTTAAACAAACTATCAATGAAACAAAACAAAATGCACATTTAGAGACGAGATCATTATTTTTAGATTTGGATTTTGTTGAAAGTCGGATTAATTTTTTGTCATTTAAAAAAATGTAATATTTTCAATACAAAATTTGCTTTTTTACAAAAAATTTATTTCTTTAGTCTTTTTGACAATAATTAAACAAATTGTAACAAAAAGAGACTTTTACACTGTGCTATTTCAGTACATTTTGCAAAGTTTTTGTTTATAAAAACTAAAATAATATGTAATTTGTTTGTTCTTCGCTTGTCAAAGAAAAAGAATTATTCATGAATTATCGTAATCAGAACCCCCATATGATATTGTGTAAATCAAAAAGTAACTTTTTCAGAAGGTTTATAATCATCGTGGAGAAATCATAGATTTGCAAATTTTTGGTTCGAGATTTCTTGCTGACTTTAAATTTTTATTTCTGCTGTATTTTTTTAAAAGTGTGTGACTACATTTTTTGTAGTTTGCTCTTTATTTGATTGATTGAAAGAAAACTTTTTTTTTTGTTGTTCGTTACTTTCAAGTGATTTCAATTTTTTTATAATTTTTTGTTTTTAATAGATGTATTAATTATTTTAGGAAATCATGGTTATAGTAAGTTTTTAAAGGAAATAAGCATTACATAAATTATGTGCCATTTGTAGTACAATAGTGCCGATAATTCTTATGTCGTATATCCGCATGTTGCAAACGGAATAGAAATGGAAAATGGAATTCGAAGTGTTGTTGAAAATGCAAAACAAAAAAATATTAAATTTTTCCCAAAAATTGATTTGAGAAATTATTATGCTGGAATGCCAAAATTTGTTTTATTTGAATCATATTTATAAAAACTGGAAATTGCCAATTTTAAAAATTAATAAATGTTTTGTTTTCTCTCATAAAGATAATAACAAGAAAAGTTAAAATGAAATATTTGAATTACTATCACTATGATAGTAACATAAAAAAACGATAGTGAAATTTTTGAGTTGGTCTCATAGTGATAACACTGTTAAAAAACAATAAAAGGAAGTGCTTTTTATTTTCACAGAGATAATAACCTCAGGAAAAGAAAGTAAAAGGTTTGCGTTACTATCATAGTAATATCGAAAAACACTAAACATTTTTTGTATGTGAGAGTTAACGATGGATACTAGCCGAAATTCTTTTTTTAAAACTGTTTTGATTTTTTGTTTTTGCATCCTTTTCGAAGCAAAAATGGCCTGAAAAATCATTTGTTTTGTTTTTTTGCTCATTAACTTTTATTTTGTAAAGGTAAATTTTAATACAAAAAATTTATACATTTATTTCGTTCAACAACGTTTTTTTTCGTAATAAAATTGCAGCAAAACATTACATTATTATTTTGTTGAAGAAGTAACAAAGAATGGGGTATTAAAATTATGAACTCCTGTTTTTGGTTTTTTTAATGCAAATGTGTATAAAACTGCACTGATACAAATATTGAAAGTGCTTAAAGTTGTCCGATATGGTCCAATAACGTTTACTAAATCCCTTTCAGTAATCTAAAAATGACAGATTTATAATCATAAATTTTTTTAAAAAATATTATTACCGAAAAATATATCGTATCTGCAATATTTGGCCCAAATTCAAATAAAACTGTTGATAAAATTATCATTAAAATTACAAAATTTTTTCGTTTTCCTTTTTTTGAAATAAAAACTTTTTTTAATTTTACAAGTAATATTAAAAATAAAGCTGCAGAAACTTCGGCGACAGAAATAACAATTTTATAAATATTCATATATTTTGAAGAATGTGTTGTAATAACACAAGAAAAATATCGGCAAAAGCTTGTTTCATTTGGTGGAATCCAAAGGAATCGATTAACCCAAAGTGTAAAAGTTAAAACAATTGCAGAGAAAATTAAAGCAGAAATGCATAAAATTTTTTTTGATTTTTTTGAATATGAATGTGGAAATAATATTGCAAAACATCTTTCAATACAAAGGGCACATTCAAATATTGGATTTGAGATTAACAAAATCCATGGAACTAATCCAATAAAATAAAGAGGGACATTATTATATAAAATTTCATTAGGTCTCCAAAATATTAGAACATATCCGGTATATATTAAACCAGTGCAACTTACAATTGCTAAATAAATAAACAATGATAACAAAAGTGGTGAAGCATCTAAACTTCGACGATAAAACATGTAATAACATTTATATAAAACTATTATTTGAAAACTTCCAGTTAATAAAATATGACACAGTACGTAAATGGCAAATACCATTTTTAAATATTAAATTAATAATAAAATGAGATATATCCTTATTTAACCAAAATTTTTTCTGCTTAAATAACAAATTTTGAAAAAAAGAAAGTTATTACGGAAGAATAATTTTTTTATTTAAAAGTACGCTTTAAACGACAAATTAATGTGACTAACGAAAATAGTATTAAAACCGTGTTCATAGACAAAGATCTCAAGCAGAAAATACTACTAAAAAGAATGAATTATAAAACTAGAATGAGAAATGCGTAAATACGCATTTCTCATTCTACTTAGTTTTCATAAACTTTGTTTTAATTAACTACTAAATCTATGACAGAAATGATATCTTTTTGTCTATATAAAAACAACTAAGTATAAGTTGGAAAACTATTTTTTAACAAATAGAAATTATTCCCTATAGAGAAACAGCGTATAAATAACAGTTTATTGAAAAAAGTAACAAAGTAAAAACAGTACCAAATAAAGTTAATCATCATCAAGATAACATTCAAAATTCTATTTTTATCAACTTAAAAAGATGAAGCTGATTTTTAATAATATTAAGGGTGGGAAAAATGAAATTTTTTTCTAACAGTTTTCAGAAGTTTTTAAAATAACCAATAAAATTTAACAATATGAGGTTGTTGATCTTGTGGATACCAAAGTCTCATTTTTTCTTTTAAACTCCTTCTAAATTCTATTGTATTTTCTTTTAATGGATCATTGGTGTAATCAATTCTGACTGTTCCACGTGGAGCCATATTTCTCTGAAAAAACTGAATTTTAGTATTTTACATCAGTTTTTAATTACCGTAAGAAATTGATAAAAAAGATTAACATCCAAGAGACCATCGATTCTAATAAGTTGAAATACTGCAAGTTTTTTACAACGTAATAATGAAGCTAATTTTTGTGACGTTTGTGTGGTAACATGTGTAACATGGATTCTGTAAAAAATTTACAGTTTACAAAAATCCCATAAAAATGCAGGGTGTGAAAACATAACTGAGCCGTTAGTTTTTACTGGCATTCTTTAAAGTCATTCTAAACGGCCTTCGCAGTTAAACTCAATATCATTTGGAATTTTTTTGATTCAATAAAAATCTCAGAACAATATCCATAGTTTTAAAATTTGTAAAGGAAAAAATTGGATTTTGATAATCACATTTAAATTTCCAAAAAATTTTTCAGAATTACTATCATTTTTCTTTATTGGAGCGGTTTTTCAAAAAGCCGCTCAAATAAAATTCATGATAGTAATTGAAAAAAAACAACACCAAAAAATTTCTGTTACTATCATTGCGATAGTAACATCAAAAAACAATTTTAAAATACTTTTGATACTTTCATTGGGAAAGGAACTTTAAAAACTAAAACTATTTGTTGTCAAGATACTACGCGTTTACACAGAAAACTTTGATCTATGTTTAAACTTGAACAAGCCTATCAAGATTTTCTTAATTTTACTTCAAAAAAATGCTTACGTAATTCGATTTGCATAAGGAACTTTTAACAAAATATCTTCAACGGGCATAAGATTTCCTTCAACTTCGCCAACACTGCTAATTGTTAAATGTTGAATATTACCATATTTTGTTAATTTATTAAATATTTCAACTTTTAAATCTCCACCAACTTCAAGCTTTTCAATATCCCACTTCTGTAATTTTTTCATTAAAATATCATAATATTCAGGAGTTGAATAATTTTGTAATGAAAGAGATTTTGTAAGCCAAACATTTTCCATTTTTTCAACGAATTTATGCTCTGGTGGAATAATTATTGAATAACCATTTGCACAAATGGGTGCATAAGAAATTTTTAAATCATCAATAATTAAAATTTTAAATCTTGCAAAAAAATATTTGCAAGTCTGATTAAGTTTTTTCCATAAATTTGGAGTTGCATTTGCATAAATATGATTCATAACATGAAACGGGAAGGAAAAAAGTTGGCGTTCATGAGTGGCAAAAGTTGATTGTGACATTTTGATATAAAATAATTAAAAATTATGCTGAAATAAAAATATTTGGAACAGTTTTTAAAAAAAAAAATAAATAAAACGTTTTAACTTTAAGAAACTGAAATTACTCCCAAAGTTTAACCACTAACAAAAACAACGTTCGAAATCTATTTTTTTATTTGTTTTTGATAGAAAAAAAATAAAGGTCGACTTTTTTATTGACAACAATTTCAAAATTTCTCCAAAGAACTGACAAAAAAAAGTCAGCTGTGACAATGTTGTTTGTTTTTTTTTATTGAAAAATTTTCAACATAAATTTTTTAAAGGTGAATGTCATTCGAAGATATTTTGTTAAAAGATATTTTAATAAACTTTTTTATTTTTAAGCTTTATTTTTTCGTACACATTATGCACTTTGTAAAATTTTTTAAACAAAAATTTAAAATAAAAATGAAAAAAGGTTGGAGATTGACA
The DNA here is from genome assembly GCA_963922195.1 of Panagrolaimus sp. PS1159. Classification (NCBI taxonomy): domain Eukaryota; kingdom Metazoa; phylum Nematoda; class Chromadorea; order Rhabditida; family Panagrolaimidae; genus Panagrolaimus; species Panagrolaimus sp. PS1159. Next base: position 3,530,603 of record CAWUHW010000006.1, read on the forward strand.
TTTTTGGAAAAAGAAATAAAGACTTGAAATTTTTTGGAAGCTAAAAATTCCCGTTAATGAAAAACATTTTTTTCGATTTGCAACAAAAAACAATATGAAAAAGTGAACAAAAAGAAAATAAAAGTTAAGTTTAATTTGCGTAGCACATAAATTTGGCTGCTAATTCATACTTAAAATCTGAAAAAAGTGTTCCAAAATCTTTGACTGCAACCGATTCTTTTGAACTCACACAAAGCAATAAAAGTTCATAGGAGCCAAATTATATGTTTTAATTAATGTTAAATTTTGCATTTATTAATTTGAAATTTAAATTTCTTTTACATTCGAATGCGTTTCTTAAAAAAGGTTGTCGTAAATGCGTAATTTTTTGTAGCAATAAGTTCTTCCGCGTGAAAGTACAATTTTTGAAAAAAGTAAATGTTTACACATTTTAAAAAAACCCACGATAAAATTTATTATTCCAATGAAATGAATGAAATTGGTCGATATTTTACTTTAATCCAAAATATTTTGATGTTAATTTTATTGGTTTTAACTTGTTTTATAACAGTACAATTACTTTTGTTATCAAGAAAAAAGCTATTTTTTACACCAGTTTTTAGAGTGTATTTAGTATTTATTACTTTACTTTGTATTATTTGTATTATTAATTCTGCCTATGTTGTAATTTTTTGGAAACCTTCTGAAGCTTCATTTTATCCATTAACATTGTATATAATTTCGATTGTCTCAGGTGGAATGATGCAAGCAGCTTTTATTGCAGAATCTTTTTTATGCTTAGATCGATGTTTTATTCTTGCGTTTCCAAAATATTATTTATACAAAGCAAAATTACTACTTGGAATTTTGGAATTTTTTGGGTTATTTGGTGTTTTGTTCTATCAATATTACATTTATGGAGCACTTCGAAATATTCCAGAATTTATTTTAAATAACACAAGTTTTATTATATGTCCACATATCCAATGTTTATTTAATAATAGTGATTTTGAAATAATGTTTTTAAAAGCAAAAATTCGTTGGGGTTTAATTAATTTGTGTTTAGTGGTAATTTTAATTTTATTAATTAAATTCAAAGTTACTATTTCTGATGTAAAAAACAAGCTACATTATACGGTTGCTATGGCATTATTATGCACTCTAATATTCGAATTTGTTCCTAATTTTATTGGAATTATAATTAATTTGGTAAGGAATTCTGGTTTTATGTGGAATTGGTTTTATGTGGGAAACGCAGATCACAATAATTTTTTTAAGTATATTACAAAAAACTTTTTAGCTGGCAAAAATTTCAACAACAGCTTATGCTGGACCATATTGGACATTTTCATCTATTATCAATATATTTATTTGTAATTTTATGTATTCAAAAGCAATTTTAAAACAAAATATTGTAAATCATATCGAAGTTGTTGATTAAATTTGAACTAAAAACTTTTTCAATAAAAAATTGAAGCACAGCGAAAATTTTTTAAAAAATTTTATAGTTTACGTTAAATTAAAAGCCAAGTTTTATTAAAAATAACAAAACATTTTTTTAAATAACTACAGCAAATTTTTTTAACCAAAACATTACGGCTGCTATTGCTTGGATCACGGCCAATTTTTTCGACCTTTTTTAAAACCACTTTTATCACGAACAAGTGTAGTTTTATCAAAACTTCCACCAGGTTGAGAAACAACAACAACAGTAGTTTCGTCAATTTTACCACAAACGGATGCACATCGAAGATATTCAGCAGAATTTGAATCACTTTCAGATTCTTCAATAAGTTTAACACAATTACATTCTCGAAGACGTTCACGTTCATCTGAATTACTATCAATTTGTTGTTGTTGTTGTGCCATTGCAACAACTGCAAAAAGACAAAGCAAAATAATCGTTTTCATTTTTGCCACTGTTGAAAGCTTTGCAAAATTAAAACAAAGCAAAAAGTGATGCTTTTAAAGGCAAAATGAAACTCTTTTATATGAAACAAATTCAATAGAAATAAACAATGTCATTAAAAATATAATATTATTGAAATAGTTGCTTAAAAAATTCAGATGAAAAGAAAATTGATTCAAATAATTGTGATTAATGGTGTGGAGGATAGAAAAGAAAAAGAACTAAAAATCATTTTTTTCGCTTCCGAAAATGAATCAATTAAATTTTGCTAATTAAAATAAATTTTTTATCGATAACAATACACATCGAATCGAAAAGCATTAGAACAAACAATTTTTGATTCAAACTTGGCAAAAAGTGTTTGTTATTTTGCGGGAAATTTAAAATATTTCTCTTTAGCAAAGAGAAAAAAGAACACAAAAAAAGTTCCACCGAGACAGCAGACAGCAAAAGACGCACACTTTTTGCACGAAAAAAAAGCATGCAACAAAAAAAAAATACAGCGCTTTAGTGCAAAAAGTGTGCGTCTTTTGCTGTCTGCTGTCTCGGTGGAACTTTTTTTGTGAAATATTTTAAATTTCCCGCAAAATAACAAACACTTTTTGCCAAGTTTGAATCAAAAATTGTTTGTTCGATTCGATGTGAATATTCTTTCTAAAAACTTTTTTAAATAAAAAACTTTTCATTTTCAAAAAAACTTTCAAGAAATTTACAATTGACATTAAACAAAAATTCAACTTTTATTAAAAACTGCAAAATTTTTATTTAACATTAAATTCTTAACCAAAACATTACAAAAAAATTAATATAAAGCAATTAGAAAAATACATTTTTTAATAACGATTTCCATATCCTCCATATCCACCATTTCCACCACCATATCCTCCACTTCTATATCCATATGAATATGGTGTACGTGGAGTACCCCATGGTGAACGCATTCGATATTGCCATCCCCAAACAGGTTGACCTTGGAAGATATCATTAACTTCAGTATTATCATAACCATATGAAGGATATTGATATTGTGGATAATAATTGTAACCATATCCATAGCTTGGTCGGGAGTAACTTGGACGAGGATAACTTGGTCGATTGTAACTTGGACCATAACTTGGACGATTACCATATCCTGGACGGCTTGGATAGCTTGGACGGCCTCCATGTTCTTCACTGCTTTCACTGCTTTCGCTACTACTTGAATCACGGTCCCATTTTTTTCCACGTTTACTTTTTCCAAAACTTCGTGCCCCACGAACAAGCGTAGTTTTATCAAGGCTTCGACCAATTCGAGAAACAGCATTTGTATTAATAGTAGGAGTAGCGGTTTTATCAATTTTACCACAAACAGATGCACATCGAAGATGTTCAGCAGAATGTGAATCACTTCCACGACGAGCAGATTCTTCAATAAGTTTAACACAATTACATTCTCGAAGACGTTCACGTTCATCTGAATTACTATCAATTTGTTGTTGTTGTTGTGCCATTGCAACAACTGCAAAAAGACAAAGCAAAATAATCGTTTTCATTTTTGCCACCGATGAAAGCTTTGCAAAAATTAAAACAAAGCTAAATGTGATGCTTTTAAAGGCAAAATGAAACACTTTTATATGAAACAAAATTATAAGAAATGCTAAATGTTAAAATCAAAAAATCATTTTAAATTTAACATTTAATATAAAAGAAATAACTGCTGAAAAATTCAGAAAGAACAAATGATTCAGAAGGCGTTTTATGGTGTGTAGGAGGAACGAAGGTGGCATTTGAAAAGAACAAAAAACAATTTTTTGTTGGTAAATTTTTTTCTAAAAGGTAGAAAAAGATAGTCATCAGCAAAATTTTTGCTGATGACTATTTTGCTGCAAAAAGTATGTTTCATGCTTAAAATTTTAATAACAAGTGTCAGAGATCACAATGGTTTTTATGAAATAGAATATCACTTGATTTTTTAGAATTTTAATTTCTGGCCAACTTTGATAAAACATTAAATTAATTATTGATAAGTTTTCATGAAAATTGTCATTGAATTAATTAATTGATAAATGTGTTTAAATTTTTTTATCCAGCTTCTTCAACATTGCTGGAATCAATATTGAAATAAAATCTATTAAGAAAAATTATTCTTCGTTGTGATCGCATTAATTTTTTAGGAACCACTGCTGGATAATATCCTTTGTTATCATGGTGTATATTATACACCATGATAACAAAGAAATTAATTAACACATAGCTTTGGTACTAATTTATTTATACATTTTGGATAACAAATTTGAAAAAAAATTTTATAAAAAGAACCTTGAATTATTCTTTGCAGAAATAAAAAATCATTTTTTTGTTCAACCAATTTTTTATTACAGCAAATTCGAACATAAAAAAGAAGAAAGAAAGGTTGAATGAAGAAAAATCCAAGGACAATGTCCATCACCATCTGTTACTTCAGCGGTCATTTTCATTTTTCTTTGACAATTGTTTTTCTGTTGACCAATGTGTGTGGTCTTGAAAAAAAAAACACTTGGGAAAACGAAATGCATTTCAAAAATTATTTTTTACTCTAAAATGTTCTTTTTTAAATTTGTCAATGGATATTAACGTAAAGGGCTGTCCAGATATTACGTAACAGCTTTTTTCGTGTTACCCCTTCGCATTAGGGTTGCCGCCCCCCCCCCCCCCCCGTAAATCGAAAAATTCGGGGACGGGGACGTCCCCGAAATGCAAAAATTTTCGGGGACGGGGAAACGGGGATCCCCGAAAAACAAAAATCCTTCGGGGACGGGGAAAACGGGGATCCCCGTTCGGGGAACCATGTTTTCTACGGGACGGGAGAAAGAAAAAATTTGGATATTTTCAAATTTAAAGATTCAAAGGTGGTAAAAGTCGTTTATTATGTACGGTAATCATTAGAGGAGCGCTAATTGGATAACTTTTTAGTGATTTTTCCTTTATTATCGAAACTTTAATTTTTTCGGGGATGAAAATCTTTCGGGGACGGGGAGACGGGGATCCCCGAAAATCAAAAATCTTTCGGGGACGGGGAAAACGGGGATCCCCGTTCGGGGATCCCCGCGGGGAAATCGGGGAAACGAGGGGGGACGGCAACCCTACTTCGCATCAAAGGCACTTTTTGCCGCACGTCCAGGGCTGCAACTGCCTTTGGGAGTTTTGGAAGACCTCTCCCACTTTTGTGCCAAATTTAAGGTGAAAAAATTAAATTCATACTAAGAAGAATGAGATTTTTTGAAAACCACCGACCCTTACTTGGCACCAATTTGCGTCATTGCACATATCAACGGCGGTACGCTCATTTACCCCTCCCTCCTTTATTACGTAACATCTGAACAGCCCCTAATCAATAAATTTTAAGTATAAGCTTTATGTGAAGAGTCTTTTTTATCTGTAAATATTAGGTTTGCCTAGACAGAAAAAATAATTATTATACAAACGTTTGTTATTAAATAAAAGTACTCCTTAAATTTAAAAACTTTTTTTTTGTCAGAACTGGAAAAACTTTTTGTTTACGAAGTTAAATATTTCTTCCATTTGAAAAAAAATCTTATAAAAAATTTTTAATTGATGTTTTGTGAATTTTTTATCCGTTGAACCGAGAGGTAAAAGCTCTCAGCATTCTGAAAAATTTTATTAATAAACCCCCGAAATTAACAACTGTACTTTTTTTCGTTAAGAAGCTAAGTGTCTAAATTAGAGTTGTAAAATTCCCGGAAAATCAGAAAAATCGGGAAATTTTCCGGAAAAGTAATTTTGGTATTTTTTCAATACCTAAAATTAAAAAAGCCCCTAATCAGGGATGTGCGGAAGTAAAATTTCGAAACGGAAGCGGAAGCGGAACGGAAGCAAATCCGTTAAACGGAAGCGGAACCGGAAGCGGAAGTAGAAAAAAAGGCGGAATTCCGTATTTTACGGAAGCGGAAGCGGAATTTTTTTTCAAGTATTTTTGTGTTCTCAAATTTTTTTGTTTCGTGATTCCCAAATGCAAGCAGATAAAATTTAGAAGCAGTTTTTTTTGCGCGAGGGTTAAAAAATTAATAAAAATGACGAAAAAATTATGACAAAAAATTTACGGAATTCCGCCGCTTTTTTTACGGAAGCGGAACCGGAAGCGGAAGTGAAAAAAAGGCGGAATTCCGTATTTTACGGAAGCGGAAGCGGAATTCCGCACATCCCTGCCCCTAATTCGATGATTTTTCAATTAATTTCTCAATGAATAACTTTTTATAACAAAAACTGCCTTATTTTATACTAAATGAACTTAAAATAATAAAAAATGTTGCCTTTCTTACAAATATTTTCGGGAAATTTCCCGCAAAAATCGGGAAATTTCCCTTTTTTTGACAACCCTACTCCAAATTTTATCAGTAGATATTTGAATTCCGAAGCTTTTTGATATCTTCAACATTATTGTTGAATGTAGCTCATGTGTTCAAAAAAAAAACAAATTTTTGTGTTATATCAATAAATCTGTTAAGCTAACCATTTTTTATTCACGCAAATAATAATGTTCTTTTTTTACAAAACTCTTCTTTTCTTTTGTATCCTATTATTACCCCATTTTTTTATCCATTTTTTATAAAAAACGGATAATTCTTTTCTACAATCTTTTTTTTGCTTTTCTCATATTTTTTTAATCATTGTAAATTTCTTCTATCCCCCCAGACAAACTAATCCCCTCTTTTTCTATAATCCTTTTGTGTTCATTCTTTCTTTTCTTTTTTTAGAGATATATCGTATTTTCATAGGAAGCGTAAAACTAAGATTTTTGTTAAAAAAATATCAGAAGTACAAAAATCAGCAAACTAAAACAGAAAATGGATGAATTTGTTTAATGCACTTTTTGTATTTTTTTATGTCTGTACTTTTTTTATATACGTATTTAAAAAAAAAGATGTTTAAAAAAAGATGCCATATTTGGTTTTTTATTAATGAAAGTAGTTTTTATTAAATGATAGACATTCGAGTAGCGAGAATTAATATTTAAAAAAAAGGTTGTACTTTTTTTGTAGCTTAAAAAAAGGTTAATAAACAAAAACTTTTTCAAATTAAGATTTTTTTGGCTATTTTTATTTCACAAAAACTTTTGATTTTTTCAAGAATTAAAAACTCATATTTTTTGAAGTTGAAATTTGAGCTTAATTTTTTTTACAAATGTTAGCATTTCGCTAGGTTTATGCAATTTTTGCATTTCGTGATAAAAATTTTTCATGAAATTAGGGTTTTTTAAAATCCACAAATTTTTTTTAAATACACAGAAAAAAATGTTTCAAAAGATTTTTTGCTTAATTTAATAATTTTTAATAATTTTTGATGTTGTCTTAATTAATCCTGGGGGGGATCATTAATGAATATCAAATTCAAAAAAATTTTAAATTTTTTGCATTCCTTTGTCGTCTGGCAATTTTTATTAAAAGTTTACAAATTTTGCCAATAAACAAATTTTTGATTATTTTTCCTTGTGGTAATAATATTTACAATTTTTTACAGTTCAAATATTCTTTGTAGGCACTAACTTTTTTTTGCAGAAATATATGGTAATTTGAGCTTTAACATTAGTTAAATATTACTTATGCTTTTTTGCATTTTGTATTTTACATTTCTTAGAAACCTTAATGTTTTTTATCTCTTACATTAGTCTATTGAATGCTATAGTTACTGTAGAGGAGTGGTGGTAATATGTAATTACAAAATTTTGCAGAAACATTTTTTTTTGTTAAAACAAAATTATTTCACTCAAAAGGAAATCAAACTTTGAAAATACTTTTTTTGTGATTAAATTTGAAAATCAATTATTTTATTGGAAACAAAAATAGCTATAAAATTGTTCTTAGAATGATGGCCTGATTTTTTAAATTAGTCATAATATAATTTATTTGAGATGGAATTCTTCCTTTAAAAAATATTTTAATGGAAGAATTCTCTCGATATCTTTTATTTGACATTTTACAGTAATCTTTTTTGTATTTTGATTTTGTATCATTCCTACAACGAAAAAAAAAGTATTATTACTTCTTTTCAGATAAAAGCGTTTATCCGTTTTTCTTTTCCAAAATTTTTTGCAGTAATCCTTAACAAAAATAACAAAAAGATAAAGAAATATCATTATTATTAAATGGAATATTCTTGTAATTTATTACCAAATTCATTAACGTCTGCTCAATTACCGTATATTTTAAATTCACCAAAAAGCATTCCACCATCACAATATATAATGATGCAACAATATGATCGAACACAGTAAGTTTAAACTTTTTATGATGTAAGACGACTATAAATAAAAAATTTTGAGACTGATGAAAAAACACTAAAAATCAAGGAATTTTACTCAGTTTTCATTCGATTGCTTTTTTTCAGCTTTTTAAGTGATTTTACTCATAAATAAAATTAATGAGTAAAATTTCAGAAAATATTGCATTTTTGATTTTTTTTTACTCAAGCATTATTTGGGTAAAATTTTAGACCAAAATTTTTTACCCATTTTTATGGGTAAATTTTTTAACTATTTTTTTTTACCCATTTTTTTATGGGTAAATTTTTTAACTCTTTTTTTTTACCCATTTTTTATGGATTGCCACGCATCGGATTCGAACTTTAGACATTTTTTCAAAGTCTAAAGTCTTAACCGCTGCGCCATAGCGTCGATCACATTTTAGTTTCTTTTTTTGCTTATAAACAAAAGGCGTTTCTGACAGAACGCCAAGAGTGAAAAAAAGGTTAAAAAACGCTGCTTTTTGTTGTTTTTTTTGTATTGTATGTTTTTTATTTATTATTAATTAATAATTAACAATAAATAATGTTAACGTTTTAATATTTTTAAAGTGTTTAATTTTTAAAAAGACTTTTCATTAATACCTTTTTAAGTTTGTTGTAATTAAACAAATTTTTTTTCAGTCATAAAAAATATAAAAAAAAGACAATAAAAAATAAAAACACTTTGAAGAACAAGTATAATCAAAGCAAATTCAAACAAAAAAATTTAGAATTAAGTTTTTTTTCTTTTTTTATTAGTTTTGGATAATGATGGTGTTGGTTCAGTTAATGTTATTTTTCTTTTCCTTTTTGGAGTTGCTTCAACGACTGGCGTTGGCTGAACAGATGATTCCTCAGGAATTTCCTCTAATGCTGTATTTTCAGGATCCCAAGGTCTTTTAATTCTTGTCAAAAATGATTCAAGTTTTTCATTTTTACTTTAATTTAGCATCTGTATATTTTCGAATTTTAGCTAAAACTTTTGCAAAAAATTATTGATAATCATCAGATTGCTATTCCAACTTCAAAGACGGATTTTGCTGATTTTGTTGATTTAATTAAACTTTATCTTCCAAATTATTATCCTGTATGTATTGATTTGATCACTTTATCAGATGAAACACTGCAATCAATATATGAAATTATTGTTAATAATGTTTCAATTGAACATTTAAAGATCTCAGAAAAGTTTTGGAAAAAGTTTTTTAATGCAGCTACAACAAATTCAAGTTCAGCGTTGCAAGTTTTACATGAATTGCAAAATAAAACAATCGAACAAGTTGAAAAGGTCAGTTTTAACAAAATTTATATAATTTAATACCATTGATAAATACGGGAAAAATATTTATCGCTGAAAGCTCAACGAAATCCTCATTTTTTAGCTTTTTAAAAATGTTAAATTAGATTTATTGGAATTTTTGAAGAAACGTGGTCCACATACTTTTGAAACAGAAGATGAAGCGATTAAAGAGTTAACTGGTGGAAAAGAATTTAATGCTGAAGATTTGATTAAAGCATTGAAAGCTACAAGGTTTGTTGTTAAAAGTAAATGAAACATGTATTTACTATTTTTAGCTGGCTAAATAATCGTAAAAGAGATGGTTCAAATTGGAAACATATTGCAAAAAATGTTCAATTATATTTTGAAAAACAATTAGTTTATAATAATATGAATTTTGTAGAAGAAATTGATGAAGCTATAATTTCAAAACAAAATTTTATCATTGCTCAAAATCCTACGGTAAGTATATTAAAAAATAAATATTTCTTTACGTTAAAAATGTAGGTTGAATTGAAACAAATATTGGAAAAGTATCGTGATAATTATTCATTGCTTTTATTTGGTAATTTGGGAGAAGCACCTTCTCATTTATCAAATATGGATCCAACTGCAGTATTTACCATACTCCTTCAAGAACCTGTTTTAATTGGTACGTGAACAGCTTTCGATCCAAAAAGATTTTTCTTTTTCTAGATAAAATAATTGATCGACTTCCACAAACTACAACTATAGCTCATTTATATTTGCCCCATGCTCCAAAAACAAATGAAAAAGATAAAATTCAATATTTATCTCAATTAGCTTTAACAAAAGATTGTCCATTAGCATCAACATGGGCACTTGAACAATGTCATGATTTGGCAAAACTTGCAACAAGCTATGAAAAAGTTTTAATTTGCAACACAACTTTAAAAAGTATGTTTCATTATTTATTAACCTCACCTACTAAATATTTAATATAATTTCAATATTTTTTCAGTAACTCAACATTTTCTATCAAACTTATCTTTTTATCAGGAAGTAAGTGTAACAGGAAGTGAATCTCTTAAAAATTTGCTTGCTACATGCTTTCCAAGAACAGATGCACAAGAAAGTGACGCAGAAGAAAAGGATGCAGAAGCAAATGACAATGAAGAATAACTTCAAAACTTTGATAAACCTTTTTTCACAGAGTTTTTATTTTACATTGTTTTCTTTTATATCTATTATGACTGAAAAAAAATAAAATTTTTTCAAAAATTAAACAAAATAACTTTAAAAAAATTAAAATATTAACAATATTTATTGTTAATTATAAATTAATAATAAAAAAATAACATACGATAAAAAAAACCAACAAAAAGCATTATTTTTCAACTTTTTTTCACTCTTGGCGTTCTGTCAGAAACGCCTTTTGTTTATAAGCAAAAAAAGAAACTAAAATGTGATCGACGCTATGGCGCAGCGGTTAAGACTTTAGACTTTGAAAAAATGTCTAAAGTTCGAATCCGATGCGTGGCAATCCATAAAAAATGGGTAAAAAAAAAGAGTTAAAAAATTTACCCATAAAAAAATGGGTAAAAAAAAAGAGTTAAAAAATTTACCCATAAAAAAATGGGTAAAAAAAAATAGTTAAAAAATTTACCCATAAAAATGGGTAAAAAATTTTGGTCTAAAATTTTACCCAAATAATGCTTGAGTAAAAAAAATCAAAAATGCAATATTTTCTGAAATTTTACTCATTAATTTTATTTATGAGTAAAACAACTGATAAATGCAACATTTTCTGAAATTTAACTCGTTAATTTTATTTATGAGTAAAATCACTTAAAAAACAGCATTTTTTTTAAAAGTGAGTAAAATTTCATGATTTTTAATGTTTTTTCATCAGTTTGAAAATTTTTTATTTATAGTCGTCTTATGTTATGAAATTTGAAAGTTATGTTTAAAAATTTATTAAATGTATTTTTCGACCTTTTTATGATACGGTAGAAGTTGGACTAGGATGTCATCATAAATCTAACTGTTCTTATTAAAAATTCGATGGAGTTTTTATTTAAATAAGAAATAAAAGCAATACAATAAAAATCAGACCATAAATTTTATTATTTCAGTTTTATCTTTTTTCATGGTTTGAAAATACAGTCTTATAAGTAGGGTTGCCGTCCCCCCTCGTTTCTCCGATTTCCCCGCGGGGATCCCCGAACGGGGATCCCCGTTTTCCCCGTCCCCGAAAGATTTTTGATTTTCGGGGATCCCCGTCTCCCCGTCCCCGAAAGATTTTCATCCCCGAAAAAATTAAAGTTTCGATAATAAAGGAAAAATCACTAAAAAGTTATTTAATTAGTGCCCCTCTAATGATTACCGTACATAATAAACGACTTTTACCACCTTTGAATCTTTAAATTTGAAAATATCCAAATTTTTTCTTTCTCCCGTCCCGTAGAAAACAGGGTTCCCCGAACGGGGATCCCCGTTTTTCCCGTCCCCGAAGGATTTTTGATTTTCGGGGATCCCCGTTTCCCCGTCCCCGAAGGATTTTTGATTTTCGGGGATCCCCGTTTCCCCGCCCCCGAAGGATTTTTGATTTTCGGGGACGTCCCCGTCCCCGAATTTTTCGATTTACGGGGGGGGGGACGGCAACCCTACTTATAAGGTTTGATAAAAAGTCAATGAAACCATTTATATCTTAAGCTGAAAAATTCTTGTCTTGGCATCTTTTTTATTATCATTTTCTTAATTTAATTTCAAATCAATTGAAAATTTTTATTTCTTTTTTAAAAAATGTTCAAAGACTATTAATGTCAAAATATTTTTTTTATTAATCCCAGTCGTGAAAGAAAAATCTTCGGTTTGCCGCATTTAACCTTTTTTGAACCCCAAATACAGAGTTACTGGAGAAACAACCTTTGTCCCACCAACATTATTGTTGACAACTTTTTTTATAAACTTTTTCGACCCCTCAAACACTTTTTATCTATTTTCCGACTCCTTTATTTTTTCTTTCACCAACATTCTTCTTCCTTTTTTTTCTAAAAAATGACCCCAATTTTTTAAAATTGATATTACTTTTATAAAAAAATATTCAATGTAAAAAAAGCCTGAAAAAAAACCTTTTTAATGTTTGGGTCACTTTTTTTACACTAACATTTTTTTTCTCGACAAAATTATCGTCGCAAAGTTTTTTTTTTGCATAAGAAAAAAAGTGTCCTCGTTTTCGGAGTTTTTATGAATAAGTTGCTTTTTTATTAATAGGAAAAATCTGTGATATTTTTTTGTGTGTTTTTTTGTGTTTATGGGAAGGGTGATAGATGAGATAAATTTGAAATATGGGATTTAAAAAATGATTTTTTGATAATGGATCAACTTTGGATAAAATTGGGTGTGACCTTTAATCTTTAAACAAACAGTGATAATATAACCGTTACTTTTACTTATGAATAATTTGTTCTTTACAAAATATTTTTGCACTATTCATTTTTTTTTCTAAAACCTAAAGCGGTAAATCTATGTAACACCAAAATTATCAACCTTTAAGCCAACATTAAATTTGTAATACATGAACTAGAAAAAAAAGAAAAAAAAAACAATAATTTTCATAAACAAATTTTTTTGTACGTTTTTTGTTTTCACAGACAAAAATAAACCAAAATTCATTAAAAAAAAGTCAGCCGTTTTTATCAGGTGTTTTTTCCATTTTTTTACTTCATTAATATTGATAACAGTTTTTGGTTATTTTTCCTATTTTTAGTTTTCACAAAAAATGTTTGAAAAGGGAGATTATACAATTCTGTAAAAATGTTAATTAAGCTTTAAAAATTAGTAAAAGAATACTGTAGTTTTTTATTTTGGAAAACAAATAAAAATCATAAATTTTTATGTAGTTTTTGTCAGGTGTTTTTTGAAATGTGTGACATATTCTATGACAGTAATGATTTTTGAAATAAAAAGTCTCTAAAAACACTGTATCATATTTTTTATAGACTACAGTCATGCATTATATTTTTTCATTTAATTCCAAAAATAAATTTCCAACACCTCAGGTGTTTTTTCTTTCTAATAATACACAAACGCTGGCTTTTTTTCTCGTGCGACATTAAAAATTACCTAACAACTGAAAAAAAAAGCAATATTTTTTTTTAATAAAACTAAAAAATAAATATTTTTGCTTCAAAAAAAACTAATTATTTTAACAAACGCGTTTTAGCTTGATTAAAGTCATATATTTTCTTTTTCTTTGTTAGATTTTTTTAAAGCAGACATTTTTTTAAAGAAAAAAGGAAAGAACTTTTTCCCTTGAGAATTTCAATAAGTAGGCGGCGTTGGCATAAAAGATTTCCTTAAAGCTATCTTATTTTGTGTTCCGAAAAAGTTTTCATGATTTTTTGATGGATTATTTTTAAAAACAAAAAATTATTAAGATTTATTTATGAAGAGATCCTGAAAAGTAAAGCCTGACGCAAAAAATTAAAAAAATATTACCATGCAACATTAAATGAATTACTGTATTCAAAAAAGACACATGCAGAAAATATTCACAGAAACGAAAAAATTTTAACTTTTTGGTTTTGTGGAATTTTTTTAATTAAGAATAAGCAAAAAATTTAACTATCGTTTTTAAAACTTACTATCCCAATGAAAGTATCAGAAATATTTTAAAACTGTTTTTTGATGTTACTATCGCAATGATAATAATCGAAATAATTTAATATGATTTTTTTCGATTACTATCATAAGTTTTATTAGAGCTGTTTTTTGAAAAACCGCTTCAATATTTTCAAAATTTTTTAAATTTTGAAAAAACACAGATCCGAAAATAAAGCGCATTTTTTTGCTAAAATTTTTGCAACAAAAGTAAACAAAAAAGGGGTTGAAAATTGAATCGATTTTTTTCTACGTAATAAAAAGAGTAAACATACCTTACGTATTTTTTTTTTTATTTGGGTAAATATAAAATAAATATAAAAAGAATTTGAATGACCAAAACTAAACCAAAGTGCAACACTGCCATAACTTATAAATATCTGGATGGCAGCTATGGACCCTGGTTTATTGTCAGTCAACAATAATAATAATAGTAAGAATAATTTATACAGTAATAATAAACAGTATTGGTAAATATAATAATTACAGTAATAAATAATCACAGTAATAAAATATAATAATATATATAGGATACCGTAAGATGGTAAAATAAGTGGTAAAAAACTGATTTTAAACAATAAAACCAAAAATTAATGAATGAAAAAAGTGAAGGGAATAAAAGTTAAGAAAAAAAAACATGATATTAATATTCTTGCGCACACTGTTTTTGGTGGTAACAAAAATTTAAGTAAATTTTCTTCTTCCAAGTATTAAAAAAAAAGACCGTGGGCGAAGCAGCAAACAGCAGCCGTATATAAAAGTGGTGACAAAGCAAAAGAATTTTAAGCAGCCAAAAATTACTACTTCTCATGTTTTGTTTTTTTAAACATAAATTTGTAACATTTTTATGTTAAACAACAACAAGCAAAAAAAGGGAATACACAAAAAAGAGCTTGTTTTCGGTTTAAAAAAAGGGATGTTTTTTTGGAAAAAAAATAACTCTAAAAAAGGAGTGAACACAGAAAAGAGAAAAAATGAGGGGGACATTCTTTCATTGAAAGAATATAAAAATGTAAAAGAAAGTATGAATGAAGCTTTGAAGAAAGCAAGGCCCATAGCCTCAGTAGCTGCTAACATACTGGCTTGAAGGAAAGGGAAGAAAAAAGGCAGTCATGAAGGCTCTCTTCTGCTTTTTATGGCACTCCCTTCCTCTTCTCCGTGAAGAAAAAGAATGACGTGAAAAAAAATGTTTTTTTTACAAGCTCAAAAGCACCCCCCTTAAAAAAAAGCTTATCGTGACTGGTTTCACTCTTTTTCTCTATCTCTCACTTTTTCTTGTTCTCTTTTATCTCTTTTTTTGTTGCTGGCTTTTTTATTTCAAAGAAAAACACGTGGAAAAAAATGACAACAAAAAAAGAAAGAAAGAATGAACCATCCTCCTCCCGAACATGGACAACCGGGCAGTAGCAGAAGCAAGCAACAAGCAGAAACATGAAAAAAGCAAGGAATAATGGTTTAGTACTTGACAAAAAAAGGAAGAAAGCAGAAGCAAACACAAAAAAAGACATTATCAATCTTTTCTTTCCTTAAAAGCTACCGTTAATGTTAATAATTTAAACAATAAGCTTAAAATTACAACCCCCGTACATCCCATCAAAAGTAATTCCAATCTTTGACCTAAAACCCCTGCTAAAAAGAAAATATCAGACATTTCATATGTTTCGTTTTAAAAAAAGCTTAAAAAAGTTATATGTGTTTGCAAACAAGAAAAAAAAAGATTAGCAAAAGCAGTTATGCTTTATTGACAACAAGAAAAAAAAGAAAGGAAAAAAACCAACAAAGCTGTCAATAAAATGTCTCTTGCATAGTTTCAAATAGAAAAACTCTGTTATTTTTTTCGTGTCAAGACAAGCGGTTTAAAATGTAACAGAAACACGCCATATAAATATATTTTAATCAATAGTTTGTTTGAGATAGGCTTTGACCTAATTTGGGCAAGGGTTGCTAAAAGTGTGTTTGAAGGTATTAAAAGAATAATGACTTTCGGTTGATTAGATTACGGTAGCTTCTATGATAAAAGGATTTAGAGATTCTTGAAAGTTGGAAGAAACAGATTTATGTTACACCTTATATTCCAAAGACAGTTTTCTAAAAAACTTGAGAAAAAAAGTTTTTCGGATATCTGATATGCAAATTTTTCAACGGAAGATAGTAACAAAAAAATTTTAGTTATCATTTTGCTCGATTACTACCGTAAGTTTTATTAGAGCGGTTTTTCAAAAAATCCATTGAAATTTATATTTCAGATATTCAAGGACTTCCTGTTGTGTTTTTCACAATGAGAATAATCAAAAAATTAAAGTTTGTTTTTTCAAAGGTGCTATCCCAATGATAGTATCAGTAAAATTTTAAAATTGTTTTTGATGTTGTTATCGCAAAGATAGTAATCGAAATTATTGAGTATCGTTTTTTTCTATTACTATCATGAATTTTATTAGAGCGGTTTTTTGAAAAACCGCTCCAATTAAGAAAAATAAAAGCATTTTTTTTTAAATCTCGAAGTCTTAATTTTTCAAAAGATAGATCCTGTTAAAAATACCAAAAAATTTAAAATTTTTACATTGGTCGGCCATAAATCTCATCCAAAAAGCCCCATTAAAAGTCTATCTAACATTCAGTTTAAAAAAATGCCTCATAAAGCTTAAATTCAACAGCCGGAAGAAGTAAAAAACAAACACGCTCGAATCCCATCAATAATCAAAAAAAGTTAAAAGAAAAAAAATTTAAAACAAATGCCAAAGATTGATTTCAAAGGTCACAAAAAACACACATACCCTTTAAGCTCCAATTTCTCTGACACATTTAAAATTAAATCAATTTTTAAAAAAAAAAAGTTTTAAAAAGCAAAAAAAATCGAACATTTTGTTAGTTTTTTTTGTCTCTGAAAATATTTTTCAACGATTTTTTAACAAAACTTTTATCTCTGAAAAAAAAAAACTAAAAACTAACCGACAAAGTCTGTCCATTTTTTTTTCTCATTCAGCTTTTTTTATCTCTTTTATTTCTTTTTTGAAAAGGAAAAGGGATTTTTTGTTGCTGCTTTTGCTGCCGCTCTTTTTTTTTGTTAAAATGGCCATGGAACATGAAAATTGAAGGAGAGATAGACAAGAAAAAAAGTGACTGAAAAGCAAAAAAAAAAAAGAATTATGTTTCATATTTTTTTTAAATTTTTAAAGCTGCTGTCTCGCATTTTTATTATTGAAAAAAATGCTGCTATGGAAATATACAGTAGTAAAAAAAAGACAATTATCACGGAAATGTCTGTTTTGAAAAACAACAATAAAAAAATTCTAATAATAGGCATACTGTAGTTTTTAAATCTCATGTGGTTTTACATATATTTTTTATTTTTTCTAATTTAAGTTTTTTATACTTTTTACAGAAATAAAATAAATATAGTTCGAAAAATTTATTAATAAAAGCATTTTTCCCAAAGATTTGTCAACAACTAAGATAAAAGCAATCGTCTTTCAGAAGTGATAAACTTTTTTTGATTTAATTATCTTATCCGCTTTTGATAAAATCATCAATATTTAACATAAGGACAAAGATACGAAAAATTTTTTGGTCTTGAATAAAAATGGTTTAACAAAATTTCTGTGATGAAATCATGATTTTTTACTAAATTTTGAGATTAACTTTAAAAAATTGAATATTATAATTTTTTTCTTCATTGGAACAATTTTTTGAAAATCAGCTCCAATAAAATTAATGATAGTAATCGAAAAAAAGATAACAAAATTTTTTTGTTACTATTCTTCCTTGAAAAATTAGATTACAGGATTTACCGGGTGGGCCAACATAATTGGCCGATTTCATTTGGCTGGCAAATTTTTATTTTTAAAGATATTCAAAAACGGACTTCACAGTTGTGTTCGATAAATCATAGGATTTTGTATGAGATAAAAATTTTCCGGATATCTGATATGCAAATTTTTCAGCAATGATAGCAAGTGAAAATTTTTGCTATAATTATTTTTCATTACTTTAACAAAAAACCGTTAGTTATTGGAGCGGTTTTTCTAAAAACCGCTCCAATAAAAAAAAGTGATAGTAACTGTGAAAAATTTTTTGAAAATTTAAATGTTACTATCAAAATCTGAATTTTTTTTCAAAGGGGGGACCATGTTAAAATCTCAAATTTTTTTTGAAAATTATTATGAGCTTTAAAAAAATCCTAAACCAAGATGAGTACAACTGTGAAGACCGTTTTGGATTATCTTTAAAATTAACGATTTGCCAGCCAAATGAAATCGGCCAATTATGTTGGCCCACCCGGTACTAAAAACTTTTATCTCAAAAGCTCAAAACCGATACCGAATTTAAACGAGAAGTCCGTTTTTAAATAAACGTGAAAGACAAAACTTGCAAGCGAAGCAATGTACAAATTTTGAGATTTCTTGAACTCCATTTTCTGTCATACTTTCTTAATTTTTCTCATGTTTTATATTTTAGGGAATTAGAAGATGTATGATATCTTGTAATTTCTTAATTCCGTTAAAACTTACCTCATTTAACTACGTCTAAGTAGTCCATAACTTAAAATAGCATTAACAAAATAGCAAAAACAGTTGAAACATTTTTCCATGTTCTGCCTATTTTTGTCTGTTCTTCTACTGCCGCTGCAAACCTTCAATCGATCAAAAAATGAAAAAATTTCCACATAATACAAAAATGAAAGTGAGAAATAAAGAAAAAATGTGAAATTTTATATCGACAAATACACACACATTTTTTATTGATGATTCAAACAAATAACAAATTAAAATTTCAAAAAAGCGATATATAAATTTTTTTACCAAAAAAACGAGAAAATGATGCAAAAAAATGAAAGTCAAACTTTGGTTTTTTGAAGGTTTTTTTTTAATTTTTTAAATGTTAAAATACATTTTTCAGGTTTTAAAAGGTTTAGGTTGTTTGAAAAAAAGGCTTAATTAAAAAGCAAAAAAAAGATGCATAAAAAAGATTTTAAAAAAACCTTATTTTAAAAACCGTAAAAAAAGAAGATAAAACTAAACAAAAATGCATTTCGTTATCAAATATTAAAGGTGTTATTTTTTGACTGCTTAAAATTGTTACTACCGAGGTTAGCATTTAATTGTAAAATTTATAATAATGTAAGTTTTCTGAGAATGATAAAAATACTTCTATTGCTTTTTATTTTTATTAAATGGGCAGGGTGTTTAAACATAATTACCATTTTTGTTGCTACTTCCAATCGTTTCTTTTAGGTTTTTAAAAGCTATTTTCACAATGATAGCAAGCAAAAAATTAAAGTTTAGTTTTTACAAAGTTGCTATCCCAATGATAGTAACAGAAATATTTTGTAAATATTTTTTGATGTTACTATCGCAATGATAATAATCGAAATAACTGAATATCGTTTTTTTCTATTACTATCAAAAGCTTTATTGGAGCGGTTTTTGAAAAAATGATAGTAATTTCAAAAAATTTGCTTTTAATTTTTAAAGTTGGTCTCAAAATCTGAATTCTCCAAAGCAGGGGAACCCTTACAAAAATTTTAAACCATGGCTTTTCTGAGATGTTCTGTATTGGGTTACTATAATCCAAATGAATTTCATAATAAATTGATAAAAATAAATTTAAAATTTTTTATTAGACCAAGTTTTATAACTTGCTATAATTAAAATCAACCATATTTTATTTTCGATCAATGACAACCCCATAAATCACAAAAGAAAAAAGTGTTAAAAAAGTTGTTCCATTTTTATTTAATTTCAACTTTTTTTTCATTATTGACATTGCCACACACGTTTTTTTGCTTTCAAATGCGCACCTTCTTTTTATTCTTTCTTTTTAAAAAAATATTTTGTTTGCGCTTTTTGTCATCGTTGAAGTTAAATTTGAAACGAACATCAGTCATTCAGTTTTTTTTTGCAAAAAAAGAGAAAACGAGCAAGCAACACTGGAACAATAGTGTACCGGAATGATTTTCATCATCAAAAAAAAGAGACGATAAAATGTCTTTCCATCTATCGTCTGTCTTTCTCACTCCTCAGCTGTTTTTTTGTTTAGACTTTACTTTTGTCTCTGTCGTTTTTTCACGTTTTGAGAATTTCAAAAAAGAAAAAAAAACTGGGAGAGAGAAGTTGAAAACGACTTTTTTCTTTCTTCGACGACGAAAAATGAGGAGAGAAAGATTTTTGAACTGAGCGATTGTGATCGATTAATGTTTTAGTAATAAAAATATAAAATGCTGCTAAAATGTACTTTTGCAAAAACGATCTAAAAAAATTACTAAGAAGTTGATTTGAAACATTTATTTAATATTGTAGAAATTCTCATTTTTAATTTTAAAATTATTTTTTTTCATACTGTAATTAATGATAATTAATTACTGCCACAAGTATTTTGCTATTGAAATTTTTGCTAATCTTTTTCAATTAATTTTGACGTCTCTAGATTTTTTTATTTTTTCATCAGATACGGTTACAATATACTTATAATGGATAAGATTATTGTGGTTTCTTTCTTAATTTTCTATTTTTTTTATTCGTAAAAACGCGATGTAACGCTTTCTATATTCACATTGTTTTCTCTCTTCAATAATGTTTATATTCATAGTTATCCCCTTTTTTTCACATGGGGTAACATTTGGCTACTGTGGAAAAAAAAATTTCTGTGAACAAAAAAACATTTTTAGTTGTTTAGTCTGAAACTGCTTTTTTTACTTCACTTTCAAAAAATAGAAGCCCTAAAAGGAATGAAAAAAAATATTTTGCACATGTTTGCAGACATTTTTTTAATTCATTTTTAGTGAAGTAAAAAAAACACATGAAGCAGTGTCATCCCCCAAATAAAAAAAAGAGACTCTACGAACACGAGACAGACAACTGTCAGCAAGTGAAGGGGGGGGGGACAAGTATGTGAGAGGAATAAGTACGTGAAAATAGAGGGGATAAATTTTGTGTGTATAGACGTTTTTTTTCATGGCTGGAAAAATAAATGTTTTTCGAAGCGTATATAGAAGACGTGACTTGTGCTACCCCTGGGTACTTTTCTCGTTTACCCCACCCCACCAAAAATTCATTCACAAAAGCAACCACACAACCACTCACCCTTTTAAAAGCGCATTACAAACACAATGTTTTTATGCAAATTCTTGGTGGGGTGAGGTAAACGAGAAAAGTGCCCCAACCCTGAAGGGACATTCCATAAAGGTAGTGGTTTCATAAGCTCTCTGGGTGTTAAATTATTGAAAAAAGTTTTCATTGTTTTTTTGCAGCTGTGTTTTTTAAGAAAAAAAATGAACGCTAAAAAAGCATTCTTTCAATTTCCTGCTGGCCAGTTTTTTCCCTTTTTAGACTATTATTATTTTTATCATTAAAGTGTCGGCTTGTGACCGTCACATTTTTTTAGCTGCCTGCACCAGCAGTACTTAGTTAAAAAAGCTCCCCACAAAAAAAGCGAACACATTTTATGCCTGCAGTTAATTTTTTTTTCTTTCACTCGTGTACTACTACTACTTTTTTGCTAGTACTCACTCGTCTCTTCTTCTTCATTTTTTTACCACAGCAGCTTTTTTTCGAAGAAGAAAGAAAAAAAAGGAACGGAAGCGACCGAGAAAGAAGAAAAAAGAACGTGGATGCACGTGTTTTTCTCTCTTTCGATCGTTTGTACCCTCTCTTTCTCCTTTTTTTTCTATCCCCCATAAAAATATACTCTAAAAAAATGTTGTCATCAAGCGTTCACTTTTTTTTGAGACTTTTGACTGGACGCAACTGGACAGCCCCGCTTCACTCTCTCCTTTCTTTCATCTCTCCTTTGAAGTTTTGTTTTTTTTAGCCGATAGGTTTTTTTTACATAGTGTCGTCCGGTGCCTTGGCGCAACTGACCCAAGTGAAAAAAAAAATATGCAGTTGAGAGAAGTTTTTTTTGTCTCTCTCGTCCCCTTTTTTTTTATCCCTCCTCCCTTTTTTTGTGGAGAAGAAGAAAAAAGGGCAGAATCATGAAGGCAGAAAACGAAGAAGACGAAGGTGGCAGCAGACACGACCCATCTCGAATTTATTTTTTTTATCCCCCTGAAAAATTTGACCCCTCCCATATTTTTCATGATTCTTTTTTAAAAGTTGTTTTATAGATGATAAGTTTTTGCTTTTGGCATTTGTATTTTTTTATTTTTTTATTTGCGCGTCGTCTGTTTTTTTTTTCTGTTGCGCCAGGTTCATGCGGAGATATCAGTCTTCTAATGAAATCGTTTCACAGAATTCTTCATCTATTTTTTCATTTTATCTATTATAATTGCCGAATAGCAAAACAAATACTGGAACAATTTCTGTTTTTTCATGTTAACCTCCGTGCCAGAAGTAGGATCTTTGAAGTTTTCTGACTTGAAAGGTTCTTTCATAACTGTGTTATCAAAGAATCCTTTATTTTTAAGCCCTCAGTAAGCCTCCCCTTTTTTTTCATTGTTCCACTATTTGTTTCGATATTCGGCAATTGCTCCTTGGAGGCTTTCTTTTTGCTGGCATTTTCTTTCTTTTACAGCTATTCAAAAATGCTACGTGTTGTTTAGGATTTACTTTAAAATAAAATTTTTTCGGATATCTTATATGCAAATTTTTACGTAACAAAAAAAAATTTTGTTATCGTTTTTTTCGATTGCTATCATGAATTTTATTGGAGCGGTTTTTTGAAAAACCGCTCCAATGAAGTAGAAAATGATAGTAATTTCAAAAATTGTATTTCAAATTTCTAGTAGCCTGGACTTTTTTTTTCAAAGGTTTTTTTTCCGAAATTTGGAAATACTTTGATTTTTTTAAACTTTCTATTCGTACTTTAAAATTAATGCACGTATACGTGATCAGAAAAAAATGCATAAAAAGTAACTGTCAATCTTGTAAAATAAAGCATTTCCACTCTCTTCAACATTTTTTTCTCAAAAAAAAACGTTTTATCAGTTATAATAATTCTTAAGTCTATACAAAAAAACTAGTCATTACTCTTCCTTTCAAAGATAAATAAGTTTTTTTTGAATGGCATTTTTTATACATAAGAGTATAAAATATGACAGATGATCACTTGACATTATATTCTTCTCTTTTTTAACGTCAAAAAACAAAAAACTGACAATATTTTTTGTGTTGCTAATAAAAATCAGGTTTTTTCTCCCGTAAAATAAAGCTTCTACTGATAATAAAAAAAGGTAGCAAGAAAAAATAATATTATGTATTCTGATTTGGAACGGGTTCTGGCAAGGGAATAATTTGACAGGAGAAAAATATAGTTTTTTGCATACAGTGAAAAAAAAGATGACGCAAAGTTGTTTTAATGGGGTCATAATTTTATATAGTCAATGTTTGTAGTTATGCAATGTAAAAGATAATGGAACTAAAAACAGTGTCATTCATAAAATTTTTGTAGTTAAGTTCTTAAAATATTTTTTGTTATTATGCTATTAAACATTGGTCATTTTTCTCAAAAATTTACCTGATTTAAAAAATTTTAAATTGTAGAAAATGTAAGGTTTAAATTTTTTTTTATTTCAATTTGTCACTTTCTAAACCGAAAATTCGACCTTGAATGAGCATTAACAAAAATCATATTTTGAAAAAATTTGCAAATAAAAAAACATCGTAATCCCTTTTACAAAATATAAATTTATAAAACATCAAAACCAGAAATTCCCAAAAAATTCTTTGCAGCAGCTTTTTCAAAGATAGTTTTTTGTGATTCATTTAATTTAAAATTTGTTGAAATACGAATTTCTTTGATTTGAACATTTAAAATTGATTCAGTTTGAAGCAGTGTTGTTGCGACTCCGACTCCGGAGTCGTGGAGTCGACTCCGACTCCGGAGTCGGAGTCACGGCGATGGAGTCGACTCCGTTCAGATTTTCCAAATTCACAGGGAGTACGTTAAGAAAAAGAAATTTTAAATTTTAAAATTTTATTTTTTTAATTTTGTTATTTAACGTAATAAATATCAAGCTATTCTAACATTGTTATGTTAAAACTAACACTTAAAACGTGTCTGGGCTTCTAAATTTCTCATAAAAAATTTTTGAAATTTTTTGAAAAATTTTTTTCAACCTTAAAAAAATGACTCCGGAGTCGACTCCAGTGACTCCGACTCCGACTCCGGAGTCACTGCCGGAGTCATTTCAAATTCGAAAGCACAACACTGGTTTGTAGTTTCATTGATTTTAAAAATGCTGCAATAATCAATTCTTGAGGTAGATTCAATAATACTTTTAGAAAAAACAAAATTATAAATTTTTTGCAAACAACTATGAACAAGTATCAGTGTCTTTTATTATTTTGATATCATTTCTTTTGTCTATAGATAGTGTTTTCACGAATTCATCTTTGTCTAACGAGTATTTTCTGTTACATTAGAACTCGTCTATCTGTTTATCATTTATATCACTGTCACAGATAAATACAAAAATCGCTTTTTCGGAAACTTTTTTTAAAAACAATTATGGCAATTTTCAAAAAATTTTTTTTTCAGGAATTATCCGACCGAAATTTCAAAAAGAGGGCATCGGCCGCCGTCACACGAGTGGCCTTTGCCTTCATTGGTGCCCAGCACATTAAATCCTTCTCCTTTATCATCTTCGACCCAGCCCTTCTCAAATTTAAATAATAATCCTTCCAATTCAACTTTTTATCCACAGCAACAACTTCATCAACAACAACAACAATTATTACCGTCTACAATTGCCCCTATAAATTCATCCTCCCAATTATTATGGTATTTAAAAAATTATTATTATTACCATTATTCTTCTTTAAACAACAATAAAAACAATAATCTTAATAAAAATTATATATTAAAAAATAATTTTATTATGTCTGATCAGCAACATCGTCGACGAACATCGTCCCCTCCAACCCACCAACCATCCCTTCCACTACCTCTTCAACAACCACAACAACAACAACCCTCATCATCAACATCCGGTCCATCCACATCATCTTCAACAGCCCAACAACAACAACAACCAAATTTGAGTAATGAACAATGGGCAGTATTTATTAATCAAAGGTAGTGTTGCATATATATTAATATAATTAATATTAAATTAAGTTTTTTGTAGAATGAGCGGAATGCCAAATGCAACAAACTTAAGTGAATGGCAACTGCAAGCTGTTTTGTTTCATGCAAAGTTAACACAATATTATGATCGATTCATTTCACTTGGTGGTGATGATATTGATCAACTGATGCAATGTGATGAAACAGAATTCCTTGAAATTATGAGATTAATTGGAATGGCTTCAAAGCCTCTACATGTTCGAAGATTTCAGAGAACTTTAGCGGTAATTTAATTTTTTGAGATTTTGAAATATTGTAAAACTAAAATCATATTTTTTTATTCAACATTTTTGGTTTATGCGAAATTTCGATTTTTTTAAAAACTGATTCTTTGATCCATTTTGAGTTTCAACTAGTTGGATTTCTGATTTCTATAACATAATCACCCAAAATTTCGAAAGTTAGTTAATACAACAAACTTTTTAGGATTTTTCAAAAGATCGTGCAACATTTCTCCGACAAGCTGCCGTACATATTGGTCCTCCCCCAGTTATGGACTTTCCAACATCATCTCAAACTTCAAGTTTACAAGCAGCAATCCAATTTCTTATTCCTGGTTTTAATCCTTCTGAACAACAACAAGCTTCCACTTCTTCAACTACCTCAATTACAACTGCTTTGTCATTACCAGGAAGCAGCAGTAGCAGTACAATGCTACAGCAACAATTACATCAACCTTCAACAAGTGTCGAAAGTCCTGTTACTGCCACAATGCCAAGATTATATCCACAAACATCTGCGCCATTCTTTCGTCCTCAGCTTCTACAACAACAACAACAACAACCATCTACCGTGATAGCAGCAGCAGCAGCATCTGCAACAGCAAATGTTATGCCACTTCCAAGTTCAGAATTATTAA
Organism: Panagrolaimus sp. PS1159; assembly: GCA_963922195.1. Taxonomy (NCBI): domain Eukaryota; kingdom Metazoa; phylum Nematoda; class Chromadorea; order Rhabditida; family Panagrolaimidae; genus Panagrolaimus; species Panagrolaimus sp. PS1159. The sequence continues at coordinate 3,556,574 of CAWUHW010000006.1, forward strand.
ATCTTGTTGGTTCATCAATCAGCAATTTAACAATTCCATCCATTTCTCCATCTGTTGTTACGATTCCACCTTCTTTCACAACTGTTACATCCTCTCGAACAGAATCTCCTGCAATTGCTGGACCAAGTGGTTGTGGAAGTAATCAATCGATTGCTAGTCCGGGCTCCGATACTGAATACACTAGTGATCCATTTGAAGGTGGAATTCTTCCAGAAACTGATATTCCACAAATTATCAGACTTGCAAAAAATTTATATTCAAAAAAACCAGATTTGCATACCCTTGAACCTCGATATGTACAAAATAAGAAAAAACTTCCAAAAGAATTAATTGATGTTATGAAACTTCCAGCAGAAGATAAAAATCGTTTATCAGAATTTCGAAAATTTTCTGCAATTTATGGAAGATATGATGCAAAGCGAAAACCTGATAAACCTTTAAGCTATCATGAACTTTTGGTGAATGAAGCTGCAGCACAGCTATGTTTAATTCAACCTGTTTTATTGACGCGAAGAGATGAACTATTTCCATTGGCAAGACAAGTGGTTCGAGAATCTAATTTTCCAGGTTTTCGAACTTTATCTCGAACAGAACGAAAAAGGCCATATGATACAAAAAGTGAACGATCAACAAGTCCACATAGTGTTGCATCAAATCGGTAAGAGCTTAATTTTTTAGATACCTTAGAAAAGCTTGTTAAATATGTAAATTTGATTTTCAAAAAATTAAAAAAAATTTAATTTCCTGTTTTTTTTATAAAAGGGAAATTTAAAAAAAATTTTGCTAAAAATTTTTCCAAAATACGGTTGAAGATATTTTTTTCTGTCGTTTCTTTTGCGTTACTATCCCAATAATAATAACACGAACATTTTTTTTTCATTTTTTCTCTTTACTATCAGAAAGATAATAACCAAAAAATTTGTTTATCGTTTTTAAATAAAATTATCACAGTGATAGTAAGCAAAAAAAGAGTTATCCTGCAGAAAAAAACAAAGATTTCTAATATCCCTTTCTTTTACAAGAAATACAAAAAAATCTAATACCAAATCTTTAAGCAGTGATTCCCCGGAACTTTCAACATTAGAAAGACGCTCATCAAGTTCTCATCCAAAGCATGATCCAAGTCCAAATACCCCATCAACCCGTTCATCAACATCCGGCGGAAAAAGAGCTAAATCAGAATATTAAAATTTATTGTTGTTTTTATCAAAAATTTAATTTTTGTGCTTTCATTTTTTATTTTCTCTTTTTTCTTTATCCATTTTTTTGACAAAAGCTAAAAGCATTTTTTTTCAATTATTAATCTATTGTCCATTATTCTGGACCTAAAGCCCCAAAATCTAAAATAATCTTTTACAGATTTACAAAATCCATTTTTAAAATGTTTCTTTTTTCTTTGCTAAAAGCTGTCTCTTTAAAAAGTTCTTATCTAATTTGACTCTAATATTTATATTTGTATTATTTAAATTTTATTCATTTAGTAATTTTCAAAAAGAAGTTATGTCCCATTTAATTTTTTCTTTCATACTAGTCTATCTCGGTCATTCATCAACTACTTTTTTTCTGCCAAGTATTTTTTTATACTGTTTTTAAACTCCAGTGTTCATTTTTTTCAACTTTTCAACTTTTTTTTCAGCAGTGCTGTTTTTTGAAATTTTGAAATTTTTTTACGTTTATGTGATTTTTTGTAATTTTTTTCAATGGTTTCGTAATAGTAAAAAAATGTTTTGATAAATTTATCAAAAAATATATTATTACACTGACAAAAGTTCGTAATCGGTCTAAAAGTGAAAGTTTGAAAAACTGTAAAAGTGTTAAAAAAAATTTCAATCCTTTTTTTGAAAATAAGTGAAAGATTCCTCTATCGTTTCTTTTGTGTTACTATCCCAATAATAATAACACAAACGTTTTCTTTTCATTCTTTCTCTTTACTATTAGAAAGATAGTAACCAAAAAATTTGTTTATCGTTTTTAAATAAAATTATCACAGTGATAGTAAGCAAAAAAATAGTTATACTGCAAAAAAATCGTTGCATAATACATGCAATAGTAAATAAGTAACTATTTTTCTCATCCCTTTTATCTCGTGTAAGATTTTTAATTGTGAAACAGCTTTTTTTATTATTGAAGCAGATTTAAGTTTAAACAGTGATTCCAATTTATTCCAATTTAATAAAGTTTATTAAACAATTTTTAATTAAAAATTCATTTAAGATTACTAATATCAAATGATAAAATTTTAAGATTATTCTTTGCAGCAGCTTTTTCAAAGATAGTTTTTTGTGATTCATTTAATTTAAAATTTGTTGAAATACAAATTTCTTTGATTTGAATATTTAAAATTGATTCAGTTTGAAGTTTCATTGATTTCAAAAATGCTGCAATAATCATTTCTTGTGGAAAAAGTCGAGGACCAGAAATTGTTTCCATTTGAAAATATATAATTCCATCTTTTTCAACCAATTTAAATCCCCATTTTGGATCAATTTGAATTTCATTTAAAGGTTTTCCAATAATCTTGAGAACATCTGAAAAAAAGAAATTCACAATTTGAAATATGTTTAAAAATTTATTACCATAAACAACATATTCTGGAAATCTTTCATTGTGAATTTTAGCTATTTCGCCAATTCCAACAGAACCATGAGCCATTGAAAGATATAAAGGAGTCCATTCAATACCTTAAAAATAAATATCGTTTTTAGTATTTAGTTGAAACAAAAAATTTACCAGAACAATCTTTCAAGATTTTCCAAAATCTATTCTCTAAAACTTCAATTGCACATAAATTATCACAAAATAAAAAATTGATTTGTGGTGGATCATTTAAAATTGGGAGAGAAGGTGGAGGAAATGGTCTTGTTTCTAAAGTTGAAGGAATTTGATTGGCTTTAAGAACAACATCTTTTGCCAAAGTTTGAGTTTCAAATTTTTGGGGCTTGGACAGTTTAAGATTTTTAAATGCCATTGTATCTTTTGCATACGGCACACCTCGTTCATCAATATATCCAAGAACTTCTTGTGCTTTCCCAGAAGCAGATACATAACGCATAATTGCAAGTCTTTTTTGACAAATAAGTTTATCACCCATTTGATAATATTCTGGTGAATAAAAAACCTAAAATAAACTTTTTTCATAAACGTTTTTCAAAAAGTTAAGCTAACATTTATTTGCTGGCCGATACCATTGAATCCATAAATGTAACATGGAAGTGCAGAATGCTGCGGAAGCAAAATATGTCTTTCATAAATTAAAGTTTTATCATTTTGAATTGATGTTTCATAACCACTTGAAAAATTTGCAACATGATATCTGCTATCAAATCCATCTTCATCATCCATTGCACGAAAAAGTCCACCATGTAAAAGAAAAAAATCCCATTTTTTAAAGGGTTTTATAAAACAATTTTCTGGATTGAATACTTTTTTAATATTGGTTGCAAAATTTTGCATTGTTTCATGAAAAATGATAATTGTTGAATGTGGATACCAAAAATTATAAATTTTTGGAAATAATGTTTTGCTTTGATTTAAATCTTCAAAATGTTCAAAGTGAGCAATGCATAATTTTGAGTTTTGATTTCGACGAGAAATAATAAAATCAACAAATTTTGGCGTAACTGTGATAACAAGCAAAACTTCTTTTGATGGGGGATTCCGAAAATTTGATAAATCTTCAAATGCATAAGTTAATAATGCCAAAAGTGGTGGAATAACAATAATATTATCAGCATATTTTTCTCCAACTTCAACACATGCTTGAATTAAATCAAATGTTGATAAACCTGAATTAACAAAAACCAAATTTTTCATTTTTTTTGGCACCATTTTTAATACAAGTTCAAATCTTTGTTTTAATGTTGCTGATGTAAGACGTCCTAAAAAAAACTTTTAATAAATATTTAAAAAATTATTAAAAATAAAATATTACCATTAGTAAGTGATGGAGCATTTGGTAGACTCAAAAATCTTGAGCCATTTTCATCTCTAATTCTTATATTTGTGCTGGTGATTAGATAACTTCCAACAACCATATTTTCAAAATAATTTGTAAATCAAAAAAAAATTTGCAAAAAAAAGTATGTGTCGCAAATGCTTTTTTACAATCACAGCTCGTTTTTTGTTCATTCATAGACTGCCGTTTTCTTCAAAAAACTTAAAATTGAATATTTACAAAATAACAAAATACAAAATTCAATAGTATCTTTAAATTTGTTTGAAATATAACAAAAAGTTATATCAAACACAAAATTTTATTAAATTAAAAAACATAAAAATATTAAAATAGAAATATAAATTAAAAAACAAAAATAAAGACAAAAATATAACTCGATAAAATTGAATCGAGTAAAAACGAAGAAAGGAAAATGAAAAGAATGGTAAAATGAAAAAAAAAATCTATGAGTTACTTTTATACTCATAAACATTTAGAAAAAATAATAAAATAGTGGATCGTCTGTTGATCACATTTACAAGAAAAGAAAGGAAAAAGGATGAATAATCAAATATATAAAAAGAGAGAAAAATGTATGAAACATAAAATATTAATGATTATAAAATAGCAATATAAACAATTACAAACATAAAATATAAATACAAAATATGACAATTAAATGATATAAAATTACAATAAAGATAAATAATAGAATAGAAAATCAGACACTAAATGTATGTATTTTTTTTTGGGGAATTGTTTTTGTTAAAAGAAATAAATAATACCTTGCAATTTTATTCTGTTTTTAGAAAAAACATGGAAAATTTCTTTGATGAATCTGAATTTTTTGCAAAAAAAAGATTGAGCACTGTTAAGGAAAAAAGAATTGAAAGAACGTGTTTCAAGATAACTAAATTCAGTAAGCCGCCGGTCACAATTCCTAAAATATTGTTATTTCATTTTGTATGTAGTTTTATTATTTTTGTACAAAAAAATGAGAAAAAACAAATCAAAAAGTTATTTTTAAATTTTGCCGGGCCATGTTCCATCGAGTGTTGAAATGCAGCATATTTCTGTTGTTGCAAGCATTTTTGGAATTGGATATATTCCTGAAAAAATTTCAAATTTTACAGTTACAAAATTTAATAGCTAAGATTTGTAATTTTTTTGGAAATTTTACTCTCGCAATGATGAGACACCCTGTACTACATAATTGCCGGTTTTGTTTTGGCTGTCATATTTTTATTTTTTAAGATATTCAAAAACGGACTTCACATTTGTGTTCAATAAATCATACGATTTTTTATGGCGTGAAAATTTTTCGGATACCAGATATGCAAATTTTTCAACAATGATTGCAACTGAAAATTTTTGTTACCTTTTTTTGTCATTAGTATCACAAAAAATTATGAAAAACCGCTCCAATAAAAAAAAGTGATAGTAATTGTGAAAAATTTTTTGAAAATTTAAATGTTACTATCGCAGTGATAATAACACAAATATTTTATTTTATTTTTTTAATGATACTATCATAATGAAAGTAATCAAATATGTTTTTTGGCTTACAGTGATCTTTTACTTTGGAAAAATTCTAATATTTTTTAACTTACCAGGATAATCTACCGTAACACAAGGATTTTTTGGATTTAGATTAGGATCCACAAATTCTCCATTGCTTTCATTTGCTTTAAAAAGCACAAAACCATCTTGGGCAAAAGAAGTCTTAAGCAAAAATTCATAACTTTTATCCAAATTTTTTTCTAATTTGCATTTTTTTGTTGGTTCTAAAGTTGTGACACTGCAACTTTGAGTTAAAAAATGATTAAAAAAGTAATGAAACATTGCATTTGAATCTTTTAATGCTGTAAAATTTTGAATTTCAACATTTAAATGATTGTCAGAAAAAAGATATCGGGTTTGAAAGAATGCAATTGAGGTTGTATCATTGGAAATTTTTGTTCGTGATTCATATTCAACACATTTATCTGTGGATTCAACGAATTTTGAGCAACAGAATTTGCTTTTCCATTCACCTAAACAAAGTTTCTGCTTCAACAATTTAAAAAAAAATTAAAATTTATAACCTTTAATTTCAGATGTCCAACATGGATCTCGTTTTGTATAGGCTTTATCATGTTTAAGAAAAACTCCATTTCGCCTTGAAACTTTTCCAACAGTTGCTGTTTTTCTTAACTTATTTGGAATTTGTACAAATAATTCAAAATCAAATTCAAAATCTTCCTTTTCAAAAATCGGTTGAGTACAATTAAAATTTGAGAATCTAAAAAATATATAAACTTTTAGAAAAAAAAAACTTTTAATGTAACAAATTTATGTTACAACTTACGAGCATGTCACAGAATTTTCATTAGGTTGCAAATAAAATTCTGTCTTTTTTGGAGCTAAAAAATTTGTAACTTGAATTTGAAGAGTTGTTTCGTCAATTATGTAATTCGCTGTTAATTCAACAGTAGAATTTTGATCAATTATTACTTTTGTTTTACTTGAAAATTCCAAACATGGCTCTAAAATTTTAAAAATGGTTTAATAATTTTTGCCAACTGAAAGAACAAAGTTCAAAACAAAGTACATTCAAGTCAGGATTAAGTAAACTATAATACATATATCATTGAGTTATTATAAATAACATATGATAGATAATCTCTACCAATAAACTGGTCTGAAAGTAAAAAAAAATGCAAACAAATAATTACCTTTGTTGGAAGATGGAATTTTGATACTCTTGTAACTGTTACAACAAATATGAATGTCTTGAATAAAATCCGGCATTAATGTGTCTGAAAATCAACATGATGATATTTTTTATTTTGTTTGTTCAAATTTTTGCTATCGTTTTTTTCATTACTAAAAAAAACCATCAGTTATTGGAGCGGTTTTTTGAAAAACCGCTCCAATAAAAAAAAAGTGATAGTAACTCTGAAAAATTTTTTGAAAATTTAAATGTTACTATCGAAATCTGAATTTTTTTTGAAAATTTTTATGAGCTTAAAAAAATTCTTAAAGCATGTTGAGTTTAATCCCACTAACCAGCATTTTGTTGATGAAAACATTTTGCATCCCCTTCAAAAATTTGCCCATATGGAGCTTGAAAGATTGTTCCTTCATCAAACATAACATCCATTAAAATTATAGGTGAACCAAATTCTCCTTCCAACATAACCGGCAGCTCCAAATTTCCGCCCCCATCAAGAATTTCAAATTGACATATATTAAAATGTGCCATACATTTTATAACATTCAAATCTCGATCATCCCAAAATTGTGGTCCTCCAAATGCAAAATAGAGTGTATTGTTTATTGAAGAAAGTTTTTCATTTCCAAGGCTAATATTTGTTGTTCCACGTTTTAAACCAGGTTCAACTTTTAGATCAATTGAATATTTTAATACTGTAACTTGATCAATACCACGTATAAAATTTGCGATAATATTTATTCCATTACAAACATTTATAGCGGAATATGTTTCATTTAATTGTGAAATAGAAAATTGAAGAAACAAAGAAGAAAAAATAAAAATTACCACCAAATTTAAATGCATAATCCTCTCTAAAATGATTGTTCCGTTTCAGAGAGTCCTATGCTTTTCTTTCTCTTTTTTTTATCTTTCTTTAATCATAAGCTTTTTTCTTTTTGATACTTTAGAGAAGAGAGAAAAAGGGAGTGCAAAAGTCATTTACGTTCTTTTCCTCTCTGTTTGTGTTTTGGAGTTTCTGATGAGTTTAAGATCAATTCCTTTCTCTCTCTCTCACTTTTAATTTTGATAATGGTGGGAAAAAAGGAGATTATCAAATTTTTGAGACTACATTTATTTTAATTTTTGATTCTTTTGTGGTATAGTAAAATTTAAAAAATTAATTAATTTAAACCATAAAAACTTTATTATTTCCCAAAAAAATGTTTTTTTAGTTGTAATAGCAAAAAAGCCTGTTGTTTTATTGTTCTTTAATGTTACTATCTCATGGATAGTAAAGCAGACATTTTTTCTATACTTTTTCATGTTACTATCACAGTGATAGTAATCAAGATATTTCATTTGGATTTTTTTATATTACTATCACAATGAGAGTTAGCAAAATATTTTTCCTATCGTTTTTTGTTATTACTGTCACAATTTTTTATTTGCGCTTCGCTTCTTTTTTTTAGCTCAAAAAAGACAAGCAAAAATTGAATGAATGCAAGTTGAATCAAGCGTTCATTTTGGCGGCAACTTGCGAGCAAGTGAAGCAAAAAATTCTTCTTCCAACAACGCAGAAAAAAAATTTATCTATTGAAATATTACATTTAATTCTAATATGAATCAATTAACGACATTTAAAGATGTTAAAATTCCTGTATTTCCATTTCCCAAAACAATTATGACTTATATCTTTGATGCTGCAAAACCTGACCATTATAAAAAGTTGAATCAAACTTGTAAATATATTTTTGCAAAATATCAACGAAATTGTGTTGAATGGATTCATTTAGAAGAAGCTTATTTCAATTCACCCCAAAAACCAGTTTTTTTTGAAAAATATAAATTTTTAACAAAGAAGGAAGAAGATTTTGCTCGATTATCACCAAATTTATGGTTAATGTCTTATTTGGAACTAAATCATGCTTTAACAAATTTGTATAAAACTTTAATACCAAAAATTAGCATTTCTTCTCTCGCAAATTTAACTTTAAAGCGATCAGCAGATTTTTTATATGAAGATTATAAATTTTTAACAGCTTCTGGAAATATTGAAACGCTAGACATTTATGATACAAAAATCATTTATTCAAATGGTGAAGCAGTTGAATTTGAGAATATATTATCTCAGGTTGTTAATGCAAAATTTATTACGTAAGTTTTTGTAGGCTTTAGAAAAGATAATTGCTGTGTAGAATCCGGTGAAACTAAAAGTTGCCAGTTGTGTTGGCACCTAAAAGCTGGCGCTTGGCACGATACCTGCCAAGTGCCAGCTTTTAGATGCCGAGTGCCAGCTTTTAGGTGGACTCTGTAGAATCAATGTCGGAACTACACTAGTTATCTTAACCTAAACTTATGCCATAAACTTTTATAACTATTTTTAATGAACAATAATATCCCACAATTTTCAGCTTAAATCCAATTCATACAACAGAAGATACAATGGAAAATCTATTAAATATTCAATGGAATCCAAGACATCAATTAACAATGTTTAGATTATCTTTCATTGATAATTATTTGGATCCAAATAAATTTTTTGATTTTCTTACGGTAATCTAATTATTTAAAATAGGTATGTGTGCAAAATTGCAGTAAAAAGCATTTTGCAGAAAATATCATGTATGAAACTAATGAAGGGTAAAGGAAAAAGATGTTATGTTAAATTTAATACAGAAGAAGAAACGAGAGCATTTAATGCAATTTTTTCAAAGAAAATTGAAGAATACAAAGAACCTGTTAAAGGTAAACCTGAAGAAAATGTTTAAGAAATTAAAGACTAATGAAGAGATTTTGTTAAAAGTATAAAATTTAACATGTAATGGAGTTTTGGGCTCAAAAAAATGTCTATTTCACAAATTTTTTAAAATCCCAAAATTTATCAAGATGTGACGTCATGTCTATTTTCAATTGTTTTCAAAATTTTAATGGAAGAAAAAGAAAAAAAATTAAAAAACTTGTCTTTTAATTTTTGTTGCGATATAAAATTGTTTCCAAGCATTTTTGTAAACTCATATTATTTCAAAAAATCATGGTTCTGCGAAATTGAAATAACTTTATTATATTTTCCTTCAATATTTTCCAAAAAAATGTTTTTTAGTTGTAATAGTAAAAAAGCCTGTTGTTTTATTTTTCTTAATGTTACTATCTCATGGATAGTAAAGCAATCATTTTTTCTATCGTTTTTTTTATGTTACTGTCACAGTGATATTAATCAAGATATTTCATTTGGATTTCTTTATATTACTATCACAATGAGAGTTAGCAAAATATTTTTCCTATCGTTTTTTGTTATTACTATCACAATTTTTTATTTTCGTTTTTCTTTTTTTAACTCAGAAAAGACAAACAAAAACTGAATGAATTATATTTTCCTTGAAAATTTCGATGTTTCAGACGTTTCAAAATTGAAATTTCGATTTCGTAAAACCCTGAGCAATAAAAATATTGCTTAAATTCATTTTTAATATTTCCAAAAAAAACGTACGATTTAATTTATTTTTAAAAATTACAGTAACCCAATGCTTAATAAATTATTTGTGAACTTAACTTTATTTATCATTTAACGCAAAAATATACGCATAAAAAACGAAAAATATTAAAAATCACTTAAAGATTCAATAGATTCTGATTGAGAACTTGGGGGAAGAGTAACTTCTGAAATTGGTTCTTCTTTAGCATTTTTAATACATTCAATTACATGTCGAATATGTTTTAATGTATCATTCAACATTGCTTCACGTTCAATCTTTTTTAATGAAATTTCAGATGTTTCATATGCAGCTGATGCAGAAATACCATAAAATGATAAAGAAATAAATTTTTGAAGTAAAGTTGCAATATTATCAAGCTGATCTTCAAGTTCATTACTTCCACCATTAATCTCTTTTCGAAGGACCAATAAACGATTATGTGCTTCTTCAATCTATAAATTTGAATAAATATAAAAAAGTGTTGCGAATGAATAATAAAAAAAAAATCGAAAATCAGGCATTTTGTTTGTGATAAAAAAATTCTCAAAAACTCTTAAAATTTTAACAGGATCCCCTTTTAAAAATTTTGGATTTTGATAGTAACATTTAAATTTTCAAAAAATTTTTTACAGTTATTATCATTTTTTTCCTTTATTGGAGCGGTTTTTTGTGATAGTAACACAAACAAACAATGACAAAATTTGTTTGTAGCTATCCCAACACAAAAAATTTGCATATCAGGAATCCGGGAAATTTTTTATCTCCATCAAAATCCTATAATTTATCAAACGTAACTGTGAAGCCCGTTTATGAAAATCAGTAAAAGAAAAAAAAGACGACCAAAAGAAAACCTGCAATTATGTTTGGACACCCTGTACACTGATCAAATTTTATCGTCTAATAACATTCATTTTCTCAATACCCAAAAAAGTAAAAGAAACATACCATTTCACTAATTTCTTCAACATATGATTGAGAAAAATATTCATTTGCAGAATCTAACAATTTTTTAAGACTTTCTTGTCGAAGTAAAAGTTTGCCTTTAACAGTTTCATAACGATTTAAAAGACCTTGAAAAATTTGTGGATCAATTTCTTCAGAAATATTGCATTGAATTGCTGTCATACGAGTTTCAAGAATCGATTTTGCAATTTCAATTTTAGAAAGTTGATCACTAACTCTTTCAGCAAGTTCCAAATTGAGTTGATTGTAATGTGCTTCAGCAGTACGAGAAAGTTTTAAAGTCCTACAAAAAGTGGGTGGGAAAAATGTCGAAAATATTTAAAAAAAGAAATAAACTTACTGATTAATAGCTTCTGTTGCATTCTTGAAAGCTTCATTAATGGCTTCAGCTTTTACTTTTTCAGGTGCACTTAATTCTGAATTCAAAAACGATGATGATGATGCTGGTGTTCCATTGGATGAAGCAGAAGAAAAAGAAGCATACGATGTTGAATTATTTGTTTCCGCTCCCTTTGTTGAAAATGTAGGACGAGACCAAATTGAATCAGACATTTGATCCATTTGATTATGATTTTGTAATCGTTGGGATGCTTTAAATTGTCCAATTTCTGTCGCTTTTGATTGACCATTTTCTTGCTGCCTCGGAAATTCAAATGGATTCTGAAATATTTTATATATTTATATATTTTTCAACATTAATATTTTATATATTTAATGTTGAAAAATATATAAAATATTAAATTACTTTAGTTTTTGAAATAGCAAAAATTTGTTTTGTGTTTTTATGTTTTGATTCTTTTTCTTTTATGCAATCAGCCAATTTAGGTGTAGCTTCAACAAAATTTTCATAAGTTGAAATATGGAGGGATAAAGTGCTACCATTGGTGGCATTTTTATCTTTCTTCCATTCATCTTCATTTTTTTGATAACCAACAATTTTTTCCAAATAAATATTTTTTGTTGATTTATTCCATGAATCTGTTTTTGGAGAATGCTTGTTTGAAAAATCTAATAATTTTTATTTGGGGTCGCAGTCCTTTTAAAATTAGTTTTGGGGATGCTGATTGGAAACATATGCAATCACTTACGAGAAAAGGTAATCGAATTTTAAAAAAAGAGTAATTTTTTTAATTTAAGCTATCATTGGTAAAGAAATATTTTATGCTTATAAATCGATTTAAAATAAGGACTGCAACATTTGTGTTACTATAATTCAATGGTTTTCTTTTTTTTGGTGAAATGTTTTTTGAGGATTCATGAAATGCATTTAAAGAAGAGTTTTGAAGTTTTTGATTCAAATTGAAATGGAAATTGCTATATTGTTTATCATCAATATTGTTGCTAAAGAGATTTTTATCTGGAAATTCATTTTTTGTTGACATCTAAAAATAACATATTATTGTATCATATCTAGCCCTGTCAACCATTGGACGGACAAAAATTGGCGGCGCACTGACACTTTAAACTCATTAAAACGATTTTAAAATGTGGCAGTGCGCTGCCGTTTTTTAACCATTGGTTGACAGGGCTAATCATATCACAAGCGTTAAATAGATAGCGGTCTTTGAGAGCTGTTGGAAGTGCTCTTTAAAAGTGACGCTTTAAGCTGAGAATGAGGATGTTTTTATATTGCTTTTAACTAACGCCGATAAAGGCGGAGTCTTGCAATCATTATTTTGGAGGTGTGTCGAACAATGGCCGTTCGACGTTGGAATTGGTTGCTGTTGAAAAGCTTCTGCTTTTCTCTGATTTTGTGAAAGAAAAAAACAAAACGCAATGACGAAATAAGCGCAAAAAATCGGTGCAGCATGTTATCACTAATCGGTCTGATTTTATTTTTTTTGCTTTCTTCATTGAAGAATAACGGAAAAAAGAGCTATTGAAAGAAAAATCGTTTAAATAAGTTGAAAAATAGCTCAATTAACTTCTTTTTTCTAACTTATTATTAAAAAATCGAAAAAAAATTTGACAGTGCACTGTACATAGTGTTAGTGATCTGCTATTTTTTGTCCAGTGATTGACAGGGTTAGATATAATACAATAATTTGTTATTTTCAGATGTTAACAAAACATGAATTGCCGGATAAAAATGATGTCTTCAATATTTGCAACAATATTGATGATAAAAAATACAGAAATTTCAATTTGAATCAAAAACTTCGAAAATCTTCTTCAAATGCATTTTCTAAATCCGCAAAAAATATTTCACCAGAAAAAAGAAAACCATTGAATTATAGTAACACAAATGTTGCAGTCCTTATTTTAAATCGATTTATAAGCATAAAATATTTCTTTACCAATGATAGGTAGCTTAAATCTTCGGATTTTTACTCTTTTTTAAAAATTTGATTTTCTAAGTGATTGGTTATTGCCTATGTTTCAATCAGTATGCTTAAAACTAATTTTAAAAGGACTGCAACCCCCCAAATAAAAATTGTTAGATTTTTCAAACAAGCATTCTCCAAAAACAGATTCATGGAATAAATCAACAAAAAATATTTATTTGGAAAAAATTGTTGGTTATCAAAAAAATGAAGATGAATGGGAGAAAGATAAAAAAAATGCCATCAATGGTAGCGCTTTATCCCAACATATTTCAACATATGAAAATTTTGTTGGAACTAAATTGGTTGAAGATACAAAGCATAAAAATACAAAACAGATTAAAAAAGATAAAAAACAAATTTTTGCTGTTTCAAAAACAAAAGTAACATAACATTGCATATATTTTTTAATATTTAATATCTTAAATTATATTATAGAATCCATTTGAATTTCCAAGACAACAAGAAAATAGTCAATCAAAAGCGACAGAAATTGGACAATTTAAAGCAACCCAACGATTAGGATCACCAAATAATTCTGGAAAGGGTTCTGGAAAGGGATCAAATAATAATAATAGTGAAAGTGGTGGAAAAGATAGAAATAATAATAATAATAATAATTCACCTGAAAATGGAAAAGAAGTTTTATCTGTGTTTGAAAAGCTTGCAAAAGAACAAGAAATGAAGGAAACATATGTGCCGATTTCAATGCCAGTAAGTTGTCTTCTTTGGTTGGTGATATATGATATCCATGGAGGATTTAATATATCCGACATGTCTTTAAACTGGTTTCGGTGCGTTTTTGTGAATGTTATGTTTGTGTAACGATAGGAGGATCAAATATACAAAAAATTTGGATATCGGATTTCATATATCCCTTGACACTTTCACGAGATTTTGCTATCATTTAACAATAATCCTTTTTTAGGCGGAAGCTGATTCATTAGAAATAACAATCTCAGCAAATTTGGTTATACAATCAATTAAACAATCTTCCTGTGCATTATATAAATTAATTATTGGTGATCAAATTTTGAATATTGCTGGAAATGTTCCATCTACTGCTGAACATGCATATGAATTAATTCGGACTTCAAGACCAAAAGTTTGTTTTTTTTGGGGCTTTAAATTTTAAAAAGTTTATAAGGTGTTAGGATTAGTTGAGTTATGTCTTTGGGATACCGTACTTTAGTGGTTGGATTTGATATATCCAATGATGGATATATGAAATCGTTTATTGGCATGACTTAATTTTGTTGCCTGATAGTTTCCGCTACAAAAAATAAACCACAAAAAACTTTTTGAGATATAAGATTTCATATATCCACTTAATCTCTTCTATCTTTTTTAGTTTGTCCTTGCCGTAAATCGACCGCAAAATCGTGAACCAGTTGTATATGCAAGATCTGCATCAATTCAACTTAAACGCCTTCCAGGATATGCATATTTTGTTGTAAATTTGAAGCGATGTGATAAAGTTCATCTTGGACTTGGAATTCGGTCATATCGAAATAAGATAACCGTAAATCGAACAGATGAAAATTCTCTTGCTGCATTTGCATATCTTGTTGGTGATTCAATTTTGGATGTAAATTGTGAAAGAATAACAGATGTACAACTTTTACAAAAGCGTCTTATTGAATCTTTGGTTAAATATGGTGCATGCAATACTGTTGTTGAAAGGCCTGAATCTGCAATTGCAATTCATAATACTCGTGTAATGTCAAATTTTTTATCTTCAACTTGTACAACTGATCCTTCAATGCCTGGTGATGTTATATGTATTGCACAAAGAGAAATTGTTAGACATAAAGCAAATCAATCAAAAACTGTTCCAAAAAGTGTTTATCGACATGTTGAACCTGCAAAAGATTATAATGGTATGTTTGTTTCTACCGGGAGAGTCCCAACATAACTGCCGGTTTTGTTTTGGCTGGCAAATTTTTATTTCTTAAGATATTCAAAAACGGACTTAACAATTAAACTCAACATTCTTTAAGAATTTTTTAAAACTCACAAAATTTTTTAAAAAAAATTTGGGATTTTAACACCCTTTGAAAAAAATTTGGGATTTTGATAGTAACATTTAAATTTTCAAAAAATTTTTCACAGTAACTATCAATTATTTTTATCGGAGCGGTTTTTCAAAAAACCGCTCCAATAACTGACGGTTTTTTGTGATAGTAAGCAAAAAAAATGAAAATGAAAATTTTTTTGTTACTATTTATCCTTAAAAATTTGCATATCAGGAATCATTAAAATTTTTATTAAAAACAAAATCCTATGATTTATCGAAGTGAAGTTCATTTTTGAATATCTTAAGAAATAAAAATTTGCCATCCAAAACAAAACCGGCAATTATGTTGGGACATCATGTATACTTAAGCTCAAACTCTTAAATCTAAAAGAGATAACTTTAAAATATATCTTTTTTTTCAGCCGATAAATCATTTCGTAAAAAGAAGTCAAATTCCGCATATGAATCAAAAAAGAAAGTGAATTTTATTTTAAAGCCAACCGAAGTTGCAATTGCATCAGATGTTCAAAATTCAATGTTTTTACAAAAAATTCGATCAAATCAAAGAACGACGGCACATGCATTAACATTTATGCCAAGAATTTTTAATGGTTTAACTCGAAGAAATTCATCAAGCTCTGATAATTCAACATCATCAAATTCAAGTGCTGGAAGCAATTCTTCATCATCTTCAAATTAATAAGATATATAAAAAAATGCTATAAAATAAAATATATATTAAGATTTTATATGACATTTTTTATATATTTTTGTACAGTACATAAATTATTTATCTTATTTTACAAAGAATTTATTTTAATTGGTTTAAATTTGATAAAAGCTTTCGTTTTCATAAAAGTGCCAAAAGTTTAAAATCTTAAAATTTATAATGCAAAGTTTTATAGTTATTTTAAATTTAATATTCTTAAAATCGCCTGAAATTTAAATTTAAATTCGAATAAAAAATATAAAAAATTTAGTTTTAAGTAAAAAATATGTCACATCAAACTTTTTACAAAGAGAGTGTCTTTTTTTTCGTTCCTTGCTTGGCAAAATGTTTAAAAATGCCAGGTGGAAAAAAAAGGGGAAAATGCGTTTATTCAGTCGTTATGGAAAATTTTCCTTTTTTTTCCACCTGGCATTTTTAAACATTTTGCCAAGCAAGGAACGAAAAAAAAGACACTCGGTTCGATGTGATGTAATGATTCTGAGTCAGTGCCTAAAATTCGTCAAAAATAAGAAGATAAAGATTTTCAACAAAAATCACATTTGGGTTTTTTTCGGTTTAAAAGCACTCAAGAAATTCATATTATTAATTCCTATTATTTTTTAATAAAATTTGAAATACGCTTTTTAAAGGATATTTATTTCTCATAATATAAAAAACGAATCATTTTAAAGAATTGAGAAAAACTTTTTAAATACTTTGTTTAAATCGAATATTAACAAATTTGATCTCAACCAAAAAATATCAGATTCATCATCAGAATCAAACATTTCACCTTCATCTCTAAGTATTCTGAGTTATGCTTTCAGAAGTTGTGAAATTTTAATTATTAAAAAAGAATGACACAGTTGAATAAAAATAACTATTTTCACATTTCCATTTATATCTCTCTGCACATTCCGTAATTCTTTTTGAGAAAATAGACATCTCTATTGGAATTGTATAAAGGAATGAAATTGTTAAATAGCTGCTTCGACTTAATGCTCTCTTAAAATTAGAAAAATATTTAAAGTAAAAAATGAAATTTTAAAACTTACTTTACAATAATCAAAAATTTCATTAGCTTCAAATATCCAATCAATTGCAATTAAATTCAGCTTGAAAATTTCGACTTTTTTTTGGCAGTAATGCCATTTTTGAAAATGTTTCAGTTCCGCAGTGACAAGGATGGATACTGTAACACATCAAACTTTTTACAAAGAGAGTGTCTTTTTTTTCGTTCCTTGCTTGGCAAAATGTTTAAAAATGCCAGGTGGAAAAAAAAGGGGAAAATGCGTTTATTCAGTCATTATGGAAAATTTTCCTTTTTTTTCCACCTGGCATTTTTAAACATTTTGCCAAGCAAGGAACGAAAAAAAATACACTCGGTTCGATGTGGTAAAATATGATTTTAATTTTAAAAATTGGGATAAAATCAGTGTCTCCAAAGTTCCACTTTTTTTGGAACACGTTCCGTTCCATTTCATTTTTGTACAAACACGTTCTGTTTCGTTCCTAAATCCATCCGTTCCCGTTCCGTTCCCGTTATAGAACGGGAACGGAAGAACGGACGTTCCGGAACGGAACGGTGGAGACACTGGATAAAATATGTTTTAAAAAGGTTGAATTTAAAAAGTGAAAGGTGTTTTTAAAGAGAGTTTGAGACCATTTTTGTTTAAAGGAGCGTCAAAGAAGAAAAAAACTCCTCTTTTCTAAAACCTTGATTCCGAAACTTTTAAGCAAACGGCATAAAAAATTTTCGTGCACCTCTGAATCCAGCGGAACTTTTTTTTCCTTTTTCCTTTTTAGATACTCCTTTAGCGCAGTTGAACGCGCGCCAGGCTAAGACGCAAAAATGAACGAAAAGGTTCGATGCCGAATAAATTTTTAACACTTTTTTGTTTATTTATAATTTTTTAAATTGTAGTCAAAATTATTAATTGATTTTTCGACCGGCATTAAACCTTTTCGTTCATTTTGCGTTTTACAAGGGAAGCACGCAAAGTGTTTTTTGACTTTTGACTTCAAAATAGGTTTAAATGAAAGATATGAGACTGAAAACGAATTTGTGAAAGTATAAGCGGCCAATGGCTATCCAAAAAATTATAAACTCTTTGGGAAAGTATTAAAGATCAAAGGAATTCCACCGAAAACAGACAGTGACATCAAACATCAGAGGAATTCCTTTGATCTTAAGTTCAATGGAACTTAATAAAATCGGTAGAGATTGGTAATGGCTTTTTATATTTCGATTTAAAAATTTCACAAAAAGCATGCAAATAAAATGGTAATTTTCTACGCTGTACAAAAAAAATATTTAATAATTTTTTTAATACTGCACCACTGGTATTTACAAATTAACCTGATTGTTATAACACAATTCCAAACTTTTTTTTATTTTAAGGCACAAATGTCCAAATTTTTGTCCATGAAATTTTATTTCGATAACAATGTTGTCACTGCCGTTTTTTCTGAAAAATTTGAGGTTATATTTATAGCCTGTTATGTTTTGTAAAATTGTCATGTTTTTCTTCGATTAAACGTTACAAGAAATTTGGTGACAATTATTAATTAAAAAACAAACTTTTTATTTTTTTATTTGATTCAAATTAAATTTTAAAGGTTGTATTTACAAACCCGTTGGGTTTTTGAAAAAGAAAAAACACGGCAGTACAAAGTATTTGTCAAAAAACAATAAAAAAAAACAATGCTGAAAATTATTACCAAAAAAACAATTAATACGAAAAAACGTGGGATTCAAATGCTATATATTTTTTTAAAAAATTACTGGATTACATTCGACTAAATCTTGCAACAGAAGCACATAGACGACTTTGTGGAATATTACACCATCCGCATGAAGCTCGACAATTTTCACTCATCCATTGTCGTCGTCGTGTACATTCACCTTGAGAACGATAATATGCACATGAACGATGTCGATCAAAACAACCTTGCCGATCAGGGGTTGTTGAACGGCAATATCCACATGATCGTTTACAATATCTTGACATATAATTTGTATTCATTCGACATTCATTTCTTCCAGCCCAAAGTGGACAACATGGATCATCATTGTAACAATTTGCTGAAGGTGTAACAGCTGATAAGAATGATCGAGCTGCTGCACGTTGTGGCACAGCTGCAGTACGTTGAGGAGTTGGGCGTTGGGGAGCTCGACGAATATTGTTTGTAATCTAAAAATATTATTGTTAATAACATTCATGGAAGCATCAAAAAGTTTATCAAGCACAGTAAAAGTTTGTTAGAGTTAAAGAAAAAATTCCACCTTAAACAAAATTTTTCGTTTTAAATGAACTTCAAAACAGTCATTTATTGGAAGGAACTCTGTTTTTTCTACAGGGTGTCCCAACAAAACTGCCGATATTGTTTTTGATGTCATATTTTTTTTCTTAAGATATTCAACAACCGGCTTCACAATTAAACTCAACATGCTTTAGGAATTTTTAAAAACTCATAAAAATTTTCAAAAAAAATTGAGATTTTGATAGTAACATTTAAATTTTCAAAAAATTGTTGACAGTTACTATCACTTTTTTTTATTGGAGCGGTTTTTCAAAAAACCGCTCTAAGAACTGACTGTTTTTTTGTGATAATAATGAAAAAAAAACGATAGCAAAAATTTTCAGTTGCTATCATTGCTGAAAAATTTGCATATCAGATATCTTTTGCAACTGTAATACATATAACACGTGAAAAACAAAAACTATTTTGAAAGTTTCATTTCCAAAAAATGATCATCAAAAAATGGAAATTTCTGGCACTTATAGGCGCTTTTGCTCAATAAGTGTACTACAAAGCGCCTATAAGTGTCAGAAATTTCCATTTTTTGATGATCATTTTTTGGAAATGAAACTTTCAAAATAGTTTTTGTTTTTCACGTGTTATATGTCAAAAAAAGCTACTCCAATGAGCTCCTAATTTTCAAGTTCACTTTTAAAAAAACAACTTTGTTGAAATTGGAACTTTTTTAATAAGCATAAAAAATAAAGCTTAAAGCATTAAATTAATTTTAAAGCAAAATATAAAAGCGACAGAAACGTAAAAAAAAGATAGTTTCAGAAATATTTTTGAAACCTGTCGTTTTGGAGTTTTCGACGACGAAGATGTTAATCCTGAAGATTTATGTTGAGGTGACAAAAAGCGTTTATTAATTGGTTGAACAAATATTTTTCGTTTTTGCTAAAATTGTAAGTAAAACCTAAATTATTAGTAAACTCAAATAATGGATTTGATATATCTGTTTTAAAAAAAACAAAAATGGCACAAATTTGCATTTTGTTACCTAAACTCTAAAATAGAATGTTTTTACCGCTTAAGTTCAAAACTTGAAAATTTTTAAAGTGGATATATCAAATCCAAGTATCCCTTCACCAGTTAGTTAAAATGCAAATATCAAAAAGCATAAATTTAAAAACCAACCGAAAATGTTGGCTGTTGTTGTGGAGGTTGAAATTGGGGTCGAGGTTGTTGGATTGGTCTTGGAGTTGTAATTGGTGCTGCTTGTTGGGGTACACCACCACCAAATTGCCCAGGCATACATCGTCCATTCATACAAATTCCACCAAAGCATGCATCCTGCCCTTGCAAACCAAAACAATTTCCACCCATTTTAATTTTTGAAACACAATGTGCAAATGCAAATCTTGTATCACAGAAGAGATATGCGGAACCACAATTTCCAATATTTTGATGTGTGCAAGTTGGCCGTGGAGCATATTGATACATGGCATCCGTATATGCATTTGAAAGGCCCCCACGATTTGTTATTTCAAATGGTCGCATATTTGCATTTGCAAAATGTTGTTGATTTGCACACCATGCATAATCTTGCGGATATGCCTGTTCTCGGGTCCAACGAGATTGTCGCATTTGTCTCCATTGTTCCCAAATATAATCAACAAAAGAATGATGAAGAAAAAAAACTGGATCATTCCCGGATGTTGATGGAGGTTTCATATCTCCACCTACCCAAAGATGAACAGATGAATGGGAATATTCAATGGCACCATAATTAGGAGGAAATGGGCAGCCTTGTTGTGGAGCTGTATATGCAAGAATATTTTGGATTTCAGTTTGAGCCATAACATTGTTAATATCTGATTCATTGAAAAGTCTTCCTTCAAAACCGAGACGACTAAAAAATTTAATATTGTTAATATCTCCAACCTAGGATGACAATTTAAGAGGATTTTAATAAACAAAGGAGATATATGAAATCCCTTTGGATATGCAATATCCGCAAATATTTATAAGTTTAAGTTGTTTCATCTTATTCACATTACATTTTAACAATTTTGGAAAATCTCGTAAGATAATAATCATAGCTCTAAGAAGATATATGAAATCCTTTTGGATATCCTATATCCACTTCCGCAACTTACCGAGTAATAAACGATCTTCCCTCCAATGTTCTCCAACCACCAAATGGCCCATTTACAACATTTCCATTAAAATCTGTTTCACCAAAAAACATTGGACTCCAAAGAATGGAATCTCGGGGATCTGGAAGATAAAAATCTAATACTGAATCCCAATATGGAATTGCAAGTCCAGGATCAATCATTCGAATAGCAATTTCAAATCTTTTCAAATATTCTCGATGCCATGGCAAAAATCCTGGTCCAGAATGTGCACCTAAAAATGTTTTTTTGTTTTTATGCAAATTTAGCTATAATGGATTACCTGAAGCAGTTCCAACTTGTCGATGTTGTTCACTTAATCGATCATATTCGCCATTTCTTTTAAGTTGTTGTAAAACAGAATGAAATCTTTGTCTTTCATTATCTGTCATTTGTCGATATTCTTTTCGAAAAGCTGGTCTCAAAGGTTGTCCATTACTTAAAACACATTGTCCCCCAGGTCCACCTAATCCTCGCATATATGAACAAACACATCCCAAATCCATACATGCATATGGAGATGGATTAAATGGTTGTGGCACGGCAGGTGAAAGCCATGGCTCTTGTGGAACTGCTGGAGCATTGATTACAGTATTTGCTTCTTGTTGTTGTTGTTGATCAATAAATTGCCGAGCATTTAAATCCCATTGTTGTAATTCATGACAGATCATTTGGAAGGCTAAAAGAGGATGAGATTGAATACAACAGAAGTGAATGTTATGTAAATTTTGGATTTCAATATGATGTAAAAATTTTTTCAAATTTGTTTTGTAAAATTTTATCAGCTTATTTCCTTGTTGTGCTAGTGACAAAAAAAGATATCAAAAATTTTTTTTGTTACTATCCTTTATGAAAATAAAAACTAAATTTTTAAAAAAAAATTTATTTAATTTTAAAAGCAGTTTTTCGAAAAACCCCTCCAAAAAAATTCATGATAGTAATCGAAAAAAACGATATTAAAAATTTTTTGTTACTATATTTGTGATTGTAACGAAAGATTTTTGGTTTTCACCTTTTTCAGTTACTATCATTTTTTTTTATTGGTGCTGTTTTTCAAAAAACCGCTCCAATAAAACTCATGATAGTAATTTAAAAAAACAATAGCAAAAATTTTTTGTTACTGTACTTTGACAAAAATTCTTTTGGTTTAATTTCGTTGGGACACCCTATGAAAAGTCTTAAATTAAAACTTGTTTGTATTCTTGCCTCCTGATATTTCTCACTTTTAACCTTTTTTTCCAGAAAACAAGCCACTGATATTTTTTCATTGTTCTGTCAAATTCAATTATTAAAAATTTTTGCACAAACTTTTTTCATTCTTATGAAACTTTGAACTATCGCCTCCAGCAGTTTTTTTGCCTCAAGTAAATTTTTTTAGGTTTGCCTCATTTTTTCAAGATTTCCAGTTTTCTTTTTTACAACCTTTTTTTTTCAAATTTGTAACAAAAAAAACGAAAATGATGAACTCATAAAATGTTACGTCACTTTCAGTTAGTTAAATTTATGTCCTTGAAACAGGAAAGGTTAAAGTTAAAAGATATTCGTCATGATTTCTCTCTTTCCTTTTTTTCTCGTTTTGTTTTAAACATAAAAAAGTACGTTTTTAAAAGTTGTGATAATTTTTTTATAAACTTTTGCACGTTAAAAAAAATGACCTCAATTCAATTATAAGTTTTTTGTTATTTGGCAAATATCAAATAATTAAATTCCACTTTTGCTATTTTTAAGTTGTAAATTTGTTTTGAATTTTTTTCTTTGTCCTACTGGAACAACAGAAAAAAATTGTTTTATGACCTTGTTGTCTTTTTTTTTCATTTTTCAGGTCCCGAATTCGGGTTTATGTAATTGATAAAAATGAGCAACAAAAAAAGAGATGTCAAAAAAAGGCATGCAATTTTAATTTTATTTGTTGATTGTTGAGTTTTTGGGGTTTAAAACTTTTCACAAAAAATGTAAAGTTTTGTGGCATTAAAGATCTTTAAAGAGAGTAAGAAAAAAGCAAATAATAAAAAAGTGAAAGGGTTTCAAGGTTTAAAAGAATACCAAAAATTTAATTTGTTAAGGTTTTTAGGTAAACAAAATAATAAAATGTTTAAATTAAATTGAACTTTTGAATGACTTTTAATAAAAATTTCCAACATACAATTTTAATTTTTCGAGTTTTAACAGGGTCTTCCTTTTAAAAGTTTTAGATTTTCATAGTAAATATAAAAAAGGGATTGAAATTTTTCGTTTACTATCTATTTTTTCTTTATTTGAGCGGTTTTTCAAAAAAACCGCTCCAATAAAATTCATGATAGTAAACGAAAAAAAAAACAATATCGTAAAACTTTTGTACTATTCCTTCTAAAAATATCGCATACAGGAACCCAGAAAATTTTAATACCAAAAATCCGCTCAAAGCATGTGGAGTTCAACTGTTAAATCTGTTTTTGAATAATTTTAACAGAAAAAAAATATGCCAGCTAAAAGAAAAGTTTATATTTCGCTAACGGTATACCCTGTATAAGATGACAAAAAATTTAAAAGCTTTCAAAAAAAGGAATATTAAATTTTTTAGGTATAAAAAATTAAACATTTGATTATCTTCTGGTTCATTATTTTATTATAATATTTCTACAGCACATTTTTGAAATAAAAAAAGAAACTTACCAGGATTTGGTGCCATTAAACAACTGAATGGATTCTGAGCATCCACCACATAGCTGGTTAACACCAATATCACCAGTGAATAATATATCCACATTTTTAATTACTAATAAAACTGGTAAAAAAAATCTCTCAGACACAAATTTTGGTTTTAGTTACCTAAAATTTATAGTATATTTTTTTAGCCGTAAAAACAATTAATTATCACAAGAATTCTCGAAGACAGAAAAGATTGTCTTTGTTAAGCAAAAAAACATTTTCAAATCAGGTCAAAAAATGGTTGCCTTTTAACTTTGACCTTGGTCGCTTCCGTTTATATTTATTTTCACTTTTTTAAGAAAAAAATGAAGTCTTTTTTAAAAAAAGGGTAGAGGAAAAATATCAGTAAAAAGGACAATGGAAAAAGGAAAAGGGAAACAAAAATAAGAAAAAAAAAACATTGGAAAAGGAATGCATGAATCAAACTTTTTTTTAATAATTTTACTTAATCACATTGTTGATCGAGTAAAATGATTATGAAAAAGAGTTTAAAACTAATTAAGAACAAATATATTTATATCAGTATTTTATTTAATCAATGATTAAAAATTGATGTTTATGGTTATGGCAATTAAGAAAGGTCATTCATTGTTTCAAATATGTCAACGTTAAATGATTCTCGTTTAAAAATTTTGCGCCTTTTAAATGAAACAATAGAAAAAAAGAACAAAAGTTTAACGTAAAATAAAAAATAATAATAATCTGGAAAAACTTCTGTTACGGCAATAATATAAAAATTTTATTAAGGCGTGTATTCCCTATTATTATACAAACTTCTCACCATTACTTTTTTCTAAAATTTTTTTAATCAGGAAATAAACAAGAAAGTTTAACCTTTGCTCATTTTTGTTCAAAACTACCTAAAATTGTAACACCTTTTTTTCTTTGTTGCTGCAAAAAAATATTAGTTTGATTAAAAAATTTGATAAATTGGCATGACATTAACAAGAAATTTTGCAGGTCTTGATGACAATAAATGATAAAAACATGTTTGGCACTGTTTGTACTTTTACGACTCATGAAAAATGTTTAAAAAGCTGAATAAAAAAATAGAGAAAATTCTACGATGTCTAAAAAGATTTTCATCATGTTCGGAAAGCCACCACCCCCATCTCAAATGCCATTATAGCCATTAGCAAAAAATTAGTCTTTCCTTATTGAATCTTTTTATATTCCTTTAATTAGAGTCACATAAAATCAAACATTCATCTTTAAAATTCAAAAATAGCATCCTCCTTCATTAATTAGGATAATAAAAAGGCAAAATAAAAGTACAAACATGTTAAAAAATATATATTAAAATTACGTGGGTATTTTTAAGTTAAATAAAGAAACAACAAAATTTGTTTAAAAAAAATAAGTCAAATATAATTTTTAAAAAACATGAATATCGTAAATTATTAGAAGGGTTTTTAAGTATATGAATAAAAAGGAACACCTTTGATGAATTTTGATTCAAACCCACAAATTTATGAACAAAAAAGTAAGAGTTTGGCAAACTTGGAACTAAATAATGCAATGAATAATGTAAATAGTTTAAAAAAGAACTGTTAATAAGTTATAACAAAAGTGTTAGTTAAAACATTTTTGATACATTGTTTCAGAAATGACTAACTGCATAATTACTATTACAAAAAAAGGTTGATCATTTGATTATTTACTACTACCTTTCCATTACCAGAGTATCACCTGTGACAATTAATAACTAATTAAAAATTTTTTTTAATTACGTCAAGAAAAAATCATTCACCAAATAACCCATTCCTTTTTTTGTTGCTCAATGTTGGTGGTTATTGACTCGAAACAGGAAAAAAATTTTGAGAATGCAAAATCTACCAAACTTTACAATAAATTTTTTTATAATCAACAAACAAAAAAAAGATTGAAGAACACCTTTTTTTACAATTGTAGCCTCCTACACAAACTTTTTTCCCGTATTCCCTCCTTTCCTTCAAACATTCTTTCAATCACTTTTTTGTCGTCCAAATTAAATCAAGTATGTTTTTTTAATGATAGTAATATTTTGGAGTAAAAACTATCGTTTTCTTGCTTATTATTCGTTGATAGTAGCGTTACTATCAAAAGATAACAACACCAAAAAAGTGAATACAAATATTTTTGTTACTATCAAAAAGAGAATAACAAAAAAAAGAAAGTTTTAACGTTTTTATTATTATTTTCACAAATTATAAATCTTAAATTAATTGCAGAGCAGAAACGGGGGAATTTTACAGATATAGAAGAGGAACGAGATTTCAGCCATTTGTATACAAAAAATTATGAAAATGCAAAAACTACAAAACTTTACAATAAATTTTTTTATAATCAACAAACAAAAAAGATTGAAGAACACCTTTTTTTACAATTGTAGCCTCCTACACAAACTTTTTTCCCGTATTCCATCTCCTTTCCTTCAAACATTCTTTCAATCTATTTTTTGTCGTCCAAATTAAATCAAGTATGTTTTTTTAATGATAGTAATATTTTGGAGTAAAAACTATCGTTTTCTTGCTTATTATTTGTTGATAGTAACGTTACTATCAAAAGATAGCAACACCAAAAAAGTGAATACAAATATTTTTGTTACTATCAAAAAGAGAATAACAGAAAAAAGAAAGTTTTAACGTTTTTATTATTATCTTCACAAATTATAAATCTTAAATTAATTGCAGAGCAGAAACGGGGGAATTTTACAGATATAGAAGAGGAACGAGATTTCAGCCATTTGTATACAAAAAAATTATGAAAATGCAAAAATTAAAAAACTTTACAATAAATTTTTTTTTTAATCAACAAACAAAAAAGATTGAAGAACCACATCGAATCGAAAAGCAATAAAAAGGTTTTTTTTATGGTCCCTTTTGGCAAAATGTGTGTCTTTTTTTGGCGCGAAATTTATATTTTTTCAATGATTAAATTTTTAACTTTTTTTACAAAATATACGCTTTGTACATATTTTTTATGCTTTAAATCGGATATTTGTTTTATTTCACATATATTTATTTAATTTTACATGATATTAATGATATAAAGGTAGATTTTATTCATTTATTTAGCAGTTTTACAAGTACATTTCGTTATTTTTTTTCTTGTACTGAGTTTACTGTTATATATCACAGAATGCTTTGTCGTGGTGCACGTAAACGTTGAGAATTAGTTTATCGAAGACCATTGGATTAAAAGAAAAGAGATACTCAAGAAAAGCGTGAAAAAGAAAAGCCAAAATCAGTTGCTGAACCAAAGTCTGATAAAAGTTAACCAAAAGATCCATTTACTTTACTAAGGGATATTGATGATGAATATCGATGGGCAGGTGTTGAAGATCCTGTTGTATGTATTACAACCAGTCATAATCCATCAGCAAAGTTAAAGAAATTTGCAAAGGTTCGTTTACTTTCTTTTGTTGATGAATGATAATTGTATAATTTTTAGGAAGTTACAATAATAATTCCAAATGCAAAACGTGTTAATCGTGGTAATAATGATGTTAAAGGAATTATGAAAGCATGTAAGCAGAATGGTGTAACTGATGTTATTCTTTTGCATGAAACTCGAGGCCGTCCTGATTCAGTGGTTATTTTACATTTACCTCATGGTCATACTGCATTCTTTACACTTCATGATGTTGTTATGCTTAATAGTGAAGATGAATTTACAGAATGTCAGATTGAAGGAATTAAAAATCGAATGAAACATTTTGTTAATTATATGAAAGATAATCTTCCTGATGTTTGAGTAAAGCAGCTGGGGCATTATTGGATTTCTCATGTTCCATTAATATCATGTAAAATTAAATAAATATATGTGAAATAAAACAAATATCCGATTTAAAGCATAAAAAATATGTACAAAGCGTATATTTTGTAAAAAAAAGTTAAAAATTTAATCATTGAAAAAATATAAATTTCGCGCCAAAAAAAGACACACATTTTGCCAAAAGGGACCATAAAAAAAACCGTTCGATTTGATGTGGAACACCTTTTTTTACAATTATAGCCTCCTACACAAACTTTTTCCCCGTATTCCCTCTCCTTTCCTTCAAACATTCTTTCAAACACTTTTTTGTCGTCCACATTAAAAATCAAGTATTGTTGTTTTTTTTTTCTTCATCAATTTTTGTTTAGAATAGTGTTTCTTTTTTTTTCTAATTTTAAGGCAGAAAATCATGTATTTTTACGTAACTCTTGAACTTTATTTTTAGGGGTCAAGCAAAAAGAGTAGTAATAAAAAAATAGATGGAACAAAAACAGGATTTTTTAAGGAAGAGACATTGCAAAAATGAAAGAATAATAGTATATTTTTATAGTCCCTCAATTGCATTCTCTTTTATTTTTAAGTTGTAAAAAAAGAAGAGTGAAAATAAGATACCTCAAACAGGTTTAAAAAAATTTAATTTTTGAAAAAAAATTTTTTT
Organism: Panagrolaimus sp. PS1159; assembly: GCA_963922195.1. NCBI lineage: Eukaryota > Metazoa > Nematoda > Chromadorea > Rhabditida > Panagrolaimidae > Panagrolaimus > Panagrolaimus sp. PS1159. The sequence continues at coordinate 3,585,211 of CAWUHW010000006.1, forward strand.
TGAAAACAATAGTTTTGGGGATGGAAATTAATATTTTTCTAATTCAGTGATAAAAATTTAGAGAAAAATTTTAAACAATATTGAAATCTTTTGAGTTTTAGAAAAAGAATTTTTAATTGCAATAACTGCAAATTATAGTAAAAATGACAATAGGTTTTCCGTAATAGTTTAGGATTTATTTTATTGTAGTAAACAAACGTATATTTTTTTATAATGTAAAATATTGAATAAAAATGAAAATCAGCTGTTTCAAATAATTTTATGTAACACATTTATCAAAACAGACAAGAAAAATTAAACTTTTATTTTTTAAACTTTTAAACACATTATACTATACTTAGTTTAACAGTCCTTAATTCATGATTGATTCATTCCAAAAAAGGGCCGTTCCATTGACGCAACAATTTTATTCACCAAAGTAGTAGTAAAAGTAAAAGTTTAAAAAAAAGTAAAAATGATGTCAATTTGGTTTTATACAAAAAAAATAAAATAATGACTTTTAAAAAAATTTACAATAAAAAATATCACGGCTTTGGATGACATTTTTTTGATTTAAAAAACTGAAACCCCGAAATCAGAAAAGTGACTCAAATTTAAAAAAATTTGGAAAAATGGGTTCAAAAATAATTACATAATTTCACGCTAAAAATATTTTATCCCTGATAAATTTGTCCACAATCAAAAAGCTCTTCCTTTCCTGTAAAATAATAAGAAAACAATGTATGAAAAATAATTCCATTTTCATTCATAAACATTATTGGAGCAGATTCTACAATGCTGCTTGCAATACCATAATTTTGACAATGATTTTTATATGTTTCAAGTGTTGGAAGATAAAATTCTACACTGTTATTACTAAAAAAAATTATATAATTTTTTGATAAAAGTTTGAACACATAAAATTTTTCTTACCAGATAGATTTAATTTTACATTGAAAACTTCCAATCCAAACTTCCAATTTAGTAGAAAAATTTTCACCAACAAATTTTACAAATTTTTGTGGATCAAATTTATCCGATAAGCATTCAAAAATATTTGGGAATTTTTTAATACAAAATCCTTCGATTAATCCATTCATTGCATAAAATTGATGTTTAATTAAATCTGCAGAAACAATAAACCATTGTGGAATTTCATCATTTTTTGCAAAACTTTGAATTTCGATGATTGAATTATTTGTTGGATCAGATGTCATATATCCGTTAGATCCAATAAATTGAAAACAGCATTGATGCATTTCACTGACAGGAATTTTGTCAAAAGTTTTAACATTTTTAAATTGAGTAGTTTTAATTTTTAACAAAGGCGATCGAAACTTTGTTAAAATATCAACAAGGATTACGGTAGATTCATAGGTGATTTGTTCCATCGGTTCATACATTATATTTCCAAATGCATCAAATGGATTTTCTTCATTTACTAGAAAAAGATGTTTAAAGTGTTTACAGTCTTTACAGTATGCTTAAATAAAAGATGTCCAAACATAATTGATACATTTATTTTTAGTGACATAGTTTTTCTGTTAAAGTTATTCAAAAACGAAATTCCCTATTAAACACAAATTGTTTTGTGCCAAAAAAACGTTTGAAAAAATTTCGGACCAACAAAAATTTTCAAAAAAAAAAATTTAGAAGTTAACATTATTTTTTCTTCACTGGAGCTGTTTTTGAAAAACCGCTCCAATAAAGCTTTCGATAGTAATCGAAAAAAAAAGATAACAAATATTTTTTGTTACTATATTTATGATAGTAACGAAATAATTTTGATTTTCGTTTTTTTTTATTTACTATCTCTGAAAAACTGCTCTAAAAAAGCTTTTGATAGTAATCGAAAAAAAACTATAAAAAAAATTTCTTGTTACTATCCTTCATTGAAAAATTTGCTAATCAGATAACCGCTAAATTTTTATATCAAAAAATTCCTATGTTTTTCTGAACGCAACTGTAAAGTCCGTTTTTGAATAACTTTAACATAAAAAATATGCCAGCCAAATGAAAATCGCCCATTTTTTTGCAACATTTTTTTAATAGATTTTGAAAAAATAAAATTTTATGAAAACTAAGCTGCTAAAGTAACTTTGTTATAATCAAATTTCCTATACCAATAACATTTACAATATTTTTAACAAACCTTTATAAATTTCAAAAACACTCCATTGATTAATATCAATTCCAAGACGACCATTTTCATTCCCCATAATTAAATATGATGTATCAGTTTTTTGTCGATGAAAAATTGCAATTTTATCACCATTTTTAAAATTTCTTGAATATAATGGTGCAGTTTCGTCACTTAAATTTGTCGATTTTGATGGCTTTGAAATAAGTGAAATTTTTTCTGTTTTTAATGTTCCAAAACAATTGTCACCAAAAAATGTTTTAAAATTTAAGAAAATTTGATTTCCTTCACTGCAAGAAATTTTGAAAGAATTTGATATCAAAATTTCAGACTAAAAAATGAAATTTGTATAAAAATGTGATTTAAAAATTTGTAAAGTTTTTACTTTTGGAAAAATTTTATTTGATTCAATTTCTTTGAAATTTTCAAGATGCTGAATTTCACATGTTGCATTAAATTCTTGAAAAGTTATTGTTGCTTCAGGATTATTCGAATTCAAAAGTTTCAATTGTTGAAAAAATTGATTCCATCCTTTTTCACCAATAATGTCAATTCTGGGTTTTGGAGTAAAATATCTGCAAAAAACTTGTATTAAATATTTTTTGGGATTTTTTAAATGATTTTGACTTTGCTTAAAACATTTTTCCAGCACCAGTATTTCTTCTACAGTAGGAATTCTTAAAAATTTATTTTTTTTGCTGTTTGAATTTTTAATGAAAAAAATTTTTAAGACATTTTTGTTAGTTCTTAAAAGTTTCTTTCGGTTACTGTTGACTATCCACACCGAAATAAATTACTCGGTAAAAAACAGTTGAACGCCTCTTTGAAAAATTAAAATTCTTAAGAGTAAAACTTGAATTAAAATTTTTGAAACTACTATCGTTTTTTCATCTTTCGTTCGGTTTTTTTTGAAAAACAGCTCTTATAAAAAACAGGATAGTAATCGAAAAAAACGATACTCAATTATTTCGATTATTATTACTGCGATAATAACATCAAAAAACATTTACAAAATATTTCTGATACTATCATTGGGATAGCAAGTTTTAAAAACGATAACAAAAAATTTTCGTTACTATCCTTGATTGAAAGAATTGCATATCAGATATTCGGAAAATTTTTATTTAAAACTTTTCATTCATAAAAGCTGAAATAATTTTAGGTCAGCACCGCCAATTGTGGCTGTTGTTATATTTATAAAATTTTAAAAAAAATATTTACCTTTTTTCTTCTTTATTTTTTGAATAAGATTTTAATGCAGCTTTTGGATAAAAAAGCAATAAATTGCAATCATAATTTTCTCGATTTTTTAAATATTCTATCATTTTTTTAATTAAAGCATCTTTTTCTGCAGAAGTTGGAATTATATTTGAATCAACTTGGTCTACATAAATTGAAGTTTGTCGGGGTTGTGGAACAATTTTTGTTTGTGATTCAAAATGTAAGATATTTTTTTGATAATAATTATTTGAAGATGTTGTTGATGGAAAAGTTGGTTGAATTTGGTTAGAATTAAAATTACAAAATTGATTTGCCATAATTTATGACAGCAGCAAAAAAATTATGAATATGACAAAAAAAAATTTTATGACTGAATGAAATTATGAGAATTTGTCCCACAAAAATAATGCAAGATTTTTCTCATTCCTTTAAGGTCAATTTTTTTTAGATAAAATTGATTTTATTGGTAGATTATTTATAACTGGGACAAAATTGTTTATTAAAGCCTTGCAGTGCCGTATTTTGGGGGGTGGCACTCAGGGAATGTTCTATAAAAAATTAAAGGTTTCTTTGATCTTTTGCCGCAGGGGCCAAAAGTTCATTAGTGTGCCATTCTCGTGTTAAAAATGCCATCCCAACAGAATTTTTTCCACAAATTTTTCTGTAAAGGGTGTCCGAACATAATTGCCGATTTTGTTTTGATTGACCAATTTCTTTTACATTCTTTCACAGCAAAAACAGGTATCGCTCAAGATTTTTTGGCAAAAAAAAATTTTTCGGAAACATGCAAATTTTTCATTTAATGATAGTAATAAAAAAAATTTGTTAACGTTTTGTTCATGCTCATCAGAAGAAAAATAAGCAAAAAAGGATTATATTGAAATACCGTATCTGTGCAGAAATTTTAAACAAAATACCAAAAACTTTGCTGCCTCCTTGTCCTAGTGGTTAGTGCTGAGGAATGTCGACCGGAAGGATCCCGGTTCGACTCCCCCTCGGACGTGCTGTTGATGAAAACCCGGAAGATCCCGGGTTGGATTCCTCGGCAGCCATTGGGGCGGTGGGGCTGGGTGCTCGGTGGATCCGAGGTTAAAATGAATTTCACGGGTGGAACCCAGGTTAAAAGGAATTCCAGCCGTCAGCACCAAGACGTAAAAAGTGGATGCTCGGTGGATCCGAGGTTAAAACGAATTCCAACCCTTCGAACACTCTATAAAATAATCATATGAAGGCTTTCTTTAAACCATCACTGTGTTAATACACTTTAATGTGCACCACAAAACCACCCTCAAAAAATTCGGCTAGTGTTCGGGCTAGCAGCAGTCCAAAAAAAAAAAAAAGAAACACTAAAAAAGAAAGAATGATGGTTTAGAGGATTCACTGCAAACATTCTTACAGATGCCACAGATCCACAAATCTCAATTCAAAGATCTTAAGCTGGTCCTGCTGATGGAGAAGGTGTCATTCCAGTTTTGTATATCATAATATTTATATAATTTTTTTATAAATTTATTTGCACATAATTATTATTTGTGACTTTGGATTGGATTTTCAATATTGAGATTTTGGATTTGATTCGAGCAGTTATTTCATCTTTTGATATCCTCCTCTTGTTGATTGATCAAAAACTGAATTTTATTTTTGACGTAATTTCAATCTTTTTATTGGTGCATTTTTACCAAATTGAATATTTACGTTTTTTATGTTAAAGCTTTTGATGCCTTTTGCAAATTGCATACTCTTTTTTTTGGCTGTCAAAAAATGGAGCGAAAAATAAATTTTCCCAAAGTTTTGTCGCACGTTTTTTTTTAGCTCACAAAAAATTTTATTTTTACTTTATTTCTAGAATTCTGTCAAATTCAATGTTGTTTTTTTCTCCTCTTCTTTTTTTGTGTTTAAATTTTATAAACTTTTGTAATATTTTTTTGGTTACCAAAGTTCTTTCTTTTTTTTAAACAAAAATACTGACTGTGTTCATTTTTTTTTGTACTTGTTTGATCCCGTGTTTTGCTTTTTTTTTACTTGTTTGATGTATTCCTGTGTTTTGCTTATTAGACATCATTTGTTCTATCTTTACTAAACTTTGTTTTATTACTTTCATACACTTTATCCTCTTTTTGTTTTTACAGCAATGTAGAAATTATATTCAAGCTTAATTTTCGGTATATTTCTTTGAAGCAATTGTTGAAATTTCGCGTGATTATTATTTTTTTATTGTTTTTACCTTTACATTTTGTTTTTTTCTCTGATGAATATTTCTTTATCCATTTCTATTCCAGATATAAAATATCTTATATATATGTCAACGCTTTTAAATAAGAAAAAGCAGTACTATCACTTTTCTGAACCTGCTGCTTTAGTCGTTGTAGATTATCGTCCTGAATCAGAAAGAAATCCAACAAAATGTGATGCAACAAAAGAATCTCAACCTGAATCAATCTCTAAAGATGCTGTAAACAACAACAATAATAATAATAATACAAATGATGATTCAAATAACAATAATTACAATAGTACTTATGAATCAATGCATCCTGAATTGATAAGAAAAATAGCAAATGATTGCAATTATTTTACAAATGCACGTTTTTGAATAAGAACATGGATATATAAATGATTTTGTAAAAAAGGTTTGATTTTGTTTGGATATCTTTTGTATTGTTTTTTTGTTAATTAATAAATTGTTTTTTGTTTTACTAAAGTTGAGTGATGGAAGAGAAGAGATGGAGCTACTGGGAGCAAGGGTTTTGGTGGTATTAGTAATGAGATTAACAAAGCTTCAAAGTTGGAATCAAGAAATTATTAATTAATAATGAACAATATTTTAATTTAAGACATTTTTGTTCGTTAAAAGTGGTATTTTTAAAGTGTATCGAGTTGGTAGAATTACGGTAGAAAAATATGATTTTGTGTTTTTTCGTTGCTGTAATACTTGAAAGAATTTGATAAAATAATTTCAGACTAAAAAAAAGAATTAAAGATTTATAAGAGATTTTGGGATTTTTACCTTTGGAAAAATTTTTGTAAATTTTATTTCATCATAAGTTTCAAGGTTGTAAATTTCGCACTTTGCATTAAATTCTTGAAGAATTGATATTTCACGATTCGAAGAATAAAGAGTTTTAAATTATTGGAAAAATTTATTCCATTCATTTTCTTCAATAATGTCAATTCTGGGTTTTAGAATAAAAAATTTGTTAAATTTTTTTTAAGATTTTGAAATTACAGAATTCTTATAAAAAAATTTTTACACAGCACTTTTTTTAAAATAACAAAATCCTTTTTACTTCAGTATCCAAAACAAAAATAAAATTTATGCAAAAAAAACTTATACATGTAATTTACATGATATAAATTTTCTATAACCCTTATTTTTTTTGTTGAATTTGTTTTTCAACAGTTTTTCCTCATTCATTCATTTGTATTTTTTGTTGATCATTCAAAGTTGCTGCAAATAAATATCATTCTCGATTATTGATATTTTATTATTTTATTGTTCTTTCTCACCTCCATTTTGTCATTTAAAATGTATAAACGACATTGGTCCGCATATATTAAACAACAAGCATCTGTTCCACCGCAACATCCTGAACCAGAAATTCAACGTAAAAAAGTAGAAAATGAAAAGGGTGGTCATTTTTTAACTCCTGTAAAACGAGAACGTGTAATTATCAATTATGTTAATCATACACCTACAAAACAACTTCATGCACATCCTCCTGGTTGGGAAGAAATTACATGGGCTCCAAAAGTAAGTTTTTTTTTTAAAATGCGAAATAGATATCATTGAAATCAAGGTTATTGAAGATTCTATATTAGCTGTACTTTTTTTTGCCGATCTACTAAAGACATTTTTAGGTTTATCATGCACCTACAAAACGTCATCCACATCCTCCTGGTTGGGAAAAAATTACATGGGCTCCCAAAGTAAGTTGTTTTTTTTAAATGTGAAGTTTCTGTTTCTTTTAGTCAATGAACTCAAGGTTATTGAAGATTCTATGTTATATGCAGGGTTGTTAAATTCCCGGGAAATCAGAAAAATCGGGAAATTTCCCGGGAAATTTCCCTGGAATTTCCCGGGAATTTCCCGCTAATTTCCCGCAAACCCAATTTTTCAGATTTTACATATCGCACCCGAAAAATTTAAAAACATGATTCACGAGTAACTACCCTTTTTTTACCTATATTAATTCGTTCTAATTATTTTTAAAGCTAAAAAAATCTATTTTAATTAAAAAAAATTAGAATTTTTAAAAAATTTTGGTAATTATATGTCCAAAATTCCGGGAAATTAATTTCATTTCCCGCAAAAATCTGGAAATTTCCCTTTGACAACCCTGGTTATATGTATTGTTTTTGCCGATCTACTAAAGACATTTATTTTTAGGTTTGCCGTAAAGAAGTTAAAAGAATGGATTTTGGTGAAATTGCTTCCGCTGCACCTTAAAATGTATATCGGTGATATTGTACAAAGTGGAAATGCTTTTATTATATATTATTTATAATTTTATTTTTTAAATATGTTTGTACATGATATCATGTAATAAAAAAATGTTTTTTATTTAATTTTTTGTCGTGGGATTACAATCATCAACAATACGGAATTTGGTGCCTTTATAGAATAGTTGACGGCATTTTAGCCAAAAAATCAATAAATTATATTATTTTCTACAACCGCTTGAGCATTTGGAACAGAGAATTTTACTTGTTTATCATCAATAAACTGTTTATTGGGAACAATCTGTGAGAGCTGCTTCTCGATAATGACCACAAATAAATTTGCCAAATTTTTACTTCGCTGATGTTGTTCTACGAGATACTCCTGCTACAGTATCTTTAACATATAGTATATCATCTCCATGAACATCTTCACGTTCAGCACGACGTTGAGCATTAACTTTTCGAAAAATGCGATGTGGAGCATTTTTAAATGAAAGAGATCAAAACAAGAATAAGTTTTTTGGTTTAAAGATTTTGGATAATCTTTGTCACCACTATAATTGCTATGCTTTTCTTCCTCTTTTATTTATAGAAGTTAATTCATTAGCATTTATTAAAAATGCTGTAGGGGATTCGGAAAGCAAAATATTTCTTTGATAAGATGATTCTGCTGTTGATGGATTGATTGCAGAAAATGGGTAAGAATCATAAAACAAATTGGAACATTATTTGCCATTAGCAAAGCAAATTTAAAAAGTAAAGGTAATGAGAATAGCTATTTCTTTGACTGATTTACAGTAATGAGAAAGTTTCTTCCTCAAAATTAATATGTATTTTTTTCTCATATACCTGAAAGTCATGAGGTCATGAGACATATAAATTGATTTATTTAGCAGACTGGCATCAATATTTTTTTAGGAAATAATAAAACTAGGAACGCGCGCAGTTTTTTCAAAGTTCGCCAAATGCTGTAAGTTTGGTAGCATTAGAATCGCCGTAAAAAAATCATTGGAAATAAAAAAAGAAAAAATAAAAAAATATTAATATTAAAGTTTAATTAATGGATAAAAAAAACAAAAAAATTAATTTTTTTTATCCGGGGAACACTTTTTCTTCATAAATATTTTCGTGACGCGTTCGCAAACAATTGTTCTGCGCAGGAGCTGCCGTTGAGCTGCATTTTTCTAACAGCTGCAACCCTTTTGCAGCTCCTGCGCAGCTCCTGCATTTGCGCAGCTAATCGCGCAGGACCTGCAAAATGCAGGCTTTTGAGTCTGGGAACACTTTTTTTGCAACAAAAAAAAATTTTTTTCAAAGGCGATAGGGGCTGTCCAGATATTACGCAAAATTTTTGACCGCTCACTTTCGCTCAATTTTTAAAAATACTATTCGATGCAGAAAAAAATTCTGAATCTGATAGACCTGATTCCTAAATAAAACGAGTTTATTTATATTCTTCGTTCATTACCTTCAAGTTAATTTCCAAATGATGTTCTAAAATATATCAAGAAAAATGTCACTCTAAAACAAGTATATTTAAATTTTGTTTTATTATTTAATAACACAAATCAATAAACATCGTGAAAATACAATGCGTGACAATAACTTGTTCCGTTTTTCAAGTAACGAACGAGTAACAATTGGAAGAACTTTTTTTCGTTACTTATTTGTTATTTGAAAAACGGAACAAGTTATTGTCACGAATTGTAATTAATAAAAATCTTAAGCAACAAAAAACAACAACTTTTTCATTCCAACAATTTTAGAGATCTTCTTCTTCATGCTTCTGAACACTTGCATCTTGAATGGGCTCTGAATGTCTGATAAGTTTTCTTGCACGTTTACTAAAACATTAAATATGTTGCCACAATAAATCAGTAAAAAACAAAGAACTTACATTCTATCATTTAATCCAAAATTAATCCGTAAAAGTAATGCATGTTTAAGATTATGATCTTCATGTCCTTGAGTTAATAAAACAAGTTTTTCAGCTAATTCATCAAAGAGATTGCTTGGTACTGTAATATAACCATATCTTGGAGTACTAGCTGTTGAAAAATTTGCCAATGTACATCCTTCAGGGATTAACTTAAAAAAGATTAAACATCATTAATGATAATACAGTATAAATGTAAAAATTACCTGTTCAAACATTTTAATTGCAATTAGTTTTGCAACTTCATCCAAAGATTTATTTTCCATATCAAAATTAATAAAATGTTTTAACTCAAATGTTGCAACTTCAGATGAGAAACGAACTTGAACTTTTGCTTCAGACATTTCAGGAGTGCTGCGGAAAATTTCAGTCTAAAAATAAACATTATAAAGAGAGAGTTGTAAAAGCAATAAAAAAAAGTATTACTGTTTGAATTTTGCTTCTTCGATTTTTAAGAATTGTTTCAAGTTCATTGGTTTTTTCATAGCTTTGATTTTGCACATCTTTGATTTCTGCAACTTCGACCTTTAAATCTTCAACTTCAGCTTTCAATGCAGCATTTTCATCCACAACTTTCTTTACTAATCCTTCAAGTTCTTGCATCTGAAAGATAAGATATATATTAAAGTAAAGAGCATTTAGCAACATACCTTTTGAGCCATGCTTGTATCATTATTGCTGTTTGAAACATTTGTTCGAACATATCTTGTGGATGTTGATGATGATGGTTGTTCAGCGGCAGCAATTGAACGAGGAGATATAATTAATGGACGTTTTAAAGCTGAATTTAATAAATCTGCTCGACTTCTTTTACTCATAGTTTACAGCTGTTAAAGCTTTGTAACCTAAAAATGAATATATAGTTGAAACATCTCAATCCAAACTGATGTAATCTGTAACACGGAAGGATACGGTATAAAAAAACTTAATAAACATTTATAAGATTTAAATAAATATATAAATTAATCATTCCATAGAGTAATAAAAGAAAATTTACGTTTACTTTAATCAACGCTTTTAGAGCGGGCAAAAAACTTTTATTTTTCGTTTCAAGACTTTTTTAAAATAAAAATAAAAATTTGATTTTTTTAAAAGTTGTCGTTGTTTGGCGTTTAAATAAATTAAAAAAAAGCTTAATATTTATTATATTTATTAAAGTATCCCATTTTAGCAATAATGGTATCAATTTTAAAAAAGATTAATCGTATCACTTCAAACATAAAAATTCCACGTTCGCCACCTTCAAGTCAATTCCCAAATGATGTATTACGATATATGAAGAAAAATGCCATTTCAAACTCACTCTTTAAATTAATAAAAACGAACAAATATTTTATTCAAGAGAAATTTCCTTTTTATTTCCTTGGAAATGGCACATCTTTGCTAAAAAAAAACTTTTTGTATGTTTTTTTACCAAATTGGAAGTTTTATAAACCTGAATTTGAAGAGCTTTCAAATAATTTAATCTTCACTGGAACATTCGATTTGGAATATGATATTTTTCTTCCTAAATTAATTTCTAAAACGTTTGTCTTTGATTTAAAGTGCCTAAGTTTAAATGCCGAAAAAGTCACATTTAACGACTTCAAATTTTTAACTTCAACTGGTAAATTAAAAGAATTGAGAATATTTCGGGTAAATGTAAGCTACAAAAATGGAGAAAGTGTTCCATATGAAATTCTTCTAAATTATACTTCTTTACTTAATATTTTAGAATTGTAAGTTTTATAAATAATCTCATTCTCTGTAAAATTACATAATTTTCTAGATTTTATGATACACCAAAATTAATGTCACAAAAATTTGTTGATAAAATTTATGCATCAAATATAAAAAAAATTCTGGTTCTTTCATTCGACAGATACTTTTGACTTTAAATCATTTTTGACACCTTTAAAGGTAAATAATTTTCAATAAAACTTTTTTTACCGTTGCTATAAAAAATTGCAGGGAAAAAAATTCGAAAATCTTACTATCCAAAAATTTATAAACTTAAAAAATAATTTATTTTTTTTGATTTCTCTTTTTTCCATAATGGTTTTTTGTATATATTATAAAACATGCACAAATTTTTTCATTTTTTTGTTTTTTTTGTATCTACCTAAGCAAATGTGCTTTTTCAAGATTGCATTAATCAGCCTAATTTTTTGACACAAATTTTATTATTTTTTAAAAATTTTATTATATTTGTTAAATAGAAAATATAAGTGTTGAAAAATAATAAATCATATTAAAAAATAATTATAAGTTCGGAAAAGAGACAGTCTCCATTTATTTTATTATCCTTGACAGCAGCATCGTCCTGCACTGTTACAGCATTTCCATCCAGATGGGCAACAACATTTATCCCCACCATTACAAACACAATTTTTGTACGAGAAAAATGCAGAAGTAAGATTACCAGCTTTGTTGTTTTCAAAAGCTTTCATAAAAAAATCACCGTTGTCCGATTTTGCGTCTAAAAAAATCAGTTTTGTAAAATATTTAAAAGAATTTTCTTTAAAAACTTACAAGTCAAAACGGCAACACATACAACGAAAAAAGTAACAAGTAAAAGCTTCATCCTTTTTTTAAGAAAAATGTCAGTATAAAGCTCTTTCAAAAACTATAATTTATAAAACGATACTTATGTTTCTAAAAGTTAGAAGTCTTTTTATACTCATTCCAAAAACTGATTCGTTATCAAAAATGTGATTTTTTGAAAAATATTTTTGCTAAATTTCTTTAAAAACATTTGCAAAAAAGTAGAAAAACAAAAATGACTCTCAAAATATCGATAATTTAAGCATTATCTTTTAACACTTATTTCCGTTAAAAATAATTTTTATCAATATTTGAGCGATTTTTGATTCCTCCTACTCCAATTAAAAATATTTGAAAAAAAGCAAAAAAATACAAACAGTTTTTTTAAACACAAAAATGATAACATCAAATTTCTTCATTTATTTCTCACACGTTTTTTTCCGCTTAAAATAACGGAAGTAAAAAAATATAAAAGAAAGGCTTCGGTATTTCTATTTCCAAATATTTGTATTACCAATTAAAATTATACGTAGGAGTAGAAGGAATCAAAAATAGCTCAAATATTGGTAAAAATTATTTTTAACGGAAATAAATGTTAAAAGATAATGCTTTAATTAGCGATACATTAAGAGTTATTTTTGGTTTTCTACTTTTTTGCAAATGTTTTTAAAGAAATTTAGCAAAAATATTTTTCAAAAAATCACATTTTTGATAACGAATCTGTTCTTGGAATGAGTATAAAAAGGCTTCTTACTTTTAGAAACATAAGTATCGTTTTATAAGTTATAGTTTTTTAAAAGAGTATCTTTCTTAAAAAAGGATGAAGCTTTTACTTGTTACTTTTTTCGTTGTCTGTGTTGCCGTTTTGACTTGTAAGTTTTTAAAGAAAATTCTTTTAAATATTTTACAAAACTGATTTTTTTAAGATGGAAAACCGGATAACAGCGACATTTTAATGAAAGCTATTGAAAATAACAAAGCTGGTAATCTTACTTCTGCATTTTTCTCGTACAAAAATTGTGTTTGTAATGGTGGGGATAAATGTTGTTGCCCATCTGGATGGAAATGCTGTAACAGTGCAGGACGATGCTGCTGTCAAGGATAATAAAATATTACGTAAATAAAATTTTTCTGTTTTTCGAAATATAATTTGTTTAAAAAAATTGATTATATTTTAATACTGTATTTTCTATATAAAAAACTGTTGTATAAGTTTCAAAATAAATTGGTTAAACTTTTCTGTCTTCATTCATTTCTTCATTATAATATTACAGATACTAATGTTTGATCTAAAGTTTATATTTTTTTAATGTTATCGTATTTTATCTGACTTTAACTTTAAGAAATTAAATTTTTTTATAATTTTTTAAACATTAGATTAGCGAAATGAACTTTGTTGCATGGGTTCAAATTGAACTGTTCTCCTTGGATTTGCATGAAATTCAGATTCCGCTGTGAAATATGTTGTCGGACTCTGAAAAAATTTGCATAAGGCCATTAATAAAAAAATCAAGTAATTTTAAACATTGGAAAAAACAAAAAATGTTATGAAAATATTTTAACTACAATTAATAAAGAATTTCTTACCTCTTCGTCTTGAGGTAATGGAAGTGAATTATTTGATGATGGATGAATCCGTGGTGGTTTATTTCTTTCAATCATTGCTTGAACAAATGCACATCCAACTGCATCACCACAAATATTTACGCATGTTCGAAGTCGATCACTAAAAAATTAACAAAAATTAACATAAATACAGGGTGTCCCAACAAAATTGCCGGTGTTGTTTTTGCTATCATATTTTTATTTTTTAAGATATTCAAAAACGTACTTCAAAATTATACTAAACATGCTTTAAGAATTTTTTTAAGCTCATAAAAATTTTCAAAAAAATACAGATTTGATAGTAACATTGAAATTTTCAAAAAATTTTTCATAATTACTATCACTTTTTTTTATTGGAGCGGTTTTTCAAAAAACCGCTCCGATAACTGACGGTTTTTGTGATAGTAATGAAAAAAAAACGATAGTAAAAATTTTCAGCTGCTATCATTGCTGAAAAATTTGCATATCAGATATCCGGGAAATTTTCAAAAAAAATCCCATGATTTATCGAAATCAAAAACCACGGAATTTTTTTAATCCGTTTTTGAATATCTTAAGAAACAAAAATATGACAGCAAAAACAAAACCGGCAATTATGTTGTGACACCCTATATCATATAGTCTTTGATTTAAACAAACTTACAGTAACCAATCAACTGCAATAATAATAGATATATCATCAGCTGGAAGTCCAACAGCAGATAACACAATTAACATTGTAACTAATCCAGCTGATGGAATTGATGCAGCACCAATTGATGCCAATGTTGCTGTAATCGATACAGTAATGACTTGTCCAAATGATAAACTAATTCCATTTATTTGTGCAATAAATATTGATGCCACTGCTTCATATAAAGCTGTGCCATCCATATTAATCATTGCTCCAACAGGAAGTACAAATTTCGTATAAGATGGATCAATGCCATTCGCTTCAAGACATCGAAATGTTACTGGCAATGTTGCGGCAGATGATGCAGTTCCCAATGCAGTCATTGCAGCTTGAATTAAACCTCGAAGAAATTTATAAGGATTTTTTCTTGAAGCAATAAAATAAACAATCGAAATAGTCCCAAATAAATGCAAAATTAGCCCAAGAATTACAGTACCCATATATAAGCTTAAACTTTGAAGCGTTTTTCCAAGATCATGAATTTCCATAATTTTTGATGCAATTAAAGAAGCAATTCCAATTGGGGCATACCACATTAATAATCCAACAAGAATTGTAATAACATGATCCAATGCAATAAATACATCTGCAAGTGGCTTTCCTTTATCTCCAAGATATGAAAGTGATACTCCAACAGCAATACAAAATACAATTAATCCAAGAACATTCATTCCATCAGATTTATTTATCTTTAAAACTAATGAATTTGGATCAGATTTATTTAATCGAATATATTCGGTTGAAGTTTGTCGAAATGTTGCTTCAACAATATTTTCAGGGAACATATTTCTGTAAAATAAAAAAATAAAACATTGTTTTTTTATTTTACTATCACAAAGATAATAATATAAACGTTTCAATAGGTTTTTTTTATGTTACTATCATTGTGATAGTAAGAAAAATATTCTTGTATCGTTTTTTTCTCTTACTATCATAATGAAAGCAACCAAAACATTTCATTTTCGTTTTTTTCATTATTTTCACAAAAAGTTTTAAAAAACATGTAACATATGATTTTTTAAAAATGTCTTCCAAAAAATATTACCGAATAACATCCAAAAATTTATCAACTCCACTGACATTTGCTCTTGGTGTTTCATCCATTGTTTTTCCTTTTATTGATGGATTTCCTGGATGAATTACAAGCACCAAAATAATTCCTAATATTACCGCACATGTTGTCGTAATTGCATAATACGTGAATGCCCATTTACTTATAATAGTTGATTGTTTTACATCTAATTGTGATAAACCTGAAAAAAGAACTTTGAATATTCAGCTGCCACAATAGCGATTAATATTATTCCCATTGGTAGTAATTTATTCCTTTTTTGCAAAATTGTGATCCAAAAAAATTTTATTAACAATAGTAGTAAGAAAATCTTTTCCAATTTTTTTTTTATTTTACTATCATAACGATAATAATTCAAACATTTCAATATCTTTATTTTCTGTTACTATCATTGTGATTGTAAGAAAATTTTTTCAATATGTTTTTTTTCCGTTACTATCATTGGAATAGTAAGAAAAATATTCTTGTATCGTTTTTTCTCTTACTATCATAATGAAAGCAACAAAAACATTTCATTATCGTTTTTTGCATTATTATCACAAAAGGTTTAAAAAAATTTTTTTCCTCTTTTACTGATTTTTTTGCCAAATTTTCTTAACAAACATTACCAGAAATTAAACTCGCAACAATAAGCGGCAAAATCATCAACTTTAATGAATTCATTAAAATTTCACCAGGAAAATTAATATAAATAATAATTTTTGGATCCGGTTCAAACGTTCTTAAAATGAATCCCAAAACAATTCCAGAGATCACACCAAAAAGTGTAAAAATCAATTCAGCATTGGATTTCCAAAGTGATTGAACTTTTTTTGAAACCATAATTCTTTATACAATTTTTAAAAATAAAAATCTTTAAACTAAATTTAATAAAAATATTAAACAATAAAATTACATTGATTGTTTTACAAAAAAAATTTGTGGTTGAAAAAATAAATGTATCACATGAAAAAAAATAAATATCTGTCCACCTTTTTTTACAAACGAGACCGACTAAAACTGGAGCAACAAAAAGAATACAATAATATTATTTGAGGCTCAAAAAAAGCTTTGGTTAAAACACGTTTTTTTCCTTGTTGGATTGAGTCAGTCAATTGTTGAAAGAGAGAGGGATCAATTTTATTGTTTTTTAAATAGCGTAAAAATGATGTACAATGATTCAATAATTATATGCGAGGTGTTGTGTCATTAAAATTAAATGGATTCATATAGACTATTTCATGTAACAGTAAAGATGTAAAGGTGAGTTACATATTGCATCATGTTCATTATTTTATATGGCAGACAATGAAATAATTATAATTAGATTTTATTTCTTATTTTTTGGGCTTAATTTTTGCCCCAAAAAACATGAGTAAAATTTAAAAGCTTCAATGTTTCTAACTTTTTTTAATTTCTTTATATAATTTCTTCAACAACTTTTATGATTTTGCCGCTTATTGTTGCGAGTTTAATTTCTGGTAATATTTGTTAAAAAAAATTCGGCAAAAGAATGAGTAAAAGAGGTTTTTTTAAAACTTTTTGTGATAATAATGAAAATAAAAACGATAATGAAATGTTTTGGTTGCTTTCATTATGATAGTAAGAGAAAAAAATGATACAAGAATATTTTTCTTACTATTCCAATGATAGTAACGGAAAAAAAAACATATTGAAATGTTCGAATTATTATCTTTGTGATAGTAAAGTAAAAAAAAACAACAGGAAAAGATTTTCTTACTTTGACTGTGATAAGCTAAAGAAATGTTTTTGGATCACAATTTTGCAATAAATGAATAAATAAAAACTATCACAATGATAGTAACAGGAAAAAAAATTTTTTTCCTAAATTGAACTGAAAAGCCCTTAAAAATAAATAACATTTTAATCCCCATTTTGCTTCATTTTTGCCTAAAATAATTTTTTAAAAAAACGATGGAACACTAAAACTAATTCAAACAATAATAACTGAATCATAATTGTGGAATGTATGATTGTTTTATGTACGTGAATGGTAAATTCCTATCATTCCTATCATTTGCAAAATTGTGATCCAAAAACATTTCTTTAGCTTATCACAGTCATAGTAAGAAAATCTTTTCCTGTTGTTTTTTTTTACTTTACTATCACAAAGATAATAATTCAAACATTTCATTATGTTTTTTTTTTCTGTTACTTTTTCCAAAAAACGCTTTAATTAGTTTTTTTACGTGTTCATTGTATTCTATTGCAATATAAAAGCAATGCTAAAATGTGGATTTTCGAACACTTTGTATTCGTTGGAGTTCAAGTTTTTATTTCAAAAAAATGGTTTCAACAAAACTTTGCATTTGCTTTTTTGTGTTTTTATCATGTAAGTTTTTGGGTTCTGGATCGGAAAAAATTTTAATGAAATTTTCAAATTATCTATGGTGTAAATAATTTCTTAATTTGTATAATTTAGCAACATTTGGAGGTGTAATTTTTTCTGGTACCCAAGGACCAGAAGATGTTGCATCAAAGAGATTTATGAAAACTACCATAAATCTCTATGAAAATGGACTTCTTCATGCAACAACAGAATTAAAAGCCAAACATTGGATTAAAGGATTTACAGGTGGAGCTGCCGTTGTGCTCTTTGATGAAAGGGATAATGAAATTTGGAGTTGTGATTGGCATAAATTTGGTGTAAATATGCATTCATCTCGAACCGAAGATTGGACTGAACAAGTCTGTTTTGCCGTTCTTGGGAATTTTTTATTATACAGTTTTATTCTTTTAGATTCCTGTAGAACTTGTTCCAAAAATCAAAAAATTTTCAATCATTCAAAAACATACACCAAAAAATCGTTTTGGAGATTTCCTTAAGGAAAATTGGTCGAAAATTCTTGGAGCTGCACAAATGCTTGCTGGTGCTGGAAAATAAACAGTTAAAAATGATATTTTAATATAACTTGTAACGAGCAACAATAAACAAAAGCTTTAAAATTAAAAAAAGCCGACACTTAATTTTTTATGACAATCAAGATACAGAAAAGTCATCAAAATTAGCTTTTTAATGAATAAGTTGAAAAACTTCGATTTTGTGACGACATCAGATATGGACAGCTTTTTAATTGCTTTTTCTGTTGTGCGATTGTGAACTAGCTTTTTTAAAGTCAAAAATAATTATAGTTTTTAAATAGCAAAATTTAAGGAAAAAACGGTAAGATGGTTTTTAAAAATGAAAAATCAGTAAATTTTAAAATAAACATTTTATATAAATATAACAACAAAATATATGTAAGTTTAGAAAATAAGTAAGTAAGCATTAAAATGCAAGAATAACAAAATAGGTGAAACATATTAGTATGAATCTGGATCAGCTGCATCAGCACTTGCAGCATCTTGTTCACCATCAAAATAATCTGAGCCATTTGATTCTTCATTATCTCCTCCTTGCTCATCATATTGGTCAAAATCATTTCCAAAAAATGCAGCATAAGGCAATTCTTGGAAATAATCAAAAGTTAATTCATCATCTGAATCGTCTTCTGAATCATCGTCTTCACAAAATTGCAAAACAAATTCAAAATAAAGTTCATCATGGATATCAAACTTTTTTACAAGTCTTTTTTCGACAAGATCAACATCAACTCCAGGATCAGTTTTTTGGATATTTTCAACAACCTGAAAAACTTCCATTTAAGATAACATGATATATAACAGTGTTTGCGACGGCGGTGGTCCGCCGTTTTTTGAAAAATTTATGATGTTTTTTTTATTTTTAATATTCTTCTTTTTTTGATATACATTATATAGCATTATTAATTCCTCACATTTTAAGACCAAAAACAACAACTTTTAGAACATTTTACAAAAATCAGAAGTAAAAACATAATTTTTGACGGCGTAGTCAGAAAAGTGGTTTTTCGACAGCAATTTTTCCGCATTTTTTACAAAAAGTTGTAAATATAGTCTTAAAATGTGAGGAATTAATAATGCTATATAACGTATATTAAAAAAAAGAAGAATATTAAAAACTAAAAAAGGGAATCAATTTTTCAACGGTCCACCGCCCTCGCAAACACTGATATATAAGCAGCAGTATACCTTTTTGAAAGATTGCCGAAAATCATTGAAAAAGAATCTCAATACACCTTTAACTTGAAATGGAATATGCTGAAACATTTCAGAATTAAATTTCTTCATTTCTTTATAAACTTTTTTCCATGAAAAAGATGGATGTTCAGGACGAGAAGAAAAATCAGTAACCAATTTTTTAAGATTGGGCATGCATTCAACAATCAACTTTGTAAAATCGTCAATTAATCCAGTTGTAAAAAGAAAAGGAAAATCTTCAAAACCTTCTTCACAAAAGCATGGATCAATGCTGAGACTTTCAATTGCAGGGAATGTTTGTCTGCAAAATATGAAATATTTAAATACATGTAAAATTAAAAAAAGATAATATACCTTTCAAATGACATCTCTCGGATAAACTTTATTAAATGAGTTGTAAGACTTTGATGATTGGATGTGAGTTTAAAGAAATCCTAAACCATGCTTTTAAGATAAGAGGTTGTCGAGATATGACGTGATCGAAAATTCGTCATTTTTAACCCCACTCACCCTTTGATGATAAAACATTAAAGCTTTTTGCCCACAAAATCAAAGCGCGTGTTAACTGGCTAGGCCGACCCCGCCCTCCATTTTTGGATCACGTCATATCAAAATATGGACTAAAGCAAGAAAAAGAAAAAAGTGTTTACTGAGATAGATGGATTTTTAACACAACATAAATTAAGACGTGAATCATCAAAGTTGCATTCATTCTTGAAAAAATTATAATAATCCAATGGAAGATCATCTCCATCATCAAAGCCAACAAATTTGAGATCTAAAATTTATTTATTTATTTAAGAAACTTTTATTCTTTTTAGTGGTATGTTGAAACAAACAACAATTTGAATAAACTTACGTTTTTGAGTTAATCGAGCTAATGCCTTTCTTCCGGCAGGGCTTTCAGGATAAGCTTCAATTTCAAGCTTTTTATTTGTATTTTCAAGAACTCCCAAAATATCATTCAATAAATCAAAGTCATATGGAAATTTGTAAAGATTGAATTCATCACGTTCAATAACAACATGTCTTTTAACAATCTTAAAATTTTAAAACTTGTAAATTTTGTAATCATAAAAAGGAACTTACAATTCGAATTTTATTATATGCAATAACAACAGTATCAACATGTGAAAAATACCGTAATGCAGCTTCATATGATTCTTTTCCAGAACGCATAAATGTTTGTAAAGCTTTAACTGCTTTTCTTTCACATGGCATTGCCCAAATATTAAATTGTGAAACGATTTCTTCCAAGATATCCTGATTAAGAGTAACCATTTTAATTGATATTTGTCTATAATTTAATTAATAATGTGAAGAATGAGAAGCTATGAAAATTATCCACTGTTAAAAATTTGATGAATTATTAAAACAACGATAAAAAAAGAGCAGAACGATGGTAAAGTGGAAACATTTTTTTCGGCATTAGTCACCAACAATCAATCAATAGCAAAAAAGAGCAGCATTCGCTTTCACAACACTGAAAACAGACTAAAAAGTGTTGCATTAGGGTTGTCTTTGATTCCATCTTGTTCACTTTTTTTAGCGCAAAAAAAATTCTTTTTTGGCGGCGTTTATACAACCACATTACACCCTTTTTCAAAAGGGCGGCAATTTTACAACCAAAGATGTTTATTAAAAAGACAAAAATATTTTTTTTTCTTTTCTTTTGTGCTTAAAACATTTTTTTAACCTTTTCTTTTTAAATATTTTATCAAAAAATACTTCAAATTAATTTGCAAAAAATTCAATTAAAGCCAAGGCTTTCAAATTTGGTCAAACATTTACAATGTAAAAACAAAATGCTCAAATTGAAATCTTCGATACATTTTTAAAAATTAAAAGCGCGTTTTACTTTGTTTTAAACGCTAAGTTTTTTAAAATGTTTGTATTTCTTTTTTTGTGTTTCACCAGTTTTCAATGATAAAAAAAAACGTTTAATCAACGCAAAATTAGCAATAATAAGTTTTTTTTTGTCACACTGATACAGAAGGTTGCAAGACGCGGAAAAAAACGTCTTTTCAATTTTGCTTTTTTTTCTATTTCCCGTAATGAATGAAGTGGACTTTAAACGTATATCTCTTTTGAAAACATGTTTTTTGGTATTTTGGAAAATTTTTCATTTAATAGTTTTCGAAAGTGTTAAATATTAATATCGGATAAAAAAATAAATTTTTGCAATTGTTTTTATTATGAATCTATTTTAGAAAGTGATAATTTGAAAATTTCATTATAAATTTTACAATTTTATATGTGACAATTAATTTTGTGTAAAATTTAATTTACACCATATTTTTTGTAAAATTGCTAATTTAGATTATCAATTAGGAGAAAATTCTTTAAATTACTAATATAATTTTCTTTGTTTTTTGGGTTAAATTATTTTAAATTCATAATTACGGTAGGTTAAAAACTTTCTTTTGATTTAAAAATGTAGAAACCTGTAATGAAGATTTCGATAAATTAAGCAATATTAGTTTTGAATCCCTTGTTTCTTTTTTCTTTTTTTAAATAAATACAAAATAAAATATTCAAAAAAAGAAGAGCATAAAAAACATAAAAAAGCAATTTTATTTATTGGAAATGACACATCAGTCATTTCTCAAACAGCCAATCTTTTTTCTTTTAGAAAGGGACGACCGACAATAGCTAAAGCAATAATGAGTGTATTTCTGCAGCTACGACTGCGCTTTCAATGAAAAATATTTTATTTTTCTGAATTTTTAAATTTTTGTTTGAAAACGTATGATAAAAATTTTTAGCAAAACAATATTGCATCATTCATTAGTTTGGAGTAATAAAAGCTTAATTATTTAAAAAACCAGCTTAAACTATTGGATCAGTAATTATTTTTGATAGTTTTATACAATTGGATTTTATCTTTAAAAAAAATTATATAAAAAAGTGAAAGTATACATTCAAATGTTACTTATGAAAGTTTATAAGAAAAACTACAATAGTGGATAAATTATATTTATTAATTTACCGTTTCTTTACAACTAAGGTCGGAATATTTTGGTGTTATTATTCTTATATTATTATCTACAAATTTGTTTTTATTATGTAAAAATTGAAATGAGATTGTTCCAACCCACGTTTGAATCAGATGTTCATTCAAAAAATGGCTTGGCATTGTGTTCTTTTTCTTTTTGTTTTTTTTTTGTTTAAAAAATTTTTAAAAACGAAAAAGTGAGCATCATCTTTGACGACTGAGCCTGATCTTACATTAATTTTTTATGCTTTTAATGCATATACATAATTAATCAGGGAAAAAAACTGCGTCGGATAGCAGCGAGCTTTTTTTAAAAAAGTATCTGAAAAACAGAACCAATCTATATATTACATAAAGACCGTGATCTAAGGATATGCATTTTTCAAGCTTTTTTGCTTCATTTTTCATTATCCATTACCAAATATAGCTAATTTATACAAAAAATATGGTGTAAATGGTTCAAATAACATATAAATGTCTTTAGAAACAAGGATTTGAGCAGCATCATATATACCCATAAATCACGGTGTTTATGTAATATGTAAAAACAACCATAAATATAATAACAAATACATTCTGGAGCATCCCCAAGTGATATCTGAAAGATATAATTATTAAAATAACGTTTAAAACAAAGAAAAATACAAACCTGATTTCATATCTTCTTTACCCTGCTATTATTGGTTCTGTTTTTCAGATAATTTTTAAAAAAAGCTCGTTGCTATCCGACGCAGTTTTTTTCCCTGATTAATTATGCATATGCATTAAAAGCATAAAAAATTAATGTAAGATCAGGCTCAGTCGTCAAAGATGATGCTCACTTTTTCGTTTTTAAAAATTTTTTAAACAAAAAAAAACAAATAGAAAAAGAACACAATGCCAAGCCATTTTTTGAATGAACAAAAAGAGTGGACTTGATTCAAACGTGAACCAAGAAACAAGTTAAGGAATTACCTCAAACACTTAAACCAAAATGTAACACATTTTCGGATGGAATTCTTTATATTTTACTTAAAAATGTTTTTCACCTTTAGCCAAACCTATCACCAAAATTATCAATTTATCTTTTTTTGCAAAACCAATTTCGAAATTTTGTTCAATGAAGAAAGCAGCAATAATTAAAAATTGGTAACTTGTTTCGAAAATATAATTCAAAAAAATAATAAAATTTATATTTAAATAATTTAGAAGATGATTTTTAATTCACTTTGGAAAAAGAAGTATAACAAATATATTAAACAAATAAAATGAATAAATTAAGGTTTTCAAATCCTTTTATGTACATTTTACGAATGTCAGACTGGACCATTAACAGCATGCATCACACATAAAACCAACACAACCATCACCCTTGCATTTATTTTTGCAACATGATCCAACCATGCCATCCCAACAGAACCAACCTCTTTTTACACGTGATCCACGGAAAGTGTTGAGAACCTAAAAAAAATCAATCACAAAAAAGCCGCAACTAAAGAAGAAAAAAAATTTTTGCAGGCAAATAAATTTTCATCAATATCTCCAACATCATTTAGAGGCTATAACTCTATTTTTTTTATTTTTTTTAATCACTTTAAACGACTATTATAGCTATTTTAAAAGGTTTTAGACATATTTTTATGATTTTAAAATATAAGAAAAAAGTTTAAAATATTTTTTTAGACGGGGACCAAAAAAATTTTAAACTTTTTGCCCTGTGAAAAAAAAGTCGAAATTTTGAAAAAAAAATTTTTTTTTCTACACATTTCTGGAAATATTCAGGGAGCTATTTGAAGTCGTTTGATACTAAATTTACCCAGATAGAAGGGCTTAAAACCACTTAATGTAACGCAAAATGAGCCCGTGTAAAGATATAGTAATTTATGTATCCCATAAACTTTAAAAATCTTACTTCTGAATTTTCCATATTTGTTTCTTTTGCTTCAATGCAAATTGATAAAACAATGATTACCAAAAAACATGCGAAAAAAATAGCCTTCGACATTTTTTATAAACGAACACGAATAATATTATCAAAACTGATACTTTTTCTAATATTTTTTTCTGCTTTTTATATGAAACTTTTTTTGAACCCTAAAAAACAAAAGACCAAAAAACTGAACTTTTTTCAACAAAATCAGAATCAAATGTTTTTTTACACAAACAAATAATATTTAAATTACATTTCAATATGCTTTTATTTATTCCGGTTGAGAAGGGTTCATTTTTTGATAAACACTTTTCCTTTCTAAAACGCAAATACTGAATTAAATTTTGTTTTATTTATTTTTTATCGATAAAACAATTTATGAATATTTATGGATCTATTCATTTTGCTGTTTTTTTGAAATGTGATTATCAATATTTGCATAAACACCGGCAAAACAAAAAAAATGTAAATATTTTTTGCAGATAATTAATGCATTGTTTTTTTAAATAAAAAAATGTGGTTAACTTTAAGTTTTTTTGTTACGGCGAAACAATCTTCCGAAAAAGGATATAATAATAATTATATTTATTAGATAAACGTACAAATATTAATACATAAACATTGACAGAGAGAGAGATTCATTCACCACCAAAGTGCAAAACGATAAAGGAAAGAATAAATTGCTCATAAGAGATAAACACTTTCGTGGTTAGAGAAATACAATAAAGAATAAAATGACAAATTATAACTATAATTTGCATGAATCACGGAAACTCCGTGAAATTTTTTGTAAAATGTAGAATAGATTTTAATGCTTTAATAAAAAATATCTGAAAGGTTTAATGTCAGTTTCTATTATTATTAATAAATTCATGAGATAAACAATCATTTATCATAAAACATAAATAATGTTCATTAGTGGAAACTAAAGTTGCTTTAATATAGTAACAAAATTTAGAGTTTTTATGTGAGTTTTATTTTTCATAAAAAATAATTTTTGTAATTCAAATTAAAAATTAAATAAGTATAAAAAAAATTCAGCTTATTTTGTAAAAAGTTTAAGAAAACTTCCAACAGCATTCGTGAAATTTGAAGCACCATTTCAATATTGAAAACGACTTCATTTTTTATCGGAGCATAAATTTCGAAATATTGTTGCTTGTTTTTGTTTTTTAATGCTTTCATTTTGTGTTCAAAAAATAGTGCCTGAAAAAATAAATGATTAATCTTTTCAATGCAATGCTTTTATTTTACTTTCTATAAAAATATATTCATGGAAAAGGTTTAATTTTTTCGGAATATTTTATTACTTACAAAACGCTTTTGACAAAAACTAAACCAAGAAAATAAAAGTATTAATTGTTGATACACTGGAATACTGATGATATAGCAAATACTTGAGCTCAACATTAATAATTTAAAAAAGTTTTAATCTCATAAACATAAAATTTCTTGCAAAATATATCATTTATTCCCAATCATTGATGTTAAAAAATAAATAAAAAAATAATATGTACAATTTAATAAAAAAATATGAAAAAAATTTAAAAAATTTAATGTTATTTTCATAAAAATTTTTTATTAATATTGGTTACAGCAATATTAAATGAAAACAACAGATGATAAAATTCGTTGATAGTTTTTTTTCGATGCATTTTTTATGTTCAAAATTTAGTTATTAAATGACATATTTAAAATATTCCAAAACAACTCTTCAAAAAAATGTGCATTTCGAAAAATGAGAGAAACGCTGCAGCCAAAAACAAGCCTTTTATTTTCTTTCTTTTTGTATTTGAAAAAACAAAGATATTTAATGATATTTTTGTTTATGGTTTTGCCAGCTGTCGTTTTTGCGCCACTAATTTTTGATATTCTATGCATCGTTTGTGAGCGTTAAGCTGTTTCACTTGTCAGTGATCGTTTTGACCACATGTGTCAAAAATCATGTTTTTAATGTCAGGTCTCTGAAAGAATTCTTTAAACATTTCAAAAATCATTTTACTAGGAACAAAAAAAATATTTTGTAGTAAAAAAGGCACAGCCATTATCAATTTTCTTAAAAGCTCACAAACGATGCATGGACTGTCAAAAATCATTTTGCGCAAAAACGACAGCTGGAAAAAACATAAACAAAAATATCATTTGACATCTTTTTTTTTCGAATACGAAAGAAAACAAAACAAAAGGCTCGTTTATGGCTGCACCGTTTTTTTCATTTTTCGAAATGCACATTTTCTTTTGAAGAGTTGTTTTGGAATTTTTTAAATATGTCATTTAATAGCTAAATTTTCAACATAAAAAAAGCATCGAAAAAACAACTATCAACGAATTTTATCATCTGCTTTTTTCACCGGGAAAACATTTCCCTGATGTCAATATTAATAAAAAAATTTTTTGAAAATAACATCAAATATTTTTAAATTTTTCTCATATTTTTTACCAAATTGCGCAAATTATTTATTTAATAAATTTTTAACATGATTGATTGGGAATAAATGATATATTATGCTAAAAATTTTATGTTCACAAGATTAAATCTTTTTAAATTATTAATGTTCCTGTGTGCGTTGAATAGTGTATCAATAATTAAAACTTTTATTTTTATTGTTTGTTTTGTGTTTCAAGCTGTTTTTAAATAATAAAATATTCAAAAAAAAAATTAAACTTTTTCAATGAATATATTTTTTTAGAAAGTAAAATAAAAGCATTGCATTGAAAAGATTAATCATTCATTTTTTCAGGCACTATTTTTTGAACACAAAATGAATGCATTAAAAAACAAAAACAAGCAACAATATTTCGAAATTTATGCTCCGATAAAAAATGAAGTCGTTTTCAATATTGAAATGGTGCTTCAAATTTCACGAATGCTGTTGGAAGTTTTCTTAAACTTTTTACAAAATAAGCTGAATTTTTTTTATACTTATTTAATTTTTAATTTGAATTACAAAAATAATTTTGTGAAAAATAAAACTCACATAAAAACTCTAAATTTTGTTACTATATTAAAGCAACTTTAGTTTCCACTAATGAACATTATTTATGTTTTATGATAAATGATTTATTATCTCATGAATTTATTAATAATAATAGAAACTGACATTAAACATTTTTAATATTTTTAATTAAAGCATTAAAATTTATTCTGCATTTTACAAAAAACAAAGAAAAAAACTTAAAGTTAACCACATTTTTCTTATTTAATAAAACAATGCATTATTGCTTTTAGTAAATATATATATTGCAAAGTTAGTAGTAGTAATTTAATAGCTAATGATTTTTATTCTTTAATCTTTTAGGTTGATAAAATTCTACTCTTGTTTTTCAAAAAGTAAATTATTTTTTTCTGCTAAAATATAGCGTCTTTATTGCCAATGGAACAAAAAGAATTCAAATATTTAAACAATTTTCCACCTTATGAGATAATCAACAGAACATTGAATCAACGAAAGCGATTTACACAACAAAATAATGGCTTTTTTGTTAAAACTAATTTTTAATAACTTGTCAGATATCAAATCAATAATAATAAATTTAAAATAGAATTAAAATTAAATTATCATTTTCTTTTTAATAATGTTGCAATTAATAGATTTAATGCTGCATCAAAAACAATCAAACAGAATTTTTTTTAACTTTCGTCTTTTTTTATTTTAACTTTTAATAAAATAAAATATTCAAATACATTGGTCTTACAAAAAATCAATCAAATATTCCAAAATGAAAATGTTTTTTTAGAAAATCGAAACGTCACAAAGAACATATAAATTTCTTTTAGGTTCTGAGCGCTCAAAATGTTTTTACATTGTTTTCATTTAAAAAGCAGCATCCACTCTTTTCTTTTTTTTTCTTTAAGACACAGAGTGTTGAAATGAGTCATTTTAAATGGCGTTGCAAAAAATGCGGGACAAATGTTTTTGTTGTAATTTTATTAGCGCATTGCAAAATGGAATGTACTAAAATTCGGTGCCAAACTTTTGAATTTTTTAATTATTTTGAAAAACAATGTTTTATTTTTTATTATTAAGTAGGTATTTTATGATTTTTTATCTTCATTTTGATTATTAATGTCTAATGTGAAAGAAGCTTTCAAAACATCAGCACAATTTTTATTCAGTTTTGTGCAAATTTTGTTTTTCGTTAAAATAAATTAATAAAAAGAAGTGTAAATTGCCAAGTTTTTAAACTTCAGCTAGAGTGCGTCTTAAAATAAAATTTAAAACAACCAAGTTTTTTACCGAAAGAGTATCACCAGTTGTCAGCTTTAGTCTTTTTTTGTCCCTTGTAATCTTTTCCTGAGAAAACATGATTTTGATTTTTTTGATCTTTTGTCATTTGAATAGTGATTAAAGTCTTTTATAGCCCAGAGTATCATCCGTTTGAAAGTCACCCGGGTCACTCAGAACTCCATTGACAAAATTGAGTATGAAAAACCCATTTTTGTCTCATATTTGCGTATTATCTGATAGGTTTTCGACCAACGGGAATCTGAAGGCAAAATTTCTTTTTATTGAAATGCAATTAAATTTTTAAAGAGAAGACCAGAATAATTTAAACCTTTTTCGTCGCTTGCGTACAGGCATTTCATTTCTGTGTATGGTTTTATTACGTTTCGAAAAATCACTGCTTCATTAAATCAAATAAATTGTTCAAGGTACCACCCGAGTCTCCTGAGCAAAACCTATTTTTTCCAAATACCTTTTCATTACATCATATCCACAATCTGATTCTCATATTATGGTAAATTAAATAATCATCGTATAAAAAACTCTTTTAAGACGATGCAATTCAGTTTTCTCAAAAAATGTTTTAAATATTCAAACAATATTGATTAAGTTTTAAAAGTGTTTACAACAACTAAAAAAGCATGCTTAATCAAAGCAACATCAAAGTACAAAATTTGTATTTGATGTATTTGTCTTTTGTTAGAAATGGTGTGTAATGCCTGTTTAGCTGGCTTAAAAACACAACCAACTTTTTATATATTTTTTTTGAAAGAAACATTGACATTTTTCTAAGAGTCATATAAGATATTGGTCAGCATAATTTCGATACAAATAATTTATTTATAAATATTTACTAAAATTTTTTTAAAATTATTTTCCATAATATTGTTGTGGATAATAATAATTTTGAGGATATCGATAAATTTGTTGTGGTGGTTGTTGTTGTTGGAAATAATATGGATTCTGAATGGCATTATTTGATGCATGTGAAGCACTCTGTTCACTTATCCCATTGTACGACGGAGATCCAAATTTAAACAGGGTATGAATATTGCTGCCTCCCTCTCCACCATGTTCAGCTCCTCCAGACTCAAATAAATTGAAGAGAGAACTTTGTGAATTGACTTGGATTGCTAAAAAGTTTTTCTAATTTATTGAATAAAAACGAAATATTATGTTTTTGTCATTTGAACTCAACAATTAATTATACCAAAAAGTTGATAAATACTGAGTATTTCTACAAAATTGTCCATTCAAGAACTTTTTAAAATAAGAATTTACGAATATTAGATTTGCATATTTATCGAGGAAGGATAGTAACAAAAAGTTGTTGTTATCGTTTCTTGTCGATTACTATCGTGAATTTTATTGGAGCGGTTTTTTCAAAAAACCGCTCCAATGGAAAAAATGATAGTAATCTTAAAAATTTTTTTTCAAATTTATAAAGTAATTCTAAAAATCCTAATTGTTTTCTCAAAAGTCTGGTAAAATCCAAGAATTTTTGAATTTTTTGGACATTTTTATTGGCTCAAAATATCCTAAACGATATTGAGTTTAACTGTGAAGTCCTTTTTGGGTAACTGCAAAAAATTCGAAAGATAACACAAATTTTGTTTGACTCCCCTGTGTAAGCTAAAAGACTATACTATTAATAATTTGGAATTTGCAAAATCGTAGTTAAATTTAAAATATTCATTTTACTTACCAAGTATCGTCAATAAGAAAATAAAAGTTTTCATTAACTTTAAAAACATAATTATTTTTTAAATTAAAAATATTTGAAAATAAGTTAAATGGAAAGAAATAGAAATTCTAGAAAATTTGATATATTGTTAAAATAAAAAAAAGGATGTTGTAATCAAACTTTAAACTTTTCTTATGTTTTTCTGTTAAATTTAATAGACTCTTTTCACCTTGAACTTTTAGATTCATAATTGTCACTGTCTTCTTTTTTGACGAAATTATCAAATAAATTTAATTAATCAAAAAGATGCAATAAAAACAAAAAACAAGTTGTAAAAAAAGAATGGAAGAAATTCACGTGTAAAAGTGCAAAGGTTTCTTTTTTTTATTTTTAATGAATTTATAACATTTATTTGTTCTGGTGGTTGTAAATTTATTGAAACAAAAGCCACACTTGCTGTCAATTATAAATATATTTTATGTGTGATCAGTGATAATATAAAATACAAAATAAGTTTTACAATTTTTTTGATATTTTTTATTCTGTTGTGATTTGTGACTCTCTTGAATCATAAAGTACAGCAGAATGATCACACTAAAAAATAAGCCTTGAAAATAACTATATAAAAAGGTTTGATTCCATTGATTTCATTTTTAAACTTTTTATTCCCCTTTTAAAAAATGGTCCTATTTCAATCACCTTTTAAACCCGTTCCAATTGTAAATAAACCATTTGCTGAAATAATTTTGACAAAATTATGGCAACATTCAATTAAATATCCTCGAAAACAGGCTATTATTTCTGCAGAAAATGAAGATCAATATTTTACATATTCCGATATTTATCTCTATTCTTTATCTGTAGCTTCATTCCTTCAAGAACATGAA
Organism: Panagrolaimus sp. PS1159; assembly: GCA_963922195.1. Classification (NCBI taxonomy): domain Eukaryota; kingdom Metazoa; phylum Nematoda; class Chromadorea; order Rhabditida; family Panagrolaimidae; genus Panagrolaimus; species Panagrolaimus sp. PS1159. The sequence goes on from CAWUHW010000006.1 coordinate 3,616,560, forward strand.
TTTCAACATGGTGATGTTGTGGGATTAGTTATGCCAAATAGTTTATATTATGCTCCAATTTTTATTGGATGTACTCTTCAAGGTGGTACAATTACCGCAGCAAGCATGTCAAATACTCACTGTAAGTTTTTATAGCTGACTCAAGTTACGTTTTACAAAAAAGTCATAAAACAAATATTCCTGTCTAGTGTATTTGGAATATCTGCATACTTCAAAGAAAATTAATAAATTTAGCAAAATTACAGTATCATTTGCAAAATAAATTCCAAAAAATTTGAACTCTAAAAAACTCTTTAAAAAATATCATTTTCGGTGATATAACTAGGATTGTGCACCGTTTTTTCAAAATTGTGCAATAAACATAATTTCAGTACCAAAAAATGCAGAATCTTAATATTAATACTTAATTGGTAAAAAAAAAATTATTAGGTTAAATGTTGATAAAAAATTTATTTGATAAATAAATAATGAAAATAACGTAATTTTTTCGTTTTTTTTTCATCGAGTCATAGTTGTTATGCCTATCTGATTCAGAATTTTTTTCTGATTTTAATAGTATAAAACAAAATCAATGGAAATTAGCGGCAAGAAAGTTATATTGAAAAAAACAAAAAAACACATTTTGCTTGTGTACGTATCTACATTTAACAAAATGTTTAAATTTTAAAAAGTTTTTTCTATTAAAAATATAGTTATCAGCGAAATTTCTTTCCATTCCATATTTTCTTCCTTTTTTAACAAATAATGAAGCAATGGATTTTAAAAGTTTTTTTCAAACTTCAAAAAATCTGCTGTTTGTACAATAAATTGTTGATATTTTTCAGATGAATTAGAACGGCAGTTTAGCGATGCTTCAGTTAAATTTATATTTTGTTCAAATGATGCTTTAGACAATGTTCTTAAAGCAACCAAAAAGTTTCCAATAAAAGTGATCATTGTTATTGATGCAGATGAAAACACCACATTTTCAAATTCTAATATTTTCAACATTTCTCAAGTCTTTAATACTGTGCCACTACCAAATTTACCACCAATTAATATTAATCTTGAAACGGATCCTTTAATTCTTCCATATTCAAGTGGCACAACAGGAGCCCCAAAAGGCGTCGTAATTACTCATAAAGGATTTGGAACTCATGCAAATATTTATAATTCATTAATGGAAAATTTTATTAAAAATGTTTTTATTAAAAAACCATATATCTTTGATCAAGAGTTGGAACTCCTTTTACTTCCGTTAAATCACATGTTTGGATGTTGTACACTTTTTCATTGTTTAATGATGGCTAAAACGGTTGTTTTAATGAAAGAATTTGAACCAGAACCATTTTTTAAAGCAATTGAAAAATTTAAAGTAAGCACTGTAAAGTTCTTAAAAAAATACCAGTTCTGTTTTGGCTGGCAAAATTTTTTTTAAAGATAACTAAAAACGGACTTCACAGTTAAATTTTTCAGCAATAATAGCAACTGGAAATTTTTGACATCGTTTGTTTTTTTCATTACTCTCACAAAAAAAACCGTCAGTTATTGGAGCGGTTTTTTTAAAAACCGCTCCAATAAAAAAAATGATAGTAACTGTGAAAAATTTTTGAAAATTTAAATGTTACTATCAAAATCTGAATTTTTTTCAAAGGATCATGTTAAAATTTCCAATTTTCTTTGAAAATTTTTAAGAGCTTAAAAAAATTATTAAACATGTTGAGTTTTAGTTTAAAGTCTTTTTTTGAATATCTTAAGAAACAATGACAGCTAAAACAAAACCGGCAATTATGTTGGAAAACCCTGTATTTTTGATTAATTTTAGATTCGAATGTTAATGATTCATCCACCAGTGTTAATTATGCTTTCAAAACATTCAGCCGTTGATAAATATGATTTATCTTCTATTGAAATAATTTTTTCAAGTGCTGCAGCAGCCGGAAAAGATATTATTGAAGATGTCAAACAAAAACATCCAAATTTAAAAACAGTTACACAATTGTACGGTGCAACTGAATGCTTGGTTGCAACATTTCCAGATAATGAAAATATGCCAAATGGCAGTGTTGGAAAAGTTGCACCTTTGGGAAAAGCAAAAGTTATTGATATTGAAACTGGAAAAGAATTGAGCTACAATCAACCTGGAGAAATTTTGTTTTTCTCACCAACTTTGACCCCTGGATACCTAAATAGACCTGAAGCAACAAAAGAATCAATTGATGCTGAAGGATGGTATCATACAGGTATAATTAGAAAAAAAATGACGAATTCAAAAAAATTTTTATAGGAGATTTCGGATTTTTTGATGAAGGAGGAAACATGTTTATTATTGAACGAATGAAAGAAGTCTTAAAAGTTGAAGGACTTCCTGTTTCACCTGCTGAATTGGAAGATGTCCTTTTAAGTCACTCATTAATCACCGATGCTGCAGTTATTGGAATTTCTAATGGTGCAGCTGGAGAAGTTCCAAAAGCTTATATTGTTCGGAAGGATAAAACACTTAAAGAAGTTGAAGTTATGGAATTTGTTAAAGGTAAATAAACTGTTATAAATTAAATCCAAGAAAAATTTTTTTAGAACGTGTTGCATATTACAAACAATTAACTGGCGGCGTTGAGTTTATTAATGAAATTCCAAAAAATGCATCAGGAAAAATTTTGCGTCGTGCTTTACGTGAAAAGAGTCAAAACAATGCCAATTCAACTGCTCCAATTCTTACAGTTTATCACTTGAATAATTAAATAAAATCATATCATATTTCAAAAATTTTTTTTATCACTGTATATTAATTAATATTATTGTGAAAAGCTTCAATAAATTTTTAAAAATTTTTAAAAATTTTCAAATAAAAAGTTACACGTTCATTAACTGTTATGTTAATGATTAACAGAAATAAAGTAGCTAAATTTTTATAAAAAAAATATAAGAATCTTTGTTTCTTCATTTTTTACACATTTTTTGTTCTATTTTTAAGAGTTTAGTTAAAAGTTCAAATGCACTTTTTATGAGATACTAAAAAATAAGCAGACTTGTTTTTTGTAAAATGAGACACATTTCTGACACAAATGATAATTTCTGTTTTTTTTTAAACAGTTGGAATTGAATCATAAATGAAAATTATGCAAACAAATGTAACAAAACAGAATCAAAAGGCTACAAATATGCGAGAGGTTCAAAACAAAGGATCAAAAAATGTGTTTTTGTTTTGGAAAAAATATGAAAAAAATAAATATTAGCCAAACTTATGCTAAATAAAATTTTTTACAGTTGGTCAGAAATGAAATATCATTTAATGTTTTTATACTTTTATTTATTTGAAAATATTGAAATATGTTTTTTAAAAATATTTTGATCCAAAAATAGCAGACTTAAACTGGGGTATATAAAGTCGCTAAAAATTTAAAAATGTCATGAACAGTGTTAACTCATTTTATAAAAATTGTAAAAATCCAAAAAAATGAAAACTTTTTCAATTGCCATTTTTTTCGCTGCTTTTGTTGCTGCCAATGCTATGTAAGTTTCTTCAAAATATTTTTTCCATTTTAAAATCTTTATTGTTCTTAGATTCCCATATTTTATTGTTGCTGGTCTCTTAGGTGCCGGAATAAAAACTGTTGAACAAATTGTTAGCTTGGAAAGTGATGAAGTCTATGTTCGAGTTGTAAATACAATGGGAAAAGGTGTTGAAGTTACAGCTGATTGTGCATCAGGTGATGATACAATTGAAACACAAATTTTAAAAGATGGTGATTCATTTGCATGGAAATTCTCTCCAAATTTCTTTGGTAATACTCTCTTTTATTGTAATGTTAAAACTAATGATGGGTAAGAATCTGTTTTATATGATCAAGAATTCAAAATTTTAATTATATTTTAGAAAATCCAAAGGTTGGGATGTTTATAAGGGTAAAGAAGACAGCAAAAACTGGTATTTACGAGGTGACGGAATTTACACTGGAAAAGAAGACGGCTCAAATCTTGAAAAGAAAGAAGATTGGTAAACTTTGTTTTGTTTTCTAATTTATTTGTGTAAATAAATATGTATATAAATTAACTATTATTTATTGTAAATAATATATCTAATAAAAGCGAATTCACAAAGTTTTAAAAAAATTTTTTTTGATTAAAGTCAAATCATGTGAACAACAATATTGGATAAATAAAATACAATTTATCCAATATTGTTATTTTTCTTACAAGGGAACCGTTTGACATGTGAATTCGCTTTTGAAACAGGACCTATTTCAGAATACTCCCCTGATATTCAAACGTGTTTTCCCAAATTATGAGCGGTCCCTTCCCCAAAAATATTTTTTCACCAAATCGACTATACTACTATAGTATACATTATCGTGTGCTACTTACACCATTCAATCACTTATTTTTTTGGATTTTACGCTTTCTGGTTAATCCATAATTAGTTCTCACATGTTAAAGAATTATTTTGTAACTTTTTGAGTCATTATAAAACTGCAAAAATGTAATTTTAAGAAATTAATTGGTATAAGTAGCACACGATAACGTATACTATAGTAGTATAGTCGATTTGGTGAAAAAATATTTTCGGGGAAGGGGCCGCTCATAATTTGGGAAAATACGTTTGAATATCAGGGGAGTATTCTAAAATAGGCCCCGTATCAAAAGCGAATTCACATGTCAAACGGTTCCCTTGTTAGAAATTTTCATAAGTAACATTTGAATGTATACTTTCACTTTTTTATATAATTTTTTTTAAAGATAAAATCCAATTGTATAAAACTATAATAAATAATTACTGTTCCAATGATTTTTTTTAAACTTTAATTATTTCAAACTAATAAATGATGCAATATTGTTTTGCTAAGAATTTTTATCATACGTTTTTCAAACAAAAAATTAAAAATTCAGAAAAATGAAAACCTTTTTCATTGAAAGCGCAGTCGTTGCTGCAAAAATACACCCATTATTGCTTCAGTTGTTGTCGGTCGCATACTTGAATTGGGGGTGAATATATTCACCCCACAGACAGACAGACCTCAGATCAAAATTTTTCAAAAAAGGGGCAAAGGGGGGAGTACGTTAATTTTCGAAAATTTTCGCGAAAAATTTACAGATTCATTTGTTATTTTGAGAATAATTATAAATGATTTTATTAAATAATTCTTACAAAATAATTGGAAAAGTTGGTTTAAAAATAAAATAATTTTTTAAATGTTTAAATTTATCAAAAAAAGATATTAATTAAATGGATCAGGAACAAAAATTTCATAGCGCCGCTCCCAACGTTTTTGAGTTTCAACATGTTTTTTAAAGTTTTCAATTGGATCATCGCTTTCAATAATGTTTTTGGTTTTCCGTCTAATACCACAAGGTTGTTGTGCAGCAGATTGTAAATGGCCAGCTTTTTTCCAGTCTTCAACAAATTTAAAGCAAACAAATTGATCAATTGGAGGTCCATTTAATCGGATTTGTAAAATATTATCAATTGTGCTGATGTTGAGACGGCTCCGACGGGAATCAAGGGAATGAAATAAAATACTGAACCCGCGTTCAGCATCCGCTGAACCTACGGGAACAGTCAGAGCACTTGAAAGATAATCGAAAAGTTCGTCGCTCAAATCAATGAGATCATCGCTTTCTGCAGTTTCAAGTACTTTTGCATAAAAAATCTCTGGAGGTAGTTTTATCCATTGTTGAAATGTTTCATACGTTATAGCAGTTGCAACATTTTGAAGTAAATTTTCAAACTGCAGTCCAATGTTTGGGGAATTAATTTGGAATCTTTTTGCAAGATTTTCATGATTTTGATGACTATTTTGTGGAAAATTAATTGCCCCATTGACCACTTCCAAGGATTTAACATTTAAAATCTCGAAATCGTTGATGTCATCATCTTCGTAATAACTTTCAAGGCTTTCAACAAGTGTCTTAATGAAATGCTTTCGATATTTTACCAAACTGGGCCAGTTAGCAGGGCTTGATCGATCATATTGAATAAACTGGAAGCGATAAAATTCTTCTGATTCATCATCAAGTTCACCATCTTCACTATCACTATCACTTTCCATAACAACATAATAGCTTAAAAACAAAAAAGGGAGGGGGTAAAAATAAAGCCACTCTGGAAATAAAAAAAACCAATTTATTTTCTTTTCAAATAAAATTCTAAAAGCAAAAAAATATATACTTAAAAACCAACCCCAAAAATTTGCAAATAGAAACACATACACAAAAAAAGGGAACGCGTTAAATATAAACTTCCGAAATTAAAAAACTGAAATAAATTTAACAGGGGGTACCACGTTAAATATAAACTTTTGAAACTGAAAAAGTAGAAAAAATTTAACAGGGGGTACCCTTACGAATATAAGGAATTCGGCGGCGCGAAGCGCCGCCGAAAAATTTTTTGCAAATTACAGAACACATTTTCCCAAAAAAAGGTCGTTACAGACCTATACCGATTTTGAAAAATATTCACCCCCCAATTCTAGTATGGTCGGTCGTCCCTTTCTAAAAGAAAAAAGGTTGGCTGTTTGAGAAATGACTGATGTGTCATTTCCAATAAATAAAATTGCTTTTTTATGTTTTTTATGCTCTTCTTTTTTTTCTGAAGATTTTATTTTGTTTTTATTAATAGTAAAGAAAGAAGGAACAAGGGATTCAAAACTAATATTGTTAGATTTATCATTCCGGATTCCCGATATGTACATTATTTAATCAAAAGAAAGTTTTTAACCTACCAAAATTATAAATTTAAAATAATTTAACCCAAAAAACAAAGAAAATTATATTAGTAATTTAAATGATTTTCTCCTAATTGTATATCTAATTAACATTTTTACAAAAAATATGGTGTAAATTAAATTTTACACAAAATTATTCGTCACATATAAAATTGTCAAATTTATAATGAAATTTTCAAATTATCACTTTCTAAAATAGATTCATAATAAAAACAATTGCAAAAATTTGTTTTTTAACCGATATTATAATATTTAACTTTTTCAAAAACTATAAAATGAAAAATTTTCCAAAATACCAAAAAACATGCTTTCAAAACAGCTATACGTTTAAAGTCCACTTTATTCATTACGTGAAATAGAAAAAAAAGCAAAATTGAAAAGACTTTTTTTTTCGCGTCTTGCAACCTTCCGTGTCTGTGTGACAAAAAAAACTTATTATTGCTAATTTTGCGTTGATTAAACGTTTTTTTTTCTCATTGAAAACTGGTGAAACATGAAAAAAGAAATTCAAACATTTTAAAAAATTTAGCGTTTCAAAAAAAGTAAAACGCGTTTTTAATTTTTAATGATGTTTTTACAATGTAATCTTTGGCAACTTTTGAAAGCCTTTGCTTTAGTTGCATTTTTTGCATAGGCTTGTATTTTAATTTGAAGTATTTTTTGATAAAATATTCAAAGAACTTAAAAAAAGTTTTAAGCAATAAAGAAAGAAAACGACGCCGGAAAAAAATAAAAAATGTTTTTGACTTTTTAATAAACATCTTTGGTTGTAAAATTGCCGCCCTTTTGAAAAGGAGTGTAATGTGGTTGTATAAACGCCATCAAAAAAGAATATTTTTTTGCGCTAAAAAAATGTGAACAAGATGGAATCAAAGACAATCCCAATGCAACACTTTTTGTCTGTTTTCAGTGTTGTGAAAGCGAATGCTGCTCTTTTTTGCTTTTATTCGTTTTATTAAATAAAAAAATGTGGTTAACTAAGAATTTTTTTCTTTGTTTTTTGTAAAATGTAGAATAGATTTTAATGCTTCAAACAAAATAATTAAAAATGTTTAATGTCAGTTTCTATTATAATTAATAAATTCATGAAATAAACAATCATCTATCATAAAATATAAATAATGTTTTCATTTGTTGAATTAGTTGGTTTAATAAAGTAACAAAATTTCGAGTATTTATGCAAGTTTTATTTTTTGCAAAATTACTTTCGTAATTTAAATTAAAAATTCAAAAAATATAAAAAATATTCAGCGTTTTTTTGAAAAAAGTTTAAGACAACTGCCAACCACATTCGTGAAATTTACAGCACTATTTCACTATTGAAAAGAACTTCATTTTTTATTGGAGCATAAATTGCGAAATATTGTTGCTTTTTACTTTGTTCTTTAATGCTTTCATTTTTTGTTCAAAAAATAGTGCCTGAAAAAATAAATGATGCGTCTTTTCAATGCACCTTTTTTTTTTCACTTCCCAAAAAATATATTCATCGAAAAGGTTTAATTTTTTTGAATATTTCATTATTTAAAAATTGCTTTAAACAACAACTAAACCAAAAAAATAAAAGTGTTAATTGTTGATACACTATTCCACGCAGTATTGCATACAGGAACATTAATAATTTAAAAAAATTTAAGCTCGTAAACATAAATTTTTTTGCAAAATATATCATTTATTCCCAATCAAATATGTCAAAAATTGAATAAATAAATAATGTAATATTTTTTTTCATCGCTGTTTCTTCGAAGTTTAAAAAAAATGGGTTGTATCAGGTCGTTCAGAAAGTTTTGTCATTTTTTGAATTTTTTTTGCACTTGGCAAAGTGTTCTAGCCAAGGAAAAAAGTGACAAAACTTTCTGAACGATCTGATATGCACAATTTGGTAAAAAAATAAAATATTTGATGTTATTTTCTGCCGTAAAAGTTTTTTTTATTAATATTGCCTGTAGTAAAAATTTTTCCCGGTGAAATTCGTTGATAGTTGTTTTTTCAATGCATTTTTCATGTTTAATATTTTTTAATTATTAAATGACATATTTAAAATATTCAAAAACAACGTCTCATTAGAAAAAGTACATTTCGAAAAATGTTAGAAACGGTGCAACCAAAAACGAGCCTTTTATTTCCTTTCGCTTTCAAAAAAAATATGTCAAATGATATTTTTGTTTAAATGAGAGAAACGCTGCAGCCAAAAACGAGCCTTTTGTTTTGTTTTCTTTTATCCTTGAAAAAAAGATGTTAAATGATATTTTTGTTTATGAATTTGCCAGCTGTCGTTTTTGCGCCATGAAATTTGCAGCACCATTTCAATATTGAAAACAACTTAATTTTTTATCGGAGCACAAATTACGAAATATTGTTGCTTGTTTTTTAATGCTTACATTTTATGTTCAAAAAATAGTGCCTGAAAAAATGAATAATGCATCTTTTCAATGCAATGCTTTTATTTTACTTTCTATAAAAATATATTCATCGAAAAGGTTTAATTTTTTTGGAATATTTTATTATTTAAAAACTGCTTGAAACACAAAACAAACAATAAAAAAAGTGTTAATTATTGATACAATATGCAACGCAGTATTGCATACAGGAACATTAATAATTAAAAAAGATTTAATCTTGTGAACATAAAATTTTTAGCAAAATATATCATATTTTTTTCCCAATCAAAAATGTTAAAAATTCAATAAATAAATAATATGCACAATTTGGTAAAAAATTCAGAAAAAAATTTAAAAAAATATGATGTTATTTTCTGACGTAAAATTTTTTATTAATATTGACTGCAGTAAAAAACTTTTCCTGGTGAAATTTAGTTAATAAATGACATATTTAAAATATTCCAAAACAACTACTCAAAAAAATGTGCATTTCGAAAAATGGATGGAAACAGTGCAGCCAAAAACGAGCCGTTTGTTTTGTTTTCTTTCGTATTCGAAAAAAAAGATGTCAAATGATATTTTTGTTTATGTTTTTCCCATCTGTAGTTTTTGCACCACTAATTTTTGACAGTCTTCTGCTATGAAAATGGATGTACTTCAACAATCTAATGTATGTATTTGCAGAATACTGAAGTTATAATGTATATATATTTTTTAGATCAAAGCTTTCAAAGTTCTTACATATATAACAGCTGTTCCGTATTACAGTATCCAATGATAATAAATTATCAAATATCTTAAGCATCAAAACGTTACATAAATTATGATCAGATTCAATAAACGAAACCACGTTTTCCTTGGTGAAACACCTGCAAATTGTACTCTGTTAAAAGACTCTCTTTTCGACTGAAATACTACGTTTTTCTTTTTTTTTAAATAAACTTTAAAGTTTTATCAAATGTTGTTTTCGCAAACTTTTCCTTGATTAACAAAATATCAAAGATTATCTTTTGGCGATATAATTGATATTAATTTTCTTTTTTGGATCAGATGGTTTATTGATGTAGCATTTTTGATATCAGCTGTTGTATACATTTTTATCATTTATATAATTTTAACAAAATCTACAAAGGTCATGAAATATTACAAATACGCCCTTATTTCTCAGCTTACTGGAAATATGCTTGCTGAAATGTTTTTATTTTTATCACATCCAGTTTTTTTGCCTCCTTTTTCTGCAATTTCTCGTAATTCCCGTTTTTCTATTTCTGAAACTTGGACATTAACTTTGGCTTCGGTGTTATTCGTCGGTGGAGTTGTTTTTGGGACTTCAGGAATATTAGCAGCTGCCGCGCTTCGAACTGCTTCCATCCTTTCTTTAAACTCCACAAATATTTTGCACATTTCACTAATGTCTCAACTATCAATTTTTTTTATTCTTGCTGACATCACTCTGACAGGTTAGATTTGAACTTTTGCTTCTCAGAATATGCAAATTTTTTCATCTTATAAATATGCATAATGGCTTAAAGCATAATTCTGCGAGCCCTAAAAAGTCAAGTTTTGTTTTGACTGGCAAATTTTTCTTTCTAAAGATAACCAAAAACGGACTTTACAGTTGGTACTCATCTTGGTTTAGGATTTTTTTAAGCTCATAAAAAAAATTTGGAATTTTAACATGGACTTTATTATCAAAACCTGACAAAAAAATTCAGATTTTGATAGTAACATTTAAATTTTTAAAAAAATTTTTCACAATTACTATCACTTTTTTTTATTAAAACCGCTCCAATAACTGACGGTTTTTTGTGATAATAATGAAAAAAAAACGATAGCAAAAATTTTTAGTTGCTATCATTGCTGAAAATATCAGATATCCAAAAAATTTTCACGGCACAAAAAATCCTATGATTTATCGAACACTACTGTGAAAAATTATTTTGGTTATCTCTAAAAAAAATTTGCCAGCCAAAACAAAACCGGGAATTATGTTGGGACACCCTGTACTCCAAAGCTACTGCAATCAAAGCAAAATCATTTTCATTTTTAGTTCCACTTCTCGGTCTCAAAACAAATGCTACAGCAATTATGACAGAAAATATTCCAGCAATGTCCGAAATTGATAAGATTTTTCCAATTACATTTTCTGCCACATGGGTAATTCATCAACAACAAATTTATACTTTATTGTTTGCAGCCCTTTTTGGATTATAACTATTTTTTCATTAATTCTTTTATTTCTTGGAATATATTTTAAAATAATAAAATGTAAATACTATTTAATAATATTAAATAGTATTTACATTTTATTCTTTTAAAATATGCTGATTATATTATAATCAGCAGCGGTAAATAAGATCTCCAGAAAATCGACATTTCAGTAATTAGTAAAAGTTTTGAGGCAACTGCAAAAAAAGTGGAACAACTTTTTGTAAAAAAAATTATGCAACTGTTTTTTTGCATTACTTTTTTTTATTACAAAAGAGTTTTTTTACGGATCGGTCGATCGATCGATCCGTAAAAAAGAAAAGATCAGATCTGCTCTAGATATTTTTAATTTTAATATGGATGCTAAAATTATTTTAAATCAAAAGTTTTGACCATTTTTGATCTCAAAAAAGTCCAAAGCTTTGAAAAAAAAAATCATCTCTTTCCTTTCTTTTGAATTAAAAATGTGAGTGGTCGCTGGGTGTTGTGGCGGGCTTGCAAAAAAATGATTACTAATGATCTTTAAAGATAAGACTTTCCACAAAGAACCGTGGTTAGTTTCCGTGTTTAGGGTTCACGGCAGTGAATTTTAATTAATTCATTCGTCCCCTAAAGATCGGTGTTCTCATAGAAAGTAAGCCCAATGCTGTGCGGTCGAAACCCGACCAGGGACGGAATCTTGAATGTTGATCGACGTAGCCTTTGACATATCGGCCCAACTGTGAGTCGGCACAGAAATTGAACGGTTCTTTCTAAGTTCTTTCAAAGCTGGCAATGACAAAATGGTGCAAAATAATCCTCCAAAGATATACGTTTGTGAAGGGTTTTCAAGTCCAACAAAGGCCCCAAATGGGAGGACTTTTTTGCATATTTTAAAAAAGTTTTTTATTTTTTCTAAAATTGGACAAGGCTGAAAATCGAATCAATTTTTCATCTACAATCATAAAAATGTTGCAAAATTATTAATCTTCACAAAAAAAAACTTTAAAGCAAATTATAGCAAAGCCTGAAAAGACGAATAAACTGAATAAATTGTCGAGATTTGTCATATCCCGATGTTTGTTTTTGTTATCTTTTAAAGAAAAAAAAGCTTTTTCTTTCTTTAACATTTCACTTGCTAAAGAATGTAACCAAGCGATCGGCCAATCCGCTCTCGTTTCAAAGATTGAATAAATCATACCACTTATACTTATAAATTTATTTCACACATTTTTCTACATAATTTTTATTTATTCATATTCATTTTATAGAGCAGAACACGGCATTGCCTTTAAAAAATGAAATGCAAAAAAAAAAAAGTTTTTGCTAGGCGCTATTCGTCCTATCAAATGGAATGGAAAGGTCCAGAACATGAATCAATAGCTGAATATTGCTCTCGTGTTCGTGAATGTGTTTCGGCCTGTGATCCTGCAAATTTTGGTGAAGTTCAATATGAAACAATGGTACTCATTATGGGAATGAGACATCCTGCTTTGGAAATCTTTCGTAATCAAGCACTGAATCTTCTCAATAAGGATCCCGATACAACTATGGACACACATGGGCATGACTAGGGATTACTAGGGATTTGTCCCTAGTGACGTATGGTGTAGGGTATGGCAAAATTAGGGACGTAGGGTAAAAAAAAGGGAAAAAAAGAGAAGAAAAAAGAAAAGAGAGAGGAAAGAGGAAAGAAGAAAAAAAAGAAGAGGAAAATGGAAAAAAGAAAATAAAGGGAAAAAGAGAGAGGAAAGGGGAAACTGGAAAATTATTTATTTAAAATATTTGGGTTACGTCAATAAAATTTCAAATAATTTTTTTACGTGACTATTTTTCTTTAAAAAAATGTTAACTTTATTTTCAACAAAGGTATAAAAAGTATAATTATTTTGAGACAAAAAAAATTAGACGTCAAAGGGGGGATAAACTTACTTTATGAATTTAATACAAACAAGTCCATATGCATAAAATCAAACAAAAAAATATTCAAAAAATTTTAGCTTGGGAGACCAAGCCAAAATAAGAGTATTTTGAATAAAAAATTTCAAAAAAAGTACAGGGGGGACCCTTTGGATTTTTACGTTTGGTAAAAAAATTTTTTTTCATCCCTAGTACCTGCCCATGTGTGACTATGGACAAGATTCAAGATGCAATGACGGCCACTCTTCGTACTCAAGCTGATTCAAAATTGCCAATGGGAACTTTTGTGAATTATGTTAAGATGAATTCTTCTTCAAGGGCAAAGAAACATCGCAAACGTTCTGATTCTTCTTCTAGTGCTAATTCTCGAGCTTCAAATACTTCTTTTACTTCTTCAAAACGTGGTGCTTGTGATTCTTGTGGCGGCCCTCATCGTCGATCAACCTGCAGATTCAGAGATGCGGAATGTTACAAGTGTGGGGGGAGTGGACATATAGAGAAAGTTTGCAAATGCAAACGTGCTTCAAGTTCAAAGCATGCTTCAACTTCAAAGTCATCTCGTCCACGTGTTAATGCTGTAACAACTGCTGATCCACCGTCCACTTATACAAGGGATTATTCTAAGAATAAACCTTCTGGACATGTTGTACCTTATGTGAATAATGTTCAAGTTGCTACTCTTTCAAAGTCTTATGCTTCTGTTGCTGTTTGTCTTACTCCTCTTTCTTTCAATGATGCTACAACCTTCCATCGTGGTGATTCTGTACAATGGTATTATTCTTACTGTAATGCTTGGCTTCCTGGACGTGTTACTGATATTTATGATACTGATTTGGTAGAAATCAAAAGTGGTCAAATGCGTGCTATGCTCGATCCAGCTGAAGTATTTCCTTATGATCCATCAAAGTCTCCTGCTTCTCCGGCCAAAGTCTCTTCAACTGTTGCTGCAAGTAAACGTAAATAATTTCTTATTAGTTATTGTTTAGCTTTGTAGTAGGTTTATTGTTGAGATTTGTTTAGTGTTTTTAATGCAAGTGGGGAGGGATGTTGTAACCCTGGTATTAGGGTATTAATACTTTCTGTTGTTAGGTTAAGATTCTCACCACGAATGTAACAACGTTACTATTCGTTGGTCTTCGTTGTTGTTCGAGAACGTTCAGCCTATTTGCAATAGTGCTGTCTTCTCTTTCTTAGTTTTATTATTGCTGAGCTTGTGCTAGGAGTTAGACGCTATTCGGCCTCTTCTCCGTTTATTCTATTCTGCTGTAATAAATATTGCTGTTATTATTATTTGTGTATCTGTCGGATACAACAATTATCCTAAACTTTCAAGACATAATCTCTACCTTGAATCACCATATGCCGGAAAACAAATTCTTGCATTTTCGGATAAAGCACAACGTATTGGATGTGCAATTAATTATTGTAATGTCTCTGAAAGAACCGAAAATGAATTTGTCTATCCCGGATACTACTTCAAAAATGTTTATTGCCAACTTTATCTTACACAAGATCTTGAATTTGGTGATGAACTTTACAAAATTTCCCCATCTGTTAATTATATTCCACCTACACAAGATGTAATTTGTCCATATTATGTTGATATGACTTTTGAAGAGAGAGAAGCGATTATGGAAAAAATAAATTTAGCTCGAAGCAAAATTTCACAAAGAACTTATCAACTTGAAAATGGAAATACTGCTTTACAATCTATACAACCTTTATCACCATTGGTAAGAAAAAATTATTATATTTGTTTGATTTGAAAATATTCTTTTCTTTTTAAGGTTTGGAGTTGTGAAGATGAATTGGCATTAAGAAATGAAAAGGGAACATATGCTACAATGTGTCCCTCGGGTACAATTACCAATGCTGCAACAGAATTCGAAAAAATTGTGATTACAGCATCTGTTGAACCTATTAATTCCCTCGAATTGTGGAAGCAAATGAGCGATGATCAAATCCAAATTTGAACTTCCTTTCCCAATCTACTTCTTATTCTACAGAATATCCAGCTGCAATTGCTTTAAGCAATCAAGCCGAATCAATTGCATGTTACAGAAAACAATGTTGGAACTTATCCACGACTTTCGAAATCAAATATATCCACATTTGCCGCGTTAAACCTTCCATCCAAATCAATGACAATCTTTATTAAAATTTTTCATTTGTTTTTATATATGCAAATTTTATTCTTTGATTTGACCTTGTAATGTTTTGAATTAATTTTATGAAAAAAACTTTATCTGCAAAATATTCTGCGGAATGACATTTGATATTTCCTGTCATCTCGATAAAAATGTGTTGAATCTAATAATTAATACAAAACGATAGAATAGAATCGAAAGTACGCGGCATAATAACATGATAAAATCATTATCAAACGTAATAAATATCTTTGCCAAAAAGAACAGAAAAAGATTTTTGCAATTTCTAAACGGGATTTGAAGTGCCGAAATAACAAGTAATCAAGGTTCGTAATAACAAATTTTGAAATTTAAACACAGCCTGTTGGCTAAAAAGTAAGAACGTAACAGTTTTTTTTCTGTCAAACAGTCTTACGTTTTTAAATCATTTACTTGAATATTTAATAAATTAAAAGAACACAACACAAAAATAATAATAAAACATATTTAATCTCAAAGGTGGTACAGCTGATTTAACACGATATAGTGAAAAAGTCGAATGTACAAATCGACCAGCATCTGTTTTCAAAAAAGATGATGGACAATGGCAATCAAATCTTTGAAAAGCTAATCTTATAGAAACACTGCATGATCCTGGAGGCACAGATTGAAATGGATGAAATAAAATTTATCCATTTCAATCAAAAACACGGCAGCACAGCATGAAGTTTTTATAAGTGTTTTGGGAGAAAATGGCAAAGTCAAAGAAAATGTGTGCTTTTTTTTCAGTTTTTGAAAGAATAATACTTTCCTTTTTTCTTTCAAAGTCTTTTTTAAAAAGAAGCTCGGCAGCAGACAGCAGATAAAAATTCGAAAAAAAAACTTGACAGCAGTCTTTTTTCAGGTGAAACTCGGAGAATTACTGTACATTGCTCTTCTCCGCTTCATAACTCGCCGACTCGCCTCGCCAAAATGTTAAATTTGCATTTTTCCAATCACATGTGTTTTGAAGTTGAAATTCAACTCTGATTTAAAATAAATAATAATGCATGAAATAGCTTTAAATTTTTTTTTATTTTGAAAATTTTTACAAACAAAGAATCAAGTTAATCTCACAATCGAACTTTTGACGGCTTTTAATGTTCCAAAACTTTTTGAATAAATTATTGCTACAAGTGTACCATCGACAGCTCCCAAAAATAATGTATAAACTCCAAAATATTGAGTTAAAAAAACATCAATACTCTGAAAAATGTTTTTTTTCAATAAAAAAAAAACTTTTAATTATTTTTACCATTCTTAAAATTAAATCAATAAAAGCTGGAAAGAAATTTGAAATCAGCTCAGAAACAATGGTAAAAAAAGCAAGTCGATTTGCTCGACGTTTATTTGCTTGATCTGCATTTTTTTGGCCATGTTGTACAAGATCTTTATGAAATCGATTTAAGATGAAAAAGAAAAATATTCCAATAATTGAATTCATGAATCCTGTAACGAGTTTTGCCCAAATTGAAAAGGCACTCCCATTAAAGCCTGCAACACAGGTGACGGACCAACAAGAAGCGGATGCTAAAAAACGTTTAAAAAATGAAGTTGCTTGAAAATGAAAATTAGCATACGAATTCCAGGTATTTGTTGCCATGCCCATGTAAACCAAGCTATTGTTATGCCAAGAAGAAATAACATTGAAAAAATTGATAATCCAAGAATCCATTGATGTTTGTTTGACATTGTTCGTGTAATAACAAAAATTCGATGTAAAAGAAGAAAAAATACGGATAATGAAATTAGGGGCAAGAAGGTTAGTGCTGCAGCTGTAAAACCATAAAATAAGATTGGGGTATTCTTTTCTGAAACACATTTCTCTATTTACTTCTGTAATGAATAGTTTTAATTTATCGAGATTTTTACATTCGAAGAAACGATATTTTTGTGACATAACTTTTTAACAGCAAAAAAAGTTTACCCGTCAGAGCTTAAAAATACTGTTTTTATTTACTAAATGTACGAAATTTGAGATTCCGCTTTTTTAAACCAAAAATTTTCAAAATTGGGACTCTCAGCAAATTTTTTGATAATAATATTAAAAAAGGCACTTCTTCGGTTGTTTCCCCCCTTATTTTTTTTTGACACTTAGAATTTTTTCAAGTTATATTTTTAAAATAGGTAAAAAAAGCTTTTTTCAAATAAAAAAAGTTGAATTTATTTTACTTTAATAAATTTTAAAAATGTTTAACATATTAATTAAAAAGAGTTGAAAAAAAGAGCTTATGCATTGTTTTGTTGAAGATTTGTAACATTGAATTCACGCTCCAAAGTTTTCATTGTTTCATTATTAAGCTTTCCGGGTTTCGGTATCTTATCATCACTTGTTTGGTTATTGATAGCTTTATGAAAATCTGAGAACGGTGGCCGCTTTAACGGATTTTCTTGAGCCTTATTGAAAGCTAATGGATGAACACAATAATGCACGGGACATCCATTGTAAATTGTTAAAAGATGGGCAGTAAAACCAGAGGGGCATGTTTTTGTTTTTGAAAAGCAACTATAAAAGCCTCCAAAATCAATAGCATTCGTTGCTCCAAGATTTCTGTTGAGACTAATGCAAACATAAACACTACCAACAAATTTATAAGGGTCAAAATATTTAGGGCACCCTTTCGTATTTGTAAAAACATTTTCTTCATCTTCAAAATAAAGGCCACCAAATAATAGCCCTTTATCTGTTGTTGGAGCTCCTTCTTTACTGTCACGAAGATTGCAAACAATCTCGTGAATTTGCATATTTTACATTCATTCTTTTCCTCTCTCTATAAAAGCATAAGATTGCATTCTTTTTGTATCTCATTCTATTTACTTTTTATGCTGCAATAAACACGTGTTATTATTCTCTCTCGACACTTTACACTTTCATACAACTTAAACTTTATCTGTTGTCAGGAGTGAAATATCTCCGCAACATTTACGGCGACACCAATAAGTATTAGCTTGGACTCTTTGAATATAAGAGTGATATTGTTGTCAAGAACTTTGTTCGAATATTACACTTCCGGATTTTCTCTTAGAGCTTATCAAATTTTTTATCTTAAAAAATCATCCCACTTTTATAAAATTCTTTCTTTTAAACAATCATTTTATTTTCTTATTTTATTTCTAACAATTTTTCTTTCTTGATCGCATTCATTTTCTATTTTTTCTCTTTTACATTTTTATCTTTTTTATTATTATATCGCGATCAACTTTTTATCACTTTCTTTAAATTTATTTTAATTTCAAATTATTTAAGGTTTTTTCCATTTAACCATTTATTTTAATTTAATAAAGAAACATTATCTACTTGGGCCACATCTACCACTAGCAGTTTACAAATAATTTTAACATGGGGGCTCCAGCAACCGATCGAGCCCGGTTGCCGCATTTTATTCATATTTAACCCAAATTATGTTCACATTAATTTCCATGATTTAAATATTTTGGAAAGAAAATTCAAATGGATCTTCAATGGATCATTCGAAGATGGAGTATTTTCAAGCCGTACTTACTCACACATCACACATGCATTCCAGTAACGCCTGCAATTATGGACAAAACAAATGTTAAAGCCCTTACAGAAAATTGATCTGTTCATAAAACATAAGTTCCTTTTTGCTATTGATTTACTACAGTTAGATTTAACATTAAATTGTAATTTAAAAAATTGAGCTTGCTTAAGTCTCTTTATCTAACGGCATTGTTTACTGTAGAACTTCTTTCAACCTCATGCGTCTTGGTTTTAAGATTATAAGTTACGTTCTTGTCTTGAGTTTTGACGGGGATTGCAAATTAATTTACGTAAGGTAAATTCCATTGAATATTGTTTATTACTAACCTCCATTTGATTTAATTGTAAAATTATCCTTTCCCGATATTGTCACAGTTGTTACTAATAACTTTCTTTTGAAATTGTAATTTTTGTTCGGGAGTAGGGTTGGGGGCGCGCCCAAAATTCTCAAAAAGCTGGGCGCGCCCGCCCAGGCGCGCCCGGGCGCGCCCGAGTTTTGCGCCCGGAGCCAAAAATTGCTGACATACTGTAAATTAACACAAAAAATTACTGTACAATGTCATTTCAGCATAAAAAACGATAAAAAATGCTTTTTTAAGTAATTGACGTAATTTTTTACCTTTTAATATTAATAAATGTTAAAATACAGTACTTTGGTAAAATACTGGTAAAAAATTCAAGTCATTTTAATACAAAAGAGTATATAATGTACTTTTTAAAACACTTTTTTCACGTTTTTCAGTTTACTACAGTGTAATAATAATTTTAGTTTAAAAAAATATTTTCTCAAAAATTTTAGTTTTGGGTTTTTTATTTTTTGTTCCGGGCGCGCCACCCCCTACCATCCCTATTCGGGAGGATGTCGTAAAAAATAAAAACAACTTTAACGACAACGTTTTTTCTCGGGAATGTCAAGATTTGTCATTACAACAAATCATAATTTGGAAAACTTGGATCCATACATCCAACTGCTGTATTCTTTTCATAATACATTTTTGTAGCATTTGTAATTAAATCTTGAACGGCCAATAATAATGAAGAATTGTAATTTGGAAAATAGCTTCCATGAATTACTGAATATATTGGAACACCTTCATGCTCCAACCCAACCAAATTATCCATTCTCATCATCGATTTCTACAATTTTTATAATTTTGTATTAAAATACTAAAAGATCAAAGCCATTACTTCACTTTCAGCTCCAAGAATACTTCGAACATCTGGACCACCTTTTGTTTCAATAAAGCTATATTGAACATTTTCTTCAAATGCTTCTCTTTTCGCTTTTTGTTCTTTAGTTTCATCTTTTCCATCAGTTCCAAAAATTCCCAAAATATTTACAGAATGCTCTGATTGAGAAGTTTTAACATCGGCCATATGACTATGTTTTTCATCCTTTTTTACAAAAATTCTATATCTTATCTTAAAATAGTGTCAAAAAAATAGAAAGGGGGGAAACAACGGAAGAAGTTCCTTAAAAAATGATAACGGAATGTTTTACTTATTTTTTATGAGATTGTAACATTAATAAACGATAATAAAATTTTTATGTTACTATCATTGTGATAGTAATAGTAAAAAATGACATTAAACTTTTTCGTTTATTATCATTGTAACAGTAACTTAAAAATACGATAATGAAGCGCTTTTGATAGTAATGATAGTGCTTTTTTCAAATGTGAATAATAAAAAATTAAGTTTATTTTTATTTTCACTATGGATTTTGTTATGGCAAATTATGAGATACTTACTTGACCACCAAACTGCAATAATATATCCAGTATCAATAATACCAATAAATGATGCAATAACAATTGTAAAAAGATAAACAATAAATTGTGAAGAGATTTCATTGTGCTTTAACATTTTAATCCTTGTAAACAATGCAAAAGATAACAAAGAAAATGTAAACAAATACATGAAAAACATAATAATATTTTGTACAATTATTAAAATGTCATTGTATGGCATTGGCGAAGCCATTCTTTTAAAAAATTCAAAAAACTCAAAAAAAACTTTACAGAGGATGAAATTAAATTACTTTCTTATTTGCGTGAGTGTCAAAGTTGTTGAATGACTGCTTTATTAAATTTTGTTATGAAATTAAAAAAAGTTGACATTTCATTCATCATAAATCATAATTGTGTCAGTTGCAGCTTACATTTTACCTCAATGTTGTTACTTTTATGTGCATAATAGGATTTAAAGGACATATGACAGAAGGTTTTTGTCAAAGCATAAACAACTACATCCCTGCTTTTTTCTTGGAATTCAATTTCTATAGTGCAATTTAGGGTTTCTTGTTCTTGGGTGTTTGTACACTCAATGATAGGTTTTTTTAAAAAAAAATTATTTTAATCAAAAACATTAAATAATGGTAACAAAATACAAGACCAAACATTAAAATAGAAAAAAAAACAGTAATCAAAATCGGAAGCAAAAAAGATTAAAGAAACCACATTTTAGGTTAAACTTTGAAAAACTTAAAAGATTTTTTCAACGAAGTTCTAAGAACCAGCTTAAAACACTTTGTAGCTAATAATTCCACGAATTGGTTCAGGTGAAATGTAAGAAGTATTGTAGTTTAGAAAAAAAAATTACATTTGATTATTCAAGTTTATTTTAAAATATATAATAAAAATATTTTTTTGTTCAAAAATTTTGTTTTTTCTAAAAAAGCAATGAAAAGCGCTCATAAGTGAACTATAAAATTACGAGCGGTGCACTTATTGAGCACATTATGGGTGAATTATGGAATGGAGCACTTTTTCGTCATTCTGAATCCGTCTTCTCGATTTTTACTAGTAATAGCATCAGTTTTTTTTGTTTTTTTCTTTCTAAGGTTTTTAATTATAAAAAATGCATCATTTTGGGACCAAGATTATCATAAGAAACGCAGTATTAGCGGAAATTTTCCAAAAAAACGAAAAAACCTGCATAGTCCTAGTTTTTTCTTTTTTTTTCAACGAAGTTTTTTTAAATATTTTAGATTTATAAATTGACCTTAATTTTATTAAAAACAAAATATTTTTAAAATAAAAACGAATACAGATAAGTTAAATGTATTTCGTAAATTAAGGCAGATGTTTTTTTACTAAAATTTATTTTTTCTGGAAGTGTCAGAAAAAATTATGAAAAAAAAATACGAAATAAAACAACAATAAAAATGCCGAAAAGAGACATTTTTTGCAACGTTTTTTGTAATTATAATAATTTAATTTTCAACATTTGCAACAAACTATATCTTTTGATGCTTTTTTTTCTATCCCACGTTTGAATCAAAAAGTCAACCCTAAATTTTCCGTGCGAGAGTTCTTTTTACATTTTTGTCGAGGAATTTTTTTAAAAGTCATAGACTATCTTAAAAACAATTTTCTGAGTCTGTATTAGTTTTTTATGCCTTAAATGTATATCTAGAATTAATCAGCGAAAAAAACTGAAGGGGACAGCGAAGCCCTTTTTTTAAAAAAATTTGTGTGGTGCAAAATCAATATTGCAAGTCAAATTCAAGGTGAATAATTGTTAGCAAAACTTTCCTATAATACATTTTCCAGCGTCATAAAAACTTTCTATATACGAGACAATGGTTAATATATCTGCAAAATATCACAAAATCAACATTTATGGATGAATTATCAAAGCTAAGAAGCAGCCAATCTCGAAAAGCAACACGATCAGGTAAGTTTATTTTCTCATTATTTGCCATATAATAATATGTTTATTTTTCAGATATTAACTATGGATGGACAAAAAGCTCAAAATTTTATTATTCTTCAACATTTTTTATCTAAATCACCTTCACCAACATCATTGGACATATATATTCTAAATTCTCGATATCATACATGAAAAAAATGCCGGTAGATTTAAATCTCACGTCCAAAACCATGTTAAGTTTAAAGGAAAATACATTTGCTCAATACAAATCTCATATTGAAGCAAAATAACTTGAAGTACATATATTCATTGATGTTGGTGAAGGTGTTTTAGATAAAAAATGTTGAAGAAAAATAAAATTTTGAGCTTTTTGTCCATCCATAGTTAATATCTGAAAAATATACATATTATTATATGGAAAATAATGAGAAAATAAACTTACCTGATCGTGTTGCTTTTCGAGATTGGCTGCTTCTTAGCTTTGATAATTCATCCATAAATGTCGATTTTGTGATATTTTGCAGATATATTAACCATTGTCTCGTATATAGAAAGTTTTTATGACGCTGGAAAATGTATTATAGGAAAGTTTTGCTAACAATTATTCACCTTGAATTTGACTTGCAATATTGATTTTGCACCACACAAATTTTTTTAAAAAAAGGGCTTCGCTGTCCCCTTCAGTTTTTTTCGCTGATTAATTCTACATATACATTTAAGGCATAAAAAACTAATACAGACTCAGAAAATTGTTTTTAAGATAGTCTATGACTTTTAAAAAAATTCCTCGACAAAAATGTAAAAAGAACTCTCGCACGGAAAATTTTGGATTGAACAAAAAACCCGAGGTTGATTCAAACGTGATCCAAGGTAAGCAATAAATTTTTTTGTAGAAAATCAAAACAAATTAAAACTACATTGAATATTTAAAACATGGCAAAAATATTGACAAACTTTATTTCTCTTAATTCTTTTTTAAAAAGTGTATACAAAAAGTAAGAGCAGAAAGTAAAACATTTTTAATGTCTTGTTCGTCATATTGTTGTCTTTAAAATTTTTCATAAAATATTACAGAAATTTCTAATAAAATGATTTTTTTTGAGTTTTAAGCGTTAATATTTTGAACGAATAAAAACTTAAAAATTCAAATATAGCAAAAAATATTTTCATTTATATTCGATTAAAAAAATAGAAAATTAAAAGAATGCAAAAAGAGTGTCCATTTTACGTATAACAAAAAAATATATAAATATTCTTACTTTACACCCACCATTTTTGCAAAAAAAAGAAAAAATATGCTTAATGCAATTTCTTTCTTTCATTTTCCATTCAATTGGAATTTTTTTGAGCAGAACAGATGTGCATCATCATTTTTTCATTATTTTAATGAAAAATGTTAATATTTGTTAGAAAATAAATGTATGCAAAACAAATGTTAACCAACTGTAAATAATAATTAGAAAATTCTGATTTGTTTTATAAATCAATAAAAAAAAGTAAAAAGAAGAAACAAAGTGCACAGTGGAAAGAGAAAATGAAAAAAGGTGTTGAAGAACAAACAAAAAAAATTAATGTAAAAGGTGGACCAAATATTTTTGAAGAACATTATTTTTTTAGTAAAGTAAAAATGCCACCAAATTTCATCTTTTTAAAAATGATTTATATTTCTTTTTTGTTTTGTTTTAAATAACTAATTCAAAATAGCTGTTTCAATATAAAAGAGATCTTTATTCTAATCAACATGTTCGTAGAGTTAATAATAATACAAAAAAGTGGAGAGCAAAAGAGAAGCTCAAAATCAACGACGAAAAGAAGGTTTGAACGAAGGCCTTTCTTCTCATGTTAAAAATTCACATTAAAACAATTTTTTACATTTTCTTAAATACCAATTTTGGCTCTTTCTTTTTTGCATCAAAAATGGATGCTGCAACATCTTTCAGAATTGGCAGTTTTTGGTAATTATTTGAGATTTCTATAAAAAACGGATATTTAAACCTTTGAAAAATATGGTTTTAAAAAATTGATCACACGGAACAAATTCTTTGTTAGAAGAAAAACTACGACCGATCAGAGTTCTGCCGAGAAATGAGACATGTTTAAAAAAATCTGAAGACTATAAAAAATGGCAATGGTTGCTTTGATCGAAAAATTGTCAATAAAACAAAAAAGGGTCAAAAAGATAAGAAATAATTTTTGTTTTAATGTTTTCGATCGCTTTTTTACAATGTTTAAAAAACATTTTTTTCAATGAACGTAAGAAAATAAATAAAAGGCAGAACAGCTTTTATATTTTATTTTTTTGATATTGAAAATGGCAAGAAATTTTGAAAAGCAATTTTTTGATTTTTGGAAAAAAAATCTAAAGACTATTAAAAATGGCTATAACAAAAGGAAAAAAAAAGTTTGAAAAAAAGCAAAAATGTGAAATAGAAATGGCGACATTTTCTGCTTCGTTGTCTGCCATTTAAAAAATGTATATTTTTAAAAAGAAAATATGTGTGAGTGCACCATTTTTGAAACAAACAACCCGTTTATATTTTTAAACAAAAATTTTTATTGAAACAAAACAAAAAAATATGCATACAAAAACATACAAAAAAGAACATCATTAAGAATCAAGTTGAAAAAAAACAATTATAACGATTTTTGCATTGTAATAAAAATGTTTTCTTATTCAAAAATTTTGCAATAGCAATAAAGAATTTTAACCAAAGATATCATCTTCTTTGATTGGGCTATAAGGATGAAGTGTAAACATCATCCATGAATGATACAAACAATAACAACCAAGAAGATCAAATGTGTTTGTATCCCATGATGGTATTGTTGCTAATTTTTTAACGTCTTCAATGCATTGTGTTGTGAGCAAAGATTTTTGTAGTGCTGATACCATTGCTGCTTTTCTTATTGCTGCTTCTTTTTCAGTTATAAACAGAAACATTAAATGAATAAAAGCGCCATGTTTTTTATCAAGAACATTTCGAAGAGTTTTTGGAATAAGTTCCTAAATTTGGTTACGATTTTAATAAACACTAACATTTTCAATTTAATTTGGATCATGCAAAATAAACTTTTGCATTATTCGTTAAATGTTTTTCGAAAATACATTCGAGTAAAACTCACACATGGGCATATGGGTGCGAATGAATTTTTAAATTTGAGCCACCCAAAAAGTCTAAAGGGGGGACCCTTTGGACTTTTTTTGAGAATATGCAAAAAATTCCAAAGGGGCGACCCTTTGAACTTTTGGATTTTTTTTGTTTTTTATTTGTAAATATTGCACATAAAAGTGTTGTTCTATTGAAGAATTTTTTAGAAAAAAACATAAATACAATTAAAGACGAACTGGATCGCCGAAAAGGATTTCAGTCTACTTCTTGTGTTCCTAGTAAAGATAAAAGTCCGATTTTAAAATAACGATATATGGCTTAAGATTAACTCAACTAAAGAAGCCAAATTATTGTTGAAACTGAAAGAAATAAATGAAATTTTAGGATCTTTGAAATATAAGAGAATTCATATTAATAAAATTTTTGAGAATAAAAATAAGTTTTTTAAATTGAGTGTAGTATAAGAACATATAATTAAATTTGATAAAAGAAGAAAAATTGAAAATTAATTTATTAATAAAAATATTAGCAACAACTTTTATATATATAATATTAACAACTATTTTTATAAAAATTATTTATGAAAAAAGAAAGTAAATATTTATTTGGAATACAACCAGGTAATATTCATTTAGGAAAAATATCAATACTAAATTTTGTTAAATCATTATCCTTAAATAAAGATATAAATATAATTATCTTAATTGCAGATCTTCATAGTTATCTTTTAAATTAGTTTCAGATGATTTATTAGAAATTAATTACAGATTTATTAATTATTTTAGAAAAAATAATAATACTGAAATAATTCATAATCTTCTATTTCTATTTAACTAAATAATAAAATGTCTAAATCAAATAACAATAAGTCTATTTGCATATTTGAAGACATAGAAATTTTTTTATTAATTAAATGAGATTTAAACACTTAATAATATTATTCTCGTTGTTATTATTTTCTTTATGAAATAAATTGATATCTAATTTATTTAATTCTTTTGTTTATGTAATAAAAGTTACTTTCATCATTTATATAATACTTATTTATTTATTTAAATGATGAAAGTTATTTATTATGTGGTTGAATACATGAATTTAATTTAAGTATTAATTATTATTGGTTACCAATTCATGATAAGAGATATTTGAAGGAAAAGATTTATTAATTAAAATCTCAGATAATGCTCTCATTTTATAAACCCAGAATAATTTCAGATACTATTAAATTTAAAATAGTATTTTCGAATTTATATTTAAAAATATTGTTTAGTCTATAATAACAAGTAGAGATCAAAGTGATGAAGAAGACCAAGTATCGAAAATAAAGTTTGAATTAGGGATTTTAATTCCAAAATTATTAGATCATGAAATACACCATTCTTTAAGCTCCTTATTTTTACTATTCAAATCTAAAAAATATTGTTGTTCAATAATTGAATTACTTCTTAAATTAAACGGAATATTACTTTCAATAGTTTCCTTATTAGTTATTATTAATTTACCAAAATATTCTTTATTTAAATATTTATTATTTAAAGAATTAGCTATATCTTCAAAAGTTATATTTTTAGGCAATAGACCTATTAAATGATCTTTAGCTATATCAGAATCACTTTGCTAATTAATGGTGAAATCTTAACTATTCCAGTACCTATATTATCTTTAATTCTTTTATCTATAATAACTGGAATTTTTTCATTTGTTATTGGATTTATTGCAACTTTATTCTTTATTAACTTCTTATCATAAACAGCTAAAGCTGTATCTAAAAATATAGTTTCAGGTTTTGTAGTAGAAAAAATATAATTCTCATCATATTTAATACCATAAAGTATTTGATGTTTTGTAATATTACTAACTTCAATATCAGATATTACTGTAATGTCTCCCTCATGTTGCAGAAGCAAACAAACGATTAGTTCTACGATATCAGGTTCAATGCGACAACAGTTTTAATGATTGCATCACAACACTATATTTCCGTGAACCAATTTGTAATAACTGGCTCCAAATTACATATAACGGGGCGCCAAACAGATGTCTTAACAAAAAAGAAAAACTTTTTTTGTTAAGGAATTTTTTCCCTACTCAAGCAAATTCTCTTAACACGAAAAGTTTTTCTTCTATTTTTTCTCGGGTAAAATTCCTTAACAAAAAAAGTTTTTCTTTTTTGTTGAGACATCTGTTTGGCGCCTCGTTATATGTTAAACCTGTCCAACTTGCCAATTGGACGTGTTTAATTATTTTTATGAACCGTAATTTATAAAAAAAATATATTAAAACACGAATTCCTTTTTCTTCCTTTTTTCGCTTTTCTTTTTCTTTTTCTTTTCCTTTCCTCTTTTTTTTCCTTTTTTCCCTCTTTTTTTTTCTTTTTTCCCAGACATTTTGCGCCACCCAGCCTGTTTTGGCTGCGCCATGCGCCACCCAAGGGTGCGAAATTCGCACCCATTCGCACCCCTTGCCCATGTGTGAGTAAAACAAAGGAATTTTGCTGTTTTTTTTTATTTATATGCTGTACTTATCACTTACAGATTGTCTTCGCTTTTCTTTTGCAGCTTTTAAATTTTCGTATGGTCGATTTATTTGTTTTTCATATCCAATGCATGTGATAGCTTTGAGAAAATCAGCGAAAGTATAATCAGAAGATGTTTTCGATGCAGGTAAAATTGAAGCATCGAGATATAAAAAAATAAAACAAGCTTCTGTTGATTGTTGACCAAAATGAGTCATAATTTCACCATGTTGCCTTGTATCAATTGGAACTTGATCTTTAACTTTGTCAATTGCATCTTTTAGATTTTCAGAATATTCTGAAAGCGTTGAATATCGAATGGTACTAACTATATCACGACAGTCTCTTATTCTGAATTACTTTTTTATAAATAAGTATTACCTTTTTTTTGAATACTGTAAATAATGTAAATGCATCTTCTTTTGCTTTGATTGATGAACAATATGCAAGCATCTGATTCGTAACTGAAACTTTGTTGTTTTTTGAATTTTTGGGTAAATAAAGGGCTTACGATCGTCAAAATAAGGTGTATCTTTAAACTGGTTACATGCGGATTGGATAATTGCATTGTTTTCGAAATGTTTCATAGGCAATAAAAAGCGTATAGAGTCCCATTTCTTCTTCTTTTTCAAATACTTGCTCTGGAGTTCTTTTTTCATGATGACGTTTGCCGGGAAAATCGCCACCTTTCATATTAGTAACAGTATCACCAAGAGCAGTAATCATTCCGCCTTCTCGATATAGAGCTTCATTTGAATGAATATAAGGAAAGAGTAAAGTTAAATAAATGCCTTCTTTTTTATTGAGACAATCTCGAATATCTTGTAATTTATCTTCCTAAACATACAAACTGCGGGTAATTTTTTTTTTCAATAAAAACACAAACTTCAACACTTACAAGGGACGCGTCAGGGTGTGTTCTAGAGTTATGAGAAAAAAAGTATTTCATGATATTCCCCGACCACAAAGAAGTATTCCTGCAAAAAATTAGCTGCCCATACGCACTTTTGTATTTTTCATATATAATACATATATATAGGATCGCCTGCTACTTAATACCTAAACTTAGGATTTGCCCTTATCAAATACTTTTTTTTGTATTAAATGGTTTTCTGCATGTTTTAGCAATGAAAAACATGCGGAAAACCATTTTAAATTGATTACGACTATACTCTAAGAATAAAAACTTGAAATTTTTTAGGTTGTAGTAATAAGTAGCAGGCGATCCTATATATATGTAGTATATATGAAAAATACAAAAGTGCGTATGGGCAGCTAATTTTTTGCAGGAATACTTCTTTGTGGTCGGGGAATATCATGAAATACTTTTTTTCTCATAACTCTAGAACACACCCTGACGCATCCCTTGTTAGCCTTTAAAAAGCTTTACATTCAAAATTATTTCAATGTCATTACTACAAAAAATTGCGGTAACAAATATGCAATTTTTTTTTTTTAAATTTGTATTAATTTGTTCAACATTTTGAAATAAAATGCGAAAAATCTTATTTAAAAAAAAGGAAATTAACATGTATTTTATATTATTGTCCAATATTTGTCCATATAAATAAAATCAGTGAAAAACTGGTTACATGCGGAACTGGAATTCAATTTTTTGTTACCAATACAACCGAAGATATTTAAAGCAGGAAGCAGAAAAAGTCTAATATAGACGCAAAAAAAAGTCTATAAAAAAAGAGTGAAAAAAGTCTAATGCAGACTTTCAGTCTATTTTTTTTGTGTCTGCATTTGAAAAATAGACACGGTGATTTAAAAAGCACACATTTTGCCAAAATAAAGTTTTAGCAAAAATTTGTGAGGTTTTGTTTGTTGAAAATATCTGATTTTTCATTATGTTCTCTTTATTTCTGTTTGGATTTAGAAACCCCAATTTTTAAAATTAAATATTTGTTTTAGATGTCTATAAAGAATGATAAATATTCATTTATTGAACAAAGTTTTACCACGTCCGAAAATCAATATTACAACTTGGATTTAAATCAATACAAAAAATGTTCAATTTTGGTTCCTGTTCAATCTTATAGCAAATCAAATAATGATGAATATTGTAGTAAAAAAAGTGCTGCTGCAGTTTAAAAAAATCCAACAACAATATTTTTATGTTTAATTTGACTATTTATTGTATTTAATATCATTTAGATAATCGAAAAGCTTAAAGTTGCTTTAAAATCATATATTATAAAAACTCGACGATATCGACCACGTGCAACTACTGCAGCACCATCTGATAATCCTTTTGCTGGTATTGTATCTTCTACACAACAAAATTCTACTGATGTTATTTTAAATGATGAAATGGATAAATATCTTCTTGATGATGAACAATATACAACTTCAATTACGGGTTATTGGAAAAATGCAACACATTATCCATATCTTGCAAGCTTTGCAAAGCATATCCTTAGCATTCCCGCTTCAAGCTGCCCTCTTGAACGATCATTCAGTGTTTTAAACAAAGTTGATTCAAAAGACCGGCCACAACAAAACCAAGAAACTATTACAAACATTGTTTTATGCAATGCAATTGAAAAGAATGTTAAAGCTGCGCCTTAAAAATGCTACTGATGTTTTGTTTGCTTTTCGTTATTATTTTCTGAATAAAAAATTAAAATTTTGCTAATTGCTATTTGATTAACGATTATAAATAATAATAAAAAACATTTTTTGAGCTTATTTTTTTTATTTTGCCTTTGAAAAGAAAAAAGTCTATTTTGAAAAAAATAGACCGTCTGGCAAAAGGTTACCTGAAGTAAATAGACTGAAAGTCTAAAATAGACTTTTTCTGCTTCCTGATTTAAAGTTTAAAGTTTTGCAAATATTTTTTTCCAAAAACAGCATACCGAAAGAAAATTCGAAACTTTTGAGGGCTATTTTTTTTGACGAAAAGGTTTTAAATTTAAAAATGTTGAAATTTGTGCATAAGAAATTAACATACATTTGTAGCTTTGTTAGGGAATTTTTGTGGGGCAATCGCTTCTTTTAAGTGAATGTAAATTCGAGGACCTTCTCCTTTTCCGCCATATATCATCGCATAAAGAAATTGTTTAAATGTCAAGGTGGCAATATTACCCATCTTTTGTGCATCAGAATAGATATAGACATAATATTTTGAGCCAGCTTTCGCACCTTTTTTATCTTTTGTAAAAGCCATAATTTCTGTATTGATTTCTTTCAACCAAGCTTGACTTGGGAAATTTTGCAACGCTTTTCTAATAACATCTCGATATTCTAATTCTAAAGATATAAAAAGTTCATTTTACAACATATAACCGCATTCGCCGAAAACCAATTTACCTAGCATATCTGGTGTTGTAACACGATTTGGCACAGCAATAGCTGGAATA
Organism: Panagrolaimus sp. PS1159; assembly: GCA_963922195.1. Taxonomy (NCBI): domain Eukaryota; kingdom Metazoa; phylum Nematoda; class Chromadorea; order Rhabditida; family Panagrolaimidae; genus Panagrolaimus; species Panagrolaimus sp. PS1159. The sequence continues at coordinate 3,648,060 of CAWUHW010000006.1, forward strand.
TTTTATAATTATTGAACATTACTTAAATGTTAGGCAAAAAATAGTTTTTAAAATAATAAATTTTTATTTTTAAGGGAAAATTAAATTCAAATTAGTTAATCTGTTTTTTATTATGAAAAAAATTCTGATACTTATATTTTTTTAAACAAGATATTTCAAATCTTTAAACTATAAACATCATTTTTTGCGGACTCTTACTTACACGTCCTATTGTCAGGGGAATGTGACAGATTGTCGCTGCATGGAAAATACAGCTAAACAATGGTGGGTTTACGGGAATTTTAAATTTTGTAAAATTTATTTTTTTTTATTACTTTTGTTGTCATTTTTTGAATTCAGCTGAGATCTGAATGAGGCTTTTTTGATAAAGTTCAACTTGTTTTATTGCCATAAATACAAATACTTTTTTATTCACAATAAAATATCACATAAAAAAAGTAACTTTCAAAAACAAATTAAAACTATTTTCCGAAAGAACCAAATTTTACAAAAATCTCACTTCGATCAGAACTTTTAAAATGGGATTCAATATCTTTCGCAGTAATTGCATCATTTGAACGTTCCAAATAAACATATATTTTGTTATATGTTGTACCAATTTGTACCAAAAATTTGCAAAAAAGTGCCGAATCAAATTTATCATCAAATTTGAAAATAAACATCCAAACTCTTTCAAGTGTATACGGTAACTTTATTTCATTTAATTTTTTTAAGGTTTCCGGGGTAAAAGTTTCTTTTTCGTTCCGATAAAGCACATGTGAAAGGATTGTAAATTTTTGTAAAATAATATCGATGGTGACATTTGTGCCATCAGAATAGCAAATGTATGAATCCCTTAAATGAAAATCCGTTATTGGGGAAGTTGATGTTACAATATCAAATTGTTCAAGAGTAAGAAATGCATTTGACATTTTTAATATTTTAAGATTACATCGATAAATTCTTTCCCTCACTGATGAACACGTTGGTCCCATTGATAATTCTCCAGTTAACCAAAACAACACATTATTATTACAATTAAATTCTGTACCATAAGGTTTGTAAACCCATTCAACGAGAAAGTTACAATTATCTTTAATTATCAAAATTTGGCGTTTGGCAAAAAAATATTTGCATGTTTTATACAATTTTTCAAGGTCATCAGCTGATTTTGGTTGATTCAAAATATGAGAAATGACATCCGGAGGAAATGAAAAATATTGTTTTCGAGGATGAATAAATGTAAATTCAGAAGGTTTTGAAAGAATATCTATCATTTTTGAATAATGTGTCATATAACGGGCGCAATTATCAGCTGTCATAGTTTTTAATAACAAACAATAAATTTGGTCTGCAGTATTATTATAGCAAAACTCTTTTTGTCTCAAATGATTGAAAAGCTGAGAGCAAATTAAAATGTTTAAATCGATAAATCTCTGAAGCTATACTTTTACATTTAAATAAAACCTCAAGTAAACAATTTTGTTTTTTGTTATGAGACCCAAACGATTAAGTTTATTTTCATTCCAATAAACACTTTACTTTCGTTTTCTGAGAAAATTTTATTGTGCCCGTAATCCCAGTTAAAGTTTATTTTTTTGCAAAAAAAACAATGCACTTCAAAAAATAGGTAAAGTAATAAAAGAAAACTTAATAATTGCAGTTAATGATTTTCTTTAATTTATAAGTTTATTATTAACTTTAAAATTTTAGTTTTTTGCACTTTTTGTTTTCTTAAAAGACGAATTATATTTTATCAATCAATCGTAAATTAGCTTTGGCCTGCATTTTTTATGGATTACAAAAGATTGAAAAAATTTCCAGTTTAATAAAACTTTTTTGTTTGCCATTATTTTCAAAAAAAAAACTTTCAAAAACGTTTGATCAAAAAATGCTTCCATTAAATGCCGACGACAACGACAATAATAATATTCCAGCAAAAAAAAGCATGGGTGGACAAGAGATCCCAAGTGCCATTGTTTATAAAAGAGGGTGTGAACTTTTTTCTTTCTCTGAAAGCGCAATGCAAAAAGGGAAAAAGAGAAGGATAAACTTCGCAAAAATTTAAAAAAAAAAGCGAAAGACTGTAACTACAAAATTTTATTTATCAAAGTACAAATAGCAAAAACATAAAATTAAATAAAAGATACATATGAGACTGAAGCAAAAAATAAATAATATTTGATAAAAAAGAAAAATGAAAATGCGTAATCCTCGACACTTTCCATAATATTTTAAACAGCTTATAATGTAACTAATAATTTTGAATTTCGATCTGCTAACAATAGAATTTCAAGAAAAAACTTATTATTTTTGCTATAAAAGATAAAAAATGAATTTTCTTTTGATTCATAAGGTTATAAATGTTCAAAATGTACTGGTAAATCTGCAGTTACAGCAAAATATTGCATAAATGAATATGGTGAAAGATTTGTTAAAACCAATGGAAAACAATCTTGAATGATCCAACAGAATTCAAAATTCGTAAAAGTATGTTTTTGTTTCTTTTTCAGTTCACTTTGACTTATTTTATGGGTTGGTTTCCTGATAAAATGCTTCATGTTTTAATTTTTTTTTCATTTTATTGGTCCACTGCATTGTCTGATTTTTGTTTATTCAATTTCAACATTTTTTATGGTTGCATGTTTAAAAGAAATTACAAATGCGCTTATTATTTTACATTTAACCATATACTTTTTGGCACTTTTATTTATTGTTATTGTAAAATTTTTGAATACGAATAGCTACGTGTACGGGCGACTCAAACGCCAGTGTTCCCCGCATTTTTTTTCAGCCAAAAAAAATGCAAAGAGAGGTATACTGTAGAAATTAAAACCTTTTTTTTTAAAATTTTGATTTTTATCCTATTATACGTAAAAAAATACGGAGATTCCGAAAATCCAACTTTTGAAAAACGTTTTCCCCCAAAAAATTGAAGTTTGCCAGGAAAAACCCGATTTTTTAAGAGTTGTAAAAGTAGAAGCTTTAGAAGATTTATTCCATGATTGTAATTTTCCTTTGTCTTCATAATCATCAAATACTATAAAATTTGTTGCTGCAATCGCTCGTAAAATTTTTAAATATAACTTCATCGTTAAAGCTTTTTGAATCAAGAAAAAAAAACAAATCAACTTTTTCCATCGGCAACAGCTATTACCGTAACCTTTTTTACAAATTTAAAAAAATTTTTATAACATAAGATTAATGTTCCTTAATTTTTTATGAACTGCATGCAAAAAATTGATGCTGCATGCAGCATCAATTTTTTTACCACACACGTCTGAACTGAATAGAGGAGAAGAGGAAATTTTGCTTTTCTTTACTGCTCGCCACACACATATTGAAGAAAAACAGCCTGTTCATTTTTTTAGCAGACAAAAAAATTCAATTTTGCTTTTTTACGCAAAAAAATCAATCGCATAAAAAAATCCGAATATTGATTTTCTTTCATTCATAATAGCAAATTTTCGATACATTTTTATTTACCGCAATTAATAAATTTTTTACTGTATTAAATTAATGTTTTTTAAAATTAAAATTAGCACAAATGAATTTTTTTTGCCACAGACGGGAATCGAACCATGCGTCAATTTTGTGTCGCAACCAGGCGCGCGACCAACTGAGACACGCAGCGGGCAGTTAAGCGGCGAGCAGTAAAGAAAAGCAAAATTTCCTTTCAGTTCAGACGTGCACAGTATTTATAATTCTTTGGTTTATCATATCTTTGGTTATAAGAGTGAACAGGAATTAATGTTGCACATTTTTTGCTTTTATTTAAATTCAAGTTGTAATTTCGAGTTGTGGAGGTAGTAAAACTTTGTTCATTACATGAATCTTTATCCTTCTTTGTAGACATCTAAAGAAAATATTTTTGAATTATTAAGTTTTAAAAAATGACTTTAGTTATTATAGCTTCGTCTACAACTTAAGGGAATTGGTATTTCGATTCTATTTTTTATTTCGAGACTACCAAATTTTGACGCTCCTACTTTCGTTAAACAAGTTTTTCTTTCATTTTTTTTGCTTTGCGCTGAAAATCCATATTTTGTTTTTCAATATTTGCGAAAATATATTTTTTCAATTTATCTTTTGCCGTAGATTTTTTTAGGAAATCCAAAGTTCTTTTTAAATATTTTATATTTTTAAACTAAAAATGTTTTTTAAAATATCTTTCAGTTATTTTTTCTGGAAATTTTGCTTATATTTTATAAACTAAAAATATCTTGAACTCAATGGTGTTTTATGATGCACTAATAATATTTTGTAAAATAAAACTGTATGACAAAATTTTATAAAAACAAAACAGGAAATAATAATTTTGCAAAAACCGTTTTTTTAATATCATAAAAGTGTCTAATTAGAACCACTTCCAAAAGTATGATACAAACATTCCGCTAGATAAAAATTTTCATGGACAAACAATGACAATTTTTTGAATATACAATTCTGCAAAATCCTCATCATTTTTTCTTTTTTATTTAAATAACAAAAACTTTATAAAGTGAGATAAAAATATCCAATATCGAAAATTTAAAAATTTAGGGGGAGCATTAGCAGATGATGTCTCCACCGAAATCGGTAATTTTCTTTAATTTTTTGCAAGCAACGGCAAAAGATTATAATATTTGTATTGATAATCGTTAAAAAAAATTTCCCATCATAAAGTACAATCTCCGCACAATAAAAGATAAAAAACAATCAACAAATAAACAACCATTTAATCAATGTCAGAAACAATTTCTGTTGTGTTTTGAATGATTATTTGTGTTATCTTTTGAAAAATAATCACATAAAAAGAAAAAAAAAGTTCCTTTGTTGTCAAAATTATTGATTATGTTTGTTTTGTCATTTTTAACGAGTCTTTTTTCTTTTCTTTTAAAATTGTCAACTTGGACAGCACTTTTGGCACTGCCATTAGGGATTGCATATTTGTAAGTTTACACTATTTTAAAACAATATTAGAGCTAATATATTCCAGCTTTTACTTAAAACATCGTTCAAAATATTTTCAACGACTTGGCCTTCCACAACCTCCAATTACATCGTATTTTCTTGGAAATCTTGAAGAATTTGAAAGAAATCAAAAACAACATGAAAAACTTGTTGAATGGCATAAAAAATATGGCATAACTTTTGGCATGCTACAAGGTGCACATCGTGTGATCGTAACTTCTGATGTAAATATTATCAATGAAGTTTATGTTAAACAATTTCATTCATTTCAATCTCGGCAGTTACATGCTTCTATGGCAATTGATCAAAAAAATGGTCCAAATTTAAATGTATTTTTTGGTGAAGGAAATCAATGGAAACGTTTAAGGGCACTTTTTTCTGCGTCTCTTACAATTTCAAAGATAAAATCTGTTGATCCAATTATGAAGAGAGCTCATGATGAATTGGTTCAAGCTTTAAAGAAACATGAAAATCAAGTTATTGATATTATACCGTGAGTTACTGTTTTTAAATTAATGTTTAATTAATAAATCTTCTGATTGACCCGTTCTACATAATTTTAATCTGAAAATCAATTTCCTTTTTTAGTAAATTGATATTTCTTTAATTCGATGTTTTTAAAATTATTGGCTATAAACGTTACTATCAAAGTGATAGCAATTTAAGCTTTTAGTTATCGTTTTTTGCAGTTACTATCAAAATGATAATAATCAGAATATTTCTTTTTTAATGTTTACTTTTACTATCAATTTGATAGTAAGCGAAACGACCTTCTATAGTTTTTTTATTTTACTAGCAAAAATGCGAAACTTGCGCTTTTTGAAGAATTAATTTGCATCTGAAGATAATTTTTAACGGAATTTTAATAAATTACAGTTATTTACACTTCGAACTTTTAAAAACTACTAAATTTCTTTTTTGTTTAGAAACATTTTGGATTTAACATTTGCAGTAATTTCCCGATCTGCAATGGGAATTGATGATGAATTCGGTAAAAGTGCCTTCTTGCAACAAGTTCTTCAACTTTTTGGAACAAAAGATACCGCAAAACATTTTATTCCATCATTTTTTGCTGGAACTTACGATTTTTTATTTATAACAAAATATCTTCAATTTTTAACCATTTTTACTGCATTAAAATTTGCAATACAAATGGGATCAATGATTGATGTGAGATAAAAGTAAACAAAAATTTGAATATTTTTGTTAATTTTTAGAAAGCGATTACTGTTCGTGAAAATGAAACGAGTGATGAAAAAGCAAAAAGACATCAGGATTTTATGGATTTTCTTCGTGAAGCACAAGAAGATAATTTGGATACAACAAATAAATCAGATATGGATATAAAAATTTCAAAAAAGTTAACAAGAAGTGAATTAATTGGATCTGCACAAACGTTTTTAATCGGAGGAGCTGATACAACTGCTACATTAATTGATTACTGTTTGTATGAAATTGCAATGCATCCAGAATATGAAAAGATTATTTTGCAAGAAATTGATGATTTTATTATAAGTGAAGTAAGGTATTTCAAAACAAAAATATTTCTAAAAATTACTTCTTCTCTGTTCAAATTTTCATTTAAGAATTTTACTCTCAGTATCAATCATTCACATTTTTTTTTATAATTTTTTAGCATCTCAAATTTTTTAATTTCGACAAACTAATAGTTTGCTGAAATGCTTGCCTCATAAACAAGCTTCACAGTTGTGATCGATAAATCATAGGATTTTGTTTGCAACAAAAGTTTTTACAGGGTGTCCCAGCGAAATTGGACGTTTTCGTTTGGCCGACAAATTTTTCTATTAAAAGATAACCAAAAACAGACTTCGCGGCTGTACTCATTTTGGTTTCGGATTACTTTTTAGCTCATAAAAGTTTTCAGAAAAAATTTGGGATTTAAAAAAAGAATTCAGGTTTTGATAGTAACATTAAAATTTTCAAAAAATTTTTCACAATTACTATCACTTTTTTTTATTGGAGCGGTTTTTCAAAAAACTCCAATAACAGACGGTTTTTTGTGATAGTAATGAAAAAAACGATAACTAAAATTTTCAGTTGTTAGCATTGCTGAAAAATTTGCATATCAGAAATCCAAAAAATTTTCACGCCATAAAAATTCCCTTGATTTATCGAACATAACTTTGAAATCCGTTTTTAAATATCTTAAGAATTAAAAATATAACAACAAAACAAAACCGGGACACCCTGTATTTTCAGATACCGAAAATTACTATTATCAGTTTTATCATAGCGTTTTTTTAAAAAACCGCTCCAATGAAGAATAAAATGATAAAATGATATAAAACACCTTGTATTAATTTTGCTATATTTCAGGATGATATTAATTATAACAAAATTAAAGATTTGGAATTTCTGGATAGATTTGTAAAAGAAACTGCCCGCTTACATCCTTTTGCCTTTACGTAATACTTAACCAAAAACTAATTTTATTTATTTTTATTTACTTTATTTAGTGCAACACCTCGTCGGGCTATTGAAACTGTAACCCTTAAATGCTCTGATGGAACATTTCTTCGAATTGATAAAGGAACATGCATTCTTCCAAATATTCCTGTAATAAGTGTTGACAAAAATGTATGGGGAAAAGATGCAACTGAATTTAATCCGGATCGTTTTCTTCCTGAAAATAATACAAACCGACATCCAATGGCTTGGCTTCCATTTGGTGCAGGGCCACGAATTTGTCCTGGAAAGAATTTAGCAATGCATGAAACAAAAGCAACAATTGTAAGATTATTAAAAGAATTCAAGTTTGAGATTTGCAACAAAACAGAGGTATAAATTTTTTTAGTCAACTTTTTTTAGAATAAAATTTCCTGGTTTTTTAGTTAAATGAAATCACAAGATCATTAATGGGATTTGAATCACTTAAAATGAAAATTTTGCCTCGAAAAATGTGAATCATTGACAAATGTTAATGTGGATTTTGTAAAGCAGTTTTGTTCTTTTTATCTGTTGTCAATTTTTTCATTTCTTAAATTAATAGTTGTAAAACAGCAAAATAATTTTCGGATTACATAAAGCCAAAGTTACAAACGTTTTTAACATTTATAATGCCCAAAAGGCAAAACAGGCACAAAATGTCAATCTAACAAAACAATAGTTTTTATTTCAATACTTTATTTTCGTTTCCACCAAAATATTCAAAAATATTATTAAAAATCTACAACAAAAAAATCAGTCATACAAGTCATTTTTTTTTAAAAGAAAATTGATCGGAGAGAAATGTTTAGTTTTATTGAATTAAAAAGCTTTCTCCATCAACAAAAAAAGACGCAAAACAGCTTTCGTATACATAAAAACATTACGAAATTAATTTATAAATATGAAAAGGTTGTCTTAAAAAAGAGCGTTTTTCATGGTCTTTGAAAATTGTAAAAACAAATAAAGATACATTTTAGTTTAAAAAAAAATGACAGAATTTTTTATCTAACTTGGTAAAAAAGTTCTGGCTTTCAGAAGACCATTTTTAAAGCGCAACAAACAGAATGCTGTGAAGAAATGACTACTTTTTTGAATCATGTTGCATAATTTTTTTTTGAATATTTTATTTTTCTTTTTTAGAAGAAAAATAAATACAGTGAAAATTACTCGGGTTTATTTGTTTGACACAAATGTTGTTTTTCCAAATTTACAATTACTGAAGACGTGGAAAAATCATTAATAAATGTGTAAAATGATCATCCAGTACTCGTTGTTTCACATTGAAAATTACAAGCTTAAAAAATACTGAAACCCATCGAATTAATTGACTTTTATTTATAGAAAGAATCCCCCATGTTGCATCACGAGAATTTAAAAAAATATAGATAAGCAGTGGATGAACTGCAAAAAAATGTCAATAAAGAGTGCTCCAATAAATGCATTAATTCATAAAACAATAATCTTTGTGTAAAAATAATCATAGTAAAATAAAATGTTGTCCTGTGATAAATCTTTTTTTCTTTTAATAATGCATTCTTTTTCCCACAATAATAAAAATGAAAGATTTTAAATGCAGCAACGTTTCCTTTATTTTTTTTTCAAATCTTTTCAGGTTTTTATTTGTAACAAAAATATATATAAAATATTTAAAATTAATTTATTTGTTATGTATGTAAAGCAAACAATTCTACTTTCGTAACTGATATTTTTAAAAGACAAAAATCCGTCACCTATTTTTTAAAGAATCCTGCCGTAAAAAAATAAAAATCGCTTTAAAGAAAATCAAAAGCATTTCTTTTTTTAGCACTGCTGCTGCCAGCTGAACATAAAGAAATATGTTTTTTAAAAGAAGAAAAAATTGGATTGTAAAAAAAAAAGCATTCACATTCAAAAGCGGCTGAAGGGAAATTTTTTTCAGCACAGTGCGATTTCTTCGTTAAAGAAAACTTTCTTTTCTCTTCTTTTTTGATCTAAAAATCAACATACAAAAAGTCATTAGGTGGCTTTCAAAAACATTTTTTTGATTACAAATTTCCGCAAATCTTTGCGAAATAAAAAATTTAAACACTGAAGGAAGGGTTGTAAAAATTATGATAAAATTATAAATAAAAATTGTTACAAAAATTCGATAATTTTTTGTTAATTTTTCATAAAAATTTTTAAAATATAAACATAAAAATCTTGAAAGGGATAGCAGCAACAAAGATAAATATGTTGCAAATGGAATATCTAAAATATTTTACATACACTTAAAGGGAATTTGATTTTTAAAATTAAATCTTTTATTGAAAATAGTATTTAAATGTTAAGTTTCATAACCTAAAATTTAACCACATTTTTTTAATGTTGTGTGTAAAAATTGTAACTTAAGCAAATAAATATTTGTTAAGGTATGCAGAGACAAAGAAAAGAAAGACAAGAAATGCCAATCAAATTATACTTTTGTATATTTTTATGGCAAATGTTGTGTTTTATAACCAAAGCATCTTTGCTTCTAATATCTTTATAATAAATTTTACATTTTGTTTGATACATTTTTTGATTTTCAATATTTGATTCAATTTTTTTGTTTTACAAAAACATCAAGGTGTCATAATTTGATATAACTTTTTTAAGATATCAGATATCTCTAAAAATTGATACATGTACTATATGTTTACACTGTCAAATGCATTTTTGAAAAACAATTTAAGGCTGTAAAATGTTTTATTCGTATTTTTAATGTTTTTTTTTAAAATAAAAGCATTTCAATACTTTAAAAAATACTGAATTTTTAGCCATTATCTGCAACTCGATAAAAAATGTATTTAAATTAAAGATTCAACACAAAAACCTTTCAAAAACAAAAAAGACATCCATAAACACATTTATTAAAACAAAGAAACACAAACATACAAAAACTAGCTTCAATAAATATCAATACCAATTCTAGGAGAAGTTTTAAATACAGACATAATTTCTTTAAATTCTCTGACGTATGCAACACTGAAGTTTTCTTTACTGAAATTCATAGATAAAAGAAAATCATATTCACGAATAAAGGAAACATCTTTATCATTTTTATTTGCCTAAATCATTGCTAAAAATTTAAAATTAAAAATAACCGAAAACTTACAATTATAAATTGGGCAAATTCATTTACATCAAATGGTTTACCAAAAATTGATTAAATATAAATTTTAAAAATTTTACCATTGAATTTTTGAGCTAATAAAGCTTTTGCTGTATTGACACGTGTTTTAACATATGACAATCTAAAAATTTAAAGGGAGCAAAAAATTAGTTTATCAAAGTGACATACTGTAATTTTTCAATATTAGGTAAAAATTTAGTGATTTCTTCTAAATGAACATATTCATTATTTTCATCTTTGATTTGGCAGCCAATTACATTTAATTCAACAACACCACCATGATTAATAAGAAATTCCAATTCAATGAATGTTAAATTTTGTGCTTCGAGGACAATATATTTTGCATGACAATGAGAAAGTCGTGAAATAAGATTTGCCATAAAAGTTTCATCATCTCGTTTTGTCCGGAAAACTTTAATAATGCCAGTAATAAACATTTTTTTGACGAATAAATCTTGATTTGATGAATGGCGTAAAAATAGAGATTCATTTTCATAAGCTTCGCGAGAATAAGCTTGAAGTCGATAACAAATAGGTGTTTGATTTTTGAAATAGAAATATTTGCACGATGAGAAAAGTTTTCGTAGAACTTGATGATTTGCATTCTCGAGAATGTAACGAATAATCGGTTCATGAAAAGCAAAGCTTTGATTTTGATAAGTATCATAAAAAGCAACACATAACTTTTTATCCAATGGTAAAACTTTTTTCATTTTCCCCGGTAAACGTTCTTTCATTTCAATATTAGAAAAGTTTTCACAGAAGTCGAAAACTTCTTTCAAAGATTCAAAGCTTTCCAAGTCAATATCACTTTCTTTATTATCTTCTTCAACGTCATTTGTGACTTTAAATTCAAGTAAATTATCGCATTGAATATTAACATGTTCATATTTAAGAATAGCTTCTTTATATTCTTTCTTCATTTCAGTATCATCCAAGAAAAAGCGACAATATTTTGAATAAAGTTCCAAGAGACATTTATATTGACAACTTTGCTTTAAATAATCCATATAAAGCTTCCATAATTTAACATTGAGCAAATACTTGCCAAGACAAATTTCAACATTATCTTTTACAAATACATCATCATTACTTTCAAGTAAAAGCTTGAACCATTCTTCTTCACCATCTTGTGCAGCTTTAATTTTTGGATATAAAGCTTTCATTTCTTTGTATCGTTTTACAAGTTTTGCAGATGGAAGTCGAGCTTAAAATAAATAATGATAATTAAAGCCAATATAATAACTAAAAATGACTTACCTGTACGTAATTCAAAATCACGAAAGCATTCTTCAATGTAAAGATGTGGATATTCAAGATCCCGTTCAGTTGCATCACCACAATAATCTTGAACTCTCGAAAACCAAGGTAATTTAAGATGTTCATAACCATATGGTTTAAGCCGATAGTTATCATTGTAGTACATATGAAGAAAAGCACGGCTAACAATGCAGCGTTCAGAACCATAAACAACTTTCCTAAAAAATCAGTCATACATTTAAAAGTATAAACCAAAGAACCTACTCGGTCATTTCAAGACAATATTCCCAATATTCTTTAGGTATAAGATACATTCTTGAAAATTCAAAAATTGTTGAAATAATTTTTCCAGCTTTCGCTTCATCAAGATCATAAGAATAAATATTGATACGAGCAAGCTTCATTTCAAGTTGATCAATAACATTCTTGTATGATGGATCACATTTATTATAAAATTCTAAAGGAAGAATCATTGTGATTGAGCCTGAAAAACAAATCAATTTACAATTAATAAAATCTAACGCATCGAGTTCAAAGTTTAAACATTAGGTTTGTTGGCCATCGCTAACAATGTTCAATAAAAAAAGCCGATGCTGACCGACAAAAAACGCGTTTAAAAGCCAATTCGTTGGATTGAACAAATCAAAAATATATGCTAATTCTTGTTTTAAAAAATTAAAGAAAAATATAAATTTTTTTGTTGAAAAAAATCGATTTGTAATCGTTTTCATTGAAACACAGAATGCCAAAAACCTCTGCTGATTTTTTCAGTTTAAATTTTGGCAACGAAATCAAATTTTTAAATCGATCGAAAAATTTAAAGAAACAATTAAATTTATTTTATGCTACTTTCTGTGTCCCTAATATTCGATATCTTTTTTCAACACGTGTTTGTGCATTGTTGAATTGTCTAGTAAAATTATTAATAATTTAATAAGTTCGGAAAGAACAAAAATAAGCAAAAATATTGATCGCAATAAAAATTTTATTATAAAATTATAAAATGGAGTTTTTTACCAATTTTTTTTTATATTGAATTTTTTCTCTCAAAGACAATTTTTTCATACAAAAACAATAGCCTTTGTCTGAACCAGTGTTGGCGGTCTTTCGGTCTTCGGTCCGGTCTTTCGGTCCATTTCGGTCCGGTCCGGTCCTGTTTTTCGGTCGACCGAGACCGTGGACCGGAAAAATTTCGGTCCGGTCCGAAAATTTTTCACCTTTTTTCCATGTTTTTCACGTAAAAACCGTTAAACTTTTAATCCAATGAAGAAATTATGATAAAAAAACCCAGATATTTTTAACAAAAAAGGTCTAAAAAATCAAAATCAAGGAAAAAATGTCGGACCGGAGAACCGAAGACCGGAAAAATTTTCGGTCCGGTCCGGTCGACCGAGACCGTGGACCGGAGGAGTTTCGGTCCGGTCCGAACCGGACCGGAGACCGAGAAATTTCGGGCGACCGCCAACACTGGTCTGAAGAAGCGAAAGAAAAGCAAAAACTATTCATTTATAAAACATTTTTCTTCATTCAGAAAATTTATCTTACATTCTTGGTTTAAAAAAATGGCTTCTCCTAAATTATCTTTGAATAAAATGTGCATTAAATCATCAAAAATTGTTGCAATTCGTGAAATAAAGCTTTCAACTTCTCCATATACTAGACTAATCTCATCTCCGAGAAATTATAAAAATATTTCAAAGCCATTTTATTCAATTGTTTCTAATGAAGCATTTGTTGAATATATATGTTTTATATGCTTAGATTATCTTCAACCAAATAATACATCTTTTACTTCATGTGGACATATATGTCATCAAAATTGTTTTAAATTATGGTATAAAGTAAGTTCAATATATTTTTGTTTTATTTTTTCGAATATTGTAATATTTTTAGAATTATAAACATTGTCCATTATGTCGAAATGATGATATCTTTGATAGCGCATTGCTTCCAATTCTACCACAACCAGATGAAGAAAAACATGAAGATTTTTTTTAACTATGGCCCATAGTTAAAAAAAATAGTCTATGGGAGCTTTGAAAAGATTTTATATGAAGACATTGTATAACAGCAGAATTATTTTTTTCATAAAAACTTTCCAGGTAGAATTGGGAAAGGGGTACCATAACCGAATTACCGTAATCAAATATGATTTTTTCAATATTCCAAAGGCAAATTTTTTCCAAATTTAACTTTTATTTACAAAATTTAACTTTTATGGACTCAGAAAATTCAGGGCTACTATCTGGTACCAGATCATTCCGACTTTGTAAGTCGAAAATCGAAATTTTTGTGTCGTAGTATGGTATCTCAAAAACTAGTATATAAGGTGAGTCCATACACCATTTTTTTCGTGTTTTTGAGTATCAATAACCGAAAAAAAAATTTTGTGCCAGATTCTGTGAAAACTGCTCGAATTTCTCAGAATAAAAGCTTTTAAACAGTTTAACAGCCTCGTATTCAGGGAGGGGCACTTGGGGCCCGTGCCCCCCTCGAAATTCATGAATTTCCTTTGATGTTTTGCTGCTCTGTGTTAAACGGCGGCTGCCCCCCCCCCCCCCCAAAATGGTGGTGCCCCCCCCCCCCTGAAAAAAATTCCTGGATACGGCACTGCAGTTTAAAAACATTTTTCTTTTGCTGCAAAAAAGAACAAATGCTTTTTAAAAAAAATAGTGCAAAAGAAAAACGGAAATAAAAAAAAAGTGACTGTTACAAATGATTCTTTTTTCCACTGACTTTTTTTTTCAAAATAGTGTTTGTCTTTGATAAACGGTTGCTTTTCATTGTGTTATGCTTTTTTCTTTTTTTTTCATCCTGAACTGCTGCAGTTGTTTGGTTGTGTTTTTGGGGAGGATAGTCACTGACCTTTGAAAAAAAAACACCCATTTTAATTTTTTTTTGTTGCCTCCTGTTCAATTTTTTTATTTTAAAAAAGCAATTGGTCACTAATTTTTTTGGTGTCTGTGTTGTTTTTTGCAGAACACAAATTTTTTTAAACAAAATGAAAGCTTTAATTTTATTTTCTGTTTTTATATTAGTTTTTGTTATTATTTCTTTCTGTGATGGACATCCAATAAATCCAAAAAAAGATAAGCTAGTTTTTGTACAAGCTGTTTGGAGGCATGGTGATCGATCTCCAATTGAAACATATAAAAATGATCCATATCAAGAAGATGCATGGCCACAAGGTTGGGGACAGTTATCACCGGTAAGTTTTTTGTGTTACCAGTAGTTTTACACATTTTTATGCAAATTTTTTAAAACCACTTGTTTTTGAAAAACCGCTCCAATAAAACTTTGTGATAGTAATCGAAAAAAACGATAGCAAAAATTTGTTGTTACTATCTTTTATTGAAAAATTTGCAGGCACTAATGCAGTTTTGTTACATTTTCTGTTTTTACATGCTCATAAAAATGTTAGAAAAAAATTATAAAATTTAGGGTTTTAACAGGTTTCCCCTATAAAAAATAAGATTTTGAGAGTAATTACTTGTAAATTAAAAAATGAAAAAGAAAATTTTTGAAATCACTATCATTTTTTGTAACTATTTTTGTTGAAAAAGTTGCATATCTGATATCCGGCAATTTTTTATCCCTAAAAAAACCCTTAAATGATACTGAACACAGCTGTGAAGTCCGGTTATGAATAACTGCAAAAGAAAAAAGTCAGTAAAAGCACAATCATCAATTTCGTTTGGACCCCTCGTAAATGTGCAAAATTCAACAAAAAAGTTGATTTACCTAATACGATCCTTTGAAAACCTTTCGATTTTTTAGAGAGGCATGGAACAACATGTTTATCTTGGACGAAATATCCTAAAAGCCCGATACATTGATAAATATAAATTCTTAAGTAAATATTATGATAGCCATGAAATATATGTTCGAAGTACGGATGTAAATCGAACACTTACAAGTGCAATTTCAAATATGTATGGAATGTATGGTGAAAATGCCCGACCTGGAATTGATTATCCAAATTGTACAGATTGTTGGCCAAAAGGTTTTATCCCAATTGCAATTCATACTGTTCCAGAAGATACTGATTATGTAAGTAATGGAAAAACTGTTCAAGTAATTTAACATGCATCAATCTTTTTAAATTTCAGACGGTAAATGCTGATGCAAAAAATTGTACTCGACAAAATGACCTTCAAAAGCTTCTACAAGAAACTCCAGAATTTAAGCAAATGTTAAAGGATCAAAAAAAGTTATTTGAAAATATATCTTCAAATGCTGGAGAGCCGATTGGTCCACTTGAATTATGGAAAATTGTTGATGCTATGTATATTGAAGTAAGAGTTGTTCTAATAATTTACAGCAATAAAACAGTTTGCATGTTTTAGAAGCTACATAACCTAACATTTCCGGATTGGTTAAATATAGAATGGGAAGGTCGACCATTATTTGATGTTATCAATGATACAAGTGAAATTGTTGAAAGGTGGATTAATGGACTTGGTAAGTCTTTTGGAAGACTATTGAGACAGGTTAATAACTTCAAAAAAATTTTGCTGTCTGCACAAAAAAATCATAACTGTGGTTAGGGTTGATCAATGGTAAATTTTCCGGTAAATTAAAAAAATTTTCCTGTCAGGACAAAAAAATCAAAACTTTGGTTCATTAAAAAAGTGTAATAACAAAAATTTGTGCTTCATTAAATATCCCCTTCATTGTCATTTCTTGCTTTATAGGGTTAAAACCATACAAAGGCATTGACTTCAAATTAGAAGCTTCAAAAATTCGTGGTGGAGGACTTTTATGGTCGATTATTGGTAATATGCAACAAAAAAAGAATTGTATTGAAAATCCAAATCATAATTACTGTGGCTTTTACAATCGTCTCAAATATTATGCATATTCTGGTGTAATTCTTTATTTAGTTTTTTTTACAACTGATGAAATTTTTTAGCATGATACAACTTTAGCTGGACTTTTTAGTACACTAGGATTTAAAAAAACCAATTACAATGAAGATGGATATCCTCGATATAGCAGTTGTGTAACAATAGAACTTTGGCAACGTTCAAATGGAAAATTTTATGTTAAATTTTATTATTTTCCACTTGAAGAAAATATGGAAGATGTAACATCAGAAATTGTTGGCTGCTCTGATCCATGCCCTTTGGAACAATTAGCTGATCGATCAAAAAAATATCAAGCTAAACCAAATATTGAAAAAGTAAGCTTTTAATAATATGACTACAACTCAAATTAAAAAAAGAATGCTTTTGGATGTTCTTAAATTTGACATCATTCGCAACGTGCGAATGATGTCAAATGAACGTTTTCTGAGGTCATATTTGTGATCTACGACTTCGATTTAGTATATGCGCGAAGAATTAGCCAAATCCGTGACAAAATTTATTTTCCTAAACCTTAAATTTTTAAAAATGGTCGAAAGTAAGAAAAAATGGCTTTTAAAGAATTTTTTTAAAATTTTGAGTTTTAAAAAGGGGACTTTTTTGTCTAAATGTTTATTCATTTTTGTTATCAGTTGTTACTTTTGTAGCTGAAAAAATTATTAAATTTTTCGACGACTGTTTTTTGTGAAAAAATGTAAAACTAACAGCAAACTGCTTTTTTGAATTTTTTAAATATTTTTTAAAAAACTGTGCAAAATCTTTTATTGAAAGTTTAAGCTAATAATAAAAATTGTAAAATAGTTTTTTCTTTTTTAAAATCTTACAATAACAAACGGTGATGTTGTCACAATAGTAAAATTGTGCCCAATAAATTTGACTGTTCGAAACAAATTTTAAATAAATGTGAGAATTCTTTTATGCTAAATATCTGAAAAATTAAGTTTTTAATAATAATATCATTACAACTCAAAAAAAGAAAAAAAGAAATGAGAATGCTTTTGGAGATTTGAAGAATTTTTTTTAAATTTTGAGTTCTAAAAGGGACTTTTTTGATTCAAATGTTTATTGATTTTTGTTATCAGATTATGTTACTTTCGTAGTTGAAAAAATGCTTTTATTGAATTTTTCGACGATTGTTTTTTTTGAAACAATGTAAAACCAATAGCAAATTGCTTTTTTGAATTTTTTAAATATTTTTTAAAAAACTGTGCAAAATCTTTTATTAAAATTTTAAGCTAGAATAGTTTTTTCTTTTCTTAAATCTTACATTAACTAATGGAGAAATTGTAAAAACCGTAAAATTGGGTCCAATAAATTTTACTGTTGGAAACAAATTTTGAGAAAATGTGCGAATTCGTTTATGCTAAATATCTGAAAAATGAAAGTTTTATGAAAAAGTACAAAATATTTTAATTAATTTGATTGCTAAACCGAAAATTTATCATTTAAGAAGTTTGCAAACAAATGTTTGTTTATGCTCGAATAGACTTCATTATTAGTCATATTCATTAACAAATAATTTTTCAATTTTCGAGTTCCTGCAAAAACAAGATTAATTAAGAATTCTGTTTTACAAAGTTTAAATTTAACTAAACTTTTTTTAATAAACTTTTGACTCCTCCAAAAACGTACATGCTCTTTTTTGATGAATGACTTAAAAAAATTTTTAATACGCAACAAATCTGTCAAAAAAATACGAATATTTAATTTTAGTGGTGTGAGACTCGTATCCCAACATCTCCATCCACAATATCAACAACAACAGAATCATCCAAAACAAAAGAAGGCAATGATGAAGTAAAGCCAAAAATTGATGCCTCCTCCAATTTGATGTCACAATTTGGCTCCAGTCTTAAATATGTACTTTTTGATTCATGGGTTGGTTTTTTTTTATATTTTTTAGAGATGTAAGAATTTATTAATGAAATAAAAATTTTATAATAAAAATTATTACTTTTTCTTTTCAGTTTCCATTTGTTAAGAATTGATGAATAAATTAATAGCAGTTATTTTCAAGTTCAGCTAATTTTATGATGAACAGAGGGTGCTAATAAAAATTTTTATACTTATTTTTGTTGTTGAAACAGGCGCTCCTTTCTTACATAAGCTTTTCTTTTGTAATATTTTGAATTATTTTTTTCACACTTTTTAAAAATTTATTTTTAATTAAACCGTTTGGAACCCTTTTTACTCTAGATTTTTTTTAAAATGACATCAAAAATGTTTGTTTTCCAAGCTACATTTTTTTTTCACATAATTTTTAATTAATGCTATTTTTTGCTTAAACTTTTTTTCCTTAATTCCAATAAATTTCCTTATTGAAACAGCTTTTCTCACGGCTACTTTTTGACAATTTTTTAATTCTGTTTTTTGTATGTAATTTTTTTTCTTCGTTAACTTCTTTATTTTTTAATAAAGATGCAAATGCCAAAATATGTTTTATTTTTTTATTATCATTATTAATTATTTTATGATAGCGTGTTCTATGCATGTGGGGGTATAATAATATTTATAAATGTCGAAAGAAAGCTGTATTTGACATAATATGAATCATATTATATAATATGATGAATTTTTAACTCTTTTTGCATTTTTTAAACCAAAACTTTCAATAAAACGGATTTTTTTTGTTTTTAAAAAACTCTTTTTTTACATTAAAAAATTTTTCAACATTTTTAAAAAATATCTTAATAGTCTTTTGTTTTCGGTGTTTTAAAAATAAAAAAATGACGTAAGATTTCTCTTTTTTTGCATCTTCAAAGTATTTTTAAAAAAATATTTTATTACTGTTAATGCTTGCTTGATTTTTTTCCAAATTTGTCATTTCACTTTTTTTAATTTAAAAATAGAATTAAAGTATCTAAATTCCTTCCTTTTTTAATTGCCTCTGGGATTTAAGTTTTAATAGAAAATGGAAAAAATCAATCGAGCGTTTCAAAAGAACCTCTACGATTTCTTTTTTAAAAGCATTTTTTACAGTTTTCTTTTTTATTTTCTTGTTGCGATTTTTCTTTTCAAAAGTTTAATGACGAATATTTTGTGTTTTGCTTTTGAGCATTATATTCTATCTTATCATAATGATAAACGAAATCTTCTAATTTTAATATAGTGATAATAAGCAAAGTATTTCAATATGTTCATTTTCTGTTACTATCACAGTGATAGTAAGCAAAATATTTTGTTTTGGTTTTAAAGATTTGCTATCACAGTGATAGTAATCAAAACACTTCGTTGTCGTTGTTTTTTTGTTGCTATCAGAGCCGAGAAAAAGATCAACAAAAAACGATGTTACCCATTAAAATAATTTTTTACTTTGAAACGAGCATTTTTTTCTATTTTAGCAAAAGTCCCATCTGGACTGAAGATTTTTTAAAGCCCAAATGAAAATTGGCATTTCTCCTTAAAAACAAGGATTAACAAATTTGCCAAAACTTTTTTTGGGAAAAACACCAAAGTCTCTTTTTTCTGACGACACCAAAAAAAAGAAAGTAACAAAAAAAACAAGGAAATAATTTGCCACTCGCTTTTTCTTCGAAATTTTTATTCATTTTTCAAATTTTTTAATTTTATTTAAAGTATGAACGCCATCATTTTTTGGCACGTGTTTAAAGTTGCAACAAACAAATTTTATTGCAAACTTTTTTCCAGAAATGCATTTTTCTTTTGGGAGTTTTGTTGTTCCTTTTTTTTCTATGACGTAACTTTTTTATTGCCACTTTTTAGGGAAACAGAAAAAATGTGGGAAGTGTTTTAAAATTTGGTTAAGGAAAAAAAGTAACTAATTACAAATATATCTTTGTAAGATATCTAGCACTTATGTTTCAGTTTTTAAGGAAAGATTTAAATTTTGATAAGTTTTTACGCTCTTAAAAAATTAATTTGATTTTAAGCTTTGAGAGTTCGAAGTAGTTTCAGCTTTTACTTGCTTTTAAAAATTAGGACAAATGCTTTTTCGTAAGAGTCTGTTTAAAGTATAGTAAATTCCATGATGCTATAAGTTTATTCATAAGTCGTGTTCTTAAAATTGTTTTTTTTTGTTTCGTTTTTTCTCACGCCTTAGTTTCATTTAATCCCTTTAATCTTCTTGGAATATATTTGTCTACGTTCTTTTATGATCACATTCTTTTCTGCCCAACTTTAGTACCAAATTAAGAACTTGTTTTGTTTTCCGTCATTCTGCATTCTGCTAAACTTGAAACAATTATCCAAGACTACAGGCAGAATCCTTGACAGACAAAAATATTTCAAAAATCTAAAAATAAGACAGTTATTTTTTTTTGGTTAATCCAAGTTTTCTTTAGCATGTAACATATCGTTTTTTACTATTATTATCATTTCTATTGCGCTGATAATTTTTGTTATCGTTTTTTTGTGTTATTATCATTGTGATAGTAACAATCATTTTTTTTCATTTTTTGGTAATACTATCACAATGATAGTAACCGAAAAATATCGGTATCGTTTTTGTTTGAATTACTATCAAAAATTGTTTTGCTTGTTCAAATGTTAAATGATTTTCTATTTTTCATTGCCGCAAACTAAAACTAAAAATCATAACAAATTTGAATTAGGCATAAAAATGTAATTTTTTATGGGTTATATGGCTACGAAGCTATGAGAAAATATTTTTGTTGAACAAAAGAAAAAATTTTATTTTTCCACATGGAAGTAATTTTATTTCCGCAAAAATTGCCGGTCAAAGAATTTGAATATTTTAAGCTTCTAAAAAATTTCCATGAAAGTACAATTAATTAAAGTCGTTATTTCTTTTAGTTGTAAAAAATGTGTTAATAAAATCCCTTAAAATACAACTTTCTTAGAATTACCCGGAAATAACAGAATCATAAATTATGCCTTTCTTTTCCTATTTTTTTGCAATTTGAGTTAAAAAATGCAGCGTTGGTGGATTTACAACTTCTTTTTCTTTTGCTTTTTTTTCACTCTATTTTTGGGTATTAAAACAAAAAATGGCAGAGTCAAATTTAAATAGCTCAAGATTTTATATGTAAGCGGATAAACGTCATTGTTCAATGAAAAAAAAAGTAAGCTTGTAAAAAACCTGAAAATAACCGCTTCTCTATTTTTTTCATATTTCCGGTAAATGGGAAATTTGAAAAGAGAAATAATAATGGAATTTTTTTTAGTTGGAATAATATCCAACAATGTTTTTTTTTCATTCACCCCCGCGAGAAAGGCTCATTTTTCTTTTGTTGTTGTTTCCAAGGGCCTCTTTTTTCATGGATATATTTTATCCCTTCTTTTTCATTGTATTGTATGAAAATATGTATTCAGATTCGCGTCTTTATATGTTTATGGAAATGATGTGATGAAATATATGTAGAACAGCTATTATTCCCTATCACAGATATTGGCATTTTTAAATGATTTTTTCTTAAAATTTAAAAAAATCTTATCTTTTTATTATCCGTTTTTCTTTTTAGAACTCATTCTTTTTCAACGTCGAAAAAAAAGTTAAAGTTTAAGCTACAGAGATGAAACTTATAGAATAGGCTAAAATACGGTTGAAAAGAACGAAAATCAAATCCATTTTCGTTCAAAATGCCACAGGGGCTTTATGCAAATTTTGTAAAACTAAAATTTGCAAAATTTTTAAAAAAACTTTTTTTATTGTTGCAGTATGTTCCCCTAGCTCAGATCTATCATTTGATATCTCACCTTTCATATATGACCAACTTTAGGCAAAATGACATCAAGTTGAAATTTACCAAAATCGTTAGATTAATGAAAAATGAAAAATTAATCCCTCTTTTTTGTTTACCATTTTTTAAACGGCAAAAAAAGAGAGACATTTAAAAAGTTTTTTGAGCATTTATGTATTTTTGCAAAAAATCCAAAATATCTTGGCAATAAAATTTTATTGTTTTAACTTGTTTAAAGAGAGATACTTAAAAGTTGAATACATTTTTCTGCAGCAATTTCGTTTTTTTATATCAGTTAAACGTTTTTATATTTTACTCTTCAATTTATCTCAGTGTTAAATTTTGTTATTACAGGGCACACACAAAAAAAGATGAATAAAAATTTAATATGGAGAATTATACTTGCAATTATATTTATTTCATGTCTTTTCTCTTCTACAACATTAGTTTTATCACAACAGATTGAAAATGATGAAACAGATAATACAGAATCAGAATCTCTTGGAAAGCCATGTTCACAATCATTTCATTGTTGGAGAACTGAACCTGTATCAGAGAATGGAATGCCTTTATCCCTTACAAATCGTATTTCAAAACGTATTGATCTTGCTGGTATTGCAAGATCGAAAGGAGGTATGTTAATTTCGGATCAGAAAAATTTAATAAAAATCTAAACATGGCCAAATTAATAAACCCAAAAATAAGATAGTTATTTTTTTAAGTTAATCCGAGTTTTCTTTAGCATGTAACATATCGTTTTTTATTATTACTATCATTTTTATTGCGCTGATAATTTTGTGTTATCGTTTTTTTTGTGTTATTATCATTGTGATAGTAACAATCAATTTTTTTTCATTTTTCGTAGAATAACCGAAAAATTTCGGAATTGTTTTTGTTTGAATTACTATCAAAAATTGTTTTGCTTGTTAATTTGGAGCCGAAAAATTTAATAAAAATCTAAACAAGGCAAAATTAATAAACCCGAAAATAATGTTTTTGATGTGTTTGGCAAAAAAATTTTGGAAAAAAATAGCTGCTATTACAAATATAATTAATTGTTTAAAATAAATATAATCTCTCCGACAATCTTTTTAAGTCACAGTTCCTAACGCTTTAAAAGCAGCAAAAAGTAATTTTCGGAAAAAGACAAAAAGAGATATGACGCATAAATAACTTTTTCTTACGTTAACATCCGGTTTTTTTTTCATTGTCCATAAAACTGATGCTAAAATTTTTTAAACAAGAAAGTTTTTAAACTTCTTGAAGAGATTTTAATGTTTGCTTGCAACATTAAAAAAATTTTTTTTTAACATTTATTTTATTTTTAAATGATGAAATATATTTTAATACTTTAAAGGAAGCGGACCCTTTGATCCATTTTTAAAAAAAAAAGGATTTCGAAATATTTCTTTTTTTTCCAAACCATCGATATTCGTGATCAGGGTGACTCTTGAAACGAAAATGCAGCTTCCATTGTTTTTATTTTTTTAACAAAGGAAATATTTTTTCATTTCAAGAGTCACCCTGATCACGAATATCGATGGTTTGGAAAAAAAAGAAACATTTCGAAATCCTTTTTTTTTTAAAAATGGATCAAAGGGTCCGCCCCCTTTAATGAGACTGAATCTCAGAAGTTAAGACAATCCCTTACTTTGGGGCCTTAATTTTACCAGTCTAAATTTTGTTCATTTTTAGCAAGATGCCGTTGCCGAGAATCCGTGTGCCAATATTTTGTTTCAACCCAGCAAAGGTTTCTTCCATGCGAAGAATTTTAATTGCTCTCTACTTTTTATAATTTAAATAATTATTATTTTCTTCTGTATTTTTGTGAATAAATATTGAAATTTGTTTTATCTTAGTTTACACATTTTTTCATATCTTTTTGATATTAAAAAAACTAGTACTTTTTAAAAATGACGTAAACGTTGAACGACTGTTGAAATCAAGTGGAAGAAATTTGCTACATTACACTTCCTTGGAAAATTGTTATATTTTTGACACAAACAATTACGTAATTGTTTTTTAGTGTCATAGCTTTTGTTTTGGCTTGCATTTTCTGCAAATACTTTTTAAACTCATTTTTCCAATTTTACAAATTAAAATTTGTAAAATTGGATAAAACAAGCTTTAAGAAGTCGTAACAAATGTCAAAATTGTAAATTTTCAAAAAAAAATATTGAGTGGGATCGTTTAAACAAAAATTGACTTTTTAATTTTTTGTTATCGTTTTGAACTTTGCAACTGAACATGTATTATGGAAGTCTTTCAACATTTTTGAACCAATGTAAACTAAAACAATTTTTAAAACTGTAAACAGATTAAAAAAATAATATTAAAATGCTCGTTCTTTTTTTTTGCAACGTTCCCACACATATTGTTTAAAACCAAATTGAAAATTTTAACCTTTCATAAATGTTTGCACAGGCTTAAAAATTAAAAATTAATATAATTGAACGCCCTTGTAATCCCTTCCATTTGCATTTTTAAAACTGTTAAAAACAATGAGTATAAAAGGAAATTGAAAATATGAAAAAAGGTATATTCACTTAAAGCAACACGTTTTGCATTAATAATGGCTTTTGTTCATTTAATTCTTTTTTCTCTGATTATTGTATCAAAAATTATGGGACAAACAACTTCTTCTTCAAATCCCACATGTTCAAACAGCAATCTTCAAATGACACCAAGTCTTCGACAAAAAGTTCTTGATGCAATGAATGATGTCCGACAAACAGTTAAAAATGGACAAATGTTATTATATAATGGACAATATGCTTTACCTGCAGAAGAAATGCCAATTTTAGGATATAATTGTGAAAAAGAAGAAGAAATACATGAATATTTGGAAGCTGCTTGTGCTGCATTTCCTTCAACAAATCCAAATAATCCAGTACCAAATTTTACATGGAATTATTATGGATCTGATGTTGGAGCTAAGGATAACTTTGTTCATAATGGATTATATTATAGTGCAAAATTTGGTATTTCTTCAACATATTCTTTAGCACGTTCCCCATTTTTTACTGGATCTCAAGGATCTGGGGCATTAAATGTTCTAAATTCAAAAGCTGAAACAGTTTCATGTGCAATTTATGATTGTGATGTCAGAGGTAAAGTAAGCAATTATCCAGGAAATATTACAACAACTATTATGTGTACTCTTGATTCAAAAGTACAATTTGGTGAAGCATTTTATAATGTTTCATCATCTGCAACAAATTATATTCCACCTTCACAAGATGTTATTTGTCCAGATACTATTTTTACAATTGAACGTCGTGAAATGATGATGAAAAAAATAAATGAAATCCGATCGAAAATTTTTGCTGGAAATTATGAATTACAAAATGGAAACAATGCTTTAAAAGCAACAAATTTGAATAATTTGGTATGTGTATTTTTTGTTCCATTCTGCAAAACTTTGTCATCTTTATCTTAACGCGGGATAAAAATTTTCCGGATATCTGATATTCCAAGTTTTCAGCAATGATAGCAACTGAAAATTGTTGCCATCGTTTCTTTTCATTACTATCACAAAAAACCGTCAATTATTGGAACGGTTTTTTGGAAAACCGCTCCAATAAAAAAAGTGACAGCAACTGTGAAAAATTTTTCGAATATTTAAATGTTACTATCAAAATCTTAATTTTTTTTCAAAAGGGGCACGTTAAAATCCTCCCAAATTTTTTTTTGAAAATTTTTTTGCGCTTAAAAAATTCTTAAAGCATGTTGAGTTTAATTGTGAAGTCCGTTATTGAATACCTTAGGAAATGAAAGTTTGCCAGCCAAAACAAAACAGGCAATTATGTTGGGACACCCTGTAATATATCTTATTTATTACGTATATTTCCTCACTCTTTTAAATATTCTAAGACAAATATTAATTTTATAGGCTTGGAATTGTGCTGAAGAAGCTGCAATTGGAGCTGCTTTAGAATCACTTACTTGTGACAATACATTATATAATCCCGCAACAGAATTTCAAAAAGTTCTTCAACCAACTTCTCTTTGGGTTTATCCAGAAGATATTAAAGGATATCTTAATGAATTAATCAATGAATACTTTGTTTCAAATCCAAATTATAATTTCCTTTCCACATCTGCAACGTATTCCACTGAATATCCTGCAGCCTTTGCATTGAGTGATCAAGCTACAAGTTTTGCTTGTAATGTCAAATTTTGTCCTCGTCCTGGTGGCTCTGTCTATCATCCAGATTTTCATTTCATTTGTCGTGCAAAGCCTGCAATCCAAATCAATCAACCTCTTTATCAAATTTAAAAAAAACGTATCGAAACCATTTCTTTAAAACTTTATTTAATCTGATAATGAAATAAATAACATTGTTTTCCTTTAATTTTTTGTTGCACCATTTCATGGAAAATTTTGTCACTACTTTTTGCTTTTTGTGCAAAATATTTTTTCATTAATTATTGGAATATTGAAAAATTTCATTATTTATGAATTGAATGTTTACAACTTTTTGAAAACGCTGCCAAAAAATAGATAAGAAAAGAGAGAGGAAAAAGCAAAAAACGAATGTATTTATCTTTTAGAAGATCTGTCCTTGATACGAAAAAATATGACATTTTCTTTTTGCATTTTTGTTTTGCTTTAGATTATTTTCTTCGTTTAAATCGTGCAACATTTTTTAAATATTTGATTGTTGAAAATGTAATGGCATATTTATAATAAATAAGCCGTGATTATTTATTATAAATATTCTTACCCTTTATTAAAAAAAATAAATTTTGACATATTTTTGATAACGAACATTATCATCTGAAGAAGAATCTTTGAAGGAGGAATCAGAAGATTCTTCAATGCTGGAATGAGTTTTCAGAAGTACACATTTTAAAAAAATACGTAATAAATAAGATACATGGATTATACATATCTCAAACTAGAAAAAACTCTAACTTGTATGTAAAAATTTTTTTAGTTTTTAAAGGTTCAAAAATGTTGAAAGACCTCCATAATACTTAGTATTTAATAAAAAATTGAGAAAAAAAAGAGTGTCTGAACTATTAAAAATAATCATTAAATTACATTTAAAAAAAATTTTTAAATACATTTTTTTTATCGAAAAAATTATTTGTAACATTGTTTTCAATAATAAAAAAATGTACGGAAGAACCTTAAAAAAACTTGACAGCATTTAAGAATTTTGTATACAGGGTGTCCCAGCGAAATTGGACGTTTTCATTTGGCCGACAAATTTTTCTTTTTGAAGATAACCAAAAACGGACTTCACAGTTGTACTCATCTTGGCTTAGGATTTTTTTAAGCTTATAAAAATCTAAAAAAAATTGGGATTTTAACATGGTCCCCTCTTTGAAAAAAAAATCCAGATTTTGATAGTAACATTTAAATTTTCAAAAAATTTTTCACAATTACTATCACTTTTTTTTATTGGAGCGGTTTTCAAAAAACCGCTCCAATAACTGACGGTTTTTTGTGATAGTAATGAAAAAAAAATTATAGCAAAAATTTTCACTTGCTATCATTGCTGAATATCAGATATCTGGAAAATTTTTATCCCATACAAAATCCTATCATTTATCGAACACAACTGTGAAGTCCGTTTTTGGTTATCTTCAAAAAGAAAAATTTGTCGGCCAAATGAAAACTTCCAATTTCGCTAGGACACCCTGTAATTGCCGAAAAGTGGATGAATTTTTTTTCAAAGTATTTTTTTATGCAAATTTTATTATTGAAAATAAAATTCATCCACTATTCGGCAATTTTTTTATGAATTTGATAAAAACGTGACGTCAGCACAATTTCGAAAAAATACTTTATTGCACAATCAAAAACATACAAAAAAAAGTAAATATGAAAAACTAAAAATTTGCAGAAATTTGTTTCTTTCTTTTTGGAATAATTTTTGGTTTATTTGAAGCTAAAACAGATTTTTGTCTTTCTCGCATATTATTTATTGAAGTTGAAAAACTTTCTGCAATTGAAAAACTTGGTATTTCCAGAGGTGGAAGAAGAAGAGCATGCGAAAAGGATTGAGCTTTTTGAATTCTTTGCATAAAATTTGCATTTATATCAAAAATCTTTGAATCAATGGAATCAATCGTTGAAATATTTCCATCATTTGAAGATGCCGTATCATTATTGCTGCTTGAATCAGTTTCAATTAAGCCATCTTCAATTTGTGGATGATGTTGAATACCATATTTTCGAATAGGTTTTTTGTTTCTATTTTTGAAATATTTAAAAAGTGTATAAATAATTGAAAATGAAAAGATAATTGCAATAAATGCATGTAAAGCTGCATAAATAAGAAAAGCATTTCGAACATCCATTGCAAATCCATGTTTATCATTTACAATTCGAGTTAAAAGTGATTGCATTAAAAGTGCAATAAATGAATTTACACCAAATACCAAACCATATGAATCACATTTCATTTCTTTTGCAATATTCCATCTAAAAAGTAATTTATTGTTTAAAAATATTTTTTTAAAGAGACAACAACAGATTTTGTTAATCATTTATTTAAAGCAAAAAGCGAAATTTCCGCATTCATTTTTGCACATTTAAACTGTTTTTTTTATTTATCGCAGCAAGTTTTGCAAGATTTAAATGGCCGAAATTAAAATATCGAAATTACTGAAATGAGTTTTGCAGCCCAAAATCGAAAAATTGAAATTATATTAATGGATTTCGGCATTTTGGTCTTTTCGATCTGCAGAACCTCCATTCTCTTAAATTGGAATTATGTTATTAAAGGCATGGTTTGAATACATAGTGTCCAAACGAAATTGATGGTTTTGTTTAAGCTATCATTTTTTTATTTTCAAAGTTATTCAAAAACTGTCTTCAATTCGAACTGAATATCGCTTAGGAATTTCTGAGCTCATAAAAATTTCAGATTTTGATAGTAACATTTTCATTTTCAAAAAATTTTTTACAGTTACTTTCATTTTTTCTTTCATTACGGCGGTTTTTGAGTAACACAAAAAAACGATAGCAAAATCTTTTTGAAGTATCCCTATATAAAACATTAGCATATCAAATATTCGGAAAGTTTTTATCAGAAACAAAATCCTATGATTTATCGAACGTCCTATTTTTTTTAATTTTTAAAAAAACCTACTGCGAAATTGTAATCATTAATTGATAAAATGCTTCATATGCAATATAGCAAGCATACATTGGATATGCATTTTGAGCTTGACTAAATATTACCAAAAATCCTGCTGATAAAGTTGAAATTACAACCAATGCTAAAACATATTATTTTTATTTCTTACAAAAATATAATTTCTGTTTTACCCAATTCACCCCATTTATCCCAATTTATTGAATACCAATTCATAATTAAAATAAGAATAACAGAAACAAATGTATATCCAGCATCTGCGAATCCATTCAAAGGTGTATCATCTCCAATTTGAACAATTCCAAATAATGTTTGATAATAGAGTGAAACTTGTAGAGACATGCATGTTGTCATTGCCCAATAAAATGACCATTTTCGAATTCTTGGATTACTATAAATTTGTTTAAAATGTGAATGAAGTCGCCGAATTCGATATGAAACATATTCAGAATATGATTTTGGTGATGAAGTTGAAGTGGTGATTGCTTTTGTTTGATGAATTCTTTCAACCATTGTCTTCCAACGAATTCGTGGAAGGAAAAAGCAAACGAGTAATGCCGTTGAAGCAATATAAAATGCCATTTTATTCATTGTATGATAGTCACTCCAATGTGTAAAAATTAATATTTGTGAAAATAAATATGCACCAGTTCTTCCTGCCATTGTACCAGCTCGAGTCCAACTTGTAAATCTTAAAATGTACGGAATTTTATAATTTCAGATTACTGTATCAAAATTCCGTTCGGGATATTTAGTATTTACGAAAACCAAAAAACTCAAATTTGTCAAAGAAAATTTTTCGTGTAAAATTTTTTTCAACTTTTTAGAGCAATTTCGAAATTTCATTTGAGGAAAATAATTTCAAAAACTACTTTAATCCATATCTCAAAACGAATTTTTCCAGAGCAAAAACTAACCTTTTATATTGATCCTTTTCAAGTACACCATAAATATAACTAAAGAATGCCAAATCTGATGCTCGAACAAGTCCACCCATTGTTTGTCCAAGTTGTTGTGAAAATAGATTGCTTGTAAATGACAATGTAAAACGATAAAAAATTTGTCCCAAAATTTCAATATACATTATTGGTTTATACAATAAAATATCAGTAAATAAAAAAATTGGTATTATTGCAAATAAATATGAATATGCTGAATATGGATATACCTAAAAAAGGATATGAAATAAAAATTGTTATACGGTAATTTGAAATTTGTACGGAGTGCCCAAACGAAATTGCTCGTTTCTTTTTTGGCACGTATATTTTTCTGTTAAAGTTACTAAAAAACAAACATCAAAAATTTTTTGAGTGAATAAAAGAAGCGATTTTGAGAATAAATTTAAAATTTAAAACAAATTTTTTCGAAGTGACTATCGTTTTTCTTTATTGAAACGGTTTTTCGAAAAACCGCTCCAATAAAATTCATGATAGTAATCGAAAAAAACGATAATAGAAATTTTTTGTTACTATCCTTCCCTAAAAAATTTGCACATTCCTACAAATTTTTATTTCGAAAATCCTATATTTTTCTTAAAATGACTATTTAGTCCGTTTTTGATTAACTTTAACAAAAAAGATATTTCGGCAAAAAGAAATTGTCCAATTATTAAGAGACACTCTGTAAAAACTGGTAAACAAACCTCTCCATTTAAAATTTCAGCAGTATAATTCAAATTTTCTGAATGATATTTATACAGAAATGGTTCACCGACTTTAAATTCTTTAATTATTGAATAAAATACTAGTAATCCAGGTAGAATATATTTTTTAAATCTTCCATTTTCATGATTTTTTAATTGAATTTCAGAATCTTTTTCAACTTTTGTAAATTCAACATTTTCAAGTAAGCTTCCATTTTCATTGTTTTTTAGAAGATTCTTGGAAGCAGTTTTTTGAGGCATCAATTCTGAAACAGAAATAAACTTTAATGAAATTTTAAAGAAAAAATGAGACACAAGAAAAAAATTGTTTATCGAAAAAATGATAATCTTTGGAAATCCCACGCAAAAATAAAATTAATCCGGTGTTTCAAAGCAATCCAAAGAAAAAATTAAGTTGTTGTATGTTTGTTGAAAGTTGTAAAAGAGATGGTTATGGGGATTAATTTTATGCGCGTTATCAATGTAATCTTTGAGAGACAAATTTCTTTAGACGATAAAAATGGCAGAAACTTTTATAGAAATGGATAGCCTTTTTTGAAAAAAAATGCAGACAATGGGTAAGTTTACCTAAAAATTAGTGTAAAAAATCTGTAATCAAATATTAAACTATAAGCCTTACAAAAGAAATCATCAAAAAATTGTACAAGAAATGTTTCTCACCATTTTGGGATTTTTTCTTTTAGCTTCTAATCTCTAATCCCTTCTTCATTAGTAGAAACAAAAATGAGAGAAGAAAATCAAATACAAAAATTTTCCGGACGTAAGCAAAAAATTAAACTATTGTAAGCAAAAAATTAAAAATTAAATAAAACTAGCTATCCCAATGATAGTAACACAAATATTTTGTAAATGTTTCTTGATGTTACTATCGCAATGATAATAATCGAAATAATTGAATATCTTTTTTGCAATTACTATCATGAATTTCATTGGAGCGGTTTTTTGAAAACCCGCTCCATTGAAAAAATAATGAGAACTGCAAAAATTTTATTTGATATTTTATGTCAGCTAAATGAAAAGTGTCGATTTCGTTGTAACACCCTGTATTTACGCGAAAAAATTGCAATTAGCAAAATTTTACTTATAACTCTCATGAAAAAAACGCAAAAAATTATGACCCAAATCACAGTTAGTCACAATTCAATCATTTTTACCTTTGAACTTTCCACTTATTCTTCTTTCAACTCCTTATCTCTCTCATTTTCTTATAAGACAAGCTGCAACTCAAAAGATAAGAAATGAAAGGTGTCAATTATGTCAAAAATAAATAAAAAAGATCACTTTTTTAGTTTTAAAATTTTACTACGAAAAAAAGCAAACAAAAAGGTTTAAACTAACAATGAGGGAAATTGAGTCATTGTCGTTCATTTAAAAAACGCTCACGTACGTAAAAGCTGTCAAAAAAAGCCACATCAGAAAAGTTGTTCCTCAAGAAAGTCTAAAAGAAAATCGGAAAAACGGTTTGTAAAAAAAGGTGTTTCTCAATTACATTTCAAGCATGAAACTGCGCTCTTTTTTAAAAAAAGACATTCTAGCACTTTCTAGATTATGTCATATTTTTTGCTTTTAAAGGTTATTTCTTTTCTTTTTTGTTTCTCGCTATAGCTTTCCTCAAAAAAAGAGAAGTCAAAGTACAACAAAAAGAAATGAAGAAAAAAGTCTGTGTAAAAATTTCTTGGTTGTAGAAAAAACAATAATTTCCTTGTAAAAACACATTCGAGGAAATAATGTTTAACTTTACAAGAACAAAAACAACAAAAATATTAACACGCTTTTTTCGGTTTCTTAACTTTTAACAACAATAAAATTAAGCATGTTTTTTAGAAGAAAAAAAAATGATGTGAAAAAACATGAAATCAATTTCAGCAGCAAAATATGTGATCACTTTTTTTCATGTCTTTTTTTAAAAAAAAGATTTACGTCTTTTAGGATTTCGATTTTCATGGATAATGAATTAGAAACAAGTTAAAGAAGAAAAGATCGGTTTTTGATCAAAATAGCATATCGACCTAACCTTAAATATCCCGTATTCTTCTTCTTTTCTTTTGTTCTAACAAGTTTTTAAACGCTTTTTTTAAAGAAAAAAAACGTCAAATGTTTTACCACTCTTTTTTTCTTGTAATTTGATCTGACATAAAATCGCATGAACCATCTTTTTCTTAATGGAGGGCAGAAAAAAAGGAAAAAGAGAGAGAGAGACAAAATTGATCAAAGCACATAAACAAAAAATTCATGGCACAAAATATAAAAAAATCTGAAGGCATTATATTAGAAAAAATGAAAGAAAGAAAAATATAATTGATTCGAGGCACTTCAATTCATTAATAATAAATAGATTGGAGATATTTTGGCTAAAAAAAATTTGACAGAAAATTCTTCAAACAAAAGACTACAAAAAAATAGATCTCTCTTAATTTTTTTGGCATATATGTAGTTTATTGATCGGATTTAGTTCCAATAAAAAAAAATTGTGTGGTTTGCATTTTTTTCTGCCATTTGTGGATTTAATTTTCATTCATTTATTGCTTTTTCACTTTTTTTATTGTAAATATTAAAGTTGTATTATCTTAAAAAATATTCAATTTTAACAATAATTATAACATCTGAGGATGAGACGGTAAGTGATACATGAATCAAATTCTTCTTTACATGGAATATTATAGGATTTGGTATATCCAATTTTAAGTTTATTTTAAAAGCTAATTGTCGTGAACTTGAAGTTGGCGAAACACAATATACATATGGTGGAGATAATACTGAAGTTATATGTTATGATAAAACAAAATGTAAACATTTCAATGCTGGACTTTATTTTATTTTAAAAGGTACATTTATTGCAAAAGGATTACATTTAAATCCACTTTCAATAAAAGTTCCAAAAATATACAAATTTGGCCAATGAAAATAAATGTGATGAATTAATTCGACATTTCATTGATTATTTAATTCTTTGTTCACAATATTTTTTGGAAATTAAAGATATTGATAAAATTACTGATACTTTAAAGATTCAAATTGCTGATCAAATGTTTTTAAGTCCGGTTCAGAAGAGGAATATCGAAAACGAAAATATCTACAAAAGTGATTTAAACGAATTATAGCATTTAAGAATCAAAATGTAAAACACAAGTTTATTTACGTGTTTTTGTTGATTTTGATTGAATAAATAACTTCAAAAGAATCATGTTTATGGGGTTATTATAATAATTTTAGAAACAAAAATTTGTGTTTTAAAGCATTTTTGTTTTCAATCATTTTTTTCTTTATGTCAAAAAACAATTATAAATTTAAATTTTTTTTTCAAATTGTTGATGTTTGTCAGAATATACTATAGCTTTAAATATTAAGTCATTTAAAATAATTTACTCATGCAACAGCTTTTCTTTAAATGTTACTATCAAAATCCGAATATTTTTAAAAATTAAAAAATCCTAAACCAAGATGAGTTCAAATGTGATTTCCGTTTTTGGTTATCTTTAAAAAGGGAAATTTGCCAGCCAAAACAAAAGCGCCAATTATGTTGGGACACCCTGTACTTACAAAATCATATTTTTTGCTTAAAAAGAAAATTTTGCAAAAATTTTGCAGACATTTAATTTAATTCTTTGAGACAGTTAAAACATTTGAAACAGCTTTTAAAACCGTCTCTAAAAAGCCAATATTAAAAGAGTCTGAAAAAAAAGCTATTGTTTGAAGTATCAATAAAAGAATACTAAAATTTCACAAAAAACCGTCAGTTATCATTTGAACATTTTTTTGCAGAAGAAAAAAATGAAGGCTGTTTTATTTGTTCTTTTTGCCTGTATTATTGGTGGAAGTTTTGCAATAATGCTTGATATGTATTTTAAAGATTGTTGTAAGAAAATGGGAATTACTAAAACTTGCATTCCATATTGCTCATATGAAAAGCAAGCCACTGAAGTAAGTGTTTCTTTTTTTGAACAAAAAATCTTTCAACCCTTTACTCATTTTTCCAAGTAGCTTATGTTTTGTGTCATAAATTTACTTTAGAACCTTAATTTAATTCCAAAATCGAATTCAACATAAAACAGTTTTCTTTTGATTTAAAAGAAAATATTCAGATTTCCAATCCACTTAAAATATTACTTTTAATTTTCTAATCACATTTTCGCATCGAAGGTTATTTGCTGCGAAAAACGAAATAGGGATGTGCGGAAGTACTTTCGGGGAACACTTTTCCGCAACTTTTTTCTCAATATTGAAAAAATAATTGTTTTTTTTAAGTAACACATTTCTGATATAGGTTTTATCATAGCTTATATCTGTCAAAACAAAATTTAAATATATTATTTTATTAAAAAATTAGAGCTCATTTTCGCTCTCGTTTTGGCGGAAGTGCTAAACGGAATTCTGTTTAAAAAATGGGAGCTAAAATGAGCTCTACTTTTTTTGATACAATAATATATTTAAATTCTGTTTGGACAGATATAAGCTATGATAAAAAGTAGATTAGAAATGTATTATTTATAAAAAACAATTATTTTTTCAATATTGAGAAAAAATTTGCGGAAAAGTGTTCTCAGAAGCACTTCCGCACATCCCTGCTCCGAAAAGTCAATCTCCTTTCATTGTTGGAATTACAACAACACTTCAGTTTCTTGTTATTTTGCTATTATAATCAAAAAATAACCAAAACTATTTTAGGTTCATCAGGGCCTGGCTAAACGCTGGACTGGACCGGCTGCTGGACTGGACTGATAAACCCTGGACCGTTAGGAAAAACCCTGGACTACAGTATGAAAATAGTGAAAAAATAAAAAAAAATTTTTTTCGAATTTTTATATGTATGAAAATTTTTAAATTTTTTACTATTTTCATACTGTAGTCCAGGGTTTATCCTAACGGTCCAGGGTTTATCAGTCCAGTCCAGCAGCCGGTCCAGTCCAGCGTTTAGCCTGGCCCGGTTCATCATGCATTTAAACATGGAGAATGTGACCTTCAAAAAGATTACAACCCCTATTATAAATGTCTTTTAAATCAACGAGATAATCGAAAATGTTGTCTTCAAAAAGGTATTGATGAAGATGATGATTGCCTTCACAAATGTGATGGAAGCAAATCACTCCCTCCTCAACTGAAACATCATAATTGCAAAAATGTTGGAGAAAAAATTATTGATTGTGGAGTTGATGCTTACAGCATTAAGCATATTAAACACAGAAAACATTAGTCGTTTTAATCTACGATATAAGTCACAAGATAAAGATA
The DNA here is from genome assembly GCA_963922195.1 of Panagrolaimus sp. PS1159. NCBI lineage: Eukaryota > Metazoa > Nematoda > Chromadorea > Rhabditida > Panagrolaimidae > Panagrolaimus > Panagrolaimus sp. PS1159. Next base: position 3,684,362 of record CAWUHW010000006.1, read on the forward strand.
AACAACTTTTAATTTTTAAAAAAATAGTTTATTACAAAAGCATTTTAAACAAAAAAGTGTAACAAACAGATATCGTTACAAAAATTGAATAATAACGAAGAATAAATTCAAGTGATACAAATACATTTACAGTAAAAGTAAAAATACTGTTAAATTACAAAATGATAATTATTTATATGATTCTGGTGGTTCATTGTTGGCATTAATTTGATGGCCTTGATCAGTTCCAGCTGGAGTTGTATCACCATGTGCATAATTTGGATTAACCGTTTTACTGGCATTTGAATCAACTTTTGACTTTTCTGCGTCCATGATTGATTTAAAGAGTTTCTGCAAAAAATGTTTAATTTTTTAAAATTAAATAAATTTAAAAAGATAACATTCTCAACTTTTTTGGTAAGAGAAACAACAATATTACAATTGTTGTTTAATAAACTTTTGGTCAAAACGGATTTAGGATCAAAAACGGGATTTAAAAGACTTTAAGGAAATATTGTCAATAAACGAAAATTTTTTTTTCTCATGGCACGTTGGAATCAGTTGTTCAGCCAAAAAATGCCATGGCATTGTGTTTATTTTTTCTTTTTATTTTATTGTTAAAAAAATAAAAAAAATGGGCATTATCTTTTATGACTGTGCCTGATCTTATATTAGTTTTTACATACATTTCTTTTCCAAAACTCTCTGCTATCCCATTCAGTTTTTTATGCTGATTAATAATATTAACAAGGGAAGTACGCGAAGTGAATTTCGAGTTTTTGCTCGAAAATGGGTTTAAATTAAAGATATGATGCCGCAAACGAATTTGTGAGAGTATTACGTGCCAATGGCTATCCAAAAAATTATAATCTCAAATTAAAGATCAGAGGATTCCTTTGATGTTTGATGCCGCTGATTGTTCGCGGCGGAATTCCTTTGATCTTTAATACTTTCCCACAGAGATTATAATTTTTTGGCTCGCCATTGGCACGTAATACTTTCACAAATTCGTTTGCGGCATCATATCTTTAATTTAAACCCATTTTCGAGCAAAAACTCGAAATTCACTTCGCGTACTTCCCTTGTAAAATAAAAAAGTATAAAAATTAATAAAAGATCAGGCACAGTTGTTAAAGATATTGCTCGTTTTTTCGTTTTTTTTAACAAAAAAATCAAAAATTTAAAGAACACAATGCCAACCCATTTTTTGACTGAACATAAAGAATGGAACTGATTTCAACGTGTATGGAATCTTAATAAAATGTTGCAGACAATGTCAATTCTCTAATTTGAGTTTTTGTTAAAAATAAAAAAATACTACATTTTTAATTTAAAAAAGAATCCTATAGACAGATGAAAAAAAAAACATAAAATATGGATTTTTTGGTAAAAAAACTCGGAAGTTTTTGAAAAACATTTTTTACAAAACCCGGAAAAATGCGTTTCAAACGGAAACAGAAAGAACGAAGGAAATGAAAAATTAAGACAGCAAAAATAAAAAAACGGTCAAAAGAAAAGCAAAGAAAGTTATATGAATGTGAAAATTTTTGATAAACATATTTATCGATGTATTTCTTTAAATAGGAAAAAATGGAATCAAAAACTCCTCCTTTCTTTTGAAATATGTTTTTTTTTGTTGCAAAACCACTGTTTTTGTTCTTTAAATAACACACGAAGAAAAAAGGCACTTGCAGTTTTTTGCAGAAAAACAACATTTCATCAATGAACTACTTTTTTAAAGAAAAAAAGCAACGAAAAAAGAAAGAGAGAAAAAAAACGAGCATGTCTGTTTTCTTGTTTATTATTTGTTTTTTTTTTTAAAAAAAGGAGAAAGGATGTTCATTTCCAGAAGTTCATTTTCCATTTTTTTCTGTTTTTTGATTGACCAAATTAAAAAAAAAACGCTCAATTTTTGTGTGAGATAATTCTAATTATCAAATAATTTGATAAAAAAGAGGTTTTTACAAAAAAATTTCTATTATTTTTCTGGTGTCGACTCCAACCTATCGACTCCGGAGTCAGAGTCGTAACAACACTGTACAGCGCTAACATCGGAATTTTACAAATGAAAATGTGTAACAGAAAATGCAAAAGAGCTATCTTTTTTTTATGTCAAAAATTTAATTCATTGTTAGGAAATTTTTTATAATTTTGAATATTGTATTATCAAAGATGAATAAAATTGTTGGTAGCAATACAGTTTTTACAAGAGCTTATTTATGTGAAATTGTAATCAAATTTATTATCACCGAGTAATGAACAATTTTAAATTGATGGAAATGTAAATGTTTTTCCGTTTTATTCAACACATAAAATATTTTTTATTTATAATAGCACTAAATTTATAAATAATGTACCGTATTTTTTTTACCGCCAGCATTAAAGCAAAAACTGAAAAAGGCAGGCATTTGCCCATTTCTGCAATTTTTTGTTGAATTTCTTTTCAATGCTCAAAAACTCCGCCCCGAAAATCGTTTTTTCTATTCCATTGAAAAAAGAAGCAAATAACTTTTCAATAAATGTCTGTTAAAAATTGGAAAACAAAAATTTTTTAAATATTTTATAGTTTTTTAAAATTCATTACAAAATTTGTCAAAAAAAATGTCAAAGGTTATTTAAAGAGAAAATAAATTCATTCAAACCGTCAATTCAAAAAGAATTTAACACCAATAAAAATACTATGTTTTTTTTCAACACAGATAAAAAAGAAGGTAGAAAATCCAATTTTGTATGTATTAAATAAATAAGAGAAAAATTGAAATTTTAATACAAACGTTGTTGTGCATATTATATTTGGCTTAAAATATTTTTCAGTAGTTGTATTTAGGGATTGCTTTTTTTTTTAAAAAACGATTTCGTTGTAAACAATTTTCTCTTCATCTATTTTGTAAAACCAAAATTTCAAACGATTTTTTTCAACAAATATTTGATTTATGAAATTTCTTGTCAGAGAAACTGGAAAGATTTCTCATACATACATTAAAAAAACAAATCATCATACTTTTTCTGATGAAATTGTCATTCCACCGATGAGGGACGTTTTGCGCTAAGATTAAAAGTTAACTGCGTTCTGATGTTCTCTTTAAAATAGCATTAAAAAAAGACAAAATGGAAGAAAAATGAATAATGTCGTTTCTGACCTTTCTTTTTATGTAACATCTGTCAGACCGGGACAAGCGCAAATCGGGGCAGAATTTTTCTAACACATCATATTTCTTTTTAGTGAAAGAAATGACTAAAATTTAAAAAAAGATGCAAAATGAATTCATTTTTTAAATATTTTATTGTTTGTAAAACACTTTTTTAAAAAAAAAGGTTTCATTTGAAGAAGCTGAATATAACTGCAAAACTCTACTTTACGAACCGATGAAATTTTATGATTCGCTAATAAAAATTGAAATTGCCATATTTGTCGTTCTAATTTTTAAAAATTTTTAATAGTTGGATGAAAAATTTTTTAATAAAATTATAATTAATGTCCCATTTTTGTTTTTGGAACTACTAATTTACACTTGATTTATTTATTTATTTGTAATTTAAATAATTTAGATTTAAAAGACTGCAATTTAAAATATTGGTGAAAAAATTTAATAAAATATTTAAAAGTCAGCTTTCTTTTTTTTAAAAAAATTTTAGTGACACAATTATTTGCAAAAAAAGAACATTTTATTTCGAAATGCCAAAAAAAAAATTGAATTAAAAGCAGCCACAAAACATATACAGCCGATATCTTTTTTTCTATGTTTGTGTCTGAAGAATAAGAAAGAAGAATACGTTATTTTTTTCATTTCTTTGATGGTTTTAAAGTTTATTTTTGGTTGTTTTACTTCCAAAACATTTCGTATATATCTGTTTTTGAATATTTTGTAAAATTGGAAATATTGAAGTAAACGTTTTTTAAAAGATAATATTTCCAAAACAAAGATTTACTAACTTCTTAGAAAATGTTTAAACAACAAGCTTGTTTACGCTTTTTTAAATTTGTTTTATATCAAATTTATCTTAATCTGAAAATAGTAACAAAAAGTAAAGGCAAAAACTTTTCTTTCACTCTGACAAAAAAAGAAAGTTAATTTTTGAGTTGTTCTATTTTTTACGTTTGTTTTAAAATAATCTGTTTTTGAAAATTATTCGAGATTTTCATTAAAAGTAAAATTCTATATTGTAGAATCGAAAAAATTTTAACATCATTTTTAATTAACGTTCTGATGTTTTCCATGTTTTAAATTTCATTTTATAAATTTTAAGTTAAATTTATGATAACAAAAATCATAAATAAATTCTAAAAAAATATATCCCACACAAAAATGAATAAAATATTTAAAAACTTGAATGTAAATGTTTATATTTTGTAAAAACGTGTCCAACTTTTTGTTTGCAAGATAAAATAAACGTCCGATGTTTTAAATCGTAAAATGGACTTTTTTTTAACATAAAGTTTTTCCTTTTTTGATTGAAAAAAAAAAACAGCCCATCTCTTTAATTTTTTGTTGAATTTCTTCTCAGTGCACAAAAACTCCTCCCGAAAAAATTGTTTTTTTTTCATTGAAAAAAGAAGCAAATAACTTTTCAATAAATGTCTGTTAAAAATTGGAAAACGAAAATTTTTTAAATATTTTATACTTTTTTAGAATTCATTACAAATTTTGTCAAACAAGGGTTATTTAAAAGGAAAAAAAAGATCCTTTTAAATCGGTGCAAGAAGAATTCAAGGATAATTCAGCACTGGTAATAATAAAAAAAAAGTGGTCGCATTAACTTTTTATCGAAATGTTGAAATCGGATTTTTGATAAATAGTAAATACAAGTTTTTACAAAAATGCTTGTGATAATTAGTAAAAAAGTTTATCGCTTCACTAAATTTTTTTATGGAACCATGAGGATTTCAGTTACTTACGTAAAAAGTTTTCTAAAAACTTGTCAGAAATTTTTCGGGAAAACTGGGAGACAAGCATACAGTTTTGAAAAATTGTTAAAATTCTTCTTTGTTGAAATTAATTGTGATAATGGTTCTTGAATAACAAATCCTAATGGATTTTTCTTTAATGGTTGTTTCGACGGAATTAGGTCTGCAGTTCCATCTTCTTCAATATTCAAAACAAAGTAGTAATAAGAAGAGAAAAACAACATGAGATACAAAAATGTGATATGCAAAATAGCTCAAAAGGTATATGTTTGCTTTTTTTTAGTTGGAAAAAATTGTTTATTATTTGGAACTAATTCATTTCAGAGGCTCTCAAGCTATCTAAAGCCAGTCGGATATTCTACCTTGTTTTTTATCAATGTTGAAAAAAAATTATGTCATTTTTATTAGCGTTAAATTCTTTTTGAGCTAAAGAATTTTTTTTTTTTTTTTGACAATTTGTTTGATAAAAATGAATTCTAAGAAGCTATAAAATATTTAAAAAAGTTTTCGTTTTTCAATTATTAACAGACATTTGTTGAAAAGTCATTTGCTTCTTTTTTTCAATGGAATAGAAAAAACGATTTTTGGGGCGGTGTTTTTGAGCAATGAAAAGAAATTCAACAAAAAAGTGCCAGTACAAACATTTTTTTGTGCTGGTAGGAGCAATGTCTTGCCTTGTGTATGCATTTTGCTCAAAGAATTTTTTTTATGCATCTTTGGAAAAATAAAAACGATTGAGTGTGTGTCCTTCAATGTGGAAAATGTCTGATGCAAGCTTTTTCGATTTTGTCATTCGTTTTTCAGCACATACTCAAAACGTTTGTTCCAACAAAAAAAATACAAGACAAAAATGCGGGAAAAGCGTTCGTTTTCTATTTTTGGAACAAAAAAAAATGTTCATCGTCAAATCTTGTCAGCCCCGTATTCAGGGGAAGGGGGCACTTGGGGTCCGTGCCCCCCTCGAAATTTATGAATTTCCTTTGATGTTTTGCCGCTTGCGGCAAAACATCAAAGGGGTGCCCCCCCCAAAATGGTGGTGCCCCCCCTGAAAAAAATTCCTGGATACTGCACTGAATCTTGTTTTCATTTTGTGATTTTTTTTTCCGTTTTAATATATAAATTATAAAAAAGATTTTAACTTTGTTTTGAATATTTTGTTAAACTAATAGTTTTTGAAATCAATGTGTTATAAAATAGTATTCTGTTTAAGATAACCATATCCTTCAAAGCTCAAATAAATATGATTACGACTTCACGGTAATTATAAAAAAATGTTTTGTGGTTTTTTCAACCATGTTTTTTTATGTAATGTAAACTAAACAAGTTTTTGTGAAAAAAAGTGCTAACTTAGTTTTAAAAAAAAAACATTTGTCCACGCACTTATTTTTTATTTCAGTTTTTATATGGATCCTATTATGAAGGTCAGGAAAAATACTAAAAAAACATCAAAACTTCTTGATTGTTACTATTTTGATGTCAAAAGAATCAATAGCTTTTACTTTTTTCTTTCTTAAAAAACACCACCTTTTTTACAAAAAATTAAAGGGGGCGGACGTTTTGACACAGTTTCGAAATCTTAGATTTTCGTGATTTCCAGGCAAACTGGGAGTCTTGAAACGAAAATGGCCCTTTTTTACATTGTTTTTATCAAAAAAGATGCATTTTCGTTTTAAGACTCTCAGTTTGTCTGAAAATCACGAAAATCTAAGATTACGAAACTGTATCAAAACGTCCGCCTCCTTTAAACTCTTTTTATCATGTGAAAAGAAAATGCAACAATCTTTTTTTTGTTTGTTGAACAAAAGAGATTAGAAATGCAACTTACAATCCCGTCCTTCATTTTTCGAACGCTTTTTCATTTCATTTCATTTCAGTTCATTTCAACAAACAATAGAAAAATTTTTTTTCAATGCAATTTTCGTGCTAAGAAACGTCAAATTGAAATGAACTGAAATGAAATGAAATGAAAAAGCGTTCGAAAAATGAAGGACGGGATTGTATTTTTTACTAAAAAATCAATTAGTTGATGTAAAAGTTGTTAATTTTGATAGCAGAGAACATACAAATGATAGTGAGTTAATAATCATCAATATCTCATGTTGCTATGCCGAAACTCATCAACACCAAAAATTAGATATTACGGTAAATGCCCACCCCAGGTTTAACTTTACATTGTTCTTTTTTATATTCTTGTCAAAAAACTTTTTTAAAAAAAGAGAAAACTTCATCTGGCAAAAACTACAGTAATCCTCAAACAATATTTGACGACGTGTAAACCATAAGTTTAAAAATATTTTTAAAAAAAGCATATTTATTACAAAAAAAACACAAATTACATTAAATCAAAACAACGAAAAAACTTCATCTTTGCAGCAGCATATTTCGACAAGATTCAACGACGCTTCTTAGAACGTTTCTTTTTTCCACCACCAGATTTCTTTTTTGATGCACGAGTATTTGAATCTTGAGTTGATTCTTCTTCCATTCCAGATTCAGTATTTAAACCAGCAATATTCTTGAAGCCATCTGGATCCATTTTATATGCATCTTCAATTGCTGTAATTGGATATGGAAGATTTTGTCTTTCTTTCAATGAAAATTCAGCAAATATAATAGGCATTTGGCGCCTAAAAAAGAGGTTTAATTTAGATAGTTTAAAATTTTAAAAAGCATACCTAATCCAAGTACAAGCTTGACGACGATTAAAAACTGAATATCGTCGTTGAAGGACAATAATAAACAACAAAGGAATTGGACAATTTTCATTGATTTCAGCATCTGAATCAATTAATTCACGAAAAACACCACCAAAAGCAAAGCTTCGAATATATTCCGGAGTTGTACTTCTTTGAACATATCTTTCACCTTCTGCAGATAATTCAACAACAGTTTCGCTATCACCAAATTTTGCACCATGTTTTGCTAACCCTTCAATTGCAGCATCACTTAAAAGAAATTCGAATAAAAAAGGTTAATAATGGAAATAACTCACATGAGAAGTTCGATACTTCTGAACATAACACTAATTCTTTTACAACAAAAAAGCATTATTTCACGTTTTTCGAGTGGACGAGCAGATTCAGCAGAATAAAATCTAAAAACAAATATAAAATTGCAAAAAAATACAAAAAACATACTTTTCAAGTTTATCCTTTGTTGGAGCATCAATTGAACCTTGAGAACGACGTATAACTGTTTCAGAAGGCTTTTCAACCATTGCTTGCATTCCAATTTCATGCCGTCCAGAAAGTGAACCTTTTCTACTTGAACTCTTTGAATACTTTGTAATAGCTTTTGAAGCAGGTTGTAAAGGTGCTGGATGAATTACATTTTTTGGTACAGGAACATGTGGTTGTTGATTTTCTGTTGCAGTAATTGAAGCACCAGTAGTTGGATCATCCAAAGTTGGTTCAATAGGAGCTTGCTTCTTTGGTGGAACTTTTCTTGGTGGAACTTTTTTTGGCGCAACTTTTTTTGGTACATTTTCTTGTGTTACTTCTTTTGAAGGTTGTAGTTGGATTTTTTGCACTACTTTATTTTCCTTCTTTGCTGCTTTTGGTTTCTTTTCTTCTTCAATAGCTTTCTTCTTTTCAACCGTTTCTGCTTTTGGTTTTACAGGCTCTTTTTTCTCTAGTACAAAATCAGCTTCAGCGGTACTTATTGGAGTTTCATGAAATGCTACAGCATTCTTTTTATCAACAGCTTTACTTTGCTTTCGGATACAAAAGTACCATACACTAAAAATGATGGTGTAATTTTACATGTTTGGTAAAGCTATAACTTACGTAAAAGCAATAACAGCAATAAAAAGAATAAAAAGTATACCACCAGCAATTGCCCATATAAGTGTTGAATTTGATGTTTCTTCTTTTGAACCTTCAGCAGATGCTAGAGTTACTGGTGATGGAGTTGGTGGAAGTCGAGTTGTTGTTGGAGACCAGATTTTTGCATTTTTCTAAAATCAAATAATGTTTAAAAAGAAACGACGAAAGATAGAAAAAAACTTACGACTGTCAAAAAACAATCAGGTGTAGCTTTTTTAACAAACAGTTTAATCTTTCCATTGGTAATTAAAGGTTTACAACTCCGAAAAGATGTTTGAAATGATACTGCTGCGTCTGGGGACATGATTGTTGCTGTTGCACAAACATCTTGATCATAATCAAACGACGTCGCTAAAAAAATAAAACACTAGAATAGGCTGATTAAAAAGTTGTTTACCGTATCCAGATGCCATAAACCATAAGAGATTTTTTCCACCTAATGCAGAAATACCAGCTTCAAATCTGCATTTATTTGGTCCACATCCATCTTGCAAGAACTCATGTAAAGCAACAAGAGGATTTTCAGCATCATAACAAACAAAAACTCTAAAAAAAGAAGGAAATAAAAACATTCATTAACATTCAAAAACTTACGATTGATCCATACAACGTTGTTTATTTTGAGAAATACGTTCAGAACAATATTCAAACCTTAATTGACTCAATTCAAGTTCAATTTCTTCTGCATATCCAGTTAATCTTACATCACCACGAATTTGTTGAGCATTTGATCCATCAGAAGAAATAAGATAGTCAGAATCTTTTCCATCAAACAAAGCATCATCATTATTTGAATGTCGAAGAAATCTTTGACCAAAAGATCCAAAAAGCACAAGAGCAAAGAAAAGCAAAAGTTTGAAGAAATTCATTTTGTTGAGCGCTGCTGCAAAACCACCGTTGTCGACGTTGAAAAATGAAGTGAAATGGGAAAAATTGTGAAAAAATTGTTTATATACTGCCAAAAATGGTATGCAAAGGTTTTGAACGACGTCGTGCTATTGTTAAACATTATGCAAATTTATGCAAATTTATAATTAACAATGAATAATGAATGAACGAACAAAATTTGCCAATTTACTGTAAAAAAAATTTTTTGCAACGTGCAAACTTTTTTTCGCTGTGTTTTTTCAAACTTTTTTTTGGTGTATGTGTTTTTTTGCTGCTGGTTGTTTATTTTTACCGAGTTTATTTATAAATTTTTACATAAAATATTACTTGATTAATTAACAAAGCAAAGATGAGAACAAAACAAAATGTTTGATTTTAGTAGAACTCTGAAAATATTCAAAAACAGATAAAAGCGAAATTTTTGACAATAAAACAACCATAAATAAACTTTAAATGCATCAAAGAAATGACAAAATAAAAAAGTGTTTTCTTCTTTCTTCAGACAAAAACATAGAAAAAAAATATCGGCAGTATATTTTTTCGTGTCTGCCTTTAATACAATTTTTTTCGGCATTTCGAAATAAAATATTCTTTTTTTTGCAAATAATTGTTTCACCAATTTTTTTTAAACGAAAAAATCTGACTTTTAAATATTTTATTAATTTTTGTCACTAATATTTTAATTTGCAGTCTTTTAAATCTAATTTATTTAAATTACAAATAAATAAATAAATCAATTCCTACCAAGGAAGTTGAACATTAATTAATATTTTGTTAAAAAAATTTCCATTCTGCTATTAAAATTTTTTAAAAATTAGAACAACAAATATGACAATTTCAATTTTTAAGTAGTGGATTTCATTAAAGCAATAATAAATTTAAAAGATCGTATAAATAAGCAAAGCTAATCAAGAAAGAATGATGATAAAAAAGATAAAAATAAAGAGATAAATTTCAATTATATTAATGTTAGTTTTTATTTGGATCCTGTTATGAAGGTCAGAAAAAATACTAAAAAAACATCAAAACTTTTAGACGATAAATGTTAGTATTTCTATGCCAAAAGAATCAAAAGCTTTCACTTTAAGACACCACCTTTTTTTAAGAAAATTAAACTCTTTGTATATATTTTTTTATGTAAAATCCGTTAAGGCCAAATAAAAAGCTTACAGTTAGTTGCCGCCTTTTTATTTTTCTTGTGTTTTTTTTTCAGAGTTATTTCTGATATTTGCCAAATAATATTTCAGTTTATGATAATACTATAAAAATGTCAACACTTTTATAGTATTATCAAAAATTTGAAAAAAAAATTGTAAAATGACAGAATTTATCCAATTTTTATATTTATTGTTTCACTGAATCCTTCTATAAATTAAAAAGCGAACATTTGATTTATAGAAAAGAATCAGTTTTTATAAAAATTGTTATATTTATGTTCATCAAATCGGAACTTTTGTATAAAACTGTTTTAAAATTAATTATATACAGCTTCTTTGTATAAAAACATTTTCAAAAATAAGGAAATACAGTCGAACCTCCATTTTACGTCCCTCGATTTTACGTCCGTCTTCTGCGGTCCCTCCAAATGGAAATCCCTGTAAATGAACCTCGATTTTACGCCCTTTTTTTGACGGTCCCTTGAAAGTCGTAAAACCGAGGTTCGACTGTATAGCAATATGAGTCAATTTATCTTCAATCTTTTTTTTAAATTTTAGTCATTTCTTTTAATAACAAAAAATATGATGTGTTAGAAAAATTCTGCCCCGACTGCGTTTGTCCCGTTTTCGACAGATGTTACACAAAAAGAAAGGTCAGAAACAAAATTAGTCATTCCTCTGCCATTTTGTTTTTGTTTTTTTTCTATTTTAAAGAGGACATCGGAATACAGCTAACTTTTTTCTTACCCAAAAACGTCCGTCATCGGCAGAATGACAATTTCATCAAAAAAAATTAGATAATTTGTTCTTTTTAATGTTTGTATGAGAAATATTTCCAGTTTATATGGCAAAAAGTTTTATAAATCAAATGCTTGTTTAAAAAAATAGTTGAAATTTTGGTTTTACAAAATGGATGAAGAGCGGAATGGTTTATATCATTTTTTATAAAAAAGCGATCCATAAATACAACAACTAAAAAAATATTTTCAGTCAAATATTTTATTTTTTTTTTCAATTTTTCTATTATTTATTTAATGCATACAAAATCGGATGTTCTGCCTTCTTTTTTATCTATGTTATAAATAAATTATGCTTTTTTTATTAGTGTCCCGTTCTTCTTTCATGTATTTGAAAGAATCTTTTTTTCTTTCTTTAAATAACCTTTAACAATTTGTTTGACAAAATTTGTAATGAATTCTAAAAAACTATAAAATATTTAAAATATTTTCGTTTTCTAATTTTTAACAGATATCAGTGCCGCAACATGGGGGGGGGGGGGGGGGGGGGGTGATATGGGTGACGCGTCACCCGACCGAATTTTGAGTTCATAAAAAGTCGAATATGGGGGGGAGTATGTGAAGTTTGGCAAAAATAATTTTTGTTGTGACTGGTAAAAATGAAAAAATTTTAAGAAAAAAATAAGCACAGGGGGTACCAAGGCAAAAAATGGATAATCACCCGACCAATTTTGGCGACGTTGCGGCACTGACAGATATTTGATGAAAAATCGTTTGCTTCTTTTTTTAATGAAACAGAAAAAATGAGTTTTGGGGCGGAGTTTTTGAGCACTGAGAAGAATATTCAATAAAAAAGTGCCGAGATCAATCAAAAAAGGAAAACTTTATATTATAAAAAGTTCATTTTGCGACCCAAAACAACAGACGTATATTTCTTCTTTCAAATGAAAATTTGAACATATTTTTACAAAACATATGTATCTACATCGAATTTTAAATATTTTATTCATTTTTGTGGTGGATATATTTTTTAAAATTAATTTATAGTTTTCGATATCATTAATTTAACTGAAAATTTATAAACAAAAATATAAAACATATAGCTGGAAGAAGAACTGCTCATTAATAAAAACGATATTAGAATTTTTTCTTAAACAAAAATGTATTTTATTAACAGACTATTTTGAAACAAATGCGTCGAAACTGTCATCTCCTTGTATTTTCAAAAGTTTCTAACAAAAAAAAATGTATAGGCAATATATTTATTATGCCTGCTTTTGAAACATTTTTTCAGTAGAAAGTAAGCACAGTTTTTAAATATTTTATTTTATTTTTTTCACTGCTATTTTAATTTACAGTTTTTTAAAAGTAATAAATATACTTTTATCGCAAAGAAATAAGTCATTCAAATACTAAAGAGAACAATAATTAAAATTTAGCTTAAAATTTTTTTTTCTACTATTAAACATTTTATTTAACAAAAAATTATTTTTAGAACAATAAATTTACAAAATATGTTCTTTACTTTGATGAATCAATTTCCAATGCGTATAAGAATCAATTTGAAGCAATTAATAATGAAATTCTTGTAACAAAAATGTTTAATTATACACGTCCTTTGATTCATTTTGAAGGATAAGATAGAGATGAATATTATAAGCTCTTTCGAATTTGTTGGTCTCATTAATATTCTCTATTCACGAAAAAAGTATTCGTTCCTCTTATATAACAATGTATTCCGTTTTTGGTGTCTTTGTTTTATGAGAAGATTTTAATAAAGCATTTTTGTGGAATTCTTTGATAAAATCCAAAAATGAGTAATCCATTTTTTTTGATATTTAAACAAAGGCGGTTAGAAGTGCAAGTTATTTTTTTCCAAAAAGCCAATAAATTGATGTTGTGTTAATTTTAATAACAAACAACATACAAATGATAGTGAGTTAATAATCGTCAATATCTCATATTGCTATGACGAAACTCATCAGCACCAGAAATTTGATATTTAGGTGAATGCCCCTCCCTGGTTAAAATTCACATCGTTCTTTAATGTTCGTGTCAAAAACTTTTTTACAAACGAGAAAACTTAATTCGGCAAAAACTACAGTAACCTTCAAACAATATTTGCGTGTAAACCATTAGTTTAAAAATATTAAAAAAAAACACAAATTGCATTAAATCAAAACAACGAAAAAACTTCATCTTTGCAGCAGCATATTTCGACAAGATTCAACGACGCTTCTTCGAACGTTTCTTTTTTCCACCACCAGATTGCTTTTTACGATTCTTTTTAAATGGACGAGTTATTGAATCTTGAGTTGGCTCTTCTTCCATTCCAGATTCAGTATTCAAACTAGCAATATTTTTAAATCCATCTGGATCCATTTTATACGCATCTTCAATTGCTGTTATTGGATATGGAAGATTTTTTCTTTCTTTGAAAGAAAATTCAGCAAAAATAATAGGCATTTGGCGCCTAAAAAAGAGGTTTAATTTAGATAGCTTAAAATTTTAAAAAACATACCTAATCCAAGTACAAGCTTGACGACGATTAAAAACTGAATATCGTCTTTGAAGGACAATAACAAACAACAAAGGGATTGGACAAGTTTCATTGATTTCAGCATCTGAATCAATTAATTCACGAAAAACACCACCAAAAGCAAAACTGCGAATATATTCAGGAGTTGTACTTCTTTGAACATATCTTTCACCTTCTGCAGACAATTCAACAACAGTTTCATTATCACCAAATTTTGCACCATGTTTTGCTAACCTTTCAATTGCAGCATCACTAAAAATAAATTCGAATAAAAAAGGTTAATAATGGAAATAACTTACACAAGGAGTTCGATAATTTTGAACATAACACTTATTCTTGTACAACGAAAAATCATTATTTCACGTTTTTCAAGTGGACGAGCAAAATCAGATGAATAAAATCTAAAAACAAATATAAAATTGAAAAAAATACAAAAAACATACTTTTCAAGTTTATCCTTTGTTGGAGCATCAATTGAACCTTGAGAACGACGTATAACTGTTTCAGATGGCTTTTCAACCATTAGTTGCATTCCAATTTCATGCCGTCCAGAAAGTGAACCTTTTCTGCTTGAACTCTTTGAATACTTTGTAATTGCTTTTGAAGCAGGTTGCAATGGTGCTGGATGAATTACTGTTTTTGGAACAGGTACATGTGGTTGTTGATTTTCTGTTGCAGTAATTGAAGCACCAGTAGTTGGATCATCCAAAGTTGGTTCAATAGGAGCTTGCTTCTTTGGTGGAACTTTTTTTGGCGGAACTTCTTTTGAAGGTTGTAGTTGGATTTTTTGCACTACTTTATTTTCCTTCTTTGCTGCTTTTGGTTTCTTTTCTTCTTCAATAGCTTTCTTCTTTTCTACCGTTTCTTCTTTTGGTTTTACAGGTTCTTTTTTCTCTTGCACAAAATCAGCTTCAGCGGTACTTATTGGAGTTTCATGAAATGCTACAGCATTCTTTTTATCAACAGCTTTACTTTGCTTTCGAATACAAAAGTACCATACACTAAAAAAGATGATGTAATGCGTTTGGTAAAGCTATAACATACGCAAGAGCAATAACAGCAATAAAAAGAATAAAAAGTATACCACCAACAATTGCCCATATAAGTGTTGCATTTGATGTTTCTTCTTTTGAACCTTCAGCAGATGCTAGAGTTACTGGTGATGGAGTTGGTGGAAGTCGAGTTGTTGTTGGAGACCAGATTTTTGCATTTTTCTAAAATCAAATAATGTTTAAAAAGAAACGACGAAAGATAGAAAAAACTTACGACTGTCAAAAAACAATCAGGTGTAGCTTTTTTAACAGACAATTTAATCTTTCCATTGGTAATTAAAGGTTTACAACTCCGAAAAGATGTTTGAAATGATACTGCTGCGTCTGGGGACATCATTGTTGCTGTTGCACAAACATCTTGATCATAATCAAACGACGTCGCTAAAAAAATAAAACACTAGAATAGGCTGATTAAAAAAGTGCTTACAATGTATAGGAAACATAAACCATAAACCATTTTTTCCGGCTCCTGGAGAAATACCAGCTTCAAATCTGCATTGATTTGGTCGGCATTCACCTTGTAAAGAAATATCAGGATTTTCAGCATCATAGCAAACATAAACTCTAAAAAGATGGCCTACCAATAACCAGTAACATTTAAAAGCTTACGTTTTATCCATACAACGTTGTTTATTTTGTGCAATACGTTCGGAACAATATTCAAACTTTAATTGACTCAATTCAAGTTCAATTTCTTCAACATATCCAGTTAATCTTACATCACCAAATTCTTGTTGAGCATTTGATCCATCAGAAGAAAGAAGATTGCCATCAGAATCTTTTCCATCAAACAAATCATCATCATTATTTGAATGTCGAAGAAATCTTTGACCAAAAGATCCAAAAAGTACAAGAGTAAAGATAAGCAAAATTTTGAAGAAATTCATTTTTTTGAGCGTTGCTGCAAACCACCGTTGTTGACGTTGAAAAATGAAGTGAAATGGGAAAATTATGAAAAAATTGTTTATATAGTGTCAAAAATGGTATGCAAAGGTTTTGAACGACGTCTTTCTATTGTTAAACATTAACATATTTATGCAAATTTACAATTAACAATGTATAATGAACAGCGATGAACGAACAAAATTTGCAAATTTACTGTAAAAAAATTTTTTGCAACAAAATTTTTTGCAACGTGCAAACATTTTTTCGCAGTTTTTTTTGTCATCGTTTTTTACAAACTTTTTCTTTGTTGTCTGTGTTTTTTTTCGCTGCTGTTTATATATTTTTACCGAGTTTATTGAAAAATTTTGACAGGTATATAAAGTATTACTTGATTAATTAAAAAGATGAGCACAAAACAAAATATTTGATTTTAATAGAAATTCGAAACCAAAACGTTGACAACCTTATAACAGTTTTTTCTTCTGCGTTCAGCACTATACGTTTAAAATGGACCCGGCACGAAAATATTATGGCTGCTTTCAATGATGTTGTAGATGTTGTGAATACAAATTTTTGTTAAAATTTCGTAAGTTATTTAATTTTTTTATGACTTTTATTATTCGCTTTACTTTATAATACCTCTTAGGCAGCTTTAGAGACACTCCTGACAGGATAAGGATGTTTGGTTGCAAAGTTCTAACGTTTGCAAGATGTTGCACCATTTTGACGAATATCTTAAAAAAGTTTCAGCAATTTTTTAAACACTTATTTATTTGAATAATATTGCTTTTTGCTTTGAGAATAAGATAGAGAACAAATATTGGTGCTCATATTTGTCAATCCACGACAAAAATTGCGAATTTTTTTATGATTTGTGCAAAATTTCACGTTTTTTGCCTTTCTGACAGGGGGGACCAAGGGAAAATCATAAAATTTTCAAAAAAATTTTTTTTCTTAAAATGGTTTTAAAATGTTTGTAAACACCTAACAAGGGAACCGTTTGACATGTGAATTCGCTTTTGAAATGGGACCTATTTTAGAATACTCCCCTGATATTCAAACGTGTTTTCCCAAATTTTGAGCGGCCCCTTCCCTGAAAGTATTTTTTCACGTAATCAACTATACTACTATAGTATACGCTATCGTATGCTACTTATACCAATTAATCACTTATTTTTTTGGATTTTATGCTTTCTGGTTAAGCCATAATTAGTTGTTTGTTGTTAAAAAAATTTTTGTAACTTTCTGAGTCATTATAGAACTCCAAAAATGTAATTTTAAGCAATTAATTGGTATAAGTAGCATACGATAGCGTATACTATAGTAGTATAGTTGATTAGGTGAAAAAATACTTACAGTATTCTCAATCTTGAATCACTAAAATACATTAAATAACAACTTTTTATCAACAATAAACTATCAGAAATATGTTCTTAGGGGTTTACAAACATTTTAAAACCATTTTAAGAAAAAAAATTTTTTTTCCTTATCCTGTCAGGAGTGTCTCTAAAGCTGCCTAAGAGGTATTATAAAGTAAAGCAAATAATAAAAGTCATAAAAAAATTAAATAACTTACGAAATTTTAACAAAAATTTGTATTCACAATATCTACAACATCATTGAAAGCAGCCATAATATTTTCGTGCCGGGTCCATTTTGAACGTATAGTGCGTTCAGTGCTGATTTTTTAAAAAAAAATGAAGAGAGAGAGAGAATGCTAAACCAAAAAAGCATCCCATTTTTCTTTGTACAAAGATTTCTCTCCGTTTCTCATAAGTCGTCTCCATTATTTTAAAATTTTTTGTATATTTAATTCGTTTTTTATTTCATTTAATTTTTTAAGATGCTTTAAAAATTTGTTTTAATAAATTACTGCATTCAAATGCTTCTACAAATCAAATCATTTAATATGAAAAATGTTTGTTTGGAAATGCTTTCTTTTAAGAGTAAAAAGATATTTGGTTTATATTTTTTATCAATTTTTTTGTTTACTAATGTAATTTTCTCAAATTCTTATAATAAATTTTTAAAAGCAAATTTATTTACAGAAAAAAACGCAAGAAATTTATAATGACACGGTTTTAATTAATTTGATCAAATATTCATTTATTTTATTATATTTTAATTTTCGTTACACCATAACATCATGTGTAAAATTACTACTTATTTCATCCCTTAAATTTTTCATTTCTAGTTTTATTTACTTTTGATACTATATAATTTTATACCTTTTCAGCAATAATACTACAAGATGATTCAACAATCAGGGCCGCAAGTGCCATATGGAGGTTGGCGAAACCTCCCCCTCTGTGCCATATTTAAAGTGAAAACATCAAATTCATATTAGGAAAATTTACATTTTTTGAAAACCTCCTAAGGAAACCTCCCCCATCTTGACAAGTTTCTCGACCTATTTGCGGCACTGTCAACAATTGTTGAAAGCCTTATTGCAGCTAATTGTATCAGATGCTGAAAGACCCTGTTCAACAATGTCATAGGATCTTGTCAATTCTTCATCATTTCCATCGGCAACCCATGCCATACCATTATTCCATACGTGATGCATAATATGTACAGCTGGTGCCTATTCATTTATTTTATTATAATTTAATTTTCGTTACACTGGTGCCAACAGTGCAACAGTTTAAAAACGTTTACTTCAATATTTCCAATTTAACAAAATATTCAAAAACAGATAAAAACAAAATGTTTGAAAATAAAACAATAAAAAATAAACTTTAAAACCATCAAAAAAATGACAAAATAAAAAACAGCGTTCTTCTTTCTTATTCTTCAGACGTAAACATAGAAAAAAAATATCGGCAGTATATGTTTTGTGTCTACTTTTAGTACAATTTTTTCGGCATTTCGAAATAAAATATTCTTTTTTCTTGCAAATAATTGTGTCACAAATATTTTTTTAAAAGAAAAAAAGCTGACTTTTAAATATTTTATTAAATTTTGTCACCAATATTTTAAATTGCATTCTTTCAAAAAATTTTTTAAATTACAAACAAATAAATAAATCAAGTGTAAATTAGTAACTGCAATTTGCAAAAATTGCAAAACCGCAGGTGAACATTAATTAA
Organism: Panagrolaimus sp. PS1159; assembly: GCA_963922195.1. Lineage (NCBI taxonomy): Eukaryota > Metazoa > Nematoda > Chromadorea > Rhabditida > Panagrolaimidae > Panagrolaimus > Panagrolaimus sp. PS1159. The sequence continues at coordinate 3,703,418 of CAWUHW010000006.1, forward strand.
AATTTTTTTAAAAAAAATTTCCATCTTACTGTTAAAAATTTTATAAAAATAAGAAAAACAAATATTTAGCGGATTTTATTAACACATTAATAAATTTAAAAGAACGTTTAAATAAGCAAAAATAATCAAGAAAGAATGATGATAAAAAAGATGAAAATATAGAGATAAATTTCATTTATATCAGTATTAGTTTTAATATGGATCCTATTATTACGATCAAGAAAAATACTAAAAAAACATAAAAAAACTTCTTGACTATTTTGAAAAAAAAAGATGCAAGATGAACTGATTTTTTAAATATTTCATTTTTTAAAACAGTTTTTATAAAAAGGTTTCCATACGAAGAAGCTGAATATACCTGCAAAACTCTACTTTACGAACCAATGAAATATTATGATACGCTAATAAAAAATACAATTTTCATATTTGTTGTTCTAGTTTTTAAAAATTTTTAATAGTTGGATGAAAAATTTTTTCAAATAAAATTTTTATTAATGTTCGGCTGTTGTTTTCGGAACTACTAATTTACACTTGATTTATTTATTTATTTGTAATTTAAAAAATTTTTTGAAAGAATGCAAATTAAAATATTAGTGACAAAATTTAATAAAATATTTAAAAATCAGCTTACTTTCTTTCTAAAAAAAGATTTGTGACACAATTATTTGCAAAAAAAAAAGAACATTATATTTCGAAATGCCGAAAAGAAAATTGTATTTAAAGCAGACACAAAAAAATATACTGCCGATATTTTTTTTCTATGTTTGTGTCTGAAGAAAGAAGAACACGTTTTTCTTTTTTTTCATTTCTTTGATGCATTTAAAGTTTATTTTTGGTTGTTTTACTTCCAAAACATTTCGTATATAAAAAAAAAGTGGTCGCATTAACTTTTTATCGAAATGTTGAAAGATTATTGTTAAATGGTATATACAAATTAATAAAAAATGCTTGTAACAATTAGTAAAAAAGTTTACCGCGTCACCAAATTTTTTTATGGATCTATAAGGATTTCGGTTACTTAGATAAACAGTTTTCTAAAAAGTTGTCAGAAATTTTTCGGAAAACTGGAAGATAAGTATACAGTTTTGAAAAACTGTTAAAATTCTTCTTTGTTGAAATTAATTGTGATAATGGTTCTTGAATAACAAATCCTAATGGATTTTTCTTTAATGGTTGTGTCGACGGAATTAGGTCTGCAGTTCCATCTTCTTCAATATTCAAAACAAAGTAGTAATAAGAAGAGAAAAACAACATGAGATACAAAAATGTGATATGCAAAATAGCTCAAAAGGTATATGTTTGCTTTTTTTTAGTTGGAAAAAATTGTTTATTATTTGGGACTGATTCATTTCAGAGGTCATCAAGATAGCTAAAGCCAGTACAAACATTTTTTTGTGCTGTTAGGAGCAATGTCTTGCAAGTCCGAGTTATACTTTTTATATGTCTAATATAAGTATTTGTTTATGGAAATACAACCATATACTACTATTACAATATGGTTTTAAGATCTGGACGTACGTTTCGTGATCTGGACGGTTTTAGGATCTGGACGTAACATACCGGGTGGGCCAACATAATTGGCCGATTTCATTTGGCTGGCAAATTTTTATTTTTAAAGATATTCAAAAACGGACTTCACAGTTGTGTTCGATAAATCATAGGATTTTGTATGAGATAAAAATTTTCCGGATATCTGATATGCAAATTTTTCAGCAATGATAGCAAGTGAAAATTTTAGCTATAATTTTTTTTCATTACTTTCACAAAAAACCGTTAGTTATTGGAGCGGTTTTTCTAAAAACCGCTCCAATAAAAAAAAGTGATAGTAACTGTGAAAAATTTTTTGAAAATTTAAATGTTACTATCAAAATCTGAATTTTTTTTCAAAGGGGGGACCATGTTAAAATCTCAAATTTTTTTTGAAAATTATTATGAGCTCAAAAAAAATCCTAAACCAAGATGAGTACAACTGTGAAGACCGTTTTGGATTATCTTTAAAATTAACGATTTGCCAGCCAAATGAAATCGGTCAATTATGTTGGCCCACCCGGTATATACATTTTGCTCAAAGAATTGTTTTTATGCATCTTTGGAAAAATAAAAACGGTTGAATTCCATGCGGAAAATGTCTGATGCAAGCTTTTTCGATTTTGTCATTTGTCTTTCAGCACATTTTCTACTAAAAATGTTTGTCCAAACAAAAAAGTACAAAACAAAAATGCAGGAAAAGCGTTCGTTTTCTATTTTTGGAACAAAAAAAAATGTTCATCGTCAAATCTTGTCAGCCCCGTATTCAGGGGAAGGAGGCACTTGGGGCCCGTGCCCCCCTCGAAATTTATGAATTTCCTTTGATGTTTTGCCGCTTGCGGCAAAACATCAAAGGGATGCCCCCCCCCCAAAAATGGTGGTGCCCCCCCCCTGTAATTAAAAAAAATGTTTTCTGGTTTTTTCAACCAAATTTTTTCATGTAATGTAAATTGAACAAGTGTTTGTGAAATAAAATGCTAACTTGATTTTTAAAAAAAAATATTTGTCCATGCATTTTTTTTTATTTCTCAAGTTTTCACAGTAAAGTTTTTAATAAATACATAAATTTTTAATATTTTTTGTAGCCATAAAATCTGCAAAATATAGTAACTTTTTAACACATTTTCGTCTGCGTTTGTTTGAATTATATTCTTTTTTTTAGTGTGTGATTCTTCTTGTTGAATCGACAATCTGAAAGAATCTTTTTTTTTCTCTTTAAATAACCTTTGACATTTTTTTTGACAAAATTTGTAATGAATTTTAAAAAACTATAAAATATTTAAAAAATTTTTCGTTTTTCAATTTTTAACAGACTTTTATTGAAAAATCAATTGCTTCTTTTTTCAATAGAAAAGAAAAAACGATTTTTGGAGCGGAGTTTTTGTGCACTGAGAAGAAATTCAACAAAAAATTAAAGAGATGGGCTGTTTTTTTTCAATCAAAAAAAGGAAAACTTTATGTTAAAAAAAGTTCAGTTTGCGATTCAAAACAACAGACGTATATTTTTTCTTTCAAATGAAAGTTTGAACCTATTTTTACAAAATATATGTATCTACATTCAAGTTTTTAAATATTTTGTTCATTTTTGTGTGGGATATATTTTTCAGAATTAATTTTGATTTTTGATATCATAAATTTAACTTAAAATTTATAAAGTGAAATTTAAAACATGGAAGACATCAGAACGTTAATTAAAAATGATGTTAAAATTTTTTCGATTCTACAATATAAAATTTTATTTTAAATGAATATCTCAAATAATTTTCAAAAACAGATTATTTTAAAACAAACGTAAAAAATAGAACAACTCAAAAATTAACTTTCTTTTTTTGTCAGAGTGAAATAAAAATTTTTGCCTTTACTTTTTGTTACCTTTTTCTGATTAAAATAAATTTGCTATAAAACAAATTTAAAAACGCATAACACAAAATATTTAAAAAAAATTTTCAACTTGCATTCTTTTTAAAAATTCAGTGACATGTAGGAAAATGAGAGAGTTTCGAAACATCTACATTTCAGCGCAAAGGCAGATGTCTTTTGAAACGATAAACATAAAAAAATGCCCAAAAAAAAGTTTTTCAAAACTGTATGTTGATCTCCTTGCAATTTCTTTACAAGCTTGTTGTTTAAAAATTTTCTGAGAAGCTTGTAAATCTTTGTTGTGAAAATATTATCTTTTTAAAAACGTTAACTTCAACATTTCCAACTTTACAAAATATTCAAAAACAGATAAAAACAAAATGTTTTGGAAGTAAAACAACCAAAAATAAACTTTAAATGCATCAAAGAAATGAAAAAAAAAACGTATTCTTCTTTCTTATTCTTCAGACACAAACATAGAAAAAAAGATATCGGCTGTATATGTTTTGTGGCTGCTTTTAATTCAATTTTTTTTTTGGCATTTCGAAATAAAATGTTCTTTTTTTTGGAAAAAATTGTGTCACTAACATTTTTTTAAAAAGAAAGTAAGCTGACTTTTAAACATTTTATTAAATTTTGTCACTAATATTTTAATTTGCAGTCTTTTAAATTAAATTAATTTAAATTACAAATAAATAAATAAATCAAGTGTAAATTAGTAGTTCCAAAAACAACAGCCGAACATTAATTAAAATTTTATTAAAAAACGTGTCCATCCAACTATTAAAAATTTTTAAAAATTAGAACAACAAATATGACAATTTTATTTTTTATTAGCGAATCTCCAAATTTTATCGGTTCGTAAAGTAGAATTTTGCAGGTATATTCAGCTTCTTCGTATGGAAACCTTTTTATAAAAACTGTTTTACAAACAATAAAATATTAAAAAAAAATCAATTCATCTTGCATCTTTCCGTCATCGTTTTTTCAATGGAAACAAATAACTCTATTTTCAAAAACGGTTTTTGGGCGGAGCTTTTGAGAAGAAATTCACCAAAACAAGCACGTTGGGAAAACGATGGACAAACGATCCTCGCGAATACCCCTTAAGCTACGTCAAAAAACGATAAGTCCTATAAAATTCTATGAAAAAAGGGCTTTTGAACCATGCCAAAGATACATTTTTTTAAAAATTGTAATTTCGAAATTCTTGTTATTGAAAGTGCTCCGTGACCGAAAAACCGAATGTTTGAAGCCGCGTGTTGTAATATACCGCTTTCAAGGGAACCGTTTAACATGTGAATTCGCTTTTGAAACGGGACCTATTTTAGAATACTCCCCTGATATTCAAACGTATTTTCCCAAATTATGAGCGGCTCCTTCCCCAAAAATATTTTTTCACCTAATCGACTATACTACTATAGTATACGTCATCCTGTGCTGCTTATACCATTTAACTACCGTATTTTCTTCAGATGCCATGATTATTATTATAATTGAATATTTGTTAAGATGAGACAACTTAAATATTAACAACAAAAAAATTGAAAAAGCAATAAATGAATGAAAAAAATCCACACACAAATGGCAGAAAAAAATGCAAACCACTCAAATTTTTTTATGGTTGGAACTAAATCCGATCAATAAACTACATATATGCCAAAAAAATTAAGAGAGATATGTTTTTTTTATTCATTTGTCTGAAGAATTTTCTGTCAAATTTCTTTTGGCAAAAATATGTTTTTATTATTGAATTCAAGTACCTCGAATCAGTTATATTTTTCTTACTTTCTTTTTTTCTAATATAATGCCTTCAGATTTTTTTTTTATTTTTTATGCCATTATTTTTTTGTTTATGTTTTGACCATTTTTTTCTTGAAGGAAAAAATAACTAAGGCATTGAAGAAATACACTTGCAGATTTTTTTGAATGATTAATGATCGAAAATATCAATCAATAAAATATAACCAGCAAAAGACAAGAAAAGTGTTTTTGTATTTTGAATAAAATATGAAAGAAAAATCGACATTTTTAATTAATTAATCTTTTTTTCTATACGAATAAGAAATGTTTGTGTTTTTAAACAAGAGTAATTTTTATAATTAATGGATTTTTTACTACTTCCTTTTTTTGAACTGCATAATTTTTAAACCATCCTCCTAATAAATAGAGATTGTTCGTTTGTTGGTTTGCACGACGCTTTTATTATTTATTCACAAAAGTAGAATAAAGATATGAAACTTGCATTACAAAATGTAAAGAAAAATTGAGCAGAAAAAAGCAGTAAATACAGGGTGGTTCAAGAATTTTTCCCCTTTTTATTCATTCCTTTTTTGGAAACAATAGGAAAGCTCGAGCTGAAAATGCTGCAGCAAGATTAAGGATGCAAATGAGTCGTAACAGAGAAACAAAATTTTGTGCTGCAGGTTTTGAAATCGATGATAACGGAGAAGCTCATTACGGTGGACCCTTAAATTTTATTTGCAACAAATTGTAGGGCAAAACATTTTCAAAATAACAAACAAAGGATTATCTTTTAATGGCTGCCGCCAACATGGCACAATTAAAGTTGAAATTCCAGATTATCCAGAAGATTTAAAGAAACTTTTTGATTTTGCAGAATTTCGCAAAGATGTTCGATAGATAAACAATGTTCATTCTTTCGGTTCTTTCAATGCAGACGTTGTTAATTATGGCGTTAATTAACATGGACCTTATGCATTTGTTATACAAGGTTAAGTTTATTATCAGATTAACACATCTTTGGAACCTGAACAACCAAAAAGTCATGGGCAATTATATATTGCTGATCCAGAAGAAGCAGTTGAAAACAGAATGGTGTTTCCGTTATTATGGAAATTATAATTTTGTAGTCTTTGTGATAAAATATGCATGCGGGCCGAAGGCCCGCCTCTGCCCTAGTACATAAAATTTTCGTAATAATCTCATTTTTTTATTGCATCATGAAATTTTTTGTTGTCATTTAAAAAATAAAAAATTCAAAATAGACATTTTTATTCGGTTCAAAAATTTGTCAAATGTAAAACAAAAAATGGAACGACTTTTTTCAAAAAAAATTTTAGAAACGATAGACAACTTTCAAGTGAAAAATGGACAGTGAAAAAAGATGCAAAAATGTTCTTTTCGGTTTTTAGCGACAGAAAAGGCGGTATTTGTCAAAATATTATTTTTTCGTTATTCTAACATTTATTTTTTAATTTTTCAGTAGCTGTCACATGTATCTTTTCTTTTCTTTTACAAAAAATAAAAAAAATGATGTTTGAATACTTTACATTTTTTGACTCAAAATTGTATGTTTTTAAAATATAGATAAAAAATCATGCCAAATATTAAAATAAATTTGGAAATTTTATATTTACATTATTTAAGAATATGTGTGAATAATTTATACCTGTTTCATGAAAAAACAAAAAAAAACCCATATATTTTATTTTTACAAAAAGTTCTAAAGAAATATTAAAGATTACTTGCCACGGTTATATCAATATTTGTTTTCATATGGATATCCTATTATTAAGATCAGGAAAAATACTAAAAAAAAACATCCGAATTTCTTGAAGATAAATGTTACTATTTTGGTGTCAAAAGAATCAATGGCTTTTTTTTTAAGACACCACGTTTTTTTCAGAAAATTAAACTCTTTTTATCATGTGAAAAGAAAATGCAAAAATCTTTTTATTGTTTGTTGAACAAAAGAGATTAGAAATGCAACTTATTTTTTACTAAAAAATCAATTAGTTGATGTAAAAGTTGTTAATTTTGATAGCACAGAACATACAAATGATAGTGAGTTAATAATCGCCAATATCTCATGTTGCTATGACGAAACTCATCAGCACCAAAAATTTTACATTACAGTAAATGCCCATCCCTGGTTAAAATTTACGTCGTTCTTAATTGTTCTTGTCAAAAAACTTTTTTACAAAAGAGAAAACTTAATTTGGCAAAAGCTACAGTAACCCTCAAACAATATTTGACGATTAGTTTAAAAAATATTAAAAAAAATGCATATTTATTACAAAAAAAAACACAAACTGCATTAAATCAAAACAAAGAAAAAACTTCATTTTTGCAGCGGCATATTTCGACAAGATTCAACGACGCTTCTTTGAACGTTTCTTTTTTCCACCACCAGATTGCTTTTTACGACTCTTTTTAGACGGACGAGTTTTTGAATCTTGAGTTGATTCTTCTTCCATTCCAGATTCAGTATTTAAACCAGCAATATTCTTGAATCCATCTGGATCCATTTTATACGCTTCTTCAATTGCTGGAATTGGATATGGAAGATTTTGTCTTTCTTTCAATGAAAATTCAGCAAATATAATAGGCATTTGGCGCCTAAAAAAGAGGTTGAATTTAGATAGCTTAAAATTTAAAAAAACATACCGAATCCAAGTACAAGCTTGTCGACGATTAAGAACTGAATATCGTCGTTGAAGGACAATAACAAACAACAAAGGGATTGGACAAGTTTCATAGACTTCAGCATCTGAATCAATTAATTCACGAAAAACACCACCAAAAGCAAAGCTTCGAATATATTCCGGAGTTGTACTTCTTTGAACATATCTTTCACCTTCTGCAGACAATTCAACAACAGTTTCATTATCACCAAATTTTGCACCATGTTTTGCTAACCCTTCAATTGCAGCATCACTAAAAATAAATTCGAATAAAAAAGGTTAATAATGGAAATAACTTACATGAGAAGTTCGATACTTCTGAACATAACACTTATTCTTTTACAACAAAAAAGCATTATTTCACGTTTTTCAAGTGGACGAGCAGATTCAGCAGAATAAAATCTAAAAACAAATATAAAATTGCAAAAAAATACAAAAAACCTACTTTTCAAGTTTATCCTTTGTTGGAGCATCAATTGAACCTTGAGAACGACGTATAACTGTTTCAGATGGTTTTTCAACCATTAGTTGCATTCCAATTTCATGCCGTCCAGAAAGTGAACCTTTTCTACTTGAACTCTTTGAATACTTTGTAATAGCTTTTGAAGCAGGTTGCAATGGTGCTGGATGGATCACAGTTTTTGGAACAGGTGCATGTGGTTGTTGATTTTCTGTTGCAGTAACTGAAGCACCAGTAGTTAGGTCTTCCAAAGTTTGTTTAACAGGAGCTTGAACTTTCTTTGGTGGAACTTTTTTTGGCGGAATTTCTTCTGGTACTTTTTCTTGAGTAATTTCTTTTGAAGGTTGTAGTTGGATTTTTTGCACTACTTTTTTTTCCTTCTTTGCTGCTTTTGGTTTTTTTTCTTCTTCAATAGCTTTCTTTTTTTCTACCGTTTCTGCTTTTGGTTTTACAGGTTCTTTTTTCTCTTGTACAAAATCAGCTTCAGCGGTAGTTATTGGAGTTTCATGATATGTTACAGCATTATTCTTCTTTTTATCAACAGATTTATTTTGCTTTCGAATACAAAAGTACCATACACTAAAAACGATGATGTAATAATACATGTTTGGTAAAGCTATAACATACGCAAGAGCAATAACAGCAATAAAAAGAATAAAAAGTATACCACCAACAATTGCCCATATAAGTGTTGAATTTGATGTTTCTTCTTTTGAACCTTCAGCAGATGCTAGAGTTGGTGATGCCTGAGTTGCTGGAAATCGAGTTGTTGTTGGAGACCAGATTTTTGCATTTTTCTAAAATCAAGCAGTACGCAAAAGAAAATGATTAACGATTTTAAAAAATAACTTACGACTGTCAAAAAACAATCAGGTGTAGCTTCTTTAATAAACAGTTTAATCTTTCCATTGGTAATTAAAGGCTTACAACTTGGAGGAGAATTAGCTATATCTGTTACTTTGGCTGTTGGAGATTGCATAATTGCTGTTGGACAAATATCATCATTTTCATCTAATGGCATTGCTAAAAATGTTAAAACTCTTATAAATATATGTGTTAACGCAAAAAAAAGCTTACACGATGTAGAATCCATAAACCACACAAAAGGTTTTTGTAACCCAACGGAAGACTTAGAAATACCCGCTTCAAAACTGCATTGATTTGGTCTACAATCACCTCGTAAATCTAGAGAAGGAGTTTCAGCATCATAACAAGCATAAACTCTAAAAAGATGACGTCAGAACAAAACCATAAACATTCAGAAGCTTACTTTTGATTCATACAAGCTTGTTCATTTTGACGAATGCGTTTAGAACAATATTCAAACTTTAATTGACTTAATTCAAGTTCAATTTCTTCAACATATCCAGTAAACTTTACATCACCAAATTCTTGTTGAGCATTTGATCCATCAGAAGAAAGAAGGTTGTCATCAGAATCTTTTCCATTAATCAAAGCATCTTCATTATTTGAATGTCGAAGAAATCTTTGACCAAAAGATCCAAAAAGCACAAGAGCAAACATAAGCAAAAGTCGGAAGAAATTCATTTTTTAGAGCGCTGCTGCAAAACCACCGTTGTCGACGTTGAAAAATGAAGTGAAATGGGAGAAATTATGAAAAAATTGTTTATATAGTGTCAAAAATGGTAAGCAAAGGTTATGAACGACGCCTTTCTATTGTTAAACATTAACATATTTATGCAAATTTATAATTAACAATGAATAATGAACAGCGATGAACAAACAAAATTTGCAAATTTACTGTAAAAAAATTTTTTGCAACAAAATTTTTTGCAACGTGCAAACATTTTTTCGCAGTTTTTTTTGTCATCGTTTTTTACAAACTTTTTCTTTGTTGTCTGTGTTTTTTTTCGCTGCTGTTTATATATTTTTACCGAGTTTATTTAAAAATTTTGACAGGTATATAAAGTATTACTTGATTAATTAAAAAGATGAGCACAAAACAAAATATTTGATTTTAATAGAAATTCGAAACCAAAACGATGACAATCTTTTTACAGTTTTTTCTTCTGCGTTCAGTGCTGTTTTTTTAAAAAAAAATGAAGAAATTAAATGTATAAAAGCATCCCATTTTTTTTTGTACAAAGATTTCTCTCCGTTTCTCATAAGTCGTCTCCATTATTTCAAAATTTTTTGTATATTTAATTCGTTTTTTATTTCATTTAATTTTTTAAGATGCTTTAAAAATTTGTTTTAATAAATTACTGCATTCAAATGCTTCTACGAATCAAATCATTTAATATGAAAAATGTTTGTTTGGAAATGCTTTCTTTTAAGAGTAAAAAGATATTTGGTTTATATTTTTTATCAATTTTTTTGTTTACTAATGTAATTTTCTCAAATTCTTATAATAAATTTTTAAAAGCAAATTTATTTACAGAAAAAAACGCAAGAAATTTATAATGACACGGTTTTAATTAATTTGATCAAATATTCATTTATTTTATTATATTTTAATTTTCGTTACACCATAACATCATGTGTAAAATTACTACTTATTTCATCCCTTAAATTTTTCATTTCTAGTTTTATTTACTTTTGATACTATATAATTTTATATCTTTTCAGCAATAATACTACAAGATGATTCAACAATCAGGGCCGCAAGTGCCATATGGAGGTTGGCGAAACCTCCCCCTCTGTGCCATATTTAAAGTGAAAACATCAAATTCATATTAGGAAAATTTACATTTTTTGAAAACCTCCTAAGGAAACCTCCCCCATCTTGACAAGTTTCTCGACCTATTTGCGGCACTGTCAACAATTGTTGAAAGCCTTATTGCAGCTAATTGTATCAGATGCTGAAAGACCCTGTTCAACAATGTCATAGGATCTTGTTAATTCTTCATCATTTCCATCGGCAACCCATGCCATACCATTATTCCATACGTGATGCATAATATGTACAGCTGGTGCCTATTCATTTATTTTATTATAATTTAATTTTCGTTACACTGGTGCCAACAGTGCAACAGTTTAAAAACGTTTACTTCAATATTTCCAATTTAACAAAATATTCAAAAACAGATAAAAACAAAATGTTTGAAAATAAAACAATAAAAAATAAACTTTAAAACCATCAAAAAAATGACAAAATAAAAAACAGCGTTCTTCTTTCTTATTCTTCAGACGTAAACATAGAAAAAAAATATCGGCAGTATATTTTTTGTGTCTGCTTTTAGTACAATTTTTTCGGCATTTCGAAAAAAAATATTCTTTTTTCTTGCAAATAATTGTGTCACAAATATTTTTTTAAAAGAAAAAAAGCTGACTTTTAAATATTTTATTAAATTTTGTCACCAATATTTTAAATTGCATTCTTTCAAAAAATTTTTTAAATTACAAACAAATAAATAAATCAAGTGTAAATTAGTAACTGCAATTTGCAAAAATTGCAAAACCGCAGGTGAACATTAATTAAAATTTTTTTAAAAAAAATTTCCATCTTACTGTTAAAAATTTTATAAAAATAAGAAAAACAAATATTTAGCGGATTTTATTAACACATTAATAAATTTAAAAGAACGTTTAAATAAGCAAAAATAATCAAGAAAGAATGATGATAAAAAAGATGAAAATATAGAGATAAATTTCATTTATATCAGTATTAGTTTTAATATGGATCCTATTATTACGATCAAGAAAAATACTAAAAAAACATCAAAAAACTTCTTGACTATTTTGAAAAAAAAAGATGCAAGATGAACTGATTTTTTAAATATTTCATTTTTTAAAACAGTTTTTATAAAAAGGTTTCCATACGAAGAAGCTGAATATACCTGCAAAACTCTACTTTACGAACCAATGAAATATTATGATACGCTAATAAAAAATACAATTTTCATATTTGTTGTTCTAATTTTTAAAAATTTTTAATAGTTGGATGAAAAATTTTTTCAAATAAAATTTTTATTAATGTTCGGCTGTTGTTTTTGGAACTACTAATTTACACTTGATTTTTTTTTATTTGTAATTTAAATTAATTTAATTTAAAAGACTGCAAATTAAAATATTGGTGACAAAATTTAATAAAATATTTAAAAGTCAGCTTACTTTCTTTCTAAAAAAAGATTTGTGACACAATTATTTGCAAAAAAAAGAACATTTTATTTCAAAATGCCGAAAAGAAAATTGTATTTAAAGCAGACACAAAAAAATATACTGCCGATATTTTTTTTCTATGTTTGTGTCTGAAGAAAGAAGAACACGTTTTTCTTTTTTTTCATTTCTTTGATGCATTTAAAGTTTATTTTTGGTTGTTTTACTTCCAAAACATTTCGTATATAAAAAAAAAGTGGTCGCATTAACTTTTTATCGAAATGTTGAAAGATTATTGTTAAATGGTATATACAAATTAATAAAAAATGCTTGTAACAATTAGTAAAAAAGTTTACCGCGTCACCAAATTTTTTTATGGATCTATAAGGATTTCGGTTACTTAGATAAACAGTTTTCTAAAAACTTGTCAGAAATTTTTCGGAAAACTGGAAGATAAGCATACAGTTTTGAAAAACTGTTAAAATTGTTCTTTGTTGAAATTAATTGTGATAATGGTTCTTGAATAACAAATCCTAATGGATTTTTCTTTAATGGTTGTTTCGACGGAATTACGTCTGCAGTTTCATCTTCTTCAATATTCAAAACAAAGTAGTAATAAGAAGAGAAAAACAACATGAGATACAAAAATGTGATATGCAAAATAGCTCAAAAGGTATATGTTTGCTTTTTTTTAGTTGGAAAAAATTGTCTATTATTTGGGACTGATTCATTTCAGAGGTCATCAAGATAGCTAAAGCCAGTACAAACATTTTTTTGTGCTGTTAGGAGCAATGTCTTGCAAGTCCGAGTTATACTTTTTATATGTCTAATATAAGTATTTGTTTATGGAAATACAACCATATACTACTATTACAATATGGTTTTAAGATCTGGACGTACGTTTCGTGATCTGGACGGTTTTAGGATCTGGACGTAACATACCGGGTGGGCCAACATAATTGGCCGATTTCATTTGGCTGGCAAATTTTTATTTTTAAAGATATTCAAAAACGGACTTCACAGTTGTGTTCGATAAATCATAGGATTTTGTATGAGATAAAAATTTTCCGGATATCTGATATGCAAATTTTTCAGCAATGATAGCAAGTGAAAATTTTAGCTATAATTTTTTTTCATTACTTTCACAAAAAACCGTTAGTTATTGGAGCGGTTTTTCTAAAAACCGCTCCAATAAAAAAAAGTGATAGTAACTGTGAAAAATTTTTTGAAAATTTAAATGTTATTATCAAAATCTGAATGTTTTTTCAAAGGGGGGACCATGTTAAAATCTCAAATTTTTTTTGAAAATTATTATGAGCTTAAAAAAATCCTAAACCAAGATGAGTACAACTGTGAAGACCGTTTTGGATTATCTTTAAAATTAACGATTTGCCAGCCAAATGAAATCGGTCAATTATGTTGGCCCACCCGGTATATACATTTTGCTCAAAGAATTGTTTTTATGCATCTTTGGAAAAATAAAAACGGTTGAATTCCATGCGGAAAATGTCTGATGCAAGCTTTTTCGATTTTGTCATTTGTCTTTCAGCACATTTTCTACTAAAAATGTTTGTCCAAACAAAAAAGTACAAAACAAAAATGCAGGAAAAGCGTTCGTTTTCTATTTTTGGAACAAAAAAAAATGTTCATCGTCAAATCTTGTCAGCCCCGTATTCAGGGGAAGGAGGCACTTGGGGCCCGTGCCCCCCTCGAAATTTATGAATTTCCTTTGATGTTTTGCCGCTTGCGGCAAAACATCAAAGGGATGCCCCCCCCCCAAAAATGGTGGTGCCCCCCCCCTGTAATTAAAAAAAATGTTTTCTGGTTTTTTCAACCAAATTTTTTCATGTAATGTAAATTGAACAAGTTTTTGTGAAATAAAATGCTAACTTGATTTTTAAAAAAAATATTTGTCCATGCATTTTTTTTTTATTTTTCAAGTTTTCACAGTAAAGTTTTTAATAAATACACAAATTTTTAAAACTTTTTGTAGCCATAAAATCTGCAAAATATAGTAACTTTTTAACACATTTTCGTCTGCGTTTGTTTGAATTATATTCTTTTTTTTAGTGTGTGATTCTTCTTGTTGAATCGACAATCTGAAAGAATCTTTTTTTTTCTCTTTAAATAACCTTTGACATTTTTTTTGACAAAATTTGTAATGAATTTTAAAAAACTATAAAATATTTAAAAAATTTTTCGTTTTTCAATTTTTAACAGACTTTTATTGAAAAATCAATTGCTTCTTTTTTCAATAGAAAAGAAAAAACGATTTTTGGAGCGGAGTTTTTGTGCACTGAGAAGAAATTCAACAAAAAATTAAAGAGATGGGCTGTTTTTTTTTTCAATCAAAAAAGGAAAAACTTTATGTTAAAAAAAAGTCCATTTTACGATTTAAAACATCGGACGTTTATTTTATCTTGCAAACAAAAAGTTGGACACGTTTTTACAAAATATAAACATTTACATTCAAGTTTTTAAATATTTTATTCATTTTTGTGTGGGATATATTTTTTTAGAATTTATTTATGATTTTTGTTATCATAAATTTAACTTAAAATTTATAAAATGAAATTTCAAACATGGAAGACATCAGAACGTTAATTAAAAATGATGTTAAAATTTTTTCGATTCTACAATATAGAATTTTACTTTTAATGAAAATCTCGAATAATTTTCAAAAACAGATTATTTTAAAACAAACGTAAAAAATAGAACAACTCAAAAATTAACTTTCTTTTTTTGTCAGAGTGAAAGAAAAGTTTTTGCCTTTACTTTTTGTTACTTTTTTCTGATTAAAATAAATTTGCTATAAAACAAATTTAAAAACGCATAACACAAAATATTTAAAAAAAATTTTCAACTTGCATTCTTTTTAAAAATTCAGTGACATGTAGGAAAATGAGAGAGTTTCGAAACATCTACATTTCAGCGCAAAGGCAGATGTCTTTTGAAACGATAAACATAAAAAAATGCCCAAAAAGAAGTTTTTCAAAACTGTATGCTGATCTCCTTGCAATTTCTTTACAAGCTTGTTGTTTAAAAATTTTCTGAGAAGCTTGTAAATCTTTGTTGTGAAAATATTATCTTTTTAAAAACGTTTACTTCAATATTTCCAACTTTACAAAATATTCAAAAACAGATAAAAACAAAATGTTTTGGAAGTAAAACAACCAAAAATAAACTTTAAATGCATCAAAGAAATGAAAAAAAAAGCGTATTCTTCTTTCTTATTCTTCAGACAAAAAATATAGAAAAAAAATATTGGCAGTATATTTTTTTGTGTCTGCTTTAAATACAATTTTCTTTTCGGCATTTTGAAATAAAATGTTCTTTTTTTGCAAATAATTGTGTCACAAATCTTTTTTTAGAAAGAAAGTAAGCTGACTTTTAAATATTTTATTAAATTTTGTCACTAATATTTTAATTTGCAGTCTTTTAAATCTAAATTTATTTAAATTACAAATAAATAAATAAATCAAGTGTAAATTAGTAGTTCCGAAAACAACAGCCGAACATTAATAAAAATTTTATTTGAAAAAATTTTTCATCCTACTATTAAAAATTTTCAAAAATTAGAACAACAAATATGTCAATTTTATTTTTTATTAGCGAATCTCCAAATTTTATCGGTTCGTAAAGTAGAGTTTTGCAGGTATATTCAGCTTCTTCGTATGGAAACCTTTTTATAAAAACTGTTTTACAAACAAAAAAATATTTAAAAAAATCAATCCATCTTGCATCTTTTTTTATATTTTAGTCATTCTTCTCTCTAACAAGAAATAAAATGTATTAGAAAAATTCTGCCCTGACTGCGCGTATCCCTTTTTGACAGATGTTACACATAAAAAAAAGGTCAGAAAAGATATTAGTCATTCCTCATCCATTTTGTCTTTGCTATTTTAAAGAGAACATCGGAACGCAGCTAACTATTTTCTTACCGCAAAACATCCGTCATCGAATGAATGACAATTTCATTAAAAAAAGTAAGATTATGATTTGTTCTTTTTAACGTTTGAAATCTTTCCAGTTTTTATGACAAAATGTTTTATAAACAAAATATTTGTTGAAAAAAATTGTTGAAATTTTGGTTTTACAAAATAGATGAAGAGCAAATGGTTTACAACAAAAACATTTTTTAAAAAAAAGGCGATCCATAAATAAATATTTTCAGTCAAATATTTTATGCAAAACAATTGTTTGTATTAAAATTTCAATTTTTCTATTATTTTTTTAATGCATACAAAATCGAATGTTCTACCTTCTTTTTTATCTGAGTTGAAAATAAATTATATTATTTTTATAAGTGGTTAATGCTTCTTTTACTGAATATTTGAAAGAATTTTTTTTCTCTTTAAATAACCTTTGACAATTTGTTTGAAAAAATTTGTAATCAATTCTAAAAAAAGCTTTAAAATATTCAAAAAAAAATTTTTGTTCTTAATAATAGGATATGGATATCCTATTATTAAGATCAGGAAAAATACTAAAAAAACATCCGAATTTCTTGAAGATAAATGTTACTATTTTGGTGTCAAAAGAATCAATAGCTTTTACTTTAAGACACCACGTTTTTTTCAGAAAATTAAACTCTTTTTATCATGTGAAAAGAAAATGCAACAATCTTTTTTTTGTTTGTTGAACAAGAGATTAGAAATGCAACTTATTTTTTACTAAAAAGTCAATTAGTTGATGTAAAAGTTGTTAATTTTGATAGCACAGAACATACAAATGATAGTGAGTTAATAATCATCAATATCTCATGACGAAACTCATCA
Organism: Panagrolaimus sp. PS1159; assembly: GCA_963922195.1. Lineage (NCBI taxonomy): Eukaryota > Metazoa > Nematoda > Chromadorea > Rhabditida > Panagrolaimidae > Panagrolaimus > Panagrolaimus sp. PS1159. The sequence goes on from CAWUHW010000006.1 coordinate 3,720,529, forward strand.
GCACCAAAAATTTTACATTACAGTAAATGCCCATCCCTGGTTAAAATTTACGTCGTTCTTAATTGTTCTTGTCAAAAAACTTTTTTACAAAAGGGAAAACTTAATTTGGCAAAAGCTACAGTAACCCTCAAACAATATTTGATGACGTGTAAACCATAAGTTTAAAAATATTTTTAAAAAAAAGCATATTTATTACAAAAAACACACAAATTGCATTAAATCAAAACAACGAAAAAACTTCATCTTTGCAGCAGCATATTTCGACAAGATTCAACGACGCTTTTTCGAACGTTTCTTTTTTCCACCACCAGATTTCTTTTTTGATGCACGAGTATTTGAATCTTGAGTTGGCTCTTCTTCCATTCCAGATTCAGTATTCAAACCAGCAATATTTTTAAATCCATCTGGATCCATCTTATATGCTTCTTCAATTGCTAGAATTGGATATGGAAGATTTTTTCTTTCTTTCATAGAAAATTCAGCAAAAACAATAGGCATTTGGCGCCTAAAATAGAGGTAGAATTTAGATAGCTTAAAATTTATAAAAACACACCTAATCCAAGTACAAGCTTGACGACGATTAAGAACTGAATATCGTCGTTGAAGGACAATTACAAATAATAAAGGGATTGGACAAGTTTCATAGACTTCAGCATCTGAATCAATTAACTCACGAAAAACACCACCGAAAGCAAAACTGCGAATATATTCAGGAGTTGTACTTCGTTGAACATATCTTTCACCTTCTGCAGATAATTCAACAACAGTTTCATTATCATCAAATTTTGCACGATGTTTTGCTAATCCTTCAATTGCAGCATCACTGAAAAGAAATTCGAATAAAAAAGGTTAATAGACGAAATAATTCACATGAGAAGTTCGATACTTCTGAACATAACACTTATTCTTTTACAACAAAAAAGCATTATTTCACGTTTTTCAAGTGGACGAGCAGATTCAGCAGAATAAAATCTAAAAACAAATATAAAATTGCAAAAAAATACAAAAAACCTACTTTTCAAGTTTATCCTTTGTTGGAGCATCAATTGAACCTTGAGAACGACGTATAACTGTTTCAGATGGTTTTTCAACCATTAGTTGCATTCCAATTTCATGCCGTCCAGAAAGTGAACCTTTTCTACTTGAACTCTTTGAATACTTTGTAATAGCTTTTGAAGCAGGTTGCAATGGTGCTGGATGGATCACAGTTTTTGGAACAGGTGCATGTGGTTGTTGATTTTCTGTTGCAGTAACTGAAGCACCAGTAGTTGGATCATCCAAAGTTGGTTCAATAGGAGCTTGCTTCTTTGGTGGAACTTTTCTTGGTGGAACTTTTTTTGGCGCAACTTTTTTTGGTACATTTTCTTGTGTTACTTCTTTTGAAGGTTGTAGTTGGATTTTTTGCACTACTTTATTTTCCTTCTTTGCTGCTTTTGGTTTCTTTTCTTCTTCAATAGCTTTCTTCTTTTCAACCGTTTCTGCTTTTGGTTTTACAGGTTCTTTTTTCTCTTGCACAAAATCAGCTTCAGCGGTACTTATTGGAGTTTCATGAAATGCTACAGCATTCTTTTTATCAACAGCTTTACTTTGCTTTCGGATACAAAAGTACCATACACTAAAAAGGATGATGTAATAATACATGTTTGGTAAAGCTATAACTTACGCAAGAGCAATAACAGCAATAAGAAGGATAAAAAGTATACCACCAGCAATTGCCCATATAAGTGTTGCATTTGATGTTTCTTCTATTGAACCTTCAGCAGATGCTAGAGTTGGTGATGCCTGAGTTGCTGGAAATCGAGTTGTTGTTGGAGACCAGATTTTTGCATTTTTCTAAAATCAAACATTGTTTAAAAAGAAACCATGAAAGATAGAAAAAAACTTACGACTGTCAAAAAACAATCAGGTGTAGCTTCTTTAACAAATAGTTTAATCTTTCCATCATTCAATAACGGTTCACAACTTGTAAAAGGTCCCATAAGTGTTACATCTGCTTTTGGAGATTGCATAATTGCTGTCGGACAAATATCATCATTGTTAACAATCGGTGCTGCTAAAAAGAACAAAAATTTGGTATTATTATATAAAGCAAAAAGAGGTTACCCAATTCTTGTTCCATAAACCATACACGTTGTGATCCATAAACCTCAGAAACGCCTGCTTCAAATCTGCATCTATTTGGTCCACAATCACCATGTAAAGAGGTATCAGTAGGTTTTATAGCATCATAACAAGCATAAACTCTAAAATAATGACGATCTCAAAAATAAACAGTAAAAATTAAAAAGCTTACCTTTGATTCATACAAAGTTGTTTATTTCGAGCAATGCGTTTTGAACAAAATTCAAACTTTAATTGACTCAATTCAAGTTCAATTTCTTCAACATATCCAGTAAACTTTACATCACCAAATTCTTGTTGAGCATTTGATCCATCAGAAGAAAGAAGATTGTCATCAGAATATTTTCCATCAAACAAAGCATCATCATTATTTGAATGTCGAAGAAATCTTTGACCAAATGATCCAAAAAGTAAAATAGCAAAGAAAAGCAAAAGTTTGAAGAAATTCATTTTGTTGAGCGCTGCTGCAAAACCACCGTTGTTGACGTTGAAAAATGAAGTGAAATGAGAAAATTATGAAAAAAGTGTTTATATACTGCCAAAAATGGTATGCAAAGGCTATGAACGACGTCTTGCTATTGTTAAACATTAACATATTTATGCAAATTTACAATTAACAATGTATAATGAACAGCGATGAACAAACAAAATTTGCAAATTTACTGTAAAAAAATTTTTGCAACAAAATTTTTTGCAACGTGCAAACTTTTTTTCGCTGTTTTCTTTCAAAATTTTTTTTGGTGTCTGTGTTTTTTTCGCTGCTGTTTATTTATTTTTACCGAGTTTATTTAAAAATTTTGACAGGTACATAAATTACTTGATTAATTAAAAAGATGAGCATAAAACAAAATGTTTGATTTTAGTAGAAATTCGAAACCAAAACGATGACAACCTTTTTTACAGTTTTCTTCTTCTCTTCTGGTAGTGTAAAAAAAAATGAAGAAATATAATGTATAAAAACATCGCATTTTTATTTGTACAAATATTGTTCTCCGTTTTTCATAAGTTGTCTCCTTTATGGAAAAAATTTTTGTATAATTAATTCGTTTTTTATTTCACTAAATTTTTTAAGATGTTTTAAAAATTTGTTTTAAAAAACTATTGCGTAAAAATGCTTCTACTAACTTGTTTACAATTTCCAATAATATTGTATAAAAAACAAAGTCAAAATTTTATTGGACACATACATGAGTAAAAACAAACAGAAAAAATTTATGAACGTGAGCAAGAACGTCTACGTTTTCTATCACGTCTATCAGTTTTATCATACCGATCACGTTCTTCTTGTCGGCTACTTCGTGGTTCTTCTTTGATGCTTCTTTCATGTCGACTGTTTTGCTTTTTATCATATCTGGTACTTCTTTCATCATCATAATATCGTCTTCTTTTAGTATCACGGTTGATTTTTTCATATCGGCTGCTTTTACAGTAATCTGGCATTTCTTCTTTTGCTTTCTTTTCTGCTTGTTTATCAGATTTTCGTTTAGCTTTTTCTACTTTGTATTCTTTTGATTCTTTTCCAAATATTCGAACAAGGATTGCTTTTCTACGAGATGGATCATTTTTCGTGAATTAATTGATTCAGATGCTGAAATCAATGAAACTTGTCCAATCCCTTTGTTGTTTGTTATTGTCCTTCAAAGACGATATTCAGTTTTTAATCGTCGTCAAGCTTGTACTTGGATTAGGTATGTTTTTTAAAATTTTAAGCTATCTAAATTAAACCTCTTTTTTAGGCGCCAAATGCCTATTATTTTTGCTGAATTTTCTTTCAAAGAAAGAAAAAATCTTCCATATCCAATAACAGCAATTGAAGATGCGTATAAAATGGATCCAGATGGATTTAAAAATATTGCTAGTTTGAATACTGAATCTGGAATGGAAGAAGAGCCAACTCAAGATTCAATAACTCGTCCATTTAAAAAGAATCGTAAAAAGCAATCTGGTGGTGGAAAAAAGAAACGTTCGAAGAAGCGTCGTTGAATCTTGTCGAAATATGCTGCTGCAAAGATGAAGTTTTTTCGTTGTTTTGATTTAATGCAATTTGTGTTTTTTTTTAATATTTTTAAACTAATGGTTTACACGCAAATATTGTTTGAAGGTTACTGTAGTTTTTGCCGAATTAAGTTTTCTCGTTTGTAAAAAAGTTTTTGACACGAACATTAAAGAACGATGTGAATTTTAACCAGGGAGGGGCATTCACCTAAATATCAAATTTCTGGTGCTGATGAGTTTCGTCATAGCAATATGAGATATTGACGATTATTAACTCACTATCATTTGTATGTTGTTTGTTATTAAAATTAACACAACATCAATTTATTGGCTTTTTGGAAAAAAATAACTTGCACTTCTAACCGCCTTTGTTTAAATATCAAAAAAAATGGATTACTCATTTTTGGATTTTATCAAAGAATTCCACAAAAATGCTTTATTAAAATCTTCTCATAAAACAAAGACACCAAAAACGGAATACATTGTTATATAAGAGGAACGAATACTTTTTTCGTGAATAGAGAATATTAATGAGACCAACAAATTCGAAAGAGCTTATAATATTCATCTCTATCTTATCCTTCAAAATGAATCAAAGGACGTGTATAATTAAACATTTTTGTTGCAAGAATTTCATTATTAATTGCTTCAAATTGATTCTTATACGCATTGGAAATTGATTCATCAAAGTAAAGAACATATTTTGTAAATTTATTGTTCTAAAAATAATTTTTTGTTAAATAAAATGTTTAATAGTAGAAAAAAAAATTTTAAGCTAAATTTTAATTATTGTTCTCTTTAGTATTTGAATGACTTATTTCTTTGCGATAAAAGTATATTTATTACTTTTAAAAAACTGTAAATTAAAATAGCAGTGAAGAAAATAAAATAAAATATTTAAAAACTGTGCTTACTTTCTACTGAAAAAATGTTTCAAAAGCAGGCATAATAAATATATTGCCTATACATTTTTTATGTTTTTGTGTAAAGAAAAAGAAAGAAAAACACATTTTTTTATTTTGTCATTTCTTTGATGCATTTTAAGTTTATCGTTGGTTATTTTGTTGTCAAATATATCGTTTTTATCTGTTTTTGAATATTTTGTAAAGCTGAAAATATTGAAGTTAACGTTTTTAAAAAGATAGTATTTCCAGAACTAAGATTGTTAGAAACTTTTGAAAATACAAGGAGATGACAGTTTCGACGCATTTGTTTCAAAATAGTCTGTTAATAAAATACATTTTTGTTTAAAGGGGGCGGACCCTTTGATCCATTTTTAAATAAAGGATTTCGAAATATTTCTTTTTTTTTACAAACCATCGATATTCGGCTTTTGTGCAAAGTCACGCAGTCACGCAGTCACGCACTGCTGTTGGCAAAGGGGGGCGCGCATGCCAAAGTCACGCAGTCACGCAGTTTTTTGAGTCGTTCTTTTTTATTACTGTTTTTTATTATTTTTATCATTAAAATAATATTTATTACTTAAAAAAATTAATACTTAATAAAAAAATAGATTAGTAATAGCAATTATGTTTTTAAACCTTTTTTATACCTTTTTTGAAGCTTGTTTAAAGTTGGGTAACGACAAAGTATGCTTAAAAAAGACTTGTAATTTTTTTTCTAGTAAATGTATTAATATTAATTAATATTATTTTTGGTAATTTAATTTTGTGTAATAAATGTTTACAACAGAATAATTGATTAACTGGTTTTTTTTGCAAAAGAAGCGACACTAAAGTGTTACATTTTATCATTGTTTAATAAAAAGATTGTAGAATGAAAAAACACTATTATCATCAAATAAGTTTATTGTTTTTAACCTTGTTTTATGAGGATATCGTTCATCTTTTTATTTGAGTAAATATATCAAATTTTTTTCAATGATTTTATAAGGGGAGAAAATAGGAAGAAAAGGAGAAGAGAAAAAAAAGAGACTAGACTTGAACTAAAGGTTTTAGCTTCCAAAAGACGAACGATGTTTATTTCCTAATTAAGCTCCACCTTCTTCTTTCCGTCTGTTTTAGGCGCATAATGCGCAGCAGCGATCTGACATCAATGCCTTTGCTCTCTCACCTGTCAGCCGTATGTCCCGCAGCAACACGGAAAGTCAAAGAGATAGTTCGTACATGTCTATTTGCAGTTGGCCATTTTTCGATGAAGGATGGATGCAACAAGTGTGATGACTGCCACAGATGTATCTATTTTTTGCAAAAAAATGATGAAAACGAAAATTTTTTTATGCTAAATGTTTATCGATTTTTTTGTATTAACTATAAATTTGAATTACTTGTTTTTTTATACTTTAGTAATAACATTTTTCAGATGGCAACGAAAGATCAAAGGCTGCCATCAAAAGCTACGGTGGAAAAGTTGGATTCATCAAATGATGAATACAAAAATATTAATTTAAACAAGAATCATCAATCTCCGACTTTAAATATTGTTCAATCTAATAGCAATTCATGTAATAATCAAAAAAAAATTAATGGTAAAAATTCATAGGCTGCAGTTTAGTTTATTTATAATGAACAAAAATGACTTAGCTGTATCAGTAGCTATATTGCTTTTTTAAAGAAAAAGATTATCAGTTTGGCATTTAAAACAAATAATTGAAAACCGCAGCCTCTGCAACTTTTCCAGATTATACTTCTGTTGAAACTAAATCAAAGCATAAAAAAAGTCATGGTTGGAATAAAGAGGATACACATCAATTACAACAATGCTTTTCAACGAATGGTGCTGAGACAGATAAATTTAAAATAAATGGAAAAACTTCAACAACATCATCAGATAGTACTCTTTCACTTGAAATTGAAAAATACGAGAATTCTGGTGGAAATTCTGATAAAGAAACTACTGAAACAAAGAAAGAACTTTGGAAAACTCGTAATGAGATTCCACGTCAACAAGATGATAATGATGCATCAAAAACGCCAGAAATTATGCCATTTAAAAAATCCCATAAATTGCTGAATCCCAATCAACCTCACAGTGAATACAAAAAGCTTATCGATAATGCAAATCAGTTATATAAAGTAAACTTTGCAACATAACTTAATGATTCCCAACCTTTGCTTTTTAGGCTAGAAGATTTAAAGATGCTGCTAAAGCATATAGTGATATTCTTTCTTTTACTCGTTTAACATCCACTGAAAAAGCAGTTGTTTATTATAACAGAAGCACAACTTATATGAAATTGATATCGTTGAAGAATGCATTACGACAAGCAAGAAAAGATGCTGAAAAAGCTATTGAACTTGATCCAACTTGGTGGAAAGGATATTACAGACTTGCTACCGTTTTTATTGAAACTGAAAAATGGGCTGAATCGAAGGATCTTTTATCAAAAGCTTTAACTTTGGACCCAACAAATGTAACAATTAAAGATGCGTTGAGTACCGTTGAATATGGAATTTTTGAAGATAGCTTAAATTATCAGGAAAGAAGAAGCCTTCATGATATCTTAAATTTTGATAATTTGAAAATTTCTGCAGATGAAGAAGTAAGCCATTTTGTTTAATTTGTGGTTTAAAAAGGGTTTATCTGTAGGAAGAAGCAGCGGTCAGAAAATCTGCTAATTTAAATTTCTCTTCTTTTGAAGTGAAAAGATCAGGTGAAGCAAATGATGATTATGATTACCTTTATGATAATATTCATAACAACAATGATGTTTCATTAACAAGTGATATTTCCAATACTTCAGTAGATAATGAATCGGATGTAATTGTAATTGATACTGCAACTGAATCAGTTATTGATGATGTTGATATAACATCAAAAATTGATAAAACATTAACATCAAAAGATTTATTGTTGATTTCTTTGGGATTAGATAATAGGTTTTGTGCTTCTTTTTTTAAAAATTAATGTTCAAAGTTGATAAAATTTTAGCTTTGCAAATCACGAAGTCCCTTTTCCACCACTTGATATCCCATATAAGAAAGGAAATTATTTGTTCATTGTTAATGCTGAAACGATTGCAAATATGGGCGATGTTATTTCTACGGATAAATTATCACCATGGAATAATAAAGAAAAGGGAGTTAGAAGTAAACAATATTATATTCATTATGAAGCTGAAGCTAATTGTGTAAAAAAATATACAAGAACTGATTCAAAGCGGGATCCTTTTAAAACTTATTGCTTCGAATATCAAACAAGTCACCATGAATTTCCTGTTAGTAAAAAGGTTTGCTTTTTAAAAATTTGAATCGGGGAATCGAAGAAACCATAAAACGGAATCGGAAAAAGGTGGAATCGGGAAAGCACTGATGTAAAGTTTCCATCTTCTTATCTTATCCCAAAGTTACAGATAATTGCAATATGTCAGCCAAATGATAAGAATCCAATTGAAGGGACAAAAGTTTGTTTTTATTATGAAGTTACTGATAATTCTGAAGACATGGAAAAACTTGTTCACAAAATTCATAATCCTCGGATAGCACCAAGTGATTCAGGAAAACTTAAACAGTTGCTGATGAATAAAAATGCCCCTTCAGAAGCTTTACATTTGCATCAACAAACTTCCTCATTAATGGATAGCGTAACTGTTGTTACACAAACCCAGGTAAACATATAAAATATATCATCTGGTTGAAATAACTTTACGGTATCCTTAATTTGAAAAAATAACTTTAGGTCAATAATCTTGCTCGTCATTTAAAAGATCGAAGTCCACCCACCAATAAGGGTCAAAAGAAGACAATTAATTTTGATGAAATTCTCAAGATGGCCCATGACCAACGTTTTGTAATGGAATTTACAAAATCTGGTGAAGATATTAAAATTTTTTGTGGAGTTAAAGCTGCATTTAGCATGATTGAATCAAGTTTGGTATCAGCTGCTTCTATGAATGAATTATCAAAAGAAATTGAAAAAGCGTTGAAACTTCAAAAAAATCTTAGATATCAAAAGCTGTCGGAAATCGTAAACAGTGAAAATTATCAAAATTCTTTAAAAACTTGCTGCTTTTATTTGGATACGACTTTTAATGTATCTGAACTTTACTTAACAATTTTATTATGCTCTTCACCATTTCTTATCAGAACCGATGGAACACCTGTTTGTATTATTGGTGGAATCATGTTATCCAGTCAAAAGGATGCTTTGTCTTATGAATGGATGGGAATGAAAATTCAAAAATATTTATCATCCAAAAGCCGTTTTGCAAGATCAATTACTACCGATGCTGATTTATCTCTGGACGCTATTTTAAAAGCTGAAATTTTTGCACCACCTTGCGTAAAATTGCAATGCGGTGAACACCTTGATACAAATATTGATACATATATTGATGCTCCACAAACAAAACAACGAATTAAGCACGATATCTTTGGGTTTGTTGAAGGTGAAATTCGACTTAAAAGTTTATCGGCAGTATATTTTTTCGTGTCTGCCTTTAATACAATTTTTTTCGGCATTTCGAAATAAAATATTCTTTTTTTTGCAAATAATTGTTTCACCAATTTTTTTTAAACGAAAAAATCTGACTTTTAAATATTTTATTAATTTTTGTCACTAATATTTTAATTTGCAGTCTTTTAAATCAATTTTATTTAAATTACAAATAAATAAATAAATAAATTCCTACCAAGGAAGTTGAACATTAATTAATATTTTGTTAAAAAAATTTCCATTCTGCTATTAAAATTTTTTAAAAATTAGAACAACAAATATGACAATTTCAATTTTTAAGTAGTGGATTTCATTAGAGCAATAATAAATTTAAAAGATCGTATAAATAAGCAAAGCTAATCAAGAAAGAATGATGATAAAAAAGATAAAAATAAAGAGATAAATTTCAATTATATTAATGTTAGTTTTTATTTGGATCCTGTTATGAAGGTCAGAAAAAATACTAAAAAAACATCAAAACTTTTAGACGATAAATGTTAGTATTTCTATGCCAAAAGAATCAAAAGCTTTCACTTTAAGACACCACCTTTTTTTAAGAAAATTAAACTCTTTGTATATATTTTTTTATGTAAAATCCGTTAAGGCCAAATAAAAAGCTTACAGTTAGTTGCCGCCTTTTTATTTTTCTTGTGTTTTTTTTTCAGAGTTATTTCTGATATTTGCCAAATAATATTTCAGTTTATGATAATACTATAAAAATGTCAACACTTTTATAGTATTATCAAAAATTTGAAAAAAAAATTGTAAAATGACAGAATTTATCCAATTTTTATATTTATTGTTTCACTGAATCCTTCTATAAATTAAAAAGCGAACATTTGATTTATAGAAAAGAATCAGTTTTTATAAAAACTGTTATATTTATGTTCATCAAATCGGAACTTTTGTATAAAACTGTTTTAAAATTAATTATATACAGCTTCTTTGTATAAAAACATTTTCAAAAATAAGGAAATACAGTTGAACCTCCATTTTACGTCCCTCGATTTTACGTCCGTCTTCTGCGGTCCCTCCAAATGGAAATCCCTGTAAATGAACCTCGATTTTACGCCCTTTTTTTGACGGTCCCTTGAAAGTCGTAAAACCGAGGTTCGACTGTATAGCAATATGAGTCAATTTATCTTCAATCTTTTTTTTAAATTTTAGTCATTTCTTTTAATAACAAAAAATATGATGTATTAGAAAAATTCTGCCCCGACTGCGTTTGTCCCGTTTTCGACAGATGTTACACAAAAAGAAAGGTCAGAAACAAAATTAGTCATTCCTCTGCCATTTTGTTTTTGTTTTTTTTCTATTTTAAAGAGGACATCGGAATACAGCTAACTTTTTTCTTACCCAAAAACGTCCGTCATCGGCAGAATGACAATTTCATCAAAAAAAAATTAGATAATTTGTTCTTTTTAATGTTTGTATGAGAAATATTTCCAGTTTATATGGCAAAAAGTTTTATAAATCAAATGTTTGTTTAAAAAAAATAGTTGAAATTTTGGTTTTACAAAATGGATGAAGAGCGGAATGGTTTATATCATTTTTTATAAAAAAGCGATCCATAGATACAACAACTAAAAAATATTTTCAGTCAAATATTTTATTTTTTTTTTCAATTTTTCTATTATTTATTTAATGCATACAAAATCGGATGTTCTGCCTTCTTTTTTATCTATGTTATAAATAAATTATGCTTTTTTTATTAGTGTCCCGTTCTTCTTTCATGTATTTGAAAGAATCTTTTTTTCTTTCTTTAAATAATCTTTAACAATTTGTTTGACAAAATTTGTAATGAATTCTAAAAAACTATAAAATATTTAAAATATTTTCGTTTTCTAATTTTTAACAGATATCAGTGCCGCAACATGGGGGGGGGGGGGGGGTGATATGGGTGACGCGTCACCCGACCGAATTTTGAGTTCATAAAAAGTCGAACATGGGGGGGGGAGTATGTGAAGTTTGGCAAAAATAATTTTTGTTGTGACTGGTAAAAATGAAAAAATTTTAAGAAAAAAATAAGCACAGGGGGTACCAAGGCAAAAAATGGATAGTCACCCGACCAATTTTGGCGACGTTGCGGCACTGACAGATATTTGATGAAAAATCGTTTGCTTCTTTTTTTAATGAAACAGAAAAAATGAGTTTTGGGGCGGAGTTTTTGAGCACTGAGAAGAATATTCAATAAAAAAGTGCCGAGATGGACTGTGTTTTTTTTTTTCAATCAAAAAAGGAAAACTTTATATTATAAAAAGTTCATTTTGCGACCCAAAACAACAGACGTATATTTCTTCTTTCAAATGAAAATTTGAACATATTTTTACAAAACATATGTATCTACATCGAATTTTAAATATTTTATTCATTTTTGTGGTGGATATATTTTTTAAAATTAATTTATAGTTTTCGATATCATTAATTTAACTGAAAATTTATAAACAAAAATATAAAACATATAGCTGGAAGAAGAACTGCTCATTAATAAAAACGATATTAGAATTTTTCCTTAAAGGAGGCGGACCCTTTGATCCATTTTTTTAAAAAACAGGATTTCGAAATATTTCTTTTTTTTCCAAACCATCGATATTCGTGATCAGGGTGACTCTTGAAACGAAAAAATATTTCCTTTGTTTTTATTTTTTTAACAAAGGAAACATTTTTTCGTTTCAAGAGTCACCTTGATCACGAATATCGATGGTTTGGAAAAAAAAAGAAATATTTCGAAATCCTTTTTTTTAAAAATGGATCAAAGGGTCCGCCCCCTTTAAACAAAAATGTATTTTATTAACAGACTATTTTGAAACAAATGCGTCGAAACTGTCATCTCCTTGTATTTTCAAAAGTTTCTAACAATCTTAGTTCTGGAAATACTATCTTTTTAAAAACGTTAACTTCAATATTTTCAGCTTTACAAAATATTCAAAAACAGATAAAAACGATATATTTGACAACCAAAAAACCAACGATAAACTTAAAATGCATCAAAGAAATGACAAAATAAAAAAATGTGTTTTTCTTTCTTTTTCTTTACACAAAAACATAAAAAATGTATAGGCAATATATTTATTATGCCTGCTTTTGAAACATTTTTTCAGTAGAAAGTAAGCACAGTTTTTAAATATTTTATTTTATTTTCTTCACTGCTATTTTAATTTACAGTTTTTTAAAAGTAATAAATATACTTTTATCGCAAAGAAATAAGTCATTCAAATACTAAAGAGAACAATAATTAAAATTTAGCTTAAAATTTTTTTTTCTACTATTAAACATTTTATTTAACAAAAAATTATTTTTAGAACAATAAATTTACAAAATATGTTCTTTACTTTGATGAATCAATTTCCAATGCGTATAAGAATCAATTTGAAGCAATTAATAATGAAATTCTTGCAACAAAAATGTTTAATTATACACGTCCTTTGATTCATTTTGAAGGATAAGATAGAGATGAATATTATAAGCTCTTTCGAATTTGTTGGTCTCATTAATATTCTCTATTCACGAAAAAAGTATTCGTTCCTCTTATATAACAATGTATTCCGTTTTTGGTGTCTTTGTTTTATGAGAAGATTTTAATAAAGCATTTTTGTGGAATTCTTTGATAAAATCCAAAAATGAGTAATCCATTTTTTTTGATATTTAAACAAAGGCGGTTAGAAGTGCAAGTTATTTTTTTCCAAAAAGCCAATAAATTGATGTTGTGTTAATTTTAATAACAAACAACATACAAATGATAGTGAGTTAATAATCGTCAATATCTCATATTGCTATGACGAAACTCATCAGCACCAGAAATTTGATATTTAGGTGAATGCCCCTCCCTGGTTAAAATTCACATCGTTCTTTAATGTTCGTGTCAAAAACTTTTTTACAAACGAGAAAACTTAATTCGGCAAAAACTACAGTAACCTTCAAACAATATTTGCGTGTAAACCATTAGTTTAAAAATATTAAAAAAAAACACAAATTGCATTAAATCAAAACAACGAAAAAACTTCATCTTTGCAGCAGCATATTTCGACAAGATTCAACGACGCTTCTTCGAACGTTTCTTTTTTCCACCACCAGATTGCTTTTTACGATTCTTTTTAAATGGACGAGTTATTGAATCTTGAGTTGGCTCTTCTTCCATTCCAGATTCAGTATTCAAACTAGCAATATTTTTAAATCCATCTGGATCCATTTTATACGCTTCTTCAATTGCTGTTATTGGATATGGAAGATTTTTTCTTTCTTTGAAAGAAAATTCAGCAAAAATAATAGGCATTTGGCGCCTAAAAAAGAGGTTTAATTTAGATAGTTTAAAATTTTAAAAAGCATACCTAATCCAAGTACAAGCTTGACGACGATTAAAAACTGAATATCGTCGTTGAAGGACAATAACAAACAACAAAGGGATTGGACAAGTTTCATTGATTTCAGCATCTGAATCAATTAATTCACGAAAAACACCACCAAAAGCAAAACTGCGAATATATTCAGGAGTTGTACTTCGTTGAACATATCTTTCACCTTCTGCAGACAATTCAACAACAGTTTCATTATCACCAAATTTTGCACCATGTTTTGCTAACCTTTCAATTGCAGCATCACTAAAAATAAATTCGAATAAAAAAGGTTAATAATGGAAATAACTTACACAAGGAGTTCGATAATTTTGAACATAACACTTATTCTTGTACAACAAAAAATCATTATTTCACGTTTTTCAAGTGGACGAGCAAAATCAGATGAATAAAATCTAAAAACAAATATAAAATTGAAAAAAATACAAAAAACATACTTTTCAAGTTTATCCTTTGTTGGAGCATCAATTGTACCTTGAGAACGACGTATAACTGTTTCAGAAGGCTTTTCAACCATTGCTTGCATTCCAATTTCATGCCGTCCAGAAAGTGAACCTTTTCTGCTTGAACTCTTTGAATACTTTGTAATTGCTTTTGAAGCAGGTTGCAATGGTGCTGGATGAATTACTGTTTTTGGAACAGAAACATGTGGTTGTTGATTTTCTGTTGCAGTAATTGAAGCACCAGTAGTGTGATCATCCAAAGTTGGTTCAATAGGAGCTTGCTTCTTTGGTGGAACTTTTTTTGGCGGAACTTCTTTTGAAGGTTGTAGTTGGATTTTTTGCACTACTTTATTTTCCTTCTTTGCTGCTTTTGGTTTCTTTTCTTCTTCAATAGCTTTCTTCTTTTCTACCGTTTCTTCTTTTGGTTTTACAGGTTCTTTTTGCACAAAATCAGCTTCAGCGGTACTTATTGGAGTTTCATGAAATGCTACAGCATTCTTTTTATTAACAGCTTTACTTTGCTTTCGAATACAAAAGTACCATACACTAAAAAAGATGATGTAATAATACATGTTTGGTAAAGCTATAACATACGCAAGAGCAATAACAGCAATAAAAAGAATAAAAAGTATACCACCAACAATTGCCCATATAAGTGTTGCATTTGATGTTTCTTCTTTTGAACCTTCAGCAGATGTTAAAGTTGATGGAGTTGTTGGAAGTCGAGTTGTTGTTGGAGACCAGATTTTTGCATTTTTCTAAAATCAAATAATGTTTAAAAAGAAACGACGAAAGATAGAAAAAAACTTACGACTGTCAAAAAACAATCAGGTGTAGCTTTTTTAACAAACAGTTTAATCTTTCCATTGGTAATTAAAGGTTTACAACTCCGAAAAGATGTTTGAAATGATACTGCTGCGTCTGGGGACATGATTGTTGCTGTTGCACAAACATCTTGATCATAATCAAACGACGTCGCTAAAAAAATAAAACACTAGAATAGGCTGATTAAAAAAGTGCTTACAATGTATAGGAAACATAAACCATAAACCAT
Source organism: Panagrolaimus sp. PS1159 (assembly GCA_963922195.1). Classification (NCBI taxonomy): domain Eukaryota; kingdom Metazoa; phylum Nematoda; class Chromadorea; order Rhabditida; family Panagrolaimidae; genus Panagrolaimus; species Panagrolaimus sp. PS1159. The sequence goes on from CAWUHW010000006.1 coordinate 3,735,888, forward strand.
TTTTTCCGGCTCCTGGAGAAATACCAGCTTCAAATCTGCATTGATTTGGTCGGCATTCACCTTGTAAAGAAATATCAGGATTTTCAGCATCATAGCAAACATAAACTCTAAAAAGATGGCCTACCAATAACCAGTAACATTTAAAAGCTTACGTTTTATCCATACAACGTTGTTTATTTTGTGCAATACGTTCGGAACAATATTCAAACTTTAATTGACTCAATTCAAGTTCAATTTCTTCAACATATCCAGTTAATCTTACATCACCAAATTCTTGTTGAGCATTTGATCCATCAGAAGAAAGAAGATTGCCATCAGAATCTTTTCCATCAAACAAATCATCATCATTATTTGAATGTCGAAGAAATCTTTGACCAAAAGATCCAAAAAGTACGAGAGAAAAGATAAGCAAAAGTTTGAAGAAATTCATTTTTCTGAGCGTTGCTGCAAACCACCGTTGTTGACGTTGAAAAATGAAGTGAAATGAGAAAATTATGAAAAAAGTGTTTATATATTGCCAAAAATGGTATGCAAAGGTTTTGAACGGCGTCTTTCTATTGTTAAACATTAACATATTTATGCAAATTTACAATTAACAATGTATAATGAACAGCGATGAACGAACAAAATTTGCAAATTTACTGTAAAAAAATTTTTTGCAACAAAATTTTTTGCAACGTGCAAACATTTTTTCGCAGTTTTTTTTGTCATCGTTTTTTACAAACTTTTTCTTTGTTGTCTGTGTTTTTTTTCGCTGCTGTTTATATATTTTTACCGAGTTTATTGAAAAATTTTGAGAGGTATATAAAGTATTACTTGATTAATTAAAAAGATGAGCACAAAACAAAATATTTGATTTTAATAGAAATTCGAAACCAAAACGTTGACAACCTTATAACAGTTTTTTCTTCTGCGTTCAGCACTATACGTTTAAAATGGACCCGGCACGAAAATATTATGGCTGCTTTCAATGATGTTGTAGATATTGTGAATACAAATTTTTGTTAAAATTTCGTAAGTTATTTAATTTTTTTATGACTTTTATTATTTGCTTTACTTTATAATACCTCTTAGGCAGCTTTAGAGACACTCCTGACAGGATAAGGATGTCTGGTTGCAAAGTTCTAACGTTTGCAAGATGTTGCACCATTTTGACGAATATCTTAAAAAAGTTTCAGCAATTTTTTAAACACTTATTTATTTGAATAATATTGCTTTTTGCTTTGAGAATAAGATAGAGAACAAATATTGGTGCTCATATTTGTCAATCCACGACAAAAATTGCGAATTTTTTTATGATTTGTGCAAAATTTCACGTTTTTTGCCTTTCTGACAGGGGGGACCAAGGGAAAATCATAAAATTTTCAAAAAAATTTTTTTTCTTAAAATGGTTTTAAAATGTTTGTAAACACCTAACAAGGGAACCGTTTGACATGTGAATTCGCTTTTGAAATGGGACCTATTTTAGAATACTCCCCTGATATTCAAACGTGTTTTCCCAAATTTTGAGCGGCCCCTTCCCTGAAAGTATTTTTTCACCTAATCAACTATACTACTATAGTATACGCTATCGTATGCTACTTATACCAATTAATCACTTATTTTTTTGGATTTTATGCTTTCTGGTTAAGCCATAATTAGTTGTTTGTTGTTAAAATAATGTTTTGTAACTTTCTGAGTCATTATAGAACTCCAAAAATGTAATTTTAAGCAATTAATTGGTATAAGTAGCATACGATAGCGTATACTATAGTAGTATAGTTGATTAGGTGAAAAAATACTTTCGGGGAAGGGGCCGCTTATAATTTGGGAAAATACGTTTGAATATCAGGGGAGTATTCTAAAATAGGTCCCATTTCAAAAGCGAATTCACATGTCAATCGGTTCCCTTGTAAGAACATATTTCTGATAGTTTATTGTTGATAAAAAGTTATTTTTTAAATGTCTTCAGTAAACTTACAGTATTCTCAATCTTGAATCACTAAAATACATTAAATAACAACTTTTTATCAACAATAAACTATCAGAAATATGTTCTTAGGTGTTTACAAACATTTTAAAACCATTTTAAGAAAAAAAGTTTTTTTTCCTTATCCTGTCAGGAGTGTCTCTAAAGCTGCCTAAGAGGTATTATAAAGTAAAGCAAATAATAAAAGTCATAAAAAAATTAAATAACTTACGAAATTTTAACAAAAATTTGTATTCACAATATCTACAACATCATTGAAAGCAGCCATAATATTTTCGTGCCGGGTCCATTTTGAACGTATAGTGCGTTCAGTGCTGATTTTTTAAAAAAAAATGAAGAGAGAGAGAGAATGCTAAACCAAAAAAGCATCCCATTTTTCTTTGTACAAAGATTTCTCTCCGTTTCTCATAAGTCGTCTCCATTATTTTAAAATTTTTTGTATATTTAATTCGTTTTTTATTTCGTTTAATTTTTTAAGATGCTTTAAAAATTTGTTTTAATAAATTACTGCATTCAAATGCTTCTACAAATCAAATCATTTAATATGAAAAATGTTTGTTTGGAAATGCTTTCTTTTAAGAGTAAAAAGATATTTGGTTTATATTTTTTATCAATTTTTTTGTTTACTAATGTAATTTTCTCAAATTCTTATAATAAATTTTTAAAAGCAAATTTATTTACAGAAAAAAACGCAAGAAATTTATAATGACACGGTTTTAATTAATTTGATCAAATATTCATTTATTTTATTATATTTTAATTTTCGTTACACCATAACATCATGTGTAAAATTACTACTTATTTCATCCCTTAAATTTTTCATTTCTAGTTTTATTTACTTTTGATACTATATAATTTTATATCTTTTCAGCAATAATACTACAAGATGATTCAACAATCAGGGCCGCAAGTGCCATATGGAGGTTGGCGAAACCTCCCCCTCTGTGCCATATTTAAAGTGAAAACATCAAATTCATATTAGGAAAATTTACATTTTTTGAAAACCTCCTAAGGAAACCTCCCCCATCTTGACAAGTTTCTCGACCTATTTGCGGCACTGTCAACAATTGTTGAAAGCCTTATTGCAGCTAATTGTATCAGATGCTGAAAGACCCTGTTCAACAATGTCATAGGATCTTGTTAATTCTTCATCATTTCCATCGGCAACCCATGCCATACCATTATTCCATACGTGATGCATAATATGTACAGCTGGTGCCTATTCATTTATTTTATTATAATTTAATTTTCGTTACACTGGTGCCAACAGTGCAACAGTTTAAAAACGTTTACTTCAATATTTCCAATTTAACAAAATATTCAAAAACAGATAAAAACAAAATGTTTGAAAATAAAACAACCAAAAATAAACTTAAAAAACATCAAAAAAATGACAAAATAAAAAACAGCGTTCTTCTTTCTTATTCTTCAGACGTAAACATAGAAAAAAATATCGGCAGTATATGTTTTGTGTCTACTTTTAGTACAATTTTTTCGGCATTTCGAAATAAAATATTCTTTTTTCTTGCAAATAATTGTGTCACAAATACTTTTTTTAAAAAAAATTAAGCTGACTTTTAAATATTTCATTAAATTTTTTAGCCAATATTTTAAATTGCATTCTTTCAAAAAATTTTTTAAATTACAAACAAATAAATAAATCAAGTGTAAATTAGTAACTGCAATTTGCAAAAATTGCAAAACCGCAGGTGAACATTAATTAAAATTTTATTAAAAAAAATTTCCATCTTACTATTAAAAATTTTTAAAAATAAGAAAAACAAATATTTAGCGGATTTTATTAACACATTAATAAATTTAAAAGAACGTTTAAATAAGCAAAAATAATCAAGAAAGAATGATGATAAAAAAGATGAAAATGTAGAGATAAATTTCATTTATATCAGTATTAGTTTTAATATGGATCCTATTATTACGATCAAGAAAAATACTAAAAAAACATAAAAAAACTTCTTGACTATTTTGAAAAAAAAAGATGCAAGATGAACTGATTTTTTAAATATTTCATTTTTTTAAAACAGTTTTTATAAGAATGTTTCCATACGAAGAAGCTGAATATAACTGCAAAACTCTACTTTAAAAACCAATGAAATATTATGATACGCTAATAAAAAAAAAAAATTGTCATATTTGTTGTTCTAGTTTTTAAAAATTTTTAATAGTTGGATGAAAAATTTTTTCAAATAAAATTTTTATTAATGTTCGGCTGTTGTTTTCGGAACTACTAATTTACACTTGATTTATTTATTTATTTGTAATTTAAAAAATTTTTTGAAAGAATGCAAATTAAAATATTAGTGACAAAATTTAATAAAATATTTAAAAATCAGCTTACTTTCTTTCTAAAAAAAGATTTGTGACACAATTATTTGCAAAAAAAAAAGAACATTATATTTCGAAATGCCGAAAAAAGAAATGCATTAAAAGCAGACACAAAATATGTACTGCCGATATTTGTTTTTCTATGTTTGTGTCTGAAGAAAGAAGAACACGTTTTTCTTTTTTTTTCATTTCTTTGATGCATTTAAAGTTTATTTTTGGTTGTTTTACTTCCAAAACATTTCGTATATAAAAAAAAAGTGGTCGCATTAACTTTTTATCGAAATGTTGAAAGATTATTGTTAAATGGTATATACAAATTAATAAAAAATGCTTGTAACAATTAGTAAAAAAGTTTACCGCGTCACCAAATTTTTTTATGGATCTATAAGGATTTCGGTTACTTAGATAAACAGTTTTCTAAAAACTTGTCAGAAATTTTTCGGAAAACTGGAAGATAAGCATACAGTTTTGAAAAACTGTTAAAATTCTTCTTTGTTGAAATTAATTGTGATAATGGTTCTTGAATAACAAATCCTAATGGATTTTTCTTTAATGGTTGTTTCGACGGAATTACGTCTGCAGTTTCATCTTCTTCAATATTCAAAACAAAGTAGTAATAAGAAGAGAAAAACAACATGAGATACAAAAATGTGATATGCAAAATAGCTCAAAAGGTATATGTTTGCTTTTTTTCAGTTGGAAAAAATTGTCTATTATTTGGGACTGATTCATTTCAGAGGTCATCAAGATAGCTAAAGCCAGTACAAACATTTTTTTGTGCTGTTAGGAGCAATGTCTTGCAAGTCCGAGTTATACTTTTTATATGCTTAATATAAGTATTTGTTTATGGAAATACAACCATATACTACTATTACAATATGGTTTTAAGATCTGGACGTACGTTTCGTGATCTGGACGGTTTTAGGATCTGGACGTAACATACCGGGTGGGCCAACATAATTGGCCGATTTCATTTCACTGAAAAAAAAATTGACCAAATATGGCCAGTTTTTGACCCAAAAGCTTGCTTTTTCTGTTTCTTCCGAGGACTTGTTTTTTTCCGAAGTGGACCATATTTTGGTCCAAAAAAAGAACCAAAAACGTTCAAAAAAAGGACCAAAAACGTTAAAAAAAAGGACCAAAACCGTTAAAAAAAGGACCAAAAACGTCCAAATTTTGGACGTTTAGCGAAAAATCCGAGTCTATAGAATTTTGACCGGGGTCCTCAAGAACGCGGGAAAATCGGTTGTACTGAATTTTTAGCCTACAATATGGTACTCATTCGTCGTAGAATTTTCTGCTGATTCATATTTTGTATTACACATAGGTTAAAAATTAGAAATCAAAATTTTACTAAATTTCAACATACAAAACAATAATCAATAAAGAAAAGAAACAATGAAGAATAACAAAATAAACTTAATCGAAGATTGAAGGAGAAGGTTCACGATCTTGAGTTGAAGTTTGAGTAGCAGATGAAGATTCTAGAGGAACTGTTTGTTGAATTGCGGAATGAAGAGCTGAAGCAGTAATTGGAGCATGACGAGGTTTCTTTGCATTATCACCAGAAGGTTGAGCAGGTCGCTTTCGAATTGGTGAGTCATGTGGAGATACGTCAAACATTTGGAGAACGGATTGTTCATCGTATTGAGGAGAAAATGAAGAGGTTGAAGGATCAAGGTAGGAAGATTGTGAGAATTCAATATCAGGAGAATCATTTGATAGATCAGTCGAAGTTGAAGCATTTCCAGAATTCGTCTCTGAATAATAACGGATAAAAACTGCTTAGAAAAGTAACTGACCTGGTGACAGTTGAAAAAATGTAGAGAGATGGGCCAGTTCCATAAAAGATTGAAGTGCTTCACCAACTTGTCCACGAACCTAAAGTATCAATGTGTACAAAAGCGAAACTGCTATAAAACAAACATACCCAAAGAATATCACTATCAAGACAAATGTAGAATCCCACTTCTAGAATATTCGGAGAGCAATAATTGTTGAAGAATATCATTTGCAGTTCTTTCGATCACATAACCAGCAGCTGCAGATAGAGGATGGTCAGCAGATCTTTAAGATTTAAGGATGTATACGGCAGATATTGCAGCAGTGGGCTCTATGAAGACTTGATATATATGTGTCTAAAAGATAAATATTAGTTGAGTTACAAAAAATAAGAAAAATAAACTTGCGTCAGCAATCAGCTCGATCATATTTACGATTTGAAGAATGCAGAGGAGTGGTAAATGCTGGAGATTTGTCTGTTGAACACAGAGGAGCGCTTGTGGAGGAGATTGAAGGATCATTTTCACCACCATTTGTAGGATTATAAATGCCTAGAAACAATGTTTAAATGAAAAGTTGTGGAAAGAAGTTAAAACTTACCGGACGAAATAATATCAGTAACACCTCGAACTTGTGCAGCACTTGAAGCATTACCACCATCACGAACATCTCCAGCACTTGAAGCATTATCATCACCACGAGCTTCTGCAGCACTTGCAGCATTACCACCATCACAAACATCTGCAGCACTTGAAGCAATTGCATCTTGAAGAATATGTCCAACACTTGTAGGATCCTAAAATAGCGATATATACCAGTGTATATGAGAAATTGATATACGCTTACCGAGATCACCAGTAGCTGGCACGTTCGAAGGATCAACTTTTGATAATTGGGAAGCAGCATTTGAAGCATCCATAGTTAAAGATCGAGGAGCAGCATTCGAAGATTGAGGAGCAGCATTTGTAGTAGAAGGACCAACACTCGAAGAATGCAAAGCTCTAGCTCTAACGGCAAGCTTTACGTGAGCACGAGGCATAAGTTCTAAAAAAGATGATAAGTTACGTGAAAAAAGAATGAAAAACACGAGAGGAAACATAAACTGATAAAAAAGGGAGAAGGAGCGCGTAAAAAATGAAAGGAGCGTAAAAAAGAGTGTAAATAATCAAAGTAAATCTTACAATAAAATTTAATACATTGTTATAGATAATAAATACTTTAATTAACGGATACTACTCAGATAAGATATAAAAAAAGCAAAGAAAAAAATGGGAGAACAAAAAAAATGCGTCTGCATTTAAAACAAAAGAAAAAAAATAATGCTGGCCTTGAAAAAAGAGCAGCAGTCAGTTCGATTTGGCTGCTTTGCCTCGTTTCACATCGAACAAAAAAGGTAACGCGCAGCCAACGGTTAGCGGGCTTTTCAAATCTTTGTTGCAAAAAAGACTTTCGAAAACTTACGTAAAAAAAGGAAGCGCGCTTTTTTCTCTCTCCTTATTTTTTTTACCTTTTTTTCTTCCATTTTTTATCTCTGCTATTTTTATCTTATTTATCTCCCTTTATCCATATTAATATCCGTTAGTTAAAGTATTTATTATTCATACCAATGTATTAAATTCGATTGTAAGATTTACTTTGATTATTTACACTCTTTTTTACGCTCCGTTCATTTTTTACGCGCTAACTCTCTCTTTTTTTATCAGTTTATGTTTCTTCTCGTGTTTTTCATTCTTTTTCACGAAATTTATCATCTTTTTTAGAACTTATGCCTCGTGCTCACGTAAAGCTCACCGTTAAAGCGACATCTTCGCATTCTTCGAGTTTTGGTCCTTTTTTTCGGTATTATGTTTCTTCAACACCTCATTTAACAGATGCTTATGCTTCAAATGCTGGTCCCCAATTATCAAATGTTGATCCTTCGAATGTTCCAGCTGCTGGTGATCTCGGTAAGCGTATATCAATTTCTCATATACACTGGTATATATCACTATTTTAGGATTCTGCAAGTGTTGGACATATTCTTCAAGATGCAAGTGCTGCAACTGCTGCAGAAGCTCATGGTTACTGGTTTGCTGTTTATGCTGGAGATGTTTTTGATGGCGGTGATACTTCATTTGCTGGAGATGTTTGTGATCGTGGTTTTGCTGCAGATGCGGGAGAATTTGTTGGTGGCGCTGATACTTCAAACGGTGCAAAAGCTCGTGGTGATGGGTTTGCTGCATATGTTGGAGATGTTCGTGATGGTGGTGATACTTCAAGTGCTGGTCCTGAACAAGTAAGTGTATTTTAAGCGTGAATAATATATTAAAAAAGTTTTCCTCTTTTTAGGGCATGCAATGCACTAGCCGGGACACTGTTTTATCCTTTTAACTGATTCTTGATTGGCGATATGCAATTCCAGAATGGGTGAATGGTGAATCTTCAACACGTGGAGAACCAACAATTACCGTTGCACAAGTTCGTGATGATGCTGATACTACAAGTGCTGCAGTAGCTCGCGGTGGTGCTGATACTACAAGTGGTGAACAAGTTCTTGGCGGAAAATGCTACAAAACCATGGGTCCAAAATCATCGAATGGATACTCTTCTTTTGGTCGCCTCGTATTTTCCAATACAATCCGCATTGTTGGATTTTAATGAAGTAAGTTTCTTTATTTTACAATGTACCACAGATTAAACTTTTCTTTTCTAGAAGGTCATTGATTTTGCAACTGACAAAATCACTACCGATTCTGCAATTGATGATACTTAGTGGATAACACTGATCGACGACTCTTCAACACATGCATCGATAGATCCGACTCTTCAACCTGCTAAAACTCCCGCTGTTACTCCTCTTTTGGAAATTCTTCAACAAAAACTTCCGTCAAGCTCAAGATGATAATCGTCGCCTAATTGAAAATCTTCAAAATATTAATCGAGAATTGAATGCTGATGCTTTGCAACTCGAACTCTGCATTATCTACAACTCGAAACTTGAAGTGTAAGCTTTTGTATTCATTTTTGCTCTTTTTAATACTTTTGTTTCTTCAGATAATTCAATCCTTCAAATAGCTCTCGTGGTTCAAATGGAAATTTTCATTATCCTTTATTTTTATGATTCTTCATTGTGTATGTTTTTCTTCGTTTTCTTTGTTAAATAAATGTGTTTTTTGTATTTTAATGTGTTTTGGGGACATTTTGACAGAACGATATTATTACCGTTCGATTTGATTTGAAAGCCGCTTTAATTTGAGCTAAAAATTCAGTACATCCGATTGTTAAAGCCTAGTGGTCCCCCGCGAGCTTTTTATTCTTTTCCATATCTTTTTTCCCTCTTTTTGGCTTTTATACTTTTTAGTTCAGAAAATGCCCAAATCGGTCCAATTGATTTTGGCCGTTTTTCGTTCATTTTCATGTACCAAAACTTGCCAAAAGGCTTTTGGCATGATTTGGAAAGCTTTTAGGCCATATTTAGTTCAACTTTTGGCAATATTTGGTTCAGTTTTGGCCACTTTGAAAGCGTCCAGTTTCTTTGGACCGAAAACGTTCAATTTTTTTTTTCAGTGTTGGCTGGCAAATTTTTATTTTTAAAGATATTCAAAAACGGACTTCACAGTTGTGTTCGATAAATCATAGGATTTTGTATGAGATAAAAATTTTCCGGATATCTGATATGCAAATTTTTCAGCAATGATAGCAAGTGAAAATTTTAGCTATAATTTTTTTTCATTATTTTTACAAAAAACCGTTAGTTATTGGAGCGGTTTTTCTAAAAACCGCTCCAATAAAAAAAAGTGATAGTAACTGTGAAAAATTTTTTGAAAATTTAAATGTTATTATCAAAATCTGAATGTTTTTTCAAAGGGGGGACCATGTTAAAATCTCAAATTTTTTTTGAAAATTATTATGAGCTTAAAAAAATCCTAAACCAAGATGAGTACAACTGTGAAGACCGTTTTGGATTATCTTTAAAATTAACGATTTGCCAGCCAAATGAAATCGGTCAATTATGTTGGCCCACCCGGTATATACATTTTGCTCAAAGAATTGTTTTTATGCATCTTTGGAAAAATAAAAACGGTTGAATTCCATGCGGAAAATGTCTGATGCAAGCTTTTTCGATTTTGTCATTTGTCTTTCAGCACATTTTCTACTAAAAATGTTTGTCCAAACAAAAAAGTACAAAACAAAAATGCAGGAAAAGCGTTCGTTTTCTATTTTTGGAACAAAAAAAAATGTTCATCGTCAAATCTTGTCAGCCCCGTATTAAGGGGAAGGGAGCACTTGGGGCCCGTGCCCCCCTCGAAATTTATGAATTTCCTTTGATGTTTTGCCGCTTGCGGCAAAACATTAAAGGGGTGCCCCATCCCCAAAATTGTGGTGCCCCCCCCCCCTGTAATTAAAAAAAATGTTTTCTGGTTTTTTCAACCAAATTTTTTCATGTAATGTAAATTGAACAAGTGTTTGTGAAATAAAATGCTAACTTGATTTTTAAAAAAAAATATTTGTCCATGCATTTTTTTTTAATTCTCAAGTTTTCACAGTAAAGTTTTTAAAAAATACATAAATTTTTAATATTTTTTGTAGCCATAAAATCTGCAAAATATAGTAACTTTTTAACACATTTTCGTCTGCGTTTGTTTAAATTATATTCTTTTTTTTAGTGTGTGATTCTTCTTGTTGAATCGACGATCTGAAAGAATCTTTTTTTTTCTCTTAAAAAAACCTTTGACAATTTTTTTTGACAAAATTTGTAATAAATTCTCAAAAACTATAAAATATTTAAAAAAATTTTCGTTTTTCAATTTTTAACAGACTTTTATTGAAAAATCAATTGCTTCTTTTTTCAATAGAAAAGAAAAAACGATTTTTGGGGAGGAGTTTTTGAGCAATGAGAAGAAATTCAACAAAAAATTGAATGTTTTTTTCAATCAAAAAAAGGAAAACTTTATGTTATAAAAAGTTCAGTTTGCGATTCAAAACAACAGACTTTCTTTTTCTTTCAAATGAAAGTTTGAACCTATTTTTACAAAATATATGTATCTACATTCAAGTTTTTTAATATTTTATTCATTTTTGTGTGGGATATATTTTTCAGAATTAATTTTGATTTTTGATATCATAAATTTAACTTAAAATTTATAAAATGAAATTTCAAACATGGAAGACATCAGAACGTTAATAAAAAACGATGTTAAAATTTTTTCGCTTCTACGATATAGAATTTTATTTTTAATGAAAATCTCAAATAATTTTCAAAAACAGATTATTTTAAAACAAACGTAAAAAATAGAACAACTCAAAAATTAACTTTCTTTTTTTGTCAGAGTGAAAGAAAAGTTTTTGCCTTTACTTTTTGTTACTATTTTCAGATTAAGATAAATTTGATATAAAACAAATTTAAAAACGCATAACACAAAATATTTAAAAAAAATTTTCAACTTGCATTCTTTTTAAAAATTCAGTGACATGTAGGAAAATGAGTGTGTTTTAAAACATCTACATTTCAGCGCAAAGGCAGATGTCTTTTGAAACGATAAACATAAAAAAATGCCCAAAAAAAAGTTTTTCAAAACTGTATGTTGATATCCTTGCAATTTCTTTACAAGCTTGTTGTTTAAAAATTTTCTGAGAAGCTTGTAAATCTTTGTTGTGAAAATATTATCTTTTTAAAAACGTTTACTTCAATATTTCTAATTTTTCAAGATATTCAAAAACAGATAAAAACGAAATGTTTGGCAATAAAATAATCAAAGAAAACCTTTTAATGCATCAAAGAAATGACAAAATAAAAATAGGTGTTCTTCTTTCTTTAGACAAAAATATAGAAAAAAAATATCGGCAGCATATTTTTTTGTGTCTGCTTTCAATACAATTTTCTTTTCGGCATTTTGAAATAAAATGTTCTTTTTTTTGCAAATAATTGTGTCACAAATCTTTTTTTAGAAAGAAAGTAAGCTGACTTTTAAATATTTTATTAAATTTTGTCACTAATATTTTAATTTGCAGTCTTTTAAATTAAATTAATTTAAATTACAAATAAATAAATAAATCAAGTGTAAATTAGTAGTTCCAAAAACAAAAATGGGACATTAATTATAATTTTATTAAAAAAAAGTGTCCATCCAACTATTAAAAATTTTTAAAAATTAGAACAACAAATATGACAGTTTTATTTTTTTTTAGCGTATCATAATATTTCATTGGTTTTTAAAGTAGAGTTTTGCAGGTATATTCAGCTTCTTTGTATGGAAACCTTTTTATAAAAACTGTTATACAAACAATAAAATATTAAAAAAAATCAATCCATCTTGCATCTTTTTTTATATTTTAGTCATTCTTCTCTCTAACAAGAAATAAAATGTATTAGAAAAATTCTGCCCTGACTGCGCGTATCCCTTTTTGACAGATGTTACACATAAAAAAAAAGGTCAGAAACGATATTAGTCATTCCTCATCCATTTTGTCTTTGCTATTTTAAAGAGAACATCGGAACGCAGCTAACTATTTTCTTACCGCAAAACATCCGTCATCGATTGAATGACAATTTCATTAAAAAAAGTAAGATTATGATTTGTTCTTTTTAACGTTTGAAATCTTTCCAGTTTTTATGACAAAATGTTTTATAAACAAAATATTTGTTGAAAAAAATTGTTGAAATTTTGGTTTTACAAAATAGATGAAGAGCAAATGGTTTACAACAAAAACATTTTTTAAAAAAAAGGCGATCCATAAATAAATATTTTCAGTCAAATATTTTATGCAAAACAATTGTTTGTATTAAAATTTCAATTTTTCTATTATTTTTTTAATGCATACAAAATCGAATGTTCTACCTTCTTTTTTATCTGAGTTGAAAATAAATTATATTATTTTTATAAGTGGTTAATGCTTCTTTTACTGAATATTTGAAAGAATTTTTTTTCTCTTTAAATAACCTTTGACAATTTGTTTGAAAAAATTTGTAATCAATTCTTAAAAAAAGCTATAAAATATTTAAAAAAATTTTTGTTTTCCAATTTTTAACAGACAAATACATTTTTTGAAAAGTCATTTGCTTCTTTTTTCAATGGAAGCAAATAACTCTATTTTCAAAAACGGTTTTTGGGCGGAGCTTTTGAGAAGAAATTCACCAAAACAAGCACGTTGGGAAAACGATGGACAAACGATCCTCACGAGTACCCCTTAAACTACGTCAAAAAACGATAAGTCCTATAAAATTCTATGAAAAAAGGGCTATTGAACCATGCCAAAGATACATTTTTTTAAAAATTGTAATTTCGAAATTCTTGTTATTGAAAGTGCTCCGTGACCGAAAAACCGAATGTTTGAAGCCGCGTGTTGTAATATACCGCTTTCAAGGGAACCGTTGGACATGTGAATTCGCTTTTGAAACGGTACCTATTTTAGAATACTCCCCTGATATTCAAACGTATTTTCCCAAATTATGAGCGGCTCCTTCCCCGAAAGTATTTTTTTACCTAATCGACTATACTACTATAGTATACGTCATCCTGTGCTGCTTATACCATTTAACTACCGTATTTTCTTCAGATGCCATGATTATTATTATAATTGAATATTTGTTAAGATGAGACAACTTAAATATTAACAACAAAAAAATTGAAAAAGCAATAAATGAATGAAAAAAATCCACACACAAATGGCAGAAAAAAATGCAAACCACTCAAATTTTTTTATGGTTGGAACTAAATCCGATCAATAAACTACATATATGCCAAAAAAATTAAGAGAGATATGTTTTTTTTTATTCATTTGTCTGAAGAATTTTCTGTCAAATTTCTTTTGGCAAAAATATGTTTTTATTATTGAATTCAAGTACCTCGAATCAATTATATTTTTCTTACTTTCTTTTTTTCTAATATAATGCCTTCAGATTTTTTTTTATTTTTTATGCCATTATTTTTTTGTTTATGTTTTGACCATTTTTTTCTTGAAGGAAAAAATAACTAAGGCATTGAAGAAATACGCTTGCAGATATTTTTGAATGATTAATGATCGAAAATATCAATCAATAAAATATAACCAGCAAAAGACAAGAAAAGTGTTTTTGTATTTTGAATAAAATATGAAAGAAAAATCGACATTTTTAATGAATTAATCTTTTTTTCTATACGAATAAGAAATGTTTGTGTTTTTAAACAAGAGTAATTTTTATAATTAATGGATTTTTTACTACTTCCTTTTTTTGAACTGCATAATTTTAAAAGCATACATAAAATTTTCGTAATAATTTCATTTTTTTATTGCATCATGAAATTTTTTGTTGTCATTTAAAAAATAAAAAATTCAAAATAGACATTTTATTCGGTTCAAAAATTTGTCAAATGTAAAACAAAAAATGGAACGACTTTTTTCAAAAAAAATTTTAGAAACGATAGACAACTTTCAAGTGAAAAATGGACAGTGAAAAAAGATGCAAAAATGTTCTTTTCGGTTTTTAGCGACAGAAAAGGCGGTATTTGTCAAAATATTATTTTTTCGTTTTTCTAACTTTATTTTTTAGTTTTTCAGTAGCTGTCACATGTATCTTTTCTTTTCTTTTACAAAAAATAAAAAAAATAATGTTTGAATACTTTACATTTTTTGACTTAAAATTGTATGTTTTTAAAATATAGATAAAAAATCATGCCAAATATTAAAATAAATTTGGAAATTTTATATTTACATTATTTAAGAAAATGTGTGAATAATTTATACCCGTTTCATGAAAAAACAAAAAAAAAACCATAAATTTTATTTTTACAAAAAGTTCTAAAGAAATATTAAAGATTACTTGCCACGGTTATATCAATATTTGTTTTTATATGGATATCCTATTATTAAGATCAGGAAAAATACTAAAAAAAAACATCCGAATTTCTTGACGATAAATGTTACTATTTTGGTGTCAAAAGAATCAATAGCTTTTACTTTAAGACACCACGTTTTTTTCAGAAAATTAAACTCTTTTTATCATGTGAAAAGAAAATGCAACAATCTTTTTTTTGTTTGATGAACAAAAGAGATTAGAAATGCAACTTATTTTTTACTAAAAAATCAATTAGTTGATGTAAAAGTTGTTAATTTTGATAGCACAGAACATACAAATGACAGTGAGTTAATAATCATTAACATCTCATGTTGCTATGACGAAACTCATCAGCACCAAAAATTTTATATTACAGTAAATGCCCATCCCTGGTTAAAATTTACGTCGTTCTTTAATGTTCTTGTCAAAAAAACTTTTTCACAAATGAGAAAACTTAATTTGGCAAAAACTACAGTAAACCCTCAAACAACATTTGACGTGTAAACTATTAGTTTAAAAATATTAAAAAAATGCATATTTATTACAAAAAAACACAAACTGCATTAAATCAAAACAAATAACAAATTGCATTTTTGCAGCTATTTTCAGAAAGATTTCAACGACGCTTCTTTGAACGTTTCTTTTTTCCACCACCAGATTGCTTTTTACGATTCTTTTTTGATGCACGAGTATTTGAATCTTGAGTTGGCTCTTCTTCCATTCCTGATTCAGTATTTAAACCAGCAATATTTTTAAATCCATCTGGATCCATCTTATATGCTTCTTCAATTGCTAGAATTGGATATGGAAGATTTTTTCTTTCTTTCATAGAAAATTCAGCAAAAATAATAGGCATTTGGCGCCTAAAATAGAGGTAGAATTTAGATAGCTTAAAATTTAAAAAAACATACCGAATCCAGGTACAAGCTTGACGACGATTAAGAACTGAATATCGTCGTTGAAGGACAATAACAAATAATAAAGGGATTGGACAACTTTCATTGATTTCAGCATCTGAATCAATAAACTCACGAAAAACACCACCAAAAGCAAAACTGCGAATATATTCAGGAGTTGTACTTCTTTGAACATATCTTTCACCTTCTGCAGACAATTCAACAACAGTTTCATTATCACCAAATTTTGCACCATGTTCTGATAACCGTTCAATTGCAGCATCACTAAAAAGAAATTTGAATAAAAAAAGGTTAATAGGGGAAATAACTCACATGAGAAGTTCGATACTTCTGAACATAACACTTATTCTTTTACAACAAAAAAGCATTATTTCACGTTTTTCAAGTGGACGAGCAAAATCAGATGAATAAAATCTAAAAACAAATATAAAATTGAAAAAAATACAAAAAACATACTTTTCAAGTTTATCCTTTGTTGGAGCATCAATTGAACCTTGAGAACGACGTATAACTGTTTCAGATGGCTTTTCAACCATTAGTTGCATTCCAATTTCATGCCGTTCAGAAAGCGAACCTTTTCTACTTGAACTCTTTGAATACTTTGTAATAGCTTTTGAAGCAGGTTGCAATGGTGTTGGATGAATTACAGTTTTTGGAACAGAAACATGTGGTTGTTGATTTTCTGTTGCAGTAACTGAAGCACCAGTAGTCGGATCATCCAAAGTTGGTTCAACAAAAGCTTGAACTTTCTTTTTTGGTACTTTTTCTTGTGTTACTTCTTTTGAAGGTTGTAGTCGGATTTTTTGCACTACTTTCTTTTCCTTCTTTGCTGCTTTGGGTTTCTTTTCTTCTGCAAGAGCTTTCTTCTTTTCTACCGTTTCTGCTTTTGGTTTTACAGGTTCTTTTTTCTCTTGCACAAAATCAGCTTCAGCGGTAGTTATTGGAGTTTCATGATATGCTACAGCATTCTTTTTATCAACAGCTTTACTTTGCTTTCGAACACAAAAGTACCAGACACTAAAAAGGATGATGTAATAATACATATTTGGTAAAGCTATAACTTACGCAAAAGCAATAACAGCAATAAGAAGGATAAGAAGTATACCACCAACAATTGCCCATATAAGTGTTGAATTTGATGTTTCTTCTTTTGAACCTTCAGCAGATGTTAAAGTTGATGGAGTTGTTGGAAGTCGAGTTGTTGTTGGAGACCAGATTTTTGCATTTTTCTAAAATCAAACAATGTTTAAAAGGAAACGATGAAAGATAGAAAAAAACCTACGACTGTCAAAAAACATTCAGGTGTAGCTTTTTTAACAAATAGTTTAATCTTTCCATCATTCAATAACGGTTCACAACTTGTAAAAGGTCCCATAAGTGTTACATCTGCTTTTGGGGATTGCATAATTGCTGTCGGACAAATATCATCATTGTTAACAATTGGTGCTGCTAAAAATAACAAAAATTTGGTATTATTATATAATGCAAAAAGAGGTTACCCAATTCGTGTTCCATAAACCATACACGTTGTGATCCATAAACCTCAGAAACGCCTGCTTCAAATCTGCATCTATTTGGTCCACAATCACCATGTAAAGAGGTATCAGTAGGTTTTATAGCATCATAACAAGCATAAACTCTAAAATAATGACGATCTCAAAAATAAACAGTAAAAATTAAAAAGCTTACCTTTGATTCATACAAAGTTGTTTATTTCGAGCAATGCGTTTTGAACAAAATTCAAACTTTAATTGACTCAATTCAAGTTCAATTTCTTCAACATATCCAGTAAACTTTACATCACCACGAACTTGTTGAGCATTT
Organism: Panagrolaimus sp. PS1159; assembly: GCA_963922195.1. Classification (NCBI taxonomy): domain Eukaryota; kingdom Metazoa; phylum Nematoda; class Chromadorea; order Rhabditida; family Panagrolaimidae; genus Panagrolaimus; species Panagrolaimus sp. PS1159. The sequence continues at coordinate 3,753,517 of CAWUHW010000006.1, forward strand.
AATCCATCAGAAGAAAGAAGATAGTCATCAGAATCTTTTCCATCAATTAAAGCATCATCATTGTTTGAATGTCGAAGAAATCTTTGACCAAAAGATCCAAAAAGTACAAGAGTAAAGATAAGCAAAAGTTTGAAGAAATTCATTTTGTTGAGCGCTGCTGCAAAACCGCCGTTGTTGACGTTGAAAAATGAAGTGAAATGAGAAAATTATGAAAAAATTGTTTATATAGTGTCAAAAATGGTATGCAAAGGTTTTGAACGACGCCTTTCTATTGTTAAACATTAACATATTTATGCAAATTTATAATTAACAATGAATAATGAACAGCGATGAACAAACAAAATTTGCAAATTTACTGTAAAAAAATTTTTTGCAACGTGCAAACTTTTTTTCGCTGTTTTCTTTCAAAATTTTTTTTGGTGTCTGTGTTTTTTTCGCTGCTGTTTATTTATTTTTACCGAGTTTATTTAAAAATTTTGACAGGTACATAAATTACTTGATTAATTAAAAAGATGAGCATAAAACAAAATGTTTGATTTTAGTAGAAATTCGAAACCAAAACGATGACAACCTTTTTTACAGTTTTCTTCTTCTCTTCTGGTAGTGTAAAAAAAAATGAAGAAATATAATGTATAAAAACATCGCATTTTTATTTGTACAAATATTGTTCTCCGTTTTTCATAAGTTGTCTCCTTTATGGAAAAAATTTTTGTATAATTAATTCGTTTTTTATTTCACTAAATTTTTTAAGATGTTTTAAAAATTTGTTTTAAAAAATTATTGCGTAAAAATGCTTCTACTAACTTGTTTACAATTTCCAATAATATTGTATAAAAAACAAAGTCAAAATTTTATTGGACACATACATGAGTAAAAACAAACAGAAAAAATTTATGAACGTGAGCAAGAACGTCTACGTTTTCTATCACGTCTCACACATGGGCATGACTAGGGATTACTAGGGATTTGTCCCTAGTGACGTATGGTGTAGGGTATGACAAATTCGGGGACGTAGGGTAAAAAAAAGGGAAAAAAAAGGAAAAAAGAGAAAAAAAGAAAAGATAGAGGAAAAAGGAAAGAAAGGAAAGAAAGGAAAAAAGAGAAAGGAAAGGGAAGAGGTGAAAAGGGAATTTTATTTATTTGAAATATTTGGGTAATAATATTTCGAATAATTTTTTTACGTGACTTATTTTTCTTTAAAAAAAGTTTACTTTATTGAAACAGATTTAGAAAAACAAGGTTAGCCAGTTTTTGGAAACAACTATTGTTTTCTTTTTCATTTTTTAGTTATGAATATCGTTTTCCCAGTAACGATATTAGCAAATAAAAAAACCTTCAAATATCAAGCTGTAAATTGGAATGCTTCAACAATTTTTTCAGATGCATGTGTTACATTAAATCGACATCTGTGCCCTTCACTTTGTATTATTAGTAAGCATATTAAGACTTAAAAAACCAACATTAAGAATTTTTAGGTAACGGAAACAAAATTGAATTCCACAACGATGAATCTTCATTTAAAACCCTTCTTTCTTTTTCAGTAAATAATAAAAATACTCTTGAATTATTAATTTGTGATTAAATTAGCAGATTTTGCACTCATTTGCTTTTATTTTTAATTGTTCCATTTTATAAAGAATCTTCGCATTTATTTATATTTAATACAAACAAGTACATACGCATAAAATCAAAAATATAAAAAGTTTTAGCTTGGAGGACCAAGCTAAAATATCAATATTTTGGAAAAAAATTCGAAAAAAAACGACTGGGGGTACCCTTTGCGTTTTTACGTATGGTAGAAAAAATTTTTTTCGTCACTAGTACCTGCCCATGTGTGTCACGTCTATCAATTTTATCATACCGATCACGTTCTTCTTGTCGGCTACTTCGTGGTTCTTCTTTGATGCTTCTTTCATGTCGACTGTTTTGCTTTTTATCATATCTGGTACTTCTTTCATCATCATAATAACGTCTTCTTTTAGTATCACGGTTGATTTTTTCATATCGTCTGCTTTTACAGTAATCTGGCAATTCTTCTTTTGCCTTTTTAGCTTCTTTTGCTTTCTTTTCTGCTTGTTTATCAGCTTTTCGTTTAGCTTTTTCTGCTTTGTATTCTTTTGATTCTTTTCCAAATATTCGAGCAAGGATTGCTTTTCTACGAGATGGATTAATATTTTTGAGGAATGATTGAACATTATCGAGATCATCTTTTGGTGCACCAAGTGTCTAAAAGAAAAAAAGATTGAAATCAACATTAATTTTAATAATTAATTAAAACTTACTTTTAAAACATCATCAGAACGAATATTATGAAAGATATTCTTTTTAAAATAAAATCCATGATCTTCTTTCATATCACAAAGTAATTGAACTTGATTTATTGGTTCATGTTTAACTTCTTCATATTCGTCTTCTGAATCATTCGTTCCTTTTTCAATACTTTTTTCAGCACGAAATTCTTTTAATAAATCTGATGGATTATTTGCATCTAAAATCACAAAATTATAAGAATATAATTTTATTAAAGAGAAAAACTTACACCCTGGTTTTTCTGCATTTCCACTCATACCATAAAGTGAGCATTCTCGATCAGTATTTAAATGTCCCCATGTATGTCATTTAACACATTGAACACTTCTTACTTGAATACCAAATGGTTGATCTTGAATTGCATCATTTCCTATTGCCCATTTTTCATGGGGAGCATTATATTTTCTTTGCCATTCAAATTTTGGTTCTTCTTCACTTTTTGTCATACCAGTTGGAGCATCATACATAAAATAAAGTCCAAGTTTTGCTTTTTCATCACCCAATAAAGCTTTATTACTCATAATTTCTTGTTCCTTTTCATATTGTACTCGAAGTTCTTCTTCTTTTTGTTCATCAAGCTTTTTCTTTTCTTTTGCTTCCCATACCTGAAAAAATGTAAGATTAGAATTGTGTTTAAAAAATAGATCAATTACTTACTTTTTTTAAATACCACAATGCTGAAGGATGAAAATCTTTTATGGACATAAAATTCTGGAATCCTTTACCCATTGTTGCAGCTGATTTTCAAAACTTCATGTCTTCAACATTTTATTGGATGATACATTAATGGATATTTTAGAACCTATGAAATTATTCAAATTTTTTGAGGTTTGTTTAAATTTTAATAATTACAATATTATAAAAATTTAAGTTTTAGAGACTTGTTGTTAAAAAATCGACCAATTTTGTACATTTTGAAAAAGGGAATGAAAACATTGCAAATTATTTACTTCGTTTAAATCTTGCTGCAGAAATTTATAGACAACAATATGGAAGAGCAGCTCCAAAAGTTTTTGTTCCAAAAATATATGAAAATTTGCTTTAATCTTTTGTTTTTATTGTTTATTTGGGTTTTCCCATAATAATGTTTGAATTTACAATAAATTCTGTCATAATATTTATGTTAATTTGTTATAATTTTTTGTACGCATGCGGTGATGGGGGAAGGAGCCCCAGACAATGGAGGCATAACAATGCTATTTGATTCATATAACGGGCGCCAAACAGATGTCTTAACAAAAAAGAAAAACTTTTTTTGTTAAGGAATTTTTTCCCTACTCAAGCAAATTCTCTTAACACGAAAAGTGTTTCTTCTATTTTTTCTCGGGTAAAATTCCTTAACAAAAAAAGTTTTTCTTTTTTGTTAAGACATCTGTTTGGCGCCCCGTTATATTATAGATAAGATTTAATACGATACCTTTAGTTTTTACCAATAAATAAATGAAACAAAGTTCAGTCTTTTTTGGAGATCATAAAAGTTCCTTTTTTTCATTGTGCAGTTGACATAGATTTATTTCGATAACACTTTACGAAAACACACAAAGTTCTTGCAAAAAAATATAAACAAGTTTGAAAACACCCAACGAAAATAGTCTCTTTTTTTCAAATTGATGAAACTACATTTTCAAAATTCAAAACGCAAGTGTGCGTGACACTTTCCATTCAGCAAATGCTTTTCCTCTATTTATCTGTAAGGCTGCCATTAAAAATGTTCAATTTAATCTTTTAAAGGCATTTGGTGCTTCTTTTGGTAAAATCATTTTCTTTTGTAACAGATAATTTCGATTTTCGGTGATTTAAAAATGCCGAAAGTGCGAACAAACAAAATTTTTGGTGTACTGTAATTTTAGACATTTTTTTAAGCGCATATGATAACACTTTTTCAATGCAGTCCATCTACCAAATTTCAAAATCTTTCATAAGTTCATCTCTCCAAATCCTTGAACCAAAGTTACAAAAAAAGGCATTTTTTTGGCTGTGCCGATTTTCCGGTCCCAATTTAGCGTTTTCAATTTTGCGGCTGCAACATTTGCACCAAATTTTGTGGCTATTCTTACTAAAACACATGAAAATTTGGCGCAAATGTTGCAGCCGCAAAATTGAAAACGCAAAATAGAAACCAAAAAATTTTTAGTAGCAAAAAACTGTGACGTAAAATTGGGGCCAGAAAATGGGAACAGCCTTTTTTTTTGTGTATTATGCGAAGATCTCGAACTTTTTTTTTATTTAAGCTCAATAATAGAAAACAACAAAATTCAATTTAAAAAAAAATAAAACAAAAAGGATAATAACAAAAAATGCGTCAGCTGTGTCGTCTTTAGCTAAACAAGAATAATAAAGCAAAAACATGTTTTTGTTTGTTTCTTTCCCCCCAAATCTTTTTCAAGGCTGTAAAACTTAATAGTTGAAATATTATATTTTTTTTGCCATGGTTTTTCGGACATTTTTCTCTTTTTTTTTGGGAATTGCATTTGTTTATGCATTTGTAAGTAATTTTAGTCTTTTATAAATTTTAACTGTACACGTTTGAATCAGATGTTCATTCAAAAAATGGCTTGGCATTGTGTTCTTTTTGTTTTTGTTTTTTTTGTTTAAAAAATTTTTTAAAAACGAAAAAGTGAGCATCATCTTTGACGATTGAGCCTGATCTTACATTGATTTTTTATGCTTTTAATGCATATACATAATTAATCAGGGAAAAAAACTGCGTCGGATAGCAGCGAGCTTTTTTTAAAAAAGTATCTGAAAAACAGAACCAATCTATATATTACATAAACACCGTGATCTAAGGATATGCATTTTTCAAGCTTTTTTGCTTCATTTTTCATTATCCATTACCAAATATAGCTAATTTATACAAAAAATATGGTGTAAATGGTTCAAATAACATATAAATGTCTTTAGAAACAAGGATTTGAGCAGCATCATATATACCCATAAATCACGGTGTTTATGTAATATGTAAAAAAAACCATAAATATAATAACAAATACATTCTGGAGCATCCCCAAGTGATATCTGAAAGATATAATTATTAAAATAACGTTTAAAACAAAGAAAAATACAAACCTGATCCAAAAACTTAACCTTGATCGTCTGCTTCTTCTTGACCGAATATCTCCCAAAAACTTCATTTTTACAAGCATAAACTGATTACTTTACCTTTACAAGGCTTTTATTATGCTCTATAATGCATTTTAAATAAATATTATGTTATACAACTTAAAAAATTTCATATCTTCTTTACCCTGCTATTATTGGTTCTGTTTTTCAGATACTTTTTTAAAAAAAGCTCGCTGCTATCCGACGCAGTTTTTTTCCCTGATTAATTATGTATATGCATTAAAAGCATAAAAAATCAATGTAAGATCAGGCTCAATCGTCAAAGATGATGCTCACTTTTTCGTTTTTAAAAAATTTTTTAAACAAAAAAAAACAAAAACAAAAAGAACACAATGCCAAGCCATTTTTTGAATGAACAAAAAGAGTGGAACTGATTCAAACGTGTGTAATAAAAAAAACAATCTCAAAATACAGGGTTCCAACGTAATTGCCGGTTTTGTTTTGGCTGGCAAATTTTTCTTTGATAACCAAAAACGGCCTTCACAGTTGGGTTTGATAAATCATAGGAATTTGTTTTTAATAAAAATTTTTCGGATATCTAATATGCAAATTTTTCAGCAATGATAGCAACTGAAAATTTTTGCTATCGTTTTTTTTCATTGCTATCACAAAAAACTGTCAGTTATTGGAGCGGTTTTCTGAAAAACCGCTCCAATAAAAAAAGTGATAGTAATTATGAAAAATTTTTTGAAAATTTAAATGTTACTATCAAAATCTGAATTTTTTTCAGAGGGGATTTTTTTGTCTTTGAAAATTTTTATGAGCTTAAAAAAATCCTAAACCAAGATGAGTACAACTGTGGAGTCCGTTTTTAGTTATCTCTAAAAAGAAAAATTTGTCAGCCAAAACAAAACCGGCAATTATGTTGGCACGCGCTGTAGAATAAATTGTATTCTAGGACACAAATTTCATTGAAGAATATTTTTGGAAAACAAAATCAATTCCATACACAATTTTTGAAAAGAATGAAACGATTAAATTAGAGCTTCGAGAAATTCTCAATGAAACGCTTGAACGATTTCAAAAAGATATTAATTCTTCTTTGATTGAATGGAATGAAATTCCTTGTAATATTATTACAAGCTATGATCGATATGTTGTTTTTAATTTAGCTGATCCAAGTTTTCCATGCGGTCTTTCAGATCCATCTTCTTCTCATCAAAATACAATTCAATTTTCAACAAAACCTGAATGTGATTATTCGGATCATTTGATTCATATTTTGAGTATTTTAGGTTTGTAATTATTCTTAAAAATAATTATTGTCTTTTTTTACATTTTATAAAACGGACAAAGCCACCACAAAATTCATTTTTCACCCTTTAAAATATTACTAAATTAGTTTAAGATAAAAATCATCAACTTTGGTTTTTTTTCTGTTTTTCGGATTAAAATTAATAACGAAAATAAATCAAAAAAAAGTAAATTACATTTTTTTGATTTGAAAGTTAGCCCAAAGCAATTAAGTTTTTTTTCCAATGTGGCTTTCGCTGCACCGTTAACTTTTATTGCCAGCTTAATTTATTCCACCAATTTTTTGTAAATTCTGCTGATATGACTTCTCTTCGGCAGAAACAAATTTGGTTAAAATTGCTGCACCATTTTAAAAATTTGTCGTTTCTCAACATTTTTTTTATCGCTGCCCTTTTTCTTTTCATCTCTGTTTCATAAAAAAGAAAAACAAAGACAAACATCATTTTTTCGTTGAAAAAATATTTTCGTTTATGAAAAATGAAAGAAAATTTGTTTGCATCTGCTTAATTCCAGCGACATTTTTGGGAAGGAAAATTTTTCAGTTCCAAAATAAAATAAAAAGAAAGCAATCTCCTTTTTCAAATATATTTTAGACATTTTTACGCTAGTTGGTTAATGCTTTTTTGAATATTTTAAACAGTTAATAATTCTTTAAATTTGTAGTTTCAACATGAAATTGTAAATTAAAATAGTGAAATGTGTCAAAGTTTTATATTTTCTTCCTCCACATGTCAAATTAAACATTTTTAAATAATAAATGTTTTTATTAAGCATAAAAATTAGAGAGAAATGATAAATATGAATATTTTTCATAAAATCCCCTCTTTCACAGTATTAATCATTATTATTAAATTTAATAGTATCACAAATTCGTTTTTTAGGCTTTATTTCTCCACATCTACGACAAGACAGAGATAATTTCGTCAATATTCATTTTGAGAACATTTTTCCCTTTTATCACCAACTTTTTGATAAATGCGAAAATTGCCTAAATTCATCAAATAATGCATTTGAAAAATATGATTACAATTCTATTTTACATCTTCCAAAATTTTCACGTTTTACGTAAGTTTCAAAATTAATATTAAAACTAAAAAAATTCTTATTGTTTACTGATTTTAGAATCAATAAATCTCTGCCAACAATTACAGAAAAAGCTGGAAATAATTTATTACCAATTTCATACAATTATACTGGGCGTTCATTGTCAGCTATAGATATTGCAATTATTAAAGCAATTTATTTATAAAAAATTGATTGCAGAAATTCTGATGTAAAAAAATAACAAATATTTTGTTTCTGGTGTATTTCAAAAAATTCATTTCGGATTTTGTAACACAAAATGCTTCAATATTTTTTTTGTAAACAAAAATAAATAAATGCTAGAAAAAAAAAGATATTCGAGTGTTTAACTGTTTTGTGACAGAACATCATGACCCTCCAAAGTAAAAACTCACAACCTTTTTAAAGCCTTTTATTAAAACCAATAAGAACAATAAAATTTATTTATAGTATAAAAAATGGAAAAAAGAAAATTTGAATAAAAAATGAGTCATGTTTATTCTTGCACATTTTATTGCACTAATGGCATCGACAATTTGCATAAAACATTATTCTTTTTACATTTAAAACGATAAAATATAAAAGTTTTCATTTTTTCCCATTTACAAAAAATCATCATCATTTTTTGTAAATGAATTCAATAAGAGCGTCTTACTGACTCAATAAGTCCACACTTTTTGAGTCTTGTTGAGCAAATAAGACGAGTTTATTGAATTCATTTACAAAAAATTATGATAATTTTTTGTAAATGGAAAAAAATGAAAACTTTTGTATTTTATCGTCTTATTTGCACTCCTTTTTTATTTTTTAAAATTATAAATTTAAGGGTTAAATTTCTTCTTTTTAAATATTCCAAATCATTTCTATTTTAATAAATGTATAGTCACATATTGAAACACCTTTTGCCAATATCGTTAATTTTGATGTTGAACATGTTTAGCGATGTGCTAAAAAAAGTTACATGTCCAATTTTTAATGTTTAACATTAATTTTTATTGATAAATTTAATTATTAAATATGTTTTTTTTCTTTATTGTTTTAACGCAAGAAAAGATTTCATTAATAAAAAAAATTAGTTAAAATTTTACGATTTTTTTTCATTTTTCAATGCACGGAATGCAGCATTATTAAAAATATTTCAATGGTTTTTGAAATAATTACAAAATTATCTATAAATTTTTTTTTTGTAACATCCGTTTTGATTTCATTGTAAAAACTGTCGAGCGATTTTTATGAATGCTTAAAACAAAAAAGAATTGACATCTCCGACACATTTCAAAAAAATGTAAAAAGAAAAAAATAATTTTTTTTCCAATCTTTATTCGATATGCGTTTTATAAAATTTTTTGTTACTGGTTTATAGAAATACATTTTCTTAAAAAAATTATTTGGAATATTTAAAAAGAATAAATTTAACCGCTAAATTTATTTTTTAAATTTAGCGGTTAAAAAAAAAATAAATTTATTTATTTTTTTTAAATGAGTGAAAACAATCAAAGATTTTTTGCAACAATCTTTTAAAATAAAAATAGTTCTTGTTTTTCACAATGTTTTAATGTTTTAAGTCTTAAAAAATGGCAAAAGTAAAAGTGACATTTTCATAAATAAAAAATTCCTCTTTAATTTTTGTGTTTAAAAAAACATTTGTTTTTAAAAATGTTCTTTTTAACTTTATATTTTGGAAGAAAATATAAAACTTTGACATATTTCATTATTTTAATTTAAAATTTCATGTTGAAACTACAAATTTAAAGAATTATTAACTATTTAAATATTCAAAAAGCATTAGCAAACTAGTGTGGAAACGTGAAAGTATTTTTGAAAATGGAGATTGCTTTCTTTTTATTTTATTTTGGGGACTGAAAAAATTTTCCTTCCCAAAAATGTTCACTGAAATTAAGCAGATGCTGACAAATTTTCTTTCGTTTTTCATAAACGAAAATATTTTTTCAACATAAAAATTATGTTTGTCTTCGTTTTTCTTTTTTTATGAAACAGAGATGAAGAGAAAAAAGGCAGCGATAAAAAAAAATGTTGAGAAGCGCCAAATTTTTAAAATGGTTCAGCAATTTTGACCAAATTTGTTTTTCCAAAGTTCTTTTTTTCCATAGTTGAAAAAGTGATTCATGTTTTAAATATATTATAAATATTAATTGATTAATTTTAAAATCCTTGATTTTTGTAAATTTAAAGCAACAACATCAAAAATGTTTGCAGCTATAATTATTAATAATTTTTTTATTCATTTTCAAAATAATATTTATTTGTTTATAGTTCAATTAATTCTAACGAGAATTGTTACGGAGATACGTAACAGAAATAAAGAAGTTGAATAACGGAGAGAGAATAGAAGACGTTTGAATATAAGAATAAAGTTTATTACGAATGACGAATAAAAGACAATAAAGTAAATGTACAACGAAAGCTTACATAGACAATTTAAGTACAAAGCATGATATAATTTATATAATTAGCATATATCGTGGAATCTCCGCGACAAGAATAATTTTTCAGTTAACTTAAAAAAGCATAAACATATCAATGAAATTGAAAGTTGAGTCTTTTGAAGACAAAAAATCGGCGCTTTAACGAACTGTCCAGACTCCGATTTATGCAAAATGCACGGCATGCGCACGGCGCACTTTTCGTCATGCAAAACGCTTTGCATGACCGTTTTTTAGGCGAAAAAATGGTTCTGCAGAAAGTGCGCATGAGCTGCTATATTGCAGTTAATGCGCATTTTCTGCAAAACCATTTTTTCGCCTAAAAAACGGTCATGCAAAACGTTTTGCATGACGAAAAGTGCGCCGTGCGCATGACGTTTTTTTTGCATAAATCGGAGTCTGGGTGGGACATTACACTAGTTTGCCAATGCTTTTTGAATATTTTAAGCAGTTAATAAATCTTTAAATTTATAGTTTCAATATGAACTACAAATTGGTTATTCCTTCTTTCATTCGTATTGATTTAAATTTCATTATCTGCCATTCCTATATTTATCATTTTTTTATTTGTCGACATTTAATTTTCTGAGCAATATTTTTTTGTCTTTATTTTTCTCTGGAACTTCATGTTTTAAAAGTTGAATAAAAAGTATACCTTTTTTTATTAACATATAAATATACTGTATTCATTTTGAATAAAATAAAAATAACTTTAGCATCCAAGTGAATTCAAAACATTTGAAGAAGCTGCCAATGATCTAAAGTTAAAAAAGATTTGCATATTTTGAATTATGTCATTTTTTTCTAATCTTCTTTTATCTGCATTTCTGTGATAATTTAACCATTTCCATTTCCATTTTCAGCTGATAGATAAAAAATATGAACAGATTATTGAAAATGTAAACAAAATTAAAATTGAATCAACAGATCTTCCTGAACGATAGACAGCAATAACCATTTTGGCGAAATTACCAAAAATCGGAATTATCTGTTAAAGAAAAAATGATTTTACCAAAAGAAGCACCAAATGCCTTTAAAAAATTAAATTGAAGTTTTTTAATGGCAACCTCACAAATAAATAAGGGAGAAGCATTTGCCGAAAGGAAAGTGTCACGCACATTTGCCTTAAGAAAAGGCATTTGTTTGTCCGAAAGTATACGACAAAAAAACTGCATTCACCGATTTTTCAGTAAAATCAAAAAATTTTCTTTCCCTTATTAAAAAAGGAACAAAGGACAGACTTTTTTACTAACATTAATGTAAGAGAGAAAGAAAAAACGGTGTTTAGTGCAAAAAATTTTTTTACTTCCTATCTTTTTTTATATATTTTATTTTAAAAAGGTTCTCGGTAAAACCCGAAAACGTTACGTAATTGCGGTAGTTTTGCTAAATTATCTTTTATTGACATGCATCGTTTTTGCTCCAATGAATGCACCAAAATTCTTAATATGGCTTATCACGAACAAATTGTCAATATTTGAAATGATCAAAAGTAAGCTTATTTGTTTAATATAAGTAACAAATTAGTTTCGTGACAAACGGACGTGTCAGATTTTTTACATTTCCTTCACCAGAGATAATACTTCTAAGCAGTTTAACGACTGCAAAATATTTTAAGATGAAAAGTAACAAATAAACTTTTTTTATATCTACCAAAAGAGAAGAAAACTAAACTAAGTCAAAATTATTATACTTGATTTTCATTTTTAAAAAAATAGTAAACGGTCAAAGTCGCAAAGGTAATTATTATTAATTTTTATGTTTAATAAAAACATTAAATTATTTATTTTTTAGAAATGTTTTTTTTAACATCCATTTGAAAATATAAAACTTTGACACATTTAGTTATTTTAATTTAAAATTTCATGTTGAAACTACAAATTTAAAGAATTATTGATTGTTAAATTTTCAAAAAGCATTAGCAAATTAGTGTAAAAAGGCCGAAAATATTTTTGAAAAAGGAAATTGCTTTCTTTTTTATTTAAAAAACTTTATTTTGGAAACAAAAAAATTTTTCTTCCTAAAAATATTCATTGGAATTAAGCAGATGCTGACAAATTTTCTTTGATTTTTCATAAATATTTTTTCAATGAAAAAATGATGTTTATCTTCGTTTTTCTTTTTTATGAAACAGAGATGAAGAGAAAAAAAGGCAGCGATAAAAAAAAATGTTAAGGAACAACAAATTTTTAAAATGGTTCAGCAATTTTGACCAAATTTGTTTTGCCAAAGTTCTTTTTTCCATAGTTGAAAAAGTGATTCATGTTTTAAATATTTTATAAATATTAATTGATTAATTTTAAAATCCATGTTTTTTGTTAATTAAAGGCAACAAAATCAAAAATGTTTGTAGATATAATTAGCAATAATTTTACTTCACAAAAAAATCTTCATCCAAGCAATATTTATTTGTTTAAAGTACGAGTAATTCTAACGAGAATAATTTTTTTATTAACTTAAAAAAGCATAAATATATCAAAGAAATAGAAAGTTGAGTTCTTGGAGACAAAAAATTAAAGTTAAAAAAAATTAACAGAGCAGATTTTATAACTGTTTCCAAAACAATACATAAATCGAAGAAAACACGTTTTTGTGTAATTTTATGAATTTTCTTGTCGCTTTGTTATTTTTAAATGTACTTCTGCGTTTAATGGTCTCATAACGACCAAATTTAATCGAGTCAATAAAGGATCCTAAAAAATAAGTTTTAAAAAACTGATAATTTAGCTTTAAAAGGGATACCTCAGTTTTTTCATGCATTTCAAGTTTAAATTTTCGAATTAATTCCACTAAAGTCATTTTCACTTCCATTTCAGCAAATTTAAGCCCAACACAATTCCTTGGACCAATTCCAAATGGAATCCATGAAAGTGGATCAAAAGTCTTTCCATCGGTAAATCTTTCAGGATCAAATTTAAATGGTTCCGGCCATAAGCTTTCATCCCAATGTATTACATTTACAGCAATTCCAACATTCATTCCAGGAATAAATTTATATCCTTTTATTTCAGTTTCTTTAATACAAGTTCTCATTGTAAAAGATACAACAGGCGGATAAAGACGTAAAACTTCATGAAAGATTGCATCCAAATATGGTAGCTTCATTGCAGTATCATAGTCAACGGCAAAGCTAGAATCTACAGAATTTTTAATTTCTTCAAAAAGTCTTTGCTGGATTTCTGGATGCTTTGCAAGTAGCCATGACGCATATGCTAATGCAGTTGAAGTTGTTTCATAACCGGCAAGAAGAAAGCCATAGCAGTTTGAAACAATTGTATCAATATGCATTGGAGGTTTCTAAAAATTAGGGAGTTAGATAAAAATTATTTTTATAATATTTTATTCATAAAAATCCTATGCCACAGAAAATCTAATAAAGATATTGGTTTTTTATGCTAATTTTTTCCTTTTTATCCGAGGAGTCTTAGAACTTCAAGTTAATATTGAGAGAAAATTTACTGCTGCTGTTACCCCATTAAAGCTTCAAAGATGTTTTTGTGACGACATTTTAATGAGATAAAAAAAATTAACGAACATGTTCTCTTTCTTGTCGAATTTTATCTTGTTGAAGCAGAAGTTGAATTAAATCAATCTTTTTAAACTGTTCAAAATTTTTAATTCGAAATTTCACAACAGAATCCAAATTTCTTGCAAGGATCATTTGAGCTTTATGTAAAGCACTAAAAAACCTCAAATTTCCAAGAATTGGAAAAAGTCCTGAAAAAAAAATTTCATATTATTCATTTAAATGATAAGAACAAAGTCGGCAAAAATGTTAAAATAATTAACACGAAATTCTTAGTCAAAATTGAATAACTTCTACAGCTTTTTTGAGGAAAAAACTAACGTGAAAGCCAAAGACCAGGAGTTTCTGAAATGCTTAATTTTGCAAAAACTTTTCTTGCATTTACATAGAATTCATCTTTTCTATTATGTAATGAATCCGGCTGAATTCCAAATGCAGTTCTTCCAATGACATCTAAAGTAAGGGCTTGAAGTTCACTAAAAAATTTTCTATATTTTTTTACATAATCAATGTGTAAAAACTTTACTCATAAATATTTATGCAATCATCTTCTTTAATTTTACTTTCAAGCACTTCCGAAAATGTAAGAACCCTTTCATGAATTGTATCACGCATCTGAAAAAAAGTATACAATATACAGGGTGTCCCAGCGACAAATTTTTCTTTTAAAGATAACCAAAAAACGGACTTCGCTAAATTATAGGATCTTATTATGGCGTGAAAATTTTCCGGATACCTCATATGCAAATTTTTCAGCAATGATAGTAACTAAAAATTTTTGCTATCGTTTTTTTTTGCTTACTATCATAAAAAACCGTCAGTTATTGGAGCGGTTTTTTGAAAAACCGCTCCAAAAAACAAGTGATAGTGAAAAATTTTTTGAAAATTTAAATGTTACTATCAAAATCACAAAATTTTTTAAAAATTTTAACGAGCTTAAAAAATGAGTTTTATTGTGTAGTGCGTTTTTGAATATCGTAAGGAATAAAAATATGATAACGAAAACAAAATTTGAAGTTTTAAAAAATTCATTAACAAACCAACCATTCTCATTTTTCCAGTTGTAAAAGTTGGGGATGCAATTGATCGAATTTCTTTCCATCCATATCCATGTGGACCATGTTTATCAACTTGTAATAAACTTTCACCAAGTGGATATCCTTGTGTAAATGTACTATCCTATAAAAAGTACATTTTTTATAGAATAAAAATATAGACTTCAAACTTCGCGATTAACAAAACTTGAAAATTGTTTTATAAAAATTTCTTTAATCATTTCTGGATCAAAAATATGTACACTTAAATGATCACCAAAATAGAAGCTACAAAAATATATATGCAAATTCATGTAACAAAAAAATTAGAAACAAAATATACCCAAAAACATCTCCATACTTTTTTCTCCATCCCATAATAAAATATGGCATTGCATGAATTCCAAACTGAAAATAATTTTATACATGGTGATTCAAGAAATTTTCCGGTTTTATTTTGGCTCGTAAATTTAAGTTAATAGAAAAATTATTTTTGTTAGAACTATTTTTACTTTAAAAAAATAAATATTGTCTGGTTGAGGAACAATTTGGCTGTTTAATAAAATTATTAATAATTATAGCTGCAAACATTTTTGATTTTGTTGCCTTACATTTAAAAAAATCAAGGATTTTAAAATTAATCAATTAATATTTATAATATATTTAAAACATGAATCACTTTTTCAACTATGGAAAAAAAGAACTTTGGAAAAACAAATTTGGTCAAAATTGCTGAACCATTTTAAAAATTTGGCGCTTCTCAACATTTTTTTTTATCGCTGCCTTTTTTCTCTTCATCTCTGTTTCATAAAAAAAGAAAAACGAAGACAAACATAATTTTTATGTTGAAAAAATATTTTCGTTTATGAAAAACGAAAGAAAATTTGTCAGCATCTGCTTAATTTCAGTGAACATTTTTGGGAAGGAAAATTTTTTCAGTCCCCAAAATAAAATAAAAAGAAAGCAATCTCCATTTTCAAAAATACTTTCACGTTTCCACACTAGTTTGCTAATGCTTTTTGAATATTTAAATAGTTAATAATTCTTCAAATTTATAGTTTCAACATGAAATTTTAAATTAAAATAATGAAATATGTCAAAGTTTTATATTTTCTTCCAAAATATAACGTTAAAATGAACATTTTTAAAAAAGAAATGTTTTTTTTAAATATGAAAATAATGAGATTTTTTTTTTATGAAAATGTGACTTTTACTTTTGCCATTTTTTTAAAACTTTTTCCTCAGAATAACTTCATATTAACATCATAAAAACTTATATTTTTGTTATTTGCAAAACCGAAATCCTTTTTTTGATAACTTTAACAGTACTAATTTGCCAGCCAAAAGAAAACCGGAAAATTTCTTGAGTAACTTTGTACTTTTAACAGCTTCAAAAAAATCCATTTTTCAAAAATTTTTAGCTTGGCAAAAGTTTTAAAATTTTAATATACGAAATTATGGCAGGCAAAAGACAAAACGTGTGAAAAAATTTAGGAGTGTAAAAAGTTGACCTCTTTTGCATGAACTGCGACATCATAAAAATGACCAAGTAAAAATTGTTGCCATCCAATTGGTGGACCAATAAATCCAAGCTTTTTTCTTAATCTCAATCTTGTTATCCGTTTCCTAAAATACATCCAAAAAAATATAAGCGCTAAATTATGTCAAAATAATTACCATATAAATTGTCCAATAAGAATTACAAATATTGATAAAATTATGTAACCAAACATAACTATTGTTATTCAAACTGAATAACTTTTACAAAAATTTTTCTTATAAGATTTACTTAAAAAAAATGAAATCAGAAAAATATTTTTAAATTTAAACTCTGAAAATGCATTGCTTTTTTTCATTCACCAAATTATAGTTTTTATAGCTTTATCATTTTTGACTCTCTCTCCTTTTTGATGTTGTTTGCAAACGGCCAAAGATAACGATGAATGCATGTTTTGTACAATTATGCTTGAATCAAGAAACAAATAAACTAAAGTAAAATCAACTCTATTTTTGCTTTTGTGTGCATATGCTTTTCAAAAAAATTAATTGCAAAAAAAATTCATAGGTTTTTTGAAAATTATATTAAAGCTTTCTATTATTTGATAACTTTTTAAAGGATGTTAAAAATGACATTGCTGAAAAAACAACACTGCTTAAAAGCGGCAAAATCTTTTGTCTCGATAATTCCTTATATCTAGGAAACAAAAATTTTATAAACATTTATAGTTTTATTCAAAAAATTTTAAAATGACAACTCTGCGTGACGTCACATTTTGCTTTAGACCCACCCACCCATAACCGTCACTTTTCGTCACATTTAGCTTACCCCCACCCACCCATAAAATGCGTGACGTCACGTCTGGACAGTCCCGAAGATAGACACAAAAAAAGACATCGCCGATAACCAAAATAATATCAAAGACTTTTTCGCATATGTTTTTCAGTAAAAAATAATTGACATCTCTGACACATTTCAAAAAAAATATGTAAAAAGAAAAAATAATTTTTTTCCAGTCTTCATTTGATATGTGTTTCATAAAATTTTTTGTTACTGATTTGTAAAAATACATTTTCTTAAATAAAAATGATTTTGAATATTTAAAAAGAAAAAATTTAACTCTTAAATTTATTATTTAAAAAAAATAAAAAAGGAGTGAAAACTGAATACCAACATTTTATAAAAGCACAAGACGTTTTTAAAAATGATTTTGAAAAATTTTCGCATTTGTCATCATTTTTTAAAAATAATTTATGAGATTTTACATTGGTAGATTTAATGCTGAAATTTGCATTTTAGTCTTATTTTCCGTTGTTTATACAGCTTTTGTAGAACCAAAATATTTTAAAATATTGAAAGACTTCATTGATTTCCAGAAATGTGGAACACTTAACGTTAAAAGAAAAAAAATTATTTGATTGTCTTTGAAATTGTTTTTTCTTTCAATTTTTAAAAGGAAACGATTATATAAAAGATAGAAAAGCTTCACAAATAAATACTTGCAAACCTTTCCATTTTGGTGTAAATCTTTTTTATCCATTTTAAAAAATTGCATCAATTATTAAATGAAAAAAAAAAAACAAAATAAGCGATTTTTATGGTCGTATTTTTAAAATCTCCTTTTTTTATCCAATAAAATGGAAAAAAAATGTGACACGAGTTTTCGTTGATACATGTGAATGAGAAGATTAGCATTAAAGTAGGTGGTAAAAACAAATCCAATATTTTTAGAAATGTATAAAAACAAAAAAAATATTATTTGAGCTTTTTTTTAATTGCATTGCTATTGGAAGGAATAAGTTTATGCATAAAATTTGTACAATTTAACTAAAATGCCGAAATATTACTGTTTAACAAATTTGTTGATTTATATTTTTATTTTACTATTTTGCATCCAAAATATTACTGCTGCGAATAACTTTTTATGTAATTGGCAAAAAGCTCGTACTGGAATTAATGCCGAAGAAATAAATCCACAAAATCGAAAATCTCTTGGATATGCAATTAATTCAGATCATTGTGGTATGATTATTTTAAAAAAAATCTTTTAACCTTTTATATATTCGCTTTAGGTTCCTTGTGTATGATGAATCAGGCAATGTTTGCATCAAAACCTTGTGGGGCTTATGCTTTCACATATGATACCCCATTTACTGGACCTAAACATAATTGTTTCATGTATACTCCAGAAATTGATTCATCCTCTTTTAAATTAACAGGCACTTTTGATTTTTACAAACAAACATGTAATAATTCAACCACCACTAATCCAGCAACTTCTAACTCCACAAAATTCTAAACCTTAATATTAGTTAAATAGCTTTTTAACACATTGTTGAATAAAGATAATAAAAATGATAATTTCACATGCAACAAAATGAAAGGAGAGAAACCTTGAATGGCAACGATAAAATTTACAGCTATCAATAAAAAAAATATGAACAAAAAATTTTGCCTTATTTTCAGGTTTGGGTCCCACCGCTGACAATCTTTTTTCCAAACTTTGGGATAGAAAAAAGATTGTCAGCGGTAAGACTTCCTCTTTTAATCAATAAAAAAATATCAGTCTATAATTTGATAACATTACATGTATCTAATGATATCAAATTATAGACGGATTTGATTTCTGCGATATCGAAAATCGAAAGTCAAAAATGAAATATAAAATAATTTTTTTTTGCTGGACATCAAAATGCCATAAAACCAAAATACTTTTCACTTACAAAAATCGAAAAAAAATTTTTTTTACTAAAATGAATAAAAATTTGTTGAATTTAACTTTTTATCCAAATAATAAAAAGGCAAAAACTTATTTTTGAAGTAAACATCATTCATTTGGAATTTTTAAAAATAATATCTTGAACATGTTCATATATTTTGCTGAGATTCATTAAATTCTTTGTAGCGTTACATTTGCACCACATATCTAATTTTTGTCAAACCATTTTGTATTAATTTCAGTTTACACTGCACATGCACATTAAAAAAAATTAAAAACTTTTATCTTGTGTAACATTTGAATGTGCAAATTTTAATATACTCATTTGAAAACCTATCACATCGAACCGAGTGTCTTTTTTTGCGTTCCTTGCTTGGCAAAGTGTTTAAAAATGCCAGATGGAAAAAAAGGAAAAAAAAATTGTTCACACATTATTGACTGAATAAACGCATTTTCCCTTTTTTTTCCACCTGGCATTTTTAAACATTTTGCCAAGCAAGGAACGCAGAAAAAGACACTCGGTTCGATGTGATAGGTTTTCAAATGAGTATATTGAAATTTGCACATTCACGCAAAAAAAGACACTCTCTTTGTAAACTATATTTTTTTAAAAATTTTTTTAACAACAATGAATAGTTTTGAATTTTCAACAAATTCAACATTAACAATATTAATTTATACGTTCTTTTAACGCTGCATAAACAATTAAAGAAAAATAAAACAGAAAAATTTAACCATATAATTTTTTTCCAACTTCGAACAAATTTATTGCACATTTCTAGCATTAAATTTCTTGGATATTGTGGCATAAGATTTTGTACTATTTTCTATAATTATTCGTATTGGTTTTTCTTTTATTCTTAAAATCCATTTAATTCCATTAAAAATGGCTTTTCGATATGGGGTAATAATAAATAAAATTGATAAAGCATTAACCAATGAATGTAAAGCCATAATTGGCATTGCAATGCTAGATATTGCTAAAATTTATTAACAAAAATATACAAATTTGTCGAAAATATTTATATCTTACTGTTAATATATTTTGCTCCAGTAATAACAGAAATTAGCATAATAACTAAAGAAAACACAATAAACGTAGAAGGAATTGTCATTTGAAAGCATAAAGCAATTAATAATTGTCTTCGAGCTTTCAAAGTTGCCGGAGATAATATATTTTTCATAGCTGCTAGCTTTTGATAAATTTTAAATGCTACAACACTGGCAATTACCCAAACAGCCGAAATTTCTGTTGCCATAACAGCAAAATGTAATTTTGTTGTAAAATTTAAGACCAAACCCGTACACGATGGAGTTGATATGAAAAGGTCATACGAATTATTATAATTTTCTTTAACATTTTCAATCATTGCATCATAGTCAAAAGCATATATATCCAAAAAATACGATGGTGAAGCATAAAATATTATTGTTAAAAAAATTATGGTGACACCTTTAAATGAATGAAAAAAGTCAACATTTCCGTTCAATGAACAATATTGATATAAAAACCCGGAAACTAATGAAAATCCGACACCGGATGTGGTAATATGCATTATTCCCTAAAAACAAAATTTTCAGTTTTAGAAAATTTTTTTTTGATAACAAAACATAGTAATAATCTAAACTATTGTTAAATAAGTAAAAATGACTAACATATTGAAATAATTGTCCCCAAAAATAATCCAAATTTCGAGAAACAAATCCAGCACCGCATAAAATTGGTGCAGGAAGCATCATAAATGGCCCAAAAACAAAACTAACATGAAAATCCATTAAAAATGCACAAAAAATTGTGAGTAAAATATAATATTTATAGTTTCCCATTGCTTTTGTTGAATGTTTAAAAACGATATAAGCGGCAAAACTATTTGCAATAATATCAATTATAGTATTCATATGAAGTCTATCTCCATATTCAATCATTTCTTTATGGGTATAAATATGTTCAGATGCCATTTTTAGGATTTATTATACGGCACTGAAGCTATTCATCAAATTTTTTTGGACAAGCACGTAATTGATGCGTTAGCAAAACATCAAAGTTTAAACTTTTACAGCAATTTCATAATGTTTATTTTTCGGTAATAACAGAAAGAAAGTAAAGTACAAAAACTTAAATATCTAAATTCACAAAAGCGAAGTAACAGTAATTACGTTATTTTTATTTTGGAAGGAAAGAGCTTTTTTGAATATTGCATTAATTTTTTTTCAATAATGTAGTATCTGTTGGATACAAATTTAATTTAACTTTAGATTCTATTTTAAAATAACAAAGTTAAAAACGGCAATAGAAAAATAGGCGGAAACTATCTTTCATTTTTTTATGTTTTTTTTTGAAATATTTAAAGCAGAAAATTTTATGGTTTTCTGTGTATTGAATTTTTACTTTTAAAGCTTTTTTGCTAAAAAATTTGAAAAATGGATTTAAGTTTGATTTCTAATATATCTGCCACAACACCTTTCACTGAAACCACATCATTTGCTACACCATCATTGAGTGGATTGGCATTAATAAAAGATGTTGGAATTGTAACACAATTGGCAATTCCAACTGGAATTATTACTTTTATTTTACTTCCAATTGGAACGTTTGGAAATATTTGTATGTTATGGGCAGTTTATCGAAAAAAGTAAGAATAAAAATTTTGTAATAAAAAATTATTGGTTTTATTTAAAGTTTTACCTAAAAATAACGTCTCCAAAAGGGTTTTCCTGATTTTTACGGAGCGTTTCAACGATAATTGACACTTATTATTTGGTAGGCATATTTTTTGTTTTACAGTTTTTCAAAAACGGATTTCACTGTTGCTTTTGATAAATCATTGGATGTTTTTAAAATAAAAATTTTGCAGATATCTGATATGCAAATTTTTCACGGAAGGATAGTAACAAAATTTTTTCGTTATCGTTTTTTTTGATTACTATCATGAATTTTATTGGAGCGGTTTTTTGAAAAACCGCTCAAATAAAGCAAAAGTGATAGTAACGGAAAAAAACAATTTCAAATTTAAATGATATTTTCAAAATGCAAATGTTTCAAAGGGAAAAACCTGTTAAAATCATAAAATTATCAAGTTGATTCGGACATTTTAATTGATTCATAAGAAAATCCAAAGTAAATTGAGTTCAAATGTGAAATCAGCTTTTGAATAACTTTAAAAGAAAAAATATGCATACCAAATGATAAATGTCAGTTTCGTTGGGACAGACTTTAACTTTAATCGAAAATCAGGAATATGGGTGAGGAGCTCTCGTATTCAAGATTAATGATTTTTTTTATTCCTATCAACCATTTAAATTACCTTTATAGAGCTCTAAGAACTCCATGCAATTATATTGTTGCTTTGGAAGCACTTGTTGGAATTGGGCATCAATGGTCACATGTTTTTTTAGCATATTATATTTTTTCGGGAATTAATGTTGTACCATTTCGAACATGCTTTTTCATGATGATTGTTTCATTTATATGTGCAAAACTTTCATATTGTTTATTTATTGTTTTAGCAATTGACAGGCTTTATATAATTTTATGGCCATCAAAGTTTGTTTATTTTTATATAAAATGTTTTTTAATGTTTGATATTTTTTAGATACCGAACAATGAATAAAGGTTTATATATTTTTACATTGGTTTTTTTTGCAAATATTTTTGGTGTTTCAATGGCAATTATGTCATACATTGAAATGGAACCAAATTATAATTCGTGAGTTTTAAAAACGAGAAAATAAATTGATTCATTCGAATTGCATCATAATGTGAAACATGAAGAAAATCTGTAAAGGTCAAAAATTATTTTCAGCAACTTTACAGAGTTTTTTGTCCTCATTTAATCTACAGGGTGTCCCAACATAATTGCCGGTTATGTCTTTGCTGGCTAATTTCTTAAGATATTCAAAAACGGACTTCGCAATTAAACTCAACATGCTTTAAGAATTTTTTTAAGCTTATAAAAATTTTCGAAAAAAATTCAAATTTTGATAGTAACATTTAAATTTTCAAAAAATGTTTCACATTTACTATCACTTTTTTTTATTGGTGGAGCGGCTTTTTAAAAAACCGCTCCAATAACTAACGGTTTTTTGTGAAAATAATGAAAAAAAAACGATAACAAAAATTTTCAGTTGCTATTATTGCAGGAAAATTTGCATATCAGATATCTGGAAAAAAATGTATTTACCTTAAAAAAAGATTTAACTTTTTAGACCCGTAATCTGCTATTTGCCGTCTGTCACTGGCCCAACAGCTTCAAGATTTACATATATTTTTCAAAACAGCATTTGTGGAATTGGAGTTGCATTAAATGTTTTCTTTTGGTTAATTATGCGTTTCAAAAGAGTTATAAGTAAGTTTTATATGTTTTTGTATATTTTGAAACAACAAAAAAAAGTTTTTGCCCTCTTCTACTAAAAATCTACCTCCGTTAAAAATGGAATCTAACTTCCTCAATTATTAACACTTACATGACTTTTACAAAATAACTAAACTTTTCCTATTTTAAAAAAAATTTGACGCTAATTTTACCCATACTTTTTTTTAACTCAGACGTCAAAAATCCTAAAATTAAAGAAAGCATTCAAAAAACCTTTGCCACCCTTTTTCATTCATTTTTTTTCATTTAACAGCAAATTTTTAGTTTTTACACGTAAAAATGCCGTTTTACAACAAAATTTTTTTCAGGCGACAAGGAAGCAATTAAAAAGGTTACCCGTACAATTACAGTTTATTGTGCATTAGTTTTGATATTTTTTCAAAGTGCCAGCCTTGTAATTATGTCAATGCAATATATTGTTCTTCCACCTGTTGAAAAGAATGTTATTTCACTTTATGCAGCAATATTTATAAATATGCTTGTTTGTAGCAATTATTTTGTATATTTTGCAATGAGGTATGGAAATTCTTTAGGAGTTTTAAATTTTTCTTTACAAAACAAAACTTTTGGGTTACGGTCATAGATCTACAAAATCAAAGTCCGTAAAGCCGAACCGAAATTTTTCTTTTCTCTAACCGAAATTTCGATATTTCCATTCCTGACAGGAACAAGTTTGACCTTTTTTATCTTTTTAAAAAAAATACTATCACAGATAAAATAGGTCAAAATTGAAATGCCGAAATGATTTTCTTTGTTTGTAATTGAAATATCAAAATTATTTTTTATCCAAAATGAAAAAACTGAAATTTTTATTTTTCATTTTAATCAAATCAAAAAATTTTTTAGTGTTGATTTCCGAAATGAATTTAAACGACAATTATATTGTATTGCAGCAGTAATGCCCGGGATTAAAAATGTTGTTCCATCTCCGCCGACAAGTATCATAAAAGTTACAGCCACTCGAAAAACTACAGTAATGTTTTAATTGTATTTTAATAAATAAAATTACTACTTATTTCAAAATAAAAAGACTAAAGTCATGAAAGTATTGTTTAACCCATAAATGCCTCTTAAAGTTTAAAAACTTAATAAAATTTAATGACCTATAATAAAATTTCGAATTTAACGGGTCTCAAAACACACAGTAAATTCATAAAACTAAAAAACAAAGAAAATGAAAAAAATGAAAATTTTTTTATAGATCATCGCATGCATATATATATTATATATATATATAATTTTTCACAAAATTTTTTTTCTAATTTTTTTTAAATATCATTAATTTGTAACATATTTAATCTCCAGTAAATTACTAATAGTTATTATTTTCACTAGTCATGTCATCTTTTTTCAGTCTTTGGTTAAATTTATAAGTTAATGATTTAAGATATCCATGGATTATTGTAAAGCTTTTTAGCTGTACAACGATGCTGGAATTAAAAGTTAAAGCAGTCGATTTTTTAATGATCTAAATTTTAATAGATATAGTTTTTTGCAAAAGAATCAAAAATTTTTTTATAAAAATTTCAGTTTTGGCAAAAAGAGACAAAGAAATTTTTGAAGAATTTTTTATTGAAGAAACATCGTCTTTTTTCCTATTGAAGCGCTCACGTTGAAATTACAATTATTTTCCTCAAAAATTTTTAATTTGAAAAGTGTATTCTCTCTCGCAATCAGTAAATAACAGTAAGACATATCTATTGTTATTTGCTACGTGCTATTGTTTGTTTTTTGTCATTCTTTTTTCTTAATTCTAAAGTCAAGTATTTCTTTTTATTCTTACGAGATCTTTCACATGTATCATTAAAATTATACACATTTCAGCTTGTTTTTTTCAATAATGCTTACTTTTAACACTGATGGAATGCTTATTCAATGTTTTGTATTCAAAGATCCAATTATAGATTATATCTTCAAGAATCTTAAACCAGAACATTTAATTAAACTTTATCAATGCTGTAAATTCTTTTATTCTAAATTTCGTCTCAATATTATTCGACGTCTTGCAATTGTTAATGATGATGTAGAAGAAATTCTTAATCCAACAATAACTATCATTCGTGCTTCAAATACTGCTTTAAAAAAGCTTGCTGATTTTTGGATCTCTGATTCTTTATCTTTAACTACTACATCCAATGTTCAAATTACTCTTCCAACTTTTTCTCGTTGTACTATTAAGAAGTTGGTTTTATGTGATTGTGTTAAACTAGATGAATTTTTGATGTTAACCAAAGCTGGTACAATCGAAGAAATGAAGATTAAAGGTGTTTTTGCTGAAGATGGAGTTGCTTTTATTCCTATTGAAGATATTATTAATGAAGTTCCAAATGCAAAATCTATTACGTAAGTTTTTTGTTCAAGTTTTTAATAGTTTATGTATCTAATTTTTTAGGATTTATGAAAGCTTTATTACTCCAACAACATTTTCTTCATTAGTTTCTTTGAAACATCGTGCAAAACTTTCAAAATTGGTACTTATAAATATGACAGTCGCCTCACATGTTTTTAAACATAATTTGATGGTTGATTTTGTATTGGTAAGAACCTTTTCATTTACTAATTTCTTTCAATCTTACAGTACATGTCTTACATTTTAGAAAAATGCTGATGATGTTTGCAATGTTCTTGTTGGTTTTGAAATGGTTCCAGAAATTAATGACCTTTCACGTCAAATAAATTGTCTTTTAAAAAAGATTTCATCCAGATTTAATCATCTCATTGTTTTACTTTTAAAACAAAAGAAAGAAGAAACTTCCTAAACGATAAATGTCTGTTTAATTTTTTTTCTCTGTTGTACCGGGTGGGCCAACATAATTGGCCGATTTCATTTGGCTGGCAAATCGTTAATTTTAAAGATAAACCAAAACGGTCTTCACAGTTGTACTCATCTTGGTTTAGGATTTTTTTTGAGTTCATAATAATTTTCAAAAAAAATTTGAGATTTTAACATGGTCCCCCCTTTGAAAAAAATTTGAGATTTTGATAGTAACATTTAAATTTTCAAAAAATTTTTCACAGTTACTATCACTTTCTTTTATTGGAGCGGTTTTTAGAAAAACCGCTATAATAACTAACGGTTTTTTGTGATAGTAATGAAAAAAAAAAATATAGCAAAAATTTTCACTTGCTATCATTGCTGAAAAATTTGCATATCAGATATCCATAAAATTTTTATTAAAAACAAAATCCTATGACTTATCGAACACAACTGTGAAGTCCGTTTTTGAATATCTTTAAAAATAAAAATTTGCCAGCCAAATGAAATCGGCCAATTATGTTGGCCCACCCGGTATTAATTTTTATGTATCGTTTTGATATTATCCTTGTTTAATTGTTTTTTTTAAAACTTTGTTATCTGTGACAAATAAAGGAAACAATATACGGTAACTTTGAGCCGAATCATATTTGCAATGCTTCTACAATATAAAAACTTTTTGAAAATCTAAGCTTTGTAGAAAAAAAATATTTAAATCAAAAAATTTTTTTACACAAATTTACCCTCGAATAAAAATAATTGTTTTTATGCACAAATAAAATTTTAGGTTAAAGCATAAAAATAAATGTTTTTTAAAGCACAAAAGTAAACAGTATTATACAATTGAATTTTTATATTCATGAATCATAAGTACTTTTTGAGAATTTTGATTTTGACAAAGTTGCATTTTGTAGTCTTTGATAATCTTGTTGTTGTAGCGGACTATTATATGGTGAACGAGATCTTGAACGTCTTCTTGTTGTTGGTGTTGGAATTGATGGAAGAAATATTCGTGGTCGACGATAATTATCATCTCTGAAAAAATCACTATTAAAACAAAGGTTTAAAAATTAAACAAAAAAAACTTACAGCCAATTTGCTTCAGCACGTCGATTTCGATCTATTTGTTTTTGATGTTGTTCTCGAACATTTTTATCAGGATAACATGATCGAGTTTCAGCTTTTGTTGAACTATCATCAAGTGAATATTTTCGTAGCAATGCTTGAACGGGAGTTATTGGACCATCAGCATGTTTTTTCCTCGTTTCAAGTACTGTTGTTGTTGGAAGCATTGGTGGTGGAATATTTGGATTAAATTCAACTGGAAGAGATACTGTAGTTTCTGCCGAAAAAGAACTTGTTGAAGGTTTTGAAGCTAAAAGTAAAGTCAGCGCGAATGTTAACAAACAAAACAAACCATTGAAATATGTTGGACGTGAATCTGAATTAAAGCTTGATGAAGGTTCGGTTTTTGTATTCGATGTAGATTTCATCTGCAAATTATCAATGTTAAGGATGCATGTATAATTGTTAAAACATACTAGAACAGCTGAGGTTGAAAAGTTTACTGTAGGAATTTTAAGAGATTGAAAATTGTCGTCATTTTCAGCAACACGGGTTACAATATTACGAATCATTGGAGGCTAAAAAGTATACCAGATTATTAAACTTTTTCAATAACAATGTAGCAGCAAAAATTGCTTACCAACTTTTCTGCAGCAGTTTTATCAATCAATACTCTTTTATGAGAAGGTAGCAATCGATTATGAATATCAAAATCTGTAATAATTGTAGTACTGCCTTCATGGGATTCATGAAATGGCATAACATCATCAGTAGGATGTAGAATAATCTTCTTTTCCGATTCAGGAATTTCTGTTTCTGTCAGTTGTTGCTTTTCTTGCATTACAGCTTGAAGCTTCTGTTGTATTTCTTCTGTTGTCGGATAATTTGTTATTGTTCGTGAAGGTGGCTTATATTGATTTGAGAATACATGTATATTTCTCTAAAAAAAGCAATATAAGAAGCAGAAAGAAAAGTATTAACAAACTTGTGATGGAAGATTTGTTTCAATTTCACCAATAGTGACAAAAATTTCATCGTCATCACTTTCAGAATCTTGACCAAAATCCACTTAAACATAACTTATATATCTGTTATTAAAAAAAACCAAACCTTTTTCATCGTAATCAGTATTAATATCATCTGCAGAAGTATTGATTTCATTAGTCATAGTAATGCTTACATTTCTTTTTTCAGCATCTTCAGCCGAAACTTTGGATGACATTGTTTCCTTTCTTGTATCAGATTCAATAACTTCTGCCTCTTGATTTAATTTTTCATTTATTAAAGAAAGAGATGAAAAATGTTTGTCAGTTTCTAAAAAAGTTTAGAAAAAAAAAATGTTGGAATTTTTTGAAGAAAAATTTTTATTCTTTTTTTGCTGCTTAAAAATTTCACTGCGTAAAAATGTGACGCGCAGCTTTAAAAAAATTAACAATTTTTTGCAACAAAGAACTTTTTTTTCACAGTTTTTAGTTTTTTTAAAACAAAAATAACTGTAGAAAAAACTTTCAAAATATTCTTTTTACCTTTTGTTACCCAAATTATTGAATTTTCACTAAAAAAATGAACAGAATTGCACGAACCACTTGAATAGAAAAAATAATTTTTTATTATAAAATAAAACAAAATTTTAAAAATGCACGCGATTTGTTACAATGTTTTAGATTACTTTATTTGGCTTCCGTAATTTGTTTTTTACCTTCAATGTAAAATTAATTATTATTTATTAAATAAAAATAAAAATAGAATATATGACATCAACAAACGGCTGACGTGAAAAAATCGACGAAGTTTTTCACAGATTCATGACAATTTTTATTTACTTCTTTTAAAAATTGCTGCAAAATAAATTAAAAACATTTCTTTGGCAAAATTTTTCCTTGATTTATAATGTAGCTATAAAAAATTTACATATTTGTTTTTTTCTTGTAAACGTATTTGAGCAAGTTTAAAGTTAAGCAAAATAATAAAAATTCAAAATATTAGAGTAAAAAAAACGATAATTTTCATTTTTAAAAATTAAACAATAAAAAATTACTGTACAACAAAAACTTGAGGCAAAAAAAGGAAGTAAGGCAAATTATTACATCCTGAAGCTCGAAACAAATATTAATAATAGTATTTTTTGTGGTAAACTCAAATGAATTTAAAGAAGTTGAGAAAAGAATGCTTTCCGATTTTAAAGTTCTGTCAGAAGAAACTTTTTGCATGTAATTTGTCTTCAATTTCCAAACAACATTGTTTTAAGATTTTTTTCAAAACGGATATATCATATCAAATTTTAGTTCTAGCAAAAAAATACTAAAAATTAGAGGAATTTAATAGAAAAAAGTGATGAATAAAATTGATCCTCCGTCAACACATAAACTTTTTTTAAATTTTATTTTAAACAATTCCTATATGTCAATAATTTTTCTTTTTTTACGATATTCTATAGTTTTTTAAGTCTGATTTTTACGTGCAAGAAAAAGACAGGTGTTTTATTAAATTTATTTTTACAAAAAAGGAAGTAAATTTTTAAATTAAAAAATTTGTTTAAAAAATATTCAAAAACAAGGAAGCAGAATTTAATATTGCATTTTGGAAATTTTTCCAGCATTCGAGACAGAAATTCGATGATTATCAAAAAATATTGATTTCCGTTTTTGATATTCATATAATTCAATTGTTGCAGTAACGTGCTTCTTCCAAAATATTAAACTTTTGCTATATTTTTTTAGCTGTTGTTGATATGGTTTAATCACAAACATTATCGTTAAAGAATTGAAACATGAATGAAGGGCCAAAATTTGCATTCCGATTTGTGACATACCTAAAAAATTCTTAGATTTCACAATTAAACTCAACATGCTTTGATAATTTTTTGAAGCTCATAAAAATTTAAAAAAAATACAGATTTCGATAGTAACATTTAAATTTTCAAACAATTTTTCACTGTTACTATCACTTTTTTTTACTGGAGTGGTTTTTCAAAAAACCGCTCCAATAACTGACGGTTTTTTGTGATAGTAATGAAAAAAAAAACGATAGCAAAAATTTTCAGTTGCTATCATTGCTGAAAAATTTGCATATCAGATATCCGGAAAATTTTTATAAATAAAAAATCCTATGATTTATCGAACAAAACTGTGTAGTCCGTTTTTGAATATCTTAAGAAATAAAAATATAACAGCAATTGTGTTGGGACACCCTGTATTTTTATATACCTTTAATATTATCCATTTTTGTCATCACTGCAATACTAAGTCCAACGGCTGGAACAATTATAAACCAAAATGGTACAGTCATTTGTAAAAAAAGTGTATATAAATATTGTTTTTTAATTTTCCTTGTATTTGCTGACATTGTATTTTTAAGATTTGACCAACGACTATGAATTCGATAACTGATAAAAAGGAATAAAGTTGAAATTATCAAAATTTGTGCAATGCAATCAAACCAATATGCGATAGTAAAATTATTTCTTGGAATGCCATTGCAAGATTCAGTATTTACAAGGTTGTATAGATGTGGAGAATAAATTTTTATTTCCAATAAAAATTCTTTGTTGTCATAACCAATAAAGAAGAATAAAATTAAAGCTGGAATTGGATAACAGAGAGTTGCGAAAAAAATTATTGCTGCTCCTTTTTTCGTTTGAAAGAATGTCGCGTTGTTATTGAGAGAAAAATATTGATACAGTAATCCAATAAAAATTGACATTCCAGCAAAAGTAATTGTAATATGCATTAAAATCTTAAAAATTATTTGTCAAATGAATTTTTTTGCTAAAAGAATTTCTGATAATCAAGGAAAACCATTAACAGTTTTTTTAATGAGACTTAAACAACAAGTCGCAACAATCTTTTTTTCTGACCATGTTTGAAAATCTAGGAAAAGCTATTGTCATTTTTTTCATTTTTTTTAAGGGTGCGCATAAAATTTTTACTTTTCCCAAAATCTCAGCTCACACCAAACTTCTGCAAACAAACTTTGTCTCAAAATGTTGGATTTTGAATTCCAAAAAAGTTTATAAAGAAAAAAACCAAAAAAAGATGAAGATGGCTGTAAGAAATCAAGAATTTAGAATCGTATTTTCAGTCAAAAAAAATTTCTTTAAAAATGCGCGCATGCTGCGGTATTGCTGCCCACATGGAAAACATTCTTCGTTCACGATGTTGAAGTTACAATATCCGGCAAAAAATTAAAGAAATTAAATGTTTTCTATAAAACTAGCATGGTTAAATTAGTTAGCACCGAGAAATAGGACATTTTTTAGGACGTAAATAGATTTGAATTAATCTTATTTAATACCTTCACCATCAATTGAATGAAAACTTCTCGGCGCGAAAATTAGTTTCCTTTCCAACGTTTGCAAAAAAAAATAAAACGAAAAAATCTCTTTTTTTATTTTTGCGCATACCTAGTACTAAACTAGTTTTTTTACTCATTGTATTTTTTCATCGCCCAACTGCAAAAAAAGTGAACTAAACAAGAACAATAATTTTCCCAATAGAAAAAGTATGTTCGTGGTGAGATCCCTCTTTTAAAAATTACCATAAAAAACAGTATGATGCTTAGAACTAATAAAAAAGATTTGTTTATTATTAATTACTAACTTACATAATGAATTGTTTCACCCCAAAACCATCCGAAACTTTGTGTTATTCCAACTCCGCAAAAAGCTGGAATTGGAAATAATGGATATGGTGCAAATATAACTGTTAAATGAATATCCATAATAAACGCTGTAATAATTGTAAATAAAATATAATATTTATAAAATCCCATTGCTTTTGTTGAATGTTTTAAAACTAAAAATACAGCAAATCCATTCGTTAATAATGTTAATACAGTATTTATATGAAGTCGATTTCTATAGGATTGAAAATCTGATACATCATGGAAATTTGATGAATTTGACATTTTTTTTGTAATAATTTTTTCAAAAGTTGGTAAATAAAAAGAATTTAATTTTTGGAAGTTAGAATAATTTTTAAAAAAGTAAATAAAAAATTTTTACAACTTTTTAACTTAAATTAGTGGTTTTAATTTTCACAGACTACACTTTTATTAAAATTTTTTGTGCTTTGACACCTGCCAATATTGAAGAAAAAAACTTGATGTTTGCTTTTTTTAACAGGAAACATTAAATACACCTGGTAAAAATTTTAAATTGTTCAAATTCAATTAAAAAAGGGGAAGTCAAAATTGTTTTTATATGCATGAGAAAATTTGAATAATCTATTAGTCAATGTATGACTGTCAAGTCACACATTGACTAACAGATTATTCAAAAAAAAAGTTCGTCAAAATGGTTGACGAACTTTTTTTATCAAATACGAACAGTTCAAGAATTTGTAGTTTCTTGAGACTATTAGTAAAAAATAATTATGAAATTTGTGGCGCAAAATTAATTTTTGTGTGAAATCTATACAATTTTTGTATTTTTAGTTCCCTTTAAAACCGTAAAAAATAAACTCATTATATTTTATTAAAAAACTAAATTTTTGTATTATATTTTATTAATAAAAATACAAAAATTGTATAGATTTCTCATAAAAATTAATTTTTCACCACAAATTTCATAATTATTTATAACTAATATCTCAAGAAACTACAAATTCTTGAATTGTTCGTATTGGATAAAAAAAAGTTCGTCAACCATGTTGACAGTCACACATTGACTAACAGATTATTCAAATTTTTTCATGCATATATAGCAACCACCAAACAAATTTTTTTGTATGGAAAAAAAACATCGTTTTTGTCCATACAAAAAGTGAAGGGAAAATCGGCCCCAGCCACCTCGTTTACTTGTCCGAGTGGCAGACGGCGCTTGCTTGCGTGCATGAGAGTGAAAGATCGACTCCGCGCAAGGGATAAAAAAATTAATTGAAATAGATTTTATTGCGTTGTATTAAAAAAGCGCATTATTATTTAAAAAAAAATTAAATAATAATTAAATAAAATTAATGTGAATTGCTTTAAATAGAGTTTTTGGATGGTAAAAACAAATGTTAGTCTTCGATTATAGTTTGATGTATTAATGTTTGTTACAAGCTATACCATCCAAAAACTCTATTTAAAGCAATTCACATTAATTTTATTTAATTATTATTTAATTTTTTTTTAAATAATAATGCGCTTTTTTAATACAACGCAATAAAATCTATTTCAATTAATTTTTTTATCCCTTGCGCGGAGTCGATCTTTCACTCTCATGCACGCAAGCAAGCGCCGTCTGCCACTCGGACAAGTAAACGAGGTGGCTGGGGCCGATTTTCCCTTCACTTTTTGTATAGACAAAAACGATGTTTTTTTTCCATACAAAAAAATTTGTTTGGTGGTTGCTATGCATATAAAAACGATTTTGACATCCCATTTTTTAATTAAATTTGAACAAATCAAATTTATTACCAGGTGTATTTAAAGTACTCTGTTAAAACAAGCAAACATCAAGTTTTTTATAAAAAAAAATCTAAAATTAAATTCAAAAATTTTTACAAATTGGAGTCATAAATTATTTTAAAATTGTACTTCCTAATATAGCATTATACACGTATGAATCAAGGCGAACTTTTTTTTTTCCTTTCTCCAATCTCTTTTTGGCCGACTCGTTGTCTGTGTGGCAAAAGGCGCACGCACTGCGAGCCCGCGGTTGCAAGATCGAGTGCGAGCGAGGGGAAATGAAAAAAATATTTAATTGAAAATTAATTATTTTATGTTGCAAAAAAATAAATTAATAAAAAATAAAGGCAAAAAATAAATAAATATTGAGATAAAATGGAAAAATTTGTGTTAGAAGGACTCGATCTGCTACTCGATGTGTCTTTTTTTCGTACTTTGCGAAGACAAAAGTAGCGTGTTTATAAGAACAAATGCAGTATTTTTTTTTGTTTTTTCCAACGTTTTTTTCGAAAAAAATGTAAAAAAAATTTTTTTATGTGTGATATTTTAGAAGGTGTTATGGTATTTTAATGCATCGAATTTTTCGACATACAACGTGGCAAGTAGTTGCTGTAGCTGGTGAAGGATTTCTAAATAACAATACTTCAAAAAAAGATCCTGAAGAAAATTACAATTATATCAATTTAAACCAAAATAATCATTTAAACAAAGAAAACCAATTTAAATATTACAATTTTTCTGATGGTAATAAGTTTAAATATAATGATGAATGAACATTTTCTTTTTTTTGTTTTTGTTTCAACAATTTATTATTATTTTTATCTTTTTTGCCTTTATTTTTTATTAATTTATTTTTTTGCAACATAAAATAATTAATTTTCAATTAAATATTTTTTTCATTTCCCCTCGCTCGCACTCGATCTTGCAACCGCGGGCTCGCAGTGCGTGCGCCTTTTGCCACACAGACAACGAGTCGGCCAAAAAGAGATTGGAGAAAGGAAAAAAAAAAGTTCGCCTTGATTCATACGTGATATATACAATGGTTTTTTTTGTAGTTGTGTATCTCAATCTTTTTAAGTTGGAAAAGGAAGTAACGGCGAAATTTTAGAAAAGATTTTTAATGATTATATTTTTAGTTGTAAAACATTATACTTTTTTTAAACTTGTAAAAGGCAATAAAAAATTCAATCAAAGGAATTCAATCAATAAAAAACACAAAAACAAAATCTCAAAGATATATTAATTATTTAAATATTTATTTGTTGAAGCAACTTGGTACTGGAGTTGTTCCACCCGTTGCAATACCATTGACAACATTTTCACAAAGAAAATATCCTTCTGGTGCATTTTGAACAACAACATTA
Organism: Panagrolaimus sp. PS1159; assembly: GCA_963922195.1. NCBI lineage: Eukaryota > Metazoa > Nematoda > Chromadorea > Rhabditida > Panagrolaimidae > Panagrolaimus > Panagrolaimus sp. PS1159. The sequence goes on from CAWUHW010000006.1 coordinate 3,788,434, forward strand.
TCAAACGTTAAATTTTGAATTGGATGTGTTGCAGATCCCAAAATAATTCCTGTACGTTTTACTGGATTTATTACGGTTATATTTCGAAGGATTAAATTTATGTATTGAGCATCTGGAGGCATATTACATTGTGCAGATGAATCTTCTGGCCAACAAAGACTACATGGATCTGCTTTACAAATGTCAACATCATCAGCCTGTTGAGCAGGGCCAATCCAAATTGGCCATTGTTCTGGTTCATACATTACAATATTCTCATATAAAACATCTTGAATAATACCAGGTCCACGAAATTTTGTATATATTCCTTTATATGTTTTATGAAGGTATGAATTACGGAAAGTAATATTTCGAACTGTTGAACCTCCAATTGATCCAATTACAAGTCCAAGCCCACTGGCATTTATTCGTTCAAATAACATATTTTCTGAGCCATCCTTGACAGCAATACAATCATCCTGATTCCAAATTGTACAATCATGGATCCAAACATTCTTTCCAGTTACATCAAATCCATCAGTGTTAAAGGCGCTGAAAAAAAGTTTTTAGTATTACGGTACTCCTCTCATTCTGGAGTCGGATTAACTTTTTAAACATAGCTGGAGACAATAAATCGACCCCGGTTAAATAATTTTCAAAAAAGTTTTAGTACAAACATATTCCAAAAGTTCATGTTTTATGGCCATGGAAAGAACATAAAATAAAGTTTTTCAAATTGTTGCAAAAATTTGGAATTCTTTTAAACCTTACTTCATTTTTGTTTTATAAATTGATGTAAAACAGTTTAATGAGACAAAAAAAAATTTGTTCTAAGCTTTTTTAAATGTTTTTTTGGCACATTTCGATTTGATACCATTTCATTATTTCTATACCGATTTCAATGATTTGGCTTTTAAACGATAAAACTAGACTAGGTAAACATATTGCAATCATAAAAATTTATTTTCAAAATTATGCAAATTTTAGTTGCAGAAAATTTGCATAAATCCCCTGAGGCACTTTGAACCAAAACGGATTTGATTTTCGTTCTTTTCAACCGTATTTTAGCCTATCCTAAAAGTTTCGTGTTTGTAGCTTAAAATTTAACTCTTTTTTTTCTTTTTTTCCATTTTTGCTCGAAATTGAAAAAAATGTCGGTTTAAAAATTATTTATGTTGAGTCAACTATGACTTTGAGTTTGGGTTAAAGAGAGGCCCATCGAACGCAACTCTAATATTCGCAACTTACACCAAATTATAATCATCATGTCCATCAAAATCGCTTCGACGAGCTGATATTTCACAATCACGAATTTCAAGGCCATCAACTTCATGAATCCACACAGTCCAATATGGAGAATTTTTAAAATATAAATTTTCAATCAAAAGATTCCGTGAACCAGCAATTGTCAAAATTCTTGGCCGATTTTCAAGATATTCTGCATATCCAAGTAATCCCCACCAAACTTCACCCTGTCCATCAAGCATTCCAGTAGTGGATGAAGTAAATGTAACATTTGAAATATTTTCAAAATATAAACATTCCAAAACTTTTCCATCAGAAGTTTTTGGCCAAATGCTTGTATTATTTGTAAAAATTAGTGAACCTTCTATATGCAAAATTACATTTGAAATATTTTTTACAATAATTCCACCAACAGTAAAATATTTATTTGCAGGAATAATAAATTCATCTCCAGATTTTAGGGAATTTAGGGTAACATTGAGTAATGCAGCATTCACAAATCCAGTTGAAAGTGAAAAATCATTTGGGGTTCCAGTAAATTTTACAACGGCTGCATGCGTGAAAGAAAGTGTTAACAAAAATGTTGTGAAAAAATTAATGCATTTAGCCTAAAATATTATGGTTATTAAATTGAAGTTATTGAATTCAAATTTCAAAAATCCTAAAAACTTTTACATTTTTCAGTATGGTATGGAATTTTTTAAAAATAAAATTTTACGAGAAAAGATAGCAATAAAAAATTTATATTATCGTTTTTTTCGGTTACTATCATGAATTTTATTGGAGCGGTTTTTCAAATAAACCGCTCCAATAAAGAAAAAAATATTTGTAGCAGTAAAATTTTAATTAAAATTTTTAAAGTTATTTTTAAAATCAAATTTCGATCATTTTCATTGACTTAAAAAAAATGTCCAGAACGATGTTAGCTGTGAAGTCCGCTTTCGAAAACTGTAAAAAAAAATATGCCAACCAAATGAAAAGTTTCAAGTAAAATTAAAAATCGAAAAACAATTGTTTATTTTCGATTTTTAATAAAATTTTAAATTTTTTGATTGTTAAAAATTGTTAAATAAAAATTTGTAGTGGTTTCTTAAATTAAAATAACCCAGCATTCTTATTTTCTCTTATCCTACAAAAAATTATTTTTGTCAAAAGATAAGTTTTTAAACAATTTTGGCTAAAATAAAATTCAATTTTTACTTACCATTTTTTTTCCAATCTTCATTCATTAAAATGAAACCTACTGAAAAAAACTTTTTTTTCTTTGTTCAACGAAAAAACTTTTATCAGTTGTGCTTTGACAGTTCCGCATTGATCGTTTTAAGCTTATTGAAAAACGGATACAAAAAATCGATCTTTGAATCAAAAAAAAATGGAGCATCGTTTTTTCCAATGAAAATAAAAACGCTTTATTTGTTCTTCAAACATTTCAACAAAAAGTCAACCATGATTTGATAGATTTATTTACAGTACAAAATACGATTTTTAAAATTTTTTCCTATGGTTTTCACGTTGAAATCAGCTGTTCAGTCAAAAAATGCTTTGCCATTTTTTTTACAATTGTGTTTTTTTTTCTTTTTTTTTGTTAAAAAAATGAAAAAATGAGCATTATCTTTTACGATTGTGCCTGATCTTATATTAGTTTTTTACATACATTTTTTTTCAAAACTCTCTGCTATCCTACTCAGTTTTTTATGCTGATTAATAATATTAATATAAAAAGGCATAAAAAGTTAATATAAGATTAGGCACAGTTGTTAAAGATATTGCTCGTTTTTTCGTTTTTTTAATAAAAAATAAAAACAAAAGAACACAATGCCAACCATTTTTTTGACTGAACAAAAATAGTGGAACATGTTTTATCGAGGGATTTCAACTTTCCGACTTTTTGCTAATGTCAAATCTGGATAATGGTTAAATGAATGAACAATTTCATGCCTCCTTATTATTAAATAAATAAAATTTTATTTTTTCAAAATCGAAGTTAATTTTTGTTCCATTTTTATATCAATTTATTTTAAGTTAAAACTATCTTTATTCATTCATATTTATCAATATTGTAGCAGAAAATAAAATTTTTACCAAAAATATTGTTTTTTCTGTCATTGTTTAAAACAGGATAAAAAAAGTTTTAAGAGGGATTAGCAAATCGGATTATTATTTGTTTCCAGCATAACATAAAAGAAATGTTACATGAAAACAGAAGGGATTAAAAAAAATGAAAGTTAAAAAACATTTTTTTTGTCATTATTTGGGTCAAATTTGTATAGACAAAAAAGCCAGACGTAAAGTTTTTTTTCATCATGTGCTTTTTTTGGATGGACTTTTCTGCCTTAGCTATATCACTTTTTTTGTCCATTTTGCTTTTAACGTGGAAGCGGTCGTCTCTCTTCCTTTGGGCTGTTGTAGTGGTGTAAATGTTATCAATAATCTAATCATAAAAAATATAGTTGTACAACTAACTGATAGAAGATTATGCTCAAATAAAAAAAAACAGGAAACGAATTTTTTTTTGAAAGAGGCCCTGATTTATTTTTGTCGATGGACAAAACAGTGCAAAAAATAGTACTTTTTTTCAAACGTTTGTGACAATCGAAAAATTTTTTTTGTCGAAAGCTGTTGCTTGAATAAAAAAAACTTTTTTCAAAAAAAACAAAGATGTCAAAAACTAAATTAGGTATGTTTTTTTGTTTTATTTATCGAAAAAAAAAACTTTACAGGACGGGTCAATTTCGTTTGGAGACCTTTCTGTTTGCGATTTCGTATTTTACATAATAAAAGTCTCCAAAAATTCATAAAAATTTTTTTAGAAACTGCACCAAATTCAAACACTTCATTTTTAAATAATGGACAAGAATCTACAACAGCTGCTGCTTCTAGCACCACTGCTCCTCCACCAAAACCATCAGAGCCAGAAACCTGGAGACAAATGATGAAAGCTTGGCCAAAATCAACATTTTTAATTGTTGGAAATGAATTTTGTGAAAAATATTCGTATCTTGGAATGAGATGTAAGTTTAGATTTTGAAAAGACAAAGCATCTTAAAATATTTTTTTGACAACTTTGGTTTTTTAAAATTGAGGAAAAAATTTGTTACTTTTTACCAAAAAACGAAAAATATCATAATTTTCAAAGTTTTTTTGGAATCAAATAAACCGCTCCAATAAAACTCATGATAGTAATCGAAAAAAACGATAACGCGAAGTTTTTTGTTACTATCCTTTCTTGAAAAAATTGCATATCAGACATATTTGAATTTATTTTTTAAAAAGCTTTAAATCAAAATTTTATAAAAATTCAATGTTTTTTAGCAATATTAACACTGTATTTTTTAAATGTTATGAAAGTTGGTGATAAATCTGCAACGGTTTGGTTTACGGCTTTTACACTTGTTGCATCTTTAACACCATTAATTGGATCATTTGTTGCAGATGGATTAATTGGAAAATATTGGTATCAACATTATCTACAGAGAGTCCCAACATAACTGCCTGTTTTATTTTACTATCACTTTTTTTAATGGAGCGGTTTTTCAAAAAACAGCTCCAATAACTGACGGTTTTTTGTGATAGTAATGAAAAAAAAACGACAGCAAAAACTTTTAGTTGCTATCATTGCTGAAAAATTTGAATAACAGATATCCGGAAAATTTTTATCCCATACAAAATCATTATCGAACACAACTATGAAGTTCAATTTTGGTTATTTTTAAAAAGAAAAATTTGCCAGCAAAAAAAAAAACCGGCAATTATGTTGGGACACCCTGTATTATGCCATCATAATTTTTTTATATTCTTATTTTAGGACAATCGTCGCAGCATCGGTTCTTTTTGTTATTGGACAACTTTTACTTGCTTTTTCATCCTTTCATTCTCCGTCATCATTTCTTCATCCATGGACAGATTGTATTGCTTTGATAATTATTGCCCTTTCTGCAGGTGGAACAAAGCCATGTGTTACCGCATTTGGAGCGGATCAATTTGATCCAAATCATACAAAAATGCTTTCACTATTTTTTGCGCTAGTTTATTATTTTGTAAATTTTGGAAGTGCAACTTCGGCATTTGTTGCACCATTATTTCGATCAATGTCTTGCTCGGGTCATGATAATTGTTATCCTTTGGCATTTGGAGTTTCGGCAATGCTAATGATTTTGGCAACAATTGTTTTTTTAATTGGAAGTTATAGCTATAAAAAGAAGGCTCCAAAGGGGAATATTTTTGGTGATGTTACACATGTTGTTAAAGTAAGAGAGTATTTTTACCATTGGCACTTTTTTGTTTCTAATTTCGGTGATCTACAATTTTGAAATATAGACTTCAAAAAGTGCAAATACCGAAATCGAAATTTCGTTTTTTTCGATTTCGAACGGTAAAACATTTCCGGTATTGCAATGTTTGAGTATTGAATTTCGAGACAGCCATACCAAAATCGAAATTTTATTTTTTTGACTTTAAATAATTTTAATTTTTTTGAGCTGCTTTTTAAAAAAACCGCTCCAATAAAACTCATAATAGTAATCGAAAAAAACGATAACGTGAAATTTTTTGTTACTATCCTTTCTTGAAAAAATTGCATATCAGATATCCGGAAAAATTTTAATTTTTAAAAAATTTTAAATAATATTGAGTTTAACTTTGAATTTCGAGATTTTGATTTTTGAGTGGAAAAATTTATTACAGCAATTTCGATTTCGACCCTTTAGGATTTCGCAAAACCTTTCTGGGTGATATTTTAAATCCAACATTGAAAAACAAAATTTTTTTTCATTAAAATTTTCCAAATTTTAGGGTGCAATATTTAGTTCTGGGCCAAAGAGAAGTCATTGGCTTGAAGGATATCTCAATTCACATTCATGTAAAAATGATACAAAATGTATAGAATTAAAGCAAAAGAAACGGGATAAAAGTGCATGTCAAAAAGTTGATTTAATAAAAGATATTCAAGCTCTTATCAGTGTTCTTGTAATGTATCTTCCGCTACCAATTTATTGGGCATTATATGATCAACAAGGTTCAGTTTGGCTAATTCAAGGTATTCAAATGGATTGTCGAATTTGGGGAAATACTTTACTTTTACCTGATCAAATACATCTTTTAAATCCTGTTTTATGTTTAATTTTAATTCCTCTCTTTCAAGTGATTATTTATCCATGTCTTTCAAAATGTTTTAATGTTACGTAAGAAATTTTTATTTATTTTAGAGAAAAATATTTCAAGTTAATTTTTTTAGTCTTTTGAGAAAAATGGTTGTTGGTGGAATAATTGCAACTTTAGCATTTGTTGCAACTGGTGTACTTCAACTTGAAATAAATGTAAGGAAAATTTTTTGAAATTACTATTATATTTTCTTCATTGGAGCGGTTTTTAAACTGTAAAAGAAAAAATATGCCAGCCAGATGAAAATGATCGAAAAATTGGATTTCGAAAATAACTTTAAAAATTTTAATTTCACAGTTACTATCATATTTTCCCTTCATTGGAGCTGTTTTTTGAAAAACCGCTCCAATAAAGGAAAAATATGATAGTAACCGAAAAAAACGATAATATAAATTTTTTGTTACTATCTTTTCTTAAAAAAAGTGCATATCGGATATCCAAAAAAATTTTCATTTTTAAAAAATTTTAAATAATATTGAGTTTAAATTTGTAATCCATTTTTGAGAATCTGTAAAAAATGCCAATAACAACAAAATTACCTGTAGTAAAAATATGCCTGTAAAAACAACCTACTCAGTTGTGTCCGGATACCCTAAACTTTTCTCAAAAAAAAAGTGTCAAAAAAAATTTTTTAAAAGTTCATTTTTAGCAATGATAACGATTAATTGACAAAATTTTAGAAAACCCTTTCTGATTTACCACCTGAAAATCATGCATTTGTTTCTGTAATGAATAGTTTAAAACCTGGTTGCAGTGTTGCAGGAATTGGAAATTATTCGTTTCCTGAACTTCCATATAATTCTGTAAGCATTAATAATATTCGTAACTTTAATCTCAAAAAAAATTTATTTTTAGTCACTAATAAATAATAAACAAACTCAAAAATATGAAATGCTTGAAATTCCTTTTTCAAATGGCAACAACAATGTTACATTTAAATTTCAAAATAGTTGCAAAAATAAAAATTATGCAAATGAATTTACAACTTCTGAAATTGGAAACAAAAAAATTTATAATCTTATTCTTACGGAATTAGGTGCTGCAATGGTAGAAGTGAATCCAGAAAAGCCCCGAAAAGGAACAGGAGAATTTAGTTTATCAATTGTTATGGCACTTAATGATATAAATTATCAAGGACATATTGCACTTTGTCGTGTAAATCCAAAATCTGAATATCCATATGATCCTAAAAAACCTGAAAATTTTTTTTATTTTCAAACAGATTTTAATGGTGGAAATGATTCGGATTTGAGTGCAATTGTTCCATATCAAACGAATGGACCAAATTCATCAGATCATTTTGTTTCAGCATATATTTTTAAAGCTATAAGACCTGGAAAGTTAGTTTATTTTATTTGTCACTTTCAGTGCAGTACAGGATATCTCCAAATCGACATTGTTTTTTAAATACGGATTTCAAAGTTAAACTCAATGTCGTTTTTTGAACCAAAAAAATGGATGAAAAAATTACAAAATTCTGCATTTTTAACAAAATATCCCATTTGAAAACCTAGGATTTTGAGAATAACTTTATAAAATTGAAATAAAATTTTTTTCAGTTACTATCATTTGAAAACCTAGGATTTTGAGAATAACTTTATAAAATTGAAATAAAATTTTTTTCAGTTACTATCATTTTTTCTTCATTGTAGCGGGTTTTTGAAAAACCGCTCCAATAAAGCTCATGATAGTAATCGAAAGAAAATTATAAAAAATTTTCTTGTTACTATCTTTCCTTGAAAAATTTTCATATCAGAAAACCGATAAATTTTTTATTTAAAAAAGCTTAAATGATATTGAGTTCAAGTGCACTTGCAAGTGTGAAGTCCGTTTTCGAATAACTTTTAAAAGCCATTTTTTGTGGTTTTCGACTTTTTTTTAAAAAATTTACGGATTTCAAAAAATTAAAATCCTCAGATGTAAAAAAAAAATTTTGGTAGATAGATTAATTTGAGATCAGAGATCTCGAATTTTAATTCCATATGTCTCAGTTTTATGTTTAAAAAAGCAAAAAAATGACATCTTTAAAAAAATACAGTAATTACATTTTAACACCCTGTTTTTTGGCAAAGAATTTCGATAAAATTTAAGTTTTGTCAGGAAGTAATTTCTTAAGATGTTGGAAATTCTAAGAACGCTAAATGAGAATAATAGTATCTAGGATGTAAAATTCAAATGCTTTCTTAAAATTTCATAAATCATTTTTATGCTTTTAAAACCAAAATTAAACTTTACTAAATAAAATTTTTATATTTTTATAGTTGGAGTGTCTGGTATATGCATAGTTTGGCAAAATCTCAAGTCACTGGAAAATCCTTTACTGCAGAACAATTAAATATCACAAGTACAGGGCAATATATTTCAATAATGGAACAAGGTGGTGTATTTATTGCTGTTTTTACAGGTTCCTATGAAAATGTATGTTTATTGTAAAATATTTTTTAATACATTATGCTTAAATTTTTAGCCATCATTAAATATAAATCAAATTGTTCCATCCAATACTGTAAATATTCTTTGGCAAATTCCACAATATATTTTAATTACACTTGCTGAAGTACTTTTTGCAATTAGCGGAAATGAATTTGCATATTCTCAAGCTCCACCCTCAATGAAAGCAGTTGTATATGCCCTTTGGATGTGCACTGGGGCAATTGGAGATTTAATTATTATTGTTATTGCACTTTTTGATATCTTTCAAGATATTGCAATGCAATGCTTCGTTTATGCTGGTAAAAATTTTTGTTTCAAAAAAAAAGTTAAAAAAGTTATTTTTAGGTGCAATGTTTGTGGTTATCATAATTTTTGCATTAATGTCAATCTTTTATTATGAATATAAAACTTATTCAACCGATGAAACTGATGAAAAAACTCGACTTTTAAATGAAGAAAATAATGAAATGGTTGTAGAATTATCAGAAGTTTAAATCTTAAGATTTATAATAAATAATTAAAAAAAACCTCATAAAAAAGTTTTTTCAACAAGTTTTATTACGGCGTGGCCTCCTTTAAGGATTTTTTTTAAGGATTGTCAATTTAAGAAAGAAATATTGAGAATCAATAATTTAAGAAAGATACTTTAATGATAAACATTCAAATATTCAAATTTTGAATAAGTTTATTTAAGAATGGATAACAGAAAGAACGTCAAATTAAAAATTAATTTTTCAAGATGCAAAGTTAAAAATGTTTATTCAGCTCTGTTAAATTAAAATAGTTGATTAAAGATGTAGCATTAACATAGTTCTATAAAATCAAAACCCATATGGCCGAAGTCAAAATTCTGAAATATCGAAAAAAATATTTGTCTGGAATCGAAATTTGGTTTTTTTCAAAATTTAATTTTTTTTTTCGATTTCTAATTTCGAAATCGAATCTAAAATTCCAAAATAATCTCGCTTGGCCTAAATCAAAATATCGAAATTTCATATTATTTTCAATCGAAATTTCGATTTCGCAGAATCATGATCATTAGAATAAATTATTTATTAATAGTTAGTTAATTAGAAAATATTATAGAAAATTAATTAATTAAAATAAAAGATAAAGGTCGGATATAAATTAGAATTTCAAACACAGCTGAAATCAACAGAATTGGAATGCAAAAAAAAGTTAAAATGTTTTTGAGATAGAAAATGTTAAAAGAGGTAATATTGATAATTTTAGATGTAATAAAATTTTTAACACAAATTACAACTTCTTGCACAATATGATCTTTTTTGGGCTAAAGTGTAAAAAGTATTGCTACAAAATCCATTTTTAACCCAATTTCCACAATTTGAATTTGTATCAATGCATGTTGCACTTAGATTTGAAGTGGATAATGGACATCTTGAACATGTTTTTGGACATTTTTCTGTCATTAATGTATAATAAACACTATTATTACAAAGCGATTTATTTGCAAGGCAATTTGTTGCAGTATCTGAACATGTCGTTGTTGAAGGACTTGCTGTTGTTGTTAAAAGAGATGTTGAAGAAGAATTGCAACGATTGCATGTTCTTGAACATTTTTCTGTCATATATGTATAAAATTTCACATCATTACATAATTGGATATTATCACGACAACCAGGAATTGTATCCTTGCAGCTATTTGAAGTTAAACATGTACCACATGTACTTGGGCAATATTTATCCATCACTGATGTCCAATTTGAATTTTTGCATAATCTTGCATTTGCATTGCAGTCGATAGGTGATGCTGGAAAAATGCAAATTGGTTTAAAAACAATCAAAAACATATTTTAGAAGAAGTAAATAAGCCTTTAATTGGCCCTTGCCCGGCATTGATCCGACCCCAGGACTCATGTTCTAAAGGTTTCAAAAGGCCCCTTTTCATCCTTAGATGCTGGCAAGTTTTACCTTTTAAACTTATCCAAAAACGTTCTTCATAGTTGTGTTCAATAAATCATAGATAGAAAGAATTTGGTTTGGAATAAAAGTTTTCATGATTCCGGATATGAAAATTTTCCAATGAAGGAAAATAACAGAAATTTTTTATTATTGTTATTTTTGATTACTATCATTTTTTTTCTTTATTGGAGCGGTTTTTTGAAAAACCGCTCGAATAGTGTGCCGCAACTTCAAAAAAATTTAGGGGAATGTCCGCTCTTATAAAATTACAAAAAAGTTTTATTTTGGCTAGTATGAATTTGAAACTTAAGGTGAAAATCTGTACTTTAAACCCTGGGCATTACATCAAGCTGAAAAAACGCTAGCAAAAACAAAACCGGGGATTGTAATGAAACGTCTTGTACTTACTTGGATCATTACTGCAACTAAATGCTGGCCTTAAACAACATGCAAGACATGTATTTGCACATTTTAAGGCTTCGACATATAAAGTTGGATCTTCACATTTTGGATCCCTCTCATCACCATAGATAAAAATTATTCCACACGCAACAGGATCTTCATCCAAACAATTTGTTGCATTTTCAGCAAAAAACAAATCATCTTCGGCACATGAATTTTGATCAATTATTTGTGCGTTTGAAAAAGTTGCAAAAGCAAGAATTGAAAAAATTGTGAAAACCACAAACGACTGAGTTTTCATTTTTTGGAATAAAAAAAATTTTAGGTAAAAAACCGGCAAAAATTTTTTTATAAATGACTATATTAAAAGATAATAGATAGCTTTTATGTACGTTTAAAAAAATTAATGTTTTTTTTAAAACAAAGAAATCCGGAAATGTAAATTTACAGCTAAATAAATAATTCGTCGAATTTCCCTGTAGTAAAATGTTTCAAGTTTTCTTTTTTTTTTCGTAAAATGTTTGTTTAAATGGACAGCTGCAATAAAAACATTGTCCAAGTTTTTAGGATTGTGCTTTGGACATTTAAACGCAAAAAATATAGATCAAAAACGTTTTTGACTTTTTTTTTCATCATTTTTGTTACAATGTTCTTTCTCTATAAAAATTTTTCAGACTATTAGTTATTTTTCTATTAAAAAAAGCAAATGTAATAAACTTTTAATGACATAAGAAATTCGGTTACTATCATAAGTTTTATTGGAGCGGTTTTTTGAAAAACCGCTCAATGAAGAAAAAATATGAGTAACTGTGAAAGTTAAATAAAAATTTTTAAAGTTATTTTTAAAATCAAATTTCGATCATTTTGATTGACTCAAAAAAATGTCCATAACAATGTTAACTATGAAGTCCGCTTTCGAAAACTGTAAAAAAAAATATGCCAACCAAATGAAAAGTTTCAAGTAAAATAAAAAATCGAAAAGCAATTGTTTATTTTTTCGATTTTCAATGAAATCTTAAATTTTTTGATTGTTAAAAATTGTTAAATAAAAATTTGTAGTGGTTTCTTAAATTAAAATAACCCAGCATTCTTATTTTCTCTTATCCTACAAAAAAATTATTTTTGTCGAAAGATTAGCCTTGATTTGATGATGTTAAAATGACAAAGAACAAAATTAAAAACGAATAAAAAAATTGAAAAGAATGAAATGAGAATGAAAAAGTGAACAAAAAAGATTAAATTCAGGAGAAAATTAGCGTAAAAGATTTTTTGTTACAAAAAATGATAGTTACAAAAATTTGATAATTTTAGGTTGTTATCAGCTACAATAATTTAAATAAAAAAAACCGAAAAAACATTTTTTGAACAATTTTGCAACCTAAATTTTTTGACTTTGTACAAAAAACATTTCCTAATTGGCTTAACTTAAAAAACATTTGTTTTTTTTCACAGACCTTTTAAAATTTTTGTTCTTTCGAAGTCTGTTCCAATTTCTTTCCTTGAAAAAAAAAGTTTTAATAATGTTCATTGAAGCGTTACTTTTTTAAAGACAATCAAAGAAAGGTAAAAAAAGAAGGTTAATCTTGTCTGCCCGAAAATGCATCCCATGTTTTTAGGGTACATAAATGACAGATAAAAATGAAATCCTTTTATTTCGATGAATTAATTTTATCGGAGAGAACTAAATTGTTTTTGTTGAAAAAGGTGTGTTCTCGTTCATCGAAAAGAAATCCTTTTAATTACGGTACACCTTTTTTTGTTCATTTTCTCGTAAATCGTTTTCTGCCGCAATTGCGTAATTTTTATGTTTTTTATGAGTTTGTATTTCTTTGAGTCAATAAAACCATTTAAAAAAATTATAGAAATATAAAATTTTCAGTTTTTATCATTTTTTTCCTTTACTGGAGCGGTTTTTGTTGAAAAACCGCTCTAATAAAATTTACGATAGTAATCGAAAAAAACGATAACGAAAAATTTTTGATACTATCCTTCCTTGAAAAATTTGCTTTTTCCATAATAAAAACCGATTCAATGAAGCTTGTGATGTAACAAAAAAAAACAATAACAAAAACTTTTTTTGGCTCAATTTCTTTGTGGCACTTTGTAAATAATTGTATAACGTTTTTGACGAGACTTTTTTTCTTTTTATACTAATATTTTTTGTTTTGTAAAAAATATTCGTCTTTTTCCTTCTAAAAACCCTTCTAAAAACTTTGTTGTTCAACACTCAAAACGTTTTTCTTCTTTTTCAGTAACAGTTTTCTTCCTATAACAAAAATTTCCAGACCATTAATTACTTTTCTATTAAAAAAACAAATGTAATAAATTTTTAATTACACAAGAAATCTTCAGTTTTTTTGTCTCGGTTTTTCTGACGCGTGTAAAACTCATAAAAAAATTTCAAGGACAAAAATAACTTTTTTTTGATGAACTTCCATGTCCCCAATTCTTACTTCTGATTTTCTTTGCAAAAAAAATATGTCAAAATTTCATTTTACAGTATTTTTATTTTTACAGAAATGCTGCTAAGGTGGAGTTTGGGGGCCATATTTTTTGTAATATTTTTTGTTTCGGTAAATTCAACCCAAACAAAAGTGAGAAAAGAGAAGGGAGTGGATTTTGTGGATTTAAATGAAAAAGATACAGATGAAATTGTTATGAAATGGAATGAACAAGCAATTAGTGGTGTAATGGCTGCAGTTGCAAGTAAAAAGTAAGTTCTAAAATTAGCAAAAATTTAAATTTTGTTGTTTTCAAAATATAGGGTGTCCCAACATAATTGCCGGTTTTGTTTGAAAATTTTTCTTTTTATAGATAACCAAAAACGGAGTTCACAGTTGTGTTCGATAATTCATAGGATTTTATATGGCGTGAAAATTTTCCGGATACCTGATATGCAAATTTTTCAGCGATGATAGCAACTGCAAAACTTTTGCTATCGTTTTTTTTTTCATTACTATCACAAAAAACCGTCAGTTAATGGAGCGGTTTTTTGAAAAACCGCTCCGATAAAAAAAAAGTAATGGTAAATGTGAAAAATTTTTTGAAATTTTAAATATTACTATCAAAATCTGAATTTTTTTTCAAAGCGGGGACCATGTTAAAATCTCAAATTTTTTTTAAAAATTTTTTGAGTTTAAAAAAATTCCTAAAGCAGTTTAATTGTGAAGTATGTTTTTGGTTATCTTTAAAAAGGAAAATTTGCCAGCCAAAACAGAACCGGCAATTATGTTGGGACACCCTGTATTTAAAACTTTAACCATGCTTTAGTGCAAAATATTTGACAAAAGATGAATTGAAAGATCTTGAAAGTTGTTCAAAAAATGCCAATACCATTGAAAAGCATGCCGAATGTATTATGCCAGCACTGAATGCAAAAGTATACAGAAAAGAATATAACAAAAATTTTAAAAATTCACAAGATTTAATTAAAAAATTAGTGCCATCAAAATTTTCATCAGATGGCAGTGCAGAAGCTCCTGAAAGCTTGAAAAATTCAAGAGAAATGCCACAAACAAAGAAAATGCCAAACCCAAAATTTACAAGAATACAAAAACCAAATTCAACATCTTCGGCACAAATGCCATCGCCAGAACCAATGAGAAAATTCAGAACTGACAGAATTCAACAACAACGAAAACCTTCAAATTTCCGTTTTCCACAAGCAAAACGAATAAATTCAGCTGAAAAAAATCGGCAAAAATTTTTACCAAAAAGTTATCGAATGGCAAAATATTCAACTGGAAAAAAACCATTTCGAAAACATTTTTTTACTGCCAAACCTTTGGATTATCGAAATCGACTTCCACAACTTTGGCGAAATTCTCGTGAAAAATATATCAGTAAAAGTAAAGAAGAATATTATCAACAAAAAAAAGTTGGTTCATTCACATTGGATCAAAGGAGTCGACGAAAGAGATATGCCCAAAAATCCGCTTCATCCGTTTACAGCATTAATGATAGTCAAAGAAAATTAACTCCAATTGGATTATTTGCAAAATTTTTTATGGATGATATTATTGCAAAACGAAATAAAACTGCAAGAGTTCCGTAAGTTTTTTATAACATAAAAATTTTCCTTTCGGGAGATAAAAATGTCAGCGAATGATGAAATAATTAAATTTTTTTAGATGGCAAAATATGGTTGAAAAGGCAAAAAAAACTGCTGTAAAAAAGAAGGAAATGAAAAAGCGAATGAGAATGATGGAACAAACTCCATTGGAAGAAATGGCCTTCAAATTTTTGGATCGAAATGGTTCACCTCCAAGGGTATGTGGTTTTATAAAAAAAGGAGTACGAAACATAATTGCTACAAAAATGGCATACTATTTATGTAAAAATTATTCAAACACGGATTTCACATTCACCAAATTTGGGAATTTTTTGAGATAAAAATTTTCGCATCGTGAATTTGCAAATTTTTTGTAGAAGGATAGTAACCCAAAAACTTTTCGATATCGTCTTTTTCTATTACTATCACTTAAAGACCGCTCCAATAAAAAAAGTCCTTAAAATTTTAATTTTAATCTCAAAAATTCACCTAAAAACCGCAAAATTTTAGATCGTTTTTTTTCTAAAATTTTTATTGGCTCAAAAAAACCTTATTGAAAAATATGGATTTTGACTACTATGTTTTTTCCCATTGGAATTTTATTGGAGCTGTTTTTTAAAAAACCGCTCCAATAAAATTCATGATAGTAATCGAAATTAAACGATAACGAAAAATTTTTGTTATTAACCTTCATTCGAAAATTTGCATATGAGATATCCTACAATTTTTGCCCCAAACAAAATTCTATTATTTAGCGAACAAAAATGTAAAGACGATTTTGGAAAGCTTTAACAGAAAACATTTGCTAGCAAAATTTAAAGTGTTAATTTCATTGAGGCTCTCTGTAATTTACATGAACAAAAGCTTTGATAAATTTTCAAAAGCTTGACTTTAATATCATTGATAAAAGCTTCTTATAGGATATGGATGAAATGATGAAAAAGATATTTTCTGATAAAGATTTTCGTGAAGCTGAAAGGAAGAAAGCAAATGCTGGATCACCACATCGAAAAATTTTGCAGCTTATGAGAGATGGAATAAAGCTTGCATTTAGTGCTGCAGGAAAAAATACATCAAATTTTGATGATAAAAATCTTAAAGTTATGTCTCCAAAATTATTTAGTGTTTTTAATGAAGGCGATAATAGTGAAGGTGGAGAAGAAGATGATCCGGTAGGGATAAAAAAGAGGGGATTTGATATATCCTTTATTTTTTATAGATTGATGTTTTATCACCATCTTTGTTAAGCTTACATGGAAATGGAAAAGGATTGGAAAGAGAATTAAGTCTTCCAAATTTAATTAAAGGTTTTACAACTGCAGATCAACAACAATGGTTGGATTTAATTTTTGAAGCTTCTGGAGTTGAAAATACAATTAAGCAGGCAGAAGATGCGCTAATTGCACAAGAATTTCAAGTTCGTGAAAAGCGAAGTTATGAACAACGAATGCAAAGCCCTGAAGGCCAACCTCTCTATTTTACAAAAGAAAAAGCCGTAGAAACTTTGGGAAATTCAGAAGCAAAAAGAATTGAAGTTTCTGAAATTTTAATTAAATCTTATACAAAAAATCAGATAAAAGAAATGAATGAAACGGGATATGCAATTTTAAGCAAAGAACAAATGGAAATTGTTTATGGTCCTGGTTCTCCACATGCAGATGCAGAAAAGTTGGCACTTTTTGCAAATATGAGTACAGAAGAAATTCATAAAAGAATTGAAAAAGATATTAAAGCAATGGCTGAAAAACGAACAATTCGAAAAAAGCGAACAATTTTACTTTCACCTTTTGTTAATTCGGCAGTATTATTTGCTCCAGAAGTTGCTTCACAACCAATTGTAAGAGAAGGGATTTGGTATATCCGTTTAGGAATAATAAAATTAATGTTTTAGATTTTGAGTCCAATTTTGTTTACATCTGTTGTTGGCAGTCCTGCAGTTTTGGGCCCTATTGTAGGTTGCTTTCTTGTCCTACAACGAAATTCGAAATTTTCGTTCAAACGAAATTTTTTTCAATTTCGAGTAAAGTGGAAAAAAAGGAAAAAAAATTCTAATTTTAGGCTAAAATACGGTCGAAAAAGAACGCAAATCAAATCCGTTTTCGTTCAAAGTTCCTCAGGGGATTTATGCAAATTTTCTGAAACTGAAATTTGCATAATTTTGAAAAAAAATTTTTTCTTGTCTGTAGCTTAAAATTTAACTTGTTTTTCCCCCTCTCCTCGAAGTAGAAAAAAATGTCTTTTTAAAACAACCTTTTGAAGTAAAAAATATAAATTCAACTTTCAGATCCTCGGTCCATGGCTTTTCCTTCCATTAATTCTCAGTCCTCGACTTTTATCTCCAGCTATTCTTAATCCTTTCTTGTTTGTTCCCATCATTCTTAGGTAAAACAATTTTATCTTTTTTCTGATATTCCAATAATACAAATATTAACAATTTTTAGTCCATTGGCATTACATCCAGCTATCTTATGTCCTGGTAATACTTTCTTCTTCTTACCTCTCTTAAAAATTAATTTATCCAATTATAGGAATTTTTAATCCAATTGTATTAAGTCCATTGGCTTTGACACCGTTCATCCTTTCACCACAAGTATGTCAATAAGGGTTCTGCGGAATCAAAATTTTGATTTCGAAAAGGCTGAAATACCAATATTGAAATTTTGATTTTGGACGAAAAAAGTTTCGGTATTTTGATATTTCGATTTCAGATGAGAAAAATAATATCGGCTCAATAATTTTTTTTTAATATTAAAAAATCCAATTCTGATTTCGAAAAACTAAAACCGGAATTTCAGAATTTCGATATTGGACGAAAAATATTTTTTTCTTCCAAAAAAAGATATTTTGGTATTTCATTTTCGGTAATTTCGTTTTTTCGATTTCGACAATTTCGATTTCGCTCTAATGTCAATATTACTTGTATTTTTTTTCTATTTTTTCATATTTTTAGGTTTTTACTCCACTTATTTTGAGTCCATTAGTTTTATCACCATTCATTTTATCACCAACTGTAAGCTCATTTTCCCATCTTTGATATCTATTAATTTCAAAATTTTTTAGGTTGGAAGTCCTGTTGTTTTATCCCCATTCGTTTTAACACCTGTCATTTATTCCCCGTTGACATTGTTTGCATTGGTTTTAAGTCCAAATGCTTTATCGCCATTAGTTGAATCAAAGCTATTTTTGGCAGAAGTTGTTTTATCTCCAAGTTTTTTGAGTTAAAAAAAACAAAATGGGTTTTAAAAATATTTTTTTAAGCTTAAAGCAAAAAATGGATATATGGTTGAGGTACAAAAATAATAACAAATAATTTGCAATAATGACATATATAAAATTTTTTTTAATAGTGTAATTATTAAAATATATTTAATTTAATAAAAATAATTTTTAATTTATGGATTTTTGTGGCAAAGCAAAAATAATTTCAAGAACTCGACATTTTACTGGGTGGAGTGCTATTATGGGAGATGATTATAATTAAAATATAAAATCCTATAAAACTCAACAAAAAGATTAATCAAAACAATAATAAAAAATTAAACTTTTTTAAAACGATAAACATTTAATTTTCCTTCAATTTGAGCCAACTTTGAATCAATGAAATTTTTGGTATAAATTTGAATAACTGTGCCCAAAATTATCAAAGGTTGAGATCTACTTTTGATAATTTTGGGCACTGGAAGTCCTTGAACAATATGATAATCTTTGGTTGAAAGTACATTCCCCAAGAGTGTCGTTCATAGAAATTTCTTTAATTTGTTCATCATCAAAAATATCCAAAGCAATAATACATTTGGTAACCTAAAATAGAAAGATTAAATATATCCGAAAAAAGAAAAAAACAAACTTAAAAGCATGATTGCTATCCCATTCAGCAGGTTTTTCCAAGACACGTTCAAGCAACATTTAAATTCTATAAGTTTCGGGACATTCTGTAAAAAAATCAATTTGTGCATTTTCAGGATACTGTAGCATTAAAGACCATTCAAGAATATTCGTTCCAGGTTCAAAGTTTGCTCTTGTTGTCTAAAACATTACACATTAGCAAAAATACAGCAACCACAAAAAAAGCTTACAAGTCAATGAGGAAAATTAACATCTAACACTGTCAATTCAAATTCGCGATAATTCTTAAAATTACATAATTTCAAGTTAAAATTCAAGACCACGTTTCTTAAACTTTTGCAAGACTTTCTTTTGTAAATCTTTTAACAATGCAGCTTTTCGCTTTGAAGCTTCTTTTTTTATCTTTTGCAACACGTTTTGCAGCAACTTCTTTAATTAATTCAAGTTTTTCTTTTGCTTCAGAAAATTCTTTTTCACGACCTTCTGATGGGGTTTTAAGTTTTTCGATAAACCCTGTTGAAAATTGTAGCGTTCTTCGTCCAGTTTTTTTAAATTCAGATAATAGCTCACAGCAACGAATCATAGCCTAAAAATGATGTAATATAAGATGTTTTTTTATTGAAGAACGAGATATGTACCTTTGTATGAAGAGGATCAAATTTTAATGCAATTAAGCTATCTTTCAGACCAGATGAATAATTTCCAAGATATTAATGGGCTGTTGCACGATTACAATATATTACAGCATTGAATTTTCGATCAGGTACCATAAGTTTTGCAGCTAAAAAAATAAAAATTTAAGGATTGTCACAGCTAAAAAAACCATGCCTTCTGTATAACAATCAATTGCCAAACGATATTTTTTATATTTCCTTCATCTTTATGATGTATAGCATTATCAAGTAAATTTTAACCATCTGTATCATATTCCAAAGCTTGTAAAGCTTGAAATAATGCAGGAAATTCACCATCAGGATTTGAAGAAAAATCATTCACAAATGCCAGATGGCTATCAATCTCTTTACACCATTCATTAAAATTGAATGGCTTTTTTTGGTTCAATCTAAAACAACTTTATGGGTTAGAAATAATGAAACAAAGAAGAAAAACTTACTTTTTGATTTGAAGATAATTCTTCCATAAAATCGTCACATGCTTTATCAAGCTTTTCAGCTAACTCTAACCTTTCTGCATCAATATAAACTTTTTTGCAGGAACTTCCGTTCTGTTTTTTTAAAGGAAATCTGAAACCTTTTAAGTTTTGATATTTTTGGAGTTGAATTTTTTATAGAAGTGCATGTATTTGTTTGAGAGACATTTTGCCAAACATTTTTTGTACTGTAAAAAACAAAACAGAAAAAACATATTTTAGTTTTTCAAATCAAATTTTATTTACCAAAAACAAATTACATTATATTTTTATACAACTTACAAAAAAACATTTAATTTAATTTCTTGCAATTGGTAGTGATTTATCTCTTGCTGATCGCTGAGTTGAATTACTTTTTAAAAAAATAATAGATAGGTTCAGTTTTGTGAAAATCTAAAAAAAATAATGACAATTATAATTATCAAAAAAACACAAATGCTTCTTTTTAACATAATTGTGTTGAAATTTATTATTGAAATTTATGCTATTTTTACAACTTTCTCGTGTAATTGCGTTTTAAGATGTATATCGTGTATTTATTGATTTTCTTAAAGACATACTTAATTAAATTAATTAAGCAATGTTTTTTCTATCAATTTTTGTTTTAATGCACAAGTTTTTTAGACTGTAGCTCATTTGCTTGTAAGCTTTTACCAACATGTCGCAAATGGTGACTGCGAAGCAGCGTACAGAAATGTAAGTCTTTTTTTTTTCATTTTTTATATCATTTTTTTTATAATTAACTATTTTAGTAACACTGCTGTTGCTGGATATTTGAAAAAAAATGGTTACGAAAAAAGTTTTGAAGCATTTTTAGCAGAATCCGATTTGGTGAGTTACATTCTTTTTTATTCAATATTAATCAACTTTCAATAATTTTTAGCAAAATGAAAATATTGATGCTAGCACAGATGTACTTGAAAGGAAATTGGTAGCTAACGGTCGTCTTCAAAAAAAAGTTATTAATCTAGAAAAACAACTTGCGGAACTTCAAGTTGAAGCATCTCGAGAAGTTCCTGCAGAGTAAGTTTTAGTTTTTTCTTCAAATTTGATCTTAGATTTATTTTAGAATTAATCGAAGACCAGATGAATGGTTGCCTCGTATTCCAGAGCGTGGAACATTGATAGGACATCGTATGAATATTAATCGTGTTATTTTTCATCCAATCTATACTCTTATTGTTTCTGGAAGTGATGATGCATCCATTAGAATATGGGATGTTTTAACTGGTCGATGTGAACGTGCACTTACTGGTCATACAAATGCTGTGAATGATCTTGCTTTCAATGCAAAAGGAAATCAACTTTTATCTTGTTCATCTGATATGACTGCAAAACTTTGGGATTTTGGTCAAACTTATAGCTGCATAAGATCATTTGCTGGACATGATCATTCTATTACTACCGTTACTTTCACTGCTGGTTAGTTTATATTTCCTTTTGAGTCATATTTGATTTGTTTGCTTTGAGATTATTATATATGTCATATATTTTAGATAATATGTTTTTAACTGGATCTCGTGATTCTCTTATAAAACTTTGGGAACCTGAAACTGCCCGATGTATTCATAGTTTTCGTGGTCATGAAGATTGGGTGCGCATGATTCGACTAAATTCAAATTCAAGATATCTTGCATCATGTAGTACTGATAAAGTAAATTTTTAAAAAGCATTTTTTATATATTTAATGCGTCTTTTTTAGATTGTTAAAGTATGGAGTATGGAAAATAAATCTTTAGTTGTTGATTTGCGTGGACATGATCATATTGTTGAATGTGTTGCGTGGGCTTCTGATGCTGCTGTTAAAGTTATGCGAATTCCTGAAAGTAAAGATCATGATGTATTAATTGAAGGGCTTTCAATTGTTTTGGCATCAGCCGGTCGTGATAAATCTATTCGTGTATGGCATGTTAATATAGGAGCTTGTCTATTTATTATTGATGGTCATGATAATTGGATCCGTGGATTAGTCTTTCATCCACTTGGAGGCTTTTTAATTTCTGTTTCTGATGATAAAACGATGCGTACATGGAATATGATAAATCAAAAACAAATTAAATCAATACATCCACATAATCAATTTGTTAACAGTGTTGGTATGTTTTTTTTTTATTTTTTTGATAACTATATGTAGTTATCATTAATTTTTTTTAGATTTTCACAAAACTGAACCTTATGTCGTCACTTGTTCTGCTGATTCAACTCTCAAACTCTGGGAATGTCGTTAATTTGCTTTTATTTGTTTCATGTCTTTTTTGGTGCACAAAGATTTTTTTTATTTTTTTTGTTTTGAACTTGAATAAAATATTGTTGAATAACATATTATATCAGAGAAACATTAACATATTTACTTTTAAAAAGAGCTTGATCTACTTTTGAAATTCTTTCAGATAGTTGGAAAAGTATAAAAGCTTCTAGAAAATTTTCAAGCTGATTTCAAAATCCGTTTTTGAATAACTTTAAAGGATAAAATATGCCAGTAATAACAAAATTATCCGAAAAAGATGATCCAGAAATGTAAGGAAAATCATTAATTAATCAAAAATTTTATTCGTGAAAAATGACAGTATTTTTAATGAAAAAAAAAAACAGTTAAAGGAGGCGGATGTTTTGATACAGTTTCGTAATCTTAGATTTTCAGGCAAAGTGAGAGTCTCGAAACGAAAATGCATCTTTTTTGATAAAAACAATGTAAAAAAGGGTCATTTTCGTTTCAAGACTCTCAGTTTGCCTGAAAATCACGAAAATCTAAGATTACGAAACTGCATCAAAACATTCGCCTGCTTTAATTTTATTTACAATAACTTTTTTGTACAAATTTCAAGGTTTAAATTTTGGTGGAAAAAAACAGTAGACAAATTTTTCAACTGAGCCAACTTGGAGATAAAATAATTTCTGCTCCAATTAATTTTGATTGAATTACGGGTGATAAAGCATTTGGAGAAAGAACAAGGGCAAAAAGTGCCAAAGGTGAAAATATTACTGGCGTTAAAACAAACGGCGATAAAATTAGTGGTGTTCCAACACTAACATTTTAAAAATTTATTTAAAGTCAATAAATGGCTTTTAATTAAACTTACGATGGATTTAAAATAAATGGTGATAAAGCAAGCGGGCTTAAAATTAGTGGTGTAAAAACCTAAAGATTTTATATTTGGTTTTTTAAATTAAATTTCATCTTTTTAACTTACTTGTGGTGAAAGAATTAATGGGGCGAGTAAGAGGGGACTAAGAACAAATGGATTAAAAAGTCCTAAAATGAAATCTAACGGTAATGATAAAATTTTTGGAGATAAGTCTTTTTTACCAGGGCATAGAATTAATGGATGTACTGATAATGGACTTAAAATAACAGGAACAAAAAAGAATGGTGTTAAAATTGCTGGAGAAAGGGTTCTTGGACTTGCAATCAATGGAAGGAAACCCCATGGACCTAAAATTTGAAAACGTGGTACTTAAAGTAATAATTGTTTTTAAACGACATTTTTTTCGCTTTTGAGCAAAAATGGAAAAAAAATTAAATTTTAAGCTATAGAAATGAAACGTTCAGGATAGGCTAAAATACGGTTCAAAAGAATGAAAATCAAATCTGTTTTCGCATATTTTTAGAAACTAAAATTTGCATAATTTTGAAAAAATTTTTACGGTTGCATTATGTTTTCCTAGCCTAGTTCTATCGTTCAAAAGTCAAATAATTGAAATCGATTTAGAAATAGTGAAATGGCATCAAATCGAAATGTGCCAAAATCAGTTTTTGCCAAAAATCTCGAATTTTTTTGTCTTGAACTAAGCTAGGGTTCAAAAGTCAAATTACTGAAATCGATTTAGAAATAGTGAAATGGCATATTGCAATAATAAAAATTTTTATTCAAAATTACGCAAATTTTAGTTTCTGCATAATTGCATAAAGCTCCTGAGGCACTTTGAACGAAAACAGATTTGATTTTCGTTCTTTTCAACTGTATTTTAGCCTATCCTGAAAGTTTCATGTCTATAGCTTAAAATTTAACTTTTTTTTCCTTCTATGCTCGAAATTGAAAAAAATGACATTTTAATATAGTAGCTGAATTAAACTTTTTCAAAAAAGAAATCAAATATGCTTTTTTTGGTTAATAGTTACTTCTACACCTCTTTTTTGACGTTTTAACATGAAATTTAAGGTGATATTATTTTGTGTAATATTTTTAAAAATTTAAAAAAAAATTATTTAATCGTAACAAAACAGAAATTTCGTGGTTTTTCGTTATTTTTTTGAACTTTTCTCCTTTATTTTTTATAAACGAAAAATAATTTTTTTCAACATACCTAAAATTGTTGGTCCAAGAGTAATTGGTGAGCCAACAATATTTGTGAATAAAACAGGAGACAAAATCTACAAAATATAAAAATTATATTTAGCTTGCATAAAAGCTTACAAGTGGTGTAGAAGTTTGTTCAGGAACAAATAAAAAATTTGAAAATAAAATTGGTGACAAAACAATATCCTTTTGTCTCCTTTGAAATGATACATTTGTTGCAAGTTGATGAATTTCATCATAAATTTGTTCATGAATACTTTCTTCACTTCGATTACCAAAATTTTCAATCATTTTTAAATTTTTATGTGGTGAATTTGGACCATATAAAAGTTTAAGCTGCATTGAATTTAAAATTGCATATCCATTTTCATTAATTTCTTTTAACTGCTTTGGAGTGTATGATTTTATAAGGGTTTCATGGAGTTCAGTTCGATTTGCTTCGCTTTCTCCTAATATTTCAATTGCTTTTTCTTTTGTAAAATATAGGGGTTGTCCATCTGAGGTTCGCATCGTTTCTTCGTAGGATCGCTTTTTTCTTGCTTGAAATTCTTCTGCAATTAATGCATCATTAGCTTTTTGAAGGGTTTCTTCAACTCCAGAAGCTTCAAAAATTAAATCCAACCATTGTTGTTGATCTGCAGTTGTAAAACCTTTAATTAAATTTGGAAGACTTAATTCTCTTTCCAATCCTTTTCCATTTCCGTGTAGACTTAACAAAGATGGTGATAAAACATCAATCTATAAAAAATATTGGATATATCAAATCCCCTCTTTTTTATCCACAGCAGACCCAAAAGTAAAGTGGGCTGCCCGCAACCTGCAGCAAAAAAGCCACTCTTATGACTTTTTTTTAAAGCCATTTTTTATTGAAAAAAGCAGTCAAAAGAGTGGCTTTTTTGCTGCAGGTTGCGCGCAGTCCACTTTCATTTTTTCTTTGAACCGGGCTGACGTGTATCCCTACCGGATCATCATTATCTCCTTCATCACCTTTATCATTTTCTGTTACACTAAATAACCGTGGAGACATAAGCTTTATTGTTCGTTCATCAAAATTTGAAATATTTTTTCCAAGCAATAAATGTGTCAATTTCATTCCATCTCGAAATAATCCCATCAACTTTGAAGTTGGGTCTTTTCGATTTGCTTTAAAATTGTTAATAAATTGTTTTCGTTCATTTGGGTCATCAAGAATGTCCATTAAATCCTGAATTTTTAATTTTAAATGAATTTTGTATTAACATTGTTTTACCCCTTTTCCAAGATTTAGTCCTTTAAATGCCATTGCTTCATATGGATCCGGATTTTCTCGCATTCGTGATTTTCTTCTAATTTCTTTTTGAAGTGTTGCAGTTTCACGAGCTTTATCCATTGTCCTTTGCCATCTAAAAAGCTATTAATAAAAATATTTGTGGCAGTTTAAGCAATTATGAGTGCAGTTTATTTTGGATTACGGATTTGTGACATCCCATATGAAAAGCCATGTGGGGTGTCACGACTAACCAAAACTTTATTTTGGCAAATCTTTGTCATTTGCTGTTTCGTAAAACTTCGAAATTATACAGGCTGTCCCAATTATTGGAGCGGTTTTTCAAAGAACCACTCCAATAATTGACGGTTTTCTGTGATAGTAATGGAAAAAAACGATAGCAAAAATTTTCAGTTGCTATCATTGCTGAAAAATTTGCATATAAGATATCCGGAAAATTTTTATAAATAAAAAATCCTATGATTTATCGAACACAACTGTGAAGTCCGTTTTTGGTTATCTTAAGAAATAAAAATATGACAGCAAAAACAAAACAGGCAATTATGTTGGGACACCCTGTATTTCAACATTATTTCATCACTTTTTTTAGCTCAATCTTTATTTTACTTTTTTCTAGCTTTCGAAACCTAAAACTTACGGAACTCTTTCAGTTTTATTTTTGATATCCAAAACTGTTTTTATCAAATTTTGTGCAACTTTTCCAATTGGTGTTAAATTGAGTTCTGAATTATGAAGAGAATATTGTGAATCAGATTTTATTGAGTATCGCTTTCTTCTTCTCTTTGCCAATACTTCAATTTCTCCAACTTTTTTATATTTTCTATTTTTTTGAAAAAGTTGTTGCCGATAAAAATAATTTGAATTAAATCTTCGATGGTTTTGATTTGGATTAAAATTAATTGCTTTGGCTCCCATATATCTTCGAGGCTGTGGTTGAAATGGATATGTTGAAATAAAATGATTTTGTAATTTTCTTGAATTTTGAAATTTAAAATTTGAAGATTTACGATTGCTTTTTGGATAATTCTTTGATTTGTTTCGATTTTTTCGTTGCTTTCGTTTTTTTCCATATTTCATTATTCTTTTTGATTTTTCAAGTTTTAGCAATTTTGAAGAAGGATTTAAAGGATTGATAGGTTGATGAATTTGTTCTGGTTTAAGTCGAGCGAATAATTCTTTCTTTTCTTTTTCAGATTTTGATTTTGGCTGGTTTTTAATTGATGGTAATTGAAGTAATTTTGAAACACATTTTGCATGTTTGATTACAGAATTTGCAAATTTTGCACATTTTTCATGTGCGGTTGCATGTTCTTTGGATACTGTACCAATCCTAAAAAAAACTTCATTCAGTAATAAAAAAAACTGAAAAATTGAAATTTTTTGGAATTTTCAGGAAAAACTGCACTTTTTAAAAATTTCATTTCAAATAGAAAAAAGTCCAAAAAGAAGAATTCTAGTTAAAAAAGACTTTTTTATTGTTTTTTTTTATAAATCGTTTTTTTTTGAGTTCAAATCATAAAATTTTACAACTTTGTTTAACTTAAATTTTTTCGAAAAAAATTACTGTACTAAAAAAATACAAACTTTTTTGAAGCAACTGAAGCCATTAAACCGCTTAAAGCTTGATCCTGCCATTTTTTAAATAATTCAATTGAAGATTTTTTATCCAAATTTATTCTTGTTACATTATGTTTTGAATCATGAAATGCTTCAGCTTTAATTAAACAATAAACATGTGTAAATAACAAACTTAAAAGAAGTATTATTACAAGAATAAAAGTATTATAAATATTCGGCATTAAAAGACAGCATATAAAACAAAATAATTTTAATTGATACTGTCACATAAACGAAAAGTTGATCAATCTCTTATCAGTTTTCAAAAAAGAGATGTATCCTTCTTTTTTTTTTTGAAATGCTCTTATTGAACTTTTTGATGACCTTGTTAATTAAAAATGGGACACATAAATTTTTTTCTTTTTTATGGAAGCGATTTTGATTAGAGGCGTATATGGGTTTTTCCGAAAGTTCTCCAAATGCAATAATTTCGGTACCAAAAAAATGCAGAATCTTAATATTAATACGAATTGGTAAAATGCTAATGGTTAAATGCTGATAAAAATGATAATTGATAAAGAAAAAATGAAACTACTGTAATATTTTCATCCGAATTTTTTGCCCCTCTATTTGTCAATTTGAAATTAGAAAAATTTTGAAATCCAATTTGAAAAGATGCAGAATTTTTTTTCTGAGTCAGATAAAATAAAAAATAAATGCGCAAAAGTGAACGGTCAGTATTTTATTATAGAAAACAGGCATGAGAATAGCGGCCTGACGCACTTCGCCAAAATCGCATTATCAGCACTGATAAGGATTTTTATTTCATTATTTTTTATTTAAATGCTGATATCCTTTTTTTGACACCCTTTTTTAGAGGAAAAACAAGAAAAAAATAAAATTCAGAAGCAGGATAAAAATGTAGCGTTCTACGTCAGGCCGCCAAACAGCGGAAGCTTCTCATTTCTGATAGAAAAACAAAAAGTCGCAAGTTGTCTCTGCACGTCTCTAGATTTTATAACCCTAAAATTTTTAAAATGTGTTTTTTTCGAAAATATATGTCGGCGAACTATTTTCTGATAAAAATAAAAATGAAAAGTTTGAGATATTACTGTAGATCTATAGAATAAAAAAAAATAATAATGTTTTGTCATCAAAATCAAAATTTTTACATCAGAAAGATTTTTTTTGATGTAAATGTGATAGTGGAAGGAATTGAGGGATAAACGGTATACTGCAAAATAAAAATTCATGGTAACTATGGTTATTTGTGTCAAACAATATTTTAACATTCCAAATATTTCTTATTTACAAGATAAAAAAAATATTTTAGAAAACATATTGTTTTAAAAAAACAAATGAAAAAAAATGTTTTTTTTTTGTTTTACGTGTTATTGCTCAAAAAGAATTATTATGTATCTTTTATGGTTTTTTGAACTATCTGAATTCGTAAAACAAATTTTTGCACGTATCATTTTTTTATTTTTGTAATTTTTATATCTTTCATTTTCTTGTAGGCTGGGCAATGGACAGAAAAGAGCAATGAAAAAACAAAATTAAATAATTCAAAAATTTGCAACTTTTTTGTTCTCGTTCAATGAACACTCACTCCATTTAATGTTTTTATATTTAAGGTTTGAAAAAATATATGACAAAAACATGTGCTTTTAAATGACCCTTGAATTTGATTTATTTATTTTTTTATCATTAAAAAAGACACGTTTCGATCTGTTTAATTACAAAAAAAGATCAGGAAACACACACAAAAAAATATGGTTTCGAGTGATTGGGTGAAAAAGGACTTTGATTTTCTATCGTATCTAGGCATGGCATCGGGGCGACTTTTTTATGCCCGGCCCGGCCCGACCCGGTGAAAAGAAGCCCCGGCCCGGCCCGGGTAGGCATGGCACCGGGTCGGGTAAACCCGGAAATCCCCGGCCCCGGGCCAGGCCTTGATTTTCACGATTTCTGAAAAAAACTGCACAGGGGGAACCAAGGCAAAATTACTAAAATTTAAATTTTTACCCGGGTCGGGCCGGGCCGGGGCTTCTTTTCACCGGGCCGGGCCGGGCCGGGCATTAAAAAAGTCGCCCCGATGCCATGCCTAGGCCCGGGTAAAAATTTAATTTTTAGTAATTTTGCCTTGGTCCCCCCTGTGCAGTTTTTTCCAGAAATCGTAAAAATCAAGGCCCGGCCCGGGGCCGGGGATTTCCGGGTTTACCCGACCCGGTGTCATGCCTAATCGTATCCCATAAAAAATAAAAAGAATTTTGTATTTATTTGCTGTGTTTTAACATAAAATTAATTCAAATTGCGTAAATCAATTTAGTCAGAAATTTCTTAGGGCAAATATGACTGCATTCGACTGATATAATTAACGCCAATTGACATAGATTAAAAGTTTAAATTAAAATAGCTTCCATTTTTTAAAATTATAAAATTCTTATTTTTGGTTCCATTTTAAAGAATGTACCAATTTTTCTTTTGTCTAACAAAATTTTTCAATTCATGTTTATTTTTAATTTAAACTTTAAATCAGTGTCAAATGTCATTAATTTTTAAATGATCACATTTAATTAAGGTGTTCGATTTTTTAAAAGACATTTTATTTTTATTTTGTCTACCAAAAAAATAGAATTTTGAAATAAAGAAAAAAATGAAAAGACGTTTTCTTAGTCATCCTTTACCGTCCAATACTTAATATATTTTGTAATTAAACAAAGAACAAAATTTGGTAGAAAAAATATTTTAAATGATACAAAAAATAACTGTAAAATGTTTTTTTTATCGCTTGATATATAATTTATTTATAATAACATTCTAGGAATTTACGTTAATTATATCAGTTGAATGCAGTCATAATGTTTCTATTGATGGCACTTTTTACGTATGCCCTGTTGTATTTAAACAATTATGATGTATTCATGGAGTGCAGGGTCTCCACCGTCCCATTATCGATTTTATCCGTCCCTAGCTTGCGTGCGCTTAAATTAATTAATTTGAAAAATCTTTTTTAACAAAAAGTTCAGATTTATGCTCCTCTACATCTTCCAAGTCTTTTGAAATTAAAATATTTTGCCGTTCCATTTTTACAGCCAGGGACGGATGAAAAAAGCGAAACGTCCCTTGCATCCGTCCCTGGCTGTAAAAATGGAACGGCAAAATATTTTAATTTCAAAAGACTTGGAAGATGTAGAGGAGCATAAATCTAAACTTTTTGTTAAAAAAGATTTTTTAAATTAATTAATTTAAGCGCACGCAAGCTAGGGACGGATAAAATCGATAATGGGACGGTGGAGACCCTGATGGAGTGATAAATGGACAACAAATTCACTTGTTTATTGTTTTTTGCCCCATCAAAAAACGGAAACATATAAACGAATTATTCAAAAACTATTGGAATTTGATGCAACGATTTTCAGTGATAAAAAAAATAGTTCCAGAAACATTGAATGAAAAATTTCTTTTAACATTGCTTTTGAGAACTTTTTGTCCAATTATTAATATTGATGTCAGTGCCTAAAAATGTATTTTTTTTATAATAATTTTTGCAATTTATATTTAATGATAAAAATTAATTTCTGCGACATTAATTTTTTTCTTTTCTTGTTTTACACAATGTAAAAACAGTCTTTCTTTCGTTGTCTGCTGCGCATTTTGACTTTCTCTTTTGCTTTTCTTTCTATCTATTCCGCTGAATAAAAACAGTTTCGAATTATTTGTGTTTCACACACAAAAACATTGTAAATTATAAATATGAAAATTCGCTGTGCGAGTGGTTAGTGCTGAGGAATGACAATCGGAAGGATCCCGGTTCGAATCCCCCTCGGACGTGCTGTTGATGAAAACCCGGAAGATCCCGGGTTGGATTTCTCAGCCGCCACTGTTTTATATTTTTTGGATTCTCCATTCAATTTGTGTCGAGGTGGAACCATCTCGTTCAGTGTAAAAAGTTTTTCATTATTTATTCTTTTCATAAAAAAGAAGAAACTGATTGCGAAAAATTTTTTTCAGTTTTTATTCTTTTTTATCAATTTCTTTTGTTGGGGATCAGATGTCATGAATAAGGTTGCCGTCCCCCCTCGTTTCCCCGATTTCCCCGCGGGGATCCCCGTTCGGGGATCCCCGTCTCCCCGTCCCCGAAAGATTTTCATCCCAGAAAAAATTAAAGTTTCGATAATAAAGGAAAAATCACTAAAAAGTTTTTATATATATATTTATTTATAATAAACGACTTTTACCACTTTTGAATCTTTAAATTTGAATTTTTTTCCTCTCCCCGTCTCCGTCCCCGAATTTTTTCTCTCCCCGTCCCCGAAGAATTTTTAATTTTCGGGGATCCCCGTTTCCCCGTCCCCGAAAATTTTTGCATTTCGGGGACGTCCCCGTCCCCGGATTTTTAGATTTACGGGGGGGACGGCAACCCTAGTCATGAAAGGGTCAGATGTCATGGGGGTCATTGAGGGTTCTACTATCATGGGGTTAGATGTCATGAAAGGGTCAAATGTTACGGGGTCAGCTGTAATGGAGTGAGATGTCACGATCCCTTAGTATTATCCACACGATCATTGTTAAATAATATTTTATTAAATTTTTTATTACACAATTGTTATTATTATAATCACATTTTTTAACTTAAAAAACTTGGTGATAAAATTATTTCTGCTGCAAACAGTGGACTTTTTACAACAGGTGATAAAGCATTTGGGGATAGAATTAGGGCTGTATAAGCTAAAGGGCTGTAGATTACTGGAGTGAGAACAAATGGAGAAAGAATAACAGGACCACCAACGCTAAAAAAAAGATTTTTTTATTGAAGTTCCAGATTTAATGTTAGAAAATGTAAGATTTTTACTTACAAGGGAACCGTTTGACATGTGAATTCGCTTTCGAAACAGGACCTATTTCAGAATACTCCCCTGGTATTCAAACGTATTTTCCCAAATTATGAGCGGCCCCTTCCCCAAAAATACTTTTTCACCTAATCGACTACACTACTATAGTATACGTTGTCGTGTGCTACTTATACCAATTAATCACTTAATTTTTCGGAGTTTACGCTTTCTGGTTAATCCATAAGTAGTTCTAACATGTTAAAGAATTGTTTTATAACTTTCTGAGTCATTGTAGAACTGCAAAAATGCAATTTTAAGAAATAAATTGGTGCAAGTAGCATACGATAACGTATACTATAGTAGAATAGTCGATTAGGTGAAAAAGTATTTTTGGGTAAGGGGCCGCTCATAATTTGGGAAAATACGTTTGAATACCAGGGGAGTATTCTAAAATAGGTCCCGTTTCAAAAGCGAATTCACATGTCAAACGGTTCCCTTGTGGGTGTCCCAGCGAAATTGGACGTTTTCATTTGGCCGACAAATTTTTCTTTTTAAAGATAACCAAAAACGGTCTTCGCAGTTGTACTCATCTTGGTTTAGGGTTTTTTAAGCTCATATAAATTTTCAAAAAAAATTTGGGATTTTATGTAGCAGAGAGTAAGCAGCAGAAGCATTTGCAAGTAGTAGTGGTAGAAGAGCAATAAAAAGATGAGAACGCTTAAAAATTTTATAATTTTGTCATACATTTTTATTGTCTTATAAAAATTCTAAACGATACTAAGTTTTATTTTGAAGTTGATTTTTAATTATCATTACCAACAAAAGTTTGCCAGCCAAATGAAAAGCATCAGTTTTATGTTCACTGGCATATTTTATCTTTTACAGTTCTTTAAAAACGCACTTCACAGCTGCGTTGGATGGATCATAGGATTTTTAAATAAAAATTTTCCAAATATCAGATATTCAAATTTTTCAAAGAAGGATGCTAATAAAAATTTTTTGTTATCGTTTTTTTCCGATTACTATCATAAAATTTAAAAAACCGCTCCAATAAAAAAAATGATAGTAATTTCAAAAATTTCATTTCAAATTTTTAAGTTTAAATGTGAAGTTGGTTTTCAAATAATTGTAAAAAGAAGAATATTCCAGTAAAATCAAGGATATTAATGTGGATATAATAATGATAAATTTATCATTGTGCAAATGGGGAGTTTTTAAATATCAGAAAACTTACGCTGGATTCAAAATAAATGGTGACATTACCAATGGACTTAAAATAATTGGAGTAAAAACCTAAAATATTTATTTTATAGCTATAATATCCGGCTTTATAAGATTTACTTGTGGTGATAATATAAAAGGGCTTAAAGCCAATGGAGACAAAATAACAGGATTAAATATTCCTAAAATTTTAAGGATTGTTATATAAATATAACGATAAATCATAAGAATTTTTAAACGAAAATTTTCCAAATATCAGAGATGCAAATTTTTCAAGGAAGGATAGTAAAAAAAAATTTTTGTTATCGTTTTTTTTGATTATTGTCATCAATTGTGTTTAAAATTCTTTTTTTTACCTGGACATAAAATTATCGGATGTAATGTAAGTGGACTTAAAACAACTGGCACAAATGTTAAGGGTGATAAAATTGATGGGGATAAAGTTCGGGGGCTTAAAATTACTGGTAAAAATAGCCATGGACTTAATGCAACTGGTCCAAAAAGTGCAGGGGATCCAACAACAGTTGTAAAAAGGACAGGTGAAAGAATCTATAAAGAAACAATATTTTAAAAAAAAAACTTAATTTACGGAAAAAAAGATATGCAACTTTTCCAAGGAAGGATAGTAACACAAATTTTTCGTTATCGTTTTTTTTGATTGCTATCATGAATTTTATTGGAGCGGTTTTATGAAAAACTTCTCTAATAAAAAATGTTAAGTGCTCGACATTAATATATTCCAAGCATTTTTTTTTAAAAATGAAATCGAAATTTTGATTTTTTTCGATAAAATTACTTCATATTTTCTTTTTTTTCTACCTTAAAAAATCGAAAAAATTGAAATTTCGGTTTTCTAAGTTTTCAAAAATTTTTTGTTTATCAAAATTGTCAATTTCTAAATCACAGGATTCCAAAAATTGTTAACTTTTCGAAATCGAAATTTTATTACCATTTTTCACCGAATAAAATGCAAATTTTTAAGCTCAAAAAATGTTGTTTATCGGAATTTTGGTTTTTTTCGAAATCAAAAATGGAGATACCGAAATTATTTTCATTTAAAACTGAACATGAAAAAATTTTTGGGGCACTGTTTCCGAATCCCCCCCCCCTTGATTGACAATTTTTTTTCATTCTTTTTTCAGACTTTTTCTATCATTGTTTTTTCAAAGTTTTTTTCTTCTCGATTTTTTTATTCCAAAAAAGTTCTTCAAGAATGAAATTCTGCGAAATTTGAATTTTTTATTTTTTCAAAAGGGCATAAAAAAAGGGGGGGTGGGGAATTCGGAAAGAGTTCGCTGAGGCGCACTGTTTCCGAATTCCCCCCCCCCCTTGTTTTGTGACCGATTTTTGCATACGTTTTCATTCACAAATGTGAAATTTGCATGCGATTGAGTGAAATTCTCTGAAAAAGTATAAAAGCATTGAAAGCACAAAAATCAGGCTTTTTTTCATTCTTCAACGCTCTGTTGAACAGTCGGTTGCTGTTGCTCTCTTCAAAGATTTTCTAAGTTTTTTTTACTGAAGGATTTTGCAAGTTTGAAAAACTCGCAAAATACAACGGTAAAAAAAACTTAGAAAATTTTTGAAAGGGGGGGGGGGGGGAATTCGGAAACAGTACCATTTTTGGAAATAATTATTTTATCAAGATTTTGCCAAAATCAGAATTTTTAATTCTAAGCAAAAAAAAACTTACAATCGGCTGATTTGGAAGAACCGTATCAAATGCGACTGTTGCCCCAATAATTGTTGTACCAATAATTGCTCGCTTTTTTCGATGTCTACTTTCTTTTGAATTTGAATTAATTTCCATTGCATCATTTTTGTAAGAATAACTTTTTAAATTTAAAATTTCTTTTTCAATTTGTTCATGAATTTGAAAGGGAGTAAAATTGGAAAATTGCTCAATCATTTTTGGATTCGAATATGGTGAATTTTGGCCATAAACAAATTCCAACTGTTTCTTATTTAAAACAATATATCCCGTTTCATTCATTTCTTGCATTTGATTTTTTGTATATGATTTAACTAAAGTTTCAGAAACTTCAATTCTTTTTGCTTCTGAATCTCCCAAAGCTTCAATTGCTTTTTCTTTTGTAAAATATAAGGGTTGTCCATCTGGGGTTCGCATCGTTTCTTCGTAGGATCGCTTTTTTCTTGCTTGAAATTCTTCTGCAATTAATGCATCATTAGCTTTTTGAAGGGTTTCTTCAACTCCAGAAGCTTCAAAAATTAAATTCAACCATTGTTGTTGATCTGCAGTGGTAAAACCTTTAATTAAATTTGGAAGACTTAATTCTCTTTCAAATCCTTTTCCATTTCCATGTAGACTTAACAAAGATGGTGATAAAACATCAATCTATAAAAAATATTGGATATAACACATGAAAAACAAAAACTATTTTGAAAGTTTCATTTCCAAAAAATGATCATCAAAAATTGGAAATTTCTGACACTTATAGGCGCTTTGTAGTACACTTATTGAGCAAAAACGCCTATAAGTGCCAGAAATTTCCAATTTTTGATGATCATTTTTTGGAAATGAAACTTTCAAAATAGTTTTTGTTTTTCATGTGTTATATATCAAATCCTCTCTTTTTTATCCCTACCGGATCATCATTATCTCCACCTTCACCATTATCACCTTCATTAAAAATACTAAACAATTTTGGAGACATAATTTTTAAATTTTTTTCATCAAAATTTGTCATATTTTTTCCTAAAAGTGTATATGCTAATTTCATTCCATTTCGAATTAAACCAGCAAATTTTTGTTGACGATTTTTTGGTTCTTTTTGTATTTTGTGAAGAAACATTTTTCTTTTGCTTTTATCTTCCAAAATTTCACCCAATTCCTAAAACTTAACTTCTTGTCTTAATTTTAATGTCTAAAAAAGCTTACATCATTCTGAAAACGATTTTGGCCTAATTGTCCAAATGCCATTTCTTCCATAGAAGTTACTGGAAGATATTGTCGAGATTTTCTTAATTTTCGTTTTTTATCTGCTGTTTGATGAGCTTTATCAATGACAGACTGCCATCTAAAATTTTTTATAAAGTCATGTTTGTTGTTTTTAAAGGATCTCCAAAAAAACCTTATTTTAAAATGAATCTGAAAATTAGGCATTTGTAGAGCATTTCTTTTGTTAAAAAAAGTTGCAAGAAAAACTTTCTCTTCGAAAAAAATGCTTGATTTTTAAGTTCAATGACATTTGATACATTGCGAAAAGACGGAAGCCACATTTATGAATTTTTTTTATAAGCTTGAAAAAGTTTGTTAGCATTTTTTCATTTTTTAATGCATTTTTTATTAATGGGGAAAAATAAAAATGCTGATTCAGATGTTTTAGAAAAAGAAAACATTTTTTAAAGCTTACTCCACAATTCTGTGAAATCGAAATTTTAAGAGCAAAAATGAAAGTAGAATGAGTTTTTTTCTGCTCAAAAAACTAAACTAACTAAAAAGCTCAATTTTAATGTTGACAAAAAACAATGAAAACCTAAGTTTATTTCGGAATTTAAAAACATATTTCCACAATTATGTTTTTAAATTATTGCCCCTCCCACACGTTTGAATCAGATGTTCATTCAAACAATGGCTTGGCATTGTGTTCTTTTTCTTTTTGTCTTTTTTTTGTTTAAAAAATTTTTTAAAAACGAAAAAGTGAGCATCATCTTTGATTATTGGTTTTGTTTTTCAGATACTTTTTAAAAAAAAGCTCGCTGCTATCCGACTTAGTTTTTTTCCCTGATTATTTTTACGTATATAATAAAAGCATAAAAAATTAATGCAAGATCAGGCTCAGTCGTCAAAGATAATGCTCATTTTTTCGTTAATAAAAATTTTTTAAACAAAAACAAAAAGAACACAATGCCAAGCCATTTTTTGAATGAACAAAAAGAGTGGAACTGATTCAAACGTGAGAAGCTTATTTTCCATTTTAAAGGGAGTGGACGGTTTAAAACTTTTTCCTTTTTAATGTTTTTTGAAATGAATCAGGCAAAAAAAACAATAGAACAAACCCTGATTGTCAGGTTCATACCATTTTGAAAAAAAAACGTTAAAATAAACATTATCAATCCTTCGCTCCCTTTAATATGTATTTTTGACATTGAAAAAACATTTTTTTAACTTACGATGTTGCAATAGTTTTATTCTTAAAATTTAAAATTCTTCTTGTTAATTGTTTTGCAATTAAACCAAAAGGTGTCATATTTGCTGAAGGATCTTGAAGTTGATAATTTTTTGCAGATTTTATGATATATCTTTTTCTTCGATTTTTAACAACTTCAAATGCACCAATTTTGTTAATAATGGATTTTTCCCTCCATTTTTGGGTTTCGTTCGTTCTTTGTTGAATGGGATTATTCAAATTTGCTGATTGTTGAGATTTTTTGATTTTTCGATTTCGTTTTGTAAATTTTTCAAAACGACTACTTTTTTTCGATTTTAAAAGTGATAAAGTTTCATAAATTTTTTGGCGTTGAAGAGTTTTTGCTGGAAATTTGATAGTTTTTGAAAATCTTTCCAATGGTTTTGCAGGTTGATGAATTTGTTGTGGTTTTAATCGACTGAAAAGAGTTCGAGTATCTCGATCGCGGGGTACTTGAATTCGAATTTGTGGTTTCTGAAGTAATTCAGAAACGCATCGAGCATGTTTGAGAACGGTATCTGCAGATTTTGCACAAATTTCATGCGCAATTGCATCCTCTCGCGAAACTTTTGAGATTCTAAAAAAACAAATAGTGCTTAATTTAAAAAAACATTCTATCGTTTAAGTTTTAGTAATCAAAAAAAAATTTTTTTTTTAACTTTCATAAAATAGAGATAATGTTTTACACAATAAAGAAAAATAAAGATTTTTAAATATTTGAAGTACTCTATTTTTTCTACCAAAAAATTCAAGTAATTTTGAATTCTATATTGGCTTCCAATTTTTTCTAAAAAAGTTATTTAATATACTATGGAAATTTTTTTTGAGAAAATCAAAATCTTATAAGAGACACAAAATTTTGCGCATTTAAAAAACAAACAAATAAAATTTGATAGTAATCGAAAAAAATGATAATGAAAAATTTTTGTTAATATCCTTCTTCAAAAAATTGGCACAAGCTTTTTTTATTAAAATTTTTTCTTAAATATTGGCAGTGTCCAAATAAGGATTATGAAAGTAACGTTTTAGTTTCACAAAAGTTTTTGAAATTGCTATCATTTTTTCTTTTTTATCAGAGCGGTTTTTCAAAAACCCGCTCCAATAAAATTTATGACAGTAATCGAAAAAAACGATAATGAAAAATTTTTGTTAATATTCTACTTTAGAAAATTTGCACCTCAAAAGTCTGGAAAATTTTTATTGGCTCAAAAAAATCTTAAACGATATTGAGTTTTAATCCCAAATGACATACTTTTTAGATGCAATTGCAGCCATTAAACCGCTGACAGCTTGATCCTGCCATTGCCGAAATAAATGTATTGAAGCTTCAAAGCCCATATCGATTTTTGTAACATTTAACTTTGAATCATGTCGAATTTCAGCTTTTAACTCTTTCATTTTACTAGCATTTTTGCCTTCCACAAATTTAAAAGTGGATATTAAAATAATTAAAAGGCATAATAAAATTAATTCAACAGCTTTTTTAAATCCCATTTTTTCAACAAACAACAAAAAATTAATCGTTTCATCTTCATTGGCAGAGGATGGGTTAGTTTAAATCTCTTTACCCCTTTATCCGGTCATCAAAAACATCTATGCATAAAAAACAAAAAGTTCTTATCAATTTTTATTTTCATTCAACGAATGTTAAAAAAAACTGTCTATGTTTGAAAAAGTTGATTTTGCAAAGAAAAAAAGTGTTAGATTGATTAATTAATTTTTGCAACTTTTTTTTCAACAAAGTGTTAAAAATAACACTTTTAAACTTTCTCAGAGTTGTCAAAAAATGGAAAAAAAGATTAATTGACTTATCACCTAATAATATTTTTTTAAAAGTGTAAAATTAGGTCTTAATTTCGCACTTAAAAAAAACATTAATTTCAACATTCAATTCCAATACAAAAAATATCAACAAAGAAATTTATTAAAAGAATTTTTTAAAGGTATTAAAACCTGATACACCAGCACTGATATATAAAAACAATTAAAACATGAATAATATTAATACAGGAACAAAAAAAATTGTTAATCACCGGTTTTAAAAAAATGCCGATCATTCTTATTTTTCATCAATAGTAATCTGTTCACGAGGTGGCCATTTAAGTTCACGAAAACTTTTATTGTTATCCAATGTTGCGACCTAAAAAGAAGGAGTATTTAACTTTGATCCAAATAATAAAAGTTATAACTTACATCTTTTTTTGGAACATCTGAGGTAAAAAGTCGATAAGTTTTCATATTAAAACCAAGAGATTCAGAATACACAACCAACCATTTAACAGGTTCATCCATACGAAATCTTCGAATATGTTGATCACCAGTAGGAAAGCGTAAACGAATTGTAATGATATCTTTATCAGTTGGAGCAGGCTCAGAAGGTAAAGATGCTTTTAATTTTTCTTGCTTTGCTAAAGTTTCTTTTTCTTCACGTTCAAGAGCTTCTATAGCTTCACGCTCTTCCCGAGCTGCCCGTTCACGTTCTTCTTGCTTTGCTTTATCCATAGCTTTAGATTCTTCCAATTCAGCAACTTGTTTTGCACGAAGATCTTCTCGTTCCATTCGAGCTCTTTCTTCACCAAGTGCACGATTCTTTACAGCCAAAAACATATCTAATCCATTCATAAGCCTATAAAGAAATGTAAAAGTTAATACGAGATCTTTCAAAAAATTAGTTACTTTTCTAAAACAGCATCTGGAGAATCATGACCACTTGCATAAGTAACCGGTTGAACAGTTCCACGATCTTTTATTAACACTAATAAAATAGGATAATTTTCACGTCGAATATGACGAATAGTTTGTGCAACATCATTCAAATTTAACAATTCCAACCAATCAAGAAGTCTTTGACGATTTTCTGAAAAACAACGTTGTTATTTTTGTTCTTAAATTTTTGTTTAAAAAGTCACCCGGATAAGTCACATCCCATCCCCATGTAATAAATTGAGCTTTTAATAATGGTGAAATTGTATCAGAGCACATAACTTGTTGAGCAAATATATTACAAGCAACAGAATTATCATTATGAAGATATATTGCAACAGGTTTACGTTCATTTACATCCCGACCAGGAGCATCAAATGCTTCAGTTAAAGATTCTTGTAAAGTTGATAAGTAGCAAAATGGATGTAATGGTCCATATCGAGATTCAAAAACAGCAACAAAATTTTGTAATGCTTCATCCAATGTTGAATATTCTGATGGAACAAGTGGTAAACGATCATTATTTACACTAATTTCAGCAAATCCATCAGATGTTGAATCAAGTTCATTATCCACTTCATCATCATCAATATCATATTCGTCATCATACATCATATTTTGATCAATATCATTGTTATGCTCTTCTTCATCATCATCAATAACATGTTCATCATCAACACGTCCGCGATTATTATCCATAGTTACAGTAAAGCTGTGGATGAGATCTGATTAGTATCTGAAAAGTTTTATAAGTAAGAAAATTGTTTATCATCAAAAAACACGATTAAATAAGTAACACGATGATAAAAAATAGAAAAATCTCGAAGAAACAGTAGTATTCCAAGTAAAATAATAAAGGATAGGATACAAGTGATTGAGAAAGCATGATAGACGTTAGTATGTAATAACAAAAAAAGGTGACTATAAAAACACATGGGTTACTAATTTTAAGTAAAAAGTTTAAACCAAACAAAGAATCAGCAATTCGCCACAAGCTTCAAGCACCAGCTAAACATTTATTAAATGTATTTAAAGCAGTAATGAACCAGAAAGAATCGATAAAATATCATTCTTCCTCTAAAAAATATATCCGACAAAAATATAACGCAACATGTAACACAATAAAATTAATATTATTACCATGTTTCACAGCTATCATCCCATCAGCTGCTAAAGAACCAAAAAACGATGACAAAAAAAGCAAAGCAAAAGAAAGCGAGAGAGAGAGAAAATTAAGAAAGTGAAAAAAGTTTCATCAACAAAATATTAATCACATTTAACGTAAAAAATTAATTTCTTAAATAGTTTTTTTAACAAATAGTTTAACAGAAGTATGAAAAAAAAGTATATAAAGTTTGCAAAATAGAAAAGAGAAGCTTCAACATTGGAGAGAGAGAGAGAGGGGACAGCCTGACTGCTTCTTCGTTTTTTTTCCGCATATTTCTTTGTTGAAGAAGAAGAAAAAAATGACTAGACAGACGAGGAAAAACGGATGAATATAAAAAGTAGTTAGGGTGCATAATGCAAAACAAAAAAAAGAACGTCGATGTCCAACATTGTTTTGGGTGGAGGAAAATATGCAAAAATTTTATAGATTTTGTCTATGCAGTAATAAAAACAAGGTTAAACACGGAAAAAATTAGATACAAATATAGTTTTGGGTATTACAGTGATACTTTGGGAGGGAAGGCATGATTACAAAAAAGTATTTAAACGCAAAAATATAACACATCTGTCAACAACTAATACACAAAAAATAATTACTTAAAAAATTATAAACAAAAAATCAATGAAGTAAGAAAAAAGAATTAGATTTTTGCCATTTTTGAAAGCACAAAAAAATGGTCAGCAAAAAATTTTTGTTGCTGCTTTTCTTCAAAAAAATTCTTGCAACGAAAACAATTGCGCATTTATAAGAATTTTTAAAAAAAAAAATAAAAGCTAGCATCAGATTTTTGATAATTTTTTGCATAAAATTTCATTTAAATTATTTATTTTTTTTATAAAAAATGGAACACGAATATACAGAAGATGAAAATTCTGGAGATTCTGTTGAAATTTTAGATGAAACATTATCTGGTGAAGATGAACGTTAGTTTTTATTATAATATACCTTTATCAAAGTTGTTAATATATAATACTTTTTTATCTAAAATACAGTTAATTCCCCCAAATATAAATCTTTTATTTAAACATTTAACCAGTAACCAATAATTCTAAGTCTCCCACTTTTAAAAACCCAATTTTAATTCCCCTATAACCTTTTTTGCAGTTGAAATTGATGAACCTGAAACATCTTCATCAAAAAATCCTCGAAGATCAACAAGAACAACAGTCATTTCAAGGCTGAATACATCCAATGAAGAAGAAATGCAGCCATCACCGGATATTGAAGCAGAAGAGGGTTTTGAAGAACAAGAAGAATGGAAGCCACAAGAAAAGCCAAAGCGTCGAAAGAAAGCTCCAATGACAAAACGGAAGCGACGAGAGCGGAGTGAAAAACGCCCAACAATAAAAATTACCCATGTTACTTCGGCAGCAACTGGACGACCTCGAGGTAGACCTCGACGTTTTACACAACAAGCAACTGAAATTCCACATTCTGAAGGACAATTTGATATTTTTGATGAAGATAAAACTCCTGAAAGAGAAAATGAAGATATTAAAGAAGTAGAAAAAGTTAAAGAAGATACAAAAAATCAACAGAAGACAAAAGAAGGAGAAGTAATAACCCTTGAAGAAGATCTTGTAAATGATGAAAAAGAAGATTCTGATATAATTTTTATTCCACAAGAAGAACCCGATTCTCCAAAACCTCCAACTCCAGAATATTCTCAACCACCTCAAAAACCTGCACAATCTGTTGTAGTTTATGGGCTTGAAGAATCAGAAGAAGAATTTTCTGGATCTGATTCAGAAAGAACTATATCAGATGATGAAAGAAATTTTGATCAGTATATTGAAGATCATGAACAATATGATCCAGAAGAAATTGAAAGACCGATGGAAGAGATTGCACAAGGTTCTGGGGCAATTGTAATTGATACAATTCAATCACAACATCTTCAACAACAACAACATCAACAATATTCTACAGTAACTATTAATGATGAATATGATGAAAATACTATGTGTAGTGTTGAGCTTGAACTTGCACAATACGCAAGAGAAGAT
The DNA here is from genome assembly GCA_963922195.1 of Panagrolaimus sp. PS1159. Classification (NCBI taxonomy): domain Eukaryota; kingdom Metazoa; phylum Nematoda; class Chromadorea; order Rhabditida; family Panagrolaimidae; genus Panagrolaimus; species Panagrolaimus sp. PS1159. The sequence goes on from CAWUHW010000006.1 coordinate 3,831,829, forward strand.
GAAAGAAATGTAAGCTCTTTTTTTATCTACAGGGGCAATGGCATCTTTTTTTTGGCATTTTTCCTGTTAAAAATAAACAAAAACGGATTTAATATTTGAACATAGTATCGTTTAAGATTTTTTAAAACATAAAAAATTTTCTGGATATCGGAGATGCAAATTTTTCAAGGAAGGATAGTAACAAAATTTTTCGTTATCGTTTTTTTCGATTACTATCATGAATTTTATTGGAGCGGTTTTTTGAAAAAGCAGCTCCAATAAAAGAAAAAATGATAGCAAATTCTAAAATTTTAGTATACTGTATTTACAAAAATAAAATGTCTATTTTTTAGGCACAACTTGATCGAGAAATGGAAGAAATTGGATTGAAGGAAGATGGAGCAACTTCATCATCAATGACGAGATATCGAGAAGATCGAATTGATCGATCAAATATACGAGCTTTACGACTTGATGATGATGATGAAGTTGCAAATGATGGAATGGATTTTGAAGATAATGATAATAGTAATATTACATTTGGAGCAGAAACCCCACAAGCTGTCCAACAACAACAACAACAACAACAGCCTTTAAGACATTTTATACAAATTGATGATGAAATTCAAGAAGTTTATTATGGAGAAGATTTCATGTTTAATTCACCAAATAATAATAATAATGAAACTGAACAACAACATAATTATCAAGGATTAGATTATCTGTCTTCAGCTGATGTTGGTGTTGCTGATGAAAATCAAGAAATTGAAGAAGGAGATAATACAATGATGTATTATAATGAAAGATCTCCAGAATCTTCACAAAATGTTTATTATCAAGAATCTGCATCACCTGCTGCATCAGAAACTTCAACAATTGAAATTACAATGAGTCAATTGTCAATTGGTGGAGAAGTTATTGAAGTTCCTGATTTAATGTTAGAAAATGTAAGATTTTTACTAAGTGGTTTTTTATAGACGGATAGTAACGAAAAATTTTTTTGTTATCGTTTCTTTTCGATTACTATCACTGAAAAACCGCTCAAATAGAAAAATTGATAGTTACCTGGTTACTGTAACCGTAAAAAAACTTTTTCCTAAAAAGTTATAAAAAAATTTGAAAATTTTATAGGAATCAATTTTTTATCATGTTTTATCAAAAGAAACATTTGATTCACTTTCAATCGATCAACAAAATCATTTAAAGGTATACTGAAAATTTTAAAAATCTTTTTTAAAGAATTTAATTTTTTAGAGATTTTTACCAAAAACATGTGAAACTGAAAAAGATGTAAAAAAGTGTATTAATTCTGCATTTAATTATAATCCAAATTATTATTTTGGTTCACCAAGTACTCGAGCATTTAATCGAATTCGAGGTTTGTTTTTTTTAAATGTTTTCAAAAATCGAGAAAATTTCTGTTGAATTGAATTTTTAATAATTTGTATAATTTTAGCTGGTTATTTTAATGTTGATCGACCATCTGATCTTTTACAATTACAAGATAATCGACGAGTATGGTATGATCATTTTATTCGACAATATTATATGAAATTACTTAAAAGAATATTATTAACAAGACATGTAAGTTTCTTCATCGACGTTTTAAAAATTGTTTGGGGTAAAAATTTTCCTGACTTTAAATATACAGTTTTTCACTGACAGATAGTAACGAAATAATTGTTGCTATCGTTGTTTTTCGATTACTATCATTAAAAACCGCTCCAATAAAGATAGTAACAAAACAATTGTTGCTATCTTTTCCTTTCGATTACTATCACTAAAAACCGTTCCAAAAAAGATAGTAACAAAACAATTGCTTCTATCGTTTCCTTTCGGTTATTATCACTAAAAACCGCTCCAATATAAAAATCATAAAAACTTTTTTTTAATAATTAAATGTTACTTTCATAAAACGGAAGACAAAAATTGTGGAATGTTTTCTTACATTTTTATTTAATCTAAAAAATCACTGTTACCTTACTATCATTTTTAGGCAATCCTTGAACAAGCTGCAAATTTGCCTGAACATGCTCCAATAAAAATTAATTGTGCAAAATTTTCAAATATCAAAAAGCGTGATAATCAAGAATTAATAAAATATCGAGCAAAAAAGCGTGCAAAAATGTTAATAAATTTTGCTGCAGAAAAAACTGAAAATGATTCACCATCAAGTGATGACTCAGAATTTGAAGATGATGATAATCCACTGCATTTACCAATAAAACATCAAATTGAAGGTGAATCTACACATTTTAATCCAGAATATGCAAGTAAGACTTTTTTTTATGAGGGGTATTAGAGAAATGATTGGGGTACTGTAGTTTATGAAAATGTTAGTAAAATTAATATTTTCCGCTTGGACCAACCACAAAATTTTTGGAAATAAATTTCGCTTTGACTTGCTATCTCAATTTAGTCAAATGAAAAAACTGGTAATTGCCTTGTATATCTCAATTCAGTCAAATAATTCTATTTAAAATTTGAATATCGTCAAAATTTCGATATTTTGATTTCGAACGTAAAACTTATTTCAATTTTCCAGTTTCGATCTTTTTTATTTGAAATAGTAAAAAAGAGCATAATAACAATTTCGATTTCAAAAAGGCCAAAATATCGAAATTGAAATTTCAGATAAAAATTTTTTTGGTTTTCGAAATCTCGACTGAAATGAAATGGTAAATGTAGTTTAAAATTTTTCTTGAAAAAAGTTTTTTGAGTTGTTATACCTTGGATTAATTATTTCGGTAAAAATAAAATTTGCTAAATGTTTTTTAGATTGTGATCTTGATATGTATCAACCAGCAAAAATGAAATCTATTAAAGAACTTCTGAAGGAACATAAAGCTTTAAAAAAGAAAAATCCCGTAAGTTTTTATTTTTTCTGAATTCAATTACATTTTTCCTTATTATTTTTTAGAACTGCCCATCCTTGGATACCTCGGATATTACCCTTGAAGATGTTTATGAGCGTTCAGGACTTTCATTTCAATCAGAAAGAAATTTTGCATTTCCACAACAATCTTCTTATAATTCTGCAAATAATAATAATAGCAGCAACAATAATAATAACAAAAAACGAAAGCGAAAAAGAAATCCACCAGCAGCAAAAAAAGTCAATGAAATTTTTGAAGAAGAAAATAATATTGATTCTAATCAATCTCCAGCTTCTGCAGATCCAAACTTTGAAAATTTTGAACAATCTTTGGAAGGAATGTCTCAAGCTTTAACTTATGAGGAATAATATTTTTTTATGTAAATTTTTTTGTACATAGTTTTTATGTTTAATAAATGTTTGAATTTTTTAAAAATATTGTATCACTAAAATTTTTAATTCTGAAGTTTTTGGCAAAAACGGAATTTAAAAACTTACGAAAATAAAATATAGGGCATCCCAACATAATTGCCGGTTTTATTTTGGCTGGCAAATTTTTATTTTTTAAGATATTCAAAAACGGACTTCACAATTAAACTCAACATGCTTCAGGAATTTTTTTAAGCTTACAAAAATTTCTAAAAAAAATTGAGATTTTAACATGATCCCCCCTTTTTAAAAAAATCCAGATTTTAATAGTAATATTTAAATTTTCAAAAGATTTTTCACAATTACTATCACTTTTTTTTATTGGAGCGGTTTTTTTAAAAACCGCTCCAATAACTGACGGTTTTTTGTGATAGTAATGAAAAAAAAACGATAGCAAAAATTTTCAGTTGCTATCATTGCTGAAAAATTTGCATATCAAATATCCGAAAAATTTTTACGCCATAAGAAACCTATGATTTATCGAACACAACTGTGAAGTCCGTTTTTGAATATCTTAAAAAATAAAAATATGACAGCAAAAACAAAACCGGCAATTATGTTGGGACACCCTGTAATATCTACGAAAATAATGTTTTAAAAAAAATATAAAAATAAAAATTTGCGAAAATGAACTTGCAAAAATCGAAGTTTGGAAAAACGAAATTTTTTATGTTACCAAAAAATACAGTATATTCCAACAATATTTATTTTTTAGGCCTTTTACGTTTCAAAATTTTTTTTATATATTTTTGTTTACATTCGTTTCCGCCGTTTTTTAAAAGCATATAAATTTTCGCTAATTTTTATTGCAAAATTATTTTTTTCTTTCTATTTTTATCCCAAATTTGACGTCGAATGTTTCTATTTTTAATTATTTGTCAAACAAAAAAAAATATTTTTAAATATTTTCCGTCATATTTATTTATTTATTTCCTAGACTCTTTTCAAAAGTTTTATTTTTCACAATTTTTTAAAAAGACAAACACGAAAAAATGGAACACCGTTAAATGCTTAAAAAAATGGAGAAATATATAAAGTCAAAAAATTTCTTTAAAAATTGTTAGTTGTTAATTGTTGCTTTCCAAAAGTCGTTTTTTGTTTTAATTTTTTTATACGTCATTTTTTGTTGCTGAAAAAAGAGAGGAAACATTTTATTTTTTCGTAAATTTTTTTGCTTAAAACATGTGTTTTTGAAATATTATGGCTTTTTAAGGGGTAGTAATTTTTGTCTATCATGGTAGTAAAAAGGTCAAAAAAAACTATGAGTTGTTTTTTAATGGCTAATTTTGGCAACAACGTTTATTGAATTTTCTTACGTCAAAATTTTTGGTATTTGCAAAACTGAACAATTAAGATAGGAACGTGCACCGTTTTTTTAAAGTTGTGCACTAAACATAAAAAAAAATGTAGAATCTTAATATTAATATGAATTGGTAAAAAAACTTATTAGGTTAAATGCTGACAAAAATGGCAATTGATAAAGAAAAAATGAAAATACCGTAATTATTTTATCCAAATTTTTTGCCCCTCCATTACCCAATTTGAAATTGTGACTATCAGATGCAGAATTTTTTTCTGAGTCAGATAAAATAAATAATAAATGAGCGAAAGTGAGAGGTCAAAATAATTTCTACAGGGTGGTTCAAGAAATTCCCCGGTTTTTGGACACGGCAGACCCGTTCAAAGAAAAAATGAAAGTGGGTTGCGCGCAAGCTGCAGCAAAAAAGCCACTGTTTTGACTTCTTTTTTCAAAAAAGAGTGGCTTTAAAAAAACAAAAAGTCAAAAGAGTGGCTTTTTTGCTGCAGGTTGCGCGCAGCCCATTTTCCTTTTGGGTCTGCCGTGTGGAAACAATAGAAAAACAAAGGAAATTTTTTGAAGTGTCGAAAAAACCGGGGAATTTCTTGAATCAATCTGTACTTTAATTTTCTTAGCATCCTTTGAACACACTATTGCCAAGAAAAAACAATATATTCTATTTTTAGCAATTTTACTTAGCTGAGCCAAAACTCATAGCCATAAAAACATGTTAAAACAGGAAACAGAAACAGAATTCTTTTCTTCCGCTTCTTTCTTTTTTCCCATGCACTTTGAAAATGTTTTTTTCATTCATAAAAGCTTTTTAAACTTGCTGTGAATTTTTTTTGATACTTTTAAAAATGACCATTAAATTGAATATACAAATTTTGCCGTTCTTTATTTTTTTGTATGTTTTTTTAAAAGTCTGCAATAAAATACGATTTTTTGGAGCACAAAAAGTAGACATGTTATTATTACTTATTTCACAATTCAGCTGCAAAAAAACTAACGGAAAAAATTAAAAACAAATTTCAGCAAAAAAAAAACGAGGAGAGGAAAAACAAGAAAACGTTTTTTTTCTTGCTGCTTCCAAAAATAGAAAAAAGTGGATAAAAAAACAAAGTTTAAATATTTCTTTTCATTCATAAATTCTTTTTTGGTTGTTTTTCAGTAAAAAAAAGTTGTTAATCTCATTCATAGATATAATAATATTTGTGTATGGTCTTTTTTTAGAAAAAAAATTTTCAATGGAATGGAAAAACTTTATTTTTATAGAAAATGTAAAAACGGGGTTTTTTCTCATTTAAAAGTTGAGGGTTACGGTAGGTCGTTTTTTTTTTTGATTGGGAAAAAACCAGGTTACAGTACAAGGTGTCCCAACGAAATTCCCCGTTTTGTTTTTACTGCCATATTTTTGCTTTTCGATTTATTCAAAAACAGACTTCTCAGTTAGGATTTCTTTTTAATAAAACTTTCTCTGGATATCATACGTGCAAATTTTTTAATGAAGATAGTAAGGAAACTTTTTGATTGGCGGTTTTTTCTTTTACTATCATAAGTTTTTTTGGTGCGGTTTTTCGAAAAACCGCTCCAATGAAAAAATGACAGTAACTTCTAAAATGTTTTTTTCAAATTTTCAAATTTTTAAAGTTAATCTTAAAATCTAAAACATAAAATCCCAAAATTTTATAATTTTTTGGAAATTTTTTTTGGTTTAAACAAATTCTAAACAATACCGAGTTAAACTGTGAAATCCGTTTTTGAAACAAAATGCGCAATTTTCTTGGGACACCATGTCCATTGATGACTCCAAAGTGCGATACAAAATACTCTTGCAAAAAAATTCACTTTTTGAGATTACTTATGTAAGTATTAACATACTTTTCTTTTTTTTTTATCATATATAATACTTTACATAAAAATTTTATGTAAAGTATTAGCGCTTCCGGTGACATATTTATTTATGTAATAATTCTTTCTTTTTTTTGCAGAAAATTAATAATTCCAAAGAAAAAAAGTATTATAAATCTTAAATATTTTTTAGAAAAAATGTTTTAAATTTATTAATAGATCCTTCTTTCAAAGCTTCCATTTTCTTTTGAATATAAAAGAAACTTTGACTTTTGTTTCTTGGCACATTCTCTCCTCCTCCCATAAAAATTTTTTACTTTTTTTGGACAGACAAATATATATTTGTACTTCCGGTGCGCATATATGTAAAATGTATAAATGAAAATAGTAATATTATTTTTTTTGAGGTTATAGCTTTTTTACATTTTTGATTTTTAAAAAAGTTTTTCTTACAAGGTGGTCATGCTGGACTACCCCCAAAACAAATTCCATTTATACTCAAGGGCTGCAAGATTTAGAAAACTGTTTTCGGGGATCGATAGCTTATGTCATCCGATTCTAAAATGTGGTTTTGGAATTTCTACGATAACCCTAGAAAATTTTTGGTCCCATAACGAAAACCTGAAAAAGTCAAAATTTTCGAATTTCGTGAAGAATATTGTTTTCGAGATTTTTGGCATAGAGCCTTATAAAGAGGTCCTCTAATCACCTCCAAAGTCATTTTTGATACTAAAAAAACCCGTCATTGGATTCCATGATTTTCATGTTTTGGCATAAAAAATCTTGGGTTTATCTTGCACTTGCTCTTTTTAGAGAGTAAGTGCTTTTTAATTCTCAAATTTCAAAATTTATAAAAATATGTAATTAAACTTTTTTAAAATTGTCATCATCTTTTTCTTATTTGCATTTGTCTTCGTCATCTTTTTTTTAATAACTGTTTTTGTCTGTGCTGCTATTACTTACTTTGACTAGACATTTTTATTTAGCAAAGTAGAAAAAATGAGACTTTTTTCTCAAGAATATTTATATTAAAAGTAAAAAGAAAAAATGCCATTAATGGTTGTCCTCCTCTTTCACCCTCAAACATTAAACTTTCTCAACAACGTTGGTCGTTGAGAAAGTTTAAAAAAAAGTATTAGTCTCCATTTCATCGTTTTTTATATTATTTTTTTCTGAATGGAAAAGAAAAAATGATGAAGTAAAGTGCCTTCTCCATGTCTGCCATTGACTTCATCTTCTTCTTTTGGTCTTGCTTCTTTGACTTTGCTTCTCATCTTTTTTTGATGTCTTTGTTTTTTTAGTTGCTTTTGCCTTTTTTTGACCTTAAAAAATGTTTTTTTTAATGTTTGTTACTGCCTTTACTGCTGCCACTTGAAACGACGACCGTTGGTGGCAGCATTAATGGAAATTCTTTTTTTTTGCTTCAAACAGATTAAAGTCTTTATTATATATTTATGTTAAATTTTATAAATTTCTTTATTTTTAATAATCTTCTTCTTTTTTAACGTTTTTAAAAATTTAAAAAAATGTTTTTCTTCAAAGGTCGTTTTTGGTTTTGATAAATTTCAGTTTCAGTATTTCAGATTTTTCAAAATCGAAATTTTTACTAAAGGTAGTAAAGCTACGAATTTTTCTATAAAAGTTTATTTATTAATTATTCCAAATTTATCCATTAATCTTTTATCTGAAAGAATTATTATATTAATTTTTTCTGCTTCTAAAATGTATTCAAAAAAATGGAATCGTTAATTTTTATAAAAAAGAAAATTTTTTTCTGCAAAAAACTTTGACATCCTTTTTTTGCAAAAATTAATATCCTTTTTATGGACTTTTTACGTTTAATCTTTTCGAAAAATATTAAGTATGATTTTTTACATATTCCAAGATAAATGCTGAAAAATAAGATGTTAAACCCTAAATTTTTTTGTTCGACAAAAACAAAGAAAAAATACCGAATTTTTTTAAAACACAAAATTTTTTTAATTAACATTTTTGTAATCCCTAAATTAATACATTTTTTGCGTCAAAACTTAAGCCTTTAAAGGAATAAAGAGGAGATAAGTTCAAAAAATGTCAGAAATAATCCTCAAGAGTATTTCATTCATTTTTTTAATTAAATTTTTTTATAATTATCTACTGTACAAGAATTAAATGGAATATCAAAAAATTGCAAAAACGATATTTTAAGTTTTTTGAAACGACTTTTTTCGATCTTGAAGAAAAAATTTCGTTTTCGCTTTGAGATTTTGTAGTAACTTTGTGGGCTGAAATTAAGAAAATTTTATTTTTTTTCCAATAAATAAAAAATAGCAAATTGAAACAAAAAAAGTTTTGGATTAATCTGGAATAAAACATAGAGAGGAAAAAAAATGTGCAAAAAATTTTTTTATTATTGACGTCATTGATCAGAGACTCCAATCGGCAATTTTCTTTGATCTTACTAAATTTCTTTCTTTTTTTGCTTCCGCTTTTTTTTTAAATTGCAAAAAATGCTTTAAAAATGTCGTTTTTTGATTTTACATTTTAAAATTTTATTTTTTTTTGTTAATCAAAACTTTCCGGGTGATCTTCGATGTGTGTCTTTGATTAAAGATTGTTTAATTTTACAGTTTTTTTTATGAAAATTATTGAAACTTTTTCTTTGCAAAGACAAAATAAAAAAAGTGAATTTCCTTGCAAAAATAGCATTGCTTTTTTCTGTGTCTTTCTCTTGAATTTTTAACTTCTAATGTAAAAAAAGATACATGATCTCGGGCGGGCTCGAACCACCGACCTTCTGCGTGTTAGGCAGACGTGATAACCGCTACACCACGAGACCACCGGCATAGGGCTATCTATTAGAGGGTATTATTTAAATTTAAATGCACAACAGGCATAAAAAACTTCCATTGTTTGGTGGCCTGATTTTTAAAAAATGTGATAGTAACAGTTGATTTTATATTCCTTGAAATTTTTTTTTATTGCTTACATTTTCAACCTGATAATACTTTGAAATTGCTCTGAGATTTTTAACAGTGTTTTTGCTTTTATGAACGTACAAAAGCTCTTTAAAATTAAAATTTGCGTTTCCAAAGAAATTTTTGCAAATATAGAAAAACTGTTTTCCGCTATTATTATCTCTTTTTTTCCGGAACTGAAACATCCAAATTATTATATCATTTTTCTTTTTTTCCGTTTTCTATGTACATATTTCTCCCACACTTATAATATTTTTTGCTCTTTTTTCTTTTGTGACTGCGGCGGCGGTGTTCCGAAGTATTATATTTTTTTGTCATTTTTGTTTGCAATTTTGATGGTAGAAAAAAAACGTTAAAAAAATATTAGTTCTGTTGCATGCATATACACGCTTTGGAGGAATTGGGGGGGGGGGGGGCTCGTTTAAACAAAAAAAACGTATGAGACAACAACAATCGATCTCTCTCTTTTTCTCTTCTAAAAATTGAAACGACAAAAAAAATGTATGAATGAAAAAAAGGAGTATGTGTAATTGTGTGTGTTTGTGTGTATGTAAGTTTTTTATACATGCAAACAAAAAGTGTAGGAAGAAAAAAAAATTTGAAAGAGGAAGTCGTTGGATTTGTGTTTTTATTTGAAACTACTTTGTATACCTATTTTTGTTCAAATTTTTAGTTTTTAAGTATTTTTGGTTAAATTTTGTTGTTTTGCGTTTAATAGTAAGACAAAATTTATTTTATTTCTATAATTTTGTTACTATCTTTTTCTTTATTTTTTTTTTAAATGTTTCTGTTTGATTCATACCTCACTCGTGTTGGATTCAATTAAGGAAGACTCATATCATTTTTGTTCTTCATCATTGTTGGTATTATTCATTGCTTTTATGCTTGTGTGTTTGTATAAAAATAGTTTATGAAAAAAATTATTAACGCTTTTTTAGACATCTTTTTAGATTTAATTAGAATCTTTAAAGTTTAAATTTGACGTCTTTAATTGTCTTTAACTGTTTTTAAAAGTTTTCTAATATTTGGAAAAATAATATTTAAAACCGAAGCAAGAAAGTTTAAAATCTAAAAAATTTCTTTTTTTGTAACGAAACTTTATAAAACACAGCAATAAATTTTGAGTTGAAATTATAAAAAAATTATTACTATCGGCACTTTTCTCGTTTTCGTCCCCTCAAAAAATTTATTCACAAAAGCAACCGCTCAAAAATGCCGATAGTAATAATTTTTTTATAATTTCGACTCAAAATGTATTACTGTCATTTGTAAAGTTTCATTGCAAAAAAATTTTTTTTAGGTTTTAAACTTTCCTGTTTCAGTTTTAAATATTTTTTTTCCAAATATTTTGTAACTTTCAAATTTCAAATTTTCTAGCCTAATGTATGTGTCATTTTTCTATTGTATCTATCCTGTTTACTATTTTAACGGTATTTTATAGCTATTTTTGGACACAAAATTCTCTTTTTTTGTTGATTTTCACACTTAATTTTCTTTTTTTTATCCACAAAAGAATTTTTTCATTTTCAACAAAAATCACTTTTTTTTTCAAAAAAGCCTTTGTTTATATTTCGATTTAAAAACTTTTGCCTTTTTTTCTTGCCAGCTGGGTGACACAGGAAAAAGAAAAAGATGGAAGAAATCAAAACAGAATAAATATATTCTTTTTTTTTTAAATATTTGCGAATATATTTTTAAACACATACCTGAAAGGATTTGGAATATATTTTTTGGTTCTATTTTTGGGGAATGAAATTTGATATATTTTTACTAAAAATAAAATGAAGGCATATAAGATTAATCTAAAATGGAATTTTTGGAGAAAAGTCGTTTCAAAGATTTATTGCTTGACTTTTGTTTTTTCAAAAAAGTTTATTTTTGAGATTTTGAATGCCAGTTCAATTTTTTATTGGTGAACCTGAAAATCAGGCATTCCATTAGAGATTGTTTTTTCGACAGACAAAAAAGAACTCTTATGGAATGCCTGATTTTCAGGTTCAGCCATAAAAAACTGAACTCTCATTTAAAATCACAAAAATTAACTTTTTTAAAAAAACAAAAATCAAGCAATAAATTCTCAAAACGACTTTTCTCCAAGAATCCCATTTTAGATTGATCTTTTATCCCTAAATTTTATTTTTAGTAAAAATATATCAATTTTCATTCGCCAAAAATAGAACTAAAAAAATTTCTGTGTTTTCCAATGAATCCCTGATTTTCAAGGTCAGCCAAAAAAAAAATAAAGAACTACCCTTTTGAAATCCTTAAACAAACACACATCAATTCCAAATTGCCCAAAAAAAGATTGTGTTTTGTTTCATTCATCTTCCTTTTTTTTAATAAGCTGCAATTTATATTTAAATATGTTTGTTGAGTTGAAAAAGAAGGAAGGGGAATCTTATTTTCATGTCTGAGATTAATTATAAGTTTATGCTTCGTTTTTTCTTTTTTTTATGTCTAGATAAATAAATATCAATCTTTAGAGATAATTAAAAAAAAGAAGAAGAAGGACGTCATTTTTTAAATGCCTGTGACATAGGTTTTTTTATAAAAAAGAAAGGGATTCGGAAGGTCATAAATTTATAAGCTTTGTTTTGATAAGTGAAGGTTAAATATGTGATATAAATAATTTTAAAATGTTTGAAACATAAATTTCAAAATATTATAAAAACTCAAAAAAATTAAATAGAGATAGTAACACAAAATTAAGAACTTTAAAAAAATTTGTTACTATCATTTATTATATTTTCGCTTCGGGGCTGCTTTTCTAAATTTGTTGATTTTTAATTTTCGCGTCGAGAGCCTCAAAAATTTTTTTTCATTCTCTTTTAATTTCAAATTCACTAAAATTTTTTTTACAACTTTTTGAACATTTATTTTCTGTTGAATCACCACTTTAACGCTTTTTAAAAACTTTTATGCAATCAAGTTTTAGTTTGAAGTCGATTGAAGTGAGTGACCAATTTGTATCTTTTTGTTGTTACATTTTTATTTCAATATTTACTTATCTCTCTTTTTTTTTTGATCTTTTGTATCCCCTCCCCCCTTATTTTTGCACCCAATCCCACTTTTAAAGCTGTTTCAAATTTTACGAAAAAATCATTTTTTTGCATTTGTTTTAAAAATAATAATTTTTTCAACACTTTTTTTTGGACATAATTGAAGTGGAATGTCCCGTTTTTCCTCTCCTATTCTTTTAACTCCAAAAAAGTCTTTATTTATTTTCATTGTAACTTTAAAAAATGTATACGAAATTATTTCTTTTCTTTTAAGTGCATCTTTTGTTTTTTTGCTGTTTTTTGGTGGTTTTAAAAAAAAATGGTGGTCGCCTTTTTTTAAGAATTCTTTTTTCGTTCGAAAAAAAGAAAATTATAAACGTTAACCGTGTGAAGTTGAAGCAGCAGCAAAAAAGCAGCACTCATTTATGAAGAAATAAAAATTTTATCTATATTTATTTTTATCTTCTTTCGTTCTTTATTTGGAATTTATGATGTATGGGATTTTTTGTTCGTTAATGAAAGAGAGAGGGATCCTTGGTTTTTTTTTTTGGAAGACCGTGAGAATGGATGAATGATATTAGAAAAGAAGATGAAATTTAAAAATAGTAACAAAAAAAGTTGAGGTTATTTTTTCGATTTTGAGTTTTGATCGTTTCATTCATTCTAGGACTTTTTCATTTAAATTTAAAAAAAAATTATTTTTTATTCATTTATCAAAACATTTTTTAATAATATTTTTTTCTCGAAAAGAAGATAGTAACACTTTTTCATGAAATTTACAAAATTTTGTTACTATCTATTATTGTTATTTTCTTGTTGACAGAAAATTAGTCACATTAAAAAACGGAATTTCAAACTTTATTTTTTTTAAAAAAGTAGTAAACCACCCTATCAAAAATTTGCTTAAAAATATTAAGTTTGTAATGCGATTTTAAAAGGTTGCTTTTGTGAATGAATTTTTGGTGGAGTGGGGTAAACGAGAAAAGGTCCTAAAAAGGTTATAGCAGTTTAGTGCAAATCGGATATTTCATATCCCATTCAAATTCTCTCTATCATGTTGTATTATATTATTGCCAAAAAAATTAATTGTGATAAATAATTTTTTATCTTTTTTTCGTCCTTTTAAAAAACTATAGTTTTTCTTCAAAAAAAATGTATATAAAAACATGCAATGAAGCAAATTTTTAAAGTCACCAAAAAATTTGTTAGTTCTCTTTTTTTTGCTTTCAAAAAAGTCATTTTTGGCAGTGTCGTCATTTTATTTTTTTTGAAGGCACTTCAAAATAAAAAAAAAGTGGAAGAAGATTCTCTGTCTCTTCCATTTTGCTTGCTACAGCTGGCTGGCTCTAAATTTATATATACATATATTTTTAAAAATAGAAGTCTTAAGAAACTTTTTTCTTTTTTTGGGCTGTTTTTCTTCTAAAAATATATGGAGAGTTTGCGGCAAATGATGCTATTTTTAGAAAAAAAGCATTTTTTTCTTGTTTTTTTCTTTAAGGAATGAAAAAAAGCATGGAAGATTTCTAAATAAAAAGAGAGAGAGAGGAAATTCCACCCTCTAAAAAAAAGTAGAAATGTTTTATTCTGCAAAAAACGGAAGGAAAGAAATTTTCATGCAAAAAAAAATTGTATTGTCCATCTCATCTTTTTTTTGATGTTGCTTTTTGCTTTAATGTAAAACGTCATGTGAAAAAAAAATTTATTTTTCATGGATGTATAACGAAATTGTATAGTCAAAATCTTGAACGGAAAATATCGTATAAATTTTTAAGGAATGACCAATGACGTTTTTTTTTATTGTTGTTCGCGTTTTTTGAATAATTAATTTATAATTGCTTTTAAAATTTACTTAAATTTATTCCATTTCAGATTTACAATCAAAGGAATATTTTATATCCGGATATATCAAATCTCTTTTTTTAATATTTGCTTTTTCTTTGGATTGCTCATTTGTAGATAAATGACATCTGGAAAAGCCATGTTTTACAACAACAAATTTTTTTTGATGTTATAATGGCTTTATTTATCCAATTTTATGTTTTATTGTTTTTCATTCAAAGTTTCTCCGAAAAATTGGATTTCATTCATTTTTTCCGTTTTAATTTTCTAAATTTTATCAAAATGATAGTAACACTCGTTTTTATATATTCTTTTATAAAAATGTGTTACTATCACTGATAAAACATCTCTGTACTCTACTCACTTTGCAAATCGGTTTTTTTAAATATTTATTTAAAAAAACAATCTTTGTTTTTCCAGACTTTAAATGCTTAAAAACATTTTTCTTTCTTTTTTTCTAAATTGATTGTTTTCGAAATTGAGAGGTGATTAATTTTGTGAAAAAAAAACAAACACAAAAAAAAGCGGCAAAAGTCTTTATTGTTATTTTTGTGTGTTGAAAAGAGCATTTTTTACAAGCATTTGAAAAAACAATTTTTGTTTCTATTATTTTTTCCAATTTGTAAACACTTTTCTGGGCATTGATTTATCTTGATCTCATTTGACCTCCCATATCTGAACATTTTTGTTAAAATAGGCAACAGACAAAATGACAGACGTGAAATTTATCTCTCATTTATCTTTCTTTTTTTTCTAGCGTCAAAGATATTTTTAGATTTGTTCGTTTGTTGTTTCTTTTTTAATTTTTAATCGATTTTGTTTTATTTGAATTAAAAAAATCAAAAGTTAAAGGTCACCCAATTTTTTTTGGTTTTTAAAATTTATAGCTGTGCTGATGGTGTCCGGTGTTAAAGCTTATGACGGATTTAATATAAATCCAATGTACTATTAAAATTAGTAGTCTTTAGTGTTTAATATTATTGGCTTAAGGATTTTTTTAAAAAGATTAAGATTTGTAAATACTTTTTCTAGTACAAAATTGCGTGATAGTAACATTATTTGATATATTCCTTCTAAAAATTTGGTTACTATCATCGAAAATAACAATTTTAAATTTCAATTTTTTCACCATTGTTGTTTCATTTTTAAAAGAAACAATATATTTAGCAACTTCGATTACTTTCATTTTTTCTTCATTGGAGCGGTTTTTGAAAAACCGCCCCAGTAAAATTACTGATAATAATCAAAAAAAAAACGATAGCAAAAATTTTTTGTTCTTTTCCTTCATCGAAAAATTTGCATATCAGATATCCGAGAAACATTTTTATATCAAAAAAATATGCTAGTATAAACAAACCGCCCAATTTATTCCTTCTAAAAATTTGGTTACTATCATCAAAAATAACAGTTTGCTTTTCAAAAATTATTTTAGAAAATCAGTATTTTGTGTATTTTGGTTTGATAAAAAATAGAAAATTAGAAATGCTTTTTTTTGTTTTAAACAATTTCGTGCCAAAAATGTTCACTACGAAAATAACCTATTTTCTTAAATGCCTTCAAAAATAGAATTTGACATTATTAATATTTATCTTTTTCTAAAAAATCCTTTAAATAGTCTTTTAATCCAAATACCTTTCTTATCTTCCTTTTCATGTATTCTATTTTGGCACTTTTTTTTAACACAAAAGCGAACGAATCGGATTATCTTTTATTTATCCTTTTTTTATATTTAAAAGAATCTTATATATTTGACGCTTTTTGCTTCATCTTCTGACATATTAACTTTTTGGAAAAATTTGATTTAAATAATATTTTTGTTATAATTAAAGTTTTTGGAGTTATTTGATGTTATTCGCGTGTGAATGATGTAATCGTTGGCAAAATGTGACTAACCTTTTTATGTGCCTTTTTAGGTAAAAACTCCATTAAAATTTCATTTTTAATTAGTAATTGTTAATAATTTTAGTGGAAAAATGTTTTTTAAGTGTTTTAAAAAAAATAGGATAGTAACACTGTTTTACATATTCTTTCACAAAAAAATATTACTATCCTTTTTTACTGAAGAATTCAGTTTTCTTGGAAATGTGTTTTGGGTTGAATAAAACCAAATTTATTACAAAATCGTAAATTTTAGCCTCTTTTTTTATTACCACATTTTTTTTGCTGAATGAATGCTATTTGAATGAATGAAAAAAATGCCATTCAACCAAAAAATAACAAAAATTACGATTTTGTAACAAAGCCTCATAAAAAAAACGTAACAACTGTAGTAGCAAAAAAAGCATGTGCTTTTTTTCCCAAAAAAGAGAGTCTTTTTAGATTCTATATTTTTTTTTTACATTCATTCATTCATGTTTTTCTCTTTTTTTCTACCGGACATTGGTCAGTTTACACTTTAACGAGCTTCATTTTTCTCTCCTCTTTTTTTTCACTTCATATTTTTTTTCTTCTTCAAACATTCGTTCAAAAAAATGTACATTTTTTTTGTTTCAAAAAATATATAGCTTTGAAAATTATTTAAAGAGATTTCTAAAAAAAGCCTTTTTTGAAGAGATTCTTTCTTTCTTTTTTGGAGATATACGAAAGCTCGCTTTTATGAGTGTTGACTTTTTATGGTCGTAAAAATAGTAGTATTGTGTGTTGTTACGTTTTTTTCGTGTGTGTCTTGGAAGGAAAAAAGAAAAACAAACTTGAATAAAAATTTTCGTAAAAAAAACACATGAGAAGATTATATTTTTTTTGTACAGTTGCAACTATTTTTAGATTTGGCAAGAAATCCACTCGAGACTTTTTTCGTTTCAAAAAATTTTTTTAACATTTTTTAGCAAGATCAAATTTCGGTTTAAAAAAGTCTGATTTTAAATGGTTTCTCTTTTTTTTTGGAGATATATGAAATCCAGCTAATCCTTCAACAACCTTCTTTCCATTTTTAAGTGTTCGCTCATTCTTTTTCTTTGAAGGGGATATTTGAAAAAGTTTTTTTTGTGAGTTTAAAAAACAGTTTTAAAACGGACCCTAGTTTTTTTGCAGATCTTCATTAAGACCAAAAAAGGGAGTAGGTGGTTTTCGAAGATGATTTTGAAATTATTTTGCTTCAATGAGAAAAGAAGAAGGTGACCTTTGGTAAACAAAAAAATTTAATGAATGAAATAATTCTTGTTTTTGTTTTATTTTTTCCGTCAAAGACGGAGGAGTCCCAAAAATAGAAACAACTTTCGTCAAAAGTGATTTGCATATTATTTACTGTTTTTCAAATAAAGATTTCATTATTTATCATTTTTGAAGTTGTTTAAAGCTTATTGACTTAATATTGTTTAAAGGCGTTTTGAAAATTTGTTGGATTTGATATATCCCTTATATCCTGCTACAACATTTTTGTTCACTGTTTTTTGGATTACGGTAATAACAATAAACAAAAATGTTGTAGCAGGATATATGGGATATATGAAATCCAACAAATTTTCAAAACGCCTTCAAACAATATTAAGTCAAATAGCTTTAAACAACTTCAAAAATGATAAATATTGTATTTTATCTGGTGTTTTTTCCGTTATAACACCTTCGACAATTTTTTATCAATTATCTTGTATCTCTTGGGATTTGATATATTCCCCAAAGTACTGCCCTTAATGAACATCACTCTAAAAAAATTTAAAATTTGTTCATTCATCTTTTTGAGCCCAATATTGACCACATCATTTGATGACTACCTCTTGCCTCCCCCCGCATCTAATTTTAATCTCATAATGCACACATAATAATTATATTCTGTTTTAATTTTTCTCAATTGATGTCATTTAAAGCATCAAGTACCTTTTTTTAACCCCCTTTGTTTCATTCAGTTTTTTCCTTCTTTGAACTTTCATTGACCTCAACTGAAAAAAATATTTGAAAGCACAATAGAAAGCTTTCTTTGTTTAAATAAGCTATAATTATGCTTCTTTTTTTTGTTTTTAAACCTTCTTTTTTCGCCTACCTTTTTTGTTAAAACAGACGGCATTAAATAAAGGTGCAGCAGCAGTCGCAGAAGCGCGCATCAAATTTTAAGCATTGCTTTTTTTTTTAAAAAGGTTAGAGTTATTAGTAATCTCCTAAAAAAGGAAGAATAAAAAAAAAGCCAGCTGTATTGACCTAAATAAATTTTTTTTGCGCAGCAACGGCGGTAGAAAAAAAAAATCGACACGCGTTATTTTTAATTTTTTTTTTCTGACAGAGATAAATATGTTGTTGCTCTCTCTCTCTCTGAAACATACAAATTGTTGCAAAAAAAAACTCAAAAAAATTGAGTACTTAACTTTTTAAAACAACTCTAACGGAAATTCTTTCATTTTTTTAAGTGAGCAAAAATAAAAATGTTCCACGTTGAAAAAAATATATGTATTTTTTGTTGCGTTTTTTTGTATGGTTTCAGTTATGTTCTATTTTTTTTATGACATTAGTTTGTTTTTCTTATTAACTAAATCGATATCATGATGATATAAGCTTTATCGTATATATTCTATCTAATGTATCTTATTGTTATCATAATTGTTGATATCCATGATTGTGCATTCATTGTTGAGATTAAACTAAATGAAACTCGGTAATCATTCAATTTTTTCATGTTATTGTTGATTTTTTTAAAACTTTGACTTTATTTTAAATTTCAGTTTTTTCATCATTGTTGTTTCATTTTTAAAAGAAACGATATATTTAGCAATTTTGATTACTGCCATTTTTTCTTCATTGGAGCGGTTTTTTTAAAAACTGCTCCAGTAAAATTTGTGATAGTAATTGAAAAAAAACGATAACGCGAAATTTTCTGTTACTATCCTTCACTGAAAAATTTGCATATCAAATATCCGAGAAACATTTTTATATCAAAAAAATATGCCAGTTTAAACAAACCGCCCAATTATGTTTGGAATATTTCATACAAAATTTTTTTGTCTTCTTATTTTTCATTGTTTTCAGCTTTTTTTAAAAATTTAACCCCTACGAAATAATTGACACCATTTCGTTCACTTTCATCTTTTCTTTGGAATCCATGATTCATTAAACAACAACCAACCAGCTGACAAAAAGAATTGAACACATTATTTTTTCATGCCACTAAAAAATCTTCCCTCGCAAAAGCTGTAGAAATTGTCTAATTGCCAATTTTTGATATCCAAAAAAAAAAGAATTGTAGGAGGATTTGGCATATTTTTTAATTAAAAAGTCTTCTTTCATTTTTCGCGCACTTTTTTGATTTACGCAATTTTTTTATTAAATAAAAAAAATGAACGATTATTAATTTTGGCTTCTTTTTTTCGCTGTTTTTGCTTGTTTGTTTGGGATTTCTTTAATCTGATTCATTTTTTTCTTGGTTTTTTTTCCTTCTTTAAAATACACATATATTCCATGGCACATAAAATTATTTTTGCCAAAAGAGATAAAAAATTTTGCCAATGGCTTGAATGAATTTTTTGCCAATTTTTAAAAAGCCGGCAAAAAAAATAAGAAGGTCCCGTTTTTTATTTATATGCTTTTTTTGATTAGTTTCTTTCCCGAAAAAAAAAAGAATAAAAATAAAAAGTTAATTCCTTTTTTTTTCGTTCGTTCGTTTAAATGTGTGCCGTTTTGACTCCAAAATAAAAAAAATTTTTGAGAGAGAGAAAGAGTAAAGCAGCTTTTGCTTCATCTTTCCTTTTTTTGGGCAGAAGCAATAAACAAAAAAGAAATTTCTATCCCCTTTTTTTAATAGCATCAAAAAAGAAATATTTTAAAAATTAAGTCTATTTTTTGCCTTTAATGGCCAAAACAATTTTTTTACGGTCTATTTGAGAGTGAATTTTTGAATCACATAATTATCCGTTATGAATCATGAATGAAAAAAAATTGTGACTTACCAACTCGTTTTTAAAATTTTGTATCCTTGGATACAAAAAAATTTTTTTTGGCTAACTCGAATGTGTTTTTAGTAGTTGAAACAATGGGAGACAAAAATTGGTCACATTTGTTTTAATCACGTCAATTTTGAACTCTTTGGGTGACAGCCGTGGGTGGATTTTTTAAAAGGATTAACGAAATCTCTATAATTTGGATTAAGGGCTTTTGGTATAAAACAACTTTTTTGTTGGCTTTTATTACCGTATTTTGGGTTTTCATTGTCTTACAACGAAATTATTGAAATTGATAGTAATAATTTTTTCTATTTTTTTTACAAAAAAGTTACTATCAAAAGGATAGTTATCATATTTTTCGATATTTTCTCATTTTTTCTAATTCTCTTTCCGCCATAAAAAACATTTGAAACTTTTTATAAAAAATTTATGTTTATTTTTACCGTTTTATTTCCTAACTTAAAATTTTAAGCATTTTATTGAAATTTAAAAATCACACATTTTAACCTTTTCAAGTCCCCTGCTTTTTACTCCAAAAATCCCATTTACCTTGACTTTTTCGTAAAAGTATCAATCGAAAATTAAAAAATATTTATTATTAAAATTTAAAACATCTGTTTTATTCGAAATAAAATTTATCTCAAAAATCATCTGACAAAATTTGTTTTTTTTTTCTTATTTCTTTAATCTTTTTAAAATCTGGTTTTTATAATTACTTTTTTTTCTCGTTTTTTTTTTATTCAAATAAAAAAAAAGGTTTCATGTCATTTTGTATTTTTATTTGATAAAAAGGAAAAAAGTATTTTGGGGCTTTGCTTTTATTTTTTCACGTATTGTTTTTTCTTAGTGATTAAGGATTTTTGAGGATACAAAATCTTATTTGAAAATGATGATTAATCGCTTTTAAAAAGTATTAAAGAAGAATTTATGAGAGATTTAAGTATTGTAAAATTTTTGAAAAATAGTCAAATTTTATTTTTTAAATTAATTTTAAAAATTATTAATAAGAGCTATGCAAAATATGCAAATTTCTTATTTTTTCGACTTCAAAATTTTTTTTCTCATTCTGGCAAAATACGAAATTTCGATTTTTTATTTTTTTACCTGTAATCAATTTTAGCTTTAATATCAAAAAAATATTTTTTTAATAAATATTTAAATGTCTGGAATACTGTAACTTTTGTATTAGAGAAAAAAAAAGACTGCGGAGGTTTGGTTTAAAATTCTGTAGCAGATTTATTTAATTTCAAAACTTATAATTTTGAGTATTAAAAAAGCAGGTGGAAATAACGGCAGCTTTTTTGTGCCGAAAACAGGCATGAGAATAGCGGCCTGACGCACTTCGCCAAAATCGCATTATCAGCACTGATAAGGATTTTTATTTCATTATTTTTTATTTAAATGCTGATATCCTTTTTTTGACACCCTTTTTTAAAGGAAAAACAAGAAAAAAATAAAATTCAGAAGCAGGATAAAAATGTAGCGTTCTACGTCAGGCCGCCAAACAGTGGAAGCTTCTCATGTCTGGCCGAAAGACTCGGTTCGTATTCATAAGTCAGCTTTAAAAATTTCTTTTTTTTTGTCAGACTGTAAATTTAAAACCATTGAATGAATTTGTCTTTGATGGGCGAAAGGGTAAATCGGTATTATTGTTTTACAAAAATTTTTGATAAAGATTATTTAATGTTTGGAAGATTGGAGGATTAAATTTTGAGGAATGTAGTTTTGTATTTTTACATTCAAAGCTAACACAAATTTTGTTGGTTCAAAATGAAGGGCACAAAAAAAGGGTATAAAAATTTAGTTAGAAAAAATTTGAATCACATTTCCAAGCCGAAAATCTTAAAGAATATTTTTGTTTTTTTCTTATGACTGAACCTGAAAATCAGGGATTCACTGGAGGAAGTTGTTTCCAGTGAATTGACTCCGCCGCCCTTTCCCCGCCACGGGAGTCCCCGCCCTCCCCTTTAGAGGGGGAAAGGGGAGAGGAAGGGGGGAAATTTAGAACATGAGGGGGAAAGGGGAAGGGGGAGGGGGAGATTTTGAAAGATCAAAGGCGCCGACGTCCCCTTTTGTCCCCCGGGGGTCCCCGCCCTCCCCTTTCAAGGGTTTTGCGGGAGGGGAAGGGGGAAAATTTAGAACATGAGAGGGAAAGGGGAAGGGGGAGGAGATGAAAAAGGCCGAGTCATTTCACTGATTGTTTCTATCATTTTTTGTAGCTCTTTTAAGGAAAAAAAAAGAAAAAATCTGTTTGAAACTTTTCGTTGGACTCGGTATTGTAATTCCGATAGTTTCAACAAAATTTTTATACTCTCTTTTTTAGCCATTCTGATCCTACGAAAAATTTGTAAAAACTAAAACTCGAAAAACTTCGAACTGATTTTTAAAGGTGTCTCAAAAAGTATTTTTACAATGTCCAGAAAACATCCTGATTACATTTTTAAAAAAAAATTTCTTGAAAAATATATAATTGTTTTTCTCTCATTTCTTCCTCATTTTTTTGTTCTTCATCATCTGTCATAAAAGTTATTGTGAAAGTTAAAATTTTTAACTTAAAAAACAAAAAAAGACATAACAAAAAAGGGATTATTTCGTTCACAAAATTTTTTTTCTTCCTTTTTCAAATTTCTGTTTTTTCCCCTTTCCACCTCCTCAGTATTTCCATTTCATTCATGTAAGATATTTTCATCTCTGAAAAATAAAAAAAAGTCTTTCAATAATGCCTATTTTTTTCTTCCTTCTGCTTCCAATTGCCAATATAGGTCTTTGCGGTTTTTTCTTTCGATTATTTTCAACAAAAAAATGAAAAAAAAAAAGTTTTTTGAGTCTCTTGCCTTCCATACTACTCCAACATCAGCAGGCAAAAAGTTGTTGCAACAACCAAAGATGTCGACAAAAATAATAATAATAATAATAACACGTTCAACACTAAAATCTTGTGTTTTTTTTAAGAGAGAAAAAGATAAAATTTTAGTTAATAAAGATATATAAGAAAAAAAAGGATGCTGTTTTTATCATAGAAGAAAAGATATGCCTAATTTTCAAAAAATAAAATGGGAGGATAAATAAATCCTTCTTTGGTGTCTTGTGTTTTTTTCTCTTCTGGCATCCTTCAAAATAAATAATATTAGTTCTTTTTGGTTTTTCACGCTTCAATTTTTGTTGGTTCTCATCAACTCTGCGGCAAAAAAGAATTGTTCAAATCGAAAAAATATTTTTTCAAAGTACTTCAATTTTTTTGTTTGGCAAAAAGTGTTTCAACGCCAATCGAAAAATTCAACTCAAAAATTTTTAAATCTTCATTGAATTCCCTCTTTTTTGGATTATTATTTTGATTTTTATTTACTAACTGTTAACTTCACACTTATCAAGTGCAGTTTATTCATCATTTCGACATTATCCGTGGATATATATCAAATCTTCCAACATCAACTTTTTCCATCTTCTATCACAATAACTTTTTTTTGATATCTTCTTGAAGTATGTCTGCTTCACCGTCTCCACCTTCGAACAAAAAATGGAAAAGTTTATTTCAATTAAGTTCTTCTCGACGTCGACGTGGTTCAAATTTTCATGATGATGATGATGACAATGCTTTTGGTAATAATGATGAACCAAATGATGAGCTACAAGATGATGATCTATTTTTAACAAAAAAGCCAAAATGTCAACCTGGTTCCAGAAGGCCATCTGCACCAGCAATACTTGTTGATTTAAAGAATTTTTTTACAAATGTTACAAGACGATCAAGTTCATCATATGGTCTTTGTACATCTGCAAGTTCAAAGGATAACGTTTATGGAATTCCAACAGGTTTGTGTCTTATGGATTTTTTAAAGATGATGTTAGAAAGAGTTTTTTTTTGGTGTTGAACGTGTTTAAGAAGTTCGTTTAAGGGGGTGGAAAGAGGTTAATGGAGGTATGATAGGGTTTTTGGAGGAACGAAACCTGTATGTTGATTAAACATCGAAAGAATTTCTAATTTTTGGGTTTTATCTTTCTGTTCTTTAAAACTTTTTATTTTATCTTTAAACTACATGTTTCCTACCAGGGTATACTGTACAGAAACCATTTTTTGTACCCTCTAAACATTTCTCACAACCATTTTTCTTTCTTCCTCCTCTTCATTCCAGACACATTGGTCATCACCATCTTTGCCCTTTTTTCTCTTTTTTCGCTCATTTTTTTAATACTAGAAATTTCTTTAAACCATTTTTTAATGTTTAGCATTGACCATAACAAATTTAACGAAGGGGACAAGAAGAAGAAGAGGAATGAGTGTGTCTGCAAAAACATTGTCACAAAAATGTTTGTTGTTATTTTTGCCATCGTTTGGTTCACTCGGTAACCAATGACTCTTTCTTTCTGTCTTCTTCTTATTTTGGACTCTGCGCGCGCACACTAAAAATAAAAAAATTGTGTTCTTTCAATTCCGCTTTCTTATTCTTCTTCACTTTTATTTTGTCTTCCATCATAGCTATGACTGCTGCTGCTCTGCGCATTTGCATAAGTGGCATTTCGATTTTTATATTTTCTTCTACCAAAAAATATATAAACAAGTTTTTTTTTGAAGAAGACACACGTTCCTTTCGTCGTTTTTTGTTTGCGAGTTTTGTTTTTTGGCAGCTTGTTAAAAATTGCCAAAGATATTTTTATAAACTTCTTATTTATATTAACTTTTTTTCAGATCCAATCCATCTTGTTGCTCTTAAAGAGCATTCTCCATCAATAAAAGCAGACGAATCAACAGAAGAACAACAACCAAATTTTCATCTTCCAACTTCAACAGAAAATCTTCGACTTCTTGAACCACCACAATCTTTACATAAAGCTGCAAAAAAGCATTGGAAGAAGACTTTTGTTGAAAATAGTTCAAATCCATTATTATCAGCAGGAACTTCATCATCACTAATATATACAAAGCATCATTCGAATGTATCTTCAACTGATTCATTATCAACTAAAAATACATTTATTGTTGTAAATCGCATCGGCGATGATATATCATCGTCAAAGGATAACTGCCAAACCCAACAACAATTTTTATCATCATTATCGAAAGCGAAAAGTTTATCAATTGGATCCATTAATCGAGAAAAGTAAGTTTTCGGAGAAAATTTTAATACCTGATAGGAAAAATGTGCATACTTTTTGGTTCTTAAAAAAAAGCAAAAAACGAAAACTGTCTTATTTTTTTGTATGTTGGAGTTTCTAAAAACTTTTGGTTCTAAGAGAAGACATGGATATATCCATCCATTATCCCCGAGATAAATTTTTTGGAATAAAAAGCCTTTGTTTTCCTTTATTTCATGTAACCATTTTTTCCTGGCTTCTAAATCCCATTTTTTAGCTGCGAAGTTCCTTCACATCCCCAACAATCCTCTGACAGTTCCATCTCCGCGGCTGCTGTCAAGTCTGCAACTGTCGTCGGAGTTCAAGAACAACAACAGCAAACCCGGTTCGTTCCTTTTTTGTTGCTTTTTTTTCTTTTGTAAATAAACAATAGAAAAAACCGTGTTTTAACATTGATATGTCTTCCTTTTTTTGGATTTTTGAATATCTTTTTTTATATAACTCTCTTTCTTTTATTAACAATCCTTTTTTTAGTACTCCAGAAATTTCATCCCCAATCATTGTGACGAAGTCAAGAATATTTCAAAAGCGTCAACGTGACATTGTTCAAGACGCTTCAGATTCTGAAGAGTGTGGAGGTAAGGAATACATACCTTTTTTTCAATGCATTTTTAATAACTTTTTTCTTTCAAATCTTTATTTTTTTCTCATTTTTTAGACGATTTATATCTTCGACGTCATACAATTGGTTCGATTAGCAGTGCAATGACTGTTGCAGCATACGGTATGGTAATCTGTGGTGGACAAGATGATTTACATGGACGATATCGTGGCCGAATTGAAAAAGTTAAATTTGGTGTACCAATAAATGAAGCATTTTCACATGATATTCCTGCAACTCTACTTGTTCTTCTTTTAAAAGTAAATAAAGAAGGTCCATTAAAAAAGGATATTTGGAGGGCACCAGGAAATGCCGCACAAGTTCGAAAATTATCACATATAATGCAACATGGTCGACTTGTAAATATTTCAAATATTAGTGTTTATACTGCTGCATCTGTTATAAAGGTAAATTTGGATATTTTTGATCGGATATACATAACCTTCGATTGGTTTTTATAGAAATTCCTTTCAAAACTTCCTGGTGGTATATTTGGATCAGAAAATGAACAAGAATTATTTGGTATTGTTCAACAACCAGATAATGATCAACAAAGGAATGTCTTTTGCAGGTAGATTATTACTTTTATTGGGATATATTAAATCCAATCTTTACCTTTTTAGGGTAATATGTAATCTTTCTGTTCCATCTCAGCATTTATTGGTACTTTTATTTGGAACATTTCGAATAATTAGTGATTCAGCTGATACATTTGGTACTCGAATGACTCCAGAAGCTATTGGAATTTCTGTTGCTCCATCACTTTTTCATACTTGTATGAATGATAATCAAAGGGTATGATATTACTTGAAATTTTTTAGCAAGCTTATGAATAATTTTTTAAGGCAAAATTGGAAGATGTTATGAGATTTAAATTGGCATCGCAAGTAATTTCAAAAATTATTCAAGGTTTTGGTTATACAAATTTATTTCCACGTGAATGTTATGAATTTTATGCGAGAATTACTGGAAGAACTTTAAGAGTTGATGAACATTGGCATTTTACTTTTCAATTTCCTTCAAGTAAGTGATTTTTTTAAAGATTATTAAAAGTTTTCTTTGTCGTATTTCTGTTTCAATTCCTTTTGTTTGCTTTTTAATTAATTTTAAAAAGAAAGGTGTTTCTACCGTAATCAAAAAATTCTTTACGTGCAGTAACACCTTTCTATTTCTTTCACTAACACTTTTTTACCCTTATGTAGTGCTTGCACTTAATAACATTAGTTTGCTGTCAGTTTTTGTTATTTTTTATCCTGCATAACTTTGCTTTTTTTATTCCACTTCTTTAGCTTTCCTTAATTTTTTGCTTTTCCCACAAAAACTTTATGCATTCTTAACATCTTTTAACTGCTTTTTTATTTAAAAACCCAATTCCTTAGTTTTTGCTGTACCTTTTACAGATACGCTTAATTCCAAACGTAATTCTGCAACATTAACATCAATGATAAGCAATTTAACTGCTGCCTGTGTTGATGCCGTCCGTTCATATTCTCTTGAAACTTTAACAAATAATGAAAATTCTTTTACACCTGCAAAAGTTACAGTATCATCTGTGAGGCGGGGAGGATCATTAAAAAATCCATTACCAAAATCAACAACAATTTTTTCAAAAAAGAATCGACTTTCAACACCCCCAAATCAGATATATTCAATTGGGGATAAAGATGAAAATGATGGTGATGCAACGGATTCAAAAACAGTTATTGATGAATCAGATATTCCACCGGAAAATTCTCCCCCTCCACCACCCATTAATGAACAAGATGAAAGTAGTGAAAGAAGTTTTGATGAAAATACTCCAATAAGGCATAATTATCATCAACATAGGCATCCATCTATTTTACGAGCAATTGATGATTTAGAATTAAGAGAATCTGCTAGTTGTAATTTTTGATTTATACTTTGAAAATTTTTTTGAGATATGACTTGTTGATTTTAAATAGGATCATGCTTTCCTTTGCTTTATTTTGTATATTTAAATTTTCTGACCCTTTTCGTATAATAATGTTATTGCTTATGTATAGCATACTGTAACACTGCGTTTTTTAATATGCTAATTTGCAGCCTATCAAAAAAATTTTTCGGATTTTTTTATTTGGGAGGTGGTAGGCTTTCAAATTGGCATACTGTAATAATGCTACGACTTCCCATGCATTTTTATGCTACAGAAATATTCCATCTTCAAAAACCCATTTTCTTTTTACGTTTAAATCATTAACATTCATTTTCAATAATTACCGTACCACTTGCTAGGATGTCTTTTATTTTTTTTATTATTTCAGTTTTTATTGGACCCAGTTTATTACGGGTATGAAATTATCTGTCATCGATGTCTCTCTCTTGTTCTTCTTCTGTTCTTGTATATTTCTTTTCTTCTTCTGAACTTGTTTTTTGCTTTAATGAAACAAAAAAAGAATGAAAAGAAAATGATGAATCCTGCCATATCAATTTTTTCAATGATAATCTCTTCTATTAATCATATTGTATCAACAACAATACAGAACTAATGGAATACTAATCATCAAACATAATCCTCAATTTTATATATTCCCTTTTTTGTAAATTATTTGAGCTTCTTTTGTTTTTATATATTTTTTGTTAGTGATTTGTTTTTTTTAATACTATGTTCATTTATATTGTTTCTCTTACCCTATTATTTTTGAGTTAATTTAAAAACATGTTAAGGTGCTTTGTAAATTATTTATACCTTTTCATGAACAAATCTTTTTTTTGTATTATTATTATTTTTTAGTTTAAATTTGTTTATTTTTTGCAAATAAAAATGTATAATTTTGTGAAAACGTTTGAAAAAACATGGAAGTGTGGTAAAATTTTTGTTTTTAACAAAAAAAGCTTTGATTAATTTAATTTTAATTTGCGTGGTTGTTTTTATAACCTTAGTTTTTTTTTTGTAACTTTATTTTAGTTTGGATTTGGTTTTTTAATTTTAGTTGAAAATGTTTGATTTTTTTGAAAAAAAGGTAGCTTTTTTTCAATCTTTAGTTTTTTTGATAGTTTTTTGAGAAATTAAAATCCATCTCTACAGTTACAGGAACATTTTCACAACCGGCAATTCATCGAGCATGTGATTCACCAATTCCTGGACAAGAAGGTGGTGAAGTTGAGGATGAACCAGGTCCATCAGGATATAATCGCCGAAGGAATACTGATATTGCTGCAGGCAGCAGTTCAGCAGCATCTTCTTCAACACATTATCAAAAACACCACCAGCAACAACAACAAAGTTCAAACATTGAACCACTTGAAAAAGAATTTGCTGGGCAACGATTGAGTGCATCAATGGGTGAAGTAAGTAAGAAATATCTACTAATTATAAAATTCCAAAATTTTGTGATTTTAAAAATTTTAGATTTTATGAGTAATTTTAAAAATTTAAAAGAAAAATTTGAAATTACTATATTTTTTTCTTTACTGGAGCGGTTTTATGAAAAATAAAATTTATGATAGTAATCGAAAAAAACGATAGCAAAATTTTTTTGTTGCTATCCATCCTTAAAAAATTTACAAATCAGATATCCGAATTTTTATATCATAATAAATTAGATTATTATTATATTATTAATAATTCCCACATTTTTCTGAATAGTCTGTTTTTTAATAACTGTAAAAGAAACAAAACCATCAATTTTAATAATACAAAAATACATTAAACTTTTTTTTAAGGTTCTTATCCATACGGGTTATGAATCAGATGTCCCAGAGCGGATGTTATCAAATCAATGCCCCGAATCATTTGAATCAACTCGATCTTTAACATATTTGGAATGGGTACATGAAAAACAAACAAAACGAATGAGAACTCGTTCTGAATGGTTCTTATCTCCTGTAATGCCAACAAAAAATAATGGTGCCTCAAAATCTGTAGATTTTAAACAGCATAAATTTGAAAATCGTTCCTTACTAATCCCAAAATCTGATATTGCAACAAGTTCATCAGAAGATATGCAAATTTCTCCAATTCCAAAAACTTTAACTTCATCTTCTGCATCAGATTCTGAAGAGCCAAAAACACCGAGGCAGCCATTTCAAGAAATTCAAGAATCTTCAACTCCAACCCTTCCAACAAAATCTGGAAAATCAAGTGGTGGTGGAAGTAGTGAAGCAACAACCCCAATTGCAAAAAATCAAGCAAGTATCTTCTTTTCACAAGCTCAAGGTGGACCGATTTTGCCTGCGGTTGTAGCTGTAACACCTGCACCAAGGGTGGTGTCGACAAGTGCAAGTGGAGTGGTAAGAAGGAAATCATGGAGAACACATTATGTTAGACCAAATAAATCTTTTGATCAAGAAACTGTTGGACAGGTTCGTGTGTTTTTTGAGTAATCTAAAAATTTTAAGATAGTAACAAAAAAAGGAAAAAAATATTACTATTGCCGGAAATAAAAATAGTAACAGAAATTTCCAAGTTTCTAAAACATTGTACAGGGTGTCCCAACATAATTGCCGGTTTTCACAATTAAGCTCAACGTGCTTTAGGAATTTTTCTAAGCCCATAAAAACTTTCAAAAACAATTTTGGATTTCAATATGGCTTAACCTCCTTTGAAAAAAATTCAGATTTTGATAGTAACATTTAAAAAAATTTTTCACAGTTACTATCACTTTTTTTATTGGAGCGGTTTTTCAAAAAACCGCTCCAATAACTGACGGTTTTTTGTGATAGTAACGAAAAGAAAACGATATCAAAAATTTTCAGTTGCTATCATTGCTGAAAAATATGCATATCAGATATCCGGAAAATTTTCACGCTATAGAAAATCCCATAATTTATCGAACACAACTGTGAAAACCGTTTTTGAATATCTTAAGAAATAAAAATGTGACAGCAAAAACAAAACCGGCATTTATGTTGGGACTCCCAGTATTTCAAATATGTTGAGATTTTAATTAATCTATAATAACTATCATTGTAAAAAAAGATAGTACCAAAAAATAAAAAAAGTTTTGTAAAGAATGTCACTATCATTTTCGAAATTATTTAATTCCACCAAGAAAACTTTTTTCATTCTTATTCCCTCATTTCCAGGATATCATTGAATCATCGTCTCATTCAACTCCAGCCCGTCGATCAAGTACTGGAATGCCGTTCACTGAATTTGAAGTTGTTGAAGCTCGACTTCCAGAAACGACAAGAACACTAATTCGACGAAAATCATCTGGTTCAAATAATGGAAAAGGAAAGGTGCCAATTTCATCACGTCGAAGTACACAAATTTGAAAAAATGCCAAAGATAAAATTTATTTTTCCTGCCAAAGAACTATTTCTTTATACATATTTGTTCAAAACACATATATATTTCTCATTAAATGCCAAAGTTCAAAACTTATTTGTATGAATTTTCAAAGAACCAAAAAAAGATATAACCTCTGCTTTTTTCTCTTAAAGGGATTGTTTGTTTTCTAAATTTAGGAAGAAATTGTTCAAAGTTGCTTAACTGTAATTAATGTACATTTGCCAACGCTTCTCCTACAACGAAAATCGAAATTTTAATTTTTTCGTTGTTTTGCCCAAGTCCAAAGCTTGGCAAAATGTCATCCAACAGAAAACACAACTTTCTTCGATTTTTTTTTCCAAACTTTTTTCCGCTCATTTTTCCTATGTTTCTTATCATCACTTTTTTTTAAATCCATCAAAAAACTTCAGGTTGTGTTGAATTTAATTCAGTCTTTCATCACTTTTTTTTGTTTTAAATCACAAAAAACAAATAAATAATCATTATTTATAGCTTTTTTTTGTTGTTAATTTTTTGTTTCTTTTTAAAGCTGCCAAAAAAATTTTTAGTAAGATATATTATTAATATCGCTTCTGTTTTCTCTTAATTTTTATATTTCATTGCATTTCTTATAGGTTACAATTAACGTACATTCCTTTTGTATTTTTTTGCTTTGTGTCTTACAGCGAAGATAGTAAAATACTGTTTGACCATTATATTTTTACAACAGTAGTTTTCAATCAATATTGTATCATTTTTGTGATAGTAATTTTTTTGCAATTTCTTTAACACCGAAAATTACTATCTTTGCTCTATGACTTTCCCCTTAATTTTTTTTTTCAGTTTTTTTCCTTTTTTAGCCACTTTTTATTCAGTTTTTTTATTGCCTCAAATTTTTCTTCGCTATTTTTTTCACTTAGACTCAAAAAATATTTGAGTCCTTTTTCTCTCTCATTTTCTCTCCAAAAATTATATTTACAGTTTCAAAGCAAAAAAAAGATATACCATGTTTTTTTTAAATTTTGTTTCGCTAAAGCTTCTTTTGTAAAAAGCATCAAAGCTCAATTAATCAGTTTCTTTCATCCGTTTTTTATTTGTGCACGTTTTTTGAAAATATTTTTAATTTATCAAAGAAAATTGTAACATTTAATAAATGATTTTTTTCTTATATTTTGGTGTTTTGGATTTGAAACATGTTTTTTGATAAGGTTACAAATTTCCGATTAGCTTCTTTGTTTTTTGTAAAAAAAAAGTTTTTTGAATTTTTGAGTTTGAAGTAGTTTTAAAAAATGTTGCAGTTAAATTAATAGTAAACAAGCTTACTGCAAAAAAGGGGTTATTGTAAATCTTTTTTTTTAAGTTTACATTTTTTGGTTTATTCAAGAAATTACAGGGTGTCCATGGACGATTTCTTTTAGTTTGTATTTTGTTCCTTTTAAAATTATCAAAAAACGGACTTCACAATTGTGTTCAGAAAAATATAGGATTTTTTTAAATAAAAATTTTCCGGATATCTGATTTGCAACTTTTTTAAAAAAAGATAGTAACAAAAAATTTTTGCTATCGTGTTTTTTTTATTGCTATCACAAATTTTATTAGAGCGGTTTTTCAAAAAACCACTCCAATGAACAAGAAATGATAGTAATTTCAAAAAAATTTTTTAAACTTTTTAGGTTACTTAAAATCTAAAATTTTTCATGGAGAAATTAAAATCTGGAAACTTTGGAATTTTTTGCTCAAAAAAAATCCTTAACCACACTGGATTTTGAAATCCTTTTTTGGATAATTTTAAATTTAACAAAATCCGAGCTAAAAGTGATCGTTAAATTATGTTTAATTATCCAGTATTAAATTTTACAGTAATTATGTGGTAAAACTGCCCATAAAATTTTGCTTTTACAATTTAAATTAGCTTTTTTTCTTTTTTTCCACAAATAAAATTAGCATAATTGGAATACAATGCACTTTTCATTTTTTTTCAACCCCTATCTCTTTTTTCATTCATTTTATGTTCCCAATCTTTTATCCGCCATTCTATAATCAAAATTCCTTCGTTGACGCAACAACCGCAGCAATGCTTGCAAATATGAATTTTTTATGCTGTAATTATAGAACAAAGCTACCAAATATGATTGAATTACATTCAAAAGTTCGTGTACCAATGAATATTGCATTTATAAAATATTGGGGAAAAGAATCTGAAAAAGAAATGTTACCCTTGAATGATTCAATTTCAATTACATTGAATGATCTCTTTGCTGAAACTACTGTTCTTATCTCTGATGCACTTACAGATGATACTGTTGTTGTTAATGGAAAACTTTATCAATGCGGTGAAGGAACAAGATTTGCTAAAGTTTTTAATGAATTTCGAAAAGTTTTTGGTGAGTTTTTTTACTGTAATAAAAAAAAACGTTGTTCAACAAAAAAATTAAATATTTTTTTCTCTTTGGCAAAATGTGTTAAAATGCCAATGAAAAAAGTTTAAAATTCAATCCTCCGACTTTATTTGTGGATTCGACTTATCTCATTTTTAATTTTTAGGGAATGAAAATGTTCATATTAGTGTTGAATCAATCACATCATTTCCTGTTAAAGCTGGTTTAGCTTCATCTGCTGCTGGATTTGCTGCTTTGGCATTTGCATTGGGAAGAGCAGCAAATTTAAATGATATTCAAATTTCAAGATTGGCAAGATTGGGTAACTATTTTTTTTAATCTCTTCTTTATTGTACATTACAATTTTAGGTTCTGGAAGCGCCTGTAGAAGTTTACTCCCAGGATTTGTACATTGGGATTCAACAAAAACGTTTCCAACTGATGCTTTTGTTTTTCCGCTTCAACGTGGACAAGAATTTGCTTCAACACTTTTGGCATTCGTTTTTATAATTAATGATAAACAAAAGGCTGTTGGTTCAAGTGAAGGAATGCAACGAACAAAAGAAACAAGTGATTTACTTCAATATCGTATTAGTCATGTCGTTCCAAAGCATGTTGATGAGTAAGTTTGCTTCTGTCTTTGGTGGTTGTATATATTAATCTCCTCACCTTTTAGACTTGTTGATGCTGTTCAACATTTTAATTTCTCAAAATTTGCTGATGTTACAATGCATGAAAGTAATAGCCTTCACGCTGTTTGCCTTGATACATATCCACCATTGAATTATTTGAGCTCTT
Organism: Panagrolaimus sp. PS1159; assembly: GCA_963922195.1. Taxonomy (NCBI): domain Eukaryota; kingdom Metazoa; phylum Nematoda; class Chromadorea; order Rhabditida; family Panagrolaimidae; genus Panagrolaimus; species Panagrolaimus sp. PS1159. Next base: position 3,866,065 of record CAWUHW010000006.1, read on the forward strand.
TCTCCCATGAAATTATTGCACAAATTCATGCTTTTAATGCTGAAGAAATCAAAGCTGCTTATACCTTTGATGCTGGACCAAATGCTGTTATTATTGTTCCAGAAATTCATGCAAAAGAATTTGTTCAACATTTTAATTGGTTTCCAAATGTTTCATTTGATTATTCGGTTGCTGATAAAAGCTTAAAAGATACAATCTTTGCTGAATCTTTTCAAGGTCCTGGTGGTCGTGGTGATACTAAAGAAATCAAAGTTATTGTTACTCGAGTTGGAAAAGGTCCGGAAGTTTTAGAATAATTATGTTTATGTATGTTTATTTATGTGTATTACGGTAGTGTACGAGTCTTATTATATGTATTTATTAAATCAATTTTGTATTTTTTTGGAAGGAGAAAAAGACAATAAAGTTAAGCATCCAAAAAGTAATATTTATTAATTATTGCTAAGCATTTCTTTTTATTGCATTTTATTATAGTATCATTGTTTGATTCCAATTAATTCAAACGTAGGCGGTGAAAAGTTGGAAAATTTTTGTAGTTTTCGATTGTAAATTTGTCGTTGAACAATGATAATTACAGTTGCAGCAAGGATGCAACCTAAAAAAAATTTTAGTCTTAGCAGTAAGGGTTTTTAGGATTAGCTTTTGATGAACTTTTGAGGAAAATTGATTTAAGATTTTTGTGTTAATGTAACAGATGATGCCAATTTAATGGTAGCGTAATTTATTCAGCCGTCTGCCTTTCTTAAAAACAAAAATAACTGCTACAATAGTAGTAAACGCTAACATTATCTGTTACAATAACCAAATAATCTTAGATCTTTTCTTACCTCCACAAATTGCAATCCAAATTGCATCAATTTGTTCTTTTTCTTGTTTACAAACTTCTGAACGTTGTTGTAAAATTTCATTACCAATTTCATGGCTGGTCATTTCTTTAGCATCAGATTTTTCATCCTTTGTAAAAATGATTAGCTGCTCAGCTGTAACTCCAAGGGTAATTAAATCTGTATTATTATTTGCTGCTTTTCGAGCATGTCGAGCTGCAGGAATTCCATTATAAAAAACAGCTGGTCGTAAAGGTTGTGGAAGGGGTTCTGCTTGGGGTTGAGGGGTAGTTGTACCAGTTCGATCAAAAATATTTGTATTTCCATATGGAGTATTATTTCCGCCAGGTGCATATTTTCCACCACCATATCCAGCATTGGCATTTTCATTATAATCTCCTGGTGGAATTGAGGATGGCATATGTGAACCATTGTAATTGGAATTCGAGCCAAGTGTTGTTGTTGTTCGAGGTGTTGTAGAGGTTGTTGTTGTTGATGACGGAGGTGTTGGAGTTGGAGTTATTGGAATAAAGGTTGGAGGGATATATGGTGGAGTTAAAGTTATTGGAAGAAGGGTTGGATTTGGAGTTACTGGAATGAATGTTTGAGTTGTTTGTGAATAATCTGATGTTTCAAGGACGGGAGTTGTTTCAACAACAGAAATATCTTCGCCTCCATCTTCATTCGGTAAAGGGAGATATTGGCATTGTGGAGGCTAAAAAATTTAGGCATCGGTTAAAGTTTTCGTGTGAAGACACAAAAATATTTTTTTCAAAAATGATGCAACATTTCATCAGAACATATTTTTGTGCTTGTAATTTCGCAAAAATAGAAATATCTAAATTTTGCGAAATTACAAGTATCAAAATTCTCAAAAAATTATAGTCATTAAAAAATTCGTGTTAAAACACAAAAAGTTTTTCAATAAAGATGCAATATTTCGTCATTTTACAATAAATTTTCGATGCAGGAAAATTCATATTTTTATATGCTGGCTTACCGTAATCCCTTCACAACCGTTATCCCTTTTTGAGCAAAGTGTAATCTGACAAGTAAAATAAACAATCATTTGATCAGCAAACTTAAATGCTGCAATTGGCGAAAATGCTGTCCTTAAATCATCGCTGTATCGCATTGGTGTTACTATTGTTGTATCAGTTGCACAACTAAATTTTTTTTGGATTTTAGATATCCCTCGACTATATCAAATCCTACCCTCTTTCATTCAACAAAGCAAATTCATTTCCAGTTGCATCTCGAACCCGACATGAATGAACAAGGATTCCCATATCAGCTAAAATTTGGATAGATTTTAAGGATTTGATAAATCCCAAAAAATAAAATTACGTGAATCACAAGTAAATTTATGAACTAAAACATCTCCAATATTTGCATATTTTGCTATTGGACCATTCATTGATTCTTGTAGGACATCATAGGCGCAAGTTGGGGTGCCATCAGATTGTGTAATAATTTGAGTTGTTAAATCTCTAAAAAATATTTTTTTGGATTTAATTTGCCAAAAACAGTCGATGTCTTAAATCGTGTTTTGGATTTCATATATCCCCCTCCTTACCCAATTTGTAGCTGTTGTTCTAAATTTGTTTGAGTATCTCGATAAAAGCATGAAACACTATAAGCTTTATCCGCGGCAGTAACAAATAGCCGATGATGTTGAACAATTACAACAACATTATAACTAATCCCTCGAGGATCTTGAAGCCTCTCTCGTCGAACTTGACAATCAGATTGATATGGAATATGAAAATAGAATGGTGTTGCCATTGAATATTGTGTAAAATCTAAATGGCATCGAGATGAATAAAAGAAGCCTTTTACATAAACATGTCCACTAAAAGGTATTCGTTCAGGGACAAAATGAAGGCGAAGGGCATCAGAATGGCATTCCTAAAATTTGGAAAAATAAAAAAAAATTTTAAAACTAAGATTTTTTGTGTCAAAACGAAAAAAGTTTCTATTTTCATTTTACAAAAATTGTTAATTTGCAAATAAATAAAAAATTTCAATTTTAGGTTTTATAAAATTTTGTTAAAAATTTTAAATAAAAAATTTAAAAGGCAGGTAATCTCGAAAAAAATCTCGAAAAAATTTTCCTTGCGGATAAACCTTTAAATCAAGCATTTCATAGAACTTCAAAAAATCAAAAATTATTTATAGATTCAGACGTGAAGAAAAAATTTTAAAGCTCGGGATTCTTCTTTTAAAGTAAATTTAAAATTTTACTACAGGGTGTCCCAACATAATTGATGGTTTTTTTTTGGCTGTCATATTTTTATTTCTTAAGATATTCAAAAACGGACTTCAACGTTGTGTTCGATAAATCATAATATTTTTTACGGCTTGAAAATTTTCCGGATATCTGATATGCAAATTTTTCAGCAATGATAGCAACTGAAAATTTTGACTATCGTTTTTTTTTCATTACTATCACAAAAAACCGTCAGTTATTGGAGCGGTTTTTTGAAAAACCGCTCCAATAAAAAAAGTGATATTAACTGTGAAAAATTTTTTGAAAATTTAAATGTTACTATTAGAATCTGAATTTTTTTTTAGTGAAGACCATGTTAAAATCCCGAATTTTTTTGGAAAATTTTTATGAGCTAAAATGAAATCCTAAACCAAGATGAGTACAACTGTGAAGTCCGTTTTTAGTTATCTTTAAAAAGAAAAATTTGCCAGCCGAAACAAAACCGGCAATTATGTTGGGACACCTGTACCCCAAAAATTAAAACTTACCAATTGTGGAGGTCTGCTTAATGCTTCAACAACATATTTTCCAACTATTACTGTAATAAAAAAAATCAATATTTTCATATTTGAATATTTACTACCAAAAAATTTTTTAATAAAAAACAAACAAATAAATATCAAAAATTGCCTCAGGGCAGTATCTTCTTTCTTTCCCCTCTTCTGTCTATAAATTCTAATATGATTGCATCGTTTTTCTGCCGGTTTTATTCAATCCGTCAAAAATTTTTTTTATTATTCCTTTCTTTTCTATCCTTTGGTTTTTTGCACAAAAATTCTTTTTTTTGTTGAAACCGCTTTTTTTAGTTGAGAGAAAATAACGTAAATATCTGGTTTGTTTGTGTCCCAAGTAAAAGAGAGAATCAGAGACAATCCTCAAAGAAAGGACAATTGGATCAAAAAATGATGATGCTGATGATGATGATATTGTATTAGATAGAGATAATCCTATGTATTTAACAAAAAGCTGCTTTGACTTTGCTTGATTTCAAAAGTCCGGCTTTTTTATACGTAAGAAAAAAAGAAGAAAGATTCGTGTTAAAACACAAAAAGTTTTTCAATAAGAATACCATTTTTTATAAAAAACTAAAAAATGTTATTCTGATTTCTGTCGGTGGTATCTTTATTTTATGCGTTACTGGAAATGTCGGTGTTACTACTGCTAAAATGATTGTTTAACCCTTTTGTACATAATTGAGTCGTTTGCTTCTGCTGGCATCTTTTTCATTTAAAATTTTTCAACAAATGACTTCTCAGTTGAGCTATTGCATAATTTTTGAAAATATTTTTATGTCTTAACACGGATTTTTTTAATGATTACAATTTTTTGAGAATTTTGATACTTGTAATTTCACAAAATTTAAAGATTAGAAAAGCACAAAAAAATGTTCTGATGAAATATTGCATTATTTTTGAAAAAAATATTTTTGTGTTTTTACACGAAAGTTTTACCTAAATTTTTCAGCCTCCACAATGACTTCTCAGTTGAGCTTGTATTTCAGCTAAAATATCTTCAAAGTTAAAAACTTCAGCTGAACATTTCAATGTAAATTTTTCTAAATTTGATGTACAAACTTTTTCAATAAAATTTTTCGAAAATGGTTTACAAGAATGATAAAATCTAAAAAAATAAGTTTTTGAAACTCTTTAAAAACCGGAATTAAAAAATTACAGCGTGTCCCAGCAAAGTTGGACGTTTTTATTTGGCTGACAAATTTTTCTTTTTAAACATGACCAAAAACGGACTCAACAATTAAACTCAACATACTTTAGGAATTTTTTTAAGCTCATAAAAATTTTCCAAAAAAATTCGGGATTTTAACATGGTCTTCACTAAAAAAAAATTCAGATTCTAATATTTCTTTACATTCAGAAACATATGATCCAAAAACTAATATATTATATTTATCTGGTATTCCATTGATTTATCTTCCACCAAATGAACCAAATATTTTACTTCAAAGACCAATAAAGAATTTGAGAATTGATGATTGTTGGTTAATGAAAGGCTCGAATGGATATGTTGAAATTGAGCTAGAAAAAACTGTTATTATCCATCAACTTGTTTATCATCATTTTAATCAAACTGAAATCTCTGATTCAACTCCAAAGATTATTAACGTTGAGGTAAACATATTTTTAGCGCATTATATCTTTATTTATATGCTTTTAGGCTATCACAAATGATAATAACAATACTATATTGCATTTGGGAACATTTAATATCTTTGAAAATGTTATTACTCAAATAATTGAATTTAATGTTGGTTTTTTTATATTCCTTATTATATTTACAACTTCATTTTTTGCAGAATAATACCGATGTATCTCGTCTAAGGCTTTGTTTACTTCAAAATCATGGAAATCAAATCTTTACAACTCTTTGTCGCTTTCAAGTTTTTGGTGAAGAAGAAAAAATGAACATCAACTAACAAAGAATCTCCACCATTGGATTCTGACTTTGTTGCTGCACAAATGATGAGTTTTTGTTTGTTAACTTGGTTTTTTTTGTTATTATTGTTTTTTTTAAATTTATCAAAAAAGTTTTTTTTATTTTTTTAAACGTGTATTCACCATCAGGAAGATTACTGTAATTTTGAATTATCTTAATTTAACGATGACAAATATCTTTTTTGTCTCAACATTAATTTAATTATTATATGTCTTTTTAAAAAGTTCTAACCTTGTAAGCCTTGTCGAAAATGTACCACTGCAATTGCAATTTCACGCTTCATTAAATCAAGCAACCGAATAACATTCAAATTTTCATTTGAAACAAATACCAACAAATTTGTCTAAAATTTAAAAATCAAATGATATATAAATTTTTTTGTTAAACAAACATTTTGGGAATTTGCTGGTATTAAAATGGATAAATATAGGCAATCTTCAGCATATGTTTCAAAATCAACAAAATTTCGACGAAATGGTAGACATTTTTTATTCCAATGTTTTGTTTCTCGGATTTCAGGCCAAGGTTTTTTTGGGATTGGGGGCTACAAAATTGTACTGTTAAAATTTTTACTCAACACAAATATTACCAAAAAAAAAGTGTACTGTAAATTTGTGATTAACATCAAAACCTACAGTATACTTTTTAAAGCTTACCTTAAACCTATCTTTTTTTAATGGAGCGTCTGCAAATGGAATCCCTAAAAATGCATTCACTTTTCCATCTTTTAATTTTAACCCTTGAATTTTGCCAAGTGTTGTTGAAGCATTAAGCAGACCTCCACAATTGGTAAGTTTTAATTTTTGGGGTACAGGTGTCCCAATATAATTGCCGGTTTTGTTTCGGCTGGCAAATTTTTCTTTTTAAAGATAACTAAAAACGGACTTCACAGTTGTACTCATCTTGGTTTAGGATTTCATTTTAGCTCATAAAAAATTTCCAAAAAAATTCGGGATTTTAACATGGTCTTCACTAAAAAAAAATTCAGATTCTAATAGTAACATTTAAATTTTCAAAAAATTTTTCACAGTTAATATCACTTTTTTTTATTGGAGCGGTTTTTCAAAAAACCGCTCCAATAACTGACGGTTTTTTGTGATAGTGAAAAAAAAACGATAGTAAAAATTTTCAGTTGCTATTATTGCTGAAAAATTTGCATATCAGATATCTGAAAAATTTTTATCCCATAAAAAATCCTAGATTTATCTAACACAACTGTGAAGACCGTTTCCGGTTGTCGGCCAAATGAATTTCGCTGGGACACCCTCTATTTACATTTTTTAATTAACAAGAGAAGGAGTTCGATCGAGAAGATTTTCAAATGGAACAGTTCCATCATTCACACAAATTACATTGGTTCTATTCAGTGAAAGTTCTTTGAGGTTTCCAGAAGAAGTCAAAAATTTGAAATCATTAAATGAAATTTTTTCTGCCATAAACGATAAAATTTTCAAATCACATAAAATAATTTTTGGGATTAAACGATGAAGAAGAAATTTGTCTTCAATATGAAGTTTTCTAAAAATCCCCAAATTATTTGGAAGTTCATCAATGGCAAATTTTTTGATGTCATAAAATACCAGACGATTTTTATGTAATTGTGCAGATTTTCCATAATAAATAAATGGCAATTTTTGAGTAATAAAATATTTATTTGATTTTATTAATTTTAAAGCAGATTTTGATGCTGCATTTTTCTTCATATGTTTTAAAACATCACCTGGAAATTTGCTTGAAGGTGGGTTTTTTGGGACCGAAATATTTGATACAATTTTTTTAATATCTTTTTCAGTGAAGGGCATCTTTGGAGTAATTGATTAATTTGAAAAAATGTCTAAAGTTTTTTTAAATTATCACTGAATTAATAAATCTTCACGATTTTCAATTTAAAATTTATATTAAAAAAATCGCTTTTTAAACTGAAATTATTTAATAAAAAAGAGAAAAAAGTTGCTTCCTTAAAAAAATGGTTTAATGCATAGACAAAATATGGCAATGAAAAAAAAGCTCAAATTTTTTTTTAGTAGTAATGTCTCTGGGTTTCTATCTCTTTTTTTTTCAATAAATCAATTGCAGTAAATAGCCAAGTAAAAAATATTACTGCCCGGCCTTGCATGCTAGGATCAAAAAAGACAAAAATGTGTATAACGCAGCAAAAAAGAAAAAAAGAAAAGAAAGAGAGAGTGGGTTATCCCTAAGAGATTGTGTTTTTGCAAGGCCGGGTGCGGATGCCACCGTCAAAATTGTGTTAAAAAAATTTGCTAAAAAATTTTTTTAACACAAAATTTTTTTAAAAATGTGTGAAAATACAAATATGTTAAACATATATGTTGCATTTATTTGTGTTTTTCCTTTCGCAATTCAAATTTTCTTTAATTGTGGAAACTTATACATGGGATTTTTACAAACTTATTTTTGTGATACATATGAATCTTCATGGAACATATCATTCTGAACAAGAACATTTTTAGACAATTACTGTATACGAAGAAAAAATTTTTAGTCTTTTATTTGTTTACAATTTTTCAAATATAAATTTTTTATTGCAAAAAACTGAAAAAAACCACAAAAAAGACAAAGAAATTGCGGATAGAAAGTCAGTAGAATAAATAATTGATGGTTAATTTAGGTTCTTTTCCATTTCAATCAGGAAAAAAAGTATTAAAAGCAGCTCTGACATTTTCATGAATTTCAGGATTATCGCCGCAAATTTACAAACGAATGACGGATTCAAGGATGGTATTTTTCTTAAAAAATTTACATAGCAAAATAGGATCATGGCTAATAGTTAAAAAATTAGTGAAAAATGGAACAAACTTTCCGTCATAAAGAGTCTGCTCTTGCGTTAAAAAAAGAGAAATTTGTTTAAATTTTATACTTTTATTTTGTTAAAAAGAAATAATAATAACAAGTATTCCATAAACATCTAATAAGATAAATTAAATTCAAAAACTGTGCGGTCTGTTAGTTAATGTAATCACAGTTGTTGTCATATTTGGTTGTGGCGTTATTTTATTTATACATTTTGGAATTAAATAGGTGATCATATAAAAATCTAAATATTGTGTTCGAAAATTTTTTCTAAAAAGTTTATGTTATGTTTGATTTTTGTGAACAAAAAACAACTTACGACATAATTACAAGTAAAATTAATCCCATATAATGATGAAAGCTGTAGAAAAGACTGCTAAAATTTAAAAAGAATCCCTGTAAAGCCATTAGTCGTAATATTTCTGGTACATATGTAACAGCAGAAGTATATTTATTAATAGACGCCAGCCATGCTGAGATAGTTGAGAAAATTAAAAATACTGAACTAATAATTGATTGTGCCAGTAAGATTTTTTCAACATCTTTATTTTTTAATTTATTTTGAAGAATCAATTTAATTGCTGAAATTATTCCAGCTAATGTTGCAATAACTGCATATGTGATATCTGAAGCATATTGAAAAATGTATTCAAATTCTGTTTCTTTTACATTTGATGGCAATATTTGACGAGTAATAACATAATACAAAGGCATTAGATTATAGCAATGAATGATAAAGGGATATAAAATAAGAAATATGCAAATGACTGTTGAATTTTTTTTAGACCAAATTTTTGAAAATTTTAAAGGAAACATTATTGCCGAAAATCGATTCAATGCAAGAATTAGATTGCACAAAGTAACAAAATTTTTGTAATACCAATTTAGAAATGGCATTGTATAAAAATACACATTATTTTTTACAATATATTGATCAACAAAAATTTGAAATTTTGGAAGTGCATCAACAATACATCCAATTGTTAATATGACAAAATACGGTCGCCGGAAATAAGATGTTTTTTGACAAAAATTTTCAATAAAAAATATAATTATAGTAATTTCATAAAGCATACCGATAGAGTTAAAATAGTTTGTAGCATTGTAAATAGTCTTTGATGCATCTTGACTTATATTCCAATTTAATTGGCCAAATTTTAAAGAAGTTGTGGCATTCATATTAGAAGCAGGGCTGTCCGGAACAAAAATTTTCATCCGGAATACGGAACACGGAATTCCGGATTTTTTTTGTCCGGAATCCGGAAAAATCCGGAACAATCCGGAACAAATTTTTTCAGACCCCTATATAAAAGGCGAAAAAAATTTTTTACGTCTATTAAATATCAAAAATCGATCATAACAGATTGTATTTTAAGAAAAGTGAAAAGCTTTGAAGTAGAGAAGAAGTTTTGGTTTTTGTATTTATTTTCCGCTTGTTAAGAAAATCAAACACAAATCATGGGTGTCCTATATTACACATTTTTATTTAACATAAACTAAAATTTAACAAAATCAATGAGAAAATAACAAAAGAGATTACTACCAAAAATTACAAACGATTATGAACGATTGTAACCTTTAAGAATCAAAATATTTCTATTTAAAAAAGTAAGTTGTGCTAGAGTTGTGAATTTTTAACTTACTCCCCCCTTTGCCCGTTTTTGTTCCGGATTTTTCCGGATTCCGGACCGAAAAATCCAGAATCCGGAACACGGAATCCGGAACGCAAAAAACGTCCGGAATTACGGATTTCCGGAACACGGTCCGGAATTCCGGACAGCCCTGATTAGAAGCAACTTTAAAATAATAAACACTTTATGGAATAAAAATTTTTTATTTTTAAGTTTTTGCACTTTTTTTATTCTTTTTATTGTTTTTGTATTTTCCTAAAACAATTTTTCTTGACCTTTAAAAATTTTTTTGTATTGTTTCTTTTTGGACTTTTGTTCTCAGAAAACAAAAAATGGCATCGTAATAACAATAAAAAGGCAAATTTTTCACCGTTTTTAATTAAATTTCTCATGATTTACTTTTAAATCCTTTTATAAACATTTTTTATAACCTTTACTTTTTGGTGAGAAGATATAATTTTTTGTAAAATCAAAATATTTGTTTTTAAAAATTACTTTATTTATTTCAAAATAATAGCATTTTAATAAACTTTTTTTCGATGTTTAAAATTTATTGAAAAAAACAGGGAAAAATATGGTTGAAAAAAGCAATAGAAAAAAAGTGTGTGTAAAAAAAGATAAAACATAAAAAATAATGCAATAAAAATAGACTACGTTATGCAATATTTTTTTGTAAAAAGAAAAAGCTGAAAGTGATAGAATAAAGCAGCAGAAAAAAAGAAATTTTTTTATTTTAAATGTTTTTGTATTTTCTCAAAAACGTTTTGTCTAACCTTTAAAAAGCATTTTTGGTATTTTTGTTGTTTCGAATTTTATTCTCCAAAAAAAGACAAAAGAAGTGTTGTTCGTGTTTAAGTGTTATATTGTCTATCCGTAAGATTTTCGTAAAAATTGAAGAACACGTATGATTTGAAAAAACTTTTAACAAAAATTCGAACCAAAAAAATTGTTCAACGATTCGAAATATTTGCAGTTATTGAAAAAGAAAAATATGATTGATGTTTTCTGGGCAAAAGTCAATTCGAGTAGTTGATCAACATTCATCGTAGAAACCATTTTTTCGTATTATTGTAATAATAATTTTTAATGCGGAAACACTTTTTACATTATATTTGAATAATTAATTTTTTAATCAAAACATCATAAAAGATTATTTCAAAAAATTTATGTCACATTTGTGACCAATATTTTTGACATATTATAATAAAATGCGATTATAATGAACAAAAAAGAATCAAATGCCCAAGCATCACAAAAATAATAAAAAAATTGATAAAACAACAGAAAATAAAAAAATCCACATTTTTATAATAAAATTTATTCAATAATTTTTGTATTTTCAAGCTCAATAGCTGAAGCTTTCATCATAAAAAATTTACGAAGTATGCGTAGTACTAAAATGATTATCGATATTATTATTATTATTATTAACACGTAGATGAGATGATTGGGTTTTAATAAGTTCAGTGGTAATACTGGGTGGTCACGCTGGACCACCCCCCAAAACAAATTAAATTTATACTCAAGGGCTGCAAGATTTAAAAAAACTGCTTCGGGGGATCGATAGCCTATATCATCGGATTTTAAAATGTGGTTTTGGAATTTCTACCGTAACCCTCGAAATTTTTGGTCTCACAACGAAAACCTGAAAAAGTCGAAATTTCCGAATTTTGATAAAATATCATTTGGGATGGCTAGAGGACCTCTTTTTTTCTTTTCTCTATGCCAAAAATCTCGAAAAAAAATTTTCTTTGAAATTTTATCAAAATTCGAAAATTTCGACTTTTTCAGGTTTTCGTTGTGTGACCAAAAAATTTCGAGGGTTACGGTAGAAATTCCAAAACCACATTTTAAAATCGGATGATATAGGCTATCGATGCCCCCAAGCAGTTTTTTTAAATCTTGCAGCCCTTGAGTATAAATTTAATTTGTTTTAGGGGTGGTCCAGCGTGACCCTGTATACTGACTTCTCAAAATGAATTCAATCCAATCATTTCTTATTCTTTCTCAAACTAAAATCATTGCTAATTGAGCCCTTAAATTCGAGATATTTGAATCTACATAAACTTTGAAATGCAATAGAATTTAATTCTGCATTTCCAGTTAAAGTTGTAATAGACATTCACAGTTGAATGACATACATAAGCAGTTGGGCACATAATGCTATCATTGCTTATCATAAAATCGTTTATTTTTAAGGCTTAGACATTCTTTTACTTTTAAATTTCCATATTTTTGGCAAAATTTCACTGTTTTTTAATTTTAAAAAAATTTTACTTTCAACCCAAATTGCAGTTGAATAATTTGAAATAAAAACCTGAAAAAAATCGTTCACTGTTAAAAATTCTATTAATTCTATTTAAAAGTTGTGTTAAGTTATTCTCCCAAAATTGTCTTTAACTTTTAAACAAAAACAAAAAACTTGTATAAAACTAAAGTGGAAGGTATACTGTAATTTGTCATTCTAAGAAAATACTCATTGCTGTCGTATTAAAAACCAAAAAGTCAAAAAAAAGCTCATTAAATTTTACCTTTCAAAACAATTTCCCAAATGATTTGTTTTAACCTTAACAGAAAAAAAGTTTTCGGTATTGGATTTAATAAATATGATTACTGTAAACGTGCCATAAGACAAAGGGCATTCTTTTTTTTAAAAGTCGAAAATAAACTTTTTAACCTTTTTTCTTACTAAAAGCTTCCTGATAGCCTCTGTCCCTGAAGAATTTGTACAAAATAAAATCTCTAGTTGAAAAAAATCAAAGTCCTATTTGATAAGAAAGAATATTACTGTAAAAGCAACAAACATCTCTTTTTGTAAACAAAGAAAATACAAGTTTGTATGTTCATTTTGTATTCGCTCACGGCATCCTTTCTTAAAAATGGAAAGAGTAAATCTTTTTTCACAAATTTTTCCGTTTACTTTAGTCCCTAATGTTTCGGCAGAAATAAATGCCGAAGTTAGTTAAAAATCCCAATTGGCAAAATCACATTTCAGATTAGGGTGAAAATAACAAACATCAAAAGTCATCACTTTTTAAGCAATGAAAAAAACAAGTTTGTCATTAATTTAGTTTTTGGGAATTGTTTTGCTTTCTAATTTTTTTGACAGTCTCCAGTGAATTGTCACAAAGTTTTTAAAAAAATATAAAGATAAAGCAATCCTACGCAGTACAGTAGTTTTGTGAGAATTAAGCAAAAGTCAATGTTCCCCAACATAATTCAAAAAAAAGCTCTTTTTTAAATTTTTTTTGGTGTCTCTAAGGGTTTATTCAAATGCATTTTCATATCTGTTTTTTATGAAATATACAGTATCTCTTATAGGAAAAAAATTAAAAGTCATCATTTTAGAAAAAGCTTGGTTTCATTAATCTTATTTAAAATCTCTTTTGTATTCCCCTGGGTTTAATTTTAAAGCACTTGTAAATATTTATCATTTACATAAATGTTATTTAAAACTGATAAAGATACTGTAAAATTTAAAATTTCAAAGTTCGCACAAAGGGATCATTTTAATCGTAAAAAAATTGTGTCATACAAAATTTTTTTTTACACGCCAAGATAAAACTTATATTATATAAAGATGATCTCTATTATCATATGTAACCATACAAAATATCTAATTTTCAAGAAGTATTTTAAACTTTGACATGAGAAAATTTATTATTTTACAAGAGCGGAGCTGAATCACCATAAAATTACATTTACAGTAATAAAAAAAAAGGGGTAACAAATATTAAAAAAAAATAAATGTAATTTAAATTAACATGCAATTTCATCACTTCCATCAGAACATTCAGGTGTGCCGTTGCAACGCACAAACCAAGGGAGACATTGACCTGTACGACATTCGAAACCGTCACAGGTATCACTAGCCGATCTCACTCTGCCTTCTGTAATATATTAAAAGTAATTAAAGCATGAACTTTTAGAAAATGTGACGAAAAATTTTTTTAAGCCATTTGTGTAAAGTAATTAACAAAAACACAAACCTACAACAGCTGACATTAAACTGCATGCGACTAATAAACGACAAAAAGGAGAATTAATTTCTGCATGGCAAATAAAGATGGTACTGATGGTGATTCAGTATAATTGTGTCGATAAAATACAAATATGATGCTTATATACCTCCGGAAATATTCGCAACATTAAGGATTTGAGTTGTAATCTAGATATTAATATGTCAACTTCCTGGTAACAAACCAAATGACAAAAACAAACACACTGTTTTCGAAATTTAATATGGATTTTGTCCGCTGCCAAATGAATAAATTATTTTTTATTCTTCTTTCTTTTTTGAATTTTTTTAACTAATGATCAAAAGGTGTTTGAATACATTTTCTGGGGATACAAAAAAAGTTAACACAATAATAACAAAAAAATAATTTATTCATTTGGCAGCGGACATAATCCATATTAAATTTCGAAAACAGTGTGTTTGTTTTTGTCATTTGGTTTGTTACCAGGAAGTAGACATATTAATATCTAGATTATGACTGAAAACTTTAATGTTGCGAATATTTCCGGAGGTATATAAGCATCATATTTGTATTTTATCGACACAATTATACTGAATCACCATCAGTACCATCTTTATTTGCCATGCAGAAATTAATTCTCCTTTTTGTCGTTTATTAGTCGCCATGCAGTTTAATGTCAGCTGTTGTAGGTTTGTGTTTTTGTTAATTACTTTACACAAATGGTTTAAAAAATTTTTCGTCACATTTTCTAAAAGTTCATGCTTTAATTACTTTTAATATATTACAGAAGGCAGAGTGAGATTGTTCAGTGACACCTGTGACGGTTTCGAATGTCGTACAGGTCAATGTCTCCCTTGGTTTGTGCGTTGCAACGGCACACCTGAATGTTCTGATGGAAGTGATGAAATTGCATGTTAATTTAAATTACATTTATTTTTTTTTAATATTTGTTACCCCTTTTTTTATTACTGTAAATGTAATTTTATGGTGATACAGCTCCCGCCCTTGTAAAATAATAAATTTTCTCATGGCAAAGTTTAAAATACTTCTTGAAAATTAGATATTTTGTATGGTTACATACAAGCCCGTAGACAGAGGGGGCCAAGCGGGCACTTGCTGCCCCCGAAATTGATGAATTTCCTTTGATTTTTTGCCGCTTCGTGTTGGTGGCGGCAAAAAATCAAACCCAGACTTGTCTGCATAGCAATTGCAGTCACTGCGCAGACAGTTGGCAGATAAGAAATGCAGACTGAATGCAGACAGGCTTTCTTATCTGCGCAGTCACTGCAAACTATCTGCCAAAATCGAATTTTTTTAATTTTTGAAATAACTCGTTGAAACAGCAAAATACTGCTTAAATTTTATATATTTTCTTAATTATTAATACTGACGAAAAAAAGAAGAAAAAATATAAAATCTTTAATGTTAGCAAACATTATAAAAGAGATAATTTACATATATTTTTCTATAGCAGATAGTGTGCAGATATCTGCGGCATACACGTTGCTGTCACTGCGCAGTGACTTCTCTATCTGCGCAGTGACTGCAGAAAAGCAGACGCAATGCAGTGACTGCACAATGCAGATTAGAGAGTCCGGGAAGGGGTGCCACCCCAAAATAGTGGTACACCCCCTGAAATTTTTTTCTAGCATCTTTATATAATAAAAGTTTTAGCTTGGCGTGAAAGGATAAATTTTATTTTAAACATTTACAATAGAAATGACCCATTCGCTAAGAAGAAGGTTGTCATTTCACTTTTAATTCCTTAATAAGGTGTTGTTTTTATCATCATTGTATTTTATTACAAATGCATAAATAATATGTACAGCCAATAAACAATATTACACAAATTTGTTAACAGCAGTCCTCGATCGCCAATATAATATTTTAAAAAGCCCTCCATTCTTTTTCAGTATCTTTTTTATTCTTCTGCAAAAACGAAATAAAAAAATTCTCGACCCGAAAAAACATTCATTTGGAAAATAAAAGAGGCGCAGATTTTTCGTTGATCTCGCAATTTCTTTAAATTTGAATCGATTCCATAACTTCTGTTATATAACTTTATTAATTTTTCTAAATATAAAAATAGTATGAATTTTCATAATACCGGGGTTAAAACATAGGCGGCTCTAACAGAGGTCACCCGTGCCTGTGAATTTTGGACCTCGGCCGCTACCGGGCGTGATTTTGGGCCGCTTTGTTTACCCCTGGTTGGAAATCCCTTTGTGTAGTTCTGGAGATTCTTTCCCCACCTCGAGTAAAACGTAGTATGGAAAAATCGGTGTTCCAGCTATTTTAAAATCAAGAAAATAGTCTAATCAAATTCCACGTAGTCTAAAACCTAAAAAATGGCAAAATGCGGGTCTTCTTTTGGTTTTCGTGTCACTTTTTTTCATTTTCAAAATCCAATAAAAATCTTCATTTTTTTAAATTTTTTTATCCATCTTTTTTGATAAAAAAATTTTAGAAAGGGTCATTTTCGTTTCAAGACTCTCTGTTTGCCTAAAAATCGCGAATGTCCAAGATTTCAAAACTGGGTCAAAACGTCCGCCTCCTTTAAAACATAGTTCAAGTGATATCGAACAAAGTTAATTTTTTTTCTTTGTCAATTATCCTTGTTTAACATTTGTTTGATATACATGCCTTTATTGACTAGGGAATGCCAAAGGTAATAAATAAGCAAGATAATAGTCGTTTTACGTCCATGTACTATTATACTGAATCCCAGAGGAAAGTAAAGGGTTGGCTTTCAAGCTCCTTTAAAAAGAACAAGTCGCATATCTTCTTTACTCAGTTACATTTTCCTCGTGAAAATTTTATATTTTTTTGAAAAGTTAATGTACAAATAACACAACATTAGATATTTTTTGTTTCTTTTTATTCATTTGAAACTCTTTAAGATGACAGTATTATACAGAGATGAGAATACCGCCGATGAATTGTGGCCTGACCGCCTTATTTCATCAGGCGTTTCTAGCCAGCTGGGATGAGAAACGCGGTCGGCCGGCAATATTTT
Organism: Panagrolaimus sp. PS1159; assembly: GCA_963922195.1. Lineage (NCBI taxonomy): Eukaryota > Metazoa > Nematoda > Chromadorea > Rhabditida > Panagrolaimidae > Panagrolaimus > Panagrolaimus sp. PS1159. The sequence continues at coordinate 3,883,047 of CAWUHW010000006.1, forward strand.
AACAAAAACGGCTCGCAAAGGGAGGACCTTACGATTTAAAGGCATGTGTTGCGACTTATACGAAAAGCTGCCAGCCTAAGCTTTTTCAGAAAAATAAGGGTCTAAAGCGCTTCGAAATGCAGCCTCTATACTGCCTCTCTCTTAAGTTTACTTCGCTAGCTATTTTAAAATAAAATTCGCCTAAGGGGCATAGCACCTCCGCGAGCCTCCGTTTAGGCTGACTTTCCTTTTCCGTACCTGTTTTAAAGCAAACGTTTGGAGCTCGTTGCACACGAAATTAACCCGGAATAGAAGCTGCTCCAGCAAGAACTGGCAAGAAAATCAAAACAATGTTTACACTAAGAAAAAAATTTAATGTAAAAATTGTTTTGATTCAACGAGGCCGGCTGGCCAAAAAATTTTAGGCCGAAGGCCAGCCCGGCCTTGATTTTTCGAAAAAAGGCAACAGTAAATTCTTTTTTTAAAGAAATGAGGTCGTCTTTCTGCTTCATATAACACGTGAAAAACAAAAACTATTTTGAAAGTTTCATTTCCAAAAAATGATCATCAAAAATTGGAAATTTCTGACACTTATAGGCGCTTTGTAGTACACTTATTGAGCAAAAACGCCTATAAGTGCCAGAAATTTCCAATTTTTGATGATCATTTTTTGGAAATGAAACTTTCAAAATAGTTTTTGTTTTTCATGTGTTATATGTGCAGGTCTATCCGGCATTAGGCCTCATTCGCCAAAACCTTCACGCCTCAGACTGAAGACGTCCTCATGGTTATCAAAGGCGTCACTTTGATAATTTTTTTGTCCGGTTTTTTTTGTTCTAGCACTCTCATCCCTAGTACTAAATGAATAAAAAAAATATAAATTTGTGTAAACTTTTATTATATGATCTTAAAATGTCTCTTAAAATTTAACTGCTGCTTTTTTTTTAATAAAATATCAATTTTTAGCTTGCAATTTGTTGCAGTTTAATTACTCATTAATTTGAAAAAAAATTATGAGTTCCAACAACACCGGAGCGCCTTCAACATTTGGACAATTAAACTGGAATATAAGTCAAGCTGCAGTAACCAGTTTGGAAAGTATTACAAATTATTTTAATTCTGGAGGGATTTTCCTAGAAATTTTTGTAATTATATTCTTGGTTGTAAATTTTTGCATTAAAAAGTCAACATTTCGGCAACCATATTTTGTCATTTATACAATGGGATGTTTTGTGGACGCAGCTCCCAAATTTCTAACATTTGTCAATCGGTATATCGTTGTTGGAAATGTTGTATATTATTATGTTATGCCAGCTCTTAATTGGTACAACAAGAATTTTATTACCCTTTGCAATTTAATTCTTGCATTATATCGTTTTTCGGCTATTGTATTTCCTCTTCATTTTTTAAAGATTTGGACAAAACGTAATACCGCAATAATTTGCATTTTAGTGGCACTTTATCCATTTATTATACATTGTCATAATCCGTTGCTTATCTATTATTCAGTTACTACAATTCCTCGTCCACCAACTGTGAAAGATACTGATTTTGAATATGTGTTTGGATATGCTTCTGACATTGCCTATGCCATTCTTGCAACATCTGCAGGAGTAACTGCAGCAATAAATATGATGGTTCAAGACAAAATGAAGAACAAAAATGTGGAAAGAGTTTTATTGGGACAATCGTTGACAAGTTCAATTTTTCTTATTTTTTCAACAGTATCCGCATGGTTGGCATCAGTAAATAAATATACTTCTGCTGTTACTTATTGGCCAGAAATAATACGATTATCAACGTTGCAGTTGTTTTTTATACACTTCAGTAAATTATTCTACAGTTTTCATCATTATATTGGATTGATTTTGCTCGTAACAATGTCGTAAGTTCTAAATTGGTTTACATTCACAAATTAAAAAATTGTACTTTTAGAAAAAACTTCCGCGAAAAGTTCTTAGAGTTTTACCGGTTAAATATTTTGGTCAAACGGGTCCGAACAATTTACAAGTCTGATGCCAACACCGTTACAGTTCTCAAAACGTCCATGGCTACAACTACAGCGAGCAAAAAATCAACTCTTTTCCGTAATTTTTCTACTTCTTATTAAATTTTTGCATCTTATATTTAAAAAAAATCTTTACAAAAAATCTCAAAAAAAAATCCATTTACATTTTTTTCTAATGCTTTTTACTGCTTTCATTTAAAACCTTGATATATTACAATTTTTTTAAATATGGTTTTTTATCTATAGTGGATTTCAAATGTTGTTCCATGTTGAAACATCACATATTTTATCCAAAATCTAAGGATTGGGGGGGGGGGGCCGGGCACCGTTTTTTTTCAGGCCCCGAAATTTTCTTTTTCGAGATTTGATTAAAAAATTTTTTTAAAACATTAAAAGCGTTAGCACCCTTCATTTTTTTGTTTAAAATAACTTAAACGAAGAACAGCTTTGATAAAAATGACCTCCATCACGCTTTTAAGTCATTTTTATCAAATCTTTTTTAAAAACCTTACTACAACATCCGTTTTGCTATAGCCCCGGACCCCCGTCCATCCTTACCAAAACCTTTATTTAAAAAATAACACAAAATCACAAAAAAAGACTTTTTCTTTATGTTTTTTTTTTCATTTATTTTCTCGTGTTGTTGTTTTTTTTCATATATTTTTAGCTCAAAACCAAAAATTTTTCATTTTTTTATTCTGCGATTTGCATTAAATTGGAAATTTTGATTTATAGTAGATCTGAAATTAATGTTTTGTTTCGAAACATTATTTTTATATTTATTTTTATAAGATAATATTTGCTTTAAAAAAAGGAAAAAATCACAAAAAAATATGTTATTTAACCGTATTTAATTTATTTTAAATTTATTTATATCAGATAATCATTAGAAAAATAAAAAATCTTAAAAAAATTTTACTGTACTTATATTTTTTCGTTCAGTTTTACCATTGTTTTAGTAGTCATAATCATTTTCCATATTTTTTTTATTCACATTTATGTAACTTTCTTTATTCAATGAAGGGCTTTTTTCGTAAAAAATTTCAATTTCGTATATTAGATCTAGAATTAACATTTTTTTTAAATCAATTTGTCTTTTATTAAGTTATCTTTAGTTTTCTTTCATTTATAAAAAACCAAAAAAATTAATTTTTTAGTTTAATTTTATTCTTTGATTTATTTTAAATCCTATACTTTGATCTATATTAGATCTAAAAATATTGTTTCATATTGAAACACCGTTTTTAAAATTTATTTGTATTAGAAAATCATAAAAAGAATAAAATATCTCAAAAATGATATTCTTTAACCGTATTTAATTTATTTCCATCCAGTTTTACCATTTTCTAGTATTCATAATCATTTTTCATATTTTTTTGATTTACATTTAAATAACTTTCTTTATTCAAAAAAGGGTTTATTTTGTTCAAAATTTTCACATATTTGATCTCCAATTAACATTTTTTTAAAAAAAATCTATTTGTCTTTTATTAAATTATCTTTCATTTTCTTTCATTTAAAAATCAAAAATTCATTTTTTTAGTTTATTTTTATCCTTTGATTTATTTTAAATCCAAAACTATGATCTACATTAGATCTGAAATTATGTTTCATATTGAAACACTATTCTTTTTCATCTTCAAAAAATATTTTCTCTTTAAAAAATACAAAAAAATTTAAAAATCTGGAAAACCTCCTTTAGCTGTCTTTTTTAGTTTTTTAATTTTTTCTTTTTTTTGTCTTTTTTAAACAATCATCAAATAATCATACATTTATTTTAATATTTGTGCATTTTTTAATGTCTAAATTATATTTTAAATTAGCTAAACTTTTATATTGTATTTGTTTATGATTTTAAAATTTATTGTAACTTTTTTATAATAAATTCCGAGGGAGGAATTGTAATTTGTATTAACAAAATGGAGATTATGTCAAACTCCACAGTTTTTCAAACACATATGATTTTGAAATCAATACCAGTGTTCTGCTTTTGTATTTTTAGCCGCCCGCACTTTTTCAAAATCATCGTGCGCGCCCCGCCCGCCGCCCGCGGGCGAGCAGCTGCGGGCGCCCCGGGGCGGGACAAAAAAGGACAATTTGCTATTATATTGAATTGGAAATGTATTTGAACCTTTTAGATTTTGATTTAAATTCAGATCAGAACATTCTGCACCAACAAAAAATGCGTAAAAAGCGTTTGTTTTTTATTTTCGGAACCACAAAAATATTCATCATCAAAAATTGTCGCCCGCGTCCCGCCCGCCGCCCGCACTTTTTCAAATCATCGCCCGCGCCCCGCCCGCCGTCCGCGGGCGGGCGGCTGCGGGCGCCCCGGGGCGGAGCACGGGCGGGGCGAAGCAGAACACTGATCAATACAAATAGTTTTGATACATTTATCAATAATTATGTAAAAGCAATATTAAATATTCATTAATAAAACATGAAAAAAAAGAAAGGAATTCACTGAAACAGGAACAAAAAAAAGTTTTATTTCATAAAATTGTATGTACGTTTTCAGTGAAAAAAACATAGTGTTTTACTAATGTTTTTTTATTCTTTACACACCGCTTAAAAATAAAAATGAAAGCTAAATTTCAATTTAAAAGCTGTGATAAGTTTTTGTTTAAGGAATGAAATGCAAAATCTAGAAAAAAAAATTACTCGATTTTACATGTTTTTAGAAATCACTCAAAAACTTTAAAAACTGAAAACAAATTGAATCTTGTTTTTTTTAAATCGCGAAAAAATATAAAGATAAAAATTGAGACGTCAGTGAATACATGATATTCGCGGGTGTTCAATAAGGAAATTGTGGGAAATTTGTTTTCTGCTCAAATTTGGATGAATTATTGTATTAAAGCACAGCAGGGTCAACTTTTTTTGTGACCGAATGCCAACGCCATGTTTGTTGATGTTGAACATGTTTATTTTATAACATTAAACACAAATTATCATCAATAAATTTAATCATTGTATGTTTTTTTAATATTACTTAATCATGAGAAATATATGACAAAATGGTTATAAATCACCGTTTGCATTTAAATGCAATAACGGAGAAATGCGAGCAATTTTTCGTTTTTGCTCATTTTGGAGTAATAGTTTATTTTTTGAATCAGATTTTTCTGAACATCAGTTAAATTGTTTTAGTATTTAAATCATATTAGTATGGTCCTAAAGATATACGACTATGTGTTTTTGAGAATTATCTTCGATCCGTTCCTGAAATATCGAGTGATTTATGTAAAAAATCACGTATTTTCACTTTTTCAAAAATCTGATTCAAAAAATAAACTATTACTCCAAAATGAGCAAAAACGAAAAATTGCTCGCATTTCTCCGTTATTGCATTTAAATGCAAACGGTGATTTATAACCATTTTGTCATATATTTCTCATGATTAAGTAATATTAAAAAAACATACAATGATTAAATTTATTGATGATAATTTGTGTTTAATGTTATAAAATAAACATGTTCAACATCAACAAACATGGCGTTGGCATTCGGTCACAAAAAAAGTTGACCCTGCTGTGGAAAAACGAGAAGAAACCCATTTAACCCAAAAAGAAGACTATTTGTAAACCTGTAATTTTCTAAAACCATTAATTATAAAAGAAAATTCCTTTCTTTTGTTTCATTACTTTTTTTATTTGCATCATCGAGGTTTTATTTTAACGGTTCACGACAATAAAAATATTTGAGAACAACAATATTTAGAAAAATGTGAACAACATCCTTGACAAATTTGTACAATAAAAAAATTTAAAGTCCAATAGTTTTTTGGAATGCTCTATTTTTGAAGTACTTTAGTAGTTTCAAACAATTTTTTGCTTTTAAAAAACAGTTAATGTCAAGAGATTAATTATTTTCACAAATTTTTTTTAATACCCAAAATACGGTAAATAACCTTTAACTTTTATGTAAACATTTCTAACATCTTTTACCAAGTATTATTTTGAATACTGTAAAAAGAACCATCGTTCATTAATTCCCGGGACATGCTTTGTGTCATTTTTATTTATCTTTTTACAACCCCCGGACTATTGTGCTTTAAATCCTCATGGAATTTTCAATCTTTAATTTCGAACAAAAGACTACAACAAAAAAGTTATCAAACTTGCAAACAATATTTTTAAAAGGTCGTTTGTTTTATTTATATTTTCTTGACTTTAAAGTTATATCAGCAAAAAATGAATTTTCAAGGAATAGAAAAAGATTTTTTTGAGACATTAAAAACTTTTATCTTAAACAAACGTAATAAAAGTTTCAGTTCAAGGCAGAACAAAAAAGCAAAATCTCACAAAAATTTCTTTTTTAACAAAACTAAAAAGCTGTTTTTCAAAAAATCCTAAAAATATCGAAATTACCATAAATATCGCATTTAATGGTAAATTTTATTATTTAAGAATGCATTAAACATTTTTATAATGCAAACTTATTTATTTAACTTGAAAAATCCGCCTTTTAAGACTATTTTCTTAATATACCCAATATTGCTAATATTGTAAAATTCAAGTTAATGGCAAATGATCAGATTTGATGTTGGAAGTCTGAAACTTTCCCAAAATGTTCCAACAACATTATATTTGATAATAAAAGTCAACAGAAGTGTTTTGGTGACCAATTTCATAAGTTATGAATTTTTAATGATGTTGGAGATGTTAATTTTTTATAGTTTTTCGACAAAAAAATAATGACGCCTGGCAGTAATCCACGTAAATCATATATCAAAATGAACGTCTGGTTGTAGCGCATTTTTTGGTATGTTTGAAACGACAGGGAGGTCCGGCCGAAAAAAAATTTTCCCAGAGGTGAAAATTTTTCAAAATTTTAAATTGATGGCAATTGTCCAAAACTTGTCCAAAAAATCTGAAATTTTAAATTCAGACTCATATTGAGTTCCTTAATCTATTCGAAGACCTAACTCGATGATAACTTATATTTCAAAATTTTTGTGGTATACGGTAACTGGGCTACGGTATCAAAATACCGGGGGTACCTAGTGACTTGAAACCCCCGCCAATCGTTTTTTTGGACCAAAATTGCCCTATGTGCAAAATTTCAGCTTCGTACGATCATTTTGAAAAAACCTCGGTGGACATTGTTCCTCGAATTTGAAAAAATGTGCGTTATATATATTTTTACTACTTTTTTGTGGTTAAAAAATTTTTTAAGCTTTACGAGATCATTTTAGTATTCACATATCTAACAAAAAGTAAAACAAAATTTTATAAAAACGATTATTAACGACTAAAAAAATCGTGAAACGTCATCCGTACGCGAAATGATAGATTAAAATGTGATAGACATTAAATGATCAAAAAATCCATATTACAGTTTTCAACTTTGATGTAACTATCTTTATTATGAAATTTTGCTCTCTTTGGCAAAGTGTTCCCAAACTTTAAATTTACATTTTTGAGGTTTTTGCCAAATTTCAAAAGCTTTTTTAACCTAAATTTTACCCATTTTTCACACTTTTCTTTCTAATCTCTTTGAGCTCGATTAAACTATTTTTAATTTACCACTTTATTTTTTCTACTACTAACAGCACTATCACCAACCACCATTAACCGATATGCACATAATTATTAACAAACATAATATCATTATTATTTTGCTTTTACCACAAAGCGAATATATATTTTTTTTCTCTTCAAAGAAGACACTTATCAATGCTCGGTCTTCGCCCATAATTATATATTTTTGTGCGATTGAAAATTCTTTTTTTTAAATTTTTAACGTAAATTTTAAACATCGAAAAAAAGTTTATTAAAATGTTATTATTTTGAAATAAATAAAGTAATTTTTAAAAACAAATATTTTGATTTTACAAAAAATTATATCTTCTCACCAAAAAGTAAAGGTTATAAAAAATGTTTATAAAAAGATTTAAAAGTAAATCATGAGAAATTTAATTAAAAATGGTGAAAAATTTGCCTTTTTATTGTTACTACGATGCCATTTTTTGTTTTCTGAGAACAAAAGTCCAAAAAGAAACAATACAAAAAAATTTTTAAAGGTCAAGAAAAATTGTTTTAGGAAAATACAAAAACAACAAAAAGAATAAAAAAAGTGCAAAAATTAAAAATAAAAAATTTTATTAATTCAATGCAAAACATCGAGAAAAAAAACAACTTTTATACTTTTAAAAATTATTTTGTCATGAATGCCACAACTTCTTTAAAATTTGGACAATTAAATTGGAATATTAGTAAAGAAGTGTCAAATATTTTGGATAATGCAACAAATTATTTAAATATTTCTGGTGCTTTTTTCGAAATTACAATAATTATATTTTTCATTGGTAATTTTTGTCAAAAAAATTCTTATTTCCGGAGGCCATATTTCGTAATTTTAACAATGGGATGTATTGTAGATGCGATTCCAAAGTTTTTCTTTTTTTTAAATCTGTATATTATCAAAAACGCTATTAGTATTTCCCTCCTACCAGTCGTCAATTATTATAATGGTGGTTTTGTGACTTTATGTAATCTTGTACTTGCTTTAAACCGATTTTCTGCTATTGTATTTCCTTTGCATTTTTCAAAAATTTGGACAAAGCGAAAAACAACAATAATTTGTGTTTTAATGGCATTCTACCCATTTCTTATACATTGTTTTAATCCAATAAATATGTATTTTACAATCACCAATCAACGACCTCCAGAAAATGTCAGTGGAACAAATTTTGAATATGTGTTTGGATATGCGTCAGATATCACTTTTGCCATTCTTGGAACATTAGCTGGAATAATTGCTGTAATAAAAATGAAACGGCAAAGTAAAATAGAAAACAAAAATGTTGAAACCGTTTTGTTGGCACAATCTTTAACAAGTTCCATTTTTTTAATATTTTCTACAATAACATCTTGGTTGGCATCAATAAATCGTATTAATGCTAGCATTATCCCCCCACAACCTGAAATAACACGATTACTTGCATTACAGCTGTTTTTTATAAATTTTAGTAAACTATTCTACAGCTTTCATCATTATTCTGGATTAGTTCTACTCGTAATAATGTCGTAAGTTTTGTCTCAAAAAATTTTTCTTAACTTTAACACTTCTTTTTTTTAGAGCAAATTTTCGTACAAAATATTTAAATTTTTATAAAATTAATTTTTTGCTTCCAAAATGTTACAACAAAGTTACATCACAACCATATATGACAACAACAGTGATTACACTAACGAACAGACCGCACAGTTTTTGAATTTTCAAATGTTTTTAAAAGGCTGTTTCAATTTTTGAAAATCAGTCTAACATGTTTTTTTTTTAAAACTGAATTCTAGTCTGTAATTTTAGCGTTTCGAAATATTAACGTTTTAAGTATTTACTTTTATAATGTTTTTAATTAATAAAAAAGTAGCTGAATTTTTATTATTTTGTCTTAAAATGGAAACCATTACAACTTTATTTCTTTATTTTTGTTACATTTTTCTTTTTTATACAACACAAAAAAAATCTTCTGCAGTAATAAGTTTTTTTTCCTGATTAAAGCTTAAATGCAATCAGGAGGAAACAAATGAATAACCGAAAACAGCTGGGTAAAAAAAAATTTTAATGGCAAAAGAAAAAAATGCAAAAAAGCAACAAAGACTGAAACATTTTCGTCTTTGTTCGTTTGTGTCTAATGAGAAACAAATCAATATGTCATGCCATGTCAAAAGTTCCAGGTGTGTGTATTCTTTCTTTTCATTTTTGGCAAGCATTGTTTCCATGGTAAAAAAGACATTGGTTTTTTTTTCTCTTGGATAAAAATTTGAAAGATTATAGATTCTTGACAGAATAAACCTTTTTTGATCGTCTCTTGTTTTTTTTTGCAAAAAGAAGAATGTGTTTGAATATTTTAGAAATATATTAAACGAAATATTTAGTAAATAACATTTTATTTTTGCTAGAACAAACTCTTTGTTGCTTTTGTCAGCAGTATCAAATGTTAATGTTTTTCATGTTAAAACTTGCAGAAGCTTTAACTCCAAGATTAAAAGACGGTATTGCAAGTTTTGAAATGGTTGGCGTTAATATTATGATGACGGTATTGATATCGGTTTGTTATATAAGTTGTTGTTTAATTTTTAATGTGTATGTAAAAGTTTAAAGAATCTGAATGTGTTTTCCCGGTGACAATAAAAATATTAGGCGGGCCACTTATTATTTGACAATGAATTCTTTTTCTTACTTCATTTTTCTTTTTCGCTTTTTGACAATGGCCCTTTTTTACGTGTATGCAAACCTTGGACAAGATATTTGCAGAGGGTTTTATAATAAATCTTCCTCATCATTCAATGCTCACAGATTAAAAATGCTGAAGTTTTAAAGTCTTTGTGAAAAATTCGAAAATTTTTAGTAACGAAAATTTTTAGATTTTATATTTTCTTCAGAACACACGCATGTAATTTCTGTTTTTTGTCGAAAGATAATGTAGAAGCTTATGAATCAGATTCTGATACATTTTCAGTTTCGTAGAGAATAAATAATGGTTGAAAATACAGATGCAAGACAAAAGTTAGCCAAAAAAAGTTTTTTTAAAAACTAATTTTTTTGTGTGTTAATTTTTTTATCTGCTTTTAAATAAAAAGAAAAATAATCTGTTTAAAAAATATTAAAAGGCTTTTTATTTGTACTATTTTTTAACACCTTAAAAAGGCTGGGTTGTGATGGAACATTTAGGGATATTTTTTGGGGGCTTTTTGTATTTTTTAGGGCTGCTGTATAAAAAAGTTTCGCAGAGTTTTTTTTTGTTCAATATTTTTTAAATATAGGCAAAATGCAGTTAATTATGTTCAATCAATTCCATCAAATAATCAAATTCACGTGAAACATACCAGGGATGAAAAATGCGGGCGGCGTCCGCCGGCCGCCGCATGCCGGCCGGCACGGCCGCCGATTTTGGCAAAATTCTTTGTTTTTCGCCTTTAAAATTAAAAACAGAGCGGCCGGCGGCCGGCCGGCCATCATTTTTAGGCCGGCGGCGCGGCCGGCCATGATTTTTGGCCGCATTTCTCATCCCTGAAACATACGCAACTTTTTTAATATAAATTTTATTTTTTTCCTTTGTGTTTAACAGTAAAGTAAAAACATGAATAAATATTGTTTCTTTCATTTCCTTCAATTTCGTTACAAAAAAAATTTTAAGAGTAAATTTTTTTATTTTTAATTTAAATACAGCAGAACTAAAATATTCAAAAAATTGAATATAAAATGCAAACTCAATTCAACGTCTTTTGACCAAAAGAAAAACTCTGCCGACATTTCAAGTTTTGAAAACTTATTGTTATATTCGCAACAGAAAAAATTTTTTTCAGCACATTTTTTTGCTACCATTTCGAAATAAAGCATATGATATTTTTGATGGGCTTTGAAAGGATGCGTCAACAGATGTCGAAAAGAATAAATCATTTCAAAACTTTTTTGTTTTTTTTTTTTGAAAGTCAAAAAAGAAGCGAAAAATGTTGGTTGTTATTCTTTTTAATTTTTGCAAAAACACAACGAAAATAATAAAGATCCATTTTTGTCAAATTTCATAAATAAATATCGGCAGGTTCAATAGCAACAGGTGTTTAGTGTTGCAAATATCGTTTTAACAAAATAGAAAAATTATTTTTGGTTTAAAGGAGGCGGACGTTTTGATACAGTTTCGTAATCTTAGATTTTCGTGATTTTCAGGCAAACTGAGAGTCTCGAAACGAAAATGCATCTTTTTTGATAAAAACAATGTAAAAAAGGGTCATTTTCGTTTCAAGACTCCCAGTTTGCCTGAAAATCACGAATACCCAAGATTTCGAAACTGTATCAAAACGTCCGCCCCCTTTAAACAAAAAATAACAGAATTAAAATATTCAAAAAACAAAGACTAAAAAGCATGGCTTTAAAACGCAAACTCAATTCAATATTTTTTAACCAAAATAATAATCTACGCACATTTCCATTTTTTAAAAGTTATTGCAATAATTCGCAACTGTTGCTCAACTTCAGAAAAATGCGTCAATAGGTATCGACTTAGTTTAAAAGAAAAATCATTTCGAAAGACATTTTCGTTTTTTTGTTGATTCAATTTTTTGGAAGTTTTGAAAATGGCAAAAAAACATTTTGTTCATTTTTTTTCAATATTTGTAAATACAAAACAAAAACAATTAAGGATCTATTTTTGTCACACATATTCGGCAATTGTTCCCAAATTAATCACATACAAGTTTTTTTATTTAAATTTTTTTAGAATTTTTTGTATAATATTATTGTTTGTAAAGTTTTGTGCAATATTTTGGTTTTAAAGACAGCACGAATTTTTTAGTATATAGGCTTTAAAAGAATTTTTAATGCTAAAAATCACTATATTTTGCTCAAACGAAAATGAGACGCTTTTAACAAAGAACACCATCATCTCCGCCGGATTTAAAAAATCTTTTTTAACAAAAAGGTTAGATTTATGCTCCTCTACATCTTCCAAGTCTTTTGAAATTAAAATATTTTGCCGTTCCATTTTTACAGCCAGGGACGGATGCAAGGGACGGATGCAAGGGACGTTTCGCTTTTTTCATCCGTCCCTGGCTGTAAAAATGGAACGGCAAAATATTTTAATTTCAAAAGACTTGGAAGATGTAGAGGAGCATAAATCTAAACTTTTTGTTAAAAAAGATTTTTCAAATTAATTAATTTAAGCGCACGCAAGCTAGGGACGGATAAAATCGATAATGGGACGGTGGAGACCCTGATCTCCGGTCATTTTATTGAAATGATTTTTTTGCAAAAAAAAATACAACAAAGAAATCAATAGCTTTGTTTCAAAGGCGTAAAACATATTTTCCTTTTACAAAAACATAAAAGAAAGAAAGCAAAACATTCTTTTTTCGTTAAAAAATTTTTTCTTTCAAAGTTCAATAAAAGTATGTTCAATGAAATTGAAACTATTCTCCAAACTTTTGTTGAATATAAAAAATATATTTTATTTTTTTCTATTTTTTTAATGGTTTTATTTCAAATTAAATATTCATGTTTAATTTTTGTTGCAAATGTTACTGCCTGGAACGTTGATACATATTATGAATTATGGTTAGTATTTCAAAAAATTTTTATCAAATGTTTTTTTCATGGTTTTTCAATTTTATGGATAAAACAACGAAATTTGCTTTATTGTTTTATTAAATTTGAAAAAATAAAATGGATTTTGGATTCATTTTTATCGCCAAAAAATGTTTGTTTCGACTGGAAACTTCGAAAATGGAAAGTTTTATTTCTTCGAAGTTGTGTTTATATTTTTGGATTATATTTTTATTCAAATTTGTTTCAATTATTTCAATATTATATTTTTTCAATGTTTATTCGAGTTTTGTTTGATTACTTCAAAAATATTTATGATTCATATCAAAGAAAAATAAATTTTCAAACTCTTCCATTTCCAATTCAACAAAGATTTTATGAACTTCAAACACCATTTATGAAAAGTCAAATTTCCAAAGCATATTATTTTAACAAAGAAATGATTCAATATTTTAAAGAATTACAAATTGATCGGCTGTATTTAAGACCTTCTGAAAAATGCCATAAACTATATCAAAATTTTTCATTCAAAGAACAACAAAAATCTTTTTCAAATTTTCTGCCATATGAATCAATTTTAACATTTTGTTGTAGTATTAACACAAAATGTAAATGTTCAAATTTGCTTTTAAAAAAAGTAAAAATTATTCATGGAATTTATTGCAAACGTTTAACAAAAAATATACTCTCAAAAATTTTGACACCAAATTTTAATTATTCAAATATTAAAATTTTTGTTGCAATTGAATGTTATTTAAGTGAAAATGATTTTTTGCTGTTTTCAAAAATGAACATAAATTCTATTGTTTTGGCTTTACATTTTGATAATATGAGTTTTGATGAAAAAATGCCTGCAATTTTGGATGCGGTTATTGGAATTCCACATTTAAGGCAAGTTTTATGCAAATTTCTTAAAAAAATTTGATTTTTTTAGAATTTTGTATGTTGGAGAATGTTTAAATCCGGATGCATTTGAAATTTATCTTGTTGAATGGATTCTTAAAAATGGATATATTCAATCACTTGTTTTTATTGCAGAATTTATTGAACATTTTATTACATTTAAAAGTGAATTAAATCTTGAATATCATGAAACCCCCGACACATGAAATTGATTTATTAAATGTTTGACGCAAAGTCGATGTTCACTTTTTTTTTAAACATAAACATTTTGTAAAATAAAGCTTTATAAAAAACTTTCAATTAGCGTTTTAGATTCTTGCTTAAATTAATACATAAATATTGGTATAAAATTAATTAATTTCTTAATTAATTTTAAAATAAATTAATTGATCTTACAGAAAAAAATTTCAAATTACATTCAACTTTTTTAATCAGGAAAAATAAAGAATTAAATATTCAAATAATAGCTTTTAAATATTTAATAGCAGCTCGTACAAACTTTTTTTTGCTGACCGAAGCAAAAAACAAGGCACCCATCAAAAATTTTTTCATCTCTTTTTTTCGGAACGAACAAAAAATCCTTTTCAACTAAAAGAAAAAACTAGTGCCTACTGCAGAACTGTCTTTTAGAATAATGTCTTTTCAACATAAAAACCGCAAAAATAATTTTTTTAAACGAAAATGATTTTGGTCGATTTTGAAACATTGAATCAACGCACATTTATTTTTAAACAAAGTGAACAATGTGAAACACAAAAAATGTTTCAAAACTTTTTGTTTTTCTATATATTTTTTTCAAATTTGCAATTGAACAGGGGCCACATCGAACAGCATCCAACAAAAATTTTTTCATCTCTTTTTATTAGAACGAACAAAAAACCCCACTCCAAAATTGAATGAATTGACGACATTTTTCATCATGGTTTTCTTCGAACATATTTTTTTTCGTTGCCGCTAAAAGATCAAAGGCATGCTCACTTCAAATTGGATATCCCAAAGTACAGCCATGATAGTGAGAAAATTAAATCATGAAATTTTAAATTTTTTTTTGTTGCTAAAAGCGGTTTGAAAATTTCGTTATTGATTCTAATAAAAAACAATGACCTTTCTATTCTGCGATGAATAAAGAAAGATAGACAACATCTGGTTTTCTCTCATTTTGTTATATTTTTAGAAAAAAAATTTTGCCAAAGATTCGACTTTTTTTTGAATATTTTATAAAAATTTACAAAAAAAACATAAACTTTAATATGTATGTTCATTTGAAAGATATGAAAATTCGTGAATAAATATAAAATTCGATCAGTAGATGATAATATCAATATGCTAAAAAGGGCCTTAGTTGGCACATTAATTAAATCTGTTGTATTTTTTTGGAATACAGTTATTAAATGAAAAATGAATTTTTAACTATTGTCTTCCATACAAATACGAGATTTAAAAAAGTACACGTAAAAATATGATAACTTTTTAATGAAATTTCTGTTGTTAGTTTTTGGGACACATTTTAACACTGAGCAAATTTAAAATCTCACTAAAAAATTTCGAGAGTAGGCATGTTTCTGATTCTTATAACTTTTACGCCTTAAACAGTCTTTGAATATTGAAGATGAACTATAAATTTAGCTTTTGCAAAAAAAATCTGTTTTTGGTTTTCTTGCAAAAAAGTTGATTGATTTTTGCAGTATTGCAAATCGAGAGAGAGAGCGACAAACAAAAATATTTTTTATTGAAAGAAATTTACTGGAAAAATTTATTCATTTTATTTTTTTCGAGCAAAGGTTCGTAACCCAATTATTTTATTTTTACAAGCCACATTTTTTTTTGCGAAATCCGCATTTTTTAGAAGAAAAAAAACTTAGCACAAAAAAATTTTATCGTTTGTCCGCAAAAGCAACGATTTTATTGATTTATTTTTTGAGCACTTTTTCGTAATTTTTTTTTGCAACTGTCTCTATTTTGTTTATTCATCATATTATTCATCTCTCTCCAAAAACTATGAATTCAACCCGTATTTTTGAAAATGAAGCTTCACAAAAAATTAAATTTAAGCCTTCTTTTATTGAATATATCCTTGAAAATATTAGCCATAAACATTTATTTAAACTTTATCAAACTTGTAAATATTTTCCTAATCAATTTCCCCTTACTATTGTTGATAAACTTATTGTATATGTTAAGTCAGAAGATGTTGTTGGCAATAATGTCGTATCTCCACTAAAAAATTTTTCAAAAATTTGGACTGCAAACAAAATATTTTTATATGGATTTCGAGCAGATCATTCATCATGGATGTCTAAGGTCTATATTTCAACAGTAAAAAAACTTGTTGTTAATGGAAATCTATCATTAAATGTTTTTAAATTTTTGATCCAAAATGATATGGTTGAAGTTATAGAAATTAGTGGTATAAAAGATGAAAATGGAAAATTTCTTTTTGTTGAAGAAATTATTTCATTAGTTCCAAATGCAAGTGAAATTACGTAAGTTTGGCTAATTTTCACATTGGAATCAACTGTTCATTCAAAAAATGCTTTGGCATTGTGTTTTTTTTTCTTTTTATTTTTTTTTTGTTAAAAAATTGTTAAAGATAATGCTCGTTTTTTCGTTTTTTTAACAAAAAAAACAAAAACTGGTACTTTTTTACTCTTTTTTTTTGTAAAAAAGAAGGAGAATAGTAAATAAGATCGCCGTAGCGATCTTATTTACTATTCCCCCCTCCCTTCCTGGCTATTTTTTATAAAACTTTGTAAAAAAGAAGAGGGGGGAATAGTAAATAAGATCGCTAAGGCGATCTTATTTACTGTTCCCCACCTTCCAGGCTATTTTTAAAAAATTTGTAGACGGTTAAGTATATTTTCAAAGTGTACAGGAATTTTTTGAATTAACATTTAAAATCATGTTATTATTGGTGGATTGGTATTGTTGTTCTTTTATCACTATGTGAAAATATCTTTGTGGTAAAAAAATTCGAAGGATGTCAAAAAACAAAAAAAAAATGGGGGGGGGATAGTAAACAAGATCGCCGTAGCGATCTTGTTTACTATTCCCCCCCCCCCAAAGTCAAAAAGCACAAAAAAGGAAAAAACATTGCGTTGCCAAATATTATTTTCAAATATGCAAATTTTACCTTTCAAATTCTGGTAATTTTTTCTGAAATCATTGCCAAAGAAGGGGGGGAATAGTAAATAAGTGCCCAAAAACTAAAAGAACACAATGCCAAACCATCTTTTGACTGAACAAAAAGAGTGATTCCAATATGTTTTTAATCCAAAATGATTTTTTTAGATTAGACAAAGTCCAAACTACCCCTGAAACTTTTTCAAATCTTACTTTAATGAAAAGAAACACAAAAATGAGTCATTTTGCATTGAACAATATTAAAGAAATGATTACAACAGATGATATTTTAAATTTGATGATAGTACGTTTTTTTTAGGGAAAATTGACATTTTTAATATCTATAACATATTTTAAGGCTCATGCATCAAATATTAAATCTTATTTTAGCCTTTCCTTTAACGGCTTAAATTACCGTATTGCTGAAAAAGATACTAGTAGCTTGAATTCGGTTGTAAAATGCAAAATATATTTTGAAAAGGAGTTTAAAACATTTTTATCAAAACCATCCTTTTATGCCAGCCTTGGATCAGGTTATTATTAAAGAAAAACGACCGCCAATTTTTTTTTTAAAACAGTTGAATCTATTTTTTCACCGTTGATAGGCAGCTGCGTTTCTTGCAATTACAAAAAATACTTTTAATCATTACATTTTTTATATTCATTTTTACATTTTGTTTGTTTACATGTATTTTAAAGATGCTCTTTTTTTTACAAAAATAAAAAACCTCAATTTTTTATTAAAGAAATCTCTAAAGAATTTTTTTGCAGTATTCACGGTGTTTCAGCATAATTGCAGGTTTTCATTTGGCTGGTAAATTTCACCTTTTAAAGTAAAAAAAACGAATTTCACGATTGTGTTCGATAAATCATAAGATTTTGTTTGGACCAAAAGTTTTATATGCAAATTTTTCAGGAAAGCATAGTAACAAAAATTTTTTTTATCGTTTTTTTCGATTGCTATCATAAGTTTTATTGGAGCGGTTTTTTGAAAAACCGCTTCAATAAAGAAAAAAATGATAGTAACTGTAAAAGTTTTTATGTTTCTCTAAAAATACTGTTTTTTCAAAAGGGTTCTTTTATTTAATTCCTAAAGAAAAATTCTGTTACAAAACCATTTCCTTTTAAAATAAAAATTTATTCAAATATTTACAAACATTACATTTTTACCCAAATTTAATAAACAAATCATTTAATTCACCTTCCAATAATTTATCTGAATCTTCAAAAGCATGTAAAGATTTTAATATTCCAGAATCAAACAAGTCTTTTCTCATTTTTTCATCTTTTATTTTTTCCTCCATTGATGGCACAAAAAAGTCCATTGTTCCAAGTGAATACAAAGCTTGTGCCAAAAATGCATGCTTATAAGCTCTACTTTTTATTGCTACTCTGATGAATTTTAATGAATCGCCGATTTTCATCTGTGGTTATAAAACATTTTTTCTTGATTTGGATCCACCAAATCAATTTGTTTGTAAATTTCCATTTTTAAAGTTTGTTTTTTTGTTTAATAAAAGAAATGATGTAAAAATAATATCAATCAAAATCATTCGTGTCTGACACACATTTGGACTCAAATGGTCTCCAAAATTTTGAGACTAAATAAAAAGTTGTGTTTTCTGTCATCACAAAAAACATGTTTTTAGTGATTCAAAAACCAATCAAAAAAGTGTATCATGAACTTTTTAAACCCATTTTTTAAAAATTTCTATTTGGTCATGAAATTTTTTTGATGACAAAAAAATTGTGATTTCTGGGCTATAAAGAGTGGGCTATAAAAATTTAAGTATAAATAACAATGTAAAAATTATAAAATAAAAAACATTTTATTAAAATGGTTATAACTGAAAATGATACTTTTGATGCTTCAAAGAAATTAGGTGGTCATTCATTTACTGCTGAATGGTTGCTAAATTCATTGAGAGAAAATGATAGACTTTTTCAACAATTTTTTGGTCATCGATTTGTTAAAGACATTACAGCCTATGATGTCTCAGGTGGAAAAGGCTTTCTTTCAATTGTTCTTCGATGTACAATAATTTTTGTGGATTCAAAAGATGATTCTGATATTTATACAACAATTCTAAAAATTCCTGGCTTTGATTCTTTTAAAGATGGTTTTGTTCTTTCTGATGATCTAAAAATCACTTTTACTGAATTCCATCAATCAGAATGTGATTTTTATAATATTATTGCCCCAATTCTTGATGGTCCAACACCAAAAGTTTTTAAAACTATTGAATGGATTTTGGGGAAAAGTGAAGGATGTATTCATATGGAAGATTTAACAATGCGTGGAAGAACAATGACATATTTTGATTCAGTGAATTTGGAACAAATTAAATGTGTTATTCAACATTTGGCACATATGCATAAAAATATCCTTTCTGCAGATCCAAAAATTTGGAAAGGAAAATATTTAAAAAGTTCAAACGGATTTGTTCAAGTTTTGGATATGTTTAATTCATCTGTTGAACCATTGTTGAAAAAATGTGATTTTGGAGGTAAGTAACAAGATTTCCTCATTTCAAGGTAGAGATGGCATCATTCTGATAAAAAAAGTAAAGACAATATAATTTTGATAAAAAAGTGCCAAAATTTCGTTATCTTTAAAGGGAACGGGAGGTTTAATATTTATCTTTTTAAATTTTTTTTTAAAATGGCGTGTACTTGAAAATCAGGCAAGAAAAATTTCCGGATATCTGATATGCAAATTTTTCAGCAATTATAGCAACTGAAAATTTTTGCTATCGTTTTTTTTTTACTATCACAAAAAACCGTCAATTATTGGAGCGGTTTTTTGAAAAACCGCTCTAATAGCGGTTTTTTGAAAAACCGCTCTAATAAAAAAAAGTGATTGTAAATGTGAAAAATTTTTTGGAAACTTAAGAGAGAGTCTGTGAGAACCTTAAATCAGAGCGGAACAAAATTTTTTAGATGAATATTCTGCAATTATCAATCGATAAAAATAGGTGAAAAAAAATTATTTAAATCGCCATTTTTTGCATTTTATATTGAAAATCCGATTTTATGATTTTTTGAAGTTATTATATAGTCAAAATTTCAAAAAATCGCCAAAAATCAGGAAATAAAGATATCAAAAAAGTTATATTCTATGATTGTATACTTTAGTAAGGGTTATCGAAATGGTGCATAGCATGAATTTTTATGATGTCGGAATGGCTCCGAAAAATCAATTTGAAATTTTTGAATTAAAATTTTTTTATGAAAATCGCGCCCGCCAGAGCAAGTAAACATTGCAAATGATAGCCCAGAATGTGTACTTTATTTGTGGAAAGTTTCAGCGAAAAAAAAGGGCCCCTTTTTTGGAGCCATCAATTTAAAGTTTGCCCATCAATATCTCCAACATCATTAAAAATTCGGAAGTTATGAAATAGATCACCGAAACACTTTTGGTGGCTTTTATTATCAAATATAATGCTGTTGGAACATTTTGGGTAAGTTTCAGACCTCTAACATCAAATCTGACCATTTGCCATCAATTTGAATTTTACAATTTTAGCAACATGTACGGCATCCAAAAAATCGGGATTTTTGTTAATTATAATCACCGATATGGTTTAATAATGATGAATACTAATAACAATAATGATATAAATGATTACAAATTGGATTTTGAGTAATTTTGGCTTGTTATGAATTTTTAAAATTTCATCAATATTTGATCAATTTTCATATACGGTAATTGAACAAAAATGGCCAAAATTTGTTGGCATGGACCAGTTTTTTTGGTTTCATTTTTTTTTACATCTATATGGGGCAAAATAAAAACAAATAACGGGATGTGCGATATTTTTTAACTGTATTGAAGGCAAAAAGTGCACCTCCAGCACCATGTTGGGGGCATAACTCAGTGAATTTGAAAGATATTGACTATCTGTGGCTTTTATCATGTATATCTATGCTATAAGAGTTATCCTGGAAAGTTTCAAAACACCAGGATCATATTTCGCAATTTCGCGTCAAGATATAGCTTCAAAAATTAGCAACATTGGGTATAATAAGAAAATGGTCTTAAAACTCAAGTTTTTAAAATAAAATAAAAATTTTTATATTTTAAAAATGTTTAACACATGCTAAAATAATAAAATTAATCATTAAACATAATTTTTATGGCATTTTCAATTTTTTTACTATTATTTCAGTATTAGTGTCAAGTTTAGTCCATTTTCAAGATGACATAATTAACGAATTATAGGAAGATACGACTAGTTTTTTATTTTCATGACAAAAAATAAACATGTATAAGATTTTTAAAACATGTTTCAGACATATGGAGTAAATATCACTAATATGGGGGATTTTTAAACAAACATTTTCGAAACTAATCTGTCAACGGTATTTTTGACAGGTTTCTTTAAAAAAAACCAATATTTTGCTTTAGTAACATAGGTGAATATGTCTCTAAAACGCTTGTAATTGCTAATTTTATCATCTTCGACAAAAAAAGCTTAAAATACAAACATTTGACCACTTTTGAAAAAATCATTTTTTTTGAATTTTAGCACTTTTTTCCATAATCCTAAAAAAATTGAAAATGCCATAAAAATTATGTTTAATGATTAATTTTATTATTTTAGCATGTGTTAAACATTTTTAAAATATAAAAATTTTTATTTTATTTTAAAAACTTGAGTTTTAAGACCATTTTCTTATTATACCCAATGTTGCTAATTTTTGAAGCTATATCTTGACGCGCAATTGCGAAATATGATCCTGGTGTTTTGAAACTTTCCAGGATAACTCTTATAGCATAGATATACATGATAAAAGCCACAGAGTTATGCCCCCAACATGGTGCTGGAGGTGCACTTTTTGCCTTCAATACAGTTAAAAAATATCGCACATCCCGTTGACTATATAATAACTTCAAAAAATCATAAAATCGGATTTTCAATATAAAATGCAAAAAATGGCGATTTAAATAATTTTTTTTCACCTATTTTTATCGATTGATAATTGCTGAATATTCATCTAAAAATTTTGTTCCGCTCGATATGGAAAATGTTAAATTTTCTCACAGACTCTCTCTTAAATGTTACTATAAAAATTTATAATTTCAATTTTGCAGATTCCTTCCAACCAATTGTTTCAAAATATCATAAACTTTGCCGAAGTACTGATTTCTACCTATACATATATCAACAAGCTCACAAAGATCTTCAACTTCCATCTGTTATTGTTCAAGGTGATATGCATCCTGGAAATCTTATGTGGTCAATTGATAAAAATGATAACATTCAAAATTCTATTGCTGCAATTGTTGATTGGCAAACAATGCAAGAAGGATCACCAATGACAGATTTGGCAAGATTTTTGGTACATTGTGCAAATGGAAACATTCGAAGAGAAGCAGAAAGCTTTGCAATAGAATTATATTATCAATGTTTAATTGAAGAATTTGGAGATATTTCAAAAGTCCCGTATACCCTTGAACAACTTCAACAAGCTTATAAGCATGCATTTTTGGCACAAGCTTTGTATTCACTTGGAACAATGGACTTTTTTGTGCCATCAATGGAGGAAAAAATAAAAGATGAAAAAATGAGAAAAGACTTGTTTGATTCTGGAATATTAAAATCTCTACATGCTTTTGAAGATTCAGATAAATTATTGGAAGGTGAATTAAATGATTTGTTTATTAAATTTGGGTAAAAATGTAATGTTTGTAAATATTTGAATAAATTTTTATTTTTAAAGAAAATAGTTTTGTAACAGAATTTTTCTTTAGGAATTAAATAAAAGAACCCTTTTGAAAAAACAGTATTTTTAGAGAAACATAAAAACTTTTACAGTTATTATCATTTTTTTTCTTTTATTGGAGCGGTTTTTCGAAAAACCACTCCAATAAAATTTATGATAGTAATCGAAAAAAAACGATAACAAAAAATTTTTGTTACGATTTTTATGATAGTAACGAAAGATTTTTGATTTTCATCTTTTTTAGTTACTATCAATGAAAAACTGCTCCAATGAAGAAAAAAATGATACTCAGTTCAAAAAAAATTTTTTTGTTAACCAGAAAAAACGACAACAAAAATTTACTGTTATTATGCTTTCTTAATTGAAAAATTTGCATATCAGGTATCTACAAAATTTTTAGTCCAAAAAATCCTATGATTTATCGAACAAAATTGTGAAGTCCATTTTTGATAACTTTAAAAGGTAAAATTTACCAGCCAAATGAAAAGCGGCAATTATGCTGAAACGTCCCGAATATTGCAAAAAATTCTTTAAAGATTTTTTTAGTCAAAAGTTTAGGTTTTTTATTTTTGTAAAAAAAAGAGCATCTTTAAAATACATGTAAACTACAAAATAAAAATAAAAATAAAAAATGCAATGATTAAAACTATTTTTTGTAATTGCAAAAAACGTACATGCCTATCAACAGAGAAAAAAATAAGTTCAGCAGTTTTGAAAAAAAATTGACGGTCGTTTTTCTTTAATATATATTTGATCCAGGGCCGGCAAAAAAGGATGGTTTTGATAAAAATGTTTTAAACTCCTTTTCGAAATATATTTTGCATTTTACAGCTGAATTCAAGCTAGTAATATCTTTTTCAGGGATACGGTAAAAGGTAAGGCTAAAAAAAGATTTAATATTTGATGCATGAGCCTGAAATTTTTTATTTTTAAAAAATCTGTAAAATTTCTTTGCCAAAAAACTGACTTTTATTAAATTTAAAATATCATCTGTTGTAATCATTTCTTTAATATTGTTCAATGCAAAATGACCCAATTTTGTGTTTCGTTTCATTAAAGCAAGATTTGTAAAAGTTTCAGGGGTAGTTTGGACTTTTCCTAATCTAAAAAAATCATTTTGGATTAAAAAACATATTGGAATCAGTTCCACTCTTTTTGTTCAGTCAAAAGATGGTTTGGCATTGTGTTCTTTTAGTTTTTGTTTTTTTTTTGTTTAAAAGAAAGAAAAAACGAGCATTATCTTTAACAATTTTTTAACATAAAAAAAGAAAAAAAATATATTTAACGAAAAAAAAAATAAGAAAAAAAAACACATTGCCAAAGCATTTTTTGAATGAACAATTGATTCCAATGTGAAAATTAGCCAAACTTACGTAATTTCACTTGCATTTGGAACTAATGAAATAATTTCTTCAACAAAAAGAAATTTTCCATTTTCATCTTTTATACCACTAATTTCTATAACATCAACCATATCATTTTGGATCAAAAATTTAAAAACATTTAATGATAGAGTTCCATTAACAACAAGTTTTTTTACTGTTGAAATATAGACCTTAGACATCCATGATGAATGATCTGCTCGAAATCCATATAAACATATTTTGTTAGAAGTCCAAATTTTTGAAAAATTTGTTAGTGGAGATACGACATTATTACCAACAACATATTCTGATTTAACACGAACAACAAGTTTATCAACAATAATAAGGGGAAATTGATTAGGAAAGTATTTACAAGTTTGATAAAGTTTAAATAAATGTTTATGGCTAATATTTTCAAGAATATATTCAATAAAAGAAGGTTTAAATTTAATTTTTTGTGAAGCTTCATTTTCAAAAATACGGGTTGAATTCATAATTTTTGGAGAGAGATGAATAATATGATGAATAAACAAAATAGAGAGACAGTTGCAAAAAAAATTACGAAAAAGTGCTCGAAAAATAAATCATTAAAATCGTTGCTTTTGCGGACAAACGATAAAATTTTTTTGTGCTAAGTTTTTTTTCTTCTAAAAAATGCGGATTTCGCAAAAAAAAATGTGGCTTGTAAAAATAAAATAATTGGGTTACGAACCTTTGCTCGAAAAAAATAAAATGAATAAATTTTTCCAGTAAATTTCTTTCAATAAAAAATATTTTTGTTTGTCGCTCTCTCTCTCGATTTGCAATACTGCAAAAATCAATCAACTTTTTTGCAAGAAAACCAAAAACAGATTTTTTTTGCAAAAGCTAAATTTATAGTTCATCTTCAATAATATTCAAAGACTGTTGCAGGCGTAAAATATGGCTTTGAAGAATCAAAAACATGCCTACTTTCGAAATTTTTTAGTGAGATTTTAAATTTGTAAATTGTTAAAACATATCCCAAATCAACAACAGAAATTTCATTAAAAAGTTATCATATTTTTACGTGTACTTTTTTAAATCTCGTATTTGTATGGAAGACAATAGTTAAAAATTCATTTTTCATTTAATAATTGTTTTCCAAAAAATACAACAGATTTAATTAATGTGCCAGGAAAGTCCCTTTTTAGCATATTGATATTACCATTTACCTTATCGAATTAAAATTTATTCACAAATTTTCATATCTTTCAAATGAACATACATATTAAAGTTTATATTTTTTTATAAATTTATATAAAATATTCAAAAAAGTCAAGTCTTTGGGAAAATTTTTTCTCTAAAAATATAACAAAATGAGAGAAAACCAAATGTTGTCTGTCTTTTCTCATTTGCAGAATACAAAGGTCATTGTTTTTTATTTGAATCAATAACCAAATTTCAAATACCGCTTTTAGCAACGAAAAAAATACAAAAGTTTATGATTTAACATTTTTACTATCAACGCTATACTTTGGGATAATAAATTTGGAGTGTGCATGCCTTTAATCTTTTACTGACGACGAAAAAACAATTTTGACTGTGAAACTCATTGAAGGAAATCCAACCCTTGATAAAATATGTCATCAATTCATTCAATTTTTGGAGTATTTTTGCTATTAAAATTGAACGTGGTTTTTAAACAGCATCTATATTTACGTATAAAAATTAGAAAAAAATGTAATTTATTCAACACAAAACGTTACTCAATTCAACAAAACACAACACAATAATTTTTAATATAATAAAGATGATCATCAAAACAATGAAACAAAATCCACACAGAATTATAACCAATTTAAATAACAGAAATGGAGTTAACAAGGTGGTTAATCGCTCCATTAATAACGCAACATTTGAAAAAGTTAACAAAAATACAAATAAAAAATAATATTTTAAGTATTAATTTTTTTACTAATTACAAACCACCTGTACTATAAAAATATGGATTTTCTTTAAAAAATTTAAATTGTTTTTGGAAATATATTTTGCCCTTTACATCCTTATTCAAACGTTCAGCGTCTTTGCTAGAAATATTAAAGTCATAGCGAATGCAAAAGTTTGAACGAATTCGTGATGCATGAATCTGAAAAAGGTTTTTTAAGGTTAAATACTAGCCTCTATTTTTCAAAAACTTTTGCCGAAAACAAAATTTTTTTGAGTAATAAATTTACTTACTTCAATAAATTTTAAAATTTCATTAGAATTAATTATTTCTTTAACTCCTTGTAACTCAAAATCCACAAATTTTGTTTTTCGTTTCAGTGAAGCAAGTTTTAAAAAAGTTTCAGGTGTAACAAAAGCATTGTCTAAACTATAAAATCAGCTATTAGGGAAGTCCAAGTAAACCATTGGAAAAATTTTTTTCCAGAGTCAAACTCACTTAATTTTTGGTACATTTGGAACCAAAGCAATAATATCTTCAACAGGAAGTGGCATGCCATTTTCATCTTTAACATCTTTAATTTCTAAAGATTTAATTGTATCATGATATATCAAAATCTTCAATTCATTTATTGTTAATTCATGACAAACATCAAGCGTTTTTATTGTAAAAATCCAAAAATTTGTTGTCCATGATAAATTTCGAAATGCATGTAATCTAATTTCATTTGTAATCCAAATTCTTGAATCCTTGTTAACGGAAATCTTTTGATTTTCGTAATAAAAAAATTCCGGATGTTCACTAACACAAATTCTATCAACAATAATTGCAGGAAATTTATTAGGAAAAAATTTACAAGTTTGATAAAGTTTTAATAAATGTTTTTGATTAATATTTTCAAGGATATATTCAACAAAAGAAGGTTTAAATGGTAAAGCTTGTTGAATTTCGTCAATGAAATAACTGGTTGAAGCCATTTTTAAAGAGATTAGGGAAGAATGACTTGTATTTTTTTGCTGATAAATATGATTTTGAAAAAATTCGGGTAACATTTTTAATTAAAAATTATATTATGGATTTTTGAACCAACAAATGCATTTTTAGATAGCTGTAAAACGTTGCATGTTGCTTACACCATTCAGTATTGTTGAATATGCAAATTTGGCAGTAAAATATTCGTTTGATTTACTTAAAGCAGAATGTCAAGAATATTTAATTGAATGCTTAAAATGTTCATATCCAATTGAAAATATTAAAATGCTCAATGATGAAATCAAAAATATCGTATTTTATGAAATTTTTACTACTTCAAAGATCGCTTTGCCTCTTCAGTTCGCAAAAATATGCTACAATAACTATGAAGACAATATGGAAATGTGATTATAAAAGATTAAAATATTTTTTGCTATGTTTGTCCTTTTTACTGTTGATATAAAAATTATTTTGAATTGTTTGTTTTTAATACAGGGTGTCCCAACATAACTGCCGGTTTTGTTTTGCCAGGCAAATTTTTCTTTTTAAAGATAATTAAAAACGGGCTTCACATTTTAACTCAACATGCGTCAGGAATTTTTTTTAAGCTCAAAATCCCAAAATTTTAAAAAAAAATTTTGGTATTTTTTTCCCCTTTGAAAAACAATTCAGATTTTGATAGTAACATTTAAATTTTCAAAAAATTTTTCAAAGTTACTATCACGTTTTTTTATTGGAGCGGTTTTTCAAAAAACCGCTCTAATAACTGACGGTTTTTTGTGATAGTAATGAAAAAAACGATAGCAAAAAAATTCAGTTGCTATCATTGCTGAAAAATTTGCATAACAGATATCCGGAAAATTTTCACGCCATATAAAATCCCATAATTTGTCGAACACAACTGTCCGTTTTTGAATTTCTTGAGAAATAAAAATATGAGAGCAAAAATAAAACCGGCAATTATTTTGGGACACCCTGTACATAAAAAGTAATTAAAAAGTAAGACAAAATCTGAAGGGGTATATTTTTTCAAAGTTTATGGTTTTAAATTTTAAAGAAAGCAGTGAATAATGATGGAAAGAGGTCCTTATACCTTTAATTTAGGGGGGGGGGTCAGATTTCTGACCCCCAAATCAGCTATGGCCCTAACACCTGATGAGTCCCTAGGCATCTTACAAGAACCGCTTATTTTTTAGTGAGTGGCTGCTGTTTAACCTGGTTGCCAACCATGGAATTCGTTTTAACCTCGGATCCACCGAGCATCCACTTTTTACGTCTTGGTGCTGACGGCTGGAATTCCTTTTAACCTGGGTTCCACCCATGGAATTCGTTTTAACCACGGATCCACCGTGCACCCGTCCCACTGACACCAGCGGCTGCTGAGGAATCCAACCCGGGATCTTCCGGGTTTTCATCAACAGCACGTCCGAGGGAGAGTCGAACCGGGATCCTTCCGGTCGACATTCCTCAGCACTAACCACTAGGACAGGGAGGCGGCTAATTCTATATTTTTTTTAGATACCGTCTGTCGCCGTTACACTTGACAAAAAGGTTTTTTGAAACGTTTAGTGCCTCAAATTTGGAAATATTAAGTTTGCGCAATTTAACAGAGTTTTTTGATGTTGAATCATTTTTGAATTCAATGAAGGTAGTATTTGTTTTTTACAAAATTTTATTTAATCTGATTTTAGAAAAAACCAAATCTTCGTATTTATTTTCATTTTGAAAATTCTGTTGTCCTCAAAAGGTAAATGCATATATCGATAAACTTATTGCTGCTGGTATACCTGATTCTTGTCCACCTTATTTTTATTCTACGTTTATTGATTCTGAAAGACATTCTCAACTTGAAAATCTCCGAAAAGCTTATGATTTAAAAATCCGTGGAGACTTTTAAGTAACACCTTTTTTTTAAACCCATTATATTCTATTCGTCAATATTTCTATCCACTACATAAAAATTGTTCGCTACAAATTTTGCTTTATAAATTTTACTTATATTAGTTCACACAAAAACTACATTTTTTAAATACAAGCAAATCGGGATAATAAAATTAAAACTTATTATAAATTTAATTTGTTAAAACAATTCTCACAATCGTAGCAGTTTTCTGTGGTTATTCAGAAAGACAAAAATCTTTTATTGCTGGGATAGTTTTTGTTCAAGAAAAAGATACTGTAGCATATGAATGATTATTTCAAAAGTACGATAGGCAATAACAAGAGAGAAGAACAAAAGTGATAAAATGAAAAAATCGAAAGAGAAAAAAGATATGTATTTACAAAAATTTTCAAAGTTGAACAAATATTCGATGGGGATCCAAAAAACTGGATATCATTAAAACAGGGATGTGCACTGTTTTTTCAAAGTTGTGCAAAAAACAATTTTGGTACCAAAAAATGCAGAATATTAATACGAATTGGTAAAAAAAATTATTAGATTAAATGCTAATAAAAATGATAATTGATAAAGAAAAAGAAAACACCGCAATTTTTTCTGCCGAATATTTTGCCCCTCCATTCCCCAATTTGAAATTGTGCCTATCAGATGCAGAATTTTTTTCCGAGTCAGATAAAATAAAAATTAGCCTGCCGAAGCATGACGGTGATCGCTTCACAAAAACGTAAAGTCGCAAATTGTTTCTGCACGTCTTTACATAAAAGATTCGATAACAGAAAAATTAAATCAAAAATTTGTTTTTAAAATAAACTTAATTTAATTTTTCAAATATTTAAAAAAACAAAAGGAGAAAAAAATTTAATTTATTAATCTTGTACAAATTATTAACATTTTTTTTTACAAAAGGTAAACAACCACATTTAAATATTTTATTTTTTAAATGTTTTTAAATATTTTGAGATAACAAAAGGTAAACAACCACATTTTGTAGTCTCATGTAATTTAATTTAAATATTTATTTTTTGTTAAAAAAGGTTGCGTTTTTTTCTTCAATTTTCAGTTTTAACAAAAAAGCAAAAATGAGTGAAAATTTAGAAGAAGGATTATTCAATTGTTCCGTATATAATGCAACTGTACCGTTGATGGATAATTTTAGATGTGTTACATTAAATTTTGCTGTGACATTTAATATTTTGGGATATAATTCTTTTTGCATGGGATTATGTATTATAATAATTATAATATCAATTTTTGGTGGAATTAAAGAAAATTATCGTTATTTTGTTTTAAATCAAGCATTTTGGGATTTTTTTATATCATATGAAAATCGATGCAATAATCAGATTGCCGTATTTTTGCCAGCAGCACTCTCAACACGAAATCAAAAATGTGTTTATTCATATTTTGATTCAATAGTATTTCGAAATTTTTTTACGAATATTTTTCATTCAAATACTTTTGCCTCTTTACTTTTACTGGCATTTACAAGATTTTTGGCAATTTATTTTACAAATTTTTATCAAAAGTTAACAAAAGGTCCGCGAGTTTGGTTAACAATTTTAATATATAATTTTTTGATCATTCTTTTACATTCTTATTTTATTATTGACTATTTTTTGTTAGAAAGACAAGGAAGAATTTGTGAAAAACAGGATCCAAAAATTTGTAATATTTCATGTGCAGCAAAACTTACAACAACCTGCATACAATATGATTTAACATTACAAATTTTTACAAAAATTACTGATAATTTTCGAAATATTATAAATATCATTCGACCAATTATATTTTTATTACTTCCAATTATTTTTGCATTTTTTATTATTTTAAAAATTTCAATCCGTGCAAAATTTCAATTTAATCATAATCGAAAAATGTTTTTTGGATCTCTTCGTATAACATTTGTTATAGTTTTACAAGTTTTTATTACTTCAATCATATTTATTCTTCAATCAATTGATACTCTTAAAAAGATTTTGGAATTGGGAAATTTTCAAAATTGTGCATGGATTTTTGGTTCAATGGGTTTAACAATGCCAATCTCACTTCAAATGTTTCGACAACTTCGAATTCTTTTTGAAGCAATTTTAGTTTTGACAGTTATGACGGGATATCGTGAAGCAATTATCAGCTTTTTTAAATGGATATTTTTTGTGGTTAAACATCCAATTGAAGCATTTCAAAGTTTACGATATCCTTGGAGAACATCTTAAAAGTTTTCATTACAGTATGCTTTTTAGAAAGATAAATGTCATTAAACAATATAAAACTCATTTTATTCAAATTCAAAGAAAAAATGAAGGAAAAAACGTTAAATTTAAAGCTTCAGACATGAAACTTTCAGGATTGGCTAAAATACGGTTGAAAAGAACGAAAATCAAATCCGTTTTTGTCCAAAGTGTCTCAGGGGCTTTATGCAAATTTTCTGAAAGTAAAATTTGCATAATTTTGAAAAAAATTTTATGGTTGCAATATGTTCCCCTAGCTCAGGTCTATCATTTGATATAAGAACTTTCATATTTGACCCACTTTGGGCAAAATGCCGTCAAGATGAAATTTGCCAAAATCAGATTCCTGCCTGAATCAAATGATAGATCTGAGCTAAGGGAACATATTGCAACCATGAAAAATTTTTTTTCAAAATTATGCAAATTTTAATTTCAGAAGATTTGCGTAAAGCCCTTGAGGCACTTTAAACAACGACGGATTTGATTTTCGTTCTTTTCAACCGCATTTTAGCCTATTTTGAAAGTTTCATGTCTGTAGCTTAAAATTTAACTTTTTTTCATCGTTTTTTTCCGTTTATGAGTTTTAAAGTTTTTTGGGCATGCCAAGTAGTTCGTTTAAACAGTTCTGAAAAAAAAATGCTATAAAATTTATTATTAAAATATTTGTTGCTGTTTTTGAAAGATGTAAATTCATTTAAATACAGTTAAAAATCTCAAATTTACACAAAAAACAAATTTTGTGTTAACAAAACAAAAACAAGCCCATTTAATCCGATTATTTGTAATAACAACTTTAAAAGTAAATGTGACTGCTGAAAGAACAAATTTTGTAAAAAACAAAAGCGAAGATCACTATTTTTTTTTATTTTACAAGCTGAAGTAATCAAAAAAGGTTGTCGAAGAGGGGGAAGCAAAACGGCTATAAGAGAAGGGGCTAAAAATTTGTCAAAAGCAGGGATGTGCGGAAATGCTTCCAGGGAACCTTATCCGCAAAAATCGGTTGTAAGTCTGTGTGGACTTTGTTTCATTGTTTCAATGATTCATATTAATTTTATTAATAATTATGATACTAATGTTTTGTGTTGAATAAATTACATTTTTTTCTGTAAATGTAGTTCCTATTTAGAAACCAATATGAATAGCAAAAATACTCCAAAAATTGAATGAATCGATGATATATTTCATCAAGGGTTGGGTTTCCTCTATTAAGGACACCCTCATAAAGCCCCGGACAGCCCCTTAAATTTTGTTGAAGTTGCGGCACTGAGTACGGCGTTGATAACAAAAAAGTTTTTTATATTTTTGTTGCTAAAAGCGGTATTTGAAATTTGGTTATTGATTTAAATAAAAAAACAATGACCTTTATATTCTGCGATGAATAAAGAAAGACAGACAACATTTCGTTTTCTCTCATTTTGCTATATTTTAAGAGAAAAAATGTTTCCCAAAGACTCGACTTTTTTGAATATTTTATATATTTTTACAAAAAAAAACATAAACTTTAATATGTATGTTCATCTAAAAGATATGAAAATTTGTGAACAAAATTGGGCCCTTAATATTGTAAATGTTAACATGGATTAGGTTAATATTAAAATTATTGATAACACATATTTGGTTGCAACAAAAAAGAAGATAAATAAAATTTAAAATTATTTCTGTAACAATTTTGAAACTTTTATTTCTTATTTAGCATTATTATATTTTATCAGCATATGACCAAATTGCTGAAAAAAACATAGGTTCCAAAATAAACTTTATTTAAATTTTTAAGAGAAAATAACTAAAAAGCATTAATTTTTCAACTATTTACAACTTCGTATTTATATTTTATCATTGGATTATCTTTGATTGCATTTCATTGTTAAACTAAAATTAGTTTTATTATTATAAATCTCAATTATATAAACTTACCCCAATAACATGTGCATTGCATGGTAGTCATATCACATTCACCATAATTAAATCTTGTAAAATCTGATGCAACACATTGTTGAGTACAGTAACCATTACAACTTAGGTCCGAGCACTGATTGCAACCTTGAAAAATTTGTTTCATTCAAACTCTTACTATTACCTAAAAAAAAACTTACTGCCCATGTTAGGTTGTTGAGCGAAAGCAATTTGACTGATGACCAAAAAAATTAATACAGCAATAAAATTTTTGATAAAATTTGATAACATTTTTTTGAATAAATCTAAAGTTTTGATAAATTGATGGTTTAAACAGAAATTGTAATTGCTTTTATATGGTTCATCTTTTTTGACGAACAATGTTTTCTCTCATGAATATTCAAAATTAATATGATTGTTGTTTTTGTTTTTTGTTTTTTTGTAGCCTATCAGATCACGATTTATAAAAACAAAAACATTAAAATATTATCAAAATTCCACTTCCTCACATCAAACTTTTTACAAAGAGAGTGTCTTTTTTTTCGTTCCTTGCTTGGCAAAATGTTTAAAATTGCCAGATGGAAAAAAAGGGGAAAATGCGTTTATTCAGTCGTTATGGAAAATTTTCCTTTTTTTTCTACCTGGCATTTTTAAACATTTTGCCAAGCAAGGAACGAAAAAAAAGACACTCGGTTCGATGTGTCCTTATATCAAGTTGTCACTTTTCTTGTTTTTTCCAAAAAAAAATTTATAAAAAAGTACATTATTATTTTTTTGCCAATTTTTATATTTTTGTGGAACTTTGATTCAGTATTATCATAATCTTTTTGTTTATGTGATATATTGTGTATTTAATGAAAATTAATTCCATAAAATCATAAATAACATCAGCTTTAAATATTCATTAAAATAATCTTCTCTTTCCAAAATTTATTTATCAAAGTTAAAATTTGAAAGCTGTCAGTTTGGACTAAAATCTATTTTTGAAATCGTATTTACAAAAATGCCATTAAAATTTGAAAAAATTTTCACCACTGTTTTTGCCGTTTTGATTATCTGCCAAATTGCTTTTGCCCAATGGCAACTGCCAGTTGTTTGTATGTATTGTCGTTGTTAAACTTAAATATATTTTGATAAATTTTTAGCATGTAGTGGACCAGACATTACTCCCAACTTTTGCACGCAAGAATGTGTATCATCTGATTTTACTCGATTTAATTATGGTGAATGTACAAATCCAACCACCTGTACATGTTATTGGGGTAAATTTATAAATTTAATCATAAAATTTCTGGAAAATTTTTTTGCTGTGATTTACAATTTTAATTAAATCATTTTAAGAAATTGTATCTTTAAAACCACCAGGCAGATCCAAAAGGAAAGGGGGCTGCGCGCAACCTGCAGCAAAAAGGCCACTTTTTTTTAAAGCCACTCTTTTTTGAAAAAAGAAGTCAAAAGATTGACTTTTTTGCTGCAGCTTGTGCGCAGTCCACTTTCATTTTTTCTTTGAACCGGACTGCCGTGACCAATGAAATTTCGGTCAACTTACAAATCTCAGTTTAGTTGAATGGAAGAACCTTGAATAATTTATATTTTTAGTTGAACAATAAGAAATGCAAGAAGCACATTACATCAAATACAGTATAAATGCGTGTTTACTATCAAAACTTAATAAATTTAAAATTATTTAGGACGTCAAATTTGTAAAATAAATTACATGAAGAATATATCTGTAAAAATTTAATACATTTTTAAAAAAATAATTGTAAAATATATCAAACTGTAATTATATTTGCAAATTAAGTTTATTTAATGAGACTTTAAATTGGTTTTTTCAAATATTATTAAAAAAATAAAAAACATCAAATAAAAATTTAGCTGTTTGTAAAACTTATGTAAAATGAGGAAAAAATCTTTTTAAATGATTTAATGTTTGAAATGTAGTATATTCAAGCAAACATCAAAATCTTGAAGAAAAACATTCATATAAGTGACAAAAACTGGATTTGTTTTTTGTCAAAAAGATAAAACGATGGAAAACGAAAATATGTTAAAATACAAATTTTTGTTTCTAAAATTATTAATATAAACTTCATAAACATGATTCTTTTGAAATTATTTATTCAATAAAAACCAACATAAAAACGGAGAAAGAGCAAAAATGTAAAAAACGTAAACAAATTTTTGTTTTACATTGATTCTTTAACAATGAAAAGAATGCATTTGGAAAAAACTTATTTACAATCATTTTGGCAGATATTTTCGTTTTTGATATTCTTCTTTATAACCGTACTTGAAAACATTCGATCAGCAATTTGAATCTTTACATTATCAGTAATTTTATCAACATCTTTTATTTCCAATGAATATTGTGAACAAAGAATTAAATAATCAATACAATGTCGAATTAATTCATCACATTTATTTTCAGCAACCAAATTTGTCGATTCAACAACATTTTTCGGTGTTAAAATTATACTATTTTTTACAGCATTCTAAAAAACATGTTTATATAGGGTGTCCTAACAAAAATAACATTTTTCATTTGGCTTTGAAAAAAATTCATATTTTGATAGTAACATTTTAATTTTCAAAAGATTTTTCATAGTTACTATCACTATTTTTTTATTGGAGCGGTTTTTCAAAAAACCGCTCCAATAACTAACGGTTTTTTATGATAGTAATGAAAAAAACGATAACAAAGATTCAGTTGCTATCATTGCTGAAAATTTACATATCAGATATTCGGGAAAATTTTAACGCCACAAAAAATTTCATGATTTATCGATCACAACTGTGAAATCTGTTTTTGAATATCTTAAGAAATAAAAATATGACAGCAAAAACAAAACCGGTTAACAAGTTTTTTCCAAATTTTAAAGAGTGACAATAGAAGTAAAAGTTGAAAAAATTTGTAAAACAATAAAGCCAATCACTTCTCATATTTGGCAGTTGTTTTTTTTTTGTGCACATAAGAAAAAATTGGTTTTGTTGTCTGTCTTTTGTTTGCTTTGTTTTTCTCCTTTTTTTTTGACAGACTATTTTGTAATAAAAAAAAACGGGACTTTGAGACAACTCTGGTGCTCCTCAAGCAAAAAAATATGTGATGATTGAAGATGCATGAATATTTCGTCATCGCTTAATGAAAGTGTTCTTTTAAGCACTTTCTCGTCTGATTTGCAGGAGCTTTTTGCCATTCATTCAATATTTTCCTTTAGTTTTTTGCATTATTTTTTTCTCTAACAAATTTTTATTTTGTAAAACAACCTTTTATTAAAATTTTAATTTTAAAAATGCACACTTTTGAAATTAACATTTTGGATTAAACTCTTTTGGGCAATAGCTTTTCTTGCATTTTTCCTCTTTAAATGTTTTTGCTACCATTTTTTCCATCTTTTTTCCTCAAGTTTTGCGTTTTATTGAAACATTTTCTCGAGTGGAAATTATTTACTATTGTTTTTTGGTCAATATTTTCTTTTATGATAAAATCGACGCCCAATGTAAAAATGATGCAATAAAAGAAAAGTAAAAAAAACGAAAAAAAATTTTATCATTCGAGCTTTTTTAAGATTTTTTGAGCCTTTCTCTTTTTTTATCTTTTTTTTCAAAACGCGTTTTACTGTATATTTTTATAAATTTTTAACATTTTTTTAGATGACAACAAAAGAATGCTTTTCATTGCCAATTAAATCAAATCCAAAAACCATTTTTGGTGATAATACAAATGGTCAATACAAAAATTTTAATTTAAATCAAAACCATAAAAATTCTTCAATAAATGCATTTTGTGAATCATCAAAAAATGTTTTAAACAAAAAAGGATTGTATTTTGGTAAAATGAAATAACGTTGCTGTTCTTTTCTAAAGTTGCAAAAAATTTTGGCTTTTAGCTTTTAAAAATAATTCCATTTTTTTATCAAAAATATTATAAATAAGAAGTTTAATAAAGTTGTATAACAACTTTAATTAGTGTAACAAAAAAACTATTAAAAAAGAACTGCATCCGCAACCAAAATGTCAGATATTCCAAAAATTGATGATAATTCACAATCAAAAAAATATATTTTTCAATCATGGAATAAATCAATAAATACTTTATCACCAAATTTTGTTAACGATATTGAAAATGGATTAAAGAAAGAAAAAAATTTAAACAATAACAGCACCTTTTCCCTTCATATTAAAGCTTTTGAAAATTCAAATAATTTATTTGATGAAACAAAAGAATGTTCAAGAAAGAATGGCCGTGAAAATGCTATCGATATTTTTGTTGATTTATCTTCTGTTATTAAAGTAATATTAAGCCATGGTTGTTTTTTTTTCAAATTAAAAATGCCATTTACAGAATCCATTTGAATTTCCAAGACAGCAAGAAACTGATAAAGGTAAAACACCTGAAGTTGCACAACACCGAGCATCCCAACGTTTACATCAATCAAGTGGATCAGTTCGTTTAAAAAAAATTTTGAGGGTTTCTATCTCAAACATAAAAAAAAATTTCAAAAAATGAAACACGAAAAAGTTTTTTTTGTTTTTTGGCGGACGTTTTGATCTAGTTTTGAAATCTTGGATATTCGTGATTTTCAGGCAAACTGAGTGTCTTGAAACGAAAACGATCCTTTTTTAAATTTTTTTATCGAAAAAGATGCATTTTCGTTTCAAGACTCTCAGTTTGCCACAAAATCACGAAAACCCAAGATTTTAAAACCGGATCAAAACGTCCGCTTCCTTTTAAACAATTAAAAACAGTTGTTTACTATCTTTTTAGTTGGTTCAGAACAATTTTGCGGCGCTTTAAAAAATTTAAAGTGAATGATTTCAAGTTTTAAAATTTTTTTGATTATTGAAAAAAGCGACCAAAAACACATAAAGAAAGAGGTCGAAAATAATAGAGTTTCCTATTTTTTAGAATGCTTCACAACACAGCTCCCACAAATCTGAAACCCCATCCTCCAATGCCCGTGAAAGAAGCCAAAGAAGTGAACATCAAAAAACTTCTTCTTCATCTCGAAATGAAAAAGGTTAATAAAAACATCATGAAAAAAAGTCCCAAAAATTCGAAGACTGTTACACTTTTGTGACATTTTTGCCTGTTTTCAGGTTGGAATCAGTTCCACACTTTTTGTTCAGTCAAAAAATGGGTTGGCATTGTGTTCTTTTAGTTTTTATTTTATTTTTGTTAAAAAAACGAAAAAACGAGCAATATCTTTAACAACTGTGCCTAATCTTATATTAACTTATCATGCCTTTTTATATTAATATTATTAATCAGCATAAAAAACTGAGTGGGATATCAGAAAGTTTTGAAAAAAAATGTATGTAAAAAACTAATATAAAATCAGGCACAGTCGTAAAAGATGAGGCTCAATTTTTCATTTTTTTAACAAAAAAAAGTAAAAAGAAAAAAAACACAATGCCAAAGCATTTTTTGACTCTACAGCTAAGATTTGGCACCTACAAAATTTTTTAAAGAAGATATAAAGATGCGATAAAGTGGTCCATAACTTTCATAAAAGCGTGACACTTTTTTAATTTCTGTGACTACTTTTTTTCAGTGCACTTAACTTCTCATGAAACTTGATTAAAACATTTATTTTCAGATGCAAATGATGCAAAGGCAGCTGCCGCAATCCCTCCCCCGCCTGCCCGTTCCAATGTTAAAAGATTCTTTTTAAAAGTTTCTGAAAAAATGGGTGGTGTTGAACAAACTCAATATTCTGCAAATTTTATTGAAACCTGTCAAGAAGTGGATAATTATAAAACAGTTTTGGATTATGTAAATGCATCCTTAATGGGAATTGTACAAAGAAATCTAAAATTAATTTCAAATCCAATGGAACGAATGGAATATGAATATCATGAAAATGAGAATCCATTTGAAGCTCTCTATCCTGCATTAAAAGATATTTCTGGACAAATGAATAATGGTGGAAGTGAATTAAAGAAGCAACTTGATGCCGCTGCAAAACTTGGCTCAATACATCGTGACTTTCATCGACGTGCTCGACGCTGTCTACGTTATATTCGATTATTTTTATGTATTGAATATGAAG
Source organism: Panagrolaimus sp. PS1159 (assembly GCA_963922195.1). NCBI lineage: Eukaryota > Metazoa > Nematoda > Chromadorea > Rhabditida > Panagrolaimidae > Panagrolaimus > Panagrolaimus sp. PS1159. The sequence continues at coordinate 3,922,146 of CAWUHW010000006.1, forward strand.
AACTTTGTGAAGCTCGAAGAAGTTTGTTTTATATCAATAGAATTGTGCTCTTCTAATTTTATTCATCTTTTTTTTTAGTTTTAAATGAACGCCGTCAAGATATGGATTTTGCAAAGCATGAACTCAAAAATGCAAAAGCTCCAGAAGTTGTTGAAATGAAAAATCTTGTTTATGAAAATGCACAAAAACATTTTGAATCTCATCTTCAAAAGGTAATTACTTTTTTTACTACAGGATTTCCCAACAAAAATGGCACTTTTCATTAGGCTTGCATTCGAAAAAAGACTTCACACTTGCACTCATAATTGTTTAGTATTTTTTTGAGAAAAAATATGCATCTCTGCAAAAAAAATTTAAATTTTTGGGATATTAAAGGAGGCGGACCCTTTGATCCATTTTTTAAAAAAAAGTATTTCGAAATATTTCTTTTTTTTCCAAACCATCGATATTCGTGATCAGGGTGACTCTTGAAACGAAAAAATATTTCCTTTGTTAAAAAAATAAAAACAATGGAAGCTGCATTTTCGTTTCAAGAGTCACCCTGATCACGAATATCGATGGTTTGGAACAAAAAAAGAAATATTTCAAAATACTTTTTTTTTTAAAAATGGATCAAAGGGTCCGCCTCTATTAACAGAGCTCCTCTTTGAAAAAATTAGAATTTGAGAATTAAAAAACCTGAAATAAAGTTTTCGAAATTACTATCATTTTTTCTTCATTGGAGCGGTTTTTCAAAAAAACCGCTCCAATAAACTCTTGATAGTAATCGAAGAAAACGATAACAAAAATTATTTGCTACTATCTTTCTATGAAAAATTTACATATCTGATATCCTGAAAATTTTTATTAAAAAAATTCCTATGTTTGAAAATTTTTATTAAATTAAACACAACTGTGAAGTCCGTTTATGAATATCTGTAAAACAAAAAATATGAGAGCCAAATGAAAAATGCTATTTTCATGGGGGCGCTCTGTGTTCTTTCGTTAAAAAATATATGACATTTTTTAGGTTTTGCAATTACTTGATCAATTTCCAAAATGGAAAGATACACATTTAAAAGACATTCAATCATTTCATACCATCTATAAAATCTATCATGAACAAATGGCTGCTGTTCTTACAAAATAATATTTTTTATTTGTAATAACATGTTTTGTTTTAAAGTTTTAATAAAAACTTTATTTGCTTAAATCAATAAAAATGATAAAATAAAAACTGAAAAAGAAAAAATAATTTTTTGGGTGCCACTTGTTGTTGTTGTACTTGGTGTTGGAATTGTTGAAGAGTTTCCAATTGTTGTGTTCATAGTTGTTGGAGAAGGGGTGTTGGGGACAGTTGCAACTGGGGTATTTGGTGGAGTTGTTGATGAAGGGCTGCTACCGCTGACAGGGGAAATATTAGCAGAACCCTTTGTTGTTGTAGAAGAAACTGGCGGAACCATACTAGTACCACCAGATTGTGAAAGAAGTGGAGCTGGTTTTGCTGTTGGATCAACAAATTGTGAATAGCTGTAGTCGGGTTTATCTGCCAAAATAAAATTTGAAATCATTTGCATTGATGGTCCTGGACGATCCATTGGTACCATATGTCCTAGAAAAAAAGATAGCAGAAATAGATTTTTAACGACTTTATTTTTAAAATCTGTTTTTTTTATTGTTACTTACCTGCACCTTTCACAGTTAAAACATCAATTTGAAAATTATTTCCACCAGAATATCGTTGAAAAAATCCTGCAACATTATCTCTAAACCACCAACGCTTTCGTGGAATATCAACTGTAAAGCCATGATTTTTTGCAACTCCATCAATGAATTTTGCATCACCAAGGAAATTGCAAACTGTATCAACCTAAAAAAATTTTTAGTTTAAAAAATAAAAATAAATATTTTAAACACTTACATCACCATTGTACACAAGGATTCTGACACTTGACATCTGAAAAGAATATTTTTTTAAATCAAAATCTTTTGCAAAAACCGATTAAAAGTGTGATTGCATAAAGATGATGCAATTGATTTAAAACATATATTTTAAACCTTTTTTTTAAACTAACGTTTTTAATCATTATATCAAAATATGGAGACATATCATCATAGGTTAATTTATAATTGTTGTATAAATTCATGCTAAAAATTATGTTACATTTGCATCCCTTTTTTTCACACATACTTGCAATCACCAAATTGTAATCCTGCATTCCTCCATGCTGGATCAATATGATATGCATCTTGTACAGCAGGAGTATTAAAATATTTTGCAACATAATCTTCTTGATAACATGGATATCCAAGTAAATTATCTGTTGAATCTCGATTTAACAAATCTGCAGTATTTACCATTGCAGCATCTTTACTTTGTCTCCATTTTTGATAATAATGTCTTTGAGGCTTTCCAAATTTATATGTTATATGACTTCCAGAATAGCAATCCTCATAATAATTATATGGATCAATGTTGAAATATCTGTAATAAATAAATATTTTATAGTTATATGTTTTATATCTGATATTGCATCATTGTGATGCAACTAGAAACAATTTTAACATTAAAAAACTTTTATATACCCTGTAGCATTAATAATAGGGGTTAAAATTTGTCCACACATTGAATTATCTCCTGTATAATCAATATTATTTGTGCTTGTTAAATATGGGGTCCAGTCACATTGATCTTTATCTGTCATTGTACAACATGAATATTTAAGGGTATTCCAATCACTTAAAAAAAATTTAAATTTTTAAAAATGCAAAAAAAATTATACTCTAATGCAATTCTTCCATGATAATTACTCCATAAAATTAATGAATTTGTAAGCATTTTAACATTCATAAAACCATTTCCAATTGCGATACCCTTAAAAAAATGGTAAAAATTAATAAAAAATGTATTTTGTAGTTTTTAAAAAATTAAAACAAAAAAAAACTTTTCAATAAATTGATTTTTAAGGTACAGGGTGATTCAAGAAAAAGTGCACACTTTGAATGGTCGGCATTTTGCTTCTGTTAAATATAAAAAAAAAGTCATTAACGACTGTGATATCCGTTTTTCAAAATATTTAATAGAAACAAAATGCCGACTATTCAAAGCGCTTACTTTTTCTTGAATCACCCTGTACATTTATTGGCATAAAAATTATAATATTTGTTTAAAGTACACGACTTTATTTTGCATGATTTATTTTTCTTGTTTAAAACCAACACAGAAAAGAATAATTTTGGTGAATGTTCTCCTCTTCTTTTTTTTGTGGACAGAAAAAAGGGATACAAACAACACACTTTTTTATTGTACGTCCGACACTTAAAAAAAAGAGAGCTGCCTTTTTCTTCTTTTCTTTCAACTTTTTTTTGTGGTTATTTGTTTGAATTTTTAAGAAATTTTTACCCATTAATGATTTAGAAAAATCTAAAAATTTCCCCAAAAAACAGAGAGTGGTAATATAAAAGTGGAAGTATAAAAATGGGGAATCCCCATTTTTATGATACATGTATCAAGAAAGCCAATGAACTACAGGTCCTTAAATATTACAATAGAAAAGGATGCGATGACAGTTTTAACAGCTGTATTTTAACCATTTATGCTACAAACAGACCATGTCAAAATTGGATAAAACTTACACACTCAGTTCCAGTTAAAATATCAAATTGGCTTTGCTTAAACTGGAAATTATGTTTTTATAACCCATAGTTAACTCCGTAAAACATAAATAAAATAAAAATTAATAAATAATTAAATATTTGTTTTAAAACTTTGATTTATTTTTATTTAAAGGTCAAACTTCAATTTAAACTTTTCAATGCAATATTATCCTTGTTCAAATAATGCGTAAAATCACTTCCCCTTCTTTCAATTTTTCCTTCTTTTCCTTTCCTCCTTTTCTCTTTTCTTTTTTTTCTTGCAATCTACTTTTTTATTTTTTTCGTCACTTTTTCTCAAAATCGATCGCCACACAAGCCCTTTTTCGCATCGCCAGTCGCCACACAAGGGTGCGATAATCGCACCCTGTCGCACCTTTTGCCCATGTGTGATGGGGATGATACAAGAATAATGTTGCCGGGCTTTATGGATAAGGGAAAACGCTAATATATATATATTAGCGTTTTCCCTTATTCAAATGTTCAATGTTCAAATGGTGAAATACATTTGAACATTGGTAAAGAAAAGATTGATTTTTTTGCATCCGTAAAAATCGAAAAACGAAATAACGCTTTTTTAAATTTATTATTGCTTTAAATTTCTTTAAAACCAGTGTTGTAAAAACAAAATGCCGACCATTTAAAGGGGGTATTTTTTCTTGAATCATCCTGTATAATAACTTTTAGGCTTACCAAATTTATTACTATTTCACAATAAAAAAATCCTTACTTTAAGATTTGCAGGAAAAGTGGCAAGATTTTGTGCAATTTTTGCTCCCAACATTGGAAGATAAATTCCGGCATAACTTTCACCGGAAAGATAAAAATTTTTTCCTTTATATTTTGGTTGAACATTATTAAAGAAATCCAATAAAGCATTATAATTTTGATTACAGGTTTGGTCGTCACTTGCATTGTAGTAACTTGGATTTGTGGTATCATATGAAAATCCGGTACCAATTGGGGATTCAAGATAAATTACATTTGCTCTCTAAAAAAATTTTATTTAACATTTTTTGTGAAAAAAAAATTATTATTACAGCATTCCAAGAATAAACATTTTCAAATAAAGTTGCTCCATCCGAATTAATATAAAATGGGCCAAGTTCTTCAAAAGACCCGGAAAAACTGGAACAACCTAAAAAATAATTTACATTTGACTTCGACAAAATTTTTAAAATTTGAAAAAAATTAATGAATCAAAAAATGACTGTTCTTAAAATAACATAAATTTTGTTGTCATTAAAAAAAGGGAAACAATCACTGATAAAAACCATTAAAATATTTTTTTCTATTTTTCAAGCCTAAAAGCATTTCAGTTGACAAAAAGAATGCAGACATAAATTCTGTCAACTGAAAAAAGCGACTAATTAGACATTTAGCATTAAAAAATGATTTTGATTATATTTCAAAGTTGCTAAATCAAAAATTTGTAAATTTAAAAATTGCAAAAAGTTAAATCCATTTTCCGCTGGTTTTGTTTTATCGAAAAAAGCAGGAATCCTTTCTAAAATCCCAAGAAAACAGAATTGAAATATTTAAAAAAGTTGAAAATCAAAAATTAAAAAAAGAAAGCGAAATCAAAGAAAAAAAGTTGAAAATCAAAAATTAAAAAAAGAAAGAATTTTAAAGTTCTGTTTATTCCTCAAATTTCAAATCGTTAATTTTGAAATTTCGCAAAAAACAAAAAAAAATTTAAAAAAATTTATGAAGATTTGGATCAGTGTTTTCCCGATTCCGATTCTCGATTCCGATTCCTCATAAGGGGATCGGAAAGAATCGGAATCGGAAAAAATGGAATCGATTTCCGCTGTTGTAATTACATTTAAATGTGATTTTAAAAAACATCACATGTGCTGAAATATTTCATTTTCCAATTGATAATACTACCTTTTTCGTGAAAAAATTTAGTCTTTTTAGCAAATATCAGTTAAATGTTTTGGACCACGATGGAAATGTTTTATTAACCAGTAACATCGATGTTTCGTCCTTTTTTAGAAAAATGCATTTTCGGGTTATGTGAAAGCTTGTCTAAGGATTTTTTATGCCCGAATGTATTAAACAACATGATTTTTATAGTTTCTGATCAATTTTGGACAGTTTTAACGCAAAAATCAAAAAAATATTTTTTTAAGTTGTATCGTACAGGCCACGTGAAAAAGCTGAAAAATCGAAAAAATATTTTTTCAGTTTTTTGATTGCAAATAATAGAAATATGTCTATTATTACTTAATTATGCGTGTTTCTGCCAAAAAACATTATGAAACATCATTTTTGAAGCATTTTGAGCAAAAAAATTTTTTGAGGAATCGGGATCGGAAAAGCAAAATGGAATCGATTCCAGATCGGAATCGGAAAAAATGGAATCGGGAAAACACTGATTTGGATGCTGCAAAGGTTTAACAAAAATATTATCAAAAAAAATTTTTTAATACTTGCATGTAATTACGAAGATTTTGCAAAATCGCAAAAAATTTTTCAAATAATAAGAAAAATTTTGGAGCAAAAATTTAATTTTTTTTAAATATTCCCTACGATACAATAACCTTTTCACAAACCTGGACCACCATTAAACCAAAACAGTAATGGATCAGTAGCTGGATTATTTCGAGATTCTGTAAGCATATAATGCATTTTCCAAGCACCATTGTTTCCACCATTTAAATATCCAGAATAAACTTTAAAATTTGTTTGAAAAATAAGTCCTGGAACATTTTTAACGAGGTCATCTTCACCTGCGGCATTAACGCCAACAAAAATTGCAGCAAAAAGTGTAAAAAGAGAAAGCATATTTCTTTACACTTTTGCTGCGGCTTCCAAAAATGAAAAAAAAGAAAAAGATGGAAAAAAAAGAAAAAGATGGAAAAAAAAAGGTGAGCCCCTAATCGGATGGAAGGCAAAAGATCAATTAAACAAAGGGACGAAAAAAAAGAGAAGCTAGGAATTAAAATGATAAGAAGAAAAAAATGTAAAAATAATATATGTATTAATTTTTTGATGATTTTTACAACTTTAATCTGATTTAAAAGAATCATCATTTTTTAAGACTTCAAAAAATTTTTTTAAGGATTATGCATGTAAAATTATATATAATTTTATATAATTTTACATGCATAACTATAGTTTGTATTTCTTTATAAGAAAAATTTTTATAAACATGAGGATGTTGCGAAATCGAAATTTCATTATGTGGATTTTGGGCAGGGATTGAAAATGAGGCCGGCCGGCCCGGCCCGGCCCCGGGCCGGGCGGGCCTTAGTAATTCTGGCCCGCGGGCCGGTCGGGCCGCGTTAAGAAGCCCGCGGGCCGGCCCGGCATATTTTTCAAATTTTGTTTTTTGGTAGTTTTTATGTTTGTGGTGTGCGCAGTACGCACTTTTTCTTTTCTCATCACTATAAATCATTGTTATATTAATTCATATTGATGAGAAAAGATGCAAAAAACTATTTTTTGCAAGCTGCAGGTTTCGAAAAATGTTCTAAAAAACTTTTAAAAAAACTTGAAATATTTTAGGGCCGGCCGGGCCGAGAAAATTCCGACGACGGGCCGGGCCGGCCGTCATATTTTAGGCCTCGGGCCGGGCCGGCCGACTTTTTCGGCCCGATTTTCAATCCCTGATTTTGGGCAAAAAAATTATTTTGGCGTTTTTTCTTTGAAATACGAAATATTATTTTTTAATGTATATAATATATAATATTTATTGTAAAAATACAGTTGTTTTGACCTGTTACAACTCGGATAATGCCAATGAATAGCCAAGTTAATAAATTCCCTTTTTGCAAAAAAATTGTTATTAAATTACAATCTCAGAAAAGTCGTAATACCAAAATGAAAATTTCGTTTATTTCGATATTTCGGAATTTCGGGTATAGAAAAAAAACCTTTCAATCCATAGGATTTCGATTTCGCAGAACCTTGATAAACATGTTAGAATTTAACAGAATTCTTTCGATCAAATAGAGAAGAATAAATTTGAGCTGTGATTTATTTTTAAAATTTTGGAATCAACGAAAACTTTTAAATCTCAAAAAAAAAAACTTCGAAAAAAATTAAATTACAGAAAAGGTCAAAACAGTTACAGATGCCCAACCTGATTCGAAACCCTAACTAAAATTTGCAGCTAAAAACTATAACATTTCTTACACAATTTTGTAATAAAAAAAGTTTATATAAAATCAGATACACAGAAAGGTAATGAAAACAAAACCATTACAAAAAATATAAAAGACATACATAAAAGACAGTTTATTGAGTAGTGCAAGAAGTACTAGGATTTTCTTCTTTCTTTGAGACATTGCTTTGTGATTGATCCTTTTTAGCACGACGGAATGGACTTGCAATTTTTGCTCCAAAACTTTGTTTTCTTTTTGGTGTACCTTTGGACTTTGATGGAGTAAAATCATTTTCATTATCACCTTTTAATGAATTGGATGAAGATGATGTTGGCTGAGGCTCTTCAGTAACAGATTTAAAAGAAGTATCAGGTGATGCTGCATGATTATTAGGAGAAACATTTTCTGCCATATTAATTACTGAACGAATTTCATCCCCACTTTCACCATATTTTGCAAGCTTTGATTGAAGTTCAAAAATTGTTTCTGATAATTCTTTTCTTTCAGTATCTGCAGCATCCAAATCATCATAAAGTTTATCAACCTTTTTATTCAACTTTTCTTTATCAATATTTGCTTTTGTTAATTGATCCTTCAATTGAGCAAGTTCATCTTGAAGTTGAGTCTTTTCCGTGCTCATTGAAGTCTTGAGTTGATAAATTTCGACATCTTTTTGCATTTTTAATTCAGTAATTTTAGAATTCATAGAACCACGATAAGCTTCAAGTTCTTTTTGTGCAGTTTCAACATTGCTTTTGTATTGTTCAATTTCAACATTTGCTTTCAAAAGTTGATCATTAAATCCAACAATATCCATCTTCTGTTTTTCAAGTTCAGCTTTGAGTTGATTAAATACGACAGTCTTTGTAGCTTTTTCTTTTTCAAGGACGACAATTTCTGCTTTCAACTGCTTACACATTTCTTCATTTTCATCACATTGTTTAACAACAGCATCAAAAGTTTGAAGTTTTTCTTTCAATTCTGTAATTGCAGCTTTAAAGGATTCAATTTCAGAATCTTTTTGAGATTGTAATTCAGCGAGTTGAGCATTCATTGATTCTTTTTCATGATTCAAAGAAACTTGAAGAATATCAGCTTCTTTTTGAGCACTTTCAAATTTGATTTTATATTCATCAATTTCATTATTCGCTTTTGTAAATTGATTCTTCAATTGAGCAAGTTCTTCTTGAAGTTGAGTTTTTTCATTATTTATTGAATCTTTGAGTTGATCAACTTCAATATCTTTTTGCATTTTTAATTCAGCAATTTGAGAATCCATAGAACCACGATAAGCTTCAAGTTCTTTTTGTGCAGTTTCAATATTGCTTTTGTATTGTCCAATTTCATCATTTGCTTTTAAAAGCTGATCATTCAATTGAGCAAGTTCATCTTGAAGTTGAGTCTTTTCCGTGCTCATTGAAGTCTTGAGTTGATAAATTTCGACATCTTTTTGCATTTTTAATTCAGTAATTTTAGAATTCATAGAACCACGATAAGCTTCAAGTTCTTTTTGTGCAGTTTCAACATTGCTTTTGTATTGTTCAATTTCAACATTTGCTTTCAAAAGTTGATCATTAAATCCAACAATATCCATCTTCTGTTTTTCAAGTTCATCTTTGAGTTGATCACATTCAGCGGTCTTTGTAGCTTTTTCTTTTTCAAGGACGACAATTTTTGCTTTTAACTCATTACAGATTTTTTCAACTTCATAACCTCGTTTAACAACAGCATCAAAGATTTGAAGTTTTTCTTTCAATTCTTTTAATTCATCTTTTTTTGTTACACTGTCAGCAATTGCAGCTTTAAGGGATACTATTTCAGCATCTTTTTGAGATTGTAATTCAGCAAGTTGAGCATTCAATGATTCTTTTTCAAGATTCAAAGCACTTTGAAAAGTATCAGCTTCTTTTTGTGCACTTTGAAGTTTGATTTTATATTCATCAATTTCATTATTCGCTTTTGTAAACTGATCCTTCAATTGAGAAAGTTCTTCTTGAAGTTCACTAACATTTTGAATGCCAGTTGCATCACCACCACCATTTCCAGCTTTGATTGTTTCAAGTTCTTCGGAAAGTGCAAAATTTTCTTTCTGTAAATCAGCAATACGATTTTTAGCGCGACGTTTTTCTTCATCAAGAACAAATTGAAAATCATCTGCTTCTTTCTTTGCAATATCTGCAGCTTTCTTGTAATTTTCTACTTCAATCTTAACATTTACAAGTTCTTCTTGCATTCGAAACATTTCATCTTCATTCTTTTCATCATTGGTTTTAAATGTTGTATTTGCACTGGTGGTTGACTGTGGAACTTTATCGAACTTTTCACGCTGAAAGAGATTACTGTAATTGTAGAAAGGGATTATAAAGTCACTTACAAGAATAGTGTATTCTTTAATGATTGATTCAAATCTAACACATTTACATTTTTCTTCAGCATATACTTGCATTTCTTCTTCCAAGAATGAAACCATTGAACCTCCGAGGAAAAAGAAAAAGATGGAAAAAAAAAGGTGAGCCCCTAATCGGATGGAAGGCAAAAGATCAATTAAACAAAGGGACGAAAAAAAAGAGAAGCTAGGAATTAAAATGATAAGAAGAAAAAAATGTAAAAATAATATATGTATTAATTTTTTGATGATTTTTACAACTTTAATCTGATTTAAAAGAATCATCATTTTTTAAGACTTCAAAAAATTTTTTTAAGGATTATGCATGTAAAATTATATATAATTTTATATAATTTTACATGCATAACTATAGTTTGTATTTCTTTATAAGAAAAATTTTTATAAACATGAGGATGTTGCGAAATCGAAATTTCATTATGTGGATTTTGGGCAGGGATTGAAAATGAGGCCGGCCGGCCCGGCCCGGCCCCGGGCCGGGCGGGCCTTAGTAATTCTGGCCCGCGGGCCGGTCGGGCCGCGTTAAGAAGCCCGCGGGCCGGCCCGGCATATTTTTCAAATTTTGTTTTTTGGTAGTTTTTATGTTTGTGGTGTGCGCAGTACGCACTTTTTCTTTTCTCATCACTATAAATCATTGTTATATTAATTCATATTGATGAGAAAAGATGCAAAAAACTATTTTTTGCAAGCTGCAGGTTTCGAAAAATGTTCTAAAAAACTTTTAAAAAAACTTGAAATATTTTAGGGCCGGCCGGGCCGAGAAAATTCCGACGACGGGCCGGGCCGGCCGTCATATTTTAGGCCTCGGGCCGGGCCGGCCGACTTTTTCGGCCCGATTTTCAATCCCTGATTTTGGGCAAAAAAATTATTTTGGCGTTTTTTCTTTGAAATACGAAATATTATTTTTTAATGTATATAATATATAATATTTATTGTAAAAATACAGTTGTTTTGACCTGTTACAACTCGGATAATGCCAATGAATAGCCAAGTTAATAAATTCCCTTTTTGCAAAAAAATTGTTATTAAATTACAATCTCAGAAAAGTCGTAATACCAAAATGAAAATTTCGTTTATTTCGATATTTCGGAATTTCGGGTATAGAAAAAAAACCTTTCAATCCATAGGATTTCGATTTCGCAGAACCTTGATAAACATGTTAGAATTTAACAGAATTCTTTCGATCAAATAGAGAAGAATAAATTTGAGCTGTGATTTATTTTTAAAATTTTGGAATCAACGAAAACTTTTAAATCTCAAAAAAAAAAACTTCGAAAAAAATTAAATTACAGAAAAGGTCAAAACAGTTACAGATGCCCAACCTGATTCGAAACCCTAACTAAAATTTGCAGCTAAAAACTATAACATTTCTTACACAATTTTGTAATAAAAAAAGTTTATATAAAATCAGATACACAGAAAGGTAATGAAAACAAAACCATTACAAAAAATATAAAAGACATACATAAAAGACAGTTTATTGAGTAGTGCAAGAAGTACTAGGATTTTCTTCTTTCTTTGAGACATTGCTTTGTGATTGATCCTTTTTAGCACGACGGAATGGACTTGCAATTTTTGCTCCAAAACTTTGTTTTCTTTTTGGTGTACCTTTGGACTTTGATGGAGTAAAATCATTTTCATTATCACCTTTTAATGAATTGGATGAAGATGATGTTGGCTGAGGCTCTTCAGTAACAGATTTAAAAGAAGTATCAGGTGATGCTGCATGATTATTAGGAGAAACATTTTCTGCCATATTAATTACTGAACGAATTTCATCCCCACTTTCACCATATTTTGCAAGCTTTGATTGAAGTTCAAAAATTGTTTCTGATAATTCTTTTCTTTCAGTATCTGCAGCATCCAAATCATCATAAAGTTTATCAACCTTTTTATTCAACTTTTCTTTATCAATATTTGCTTTTGTTAATTGATCCTTCAATTGAGCAAGTTCATCTTGAAGTTGAGTCTTTTCCGTGCTCATTGAAGTCTTGAGTTGATAAATTTCGACATCTTTTTGCATTTTTAATTCAGTAATTTTAGAATTCATAGAACCACGATAAGCTTCAAGTTCTTTTTGTGCAGTTTCAACATTGCTTTTGTATTGTTCAATTTCAACATTTGCTTTCAAAAGTTGATCATTAAATCCAACAATATCCATCTTCTGTTTTTCAAGTTCAGCTTTGAGTTGATTAAATACGACAGTCTTTGTAGCTTTTTCTTTTTCAAGGACGACAATTTCTGCTTTCAACTGCTTACACATTTCTTCATTTTCATCACATTGTTTAACAACAGCATCAAAAGTTTGAAGTTTTTCTTTCAATTCTGTAATTGCAGCTTTAAAGGATTCAATTTCAGAATCTTTTTGAGATTGTAATTCAGCGAGTTGAGCATTCATTGATTCTTTTTCATGATTCAAAGAAACTTGAAGAATATCAGCTTCTTTTTGAGCACTTTCAAATTTGATTTTATATTCATCAATTTCATTATTCGCTTTTGTAAATTGATTCTTCAATTGAGCAAGTTCTTCTTGAAGTTGAGTTTTTTCATTATTTATTGAATCTTTGAGTTGATCAACTTCAATATCTTTTTGCATTTTTAATTCAGCAATTTGAGAATCCATAGAACCACGATAAGCTTCAAGTTCTTTTTGTGCAGTTTCAATATTGCTTTTGTATTGTCCAATTTCATCATTTGCTTTTAAAAGCTGATCATTCAATTGAGCAAGTTCATCTTGAAGTTGAGTCTTTTCCGTGCTCATTGAAGTCTTGAGTTGATAAATTTCGACATCTTTTTGCATTTTTAATTCAGTAATTTTAGAATTCATAGAACCACGATAAGCTTCAAGTTCTTTTTGTGCAGTTTCAACATTGCTTTTGTATTGTTCAATTTCAACATTTGCTTTCAAAAGTTGATCATTAAATCCAACAATATCCATCTTCTGTTTTTCAAGTTCATCTTTGAGTTGATCACATTCAGCGGTCTTTGTAGCTTTTTCTTTTTCAAGGACGACAATTTTTGCTTTTAACTCATTACAGATTTTTTCAACTTCATAACCTCGTTTAACAACAGCATCAAAGATTTGAAGTTTTTCTTTCAATTCTTTTAATTCATCTTTTTTTGTTACACTGTCAGCAATTGCAGCTTTAAGGGATACTATTTCAGCATCTTTTTGAGATTGTAATTCAGCAAGTTGAGCATTCAATGATTCTTTTTCAAGATTCAAAGCACTTTGAAAAGTATCAGCTTCTTTTTGTGCACTTTGAAGTTTGATTTTATATTCATCAATTTCATTATTCGCTTTTGTAAACTGATCCTTCAATTGAGAAAGTTCTTCTTGAAGTTCACTAACATTTTGAATGCCAGTTGCATCACCACCACCATTTCCAGCTTTGATTGTTTCAAGTTCTTCGGAAAGTGCAAAATTTTCTTTCTGTAAATCAGCAATACGATTTTTAGCGCGACGTTTTTCTTCATCAAGAACAAATTGAAAATCATCTGCTTCTTTCTTTGCAATATCTGCAGCTTTCTTGTAATTTTCTACTTCAATCTTAACATTTACAAGTTCTTCTTGCATTCGAAACATTTCATCTTCATTCTTTTCATCATTGGTTTTAAATGTTGTATTTGCACTGGTGGTTGACTGTGGAACTTTATCGAACTTTTCACGCTGAAAGAGATTACTGTAATTGTAGAAAGGGATTATAAAGTCACTTACAAGAATAGTGTATTCTTTAATGATTGATTCAAATCTAACACATTTACATTTTTCTTCAGCATATACTTGCATTTCTTCTTCCAAGAATGAAACCATTGAACCTCCGAGGAATGATGCATCACCTTCATATCGCTAAAAAATGAAAAGTATTAGTTTAAAACAAAAAAAATAATCCTACCTTAAGTGGAGAAGCTATTGGTTCTGATGAAGTTGTAGTAGTTGTTTGTTCTGAAGAAAAAATTGTAGTTTTTTCATCTGAAGAAACAATGGTAGTTTTTTCTTCTAGAGATGTAACAGCAGTTGTTGTGGTTTGTGTGAAATATTCTTCTGCTGTAAAAGAATTTTCATCTTCTGTATCATCTTTCAATTCTTGTGGAAGCATCTTTGCTGGTGGTTTTGGTGTTGCAAAAAATGATGGTTTAATCATTGTTTCATCAAAGCTTTTATCAAATGAAACACTTTTTTGAGTGTTATCTGTTGCTGGCTAAAAAGTTGGCCATTAATCTGTTACATAGACAGGGAATTAAAAAAGCTTACAGTTTTTAAAGCAGATTTAATATTTTTTGGTGTTGCAAGGACAGATTGCTGTTCCATAAAAGTTTCTTCAAGATGTTTATCAACTTTAAAAGATACATTTCGTTGAGGAGCTTCAGGCTACAAATTTTATATCATGTTAATGTTAGGTAATCAAAACAAAAGCAAGAAAACTTACAGTTCGTTGGTCAACAGTAGCATTTAACGGTGCAGAAATAAGACATGATTCATTAAAAGTTTCTTCAAGATCATTATCAGCTTTGAAGGAAACACTTTTTTGAGTAATATCTGCTGTTGGCTAAAATGGTAAAAGTTAAGGCATTATTATCCTTAGCTAAAAGCTTACAGTTTGTGGATTTGTTGCAGCTGGAGAAGGTGTAGTGAAGAAAGATTGTTCAACAAAAGTTTCTTCAAGATGATTGTCAGCTTTAAATGAAACGCTTTTTTGAGTAATATCTGCTGCTGATGGCTAAAAAGTGAAAGCATAATATTTAGTAAATGTAGAATATCTTTTGACTTACAGTTTGAGGAGTTGTTGTAGCTGAAGTTAGTTTAGTAAAGAATGATTGTTCAGCAAAAGTTTCAAGATGATTATCAGCTTTGAATGAAATATTTTTTCCAGTATTTTCTTGTGTTGAAACTACATTTTGATGAGTTGTTGGAGCTGAAGGTGTATTAAAGAAAGATTGTTCAACGAAAGTTTCTCCAAGATGATTGTCAGCTTTAAATGAAACGGTTTTTGAAGTAACATCTGCTGCTGATGGCTAAAATAATCAAGTTAAGGCAATATTATCTTGAGATAAAAGCTTACACTTTCATGAGTTGATGGAGCTGAAGGTGTATTGAAGAAAGATTGTTCAACGAAAGTTTCTTCAAGATTTTTATCACCAACTGCTGAACCACTTTGTTGTGTAGTATCCAAGGATGGCTATAAAAAAAAGATTATCAAGGAAGCTTATCAGAAACGCTTACCATTGATTGTTCAGATTTAACAGTTAAAGGTGAAGCAAGAACTGAAGGTTGTTCAACAAAAGTTTCTTTAAGATTTTTATCACCTTTAAATAAGAAATTTTGTTGATAACTTGTTAATGGTGATTCTGATACACGAGTCTGAAAAAAAAGATATAGTTTTTGCAAAATTTAAGTAATATATAATATAAAAACATACCCTTTTAGATGGAACAATTTTTGCACGTGGAGTACTGTTAACATCAACAGTTGGAGTAGTATTTTCATCCATTTCCTATAATACATATATAAATTTTAGCGGGTAAAAAAGTAAAGGGTAGACTTACATCAATTAAACTCATATTACTTGCATCACTTAATTCAGAGTAACGACGGGAAGTCATGTTTCTCTTAGTTGCAAATAGTAATGAATTAAGCGAATCTATAAATTATGGAAATTTAGTAAAAAATTTAACAAAAATGGAAGAAACACAAAAAAATGCACGCTCAAAAAAAATCTTTTCAAAAATTTAAAATTTTTTGATGGCGGTAGAAGCAACAGTTTTCGTGATGAGAATTTTTTTAGTTTTTTTTGACCTTCTTTTTTGATTTAAAAAATCGAGTGAAATTTACGCAAATATAAAATTTATTGAAATCAATGTATTCCTTTTTTTTCATAAACCAATTATCAATAACCAGTATGATCTCACGAATCAATTATGGACAAGTTGAAAATGAGATATTACAAAAATCACATTCTAAAATAATATATTTTCTCTGTCTGATAAAAAATTTTTAGCTGTGGTTTTTTTTTATAAATGCTAAACTTTTAATACTAAAAACAAGAATACCGTAATTATTTCACTCTTTAGAGTGATTTAAAATTTAATTCTGGTGTAATATATTGGATAAATATTACTTTTTACCTTAAAAATATTACTTTCTACCTAAAATTTTTTAAATGCCTTAAAACGTATTACTTTCTACCTTAAATGTGTAAATGACCCTAAAACGCTGAATTTTACAGATAAATATGTTTTAACTTAAAAAAGCATACAAAAACAAAATACTTAAACTTTTTTTTGATTTAAATTTAGCAGTAATAAGTAATAATTGATAAATAGTAAAATTAAATGTACTTATAATTTTTATTAAAGTCTTTAGGATATTTTTAAATAAAAAAATTACTTTTTACTTTTGGTTATGAAGTATTATAACCAAAAGTAAAAAGCAACCTGTAATAAAAAAACTTATACGTTGAATAATAAGTTGTTTAAAAAAGGACAAACGACGAAATAGGAATGGTGAATAGAAAATTTCATCATTCTTACTTCGTTTTATCTTTGCAAAACGCACTTACAAATAGAATAGGCACAATGATGTTGTTCTATGACAGACACTCTGTTTAAAAAAGGGAGTAACGTTTTGTTTGTTTTTTTCAATAAATGCTTCAATGAATACAAATTTATTTTTTTAATAAACTTTTCGTTTTTTTTGTTGTTGCTAATTATTTGCAAAAAATATATGTTTTTAGATGACAACAAATGATAATTTTTTATTCTTGAAAGGCAAGCATTATAATGATTCTCAAATTCATAATGATAGCGAATATCCCAATTTCAATTTGAATAATCAAAAGAATAAATCTTTCACTTTAATTCCAGTCCATTCACAAAGCAATTCATATAACAATAAAAAAATTGGTAGCAAATATTGTTGCAGTTCCGCGATTATAAAAAATTAAAATGAAAACCGTTTTAAAATCTGGAAAAAAAGTAATTTTTTAACATATCTTATATTTTGTCAATTCGATCGGCATAAACTACCGTATCAAAGGACTGCAGCAACAATAAACAACATATCAGATTACACATTATCTGAAAGCTATGAAGAAAAAGAAAAATCACAATCATTGAAAATGACAGATTTGTGCTCCAAATACTCAAACAATTTATCTCTTAATGGTGAAAGTGAAAAATGTTGGAAGAACAATGGCTCTTCAAATGCCACAAATAATAGCACCCTTTCCCTTCGTATTTCTGCTTTGATTCAGATGATACTTCATCTGATTCTATTAATAAAAGTTTTCAAAAATCTTTGTTAATTCAAAAACAGAAACAAATTAATCCTGCTTCAAAATTTGTTTCACAAGTAAAACTAAAAATAAAAAAAATTGTTTGTTTCATTCTTATATTTTTAGAGTACATTTGAGTTTGAAAGACAGCAAAATGATAAACTACCTGAGCCGGAAGTGTCACAATTTAGAGCTTCCCAACGATTACTCAAGCTTAATTCAGCTTCAAGTTCTACTTCAAGTATTTTAAATTCTGCTTTAACTGTTAAATCTGAACAATCAATGGTAAGCGTTTCTGATAAGCTTCCTTGATAATCTTTTTTTTATAGCCATCCTTGGATACTACACAACAAAGTGTTCAGCAGTTGGTGATAAAAATCTTGAAGAAACTTTCGTTGAACAATCTTTCTTCAATACACCTTCAGCTCCATCAACTCATGAAAGTGTAAGCTTTTATCTCAAGATAATATTGCCTTAACTTGATTATAGTACTCTGCGTTGATACCACTGCTT